>CAVLJG010000010.1:13660918-15125834 GCA_963669975.1 Acanthoscelides obtectus
TGTTTTCCAATCTCTTATGTTCTTTAATTCACATTTGATAGGTCTCACCAATACATATTAAGTCACCTCCGATCATTCATGGTCAAATATGAGGATCATCCAAGGTCATATCAGAACGTAAAATTTGTCGCTTGTTTCATTGCCGAGGTCGAAAATAGGGTTTATATTTAAAATTTTGAAGTTGACCTTTAAGGTCATTACATTCAACCATTCTGGAAATTCCTTTTTCGATTCCTGCTTATAGGATTGTGAATATTTTCTGTTTTACCCCTGAACTCATGAACTCATTTTAATTAAATATTTATTTTGAAAACAGACAGGTTTCGGTTTCTTTATTGCTTGTCCGGTGCTGAGGTAATGACAGTAATCTACCAGTCTGCACCTTTTGTATGCAAAGAAATTAATTCAGGGCAAGCGGATTAAGGGATGAGGATGTGCGTTCGTAATCATAGGCAACCCAAATCTACGCCTCTCATATTCCCGACTGCCTGAGTATGTATGCATATGTATGATTGATGTGGGGCATAAAACTATGAAGACTACATAAAATTAACTTTTAACTTTATTTTTGGTGGAAGATTACTCGTACGTTTTCGGTAAATATTCTCATTTCGGTGAAAATACCGAAAAATGCGGTTCAAGTCCATGCTTAGATAATCTGAAACCCTCATGTTTCTTGAAGCACATGAGGGCTTTCACCTGACGAAACCGTTTAGCCAAAAAATGCGCCTCATCACTGAAGATGATTTTGCGATGAAATTGGTCATTTTCTTGCAACATTTCTAGAGCCCAATTCGAGAAGGTACGTCGGTGATCGAACGGCTTTAAATCTTGAGTTAACTTGATCTTATACATCTCACTTACGATGGGACATCCATGTCAATTATATTTTAAAGAAAGTTAGATTTGTATCCTACAAAATTAAATACCTTGGGAATATATTGACAGAAAAATATCTTCGAACATTATACCATGCACTGATTGAGCCTCATCTCACATATGGTATATTAGCATGGGGAGCTGCATGTTCCTTACATATCTATAATTTAGATGTTTTTCAAAAAAGTATTCTAAAAATGATATTTAAAAAACCGAAACTTTATCCCACTGAAAAATTATATGCAGATGTTCGAATGTATGATATAAGACAGCTTTATTTCTTACACAGTATCACTCACTACCATAAATTTGTAAACACCGACCAAAAAATTAAACATAATCATTATACTAGGTACAAAATTCGTGGCACAGTAGTTCCTCAACGGCATAAATCTATAATGCAGCAATCATATCTCTATTTAGCGCCTAAATTTTATGAAATTATACCTAAAGACTTAAAAGATTTACGTTTCGGAAATTGTTTCAAAAGAAATTTAAAAAAGTGGCTACATTCTATATCTAGGACTGAAATTCATAAACTCATAAATACGAACATCAACTAAATACATAATCTACTGTAGCTAATTTTTGTCCTTTTTTGTCATTTGCATTCTACAGTTTCAACTTAAATTATTGGTCCATGTACAGGCGATGCCTTCTATTGGGCCTGTTTTGATTTTATATTTATTTACTCATATTGTTTGTTATCTTTGTATATTGAGTAAATAAATATTATTATTATTATTATTATTTATTATTATATAAGGGTACAGGCCAAGATCTCTTTGCAAAACTCGCCATATTGGAGTCTGAGCGGTGCCCAATTCTTGAGAACGGCGTGTTTCTGTTCGTTTTGCACCTGAATCTTGAACGGCGCAATATTATCGGCACTTCGACCAACCCATTGTCACATGGTACGGGAACATCCAGCAGCGAATATGTAGACTCACATTTTTTTACTAGACTATGACTATGAATATGTTTTGACATTGACAGTTCTGTAGTTGATTTAAAGGTGCGTTCACCGGCAAAGTTCAAAGTTGTCAAGTTCCTATTGGAAAACCCGATAGCTGTCACTGCTCGTACATGTTGCACCTCAAAGTCTCAACAAACTGAACGCTAAATGCTGACCATTTATTTAACACAAATTGCTGCACCATTATACACTGATCGTACTCTGTTTTTTATAGGGCCACAGGACTGATAAAGACGTGATGGTGCCATGCGTATACTGCGACATGAAGACACCCTGGAAACACGTACCTAACCATATCGACGTTCGACATGCAAATTCACGATTTGCGTGCAAAACTATTGCTTATACAGGTCCGCGATTAGAGAATATGTGTTTCTCCACCAGGATGAAGAGCATAGTAGCTCAAGGACTTACTCTGTGCTCGCTCTGCCCCCGCTTAAGACAGGAAAGAAGTTGCCATAGCTGAACAGAAGATCAGTGCCAAGCTGCTCTGTATGCCATACAAATGTCTACCGAGTAAGTTGCTTTAGTGCGTGTGAAAATTTTGTAAGATGAGTTGAGACTACGGGGGTGAATCTGATACAAGGTGTACCACAAGCCAACGTCAATCCAGAACAGTTATCAGAAAAATATAAAAAAGTCAAGTGGTGTACTTTTCAAATTATAGGACTTGAAAAAATCGGAAATATTTACACCCTGTAATGATGTTTTAGTTTCCATTACTACAAATTTCGTTTTTTTCTTAGACGGACAGTGTCATTATACGTAGACTTTGAATTTATTTAGACATTTTACAAAGCCCTTTACTAAATGTATTGGAAGACGTATTTATAGACTCATGTCGTACCAGCAAGACGGCTGCGCGGCGCGTACTATGCCCTTTCACTGAGAGAATATCTTGATGTGGAATACCCGATGGCGGTGGCCAACCCCCCGTTCACCTGACTTAAATCCACTCGATTTTTTTCTGTGGAGCGGCCAAAGAAAAAGTTTCAAAGCCAAGCGAAAATTTAGTCTGTTGTTTGTTTAAGGTTTATTTAGCATGATTGCTACAATTACATTCTTCTAAAAAACTAAACAATTACATATAATACACATATTTAGAAAAAAAAACAAAATTGGCATCTCTATGAATTTTCATTTTCCATGAAATATTTCTGTAATTTTCTTTTAAATATCTTTAAATTGCAAGTAGACTTTATGTCATTATTTAGTTTATTAAATCAAGCAATCCTTTCTGAAATATTGATTTTCTAGTTAAATTACTATTACAATTTTGTAAATGACAATCTATATTTCCTCTTGTATAATAATTGTGGTAATGATTATTCAATTCTATGTGGCGTTCTAAATGTTCTGGCAAAAGATGATTTTTTATTTTAAATATAAAAATAAGAACCGAATATGATATGAAATTTTTTATATTCAACCACTGCAATTCTTGTAACATAGATTTTATTTTGGTGTACTTATTTTTATTCAATATTATTCTCATAGCTTTATGTTGCAAGACTTGTAATTTTGAGAATACAGCTTCATTGGCAGTGAACAAGATAGTTGAACAATATAGTAAATGCGGTAGAATAATTGTATTATAAACTATTTTCTTGGAATAGATACGAATACTATCAGAAGCAATATAAAAGTAATTTGTTTTTTTTGGCAATTTTTGCAATAATGTATTTGTAGTGATCCTCAAACTTTAGTTTACTATCAATATATATATATATATATATATATATATATACCTAAATATTTAATTCATTCAACATTTTAAATTATTTCTCCATTTATCCTAACTATGATAGTATTTTCATTTAGGTATTTCCCTAATTAGCATACATTTGTTCGAGAAGTATTCAATTTTAGTTTATTTACATTTAACCAATTTACGATTTTTGTCAAGTCAAAATTTAGCATTTTCAAAGCAGTGTCTATATTTTCATCTGATATGTATATTAATGTATCATCTGCAAATATCTGAAGTTCACAATAATCTAAAATATTACATAATGTATAAAATAAATAGTAGTGGACCTAGTTTACTATCTTGTGATATGCCAACAGAAATATTTTTTGATCTTGATAATGTAGATCCAATTTTGGTATTTTGACTTCTGTCAATTAATAGTTTTGTAGAATTTTGAATACAGATCCTTTAAATCCGTAGTGATGCAATTTTGTAAGTAATTTATCCCTGTCAATAGTCTCAAACGCCCTTTTGAAGTCCAAAAACACTGTTACTGTATGTTTCCTATTGTCCATACATCTCCTCCAGTCCTCTAAAACCATTTGTGTTGCCATTTCAGCTGAGTGTCTCTTCCTGAATCCAGCTTGAAATTTGGTTAAAAAGTTATTTCCCTCAATAAATTTGATGATCTGTTCGTAAATAATTTTTTCAAAAACTTTTTCAACATCTGGCAGAACATTTATTGGCTGCATATTGGTGTTCAACTCAGAATTCTTAACTTTAGAAACAGGAGTTATGGTAGAACACTTCAGTTTTGTTGGAATTTCGCCATATTTTAAACAGTAATTTATCAGGATTAATATTCTTTCTCCAATAATATCAAAACATTCATTATTGATATTATCGGATTATGATAGTTTTTAAATAGGTAACAAAGACGTTACTCTATCGGAAATTTTAACTCGTTTGTGTTTTTGGACAGTTCATGGACTGTACAATGTCCCAGAATCGAGTGTTTACGTGGGCGAGAGAACTTATTGAACGTGATCGCGTGTTAATCCTGGAATACATTTCATCAGAAGTACTCAATGCATAATCACAATAAATTAGCGAGAAGGCGAGAAGCGCATCGTATCGTGACATGTGATGAGTCGTGGGTACATCATTACAGACAAATAGGGCAACGATATGGCGGACCGAACAAGCTTGTTAGTCCTGAGCCACCCTAGGGGAGCCCGCGCAAAGAGGAGGAAAATGAAAAATGGATTCAAGACAACACTCTCAGAAATTAAGAAGCATCTCTAGACATCTCCGTCAGGCAAGGAGTTCATCGTAGGGACCAGTGTTGAGCATGGACGCTTTTGCTTGTCTTTGGACAGAGCCGACCTCAGGTTGTTCGCGGTGCTACCTGCATGAGATGGGGTAGTTGAGGATCCCATGTATGAGCGCCGCGGGGTAGAGGAAGAGTCCTCGGCGCGTGTTATGTGTCGCTGTGAAGCTCTGATCTACTACAGGCAGATTATACTGGGGTTCATCACTTTGGATCCCCAGATTGATAAGGAGCTGGGACTCAAGGATATACTTAACTTTGCTAGAAATGTAGGGGTGCATAAATCATGGTGGCCGGTATGCAATTTTCATTCATCCATTCATTCACACCCTCGCATCGAAACTGGTAAGAAAGGAGTGACGGAGAAAGGATGGAGAATTGCCCAGTGAGGGCCAAAACTTGTCTTTTCTTGGAAAAGATTTTTTTTACCAGTGGAATTTCACCGATCGCTTTAGAAACAACAGACGATGCATGCACCGATCAGGGATGTTATTCTCCTCCGTGGCAACGCCAGGCTTCTCGCCGCGACTTTGACAAGCGATGCACTGGCAGGAATGGGCTGGGAAACTCTTGAGACTATTTTTCGTTCTAGGACAATCTGAATTCTACAGGGTGTAAACGGCATTTTTTTTGGAGAAAAGCAAGTTTAAAGTAAAACAAAATCTGACAACGCCGCAAATTGCGACGGAACGCAGTGTAAATAAAGATGGAGTTTGTTATTTTTGGCTCTTAGGTATTATTTCATTATTTGATAATGTACTCGTAAAATGCAAACAGTTAAAATAACGGACTACCACTAACTGTCTCAGCGCTTCACCTGGTGTGTGAAGGTTTATTGAACGTATTAAAAAATCCACTTATAAATAGGGAACACAATTGGATACATACATTGTTTTTCTTTTTAAACCCACACTGCACTTTTTTGTATTCAAAGAAGGTGTTCAAAATGTCGTCCTCCAGTTTCCACACAAGCTTCATTACGTCCTTCACGAATGGTATGAGGATTTTCTGGGGCCCCCCGTGGACATTTAATATCCCGTTTCGCGTAAAAGTACATTCGTCCGTCGCTAGAATGTTTTTAAGAAAAACCGGATTTTTCATGTTTTTGTGCAAAAACCACTGACAGAATGTTAATCTGCGAGCATAGTCTTCTGGTAACAAGGCCTGCACTCGTTGTACATGGGATAAAGCAAATTTTCCCGTAGGATTCTATGGAGTATGGTATGCGATAGTCTTACGCGGCGACCTAATTCCCCAGTGCTGATATCTCCATTGATTTCCACGATATTTAAAATTTGTTCCTCCTGCTCTACAGTAACCTGTCTTTCACGAGTTCGATAAGAGTGATGATGACCGACGCGCTGTTGTCATGTGTGTTTTTAAATATTCAATTTAATGAAATTTACTTACTGACTACAAATTTTGGCTTGACTTAGAAAAACATAATGCCATTCGTTTGATAATTACCCAATTTAAAAGGTTTTAGATTAGATTATAAAAATTAGTAAGATTGTGGTGATTGTGTTCGATAAAAGCACTTAAAGTTGTAAACTGACAGTGAGCTTGCCAAGAGACTGGGTCATTCTATTTATTTAAATTTGGTCATCACCAACGATGGAGTGATGTTATATGACTTCAATAAAACGCCGATTTGCGTATTGTAACTAGTTAATAGGAAAATGTTCTCTGAAAAAGTACGACTATTTTCAAAAGCTTTATCTTCTAGAAGAATGTCTGAACACTACCTTGATGCTGTCGGAAATTCAATTTACCGTGCAAAAATGTTTGAATTTTTTACACATCCCACTAATAAAAAGAATGACTATGACCAAAAGACTATCAAGAACTCCTCCAACGCTACGATTTTCATAAATATATGTTTTCTGTCGATTGCCGGTTGTTTTTTGACAGAATGTATTAGAATTTCTTTTTTTATTGCAGAATGTGTTCCAAATTTGTCCTGTTCCTTGACGAGTTGTTCTGCATATCTCTAAATATCACCATGTTGATATGCTGTGCCAGTGCCAGTACAGGGACTGCAGCTTACAGATGAACTTCGCAGACATACCAGGACATTGGCGACACTACCATCGTGTGGCTGAGCTTCAGTGCGGGTACTGTCGTACGAGTGAGTCAGTCCACCGCGTGATGTATACACATTTGGCTATTTCTCATCAGAACCAACCACCAGACGTGTACGTTAGGTTGAGGTCGGGCACTCCGGTAAGTACTAACTAACAGCTATGTTTTTCAAAATAATTTCAACCCCCCAAAGCTTCTGCTAAGCATTCAGAAATATACTAAGTGACATATAAATCCGAATACCCAGTTTAAATGGTTTTATTTAATAAAATTTGTATAAGTACTTAATGAAGCATAATAAGTAAATGATAAAAATTCCAAAATTATTGCACTGCTTTAAAGCCCTTTGACCTTTAATAATGTGTGGATGCACCCTGATGTGCTACGCATTCTCCAACGCGCATAGGCATGCTTCTGCTCAGGTGGTCAATGTCCTCCTGTGGTATCTCATTCCAGGCAACCACCAACTCCTCTCGAAATGCTTCTAGAGTCTGAGGAGGACGTTGCAAATTGAGCATCTCCTACCCATCATATCCCACACGTGCTCAATTGGGGATAAGTCGGGAAATCTTGGTGGCCATGGTAACAATGTGACATCATTATGTTGAAAGAAGTCTATTGTGACTCTTGCAAGATGTGGTCGGACATTATCTTGTTGGAAAGTTGAATCTGCCAGGGTGTCAAGATAGGGTGAAAGATGGGGTTCTAGAACTTCGTGGATATAACGCTGCGCGTTCATGTTACCTCTGATGAAGATTAAAGGTGACCTGGAACCATAAGCTATAGCACCCCAAACCATAACTCCAACAGTGTGACGAACATGTCTTTCAACAAAAAACTGTGGATTCCTCCTTTCACCACGTCGCCTTCTAACCCTGGCACGACCATCGTGCATGCCTAAACAAAATCGAGACTCGTCACTAAAGACAATACTGTTCCATTCCTGATCCCAGAGTGACCGTTGTCTGCACCACTCAAGGCGATTTACGTCGGTGTTCTCGAGTTAAAGGGAGGACCCAGTGTGGCTGGTATGAAAACAAGCCAAAACTTCTCATTCGTCGGTAAACACTTCGCATGCCAGTAGGTCTTCCGTGTTCTGCAAACCATTCATTTGCAATGGACCTGGTAGTGGAGAAACGGTCCCTTAAGGCCAATAATCTTAGGCGGCGATCTTCACGGTCTGTTGTTCTACGGCGGCGTCCAGTGCCCCTTGCTCTTTGCGTACGGCCTTCTCGAAGCCATGCCTGACAACACCTAATCACAGTGTCTACACTTCTTTGCACTCTAACTGCAATTGCTCGAAAAGAAAGTCCAGCTTCCCGAAGTCCCACTATACGGCCCCTATCAAACTCACTAAGTTGACGAAATCGTACAGGTCTCCGTACTCTAGGCATCGTAACCGATCGTAAAGGATGTCAAGAACCAAAATCCGCCAACGTTGATTCTTTACTGCGGCTGAAATATTCATTTTTAGAGCGTTAGTGAAGTCCAACTGATAACGCTGAAAATTTTTTCACTTGTTATTTACAGTAAGATAAATACATTCACCAACTTTTATTAAAACAAAACCATTTAAACTGGGTGTTCGGATTTATATGTCACTTAGTATATTACAATTTTGCAGATGAAAATCTTATACTGCCTCTAGTTTCATAGTTATGATAATGACTATTTAACTTAGTGAAGTTCTCTAAATGTGGTGGTAATAAATGATTTTTTATTTGAATATGAAAACGAGAACTAAATAATATATGAAATTTTTCACGTTTAACCACTGCAGTTCTTCTAACATAGACTTAATCCTAGTATATTTGTTTTTATTTAAAATGATTCTCATAGCTTTATTTTGTAGAATTTGTAATTTTGAAAATATGTTTTCATTTGCTGTAAACAAGATGGGTGAACAATATAAAAAATGGGAAGAATTATAGTTTTATACACAATTTTTTTGGAATACACACTAAGGTTATGGGAAACTCTATAGAAGTAATTTATCTTTTTCGATGTTTTTGAAATAATGTATTCATAATGTTCGTGAAACAGTAGCTTACTATCCACTACCAAGATATTTAAATGACTTGCCTACTTCAATTTTTTCATCATTAATCACGAGCCTAAATGTATTGTCACCTAGATAATCCCTACTGACATACTTATATTTTTATTAGTGTTTAATTTAAGTTTATTGACATCGTGTGTATCGTCCGCAAATATTTGAATTTTGCAGTGTTCTAATATGTCAGAGATATCATTTATATAAATAATAAATAGTAATGGCCCTAATTTACTCCCCTGTGGCACCCCCACTGATCATTCTTTCTGCTATAATTAATTTGTCTGTCACTACCCCAACTTCGAAACACATTTTAGATAATTCAGTCTTTCTATTAGGATAAACAATATCCGTTAATGTTTTCAAAATCATTTTGGAATTATTTTTATTGCTATCGATCTTCTTATCATAGTATTTTTTGTTTTCCCTCCGGAGAACTGCTACACACTCATTTCTTTTGTATATTGTTTCCAGTCATTTTCACTTTGGGTTATTGAAAATTTTCTGTAGTCGTTATCGCATTTAATTTAGACTCCTTGAATATCTGTGAAAACCAGGGTGTTGGGATCACTCTTTCATATATTATTTTCTTGATCATAGCTTCACTAATATATTTATTCATATTATTCATATTTTGTTCGAAGTAGTTGTCGGCATTATCGATAATTTCAGGTATATAATGATTACTTGAATATCCTATCAAGTAACGGATTTCTGTCCTATATAAACCTACCTACAAGGTCCATCAGTGGCACATGTATAGATCACTGCTTTGTGAAAGACCTATCCAACAAAATTACTTGTATACCAATAATCCTAGAAAGCGATATTACTGACCACTTCTCCACTATTTTACTGATATCTTCAAATGAAAAACATTCTAACATCCCTACCGTTAATAACAACCAGGAAAATTACAAATTTTTGTCGAAAATTCAAAACTAATATCAAATGTCAAACAAGAATCCTGGGAACAATTATACTCTATAAATAATATAGACAAAGCAACGGGACTGTTCATAGAGAAAATAAAAAAACTAATAGATATTAGTACCAATAAAGTAATAATTAGTCACAACGAGAAAAGCAGAAATGCCTAGATTACCAAAGGATTAATAACATCGGCAATAGAAAAAGAAAGACTATATAATGTAATGAAACTAACGCCAACTACAGAGAATACCGACTGCTACAACCAATATAAAAATAAATTTATAGAGCTTGTAAGGCAAACCAAACGAAAACATTACCTAAATAAATTGAATAATAACTTAAATGATCCTAAGCGGCTTTGGACAACTATTGATGAGATTACTGGGAAAACAAAATTTAAAGAGTGTGTCACTGAGTTAAATACAACATCGGGAACAGTATTAAAAAATACTCAACAGATATGCGATGAATTTGTACAATTCTTTACTGACATAGGCGAAAATTTAGCAAGTAATATACAAGCAAATGTACAAAATACTCAGCCTCCAAAAAGAACTTTGAACTCATTTATTTGGGATAAAGTCGAGCAATGTGAAGTATACACCACTGTTATGTCCTTAAAAAATCGGAAAAGTCCTGGGTTCGATGGTATTAAAGCGAGCATTTGAAAATTATAGCCGAGGACATAACAGAACCACTCACTTACCTAATCAACAAATGCTTTGAATCTGGCATATATCCCTCAATTTTAAAAAAAGGTAATATAATACCGATACATAAATCAGGAACAAAAACAGATGTTAACAACTATAGACCAATATCAATAATATCCAGTGTAGCAAAGGTTTTTGAAAAAGTTTTATCTACTAGAATGATTCGATACCTCACAAAATTCAAAATTTTAGGTGAAAATCAATATGGATTTACAGAAGGGAAGGCTACATCGGACGCAATAACTAAAATTGTAAATCAAATACATCAAATATTGATAACAGAATCCCTTCAATCTGCATTTTTGTTTATTTAAAGAAAACTTTCGACACAGTTAATCACAAATTATTATTAGAAGCATTGGAGAGAATTGGTTTCAGAGGAAACGCTTACTCACTGATCGAAAGTTATTTGTCAAATCGCCCACAATCTGTACAGATATCAGGATCATTTAGTAAAGAAATGTATATTAAGTGTGGTGTCACACAGGTCCGCTGTTATTCAATATATATTTAAATGATATTTTCCAAATTAATTGTGTTGGCAAAATAACTAGTTTGCAGATGATACTGCAATATTATATGAAGGCACTGACTGGTCTGATCTGAAAAATGTAATTGAAAATGATTTTATCAAAATTATTCGGTGGTTTAACAGTAGAAAATTAAGCATTAACTACTCTAAAACACATTTTTTACCATTTGGATCTTATGCTAGACATCTGCCAAATTACACAAATTTCTCCTTCAATATTAATGATCAAAAAATGCAAATTAATAGAGTGCCCAACATAAAATACCTTGAAGTGGTCTTATATCCTCACTTACGATGGGACATGCATGTCAATTATATTTTAAAGAAAGTTAGATTTGTATCCTACAAAATTAAATACCTTGGGAATATATTGACAGAAAAATATCTTCGAACATTATACCATGCACTGATTGAGCCTCATCTCACATATGGTATATTAGCATGGGGAGCTGCATGTTCCTCACATATCTATAATTTAGATGTTTTTCAAAAAAGTATTCTAAAAATGATATTTAAAAAACCGAAACTTTATCCCACTGAAAAATTATACGCAGATGTTCGAATGTATGATATAAGACAGCTTTATTTCTTACACAGTATCACTCACTACCATAAATTTGTAAACACCGACCAAAAAATTAAACATAATCATTATACCAGGTACAAAATTCGTGGCACAGTAGTTCCTCAACCGCATAAATCTATAATGCAGCGATCATATCTCTATTTAGCGCCTAAATTTTATGAAATTATACCTAAAGACTTAAAAGATTTACGTTTCGGAAATTGTTTCAAAAGAAATTTAAAAAAAGTGGCTTCATTCTATATCTAGGACTGAAATTCAAAAACGCATAAATACGAACATCAACTAAATACATAATCTACTGTAGCTAATTTTTGTCCTTTTTTGTCATTTGCATTCTACAGTTTCAACTTAAATTATTGGTCCATGTACAGGCGATGCCTTCTATTGGGCCTGTTTTGATTTTATATTTATTTACTCATATTGTTTGTTATCTTTGTACATTGAGTGAATAAATATTATTATTATTATTATTATATTGTGTTGTAAAAGTGTTTCTCGTAATTTTGTGAATTCAATGACTGTAATTTCTTTCATTGAACAAACAGTCTGACAGCATTATATGGAAATAGATCGGAACAGAAATACGCAGTAAAAATAATACCCGTTTAGAAAATTAAATACAGAGAGCCCATAAATCTTATGGTAATCAAAGACCTTTTACTGTACAGGAAGGAAAAATTTTATATTTGCCAGAATATTTGGTATATGGCAGTTTTAGAATTGTTAACACTTCCGACTGTGCTAACAAGGCATTCCTGTCCATTTTCTGAGGTTACCACAAGACTATTTATCACTTACTCTCTACTTTTATTACCTTTTTCTGTATCATATTTTGTTTTCGTTTGATAGAATCCTATGGGACCAGGTTTCTTCGGCTACACCAACGAGGCATTTAAGATATTGCGGCGCAGAAAAACAATGCCCAATCTGTACCCTGAACTGATGAAGCCATCTGAGCAATTGAAAAATAATCAGCCAACAGCGAATTCAATCAAACTGGACCAATCGTTGTTTGAACCTAAGTTACAGATTTTCCCAAAAAGTGCCACGAGAAATTTCTCAAAGCTCTCCAGCGGAGCAGGAAATTTCTTTGTTATGCCGAAGGTAAGTACTTTTATATCAGAAAGGACATTCAAAAATAACTAAAAGATTACTATAAACATACAGGGTTTGTCCGGAAAGTAATAGGACTGAGTCGATTCAAAAAAATTTATTGAGCCAATCGTTACAATTCTTTAAAAACTTTCAAAATAGGCTCCTTCTGTGTCGATGCAGCGCTGCCAGCGCGATTTCCAAGCATTGAAGCACAGCCGACGTCAACTACGAGCCGTGAACAAAGAAATCTGGCAACGTAGCTGGTAGTGTTACTCCCGCCGCTGCTTGCTGCATCGACGCAACTCGTGCTCAAAACGCTGAGAAAACATACCTTTTCAATTTGTGATTTTGGAATCCCAGAGGCTGTAATTAAGAGATAAGCTTGTTTTCTAAGCTTCAAAGTGTGTGTATGTGTTCAAAGTGATCGGTGACTATAATATATGAGAAATAGACTCCAGTCTTCTGTGCTTTAAAAATAAACTAAGAAGTGTGACTGTGGCTGTTCGCGCCTCAGGACGCTAAGGATTTCAACTATTGAAAACGTGCAAATTCCGGTTGTATTTTTCTTTTTTCATTTATCAAGTATTTGACGCAGACAATATGCCTCGTTGTTGCTGTGTTCCTTTATGCAATGCAAACTATAATTCTGCTTTGAAAACGGAAAGCTATGTTTCAACTTTTCGCTTCCCAAGTACCGAAAGTCTGAAAAACAAATGGCTTATGGCAATTCCCAGAAAAAATTGGACACCTTCAAAATATTCAGCTGTGTGCAGTCGTCATTTTAGAGAATCGGATATCATCAGGACAGAAAATATAGTTTTGGCGGATGGAACAGTCCAAAATAATATACCTTTGAAATATCCAAAATTGAAAGAAAATGCTGTTCCCTCCATTTTCCCAAACTTGCCATCATATCTTTCAAAAACTGAAGCACCCAAAAGAACTGACCCAATGCAAAGAAAACAAAAATTAATTGAGAAACATGAAAAAGCTATCCTGAATTTCGATGATATGGATAAGATCAAAGATAAATTTAGTTCAAAAATGTGGATTTGAAGTTATTTGTGTTGTTACTGATAATCACCGAATTAATAGAGCAATGTTCAGGAAATTAGCAAAGGATTCATCAGAAAATTATTCTATTCCAAATCCACATAATCCTTATAAGAACATATATTTAATTTATGATGTTGTGCGTATTTTCAAGAGTATCAGAAATAATTGGATTAATTTAAAAAACCTAGACAAAACTTTTGTATATCCTAATTTTGACAATAATGATATTATTCAGTATGCTAAATTTGAAAACATTCGTGCTGTATATCAATTGGAAAAAGAAACTGTAGTTAAGCAAGCATATAAATTAAATTATAAAACATTCCATCCAAATTCATTTGAAAGGCAAAATGTAAATTTTGTAGATAATTTATTCCATCACTCAACAATAGCTGCTATGAAAGAATTAATGTTTAATGATGCTGCACACTTTTTGGAAATAATCAGGAATTGGTGGGATATTGTCAGTAATACAAGTGTAATAAAAGGAGAATTGAAGCGAAACGAATTTTGTAAGCCTATTACCAATAAATATGATTATAGAGTACAATTTTTGAAAAAATTCCTGACACCAGAAACGTATACAGCTCTATATCAAAGCACGCTGACTCTACTTAATATAATTGAATATTCATTTAATCAATTTGACATTGAGTATGTATTGCCTGGAAAATTCACCACTGATAATTTAGAAAAACGATTTGGCAATTATAGACTTTTATGTGGCTGCAATTACAATGTGTCATATGATGAAATTTTAAAACGCTGAAAAGAAAATACGGCTGAAGCATATTTTCAATGAAAATAAATCGTCATTTTCTTTAGCAGAAATTAAAACAAGGTTCCAAAACTGCTTAGAAACTCAAGAAAATTTTGATTTCTTGGATACCAAACAAAATCCTGAAGTTTTGGATATATTCAATGAAGTATTTGAGATAAATTACTTAGCCAATTGTGACATAGAGGATAGTACTAAGACTTATATATCTGGATATGCTTCACACGCTATCTCTAAAAACCTAAACTGCGAGATATGCAAATCGCTAATAGTTAAAGAAAAAGGTTCATTAACAACAACTGTTTATTTCGATCATTTGCAAAGAGGAGGACTGTCAATTCCAACCAGTTATGTACCAATCATATTCTACCATATGTATGCCATTTTTGAATCTATTATTAATGTAGATAGATTGGAAATTTTCTTCTTGAAAAGCAATAATCAAAAATTTATTTTGTGTCAGTTAACCTTGCTCAGCATTTAGTCTGACTTTATATACAGTGAATTTTCTTCAACTTGCATCTGTGGCCGCAATTATGCAGATATTTTATTCAAGCTTTTGTCTATTTTTTCAAACATAATTTTGAATGATTATGTAAAATTGAAAAATAACAGTAAAACTGAAAGTAAATGTATTAAAAACAAACAGGTAACTCCACATTTTCAAGCTGGGCCTGATGGAACACAGTGTGCTGGCACCAAAAAACGTAAACTAAATACCTTTAATTAGGTTAACTGCATTAGCGACTCATATATATCACGATTATTTCGTATTTTTAAATTTTTTAGAGCTATTTCATATTCAGACGATTTGTATCGAATCGGACTGTCCTCTTTTCCAAAATTAAATTTAGTTCTTGAACCTTACACGGAGACGGAGCACACAGCCGATGGCGGCCGACGTTCACAGGTAGCACTACCATGCCGTCCGAGCGCGGTGTTGCCTTTCTTTCATCACGACTCGTAGTTGACGTCGGCTCTGATTGAGGGCGTTTCATCCGCCTTTTCAGGCGAGGAAACAAAAAAAAGTCGGGGGGGCGGCACATCTGGGCTGTAGGCCGGCTGCGGAAGCCTTGGGATGCCGGCCTTGGTCAGGTAGCTGTTCACAAGAAAGGCGGTGTGAGCCGGGGCGTTGTCGTGGTGCAACTTCCAGTCGACTGCGATGTCTTGTCGGACCCGACTGACCCTTCGTTTGAGTCTCCTGAGCAGATATTTAAATGACTCGACTACTTCAATTTTTTCATCATTAATCATGAGCCTAATTCTATTGTCACCTAAATGTTTCCCTATTGACATACATTTTGTTTTATTAGTGTTTAATTTAAGTTTATTGACATTTAACCAATTCATAAGTTTTTTAATATCACTATTTAACTAGTCTAATATTTTTATTGTCTGAAGAGCCTGAAAGTTTACTGAAAATGTTGTCCATTCCAGATGTCCAGTAGTACAGTTAAAGAAGCAACACAAGCAGTCGCTCCTTGTCCAACTGCAGTAGTTTCACCACCATTCATTCAGTTAGTCCAAATGACTTCGGTTGCGGCCACGAATGTTATATCTGTCGGTCAACCGACGTTCACTTCGGTACTATCAAAAGCCGGTACTGCTACCAGTGCCAGTACCGCTTCTACACCAGGAATCGTCAAAGTTATTTCAGCTAATCTTTCGCCTGTCATGGAAGCAACTGGCTCGAAACTACCTGCTATTGCTCCGAAGCTCCAAGCAGTCACGTCTACAGCAGGGAGTGCCAATTCACTGCAGTCAGCTTCAACCCAGGTTGGAACTGTCTTTGTCACACCAGTAGTCACCGCTTCAGGAACCAGTCTGATCAGTCCTCAAGTCATGGTTTCTTCCTTCCCGAGTATTTCTGATTCTGTCAGCTCGTCTGCTCAAAGCAGTTTGAGCAGTAGAACAACAGAAGAAGACGAAGATGGAGGGGTTGCTCCATTAGAGCAAGTTATATTAGGTATGGTGATAATACTGCGTGGTAATACAATAATAATAGAAAGGTCATCATTAACGTTGTATTCGGACATGGTGATAATTACGTGGGCCGGTTTTTTTGGTATTGGGAGGTATTATTAATTAGCGCTTACCCTGAAGAGTATTTTTCTTGACCTGCTTGGCTTTTCCCTAATAAACGGATGTTGCTGTTATGTTCAATGTGTATTCGGCATTTCTCAAATATATATATATTTATTTAAAATAATCTGTGATGTTGCTACTGAATTTTTCTGTTTGCCTTGCTTTGCGAATATTCCGGTCTTTTCAACATATAATATTTTTAAAATCATTTGACACTATTTCATTTAACCAGAGATTTAAGGCGGCCAGATTAGAGTTACTACAGGGGATAATTAAAGGGCTGGGTTCCAAAAAGCAATTTCTAAATAAAGGTTGGTAAAATGCAGGTACCCAAATAAGTTAATGAGGTGCCGACTCCATATTACAGGGAAAACCAAACTGGTTTACTTTCGGAACAGGTTATAGGACTGGTTGGTAGAAACCATTTGTCGACAAAACTCCATTCCTTGCGATTTAAACCAGCCCAAAGATTATGATATTTAGATAGCTATGCGTAATAATATAGATATTTGCTAAGATTGAGAAAAAAAACTATTTTGGATTTTTGGACCATTTCATGCTCTCGTCTTACAGGATGTCATCAAAAAATTTCGAATTTCTCTCACGAGATTTTGTGAAATGTAACTCCCCATTTTGACCCTGTAAATGAAAATAGCGGAAAATTTTACGTTGGTCTTTACCATTTTTAAATTTTGACCTTGGGGAGGTCATGGTCAAGGTCAAACCCAGGTATCGCGATATAACTTGAAAACCAGTAGTCGTGTAGGGAAACTACCTGGACATTATTTTTACGATTTTCCCCCGGATATCAAATGACGACCTTGGATCTGACCTTAACCATGATGACCTCCAAGGTCATGTGGTGAAGACGATTTTTGTAGTCGGGCAACAATCCTGAAAGAACAGTGAAGTCAGTTTATCCAAAGATTACACATTCTGAATTATCAAGAAATTAGGGTATACTTGTGTTTGACCTTGATGGTCAAGTTAAAAGAATGTGAAAATTTTCCAATTTTTTTTATTTCCACGGTCAAATCAATTCCGCCTCATTAAAAAAGGAAGTTGATCTACAAATGATCTTGATCTTCATCGCCAAGGTCTGATCCAAGGTCGCCATTGGATATTCGGGAAAAAAATAAATAATTTTTGGGCAGTTTCCCCTATACAACCACTGGCTTTCTAGTATTTTGGGGTTTTTGGACGATTTTATGCTCTCGTCTTACAGGATGTCATGAAAAAATTTGGAATTTCGATTATGATGAGATTTTTGACCCTGTAATTGATATGAGACGTTGGTCTTGACCTTGGGGAGGTCATGGTCAAGGTCAAACCCAGGTATCGCGATATAACTTGAAAACCAGTAGTCGTGTAGGGAAACTACCTAAACATTATTTTTTTTTCCCCGGATATCAAATGACGACCTTGGATCTGACTTTATCCATGATGACCTCCAAGGTCATGTGATGAAGTCGATTTTTGTAGCCGGGCAACAGTCCTGAAAGAACAGTGAAGTCAGTTTATCTGAAGATTACACAGTTTTCAGAATTATCAAGAAGTTAAGGTAAACTTGTGATTGACCTTGGTCACTTCCAAGGTCATGTTAAAAGCATTCTGGCTCAAAAGTGTAGGGTCTCATTAAAAAAGGAAGTTTATTTACAAATGACCTTGAACTTAATCGCCAAGGTCAGATCCAAAGTCGCCATTAGATATTCAGGGAAAAATAATGAAAATAAATAATTTTTGGCCTGTTTTCCCTATACGACTACTGGCTTTCTAGTTATACGTATATCACCGTGCCCGGGTTCGACCTTGACCATGATCTCCTAAGGGCAAAATTTAAGAATGGTGAAGACCATATTTGAACGTATAATTTTCCGCTCTTTTTATTTACGGATTCAAAAATGGGGGGTTTTAAATGACCTCGACGGTCATGGTCAAGGTCAAATCCAAGGTTCTCATTGGATAGGTGGAGAAAACTGTTATCAATCGCGGAGCTTAGTTTTTTCCTACCTTTATTAGTTGACAAATTATCGTGGTGTTTCGAAACCTTCCAGCATTTGAGCATTTTCTCCATGAAATCCTCGTCTCATCGTTTATTATTTGAGCGGTCCGCATGACCTTGACTCTTGTCTGGCAGAATGTTTTTTTCTCCAAAATCTTCCTGTGCCAAGCCAGGGGAGATTTTTTATTAAGAAGAAGATAGAGGAAGACGAAAGAAAGGAAGCAAAGGGTAAAAAGAGGGACTAAGAAATCACCACCTAGCCAATACCTATTTATAAAATACAATAGTAATATTTTAAATGCTCAATACCTGCTCCCTAATGTGCCGTCCGCCAAGAACAAGAACACTGAATAATTTACCTGTATCGTCTTTACCTGCCTATTACTTTGGCAGGTACAACAGCAGATGACACTAGTGGTGATGCCAGTGCTCTAAGCGAAGATGCCGCGGACCCTCTGTCAGTGAGCGTGGACCCTTTGGCCTCCGCCGGAGATCCTTTGAATACCTCTGCTGATCCTTTGGATATTAATGAGACAAGCGAGTCTGCGATAGTACGGGACGGCTTCAGCTCGGATGATGAAGCGGATGCATCATCTACGTCCAAAGATATGGCGAATGAGAAAGAAGTTACAGGATTGTTAGGTATGTGTTGATGTGTTTTTTTAATCAATTTACAATGTGACTACATTTTGAGTATAAACCTTAATTCAAGCCAACTTGAAGGCAGTTATGCAGACGAAATAATCATATTCTGGTTTTATTGGTGCAAATTGTTCAAGGGGGTATTTAAAACATGGACGCATAAAATGGGTACACCAATTTTTGTGGGAAAACTTTTTATTTGACAACTAGAATGAGAAAACGTGTTTTTTGGGATTCAATCGAAAGTGTTGACAGGAACAAAATAACTTTTCATACAAGATTTTTAGGTATTTATGACACCTACAAAATTATACCACACGTAAAAAGATCCGACTAATAGTAAAAAAGTTATGGCCGAAAAACGGGGCAAATGCAGGTTTTGGTAATGGGACGATGGTTTCTCGCAGATACTTGAAATTTTTCAAATTCGTAGAATTCGTACTTCTACAGGGTGTTTCAGTTTATTGTTGCATAACTTTAAGATTCGATAGAACTTTTAAAATTAATTTATAAAGTCTATATAAACATGGGTCGAAAAATGCGTGGCTTCCGAAATACAGGGTGTTTAAATTTACTTTCTAAAATAGTTTTTTTTTTAAATATTTCGAACAATATTTGATGTATAACAGTGAAAATTGGTATACAAGGGTTTTTTGGTACGACAAAACGAAACATGGGCATAGTTTTACTGTAGCCGCTAGATGGCGCTCTCTACTGTACCTGTAGTGTATTAAAATGACCGAAAAATTTTTCTTAGTGCAATTTTTTGCTTTTTGAATAAAAACTGATTCTTCGCACTTTTCAACATAAAAAAGCTCTCCTGTGAGTTTTCGTTATAGTTAGCCGTTTTTTGGGACATTTCGATTTTTAAGGTTCGATGCATTTTTAATTATTTATGGGAAAATCATATTTTTTTACATTTTCGATTTGGGCATTACAAGTAATTAAGATGATCGTTTAGATTGTGTTTTTAAACCCAGCAATAATTCCTAACTCCAAATAAACACAAAAAAACAGAATATTAATTTGTTTAATTTTCCAATATTATTTTTAACAAATTAAATTAATTATTTACAACTAAACTGCTATTGGATAGTTAGGACAAACATACAAAATCTAAAGTAGTTGCTTGAAATGTAAACCCAATTGTTCAATACACAATTCACATCTACGAATGATCGAACATGGTATAGCATTATTCAAATAAGGCCTTATTTCATCACATGCATTCCTGATTCTGTCTATTAGCATATCTCTTGTGGTTACGGGAGTCTGGTACACTTTTTCTTTTAGAAATCCCCACACAAAGAAATCTAATGGATTTAGGTCAGGGGATCGTGGAGGCCAGGCGACTGGTCCTCCACGGCCGATCCATCTTTCTGGATAATTTTCGTCCAGCCAGTTTCTAACTATTCTCGAATAATGAGCTGGACAACCATCAAGCTGGGATCAGGCCAATCTTCTTAAATCTAACATAACATTATCCCACATATTTGCATGTTCATCGTTTAAAAATTCCAAGAAGGTCGCAGCATTTAACCTTGCAGCCAAGGGTAGGGTCCAAATAGTCGATTACGGTAGATACCAATCCACACGTTCACACTAAATTCATGCTGAAAATTTCTTTCCCGAACTGCATGCGACCAAATATGTTGATTATGAAAATTTACCATTCCACGTCTAGTGAAGCATGACTCATCGGTCCATAAAACGTTACTTAAAAACTCCCTATTATTATCAGTTCTATCAAGAATGCAGTGACAAAATGTGATTCTTCGTTCTCCGTCCCCTGGCTGTAGTCCTTGCACAGGTTGCAAATGGTAAGGACGTCTATGGTCATTTCTAAGAACACGGTGAACATGGCTTGCTGAAATTCCCAAGGCACCAGAAACTCTCCTAACACTTGTGGTCGGATCTCTATCAAACTCACGCAGAATCATACGGGTAAATCTGCGCTAACGAACATGCATGTTTTGATCCCTTTGGAGATTTCCAAAACCATTTTCAATTATTTGGCGATGTACTCTTACAAATACTGAGCGAGTTGGATGTCGTCTGTTTGGAAATCTTCGTGCGTATTCTCTGGCTGCTTCTGCTGCGTTTCCATTTACAAAGCCATACACAAAATGAATATCCGCTAACTCTTGATTGGAGAATAAAAATTGCATTTTTATAAAACTTACAAAAAAGAACAGGTGAAAGAAGCTAAATTTCGTGCATTCACAATTGCAAAAAAACGTTTCAGGTTTCAACAGACAACAAAACTAACTGTCAACTAATTGACGTTTAACCTTATTCTGCTTTCAATTTTAAAAATATTTGCAGGCACAGCCTACTTCTAAAAATTATTGCGATACTGACTTTTTAACGTTGTTTTATCATAAATAATTAAAAATGCATCGAACCTTAAAAATCGAAATATCTCAAAGACGGCTAACTATAACGAAAATTCACAAGGGAACTTTTTTATGTTGAAAAATGCGAAGAATCAGTTTTTTTATTCAAAAAGCAAAAAATTGCACTAAGAAAAATTTTTCGGTCATTTTAATACACTACAGGTACAGCAGAGAGCGCCCTCTAGCGGCTACAGTAAAACTATGCCCATGGTTCGTTTTGTCGTACCAAAAAACCCTGGTATACCAATTTTCACTGTTATACATCAAATATTGTTCGAAATATTTAAAAAAAACTATTTTAGAAAGTAAATTTAAACACCCTGTATTTCGGAAGCCACGCATTTTTCGACCCATGTTTATATAGACTTTATGCATTAATTTTAAAAGTTCTATCGAATCTTAAAGTAATGCAACAATAAACTGAAACACCCTGTATATAATCACAACTAAATTGGAGTATATTGGTCAAGTAGTTTTTTGAGAATTTCTAATTGTTTATCCCAAAGCACCTGTTTTCCGGCCATCACTACTAGTTTATTGAGCAATATACAGGGTTATTTCAAAGGGCATTTTATAGCAAAATACACGTGTTTATGTTTACCTTGCCGATAGGAATCACAAACCTGCAGTTTGCCTCGATTTTCGGCCATAACATTTTTGCTATAAGTCGAATCTTCTCATTTTGTAGGCCCCATAAATACCTAAAAATCTAATATGAAGAGTTCCTGCCAACACTTTCGATTGAATCCCAAAAAACACGTTTTCTCATTCCTTGTTGTCGAATAAAAAGTTTTCCCACAAAAATTGGTGTACCCACTTTATGCGTCCATCCTTTAGATATCCCCTTGAACAACTTGCAGCAATAAAACCAAACTTTACAATTATTTCGCAAACCAGTGGTATTTTCGTCTAATATGTTACCGTACGTTCACAATTTTACCACCTCTACGTCCTTCTCGACTCGTTTTCAGGTTACCAGCTATATCGCTGTGCGTTTTGTGACTTCTCCGCATCGAACCAAGATAGTTTCCGTAATCACCAGATCAGCTCGACAGATTGCCGCGCGGTGACAGAGATTGACAGCCCGTTCATGGCGCAACTGCGACTGTTTGAATGCGTTCATTGCGGCAAACGGCTACGTACCGCCTCCAAGCTGACGGAGCACATTAACGATCACGGGAACCTGAAGTATACATGCGCTCTGTGTGACGAAAAGTCGGCGACGGTGCACAAAGCTAAGATGCACATGAAGAGCAGGCACAACGTCGCACAGACTCTGCTCAGTCAGGTAGGAATTTTTTTGTATTCCAGGTCGGAACTCAAAACCTTTAGGATTGATGGAAAAGATGAACAGTGAATATATATATATATATATATATATATATATATATATATATATATATATATAAAACTAATAAGACCGTGGACGCCTATAATAACTTCAAATCGCTTAGAAACCGTGCTCTTAACATGATCAGGAGGGACGAAAAGACATATATCGAAAATTTGGCAAATGAAAATGATTCAAAAAAATTGTGGAAGTCTCTCAAACAACTTGATATAAATTTTCGTAGTAAACCAACCCTTCCGGCAAGTTTTAATGACCCTACCAAAATTAATGATTATTTTATGTCTGTTTATAGCTATAAACCTGTTGATTCACTAGTTTGCGAAAACTATTTCAAAAATAAATTGAGCTCTGAATATATTTTTTCATTGAATAAGATTAGTTCAAATGACGTATTACAGGCAATAGGGAGCCTAAAATCTGATGCGAAGGGAATTGATGGTATATCCCTGTCAATGATCCAGCTTTGCCTGCCAGTTATTCTCCATCACATCGTCCACATCTTTAACGACTGTTTGGAAAAAGGCTACTTTCCAAACACATGGAAACAAGCTCTAATTATTCCAATTCCTAAAAAAATGAAACCCACTGAGTATAATGATCTCAGACCTATCAGTTTATTACCAATTTTATCCAAAATTTTAGAAAAAATTGTAAAGTTCCAATTGACCGCTTACCTAGAAAAATTCTTTATACTTCCCGACACTCAATCCGGATTTAGAAAAAATTATAGTACAACATTCGCCCTACTTAATCTGCAAGACAATATTTTAAGTGCCTTAGATAAGAAAATGGCACTAGCCTTAATTTCTATAGACTATTCGAAGGCCTTTGACAGCATCAATCATAAATTATAACTTGCTAAATTAAATTACATAGGTCTTGACAGTGTATCCCTTTCATTTTTCGACAGTTACCTTCATCAAAGAACTCAGTGTCTTTTTCTCAATCAAGAAATGTCTCAAGTGACAATAATTCCCTCAGGCGTACCTCAGGGCTCTGTATTGGGGCCGCTTCTGTTCCTCATATATACGTTCGACTTAAGCAAAAGTATTGATAATTCTCATGTCCAGTCATTTGCAGACGATACGCAATTGCTTCATTATTTTAACCCAGATAATGTCAATAATACTACTCAAATTTTACAAAACCATGTTAATAAATTAATTAAATACTCTTTAGATCACAATCTACTTATTAATCCACAAAAATCTAAAATGTTATTATTTTGCGCACAAAGAAAAACATACAATGTAACACAACTCTTGAACATTCAGATAAATAACCAAATCTTGCAATTTTCTGATTCTGCAAAAATTCTTGGTGTTGTTTTTGATACAAAATTAAGGTTTATTGAACATGTTAAAAGTCTATCTCAGAAAACCTACCTACGGCTGCGCACTCTTATAGCAAACAGGTATTTACTAAATTTTAAGATGCGTAAAAAACTATCTGAAGCATTGGTCATATCTGTACTAAATTATTGTAATATCGTATACCATACTTGTTTAGACAATTTCACTAAAAACGTTATTCAAGTTATTCAAAACAATTGTATACGATTCATTTTTGGCTTACGTAAATTTGATCATGTATCGGCGAAATATCCCGTTCTAAACTGGTTAAAAATTAATGACATGGTCAAGTATCACTATTCAGTTTTTGTTCACAAATTGCTGCTCACGTCTAAACCTTATTACTTGAAGGAAAAAATTTCATTTAATAATGATGTT
Organism: Acanthoscelides obtectus; assembly: GCA_963669975.1. Lineage (NCBI taxonomy): Eukaryota > Metazoa > Arthropoda > Insecta > Coleoptera > Chrysomelidae > Acanthoscelides > Acanthoscelides obtectus. The sequence continues at coordinate 13,685,828 of CAVLJG010000010.1, forward strand.
CACTGTAGAACTCTCAGAGAAAATAATATTAGAATACCCCTGCATACATCTACACTTTTTAAACGCAGTTTTTCTTACAATGTTGCTATTATTTATAATGACCTTCCTAAAGTATATAAAGAATTTTCATTACCTGTCTTTCGATAAAAAGTTAAAACATTATTACTCAACCCTCCAAACATATAATTTACGTAATCATTCATTTCTTTTTTATTCCATCTTTAATTCAGATTAATAATTTTTTGGTGCATTTGGGTTTGGAAAGTATGCCTTTTTCTCTTTTCTTTTAAAAATTTTACTTTCGATGTAATGAACCAAATCTGTTTGTGGATAGTGTATTCTTTTGAACATCTGCTAGAGACTATATGGTTAAGTGTAAGAGGTATCGAGTAATAGCTTGTTTGAAAGGTATTTCGAAGTCCTTTATTTTGACGCTTGATTTTTTAAAATCGGTCGATTCGTTTTCAAGAAAATTAGAAATTTTTTTATCTTACTTGGTTCAATTAGAAAAAAAAACACACGAAAACACCCCTTTTCATTTCAATGAGTGTTCAACACGGATCCAGAGCCCTTTGAACTTTACAATTATGTGCTAATATGATTAACTATATAATATTATAACGGAAAGGACAGCTTTTAATACCATATTGGCTTTATCAGGTACAATTCGACAAAGATGGCGTCTACGTTTTGAAACCAAAGCTGTTGAGTGCTATCCCATTGATAGAGCAGCCATCAGATGCATCAACTTTTACTCCCCAAAAAGAGGAAATAACGTTCCTGCCTCAAGATATAGATGTCATTCCACATCGTAGTATATTTAGCACAGAAGTGAGGTAAGCTGACGTTTCTTTTACTTACCTGAGAATCAGTGGGCAATAGAATACCAGTAGGAAAGTTCACTGTTCGATTTAAGAAGACTTAACGAAAAGAAAACATTCATTACTATCAACATATTCATAAATTCAGCGGGATTTATTTCTTAAATGAATGTTTGCCGTCACTTCGGACACACTCTTCTAATCGCGCGCGCAAATTGCAGAGTTCCGGAGTGATGTTGATTATTTCTCGTCGAATGGTGTCTTCATGCTCCTCCAGTGTTCGTGGATTATTGGAATATACTTTTGACTGTAGATAACCCCACAAAAAAGAATCGCATGGCGTGAGGTCGGGTGACCTAGGAGGCCAGTGAATGTCTCCAAACTTCGATACAACTTTCACCGTATCCATCGATTCTCTGGTAGTATGGGCAGTGGCCCCATCCTGTTGAAACCATGTGTTTCTGTAAAATCGACGTTCTGTTCTTACAGGGTGGTCCATAAGTCCTTTGAAATTTCAAATTTGAATAAAATTTAACGGGTGAGCGTGAGCGGCGCGGGCGAGGTGGGGGCAGTATCTTCAGTGTCTGGGAATTCAGTCGCCATGGAGTGTTTCACTGGAGCGGATCGTGCTTTTTGTGTGCGCGCGTTTTATCAAAATAATGATTCGGCAACCATTGCGCGGCGTAAATATCGAGAATACCACAATTTACACAATTTTACAAAGTGTCCAACAGCTCAAACGATTAAGAACTGGGTTGCTAAGTTCGAAGAGACTAGTTCGACGTTAGATAAATAGCGGTGGGGTCGACCAAGGACAACTCGTATTGAAGAAAACATCAACATTGTGGCACAGTCTGTTCGTCAAAATCCTACCCAGTCTACTCGTAAGCGTTCCATTGCACTAAACGTACCCAGAACATCTTTACAGCGTATTTTAAGGAAAGATTTACGTCTGCACGCTTACAAAATTCAGTTAGTGCAGGAATTAAAAGATAATGACGCTATTCAGAGACTAAACTTTGCGAATGAAATGTTGAATCGATTTTCTTCGCTCAATAATGTGTTGTTCTCGGACGAGGCTCACTTCCATTTAAACTCGCATGTAAATAAACAAAATTGCCGTTATTGGAGCCCCGAATATCCAAGGCGTAAGCATCAGAAGCCCTTACACAGCCCTAAAGTTACAGTTTGGGCTGCTATGTCAGCGCATGGCATCGTAGGCCCTTATTTTTTTGAGGACGACAGAGGTCGCGCATTAACTGTTACTTCGGAGCGGTATGTAGCAATGATAGAAGAGTTTTTGACACCAGCGTTGCAGAATTTTCCAGGCTATAATACGCAGACCTGGTTTCAACAGGACGGAGCAACTGCCCACACCTCCAACACTTCTATGCCCGTCGTCCAGATTTGACCCCAATGAACTTCTTTTTATGGGGCTACCTCAAGAGTAAAGTGTACGACACCACTCCGCGATTAGTTGATGTCCTGAAAGAAAATATCCGAAGAGAAATGGCAAGCATTACAGTGTTGACTTGCCGCGCAGTCATCGACAATTTTAGACGTCGTTTATATGAGTGCCGTGATTGTAATGGATTGCATTTAGGCAATGTGATTTTTAAAACATAATTCCCATTCAATAAAGATGATAACAAAATATAATAATTCTTCATAATGTAACTAGTTTGGTTTTATTCCTTTTTTTCCAGCTCAAAGGACTTATGGGCCACCCTGTATAATAGGAGCAAAAAAGTGTCAATCATGTCCTTGTATCGCTCGGAAGTGACTGTCAATGCATGACGGTTTTCATCTTCAAAGAAATACGGCCCAATAATAACGCTAGAGGATATGGCATACCAAACAGTCACCTTTGGACTATTGTAGCTGTTGTTGATGTATCTCTTTTGGGTTCGTTGTTGCCCAATATCTGCATTTTTGCTTGTTCACATAACCGTCAAGTGAAAATGGGCCTCGTCATTGAAAACAACGTTCTCGAGTCTGCGCTGCGTAGGAAAAAGATTCAACATCCATTCAGACAAGATTTCCGTAATACGTGATCACTTTCGTTTAAAGCATGGACTGATTGGATGAAAACCCATTTTTTTCTTCATTATGCCATGCAGTGTTGACCTAGGGATTCCCAAAGCAGCGGAATGCTTCCGCACAGAACACCGACAATTTGCAATGACCGAATCACGTACTCGGTTGATACAGTAGGTGTGGAGCAAGGAATGGATTGACTAAGATTTTTCAATAGGTTTATTTATTTATTTATTTATATACAGTTTGGGGTGTTAACAGGTAAACCCAACACACACCCTCAGTGAACTAAAACTAAACTTACATAAAATATCGTATACATATATTACATTATTGAATACTTCAATATTAATATTTTTTTATCCTCCGATATTGTTGTAACAACATAAACTGAGTGAGTAGTTCTAATTATAAGCAATTAACTATTAGTTTAACTTTTTTAATAAAAGGAGTATACATAATTTAACATTTACTTACGTTTAACTAAAACTGAAATCAAAATTAAATTGAAATTATACCAGAAATGATATTGGAGGTGATAACTTGAGTTATGTAAAAAAATAAAACATTTCTATTTTAGTCTGCCACAGAGCTGTAATACTCATACTTTAAAGCCTTTTTCAGGGAGGTCAAGCTAATGTTAAATAAATCTATATTACAGAAATTATTATGATTTTTTTGAGCCCTGAACAAAGGGGAATTAAGACCAAGATTGGTTCTACGGAACGGTATTCTAAACAGATGATAGGTTCTAAACGTTCTATCAGGAGTGTTAAAGTTCAAGTTTGCCAAAAGATTTGGACAGTCAGTGAGGCCATTCAACAATTTATGGACACAGCAAATGTCAGAAATCGTTCTTCTATCTTTTAAGGAAATCATATTGAACTGTTTCATAATTTGCGTATAATGATGATCTGTAACAGGTTGGTGAGTTTTATGTGCATCTTCAAAAATTTGTGTTGAATTCTTTCTATCCTGACTATATGTACATTGTAAGACGGATTCCATATTACTGATGCAAACATCAGTTTGTTGTGTATATAAGCGTAGTACAATGAAAGAAGCGTTTTTGGGTTCGTAAATTCTCTGCATGTCCTTTTTATGAACCCTAGTGTTCTATTTGTATCATTTACGATGTGCTCTATGTGGGTGATGAATGAGAGTTTCTCATCAATGTATACCCCTAGGTCTTTTACTACATGAAGCTTTTCCAGTTCTGCCGTCCCTATCTTATATCTGAAATCTATAGTGTTCGCTATGTTTCTAGTAAGCCTCATGTAATGACATTTTGTTAAATTCAGGATGATACTGTTTTCAGTGCAATACTTTTGCAGAGATTCCAAATCGCTTTGAAGTTTTACACCGTCATTTACATTTCTAACAATAGTAAATATCTTTAGATCATCAGCATATAACAAATATTTACTGAAATGAAAAACAGAAGTAAGGTTGTTCATGTATATGTTAAATAACAATGGTCCTAAGTGACTACCTTGTGGCACGCCTGAAGTTACTAAGAATGTCTCCGAACGATACCCATTGATAGTCACCACTTGTTTACGATTACTTATATACGATGCTGGCCACTGCCATAATGGACCATCTACATCCACCTCAGCAAGTCTCTCCATCAAGATAGAATGATCAATCTTGTCGAAAGCCCTACTGAAGTCGGTATAAATAACATCCACCTGCAGTTTCTCATCTATTGCGTGAGAGGCATATTCTATAAAACTCATCAAATTCGTCTCTACAGATCTTTTAGGGAAAAATCCATGCTCGTGTTCCGTAATGATATTTTTTGTAATGTTCGATCGGATCATAAATCAGCTTTTCAAAATTTTTTGAGAAAATACAAAGTTTAGTGATAGGTCGATAATTTTCCACACGATGTCTATCGCCTCCTTTATGAATAGGCAATATTTCACCTTCTTTCCATCTCATTGGAAAGACTCTTTGAGTTGATGATAGTTTGAAAATTAGGTGAAGTGGTAAACATAAGCTAGCGGAACAGTTTTTTATAAATACAGAAGGTATGCCGTCAGGGCCTACTGATTTTTTAATTTCTAAGGACTCTATCTGCTGATATATTTTTTCAATAGATATTAAGGTAACATCAATAGGACTAGCATCCTTGTATAAATAAAAATGTTTAGATTTAACATATACACTTGCAAAGAAATCAGCAAAGGCATTACACACCCCACTTCCTGTCTTAACTTCATAGTTTGAATGATTTATAGAACTAGGTATAGAGACATGACATTTTTTCTTATTTGAAACGTATTTCCAAAAGTATCGGCTGTCGTTCAATATATTGTTTTCCATCATTGTTATGTATTCATCCAGGTTTTCCTTAATTAAGGTTCTTACATGGAGCATCTTTTGGTCGGCGAATGTTGTATAGTGTACAAAAGTTCCGAAGGGCAGCTGCGTATGAATCACCACTCGATAGCAAAAGCACGTTATGCTCCGGTCCAGCGTTCCATTGTGACTATTTAACCCGCACGCCGAACGCGTCGATCAAGACCTCTCCCCACTTCCTCGCGTATACGGTTACCGCGTAATTCAAATTTGAAATGTGAACTTTCCCACTGGACAACTCTGTTTTATATAACAATGTTTGTTGATTTTTTTCAAAGCACGTGTTGATGTATTTAGTGGCATTTGTGGCCGACGAGACTACGAGTATCTTTTTCAAGTATACAAATCAGAGTACGCGTACACGTCAGTGTCCCTAGGCATCTAAGTAATCGACGAAATTCCTGAAATAAATATTTTTACACGCACGCTTGTTTTCTTTCTAGATGTGGCGTGTGCTCGTATAGTACCAAAGTACGCACCAACTTGTTGCGTCACTTGCAGTTCCACCAGCAAGAGAAAGAAGTTCCTACTACGGCACCGGTCAATCCAGTGCCGTGTCTTGAGAAAAACGAGAAGATGTTTGATAAGATGGTGAATCTTGCTGGTAGTTCTCACGCAAATAGTAGCAGGATGGGCGGTGCTTCAGGAAAGTCATCAGAGGTCAAAGGTATTTTTCTGACACATTTATTTAGTTTTTGTCTTTGATGTATTTCTAGAGTTAGGGTCTTGGTTGAGGGTTTATACTGTACCCTCAGCAAAGATATTCAAAAAATTCATTGACTTGGATAAGCTGGTATAGGTATGTGGGTATTTCTCAGCAAATTTCGAAATTCATGTCCTGAGCCATTGATGCTAAATTGGATTTATCGTCAATTTAACAATTTTATTATATCAATAAGTATCAACCACTAATATTTTAAAAGAAAAAATTTGGATAATATATTGACACAAAAAAAATACGATTAATTTATTAGTCTCAAGTCTTTCCCTCATCTCGTCCCTGGGTCTGAAATTAATAATAAAAAAATATATACAATCAAATCTGTTCATATTCTTATGAATTGAATATTACTAAAATATTTGGTAATAAGTATGGATTGTATAGTCAAGCTTTCATTGCTAAGAAATATGCATATAAAAAAATTATTTAAACTATGTCCCTTGAAATGAAATCATTCCAGCAACTAAAGTGTTTTCGCCTTTAAAGAATATACAAGTTCCTGACGTTGAAAGAAAAAGACTCATTTTCGGAGAAGCACTGTCAACGGACCTCAAGAATATCTATGAAGATCTTGGAAGTAAACATGGAGAAAAGAAAAAATATTACAAAATCTTGAAGCTGCAATTAGTACAAAAGATACAAATTGCTATATAGATCGAAATATTTTTCAAAAACGATACGTACAGAAAGAACTGTACTCGTAAAGTTAGCTCCAAAATGCTGAAAGTTAAGGGTGATGTTAATTTCTTAGAGAAGGATGAAAATAATGTGCCAAGCAAAGAAGGACTATCTAAGCTCTCTAAAGTATAAAACAAATCTGAATACATCTATTGATAAATTAACTTATGTTTTTTATTGAAATTCAGCATCAAATTGTTGTAAAACTCATTCCCCCATCCTATCAGTCATTCCCTCATTTCATAGTTTTTTAAGAGTCATTTTTCTACATGTTATACACATAAATATGGAGGACCTTCATTTTCAATGAACCTCACTAAAGTAAAACTTTATATTTCTGCAAAAAAAGGATATATCTTAATTATTTTTTTTAAGAAATGCAAAATGAAATTTCTAAATTTGTTGAGAAATACCGATGTATATATGTACCCAGGGCTTTAAAGACTCAGGGAACGGATCGGCACAGGGGACGTAAACGCTTATTACGCCCAATATACATACAAAATGTTATCTCCGATCATCTAAGATAAAACGTTCAGGGTAGCTATTGAGAAGGGTTAAAAATAACACCTAGTAAAATTTTCATTATTTCAGCCGAAGAAGCTGTTCCTGAATTCGTACCGTCTCATCACCGATACGCCTGCTGTGCAGATGCTTGCAACTACATCTGCCCGGAAGAAGGTAACCTCCGACACCATATAGATGCGCTTCATGCTGACGAAGCGGCGCTGAAATGCCGCTGTACACACTGTGGAGTCGACCTCGGTGCAGGGGCTGACGCAGACGCCATCCTCAGGCATCTCAAATTGCACGGCAGGCAATTGTACAGGTGTTCCAGATGTGACTTTGTACACAACCAACGGCATAAGGTGGAAAGGCATGTGGCAGATGTGCACGCGGGCGAAATTACGGCTAAAGTTGTTGTCGTTAGGTAAGTTTTTCTAAATCATAGCATACAGTAGCGGACGAAAGATTGGAAACATTCTTAGTATATTTTAAAAAGTGTGTTATGTTTTTATTCTTTATTCGTAAGGACTATTTTTTTTCTCATATGCTTACAGTCTTGAGGATACAAATGACAATTTGTGTTTGCTGTGGTACTACTAACATATATTCCAAGAAAATAGTTTATAATGCAATTATTCTACCGCATTTACTATATTGTTCAACTATCTTGTTCACTGCCTATGAAGCTGTATTCTCAAAAAGTGCTGCAAAAAGATTTTATTTTAGTGTACTTTTTTTATTCAATATTATTCTCATAGATTTCATTTTAGTGTACTTATTTTTATTCAATATTATTCTCATAGCTTTAAAGTTACAAGAATTGCAGTGGTTGTATATAAAAAATTTCATATCATATTTGGTTCCTTTTTTCTCCTTCATCTGTTGCCACAACATTTATAACACTACATAGAATTGAATAATCATTACCACAATTATTATACAAGAGGAAATACAGATTTTCATTTAAAAAATTGCAATACTAATATAGGGTGCGCCATCTATTACTTTTTTTTACCTATAGGTTTATGTGTTACCATGTGAGTCAAAAGTCATGTGGTATTCATGAATGAACTGTCAAGGGTATGCCATTTATAGTCATGGATTCGTTTACAACACAACAACGCATTTTGGTTATCCAAACTTATTATGAAAACGGTCGAAATACTTTTCGCAAACTTCGCACTAGTTTTGGCCGACATGGACGCCCTTCAGAGCCTGGAATTCATTGGATTGTTAATCGTTTTGAGGAAACTGGTAGACCATACCAACATGCTCGTCCAGCTCGTACTCGTAAAAACATAGCCGCAGTGAGTGAAAGTGTGCGAGAAGATCCAACCACCTCGACTAGGCACCGTTCGAAATAATTGGAAATTAGTGAGACCACTTTACGCCGGATTTTACACATTGGTTTACACCTCCATCCATAAAAAATCCAATCAATCATATTTTTGTTAATTGGATGCTGGAAAGAGAATACGGATTTTCGGCCAAAGTGCTCTCTTCTGATGAGGCTCATTTTCACCTCAATGGGTACGTAAATAAGCAAAATTGCATATTCTGGAGGGACTGAAAATCCACACCGATATCATGAACAATCTCTCCATCCTGAAAAAGTGACTGTTTGGTGCGGATTATGGGCTGGTGACATCGTTGGACGATTCTTCTTTGAAGATGCCGAAGAAAAGGCCATTACCGTCAACGGGAAACGTTATCGCGGTATGTTAACAGACTTTTTGTGGCTATAATTGGATCGAATTGGTGCCGATGATCTTTGGTTTCATCAAGACGGAGCAACGGCTCACATCTCGCCAAACAATCGCCTTATTGCACACGAAATTTCAAGACCGCACAATTTCACGAAATTCAGATGTCAGTTGGCCCCCGAGATCGTGCGATTTAACACCTCTTGACTATTTTCTTTAGGGATTTTTGAAAGGAAAAGTGTATGCGAATGGTCCCCGGACAATTCAAGACCTAAAGCGTAATATTCGGACTGAAATTGCGGCCATATACCCGATTATTCTGGGAAAAGTCATTGAAAATGTTGATGTTCGGATGTTGGCCTGTAAACGCAGCCGCGGTGGTCACATGACTGATGTTATTTTTCATACATAAATGGCATAAACCAAACTTCATAAAAAAATTCGATTTCACCTCGTAAAACGCCGGTTGATTTTTCAAATAGAAAAAAAAGTAATAGATGACGCACCCTATATAACTAACAAATCAATATTTCAGAAAGGATTACTTGAATTTAATAAACTAAATAATGATATAAAGTCTACTTGTAATTTAAAGATGTTCTAAAGAAAATTAAAGGAATATTTCATGGACAGTGAAAATTCAGAGCGATGCAAATTTTTTTCTAAATACCTGTATGTTATGTAATTATTTAGATTTTTAAAAGAATGTAATTGTAGTAATCATGCTAAATACATCTGAATAAACAAAATTTTCAAGCAAGTGACGGCGTTGAACTTTTGAATTTTGATGTTTTGGGTTTGTTTTAGAAACATGGAATCTGAACCCGTCGACAGCGACACCAGCCAACCATCTACATCCAGCGCTGGTGCCGGAACCGCGACATCGTCGAAACCGTCAAAACCGTGGCGACCCTGGCGTTGTTGTTTCTGCAAATACCGCTGCCAAAACGAGGATTCAATGCGGCAGCACTGCATGGAGAAGCACGATGTGGACTGTCAGTACAAGTGCGCGTTGTGCTCTTTCAAAACGAACGACAAATCAGCCTTTCAACAGCATTTCGCAGCCGACCATGACAACCGGCCTATTGATACTGTATGTGTTTACGTATACTTGGAAGATCAGCCTAAGGAACAGGAGCAGAATCCTGAGTTTGACACGACGCCTTTGTGGCAGCGGGACAGGCCAAGGTATGTCCATTAGCCTAATTTTTTTCCATTAGATTGTCAATGGGATTTAAAAAATACCCTCATGCGACATTAAGTAGTTTTGACAATTTTGTAAAATTATTCGCTTACACATTTTTCTTCAATCCATTTTCTGTAATTTTACATTTAAATCAACCAAACTAAAATTGTTGGTAGGGCTACAGTTATGCTCTCCAGTATATAACATAGCAATGAAAACGCTGATAAAGTCTGTTCTGTAAACGATTACATCACGATTATTTTAAATAGAGATAAGAGCTGTTTGAGTTTCAGAAATTAGACGTAAGGATTTACAATTATTTTTTTGTCCACTTAGGGTAAGACATATCCGCGGAATTCTTTTCGACGAATCATCACCTCCATCGTCCAAGAGTAAAAAGGGATCGAAAACCTCTTCGGCACCCGTAACGCCAGATACCAGTCAACCAGGTCCCAGCACTTCGCGTTGTTCTACGCCTCTATCTAAGGGCTTAACTACGCCTAGTAAGACGTCAAAATCACCAACAAAACCATGCAAATCTATCAGCAGGCAACAATCTTTGACCGAGCAGGAAACGACTAGGACTAATTTGGATTCTTCGATTGATGCAGTTGTTGCTGCAGCGTCTGCAAAAAGTACTAGTGATGCTTCTAGCAGACTCTCGGACAAGGTAATTATGTTTATTTTTTGGTCCATCACAACGAATGATTTAACTGAAGAAAATGTGGTTCATTCGTAATCTAAAGGCATATCTGATACTGATACTTTCATCGCTATTCGTACATATTTCCTACCGTTAACCGCAGACCTGTAGCACGAATGAGAATAATAGGCAGATACGCTGTGTTGCCAATTTGAGTAGAGCTTCCCGAATTGTGGGGAATTTAGAGTTAAGTGTTGATTCATTCAAGCTTTTAATCAGCATGGCCTAGACGTTAGAACTTCATAAAGCTAACATTGAAGCTGAATGCTGCTGGAGTAAAGTGTTTCGAATATTCAAAGCGGAGCGGGACACTATACTCGTTCAATGGGTCATCAAGCCACAGTCTTTTCAACAAAGAAATTATTTTACGAAAATGCGTTATATTTTTACGATTTTGTCGTCACCAAATCTCTGTTTCTCAAAATGTACGTCTATTGTAGAATTTTCAGCAAACTAAGCAAGAAACGTGATCTAGTATTTACTCAACATTACGGATTTCTCGAAATACATTAAAAAATGTGACCTAGATACCTAACTGCCCCAAGCTCTTTAAATATAACACCTTAAACCAGGGTTACCAGGTGCTCAGTCACGTTGATTGTCATGTTGTACTGCGCAAGTCAGCAAACAATCTGGCGTAATAAACGTTAGGAATCATCAGGTATTGCCAGATTCCCGAATACCGGGCACCATAGTAACCGTTATAGTTGTCCTTCAAAGTTGTCAAATCGCCCATATGGCGCAAATTCGCGACACCAGGCAACTGTGCTATAAACAAACCGTGTTTGATAGTCATATGGTAGTTGTAGCCCTATCTAGCGGTCCATGATTTCTCTCAATACTGTTGTATCTCTACTGGCAACAAGAATAGGGATTACAAAATCATTTATACAACAATATACAAACATGAAAAATATGATTTGAACCATGAAACATTAATACAATTTTAATAGTTTGAAATTTTTTCATTTTTGGAATACTCTTATGTGGAATCCGCAGCTATTTTTCCCGAAATTTGGGTAGACTTAGATTTCTTAGAAATATAACATATTGGTATCGGCAACTCTGCGAATGGGAGAAACAAATCGCATTTGTTGAGCGCATCCGTCTAAGCGGTAGGCGCCAGCGCCCGTTCTGCCATCTCTCTTTTATCACTCTTCTACTTTACCCCGTTGTCCGTCACACTCCGACGCTGCCAGATAAGATCCTACAATCGAGTGTCTTTCACGCACCTACATACTTTTGTATATTTCAATCTCTCTTCCTCATCATAATGTATAATAATGGTTTTTCCCATACTGTATACTTCTTCTCCAGTCTTCCACCACCATTTGTATTGCCGTTTCTGTGGAAGATTTTTTCTAAATCCAGCTTGATTTTTTATCAAAATTTTGGTTTCTTCAATGAATTATATTGTAGCTTAAAGTTTTTGCGTCTTTCCTATTATCCATTTTTCTGTAAAATCGATATGAACAGAGAATTGAAACGCACTATACTGTCGGCTAATCATTTAAATCTATTTCAGGTGACCGACATTATAGAAAAATGCACGAATGAGATTGCTAAAGAAAGAGATGATGAAACAAAGTTCGTTCTCGCAAAAATATCAGAGGAGCAGAAAGATACCGGTGTTATCGTGATTCATGACGAGGACTATGAACCGACTGAGAAGACCGATGCTCCAGCATCAACGTTCATTTCGATCAAAAATGAAGAGGACTTGATCGATTCGAATTTTGTCGCGCGGAGACCGATCAAGAGAAGAGCTTCCCAATCGCTTGCAACTGATTCTTCGAAGATGTCTAAATCGGACGTTATAGATTTAGTAAGCTGTGAAGACGACGACTATTCCGACAAGAGTCTTAAAGAAACCTTCGGAGAGTTCGGATTACCCCTCCACAAGCAGCTCAAATGTCCAGTATGTGGCAAGTTCAAATCCAAGAGGATATCAGACTTTATCTTCCACATGTATAAGGAGAAAAAGATTTATCGGTAAGCAGGCACAACTATTCGAACATTCGTTGCTACTATACGTAGTCGTGCCATAAGTTCTGTCCCATGATAATCTCATGATAAAAATGAAACAAGATAAGATATATTTATATGAAAGATATTATTTATTCGACAACATTTTTAGAATTCATAATCAAACAGTTTTATACAAAATGTCCCCCCTTGGCCTTCACACACTGCTTCAATCTCGCGGGCCACTCATCTATCACTGCACGCACAGCTTCCAAAGGAATAGCTGCCGCTGATCGGATCAAATCCGCTTTCAGGGACTCGATATTACGGTGGGCTTTGGAGCAGGCCAACTGCTCTAGCAGGTCCCACAACTTGTAGTCTAAAGGATTGAGGTCCGGACTCCCTGAGGGCCAATCTTCCGCAGCAATGAACTCTGGCACATTGCTTTCCAGCCAGCGCTGCGTACTCTTAGCCTTGTGAGCGGGGGCGGAATCCTGCTGGTAGACCCAGTGTTGGTTGGCAAACAATGTACCACTTAAAGGCTTGACGATAGGATCCAGTATGTCGCTCTGATAGTTTGCCGCTTTTGTTTTCACGCCCTGTTTACAGAAATGGAGCTGAGTGACCCCTTCGTAGGACACCCCCCACCAAACCATGACTGACGCAGGGTGGTGGCCTCTCTCAACTCTCGGAATGATCTCCGAAGCTTCCTGTGAACTCCTTGCATACACTTTGTCATTTTGTCGGTTGAATTTTTCTTCTATGGTGAAGATTTTCTCATCCGTGAACAAAATCTTTCGGAATCCCCCAGCTGCGTACCTCTCCAAGAGCTTCTTGGATCTTGTCGCCCTGATGTGTCGCAAGGTGGCCGTAAGTCGCTGGCCCGTACGTCTCCGGTAAGCCCCTAGCCCTAGGTCTTGTTTAATGATGCGCGACATCGTCCGGACAGGAATCTTCATTTCCCTGGATAGGATCTTCTGCTTCCGGAGTGGATTCCTTTGAATCCTGGCTTTTACGGCTTTGATGGCTGCTGGAGTCCTTACTTGACGAGGTCTTCCGCTTCTTGGCCTGTCATCAACAGAGGACGTCTCATTGTACCGCTGAATGGTCCTAGACACAAATTTACGCGATATTTGAAGGCCGCGTAAGAGTTCAAAAATCTGACTAGCACTGTGATTACACTTATGTAAAGCTATCACTGCAATACGGTTCTCTGCCTTGCCCCACTCCATCGTTATGCTTCGAGAGATCAATACAAACTGAGGTATATGTAATTACCCGAAAAGCGCTTAATCAACTGACACCACAATGTAAACAATCGGACAAGTATTAACAGGTCTACACTTGTTTGAAAACGAGGGACAGAACTTATGGCATGACTACGTATACGTAACCGGCTAACTCTTTGTTAAATTGGCGGTAATTGAACTTTTCTAAGCATACAGGGTGTAAACGTTATGATAGTCATTATTTAAATGGGTGATAGAGGGGGTTCAAAGAAGCAAAAAGTTTCATATAACATGGGGGTTTCTTTATATTTTTTTATAGGATCCTCATACGCGACGTTTCTTTTTATTACGGTCACTATGGTCTTTATTTTCCACTTGCCACAAACTTGGAAAACTTATACATTTCAATGAATTCCCCGAGAAAATCGTGGCTGCATTGCCGCAAGTCTGACATTATTAGGTTTTTTGGGGAAAAGGAAGCGAACTGAAGTGGAGCTACTCGAGAACTGAGCCTCTTGGCTCAGTTCTCGAGTAGCGACGTATTGTCTGAAGTCTACACGTATTGTTTTGTCCCATCAGTTTTTCAATTTGACCTTAGATTTCATTTCGATTCGACAAGACGTACGTTTTTCTATTTACACACTACGTTTTATTGGATCCGATTTGCCCTGTCCCACAAAACGTACACGTACGTGTAAACCCGTCTCAAGTAATTTTTTTAGATAAAAGCGACTCTAAAGTAAAATACATTCTGACAACGCCGCAATGCTAGACGCAAATTACGACGGAACGCAGTGTAAATAAAGATTGAGTTTGTTATTTTTGGCTCTTAGGTATTATTTCATTATTTGGTAATGTACTCGTAAAACGCAAACAATTAAAAAAACGGACTTACCACTAACTGTCTCAGCGCTTCACCTGGTGTGTGAAAGTTTATTGAACGTATTAAAAAAATCCACTTATAAATAGGGAACACAATTTTGATACATACATTGTTTTTCTTTTTAAAATCCACACTGCACTTTTTTGTATTTAACGAAGGTGTTCAAAATGTCGTCCTCCACTTTCCACACAAGCTTCGTTACGACGAACCCAGTTTCTTCTTACTCTAGGTCCTCGAAGTTGTCCATTTATTATTTCAGCCGCCTTAACATGTTTTTCGCGAAGTTGTGCTTCAGTTTTTATTGGACCAGCCCCATAAACCAACCCTTTAAGTTCTCCCCAATACCAGAAATCCATCGGATTGAGGTCAGGAGATCTTGCTGGCCATTTTCGAGGATCAGGAGCATTTCGACCGATCCAGCGATTTGGATAATGTTCATTCAAATACTGAATAATGCCTCTAAAAATGTGTGGTGGTGCCCCGTCATGAAGAAACCACAAATTCTGTCTCCGTTGTAATGGCATGTTGTCTAAGGTCTGTTCCAAAAGTTCTGGAGGTTATTGGCTAGTAAGCTAAGGTATCCTTTTTCTGACAACTTTGGGGGTAACTCGAAAGGGCCAATTACCTGATCGTCAAGAATACCCGCCCAAATATTTATTTTAAGACGCTGTTGGAAATGACCTTCACGAATGGTATGAGGATTTTCTTGGGCCCACGTGTGAGTATTATGGAAATTTAATATCCCGTCTCGCGTAAAAGTACATTCGACCGTCACTAGAATGTTTTTAAAAAAATCCGGATTTTCAATGTTTTTTGTGCAAAAACCAGTGACAGAATGTTAGTCTGCGAGGATAGTCTTCTGGTAATAAGGCCTGCACACGTTGTACATGGTAGGGATAAAGCAAATTTTCCCGTAGGATTCTATGGACTATGGTATGCGATAGTCCTACGCGAGTGCTGATATCTGCATTGATTTCCACGATATTTAAAATTTGTTCCTCCTGCTCTACAGTAACCTGTACCTGAGTACGTATATTAGTGGGCTCAACACTTCCTGTATCTCGAAGACTTTGGTACACTTGCACAAATGTCCTTCTGTCTTGGTGTACACCCTGTATGTTATGTGCTTGTGCATCGTCAATGTAGGGTTTAGATTGTATCAGCTTTAACAAACACTAGATGGTGCTGGTTACCTCTGAAATCAGGTTCCTGAATGGTTCATACACATTGGTTTTTCCTATTTTAGCTGTCATACATTCATATTATATACCGAGATCACCATGTAGTTCATAAAAAGTATTCCCAATAGCAGTATATAAATGTCATTTGTCTGTTTAGGTTCAAGTGTTTGGTATGTGGCGATGAAAGCATCACCTATCGTTACATGTACAAGCACGTATTGGAGCACACAAAGAGCATTGAAGGAGTAGACGAGAAGATATCGCCACTACCGTCAAATCCAAGAATGGAAGCGTGGCTACAGTTGCTCATTAATTATCAGACCTCCATCATTTGCAAATACTTGCAGCAAGTGCAGTGTGCGCAGAGTATGCTTCACAAGATCGCTAAGTGTCAAACGTGTGAGAAATGGTAAGTGTCAAATTTCCACTTCATATATCTCTAAAACACACTACAATATAACAAAAACACGAATTCGAATAGATTAGGAGCCAAGCCTATATGTTTGCATTGTTTGACGCCAAAATTCCATAGTTTTTGTGCGTATTTTCAACTCATTTGTCGACCAAAGTGATAGCGTTATATCAACATAATAATACTTACCGGTAGAAACATCTACCTTCATTAGGCTTGTGCCGCTCTTTGCAAATTATGCAAGAAGTACCATGTCTTGAAATCATCTAAAATCTTAATAGGCTACGTGACTCACCTAATTTCATAGAATTAATGAGTATTTCATACATATTTCAATTTCAATTTTTAAAAGCGAATGATGGATAAGTAGGTCCAATTTACAAAAGTATATTTTTCATTTTTAATACGAAAAGGTGAAAACAACATGATGTGACGTCATACAAATTGTGAACAAAGAAACGTCATCCGTATGTCACTCGTGGACTAAAGTTGTCTTCTGTGAATATTTATAAAAAAACTCCTAATCAACGTAAAACGTTATCATCATCATCAAGAGCTAAAAATAAAATTTTGGAAAGTAGCAACAATAAGCAATTAGAAGAAGTATCATTACTTACTAACTTAAACATAGTCATCGAACGAAAAACTGGATTGTTGAGGTTAAATTAGAAATTAGAAATTTTTGATTATTACTTATTGGTAAAACCCCAAAAAACCACTAAATCTGTTATAAACATGGCGGACACCGTTTTCGTAAGAAAAATAAACTTTTAAATTAAAGTTTCAGTGTCTTTTAGTTCTGAGAAAATACTATCTTTGTTTTGTTTAATAGAACATATAGTATATTAACTATTTAAGACCTACTCAAAAAAAAATTCATGTCGCCTATTAGCGGCAAACACTAGCACTTTCCAAAAATAACACCAAATATACGATTTTAATGACAGAACTCTCAAAAAATTGACTTGTTTCAAGTGCATGTTGGTCTTCACTATAGACGTATAACAATTATAATTATGAGACAAACAAATCCCTGACTGACTCCGACCTAGTTCGAATTCGTGATGGAACGGTCAAGTGTCGCCCACCACATAGGCGTCTCGTACCCCAGGGGAGTACTAAGTACTCACTATCTTACCATCTTTGGCGTACTATGCAATAGTTGCACAAACTACGTTGAATGGGATCTGTTTGCTTTCCGTCTTTGTGTAAATAGTACGACAAAAAAATGGGGAAGATAGACGAAAGGCAGACCTAGAACATACCAAAAAATGATGCTAGTAAAAGTTTCACTGTTTTTGAGATATTAATTTTGTCTTTTTCGGAAAATTTCATCGTTTGATCTATGTTTTGTTGCTGATTAAGCAGGTAATTTATCGCAGTACTTTGCAGTAGCGTCTAGTACATTTTTATCCTGTTATGTCCAGACAGCAAAAAAAGAGATACAAAAAATTAATACCTCAAAAACAGTGAAACTTTTACTAGGGTCATTTTTTGGTATGTTGTAGATTTGCCCTTCGCCTATCGTCCCTATTTTTTTGTCGTACTATTTACCGGACATCCTGTATAATCAACCGCATAAAACGTTGTTTCATGCTTTTTAGCAGTCATCATTACAACGGAGAGCAGACAATATTTTTATTTGCCCTATCATCATGACAACGACGGGATAGGGTTGAAGTGTTACAATGTTAACTAGTATTACGACTGCTTTTTTGAAGTTAACATGACAAAATAAAATGCTGAATATGAGGTTTCGTTTGTGAATAGTCTTAAAGGTTTGCATTTGCTTTTTCTATAGGTTTAAATCGGAAGCAGAGCGGAATGAACATACCATGTTCCATTGGAGCTTGTTGCCGTATAAGTGTGATATGTGTCAGTACTCATCTTACAGCAAAAACTACGTGGAGAAACATTTAGAGACGGTTCATAGAAGTAAGTATTTTTTTAACAATATCTTGCCATAGTGTGGTCTGAGCGATGCCCATTTCTTGGCACGGGAACATCCAGCAACGAATATGTGGACTCAAATTTTTTTCCTAGACTATGAATTGCTTGTCTACTGGGACGAGAATTACGACCAAAAATTCTCGTTAACGCTCTTAAAGTTGTCACCGACTCGGAATTTATTATCTGAAAGCGTTGTTCGTTCGTGTACTTCACCATGATGAAAATGTTTTCTTTAATGAATGTTTTGACGTTGACAGTTCGGTAATTGATTTAATGGTGCGTTCACAGTGAAAGTTCAAAGTTGTCAAGTCCCTATTAGAAAACACGATACAATATATTCAGTAATTATGGCATCTATCAAAAGCAACGTTTTTATCAGAACCATGGTGCTCACAAGTGCCACTGTTAAATTTTACGCATGATATGCGTAGAAATTTTTGTTTTTAAACCTTCAACTATTTTTCAATTATCATAGGTTCATCTGATAACGTGATCCGATGTGCACCGACTATCAGCCTGGACCTACAGTACAATGATGGTTTGCACATGGATGAAGTAAAGGCGAACGAAAAGTCTCATGTGATCGTCTTGGATTCACCTAAACCACTTCTCAAGACAGAGAGCCGTGATGTTCTTCCAAAGGACACTGCTCCGAAAGACCTGGATCTCAATTCTGTCTCTACCGAGACAGTTGACAAATGGATTCAGCAGCTACAAGAAGTGGTCCAAAGTAAAGGGGCGGAAAATACTAGTGCTTCTGAAAGTACCCAATTTGGAGTTCAAAACCGGGAGGAAGAACAACCAAAAGAAGTTTCGGTGATCAGAAACAATAGTCAAATGGAGCTGATTATTGATCCGGACAAATTTAAGGTAAAGGAAATTGCAAGCTTATAGACACAATCAAAAACTGCCTAACCTTAAATTAGACTATCATGACATTTACACCCTGTATAATCTACATCTGAAATTTTTGCCAACCAAAAATATAATAGGTTATAAAGGATTGTCCAATAGGGACGCAGGAAAGTAAACGTCAATTTGACATAGACGCCATCTTTGTTTTCTGTCACCGACATTTCATTTTGTTAGTTGAATGTTTACCATTGATCGCTATGGAGTCGTATTCGATTGAAGACCGCATTAAAGTTATTCAAGAGCACTACAAAAATGGTGCAAAAATAAAAAACACGTTTCGCGCGCTTCGTGAACATTTCGGTCGCAACAACCGTCCAAACGAAACAACCATCGGTCGTCTGGTGCGTAAATTCGAGGCAACAGGTTCTGTGGCAAATCTGCCAGGCTCTGGCCGGCCAAGGAGCGTTCGCACACCGGAAAATATTGCTGTTGTGAAGGAGAGTGTGAGAGACGATCCGAAACAATCAACAACGCGTCGATCCCATTTCGAGAACCAGTTTACTCCGCATTCTCCACAAGGATTTGAATGTACACGCCTACAAGATCCAATTGACGCAAGAGCTGCGTCGGGCCGACCATTTTTCTCGCCGAACGTTTTCAGATTGGCTCCTTGAACACCGCTAAATTAATGCCAATTTTTCATCAAAAATCATGTTCAGCGACGAAGTGCATTTCACTTTGAATGGGACGGTAAACAAGCAAAACTGCCGCATCTGGGCGAACGAAAATCCCCGTGAGTACCAAGAGCAGCCGATGCATCCTCAAAAAGTGACTGTGTGGTGTGCATTGTGGTCAAAAGGCATCATCGAACCTTACTTTTTCGAAAATGCGGCCGGGGACGCCGTTACCGTCAATTCTGACCGATATCACGTGATGATAGAGGACTATTTTTTGCCGCAACTTGAAGGAATGGATATGGACGATGTTTATTTCCAACAAGACGGTGCAACATGCCACACAACCAACGTCAATATCCATCGATTGAAGTTCTTCTTCGGTGATCGCGTGATTTCGCGCAGAGGAAATGTGCCATGGCCACCAAGATGGTGCGTTTTGACTCCCTTGGACTTCTTTTTATGGGGATATTTGAAAAGCAAAGTCTACGTCAACACACCAGCCACCCTCCAAGAACTCAAAAACAACATCATTGCCGAGATAAATGCCATAGAACCGACCATGTTGCAAAATATCATTGAAAATTTCGACCATCGCGTGGACGTCTGTAAATCCAGTCGTGGTGAACTTTTGAGCGATATTATTTTTCATACATAAATGGTATAAATGAACCTTCAAAATAAAGTACCCAACTTGATTTGAATATCAATTTTTCTTGTTTTAATATGCGTTTACCTTCCTGCGTCCCTTTTGGACAACCCTATAGAAGTAATAATAGTAAAAAAATACTTTCGATGAAGCAGTCCTGACGAATAATTGGATTTAACAACAGTTACATGCTTCAACACCATGCATGATTTTCGAAAATGAAACCAACTGTACGTAGGCTATTCTTTTTGGTGTTGCAGGCTCTCTTTGACACCGCGCCAATTGGTGAATCCGACCTCACCGATCCGTTGGAGATAGACGAACCTGCTCCGACCCCCGCTGACCTGATGGCTGTTAGCAAAACGTCAGAAGCGGTAGTACCTATCATCGGTGACGCGTACTGTTGCGAGACATGCGTGTTCATGTCGGATTCGGAAACGGTCACCGAACAGCACATCCGAGACGTGCACTTTGGTCACGGCAAGCTTAAGGTTTTGAACACGTTGAAATGCGAAGAGAACAGCAACGATTACGTGGCGTGCCAGTGGTGCGACGAAGCGGGCGACGAGATACGGATCAGGAAGCATTTCATGCAAGCACATCCAGGAAGGAAGTTTAATATTTATAGGTGAGTGCTGATTATAATAATATAGTCTAATCATACACTGATCAACAGCCAAAAAATATCCTACATAAAATCAACAAAATATTACTATTTTTAATGTGCTAAAACCGGAATGAAACTTATTTTTTCAATATTAGTTCAAGTTTTAAAGATACGGTAATTATATGTGTTCCTGCTGTGACAGTGTTAATATACTGTAATTTACAAGAGTGGAAGTGCTACATTTTTATATTCGGCAAGGAAAGATGATGTAATCGGCATGATTGTGTTACGTTATACATACGTGTACATTATATTGTTTTATATTAGCCATTTTTTCCTCAGTTGGCTGACAGCGTTCATGCAAGATGTCTCGAAAGTGTGTAAACAATCCAGATCAGTTTTGTTACGTGTGTGGTAATGTGACTTTTGCTTCTCAGAGACGGTCTATTACTCCACTAATAACAAAGGCATGTCAGCTTTATTTCGGTTGTAAACTAGGTGATCAAGACAAACAGTGGGCACCCCACATCTGCTGTAATACATGTGCTCAAGTCTGAGGAGCTGGTTAAATGGCAAAAAACGGTCTATGCGCTTTGCTGTCCCAATGGTTTGGAGAGAGCCTACAAATCATATTAATCATTGTTACTTTTGCATGGTACCTTGTGTTGGACAAGCCACAGGTATGTCCAAGAAAAAAAAATCGGTTATTAACTACCCAAACATACCATCTGCGATGAGACCTGTGCCTCACAGTGACGAAAATCCTATTCCAAAACCCCCAGAATCCTACACTTGCGAATCAGAAAACGAATCAGATCATGGCGATCGAATGATTTGTCAGGAAGAAGATATGCCATCAACGTCAAGAGATCCTGATTTTATACCGAGCACGTCATGCCACCAACCCCACAAAATAACACAGTCAGAATTAAATGATCTTGTAAGAGATTTAGAACTTCCAAAATGTAAGGCAGAGTTACTTGGATCAAGACTGCAGCAGTGGAACTTGTTAGAAGACGATGTTTCGGTATGTGTTTTTCGTAAACGCCACAAAGACTTAGAACCATTTTTCAATATGGAGAATAACTTGGTTTTCTGCAGTAACATTAACGGCTTACTGGCGGCTTTAAATATAAACTATAACCCAGAAGAATGGAGATTGTTTATAGACAGTTCAACATTGAGTTTAAAGGCAGTGTTATTGCATATTGGAAATATTTTACCATCTCTTCCCGTAGGGTATGCAGTTCACATGAAAGAATCATATGACAATATGAAGTACCTATTGACATGCATAAAATACGATGAGCACCAATGGCATATTTGTGGCGATTTGAAAGTTGTTGCACTTTTACTTGGGCTGCAGCTAGGCTACACAAACTTTTGCTGTTTTTTGTGTGAATGGGACAGTCGGGCAAAGGCACTTCATTACACCAGACAAAACTGGCCTGTTCGTCAATTTCTATAGCCAGGTCAAAAAAATGTACAGCATATGATATTAGTAGATTCGAAAACAAATTTATTACCACCACTGCATATCAAGTTGGGCCTAATGAAAAACTTCGTCAAGGCATTAGATAGAGATGGGTCAGCTTTTCAATACCTGCGTCAGAAATTTCCAAGACTAAGTGAGGCAAAGGTTAAAGAAGGTATTTTTGTTGGGCCACAGATTCGAAATATTTTGAAAGATACACAGTTTGAAAACACTTTAACAAGTATTGAAAAAATTGCTTGGAATGATTTCCGTCTGGTGGTCACTAATTTCTTGGGAAATAGAAAAGCTGACAACTATAAAACCCTTGTCAAAAATATGCTGTCATCGTATCAAAAGATGGGCTGTAATATGTCTCTTAAGATACATTTCCTACACTCACACCTGGACTTTTTTCCTGACAATTGCGGAGCCGTAAGTGTTGAGCACGGCGAACGTTTTCATCAGGATATTTCAACAATGAAAAAAGGTACCAGGGAAAGTGGAATCCTTCCATGCTTGCAGACTACTGTTGGACTCTTGGTAGAGATGCTCCAGAAACGATCCATAAAAGAACAGCAAAAAGACAGCGCATATAGTGATTCTTATAAGTATATGAATCTTGTTACTTTTTTGATATATCCTTAAAAATAAAAAGTTTTTTTTTAAACCGCAACTAATTTTTTTATTTCATTGTCATTTTTGGATTCAGCGCCCCAAAATTAACAAAGAAGTGCACTTTTCCCACAACATACATATACAATTAAAAAACTAAGATTTGTTGTCCAGTAATTAGCAAATTTTCCCGGAATAATTGTAAAGTCTGGTTTTATCATGTTTTGCGAATGGTCGATTGATGTAGCATAGCTTATTTTTGACTTTTGTTCCAGATTCAGTTGTGCGTACTGTCCTCGCAAGTTCCTTCAAATGGCCGGCCTAAAGATGCACAGTCAGCGAGTCCACATGCAGTACCCGATACGTTACGAATCTGTAAAGGAGAAGCTGGTTGGTTGGGACTTCAACCTTTCTGCTGCCACGAAACGTTTACGACACGTCACATACCCTAAGCAGACGAAACGGTACCAGTGTCCGATGTGCAGTTATTGCCGGGTATGCGGACCGGAGTTCCTGAACAATGTGCGGTCTCACCTACGCACGCATTTCAAGCTGTTCAAGTGCGTTATGTGTGACGAAATGTGAGTATAGTTTGACGCTTTTCATTGTACTGTGTTATCTTTTATAAACATTTACTATTACTGTCTGAAAACTGCTCACAGTCAATTTAAATTGAAGGTACTGAATAATATATGACCATTGGGAAAATGAGTCTTACATTGGTAAGAGTTTTACCGTTTTGGATAATACATAGCACTTCAACATCGATCAAAGAGAGGGTAACTTCACGCTATAGTTTAAAATAAACCAAATATCATGGGGATGGGTAATTGAAAAATTCTTTATATCGCAATAAGATAGGTCAACAATTTTAACGTCTGATTGTTATATGGGGTTGTCCAAAACGGAGGCAGGAAAGTAAACGCATATTAAAACAAGAAAGATTGATATTCAAATCAAGTTGGGTACTTTATTTTGAAGGTTCATTTATACCATTTATGTATGAAAAATAATATCGCTCAAATGTTCACCACGACTGGATTTACAGACGTCCACGCGATGGTCGAAATTTTCAATGACATTTTGCAACATGGTCGGTTCTATGGCATTTATCTCGGCAATGATGTTGTTTTTGAGTTCTTGGAGGGTGGCTGGTTTGTTGACGTAGACTTTGCTTTTCAAATATCCCCATAAAAAGAAGTCCAAGGGAGTCAAATCGCACGATCTTGGTGGCCATGGCACATTTCCTCTGCGCGAAATCACGCGATCACCGAAGAAGGACTGCAATCAATGGATATTGACGGTGGTTGTGTGGCATGTTGCACCGTCCTGTTGGAAATAAACATCGTCCATATCCATTCCTTCAAGTTGCGGCAAAAAATAGTCCTGTATCATCACGTGATATCGCTCAGAATTGACGTTAACGGCGTCCCCGGCCGCAGTTTCGAAAAAGTAAGGTCCGATGATGCCTTTTGACCACAATGCACACCACACAGTCACTTTTTGAGGATGCATCGGCTGCTCTTGATACTCATGGGGATTTTTCGTTCCCCCAGATGCGACAGTTTTGCTTGTTTACCGTCCCATTCAAAGTAAAATGCCCTTCGTCGCTGAACATGATTTTTGATGAAAAATTGGCATCAATTTGGCGGTGTTCAAGGAGCCAATCTGAGAACGTTCGGCACGAAAAATGGTCGGCCCGACGCAGCTCTTGCGTCAATTGGATCTTGTAGGCGTGTACATTCAAATCCTTGTGGAGAATGCGGAGCAAACTGGTTCTCGAAATGCCCAATTCTTGGGATCGACGCGTTGTTGATTGTTTCGGATCGTCTCTCACACTCTCCTTCACAACAGCAATATTTTCCGGTGTGTGAACGCTCCTTGGCCGGCCAGAGCCTGGCAGATTTGCCACAGAACCTGTTGCCTCGAATTTACGCACCAGACGACCGATGGTTGTTTCGTTTGGGCGGTTGTTGCGACCGAAATGTTCACGAAGCGCGCGAAACGTGTTTTTTATTTTTGCACCATTTTTGTAGTGCTCTTGAATAACTTTAATGCGGTCTTCAATCGAATACGACTCCATAGCGATCAATGGTAAACATTCAACTAACAAAATGACATGTCGGTGACAGAAAACAAAGATGGCGTCTATGTCAAATTGACGTTTACTTTCCTGCGTCCCTATTGGACAACCCTTTATAAAAGTTTGCATTTTATTAGGTTGTTCGGAAAGTTCTTGCGGTTTTTAACCTTCAAATTCAAAGGAGCATATATCAGCTTTAACAAAACTTTATTAATCAAAATAAAAACCATTAGGATCAGTGCACTTTTGCCGACGAGAAACACGTTTATTAATGCCGCTAACGTAGAAATCCGCAGTTCTGGAAGCGATGAACTCATTGAAGGCATTTTTGGCGTCGTCATGATTATTGAAGCATTTCTCGCGAAGCAAGTTGTCGAGGAGTTTGAAAAAGTGGTAGTCGGTGGACGACCATAACCTTCTTTTGGATAGAGTTTCGGCTTCGGGAAGAGTTGTAAAGATGTAAAAGCCTCGTCCACCCATGATGCAGAAGGTCGCCTGTTGCCGTAGAGAATCCACTTTTCATCACATGTCACAATCCGCTCGAGAAGACGACCAGACTACTCGTCAAAACGACGATTTTTCTGATCTCCGCTCAATTCGCTCATTGGAAAATGTACGAATACCCTATTAAAGTAATTTGTTTTTTGGCAATTCTTGAAATAATGTATTCATAATGATCCTTTCTGTCACATCTTTTCAGAGATACACTCTATATACTATCTTGGCATTCTTCAACCAACAAAGCATGACGGCGAACTGACTTGCAGCAAAGTCAGGAGCTATCTAATCACCAAGTTGACATTTTGTCGATTTTTACATAATAACCCTGCCGGATTGTCAATGTTTACATATGGCAAATTTAAAAAGTGTATCTAAATGAGAGCGTAGTTCGTACCGAGCCAATCTACTCCTCTCTTTCCAGTTTCTCGAGACGAGCGGAAGCCAGTGAACACCAACGTAAGTTTCATCCGCAAATGCCCGAAAGCATAAAGACAGAAGTAAGCGAGGCCATGCACGAGGTATGGCAGAGCGTGGTGAGCACGGCGGAAGTGGTGGACATCTCTCTACCGGCAACGACGACGTCCAGTCCGGCTCCCGCAGACGCGGGCCTCCAGGAGGAAGACTCTTCATCGGCCTCGTCGAGCACGTTCGGTCGGAACGTTGCCAAAAAGTCCACATCGACGCCGCACCAGCGGTCAGAAGCCGAAGTGGAACCGCCTGCTGTGGAGATGGATCCGTACAGTTATTATGGCACGGAGGAGGAGCCGTTGTTCTTACACAATATCAAGACCAAAGTGAGTTGATTTTCAATTCGTAGGAACATTTTTCGGAAAGAATGAAAGACAAATTCTTTGACATACGTGTGGGTTTGGAGGGGACTGTTACGGAAACTCAAATCCGATTTTAGAATTGAGCACAAATAAACCATATCGTCCCAATTATACCATCAAAATGCCAAGTAGATACAACCAGCAAAGAAAAATCTTTTGGGCATCGATGACAGTTTGTAATGGCAACTGTTACAGCCTAAGCCAGGGCACTGAGGCTGCTATGAGGATCCCAAATAAACCGCCGAAAAATCCGATTTTTTAATTGCCTAAGGACCGATTTAACAAAGATTTAAATCTAACGGGGTCTTCGACCAATTAGGGAGCAGCTTATCGAAATGCAATTTGACGGAAGCTGTCAAAGCTCTCCTAATATCGCTAATTTCTATTGAAATATTGAATAAAATCGTGAAAAAGCAGTTGCTTTATATATAGGGGTGCAATATAGATGTAATATTATGTCTTTGAGTATTAGAATTAAGATAACTTTCATAGAATTTCCAGTTTCACAAAAGACGGTTAATATTTAAATGTGACAAATAATAGGTCAATTTTCTAGCTATTTTTAATGGGATGTTTCACTGTCCATGCATGGCAATCTAGTTTTGTCTCTTATATCACGTACAGGGTGTTGTAAATAGTACGTACATGTAGAAATGTACCGATTTATTTTCTTTTCTTTTATACCCAAAAGGGTATGACCTTTCACTAAAGTGCTTCGAGCAAACCCTAGCGCTTTTTATATTGACTTTGATTTTACTTTTTGTATGATGTAGCCATCTTTTGCTAAGGTTTGGGTCTTGAGGAAAACTGTGGAACTTCATGTCTTTCAAGGTTTCAGTTTAGATTGGTTGTCGGAATTACATCCCACAACAGCACACCGCATTTTTATCAATTTACTAACATCACAGGGTATATAAAGTATGTATAACTAATACACCAAGTCACAAACGCACCAACAAATCGCGCACTATGCAGGGTGTTTCAGTTTATTGTTGCATAACTTTAAAATTCGATAGAACTTTTAAAATTAATGCATAAAGTCTATATAGACATGGGTCGAAAAATGCGTAGCTTCCGCATGTGATGAAATAAGGCCTTATTTGAATAATGCTATACCACGTTCGATCATTCGTAGATGTGAATTGTGTATTGAACAATTGGGTTTACATTTCGAGCAACTACTTTAGATTTTGTATGTTTGTCCTAACTATCCAATAGCATTTTAGTTATAAATAATTAATTTAATTTGTTAAAAATAATACTGGAAAATTAAACAAATTAATATTCTGTTTTTTTGGTGTTTATTTGGAGTTAGAAATTATTGCTGTGTTTAAAAACACAATCTAAACGATCATCTTAATTACTTGTAATGCCCAAATCGAAAGTGTAAAAAAAAATATTATTTTCCCATAAATAATTAAAAATCGAAATATCTCAAAAACGGCTAACTATAACGAAAATTCACAAGAGAGCTTTTTTATGTTGAAAAGTGCGAAGAATCAGTTTTTTTATTCAAAAACACTAAGAAAAAATTTTCGATCATTTTAATACAGGTACAGTAGAGAGTGCCATCTAGCGGCTACAGTAAAACTATGCCCATGGTTCGTTTTGTCGTACCAAAAAACCCGTGTATACCAATTTCCACTGTTATACATCGAATATTGTTCAAAATATTAAAAAAAAACTATTTTAGAAAGTAAATTTAAACACCCTGTATTTCGGAAGCCACGCATTTTTCGACCCATGTTTATATAGACTTTATGCATTAATTTTAAAAGTTCTATCGAATCTTAAAGTTATGCAACAATAAACTGAAACACCCTGTATAGTATTAACCTAGATACACGTGCACTGCAGTAACGTTACGACAATCCTGCCACTGGTAACCACGCGCCGACAACTCTCTGGGTGACGTCACGAAGCTCCGCCCACATGCGCAACATCCTATCTTCAGTGTATGTGGATCGTGGGTTGAGCAGCTTTGGTACATGATATTTAGATTTTTGTATACATTAGTATTGAGATCGTAATAGTGCTTTATTTATTTACAGGTTGAACTTAACGGAGTTTATATGGACATTTCCGCTGATAAACTTGCTCGTATATTTGACCTTGGCGCTTGCGTTCTTGTGGAGGATTGTAAACACTTGTTACCAGCCGATCAGATCTCTTGACCATCACATCACGAGGAATTGGAGATGCTCGACTTTAATTTAGATGAGCTGAGTGCGGAAAGTTTTGATCTGGAAAAGATCATACCTTCTATGGACGACTTATTTAGCGATGATGATATTGCAGGTTCGAACTACTTGGGGTAGGAGCATTTTTTCAATTTTCTTGTCTTTTTTGTTTGGTTGATCGACGCCATATCGGACAGCTTTAAATGGTTTCGAAGTAAGAACCTTGTACTTTACCAAAAATTTAGATAAATGACTTAAGTTTAAATTTATATATTTAGGAATTTTCCAGATACTTCAGATAGCATTAGCTTTAATACCGTAAGGACGGTGTTGGTATGTTGACTGTTGCTTGAAGAAATCACGGAATTATAGTTGCGTTACGAATAAAAATATAAGGTTTTCATGATGCCTTCGCTAAGTAACACCTAGAAAAAGTAAAATGAATATGAATTTCCAAGTATAAAAAAAACATACTTTTATTTTTATACTTGTGTTTTTTCTAGACAACATTTTACCAACACTGTCATGAGACACTTCCTATTATTTGCTAAAGTTTACTTTTCTGAAATACTGATTTGTATTCGTCTTGCAACAGCATCTCTAATATAATTTTCATAGCTACCTCAAATAAATAAAGCAGATATCCACAGTGGTGTGTATGTTTTTTGATAAAACAAAACAACTGCATACACTAAGCTGTTAAGAATAAATATATTTTTGTTGTAGAATATTAATACGTGTTAAATATAGAGTAACTTTGTATCTCGACATTTTTTTCACTTACTTTATCCGTATCAATAATGTTAACATTTGGTGAGTTGAATACCAGCTTTTTTGATACATGTTAGTTTTTACGAATATTTCCATTGAGCTGTGAGTATGTAAATATTGTAATTATATAGGTTATGCAGGAAGTGCTTAAATTAAAAGCGCCAACCCAGTTACTGTATATAATTTTTATGGAGATAATCCCTTTTCCCTTTTCGGTGGAAATGTAAATAAATATTTTTTTCTAATTCATTGTTTTATTCCTCTTTACTGGCCGTAGGCAACTTTCCGTTAGTATTGTTGCAGCTTTCTATGCCAGCATCCTACTATTTTGCGTTACCCAATCCAGAGGTCGAGTTCTGTACTAATAGAATTATTTCGTTACTGCACTGAACTCTACAGATCCTAAAGATAATTTATTTTACTAAAAGCAAGATATACTAAGTGACATATAAATCCGAACACCCAGTTTAAATGGTTTTATTTTAATAAAATTTTGTATAAGTACTTAATGAAGCATAATAAGTAAATGACAAACATTTCAAAATGATTGCACTGCTTTAAAGCCCTTTGACCTTTAATAATGTGTGGATGCACCCTGATGTGCTACGCATTCTCCAACGCGCCTAGGCATGCTTCTGATCAGGTGGTCAATCTCCTCCTGTGGTATCTGATTCCAGGCAACCACCAACTCCTCTCGAAGTGCTTCTAGAGTCTGAGGAGGACGTTGCAAATTGAGCAATCTCCTACCCATCATATCCCACACGTGCTCAATTGGGGATAAGTCGGGAGATCTTGGTGGCCATGGTAACAATGTGACATCATTATGTTGAAAGAAGTCTATTGTGACTCTTGCAACATGTGGTCGGGCATTATCTTGTTGGAAAGTTGGATCTGTCAGGGTGTCAAGATAGGGTAAAAGATGGGGTTCTAGAACTTCGTGGATATAACGCTGCGCATTCATGTTACCTCTGATGAAGATTAAAGGTCACCTGGAACCATAAGCTATAGTACCCCAAACCATAACTCCAACAGTGTGATGAACATGTCTTTCAACAAAAAACTGTGGATTCCTCCTTTCACCACGTCGCCTTCTAACTCTGGCACGAACATCGGGCATGCCTAAACAAAATCGAGACTCGTCACTAAAGACAATACTGTTCCATTCCTGATCCCAGAGTGACCGTTGTCTGCACCACTCAAGGCGATTACGTCGGTGTTCTCGAGTTAAAGGGAGGACCCAGTGTGGCCAGTATGAAAACAAGCCAAAACTTCTCATTCGTCGGTAAACACTTCGCATGCCAATAGGTCTTCCGTGTTCTGCAAACCATTCATTTGCAATGGACCTGGTAGTGGAGAAACGGTCCCTTAAGGCCAATAATCTTCTCGAAGCCATGCCTGACAACACCTAACCACAGTGTCTACACTTCTTTGCACTCTAACTGCAATTGCCCGAAAAGAAAGTCCAGCTTCCCGAAGTCTAATATACGGCCTCTATCAAACTCACTAAGTTGACGAAATCGTACAGGTCTCCGTACTCTAGGCATCGAAGCCGATCGTAAAGGATGTCAAGAACCAAAATCCGCCAACGTTGATTCTTTACTGCGGCTGAAATATTCATTTTTAGAGCGTTAGTGAATTAAAAAAAAGCAGTATAAAAACCGGAATGTCCAACTGATAAGGCTGAACATTTTTTCACTTGTTATTTACAGTAAGATAAATACATTCACCAACTTTTATTAAAATAAAACCATTTAAACTGGGTGTTCGGATTTATATGTCACTTAGTATAATATGTGTGCATTACAGATTTATCTAAGAGATTTGGAGCTTTAAAAATTGGTGTTCGAACTAAATTCGCCTGGAAGACGAGCGCATTCCAATACCTTCCAACAACAAACGCCAACGACACATGTTGGATTTTAGGTCTGTACGCGGCTTTATATGCGATGAGCTTTTTGAAGAAGCAAACTCTCAAAAATGGAGAGAAGAAAACGAAACTCATGTTGGGCAAGAAGTTGGTTACCAAGAAGATTGCAATTAGGAGGATCAAGACTATTAGATGAATTGGCGAGAGACAAACGTATATAAAGGGTGTCTCAGAAATATTTTCGTTTTTAGATCAGTCCTCTGGCGGAATACGCATGCTCCGGAGAAACGAGACAGTTGACAAACGTTTGGCAACATTGTTAAATTTTAGTTGCAATGGAGCGTTTTACAGGGCCGCAACGTGCTTTTTGTGTTCGCGAGTTCTATAAAAACAAGGATTCTTATGTGCTTGTACGTCGTTTGTACAGAAATCATTATAACATAGCAAGAATGAGAGATGTCCCAAGCGCAAATTTAATTAAATATTGGGTAAGAAAGTTCGAGAGCACTGGAAACACGTGTATTAGTAAACCGCCTGGACGGCCAAGGTCAGCAAGATCGAACGAAAATATTGAACGTGTGCGCCAGACCGTTAACGAGGATCCCCGGCAATCATTCAGACTGCGTGGAGCGTCTCTAACTTTGCATAAGTCAACTGTTCATCGCATTATTCGCAAGGATTTGCATTTTCACCCATACAAGATTGTTGTTACACAACAATTAAAACCACAAGATCCCGCTAATCGATTAGAGTTCTGTAGAACAATGAGAGAGCATTTTAACGGTTACAACAACATATGGTTTTCTGATGAATCGAATTTTCACATTAACGGGCATGTTAATAAACAAAACTGCCGATATTGGGCCGAGCAGAACCCGCAAAATCTTCATGAGACGCCATTACACTCGCCTAAAGTTATCGTCTGGGCTGCTATGTCAGGGCAAGGAATCATTGGCCCGTATTTTTTTGAAGACAATCGTGGCCAAGCTCAAACTGTAACATCTGAGCGCTACTGCCACATGATTAGGACTTTTTTAACTCCAGCTATACAGAACCATGGTGGCTACAATAGAAACACGTTTTTCCAGCAAGATGGAGCGACTTCTCATGTCACGAATGAATCCTTGGATGCTCTTCATCAGTTATTCCCAGGGAGGGTCATCAGTCGCAGAGGAGACATTAACTGGCCACCGAGAAGTCCCGATTTGACACCAGCAGATTTTTTCTTATGGGGATACCTGAAGAGTAAGGTATACACCCCACCGCCACAAGATTTGAGAGAGTTGAAGCAAACAATAACAGATGAAATAAACGCCATTCCTCGAGCAATGCTTCGGAGAGTGATCGAAAACTTCAGTTCGAGATTAAGAGAGTGTGAAAACATGAACGGTGCTCATTTATCCGATACTCTTTTCCATAAATAAAATTAATGTTTAGGCTTTCGTTTGGTAATAAATTTATCTTTGTAAAAATATTCTAAGTATTTTTATTTATGGCATAAAATAAGAAAATATTTATGAGACACCCTTTATAAATGTAAATGTATATTCACAAAATCAAATGATGATTGGGAGGTATATAAAACTCTTAGGAGTAAATGTGTATATGTAATTAGAGAAGAAAAAAGGAAATTCTACGATAAACAAATCGATAATAACAAGTGCGACAGTGTAAATATGTGGAAGACTTTAAAAAGACTGATCAATTCGAAGACGCATGATTGTGTACATCAAGTTCAATTCGAAAACGGTACCGAAACAAATTCTTTGGTGATTGCAAACAAACTAAATGAATATTTTGTGGAAAGTATTGTTGATATTGTGGGTACTGCCTGACTATATGAAAATCAGTTTTCAGGGGGAAATGTTGCATACACTTTCAAAATTTCACAGCGTATCATTGAATTATCTAAGAAAAAAAGTAAACAGTTTAAAATCAAATAACAACTGTGCCGAAATGACTACTAAAAACGTGCTGAAAAACTGTTTCGAAATTTTGGGATATCCTGTATTAAATTGGATCAATTGTTCACTGAGAAGCAGTTCTTTCCCTGAAAATTTGAAATGCTCTACAATTACGCCAGTTCCCAAAATAAAAAATTTAAAAAATGCAGCGATATGAGACCAGTAAATGTGTTACCAGACATTGAAAAATTATTAGAGTCCATAGTGCATGACCAATTAATTCAATTTATAGAAGAAAACAAAATTTTAGTGGAGGCGCAAGAAGGCTTTCGATAAAAATATTCCACAGAAACGGCTTTCCAGTTGGTAACTGAGAATTGGAGAAGAGCCATAGACTCAGAAGAAGTTGTCATAGCAGTATTTTTGGATTTGAAGAGGGAATTTGAAACGATTGATAGAGATATTTTGTTAGGTAAATTGAAGGCATATGGTATAACAGGAAGTGTTTTAGATTGGTTTAGAAATTATTTGTCTAAAAGGATGCAAGTTACAAAAGTTAATGACACTATTTCATCAAAAATTGAAAATACGTTGGGTGTTCCACAGGGCAGTATCCTGGGACCACTTCTTTTTATTTTATACTTAAATGACTTACCTGCCATAGTCAAAAAATGCAAAATTCAGATTTTCGCCGATGACACTATGATTTATATAAGTACTAAAAATATTCAGTCTGGTATCTCTTATATAAATGAAGACTTGAATCTTGTCTGAAAATGGTTAGCATCTAACAGACTAAAATTAAATGCAAGTAAAACGAAAGCCTTGTTAATCGGAAAAAAAACAAGGTACAAATATTCAACTGAATATTGATGGTGAAGATATTGAATTCGTAGAAAGTTTTAAATACCTGGGGTTTTTTGTTAACTCTCGATTAATTTTTGATATTCATTATGAAAAAGTTATAAATAAGATAAGTGGGATATTTATCGAGAGTTTCTGGATGTCTGAGTTCATATAGCAGAAACATTATCTATAATACCATCATTCTTCCAAATTTCTTGTACTGTTCGACTACTCTATATTTAGCAAATAATTCCATTTTTGAAAGACTGCAAATTTTACAAAATAAGTGCATGAGAATAATACTAAATAAAGATAAATATACTCCAATTAGGCAAATGCTTAGCAAATTAGAATGGCTCAATGTAAAAAATTTTATCAAATATCTAGTAATGATATTCATTTATAAAGTAAAAAATAATATATTTCCATCAAGTCTAACTAATTTAACATCATCAAATGTCGACCATCATTTACATAATACCAGAAATAAAGATTACTTCCATTTAATGACCAAAAAGTATAACATATGCTACAAATCTGTATTCCATCAAGGGTTGATTGAATATAATAAATTATACTCGGAGATAAAAGACCAGAAAACTTTGACAAAATTTAAAGTAAAATTGAGAAATCACTTGTTAAATCTACAATTATAGGTTGCCCAGCATTTACATCATACACCATATGGCTTGAATTTACTAGTTCTAAGTTGTTTACAATTGTTCTGTTTATGTAGCCAAATGTGCTAAATAAATCTTTCTACTACTACTACTAAAGATTTCTATAGGAATATACAAAAAATATACAAAAATGAGGGTAGCCGTACCAGCAAAAATTAAGTTATAAATCACGTTAAGGTAGAACATAATCATAATACATCTGGTATTTATTGATTATGGATTTTATGTCAACACAGGATGAAAAACTATGTTGTGTTTAGAGGGGTGATCAGGTTCCGCTTTCACAGAAATGAAACAAAAAGTACTTTATAAGGCTGAATTTGCCGTTTATTGAGTATTCAATATTACATATTATTAAAAATATGATAAAATCGTGTATAAACATATAATTTGTGCTTACAAAATGTACTTCAAAGCGATTCAATGCCAAAAAACAAGCTATAACAAATAATTTTAACAACTGAGTCATACATTATGTCTTTATGATTTTATCTTTTTTATCCATTTTCATCGCTTCTTATGCGTATATTATATGTATATTTATGCTTTAAAGACGGATTTTATTCTTGTGTGTGTAAAACATGACCGTCCGAAGAATGTTTCTCGTACTTACATGTAGAACAATGAGTAGACAAGTGAGGGCAAAAAATTAAACGTCTTCAGACATTATCATCTTAAAGACGATAACATAAGTATTAAATTATCTGTACGTGTTCGAATCTAATAAGATTCATTCAGTATGTTCAACAATGAAGTTAATTGAAATTCATTAGGATTTCGGACTCAAAACATTGTGTTGAATTTACTTTGTTTACACGTAACGTGCTATAAAGATTCTCATAGCCAGTTCTGTCTTACTTTAAAGATGTTTCGTAAAATTAGTGCTTTAACTGGGGGTGATTCTAAGTGTTTTCACAAGTACCTAACAATTCCTTTCTGATCCCTCCCTGTATGAAACCCTGTTTTTATTGTATAAATTCTCCACTCGAACGGCTAAAACCAATCCTTAGCAGAAATTATCTCGCTGGAATTACTCGTGAGTCATGGAAATAATATTTCGGAACGTTTTATCCGAAGTATGAAGTCCATAATTTGAAAACTTGTGTTTAGCAACTTTTAAAGTTTTGCGACACTGTTTGCCTAATGAGGTACTAATTAAAACTCCGTCATTGTCTGTCAGAGGGGTCCGTAGGACATTTGCGCTTGGTTAAATGGTCATAAATATCTCACATTGAACAGTATGACAAATGATAATATTCAAGGGTGGTCCTGATCCCCCTTCTGGCCTTTTTATATGATCGTTTAGAAAAAAATTTCAAAAATTATATGCACAATGCAATGCGGAAAAGTGCTAACGAATAAAGTTGTATTTTTTCAACCGGAACACCCCATAGTCTAAGGGCCGTACCGTCAGTCGTTCCTACAATTGTAGGACGCCTTTATCGCCTCCTTGACGTTCATAGTTTTCTAGTGGTTGTGAGGTTATGTTACAAATATCTATTTGCATCAAATTGTTCTTGCTTTTGATTTATATCAGCCTGCAATTTTATATACGATTCAAAAAGAAAACATAGCCTCAACAATAGGAGAATGCTGATGCTGACACGGAACAGTAGAAATATAGAAATTCCCCAACCTTTCTGAAAGAGAAAAAAGACTATGAAAATCAAAGAAGTCGTAATGGCGTCCTA
This sequence comes from Acanthoscelides obtectus, assembly GCA_963669975.1. Taxonomy (NCBI): domain Eukaryota; kingdom Metazoa; phylum Arthropoda; class Insecta; order Coleoptera; family Chrysomelidae; genus Acanthoscelides; species Acanthoscelides obtectus. Next base: position 13,722,392 of record CAVLJG010000010.1, read on the forward strand.
TAATTGTTGGACCGACTGACGATAACCGATTAGTAGGTTCTAAAAGGCAATAAATGAACCAGTACGATCCTGCCATGAGGCTCGAGACATACGACTCTTTTCTCTGAGCTCTTCAGCGAGTCGTTCATTCGAAGTCGTTCATTTGAACGATACGATTACCGACCGCCCATGAAGCTGTCGAGAGTATTGTGTTGCCTATATTAACAACTCAATGAGCCAGAGAATATACATCATACTATGAAAATGAAATGAAGGGTTGCCTATGTTATTGTATTTATTTAGGTATTAATATTTTTGGTTGAAATTGAATGTAACGCATGTATACTGTACTACTATACTAATGGAACAGCGACAACTTGAAGCAGTGTTTACAACAGAACATGTGACAGGGCAGTGCTTGAAATGACTAAAGAATAATGTGTATTTTTCTTCCTTTTTCTTTTTCACGTTTTCGGTGTAGTTTTGCCGCAAGTTAGCTTTGTTATTGCGGCAGGACACCCTGTATTTTCTGTCTCAGTCTATTGTAGATTTGAAGTAGGAGATGTTGTGATCATGCTCTCATACAACTAAGTAAATATACAGGGTGTCCCAGAAGTCGACGTCAAGCCGAAACCGGGTGATAGGCAAAGTCATAACAGCTATCAGAAAAATATTTAAAAAAATTTTGTGTGTTTTGAAAATTATAGGTCTTTGAAAAAAATATAGAAATTTCACACCTTACGGCAGTCTGTCAACTCCTGTTACTACAAATATTAACTTTTTTTGGATTTTATTTTTACAATGTAATGATGAATAATGCATCTTCAAACTGGTGTCTCAACCTTACTGCCAACTTTTCTCGTTCACCCACTTATTTCCCAACCAAGTATTCCAAAGTAAAAGTTGGCGCATTTAATAACGATTCCAAAATGGTATAACACTTAGAAGATTACTCGTTAACTTATGCACAATTTTTATTTGAAAAAAACTGATGAACATTTTTCAAAATTTCCTAATTAAACAGCGATTATGAAAACGCACAAGGACCCTTAAGGATAACTGTTTGCACAACAGTGGGCGTCAAAATGCTGCTGATGATGATTTACCTTTACAGCAAATGCTCAAACTGTTTTCCTTCAGCCGCAATACACGCTCGACATCTTCTTAAAAAAGATCGGGTTATTAAACGAGCGAATCCACGGTTATTAACAAACTCAGCTGCTTCCAATAGTCTTTGCCGTACATTTTGAATGTCACATGTCCCTGTAAATACTCAGTGGCACGTCCTCCAATAAATTTTCTAAATGATTTTGAAAAAACCCTAAATAAATCTCAGCAGTCAAAGTCTCTGGGAACTCAAATGGACCGATTATTTTACCATTTAAAATTCCTGTCCAATGGTTTATCTTGAAGCTATATTGAGATTTATCTTCTCTCATCAAATGTGGATTTGCTACGTGCCACTCGTGTAAGTTATGCAGGTTCATGTACCCATCTTTCTTCAATGTGGTCTCATCTGACCATAAAATTTTTTCAAAGAACCGTGGATCTTCCCTGTGTCTTTATAACATTGTGCGACAAAAAGCAACTCGGGGCTCATAATCCCGGGGCAGAAGAGCTTGAACACGCTGTACGTGGTATGGATGGAGCACGTTTTTTTGCAAGATTCTATGGGCTGTACTTTTGGGCACACCTGTTTTTAGTTCTATTGCACGCACTGATGTACTCGGGTCTTCTTCGACAGCTCCTAGCACCACGTCTTCGTAAGGAAGGAAAGATCTTCCCTCACCGTGTGATTGGTTTGGTAGTTGGCCCTCTGAGAACAGTAAGCGGTGCACATTTGTGAACAATCGATGATCTGGAGCACGAACGTGTAAATATGCGCAGTAAACGAAGGAGTATTGATCGGTATCAAAGTGTGCAATAGCAAGTAAGTGATGTGCTTCATCCATACCACATACAGCGTGTTCAACCTCTCCTGCCCCGGGATTATGAGCCCCGAGTTGCTTTTTGTCGCACAATGTTAGAAAGACACAGGAAAGATCCACAGTTCTTTGAAAAAATTTTATGGCCGGATGAGACCACATTTAAGAAAGATGGGTACATGAACCTGCATAACTTACACGAGTGGCACGTAGCAAACCGACATTTGATGAGAAAAGATAAATCTCAATATCGCTTCAAGATAAACCATTGGACAGGAATTTTAAATGGTAAAATAATCGGTCCGTTTGAGTTCCCAGAGACTTTGACTGCTGAAGTTTATTTGGATTTTTTGAAAAATCATGTACAAAATTTATTGGTGGACGTGCCACTGATTATTTACAGGGACATGTGGTTTTAGCATGATGGCTGCCCAGCGCACTATGCACTCTCAGTGAGAGAGTATCTCGATCAAAACTTTCCAGGCAGATGGATAAGGCGGTCTGGTACAATACCGTGGCCAGCCCGATCACCTGATTTGAATCCTTTAGATTTTTTTACTGGGGAACTGTAAAAGAAAAAGTATATTTCAAGCCGATTCAAAATGTAGCTGAGCTACGGCAAAGACTATTGGAAGCAGCTGAGTTTGTTAATAACCGTGGATTCGCTCGTTTAATAACCCGATCTTTTTTAAGAAGATGTCGAGCGTGTATTGCGGCTGAAGGAAAACAGTTTGAGCATTTGCTGTAAAGGTAAATCATCATCAGCAGCATTTTGACGCCCACTGTTGTGCAAACAGTTATCCTTAAGGGTCCTTGTGCGTTTTCATAATCGCTGTTTAATTAGGAAATTTTGAAAAAATTTCATCAGTTTTTTTTCAAATAAAAATTGTGCATAAGTTAACGAGTAATCTTCTAAGTGTTATACCATTTTGGAATCGCTATTAAATGCGCCAACTTTTAAGGTTACCTGCCAAACTCTCGTAGTACATTTTTTCCAGTACAGCCAGTTAAAGTTGAGCAAAGTTTTACTTTGGAATACTTGGTTGGGAAATAAGTGGCAATTTTTCCTGAACGAGAAAAGTTGGCAGTAAGGTTGAGACACCAGTTTGAAGATGGATTATTCATCATTACATTGTAAAAATAAAATCCAAAAAAAGTTAATATTTGTAGTAACAGGAGTTGACAGACTGCCGTAGGGTGTGAAATTTCTATATTTTTTTCAAAGACCTATAATTTTCAAAACACATACATAAAATTTTTTTAAATATTTTTCTGATATCTGTTATGACTTTGCCTATCACCCGGTTTCGGCTTGACGTCGACTTCTGGGACACCCTGTATATATTCAATAATGGGTAAAATTTGGACAAGAAACCCAAAATTGTGAAGCGTGGGTTTAGCTGATTTATATTGCAATTCAATTTTGAGTAAATAATTCTAAGATTTTATAAAATGCCAAGACATTTGTGACAGAAGCATATTAGCATTGATTAGCGTAATCTCCAAGAAAATGTCAAATCATACGCTATATTTGGACCTTCACAAACAATTTCCATCGTAACAGCCTGGATATCCCAAAACTGTTTTGGGATATCCTGTATTAAATTGGTCAGTTTCATTACCTCAAGTTTTAATTTTTTGAATCGATCCGTTCAAAAAATCAAAGGAGAGGGGGACATTAAAAAAAGCACTGTAACATAAACATGTGCCTCACCACTTGCGAACTACTCAAATGTCTCCCACCCTATTGGCGCCCGTTTCTTCGGACTCTCACGACGTCAGAACAACAAACTTTGTTTATTATTATAATTAAAGACATATCTTCGTATCGGCTGATCCTCGCAGTCTAAGATACAATAAAGTACAAAACTTTAACAAATAGATATCACAAATTTTATTCTCGTATATAATGGAATGTTAAATAATGGTTTAAACCATACAGGCGAATAATAATATTAATGTAGTTTAAATATATCTACTATTTACAGTATTTATATTATATAACTTTTAAGGCAATCATCAGTGTATGCAAAAAGAGTGGGTATTAGTAGTTGAATATACACAAAATGTCCTTAAGAGGAAGTTCGCATTCACATTCGCAAAACTGGCTGAAATTTCGATGCAAAAACCTCCGGATTCTGGATAAATATTTCCGAATGCCTATATTCGCGAGAACCAGTCTAAAATCGATTCTACAGGGTTTGTCCGGAAAGTAATAGGACTAATTTTATTCCGCCATGACTGTACTTCGGAGCGACTGGATTCGGTAGAGGGCGTTCCTAGCTAACGAATGAGCGGCCGGTCAGTTGTCTCCGAGCACTTGGAGAGTCAGGACAGGCATTTTCGCGCAACGTGTTTCTGTGAGTGGTGCAAGCCGAAAATGCAGCGTTTGTTAGAGCAGAGGTACGCGATTAAATTCTGTGTGAAACTCGGTAAATCCGCGACAGAGACGTTTGATATGATCAAGCAGGCTTACCCAGGTGTTGCTTTAGCTAGAAGTGGTGTGTTTCGGTGGAACCAGGCCTTTTTGGAAGTCCGGGAAGCATTTTAACACTATGGTATAGGGTTCGGCACCAGCCTTAATTTTATGTGACAAGCCGGGTGCCGAAATCATTACCGGAATGTTAAACAGTGCTGAAAACAGTGTCAGAATGTTATCAATTCAAATTGCTTCTACTAATATATCGAGTGATGAAATCACTACCCGAATGCTGAGGATTACCGAAATACAGTTCGGAATTTCGAAGGTCGCCGATGCGTAAGGAAGTTCTTTATCGTTTACGCAGTTTACGTTAGATATTATAACCTCAAAGTTCAAGCGTCATCGTTTTTAATACGTTTCGAGTTGAGCAGAACAATGGAAGGTTGCGTTAAAATAAAAAACAATATATACAGGGGAAAGTTTACAGACGAAGAAGGTACCATGCAGTGGCTGACAGATTATGAGGTAGAAACTCTTACAACTTGGCGATTCAAATGTGGTCTCGCAAATCCGCGTCGCCTTGTATATAGGTAAGTGTATTGTTATTGTAAAGGATTATTTATTTGATTCTAATCACGATCGTAGCTTTTTTAGACTTTTTTTAATGTTTTCGAGCTAGATTGTTCTTGTTTGGGTTAGAACTAATTTTCAGAATACCTACTTCGGAAATTCAAGGCGCACGAAGGACATACTATTGTTTAAACGAATGCAAAATATATTTTTAACCGACTTCCCAAAAGATGGAGGTTTTCAATTCGTCAGCTATATTTTTTTCTATTTTTTCAAGATGGCTTATCCGATTATGATAATTATTTTTTTAAATGAAAGGGTATAAATGCCTCTGGGGTAGTCTCATATTAATTTGATGAAAAAATATTTACTTCAAAAGAGGAAATCAGTTGGTGAAATTATTTTTAAGGCAAATCTGGAGTATTTGTGTGTTAATTTAGTTTTTTGGTCGGGGAGGTTGCCTTCATGAGTGACCCGAAATAAGTAGGGATTACAAGGGGTTGCAAAAGGTTACCGATTGGTCGGCCACCAAAGGAAGAAGGCGCACCAAGAAAAAGAAAGAGAAGCACTCAATGTAAAGCAAAATTTACCGAATGCTAAGTCTCATGGAACAGGTCACTAAAACCTATTACATTATTATTTTGTTAATTTTCGAATTTTCTTTTTTATTTTTGAATATTCTTGTTTTTTGAATTTTCTTGTTTATTTTTGAACGGACCAATAAAAATTCACATTTAATATGTTTATTTTCTACTACCTTTTCACGAAAAGTGATAATTTCTTCCCTGAAATGATAAATGCTGTACTTGAATGAGAAAATACACTCTGTGTATAGATATTAGAATTTAGCTTCTTACATTACATGGGAGGAAAATATCACTTTTCCACCCGCGGATTATTTATACAGAAATCCAAAAAAAGTATATGATTTTTTAGATTTTTACATTTCCTTGCATTCTTTTAAATTCAGTTATTTTCTATAATATATAATTTTAAATTTTTCATGGGATTTTTCTTATTGCTGAACCAAATTATTAATTTTAAAATCATTAAATATCGTAATAGGAAACAACGACGTGCGTTGATTATTATCTTACGTATTTTTAGCGGAAGGTAAGTAAATTTAAATTTAAATTGATAACATTCTGACCCCATGCTCAGCACTGTTTAACATTCCGGTAGTGATTTCGGCACCCGGCTTGTTATTGGTTGAATAAATTGAAATTGACCAATAAAATTAAGACTGGTGCCGAATCCTATACCACAGTGTTAAAATGCGACCCGGAAGGGGTCGAAGGAAGACCTTCGACTTCGACAAACACCGATAATGTGACTCGTGTGCGCAAAGTTTTGAACTCAGACCGTCGACTAAGTATTCGTTTAATTGCCCAGATGTTAAATTTACCAAAATCTGTGATTCATGACATTGTGACACAGCATTTGAACATGCGCAAGGTGTGCGCGAAGATGGTCACAAAAGTGCTCACTGACGACCAGAAATTGCGGCGAGTGGAAGTGTGCCACGAAAATTTGAACATGTGTGAAAGTGACCCCCAATTTTTGAATAACGTAATCACAGGTGACGAGTCGTGGATCTTTGAGTATGATCCCGAGACGAAGAGGCAATCTTCCGAGTGGCACACGACGGCGTCTCCTCGCCCAAAAAAGGGAAGAATGAGCAAATCCAAAGTGAAAACGATGCTCATTGTATTTTTTGACATCAAAGGCATCGTCCACCATGAATTTGTTCCTCCTGGACAAACCGTCAACGCCAAGTTTTACGCGGAAGTGCTCAGGAGACTCAAACGAAGGGTCAGTCGGGTCCGACAAGACATCGCAGCCGACTGGAAGTTGCACCACGACAACGCCCCGGCTCACACCGCCTTTCTTGTGAACAGCTACCTGCCGGCGTCCCAACGCTTCCGCAGCCGCCCTACAGCCCAGACGTGCCCCCCCCCCGGACTTTTTTTGTTTCCTGGCCTGAAAAGGCCGATGGAAGGCAAGCATTTTGAGACGACAGAGGGGATCCAAGCAGCATGCACCGCGGCTCGCAAGGCTATTCCGGAGAATGCCTTCCTTGACGCCTTGGAAATCGCGCTGGCAGCGCTGCATCGACGCAGAAGGAGCCTATTTTGAAAGTTTTTAAAGAATTGTAACGATTGGCTCAATAAATTTTTTTGAATCGACTCAGTCCTATTACTTTCCGGACAAACCCTGTATTATTTCAGACACCATTTATGTTTTTTAGAAACTTGATTGTGTAATGTGACGTAACACGAAAATTGTGCTCCACTTGAGTGTCGGTTTTCTGACGAATCCCTTTGATGGTTACAAGCCAGTACAGGTGGCGAGTAGTTCGTCTGTTAGCACGGTCTGTGGTTTCTTATTTTATTAGTTGAGATGGAGCTCTGAACACACTTTGTTAATGGAGTGGCCCCAAAAGAAAACTTTATTTTGTAATGATGTCATAAAATCAAGAAATATGACGGGTGGCGACAGCTCTTCGTGTTTTAAGATTCTCATGTCGCACCACCATTTACATCTCTTCCTCTGAATAATAGTCTAATCATATTAGGCGAAAATATTGTAAAGTCCGGTTTTATTGATGCAAGTTGTTCAATGGTGGATGCATAAAATGGCTACACCAATTTTTGTGGGAAAACTTTTTATCCGACAACAAAGAATGAGAAAACGTGTTATTTGGGATTCAATCGTAAAATTTGGCAGGAAGCAAAAAGCTCTTCGAATAAAATTTTTAGGTATTTATGAGACCCACAGAATTTAAAAAGATCCAACTGATAGTAAAACAGTTATGGCCCAAAACCGAGGCAAGATGCAGGTTTTAGCACTTGTTGGTAATGCGACGATAGTTTCACGCAGACACTTGAAATTCCTCAAATTCGTAGGCTCCTTACTTCTAGATAACGACAACAAAATTGGAGTCGATTGGTCAAGTAATTTTTGAGAATTTATAAGTGTTTATCCTCTTCATGTTTCGCATAAAAATAACAGTATACGTTTGGAATGGTTTGTGATTCTTGTCCGCAAGATAAACTCGTGTATTTCGCTATACAATGCACTTTGAACGAACTTTGCTCAGTAAACTATTAGTAGCGCATGTGTTGAATTACTCACAAATACGAAATATTGGAATTTGATTAGAAGAAAAAAACGTAACCTTTGTTTAACATTTATCTTTCAGAATGGTTTGTGATTCATATCGGCAAGCTAAACGCGTGGATTTTGCTATTAAATGCTCTTTGAACCAACCCTGTATATTCCTCAATAAACTAGTAGTGATGACCGGAAAACAGGTGTTTTGCGATAAAAAATTAGAAATTCTCAAAAACTATTTGACCGATCTACTCCAATTTTATTGTGGTTATTTAGAAGTACGTAGCCTACGGATGTGAAGAATTTCGAGTAGCCGCGTGAAATTATCGTCGAATTAGCAACAAGAGCCGTAACCTACATTTTGCCTCGGTTTTTGGCCACAACTTTTTACTATTAGTCGGATCTTTTCACGGGTGGTCTCATTCTGTAGGTCTCATAAATACCTGAATATCTTCTCAGAAGATTTTTTTGGTTCCTGACACCACTTTCGATTGAATCCCAAAAAATACGTTTTCTCATTCTTTGTTGTCGAATAAAAAGTTTTCCAGCAAAATTTATTGCACTCATTTTATGCGTCCATGTTTTAAATACCCCCGTTGAACAACTTGCATCAATAAAACCAGACCTTACAATTATTTCGGGGAAATTTGCTAATATGACTAGACTATAAATCTGCCTGCTACCACCGGCCGGTTTTTTTATTTTTTATAAGGTTGCAATAGCCCATCAATGCGAACGCAGCACTAGCTACTTCTATGTCTAATATTTCTACAGAAATGTGGAGCATTTGTGAGCCGAGCACTCCAAGTGTTCGGCTTAAGATTAACGCGTACTTCAATAAATATTACTTATACCCAATATGTCTTAAACACCCTGCATTTTAATTGGGGACATATTAGAGCCCATGCATTCAATAGGGATTTATTGTATTACTTTTGGGAATATATTCAGCCTTAAAATAGTGTCACTGTTTTTTTGATCACCCTGTATAACAATCTTATATGCATTCCCAAAACTATCAACCCCTAAACTACTGCGAACTACTTCAGAATATGCGCCCAAATCCAGAAAGGCTTGCATCGAAATTCATAATAATGGGTTAATAAACAAAGTTTGTTTCTTGCCTATAAATTCATTTAAATTCTTAAGATTACATGAAAAATGAAAATTTACATCTCACTGTTCATCCATTTTATAACAATATAGTTCAACAGTCTATAAAAGCTGCCCCTCGACATCAGAGGCCGTCATTGTTTAATCTCTCATATATGACCTTCGATTCAAACTAATATACACAATAGAAATAATTGATACATCAATTTATTGTGTTTGCTGCTATTTTTTGCTTTTTTTAGGACTGCCTAGTGGAGATTCCTGAAACAAAAATATGGAACATTAGAGAACAGAATATCTTGTTAAAAAAAGCGCAGTTTCACAGATTCAAAAATGTTTATAAAGTAATAACTGGATTGTTGTCACAGTGTTTGCATTTTTGTTGTTGGTGGCATTGCTATAAAAATATCCCTGTATAAAAATGGAAAATGCGACAAAGTGCGCTGAAAAATTTGCATCTTCCTTATATCGATAGATTAATGCAATGACATTAATTTTATACAGGGTGATCCTTAATGATATCCAAATATTTAAAGGTGTTTTTGAAGATACCACTGACAAAACATCACACGCTTTGGAAAATCAATGGGAAGTAATGCCTGTACTCTTAAAATATGGTAACGATATAAAAAAAACCACTAAACCATTTTTTTCTTAAAAAATATCGAAGTCAATACCCGCACGCACGCTACTGTTAAAGCTAAAAAATATGTTTGCATTGAAAAATATGCAACTTTATTAACTTTCACTACGTACTCTATATTAGTGAAATATCTGAGGCGGTTCTGAAAATATTAATTAATTTCCATTTTTTTCCTAAAACATAAACACCCAGAGTAATTGTAAGGAAACATTTTTGGACCATAGTTTATTAAAGCAAACTAACATTAATTTTTCATGTAGATTCACACCCTTAAATATTCGCATATCATAGAGGAACACCCTGAATATTAATAAATACTTGAAATGTTAAGGGTAATTGGTGAAAAGAGGAGAAATGAAAAAAGTCTGGTTTCAAAATTTTAAAGAATGAAGACAATGAATAACTCGGGTATGTTTTAGACTACGCCCGTAAATTAGCTTGTGCTTGAAAAATATCGAAGTCAGCTTGGTGCATGTTTCGATTTTTTTTTATTTTCGATACCATTTTTTACCACAAAATACAGATCACATTATTCGATTGTACCACTTTAGACTATGCATACTGGTATGCACATATACAGTTCAAATTATTTGGGAAACGTTATGATCTTTGTACTTTTAACCGTTCACCAAACAGTGATGCAGATACATTTTTAACGTTTTTTGAAGAAAAATGCGAAGAAATGTGGAATTTTAGAAACAATATAATACTTTTAGGTGATTTTAATTTAAATTATTATGGTAAAAGCATGAAAACAAGAAAATTGAAAGAAACCATAAACAACTATGGGTTCAAGCAAAAAATTGAAAAGAGTACCAGAATAACATCATTATCAGAGACTTTGTTAGATCTTGTTATTGTAAATTTCGAATGTGCAGGCATTAAAGCTGTACATACACCTAAAGTTAGCGATCACAGTTGGACAATGCTGCCCTTGGTAGGGCATTTTTCTGATACAAAAATTAAGAAAATCGTAAACTTGAACGAGAACTTGCTGGCTCCTATTGGAATTTTGGTGAAAATATGGAAAAAATATATGACAACATAATAGGAAATATAAAAACTTGTTTAGATCTTGCAACTGATAAAAAAGTGATTTGCTCGACAAAAAATACACCCTGGTATAACAAGAATATTAAGGCAGCTCAAAATTTGAGAGCAAACAATACAATAAACGTATATTCACAAAATCAAATGATGATTGGGAGGTATATAAAACCCTTAGGAATAAATGTGTATATGTAATTAGAGAAGACAAAAGAAAATTCTACGATAAATAAATCGATAATAACAAATGCGACAGTGTAAAGATGTGGAAGACTTTAAAAAGACTGATCAATTCGAAACCGCATGATTGTGTAAATCAAGTTCAATTCGAAAACGGTACCGAAACAAATTCTTTGGTGATTGCAAACAAACTAAATGAATATTTTGTGGAAAGTATTGTTGATATTGTAGGTACTGCCAATGCTGCACCTGACTATATGAAAATCAGTTTCCAGGGGGAAATGTTGCATACACTTTCAAAATTTCACAGCGTATCATTGAATTATCTAAGAAGAAAAGTAAACAGTTTAAAATCAAATAACAACTGTGCCGAAATGACTACTAAAAACGGGCTGAAAAACTGTTTCGAAATTTTGGGATATCCTGTATTAAATTGGATCAATTGTTCACTGAGAAGCAGTTCTTTCCCTGAAAATTTGAAATGCTCTACAATAACACCAGTTCCCAAAATAGAAAATTCTAAAAGATGCAGCGATATGAGACCAGTAAATGTGTTACCAGACATTGAAAAATTATTAGAGTCCATAGTGCATGACCAATTAATGCAGTTTATAGAAGAAAACAAAATTTTAGTGGAGGCGCAAGCAGACTTTCGAAAAAAATATTCCACAGAAACAGCTTTCCAGTTGGTAACTGAGAATTGGAAAAGAGCCATAGACTCAGAAGAAGTTGTCATAGCAGTATTTTTGGATTTGAAGAGGTCATTTGAAACGAATGATAGAGATATTTTGTTAGGTAAATTGAAGGCATATGGTATAACAGGAAGTGTTTTAGATTGGTTTAGAAATTATTTGTCTAAAAGGATGCAAGTTACAAAAGTTAATGACACTATTTCATCAAAAATTGAAAATACGTTGGGTGTTCCACAGGGCAGTATCCTGGGACCACTTCTTTTTATTTTATACATAAATGATTTACTTGCCATAGTCAAAAAATGCAAAATTCAAATTTTCGCCGATGACACTATGATTTATATAAGTAGTAAAAATATTCAGTCTGGTATCTCTTATATAAATGAAGACTTGAAGCTTGTCTCAAAATGGTTAGCATCTAACAGACTAAAATTAAATGCAAGTAAAACGAAAGCCTTGTTAATCGGAAAAAAACAATGTACAAATGTTCAACTGAATATTGATGGTGAAGATATTGAATTCGTAGAAAATTTTAAATACCTGGGAGTTTTTGTTGAATCTCGATTAATTTTTGATATTCATTATGAAAAAGTTATAAATAAGATTAGTAGTAAAGTGGGATATTTATCGAGAGTTTCTGGATGTCTGAGTTCATATAGCAGAAAAATTATCTATAATACCATCATTCTTCCAAATTTCTTGTACTGTCCGACTATTCTATATTTAGCAAATAATTCCATTTTTGAAAGACTGCAAATTTTACAAACTAAGTGCATGAGAATAATACTAAATAAAGATAAATATACTCCAATTAGGCAAATGCTTAGGAAATTAAAATGGCTCAATGTAAAAAATTTTATCAAATATCTTGTAATGATATTCATTTATAAAGTAAAAAATAATATATTTCCATCAAGTCTAAGTAATTTAACATCATCAAATGTTGACCATCGTTTACATAATACCAGAAATAAAGATGACTTCCATTTAATGACCAAAAAGTATAACATATGCTACAAATCTGTATTCCATCAAGGGTTGATTGAATATAATAAATTATACTCGGAGATAAAAGACCAGAAAACTTTGACAAAATTTAAAGTAAAATTGAGAAATCACTTGTTAAATCTACAATTATAGGTTGCCCAGCATTTACATCATACACCATATGGCTTGAATTTACTAGTTCTAAGTTGTTTACAATTGTTCTGTTTATGTAGCCAAATGTGCTAAATAAATCTTTCTACTACTACTACTACTACTATTTTATCGTCACTGGACCTATTTCTAAAACCTTCAAAAATTTTTCGTTCTTGCCATGATAGCACCTTCAATTTATTTGGTCATATCTGAACAGTATTTTCCGAGTTATATATATTATAACAAAAATCGCGGTTTCTAAATTAGTCGCAATCTTGTAGTTGCCAACTGCTGCGCGAAAACATTTTATTTATACCCATAATTGTGGTTCCCTTGCAGATTATATTCCAAAAGTGCAATCAAAAATATGGAATTACAGTGGACCCCCGATAATTCGGCACCTGTCTAATCCGGCGCCCCCTGTAATCCGACATGTCTTTGAATATGTATTACATACATACGTATTTGACAATCTTCGATAATGTAGATCACGCAGATTTGAACAGGTTACAACTTGTACGCGCCAGGCAAGAGACAGACACTCAAGAAAGCTGAACATCCAGAAGTGGAAGAAGCTTTATACATGTGGTTTCTTGAGGAAAGAAATAGGCATGCACCAATTTCAGGACCCATGTTGGCCATGAAAGCTAAGTTTCTTATAAGGAAATAACAAAAAAAGATGATTTTGCGGCTAGCAAAGGATGGCTAGAACGTTTTAAAAGTCGTTATGGTATACGTTTAATGACTATTACAGGAGAGAAACTTTCTAACGATGCCACCTGCATAGAGCCGTTTAAATTAAGATTTTTGCAAAAGGTAAACGATTTAAATCTTGACCCGTCACAGGTGTACAACGCAGACGAATCAGGGCTTTTTTGGCGTGTGATGCCTAACAAAACTTTCGTTTCTTGTAACGAAAAATCCGTACCTGGACGAAAAGTAAGTAAAGAGCGTGTAACCATACTACCATGTGCTAACGCTGCGGGCACACACGCGCTTAAGATGATGGTCATTGGGAAATCTAATAAACCACGGGCATTCAAAACATTGATTTACCAGTACACTATTACTGATAAAAAAGTGCATGGATGACAAAAGACCTTTTCAAAAAGTGGTTTGATGAATGCTTCGTACCTAAAGTTAGAAGATGGTTAAAAGATCATAATTTTCCTCAAAAAGCGTTGTTGATTCTTGATAACGCTCCCGGTCATCGGTCTGAAGAAGAACTAACAACTGAGGATAAATGCATCACTGCGATGTTTCTTCCGCCAAATTGCACTGCACTGATTCAACCAATGGACCAGAATATTATTCAGTTTGTCAAGCAAGACTATAAGAAAAACCTACTTCTGGGAGCCGTATCAAAAGACCAATCAATAGGAAAAACTTTAAAAGAATTTAATATGAAAGACTTGGTTTTTGCTCTTTGTGAGTCGTGGAATGCGTTACCGTCATCAACTATTAAATCGTCTTGGAAAAAGTTATGGCCAGATATAGTCACCACTCCTAGCAACGTTCCACAAATCAGTGTTCGCTACTGAAACACAGATAAGTCCGGAAGATTTGGAAGTGGATAAAGCGGAAAATGTTTTTCATGAAATGTCTGACGAAGAGATTATAAAAGAGGTTTCTAATTATACAACAAACAATCAGGAAAATAACGACGACGTGATTGCAACTTGTTTCAAAGGTAACGGTTAGATATTTAAGGAGGCGATTCTTGGGTTCAGGCTACGAAAAAGATTACGTCTTGAATTTTCATTTATAGGGTTGTGAAGTTTTCAAACCATTATCTTTTATAATTATTATGATACCCTTCAAGATATGTTAACAAAATGCGGTGCACTGAGAGGCATTCTCTGATGAACAACCATTTTTTCATTTGTATATGTTTCTGATTTTTTATACGAAAGCAGTACCTCGGTGAAAATAAGAAAATCAAGCGATCACGCAAAAGTACTTGAGATTAAACAATTCTAAATAATTTTTGTTGAGTGACACCTCAGTGGCATAAATACAGGGTGTCCGCAAAGTTGGGGTTTTCCTTTACACGACGTGTAGATCTTGAAAACATAAGCAATTTTTCTTAGTACCATATACACCAATGTCTTAAGGGAATCGAGATAAAGGGCTCTGCAACATAAAAAATATCTGAATACCGTCCTGTAGCCGCGACCCGCGACATCACCGAGTGGTACAAGGTCACTGGCACAACCCGACGACAGAACTGGGTCGGGGTCAGAGTGTCAGGTCAGTATGCAACCTTCAACCGACGGTTACGGTCACGCGTGTAGAGGTAATCACGTAGAGGAGAATCCCTCAGCAAGCACTAGAGACGTGGCTAGAGAAGTGCAAGTATCAAAAACTAAAGTGTGGCAAACGCTGCGTGAAGAGGGGCTGTATCCGTTTCACGTCCAACGTGTACAAGCCCTTCAACCTGACGATTTTCCAGCAAGAGTGCGGTTTTCTGAGTGGTTGTTGCATCAACATGACAATAATCCGGACTTTTTGAAGTGCATATTGGTGACAGACGAATCTACGTTCACGCGTAATGGGGTGAATAACTTTCGCAACACTCATGTTTGGTCAGTAGAAAATCCGCACGCTGTCCGTCGGGCACATTTTCAACAAACATTTTCGGTGAATGTTTGGGCTGCCATGGTGAACGGTATGCTCATTGGACCATTTATTCTCCCAAATCGATTGGACGGGATGCAATACCTAGACTTTTTACGCAACATTTTGCCTTCCTTGTTAGAAGATGTGCCATTAGGTGTAAGACAATCAATGTGGTTTCTGCACGATGGTGCACCGCTCCATTTTTGACGCGAAGTGCGTGAGTTTTCGAATGAATTATTTCCGAATAGGTGGATCGGACGTAATGGACCCGTAGCGTGGCCTCCGCGATCTCCAGACTTAACACCATGTGATTTTTTTCTTTGGGGAGAAATGAAACGCTTAGTGTACACAACTGAAGTGCATACGGTTGACGAACTTCGCCTCAGAATTGAACAAGCTGGTGCTTTCATTCGGGGGAGGGACTCCATTCTCAAAGTCTGCACTGCAAAACGGCGATAACTTCGAAAAATACCTATAAAGTACGTTTACCTAAAAACTGAAAACGCGGCAACGCCGTCATATTTGTTACCTCTGTTCGTGGGATTTCATTTTCTGTTGGAGCGGTATGTTTTTGGGTAGAGACGTACTTAGCCCTTCTCGTCAACTGGAGAGTGAGTACTTTTTCCTTTATTTTTTTTTACTTGGTCGCCCTCGTTTCACTACACATTACCTTTGTTATTTCAAGGGTAGTTGTTTCTGAAAAAGAAAACCCCAACTTCGCGGACACCCTGTATATTTTACTTTGAAGCCCACCCCCTTAAATATGTGTTTTGTCAAAAACAAATTTTTTGCATATACTCGTAGAGTGCCTCGTAGTTTACCAGTACTTCCGTACTTGCGTCTTCAACTGTAGAAAAAACAATCCTGTCGTGTTCATCGTGTTAATGTTTTATGAAGGCATTCACCACTTTTAGCTACCTTGGAACCTTGTTTCGATTGCTGAAAATGGTGGATGTGGTATGCATTTTTGGGATCGTAATAAGATCGAGCATTTTTGGGTCCTAGTTGATTTATCTAAAAATTTAGTGCGATATATTTGTTGCCTTCCCGAACAAAAGTGTCCATGGTACATGGGAAAGCAATCCTATGATTAATTTCGGAGAAATAGGCGGACAGTTTGCAAAATGGTGAATGTGCCGATTATAGATCTCAGACCAAAAACTTGGAGAATCAGTTTACTAAAAGAAATATTTTGTTTGTAACTGGCCTTGTACGGACTATGGTGATGATCCACATGACACCTCCTCACACCCTCCTACAAGACGATCTAATGAAATATTTTTTTTAGTATATTGATTCTCCGAGTTTATGGCACGAGAACAATCGTCACATTCACCATTTTTACAAATCAGGCAAAATATCCGCACATTGCTCGTAAACCAATCATAGGATTGCATTGGTCCTAAAGACAGTTTTGTTCGGGAAGGCAAGAAATATATTTTATAATGTTTTGTGCTGGTCCTTTATTATATTTACCCGCTTGTGTAACTTGGACGGCTTTGATACTGAAACCAACTAGAATCTGCTGCCCATGGAGATCGTTTATCAGATGGTATGAAGGGTAACAACCTACTATTTTAGTCAATTTAACATCATGAGTATTATATTGATTACGTTGTATGGACCCGAAAGATTAAACACATCATGATATAACTATCAAGGACTAAACTTTAGAAATTCATTATTAACTTACCAAATCTAACTCGTCTAGCGATTCTAACTTAGCAATGGGCGCACTTTTCTCCTCTCCGTGTTCTTTGCCTTCCTTGCTAATCAGGCATTCGGCCCAAGAAGGCTCCTGATACTTGTCGAAATCAAAGGCTTTATTAAACGATGCGAACCTAAAAACTTCAAATAAGTACAAATCGAATAGCGCTCCTCAAATCTTTAGTTTCACAATGACACTAAAGCTGCACAAACAAAAAGCGAAACAGAGAGGGATAGTTGACAACAAGTATAAGAGTGAGGTTACTTTGGATTAAATGTCATTTTGCATTAAATGCCGATATATAATATACTTTATAGACCCAGATCTCCACTAATCACTGATCAACAGCCAAAAAATATCCTAAATAAAATCAACAAAATATTACTATTTTTAATGTGCTAAAACCGGAATGAAACTTATTTTTTCAATATTAGTTCAAGTTTTAGAGATACGGTAATTATATGTGTTCCTGCTGTGACTGTAATTCACAAGAATGCACGTGCTACATTTTTATATTCGGCAAGGAAAGATGATGTAATCGGCATGATTGTGTTACGTTATACATACGTGTACATTACATTGTTTTATATTAGCCATTTTTTCCTCAGTTGGCTGACAGCGTTCATGAAAGATGTCTCGAAAGTGTGTAAACAATCCAGATCAGTTTTGTTACGTGTGTGGTGATGTGACTTTTGCGTCTCAGAGACGGTCTATTACTCCACTAATAACAAAGGCGTATCAGCTTTATTTCGGTTGTAAACTAGGTGATCAAGACAAACAGTGGGCACCCCACATCTGCTGTAATACATGTGCTTCAAGTCTGAGGAGCTGGTTAAATGGCAAAAAACGGTCTATGCGCTTTGCTGTCCCAATGGTTTGGAGAGAGGCTACAAATCATATTAATGATTGTTACTTTTGCATGGCACCTTGTGTTGGACAAGCCTCAGGTATGTCCAAGAATAAAAAATTGGTTATTAACTACCCAAACATACCATCTGCGATGAGATCTGTACCTCACAGTGACGAAAATCCTATTCCAAAACCCCCAGAATCCTACACTTGCGAATCAGAAAACGAATCAGATCATGGCGATCGAGTGATTCGTCAGGAAGAAGATATGCCATCAACGTCAAGAGATCCTGATTTTATACCGAGCACGTCATGCCACCAACCGCACAAAATAACACAGTCAGAACTAAATGATCTTGTAAGAGATTTAGAACTTCCAAAATGTAAGTCAGAGTTACTTGGATCAAGACTGCAGCAGTGGAACTTGTTAGAAGACGATGTTTCGGTATGTGTTTTTCGTAAACGCCACAAAGACTTAGAACCATTTTTCAATATGGAGAATAACTTGGTTTTCTGCAGTAACATTAACGGCTTACTGGCGGCTTTAAATATAAACTATAACCCAGAAGAATGGAGATTGTTTATAGACAGTTCAACATTGAGTTTAAAGGCAGTGTTATTGCATATTGGAAATATTTTACCATCTCTTCCTGTAGGGTATGCAGTTCACATGAAAGAATCATATGACAATATGAAGTACCTATTGACATGCATAAAATACGATGAGCACCAATAGCATATTTGTGGCGATTTGAAAGTTGTTGCACTTTTACTTGGGCTGCAGATAAGCTACACAAAGTTTTGCTGTTTTTTGTGTGAATGGGACAGTCGGGCAAAGGCACTTCATTACACCAGACAAAACTGGCCTGTTCGTCAATTCCTAGAGCCAGGTCAAAAAAATGTACAGCATATGCCATTAGTAGATTCGAAAAAAATTTTATTACCACCACTGCATATCAAGTTGGGTCTAATGAAAAACTTTGTCAAGGCATTAGATAGAGATGGGTCAGCTTTTCAATACCTGCGTCAGAAATGTCCAAGACTAAGTGAGGCAAAGGTTAAAGACGGTATTTTTGTTGGGCCACAGATTCGAAATATTTTGAAAGATAAACAGTTTGAAAACACTTTAACAGGTATTGAAAAAACTGCTTGGAATGATTTTCGTCTGGTGGTCACTAATTTCTTGAGAAATAGAAAAGCTGACAACTATAAAACCCTTGTCAAAAATATGCTGTCATCGTATCAAAAGATGGGCTGTAATATGTCTCTTAAGATACATTTCCTACACTCACACCTGGACTTTTTTCCTGACAATTGCGGAGCCGTAAGTGATGAGCACGGCGAACGTTTTCATCAGGATATTTCAACAATGGAAAAAAGGTACCAGGGAAAGTGGAATCCTTCTATGCTTGCAGACTACTATTGGACTCTTGGTAGAGATGCTCCAGAAACGATCCATAAAAGAACAGCAAAAAGACAGCGCATATAGTGATTCTTATAAATATATGAATCTTGTTACTTTTTTTAATATATCCTTAAAAATAAAAAGTTTTTTTCTAAACCGCAACTAATTTTTTTATTTCATTGTCATTTTTGGATTCAGCGCCCCAAAATTAACAAAGAAGTGCACTTTTCCCACAAGATCCAATTAAAAAACTAAAATTTGTTGTCCAGCGAATCCATCTACACCCATAAACCCATGGTCCAAATACGCATTTTCGATCAAAGCTCCTTAATCAAGAAGGACGAAAAACAACTATTGTCCAGGAGCATCTTGATGTATATTCGTTTAAATCCAGTTTGGAAGAAGGTTATTTTTTCATAATTTTTACTTCCTAACAAAAAACGCCTGCTCAAAGTGACAACGAAGTTAGCTCTCCGCACACATAACAAACAGTGTTCGGACTATTTACACAATTTCTAGACAGTGTCCATAAAGCTAGTCTCGATCACAATAAACTAAAAACAACACACCGTTTTAACAAAAATTAACAGTACTCGAAACATCTCAGTACTCTTCAACACAGAAAACGTAACTGACTCGGCTGCTATTAGTCTACTAATAAACGCAAGATGCTCTCTAAACATAGATCTCGCATATAATAAACAGGAATAGACAGGTTTTAATATTATATATGTGCGTCATCGCATAAACGCCGAGAAACGCAGCAATATGAGATTGTCACGTATTGTAATTAATAAAAGTAGACGTTACTGAATATCTGTGGCTGATAGAAAAATACTGTTTTTAGATTTGATTTAAGGATCTTAAAATACGATACACCCAAAAATTGTCATGTCACAAATCCTGTGTTTATCAGTGAAATTATTACTTAATATGTTGCCAATAAAATATTAACTATGCCTGAGAGGTTATCTATATGTTGTCTTTTCTTTTCTAAATACCTTTTTTTTTGCTTTCAAAAACTTTGATGAGCACTACGGAAAGTCGCCACCGCGCCTGCGCTGTGTACTGTTAAGCCACATCACAGAAACTTTAGGTATTCACACATCAAACATTTTCGCAATGCCTCACATTTAGGTGCTGATTTGAATTTTCTATTGACTTCATAACTTGTATTGACTTCCTAACAAAAAAGACCTGCTCAAAGTGACAAAGACATATTGAACTTGATCCTTTATGAACTGATTACGGCGTTGCATAGAAAGTACAGAGTCAATCTACTTGACGGCGTTTTTTTAATTGAGGGGTTGGTCGAAATTATGTAAAAAATCTTTTTTATGAACTAGAAGAAGACATACAGCAGACTATCAATAGGTAAATATACTATAAGGTTTCCCTTTGTTAAGGTAACTCTAGTTCAACCATTCGTTTGTCGAGAAAGGTAAACATTTATGGGTTTTGGGTTAATTATACCAACATATTATGTTTGCAATCATGTGAACGATGTTACAGCTTTTTTATATTTTTTTGTATCTTATGAAACGATACTGCATTAAGCTTGTCGCATTTGTCGAGAACTATGTATGCTAAAAAAGTGTTGTCAAACACTGGAGATTTTCCAGACATTTAAAAATGCATATGACCATTTAACAACAACCATAATTGTTGAAAATTAGCCTATATTTGAAAGATAAATATAAGATACGATATTAGATGAAAACATGATCTTAAATTAGTAGTACCTAAATCAACCCTCAATAATTTATAATAGTTTGAAAATGTACATGTTTCTCCCTGACGATATCAAAAGAATCAACAATTTAAACAGACATGTAATTTTGTTTAGTTTAGTTACCTATTTATAGCAGACAAACAACATAGACGTAGATATGATATAATTATTGAACTTACCTATGTAAAACTTGGGAATGATTCTTATTAGATATTGGCTTTGGCTCACTAACTGATCTTTGAAATATATGTCTACTTCTACTACTTGGATCTAGTGCTAAGTTTTCATATTCAGGCATCTGAAATGAATAATAAATAGTCAATATCCATTTAATCTGCACCTTCTATATCTCAGATAAAATATGGGGATATGGATTGATATTCAAATCAAGTTGGGTACTTTATTTTGAAGGTTCATTTATACCATTTATGTATGAAAAATAATATCGTTCAAATGTTCACCACGACTGGATTTACAGACGTCCACGCGATGGTCGAAATTTTCAATGACATTTTGCAACATGGTCGGTTATATGGCATTTATCTCGGCAATGATGTAGTTTTTGAGTTCTTAGGAGGGTGGCTGGTGTGTTGACGTAGAATTTGCTTTTCAAATATCCCCATAAAAAGAAGTCCAAGGGAGTCAAATCGCACCATCTTGGTGGCCATGACACATTTCCTCTGCGCGAAATCACGCGATCACCGAAGAAGGACTGCAATCGATGGATATTGACGTTGGTTGTGTGGCATGTTGCACCGTTTTGTTGGAAATAAACATCGTCCATATCCATTACTTCAAGTTGCGGCAAAAAATAGTCCTCTATCATCAAGTGATATCGTTCAGAATTGACGGTAACGGCGTCCCCGGCCGCATTTTCGAAAAAGTAAGGTCCGATGATGCCTTTTGACCACAATGCACACCACACAGTCACTTTTTGAGGATGCATCGGCTGCTCTTGATACTCACGGGGATTTTCGTTCGCCCAGATGCGGCAGATTTGCTTGTTTACCGTCCCATTCAAAGTGAAATGCGCTTCGTCGCTGAACATGATTTTTGATGAAAAATTGGCATAAATTTGGCGGTGTTCAAGGAGCCAATCTGGGAACGTTCGGCGCGAAAAATGGTCGGCCCAACGCAGCTCTTGCATCAATAGGATCTTGTAGGCGTGTACACAATCCTTGTGGAGAATGCGGAGCAAACTGGTTCTCGAAATGCCCAATTCTTGGGATCGACGCGTTGTTGATTGTTTCGGATCATCTCTCACACTCTCCTTCACAACAGCAATAATTTTCGGTGTGCGAACGCTCCTTGGCCGGTCCGAGCCTGGCAGATTTGCCACAGAACCTGTTGTCTCGAATTTATGCACCAGACGACCGATGGTTGTTTCGTTTGGGCGGTTGTTGCGACCGAAATGTACACGAAGCGCGCGAAACGTGTTTTTTTATTTTTGCACCATTTTTGTAGTGCTCTTGAATAACTTTAATGCGGTCTTCAATCGAATACGACTCCATAGCGATCAATGGTAAACATTCAACTAACAAAATGACATGTCGGTGGCAGAAAACAAAGATGGCGTCTATGTCAAATTGACGTTTACTTTCCTGCGTCCCTACTGGACAACCCTTTATATCTGTATTGATGAATAACTTGAGTTAAAAACATTGATTTGAAAAGGCAAGAAAGTGCTTTAATTCAAAAGATTTTTCGGTCAGTTTGTAACTGTCATCTGTCCAAGAATCCATAACCTCCGATTAAGTGAAATTGTGAAATAAGGCCAGGTCGGTTAAGCTTTTTAGTGCAGTCTAGTCGTGGTGCAATTATAAGAAAAACGAAGAAAATCAAAATGCCTCCAAACTTTTCGACGGTTTTTGAGTTTATGATAATTTTTAACGAACACTTTTTCGGAGATATATTACGAGAAACTAAGTCTTCGACTTGAAGTAGATATCTTAGCACACATGAGGCCCAGTCTATAGAACAAGATGATTAAAAAAACGTCAAAAACATGTCATCACGGGGGTATAAGCGTCCGTAGCTCGGTGAGGGCTCATTCTAGGACCTGTGTACATCAGAAGGTTTAATATTATTCTTTTTTCGGTCTTTTACAGTCCTTTAGGCCTGAAATAGAAATATTTTTTTGTTCTAATAGAATACAATACTTATTTAAAAAATGTCAACTAGCACATTGTTCAAAGTTTTAATCTTAGATAATTTTCATGAAAAAAAGTTCTACATTTAATATCAGTATTATTCATTTTACTGCAGCGTACTACAGTATATTCAGATAAGAGATAGACCGGATGTAAACAAAAGGTTCAGGTGATTTTCACGCTAACGCCGCCGTCTCGACGTAAAACAGGAGCCCTCATTGGTCAATTCGCAATTAAATGCCTATGCCGAGCGGCAGAGCAGTCGTATCAAGGCAGAGTCACATTCAGGTTCAGACGTGTTACGTATGTCGTGTGCATCATTGCAATTTGATATTTCTTTGGACGTTTTCGTTTGTTATCTTATTAAGTTGTTGAGTTTGTCGTTGTTATTGTTATACCTTGTTATTGATTGTTATTGTTATCAACTGCTTGCGCAAAATGCCCAGTAGTACAGATACTGCCGATGAAGTTGTAAACTCCTGTAGTCCACCTAGGAAACGCTCTAAAAAAAAGACACCTGAGTGCAGAAATGAAAGAGGTCATTTTGAATATATATAAGATCGAGCGCGAGGAGAACGAGGCATCAACCATCAAAGAAATTGTTGTGAAGGTTTCTCACAAAGTTGGGGTATGTCGCGCATCAGTGTTTAATGTGTTAAGACAATACAAAAAAAATCACACCTTTTCTGAGCCAATGACCAGTAAACATCGCAAAAGTATTGTTAAATCATTGGATGAAGCTGATAAGCATGCGATTAGGAGGAAAGTGCATGAATTCTTCTTTAGGAATGAAATACCTACTATAGATAAAGTACTGCAGGAGGTAAATGGAGATACAACGTTGCCAAATTTCAAACGATCAACTTTTCATGCGTTACTGAAGCATTTAAATTTCAAATGGAAAAAACGGGCTCGTAATAGTTTACTACTGGATAGAGAAGAAAATGTGCTATGGAGGAGGGATTATTTAACAAAAATTGGGAAATATAGAAATCAAAACAGGAAGATTTATTACCTTGATGAAACGTGGGTAAACGCAGGACACACTACAAGTAAAGTATGGGTTGATGATTCTGTAACTTCATCCAGGAGGGCCTTTCTAGATGGACTGTCCACCGGATTAAAAAATCCAGCAGGTAAATACGAGAAATATCCAACAATCGGATGTTTTTCAAACCTTGGGAACAAGGTTCTAAACATTAATTCCAGGGGGCAGATAAAACATATTACAAGTAACAAAACTTTTATAACTTTCGATAAAATGCGTGGATGTTTTATTGTCATTTTCATTTGTTAGAACTTTTTTAAGCCATGTTTTTATGTGTTTTCGATATTTCAATAATTTTTTAATATAATCTTAAAATATGTCGAATATTATAAACTTAAAAAAAGTTACTAAGTTTTATATTGTGTACCATTCCTAATATTTCTAATCATTTTAATTCATACTTTAAGCTTTATAAAGTTATAATTTGTTAATATTAATATTTGCGCGTATTTCAGGTTCCTGATCATTCATTTTTTAAAGGTTTATAACTTTAAATTAAATTGTCAAGCGCTGAGTAATCATACGACGTTCAATATTCTTTCTTTCAATATGCCTAAATAATCCCAATTATAGCAATCTGATACTCATGTCTCAATGTTTTTTCGCTGAATGTGATGAAAACATTTGAAAAAGGTTCGCTTATTGAAATAAATCTACACCAGTTAGTACTTCGATTTCCAGGTAAAGGGAAAAGGCTCATTATCTGCCATATTGGCAGTGAGGATGGATTTGTTGTTGACGGTCTGTAGTGCTTTGAGTCTAAGAAAACTGGAGATTACCACGAGGAAATGAATGGCGAATCGTTTGAACAGTGGTATTCAAAAATTTTACCAAACTTAGAGGAAAACGCAGTAATTGTGTTGGATAATGCGCCTTATCATTCTCGAAGAATGGAGAAGGTCCCAACAACGGCTTCAAGGAAAGTTGATGTTCAAAATTGGCTCCGCTCGAAAAATATCAACTTTGAAGAAGCAATGCTGAAAGTACAATTATTAAGAATTGTCAAGGATCACAAGGCGGAATATCAAAAATACGCCATTGACGAAATGGCAGCAAGTCAAAATAAAACTGTGCTCCGTTTACCTCCATACCATTGCGAGCTCAATCCCATTGAGCTCATATGGGCAGAGGTTAAAAATTATATAGCTAAGCACAATACAACTTTTAAATTTTGTGACCTCAAAGGACTTTTCAAAGAAGCACTAGAATTAATAATAGCGCAAAAATGGGAAAACTGTATTAAGCACGTGAAAGACAAAGTTGAAAAGAGAATGTGGGAACTGGATAATATTTTAGAGGAACAAGTCGAGCCATTAATTATTGACGTTGGTGCTTCAGGCAGTAGCGATGATGAAAGCTCATCAAGCTCATCTTTCCAATAAAAGATGTCGTTCATCAAATTCGGTAAGTTATAAGTAATTATAAAGCTACTGTATTTTTTAATTAATTATTGACATTTTTTAACCCATTTTGGCAAAACCTATTCAAGAATCTACTTTCTGACAATGTTCAACCATGCACATTTTTTTACGTTTTGAACGTTTTAATTTGGTTACATATTTACCTAGAAATCAAAAAATATACTAATCAATATTCTAAAAGCAATTTTAAGAGATATACGATTATTTTTAATTTAGGCTAATTTAAACGCCATTTTGAGATTATATTCGACTGTATTTCACCAAACATCAGGCGGCATCCGAAGCTGGAAATCGAAGCGAAAATTTTGAAACCCTTATGTATATTTACATCATTATATATTTCTTACCCCACCCCCACATTATCCTATATCCATCACCAATCGTATACACATCGAATTGTGCTAATTTACTACAAAGTTACGCAAAGCAGCATCTACTATCTAAAATATGTACTGCGTGACTCTTAATACGTCCCTGCCGAATGTTACAGCGTTCGATGATCACGTGGTCTTGTTTATGTCCGGTCTATCTCTTATCTGAATATACTGTAGTAACAAAATGTAGCCGCTCAACTCACCTCCGTTCCCACCGCTCCTGCTCCCCCTCCCGCCCCACTCCCACACCCTGTTGCTCCTCCCTCCCCCTGCTGATGTTGTAGCAACAACAAAATGGTTCTAACGTCAGTCGCCAGGGTGGTTTCCAACGAATGTACTCTCCGCGTGAGCTGATCCAGTCTGCTGGAGATCTGCTCGAGGTGTGCGCGCGTGCTGTGCGTGGCTCCGCCCATCGTGAAATCGTCACCGCCCCCTCCTGTGGGCGTGACGGATGATGCATGCTGTTGCTGGACGGTGGTTGTCGGAGTTGTGGTTGTTGTGGTGGCCGTCGTCGCATCCAACGGGACCTATAGGAAGATAATGTTTGATGTAGTTCAATAATCCTAGGTGGCGCTGATTAATGAGACCTGTATAGGCCGGTCGCAAAATTCGATTTTCGCACTTAATCTACTATACTTAGTGTATTGGTTTGCTCATTTGCTTGGACTGCTCCATGTTGTCAAATCCAATGTTTTTCAGTAATGTTTAAGAGAAATCCCTCGTAGCGTGAATAGGCATGGTATAAGCCAGAAGACAGACCTGTTGAAAATTGAGGTTTTCCCAGGGGATGAAAATATTGCATCGAGTGAGTATCATAAAGCCTACCTTATCCAATGATATGTAGATCGTAAAGCCTGACTTCTGGCTACTGATCTTCTTACCGTAGGATTTGACTTTGACTACTTGAGATTAAAGATTTTGCTTATACAGGGTGTTTCAGTTTATTGTTGCATAACTTTAAGATTCGATAGAACTTTTAAAATTAATGCATAAAGTCTATATAAACATGGGTCGAAAAATGCGTGGCTTCCGAAATACAGGGTGTTTAAATTTACTTTCTAAAATAGTTTTTTTCAAGTATTTCGAACAATATTTGATGTATAACAGTGAAATTTGGTATACAAGGGTTTTTTGGTACGACAAAACGAACAATGGGCATAGTTTTAGTGTAGCCGCTAGAGGGCGCTCTCTACTGTACCTGTAGTGTATTAAAATGACCGAAAAATTTTTCTTAGTGCAATTTTTTGCTTTCTGAATAAAAGAACTGATTCTTCGCACTTTTCAACATAAAAAAGCTGTCCTGTGAGTTTTCATTATAGTTAGCCGTTTTTGAGATATTTCGATCTTTAAGGTTCGATGCATTTTTAATTATTTATGGGAAAATAATATTTTTTTTTACATTTTCGATTTGGGCATTACAAATAATTAAGATGATCGTTTAGATTGTGTTTTTAAACACAGCAATAATTCGTAACTCAAAATAAACACAAAAAAAACAATATGAATTTGTTTAATTTTCCAATATTATTTTTAACAAATTAAATTAATTATTTACAACGAAAATGCTCTTGGATAGTTAGGACAAACATACAAAATCTAAAGTAGTTGCTCGAAATGTAAACCCAAGTGTTCAATACACAATTCACATCTTCGAATGGTCGAACGTGGTGCATTATTCAAATAAGGCCTTATTTCATCAGATGCATTCCTGATTCTGTCTATTAGCATATCTCTTGTGGTTACGGGAGTCTGGTACACTTTTTCTTTTAGAAATCCCCACACAAAGAAATCTAATGGATTTAGGTCAGGGGATCGTGGAGGCCAGGCGACTGGTCCTCCACGGCCGATCCATCTTTCTGGATAATTTTCGTCCAGCCAGTTTCTAAATATTCTCGAATAATGAGCTGGACAACCATCAAGCTGGAACCAGGCCAATCTTCTTAAATCTAACATAACATCATCCCACATATTTGCATGTTCAGCCTTTAACCTTGCAGGCAAAAGGTAGGGTCCAAATAGTCGATTACGGTAGATACCAATCCACACGTTCACACTAAATTCATGCTGAAAATTTCTTTCCCGAACTGCATGCTGATTTTCATGCGACCAAACACTGACAAAATGTGATTCTTCGTTCTCCGTCCCCTGGCTGTAGTCCTTGCACAGGTTGCAAATGGTAAGGATGTCTATGGTCATTTCTAAGAACACGGTGAACATGGCTTGCTGAAATTCCCAAGGCACCAGAAACTTTCCTAACACTTGTGGTCGGATCTCTATCAAACTCACGCAGAATCATACGGGTAAATCTGCGCTGACGAACATTTATGTTCTGATCTCTTTGGAGATTTCCAAATCCATTTTCAATTATTTGGCGATGCACTCTTACAAATACTGAGCGAGTTGGATGTCGTCTGTTTGGAAATCTTCGCGCGTATTCTCTGGCTGCTTCTGCTGCGTTTCCATTTACAAAGCCATACACAAAATGAATATCCGCTAACTCTTGATTGGAAAATAAAAATGGCATTTTTATAAAACTTACAAAAAAAAACAGGTAAATTTCGTGCATTCACAATTGCAAAAAAACGTTTCAGGTTTCAACAGACAACAAAACTAACTGTCAACTAATTGACGTTTAACCTTATTCTGCTTTCAATTACAAAAATATTTGCAGGCGCAGCTTACTTCTAAAAATTATCGAGATACTGACTTTTTAACGTTATTTTATCATATATAATTAAAAATGCATCGAACCTTAAAAATCAAAATATCTCAAAAACTATAACGAAAATTTACAAGAGAGCTTTTTTATGTTGAAAAGTGTGAATAATCAGTTTTTTTATTCAAAAAGCAAAAAATTGCACTAAGAAAAATTTTTCGGTCATTTTAATACACTACAGGTACAGTAGAGAGCGCCCTCTAGCGGCTACAGTAAAACTATGCCCGTGGTTCGTTTTGTCGTACCAAAAAACCCTTGTATACCAATTTTCACTGTTATACATTAAATATTGTTCGAAATATTTAAAAAAAACTATTTTAGAAAGTAAATTTAAACACCCTATATTTCGAAAGCCACGCATTTTTCGACCCATGTTTATATAGACTTTATGCATTAATTTTAAAAGTTCTATCGAATCTTGAAGTTATGCAACAATAAACTGAAACACCCTGTATATCTTATTTTAAATAGGAGATCAGAAGAAAATTGCTCAACATTTGAATGTTCATGCAAAAATCCAATATATAGACTTTCAGTGGATTTCTTCGATGAGCGCGTGACAACATCGCTTACAGTTCTCTACTGCCTTCCAATTTGGAACCGAACTATGGTAGGTGACGAGTTACTTGTAATGTTTCCCAAATGCTTTGTTATCGCTGACCCGACTTCCCATTCCGTGAACATACTTAAACAGAAACTTACAGACTGAAGAACGTAAACACTAACCAAAAGGTCATCTTGGGTAACCGCTCCTCGATGCTGCCCATAGATATCAGCGACATGGGGCGGACTAGGACTATTCGTATAATAACTGGTGCTACTTGATACAGCTGCTGAGGCGACGTGATGTGCCACCACCGCCTGAGATACCGTTCCGGACGACTGAGGGTGGGGCGGAGGCTCTGGTGGGGGATGGTGGTAGGCGCCGAACGACGATTGACGCCTGATCACGCCACGTCCACTGGATGTGGCCGATATGGCGACAGGCGTGGTCTGGCGGTGGCTGCTAGGCGGCGTCGATTGAGCTGAAACATAGGTCGGGGTACACGTAAGCTTAGGGTTGTAGTGAAGGTATTTGGTGTTATTCAGTTTGCCCAAAACTGTATTAGGATCTCAGGAATGGTTAGTGTTACAGAAGCGAGGTTCGGTTGTCCAGCAACCTCGTGCACCCCGTCGCAGATGAGGCATTTCACGTGAAGCGGACAGCGGAAAAAAGTGAGGTTTTAAAATTCGTTCATATTCGGCCTGTTTGAACATCTAGCAGGTGTAAAAGATGAGACCCATGGCACGTTCCTTGTTAAGTTACGGGCCTTGAAAGAGAAACCGTATTTGAAATTGGAATTTTTTTACTTAGAAAGTATCATAATGGGATATAAAACATAGCGTTTTATATAGAAACATTTCTGTATTTTTTTTATAGAAAATCCAAATTTGAAATTAAAAAAATCTTAAGGTGCTGAACCAAAGGAGAATTTGGACAACATCGCATTTTATATTTTCGATCTTTTCACTGGAACATATAGCCTAAGGTGTGTTCAAAATATACAGGGTGTCCGCAAAGTTGGGGTTTTCCTTTTCAGAAACAACTACCCTTGAAGTAACAAAGGTAATGTGTAGTGAAACGATGGCGACCAAGTAAAAAAAAATAATGGAAAAAGTACTCACTTTCCAGTTGACGAGAAGGGCTAAGTACGTCTCTGCCCGAAATCATACCGCTCCAACAGAAAATGAAATCAGCTGATGCGCTACCGAGCAGACGCCGGCGGTGGTGCAGACCACGAACAGAGGTAACAAATATGACGGCGTTGCCGCGTTTTCAGTTTTTAGGTAAACGTACTTTATAGGTATTGTTCGAAGTTATCGCCGTTTGATTCAAAAACACAGGTGCGTGGACGACGTAGCCAAGCATCGGTGCAGGCTTTGAGAATGGAGTCCTTCCCCCGAATGAAAGCACCAGCTTGTTCAATTCTGAGACGGAGTTCGTCAACCGTATGCACTTCAATTTTGTACACTAAGCGTTTCATTTCTCCCCGACGGACAGCGTGCGGATTTTCTACTGACCAAACATGAGTGTTGCGAAAGTTATTCACCCCATTACGCGTGAACGTAGATTCGTCTGTCACTAATATGCACTTCAAAAAGTCCGGATTATTGTCATGTTGATGCAACAACCACACACAAAACCGCACTCTTGCTGGAAAATCGTCAGGTTGAAGGGCTTGTACACGTTGGACGTGAAACGGATACAGCCCCTCTTCACGCAGCGTTTGCCACACTTTAGTTTTTGATACTTTCACTTCTCTAGCCACGTCTCTAGTGCTTGTTGCGGGATTCTCGTCTACGCGATTACCTCAACACGCGTGACCATTACCGTCGGTTGAAGGTTGCATACTGACCTGACACACTGACCCCGACCCAGTTCTGTCGTCGGGTTGAGCTAGTGTCCTAGTACCACTCGGGGATGTCGCGGGTCGCGGCTACAGGATGGTATTAAGATATTTTTGATGTAGCAGAGCCCTTTATCTCGGTTCACTTAAGACATTGGTGTATATGGTACTAAGAAAAATTGCATATGTTTTCAAGATCTACAGGTCGTGTAAAGGAAAACCCCAACTTTGCGGACACCCTGTATAATTAAGGTGGTACCCAAAAATAACCGGAATTGCGTTGCAGTGGGCGCAGCTTGTGTAGTACACATTTCTGCTGATAGATGCGCACAGCGCAACTCATTACCAGTTCAGTGCCACCTCAGTTTCGTTCCTCAGTAGTCAGATTCATTGAGCAACGTGCAGCTGTGAAATTTTGCTTTCTAATTGGTACAAATGCAGCTGAAACTGTTTTCATGTTGAAAATAGCTTACAAAGATGATGCTATGGGAAAAACTGAGGTGTACGAGTGGTTTGCTCGATTTAAAAATGGTGACATGTCGATTGATGACAAACCTCACTCTGTACGTCCATCCCGAAAATGTTGAAAAACATGAGTGCTTGTGCTATTTGAAGGTTTTAAGACGATTGCGAAACAGTGTTCGGCAAGAAAGACCCGACTTGTGGCAGTCAGGAGACTGGTTCTTCCACCACGATAATGCACCTGCGCACACAGCCATCTCTGTTCGACAGCTTCTAGCTAAAAATGGCATGATTCCGCTGCCTTTTTCTTATTAAACGACATTGAAGAGGTCAAGAAGAAAACGAGGGACTTCAAAAAACGTTTCGAACAGTAGAAGCACCGATGAGACAAGTGTATTAGATGTAGTGCACAGTATTTTGAAGTACATAAGGTTACTTTGTGGAAAAGTTGAAAATAAATAGCTAATTCCGGTTTTTTGGGTACCCCCTCGTATATTATTTATGGTACAGATAAGTTAACGCAGGCGCAGTTGAAATTCTGAGCTGCTTTCCAGGAGCCCTGCTCCCAGCACCAATACCGTTCCACTGCATGTTGTATTCGCGTTGTATCGCTCTCAAACAAAAAAACCACTGGAAAGCAGCTCAGCTGTAGCGTTAACGGTTGTAGGAAACATTTTGGAAGTCTGACTTTCTTGTTTGCGTTTACGCCTGTTTATTTCGCATCAATGTTTTGTGGTTTACATTTGAAGCTACAAATTTTGAATCATAAAGTGGAGATAAGTGCATTCATGTGCGTTTGTACTGGTGTGTTTTTCCATTTTTATTATAAGAAACTCGCATTCTTCAAATTAAATTCGCAACACCAAACCGTGTTCCCAAATTGGCGTTTTGTAGGTTATGATACACAGATTTAAGAAAATCGTTCCTGCAAGGTCTTGTTCGAATCACATTGCCCGATGTTCCGCGAAAGAAATATACTAAGTGACATATAAATCCGAACACCCAGTTTAAATGGTTTTATTTTAATAAAAGTTGGTGAATGTATTTATCGTACTGTAAATAACAAGTGAAAACATTTTCAGCCTTATCAGTTGGACATTCCGGTTTTTATACTGCTTTTTTTACGATCCTTTACGATCGGTTACGATGCCGTACTCTTACGGAGACCTGTACGATTTCGTCAACTT
The DNA here is from genome assembly GCA_963669975.1 of Acanthoscelides obtectus. NCBI lineage: Eukaryota > Metazoa > Arthropoda > Insecta > Coleoptera > Chrysomelidae > Acanthoscelides > Acanthoscelides obtectus. The sequence continues at coordinate 13,755,275 of CAVLJG010000010.1, forward strand.
AGTGAGTTTGATAGGGGCCGTATAGTGGGACTTCGGGAAGCTGGACTTTCTTTTCGGGCAATTGCAGTTAGAGTGCAAAGAAGTGTAGACACTGTGGTTAGGTGTTGTCAGGCATGGCTTCGAGAAGGCCGTACGCAAAGAGCAAGGGGCACTGGACGCCGCCGTAGAACAACAGACCGTGAAGATCGCCGCCTAAGATTATTGGCCTTAAGGGACCGTTTCTCCACTACCAGGTCCATTGCAAATGAATAGTTTGCAGAACACGGAAGACCTATTGGCATGAGAAGTGTTTACCGACGAATGAGAAGTTTTGGCTTGTTTTCATACCGGCCACACTGGGTCCTCCCTTTAACTCGAGAACACCGACGTAATCGCCTTGAGTGGTGCAGACAACGGTCACTCTGGGATCAGGAATGGAACAGTATTGTCTTTAGTGACGAGTCTCGATTTTGTTTAGGCATGCACGATGGTCGTGCTAGGGTTAGAAGGCGACGTGGTGAAAGGAGGAATCCACAGTTTTTGTTGAAAGACATGTTCATCACACTGTTGGAGTTATGGTTTGGGGTGCTATAGCTTATGGTTCCAGGTCACCTTTAATCTTCATCAGAGGTAACATGAACGCGCAGCGTTATATCCACGAAGTTCTAGAACCCCATCTTTTACCCTATCTTAACACCCTGGCAGATCCAACTTTCCAACAAGGTAATGCCCGACCACATGTTGCAAGAGTCACAATAGACTTCTTTCAACATAATGATGTCACATTGTTACCACGGCCACCAAGATCTCCCGACTTATTCCCAATTGAGCACGTGTGGGATATGATGGGTAGGAGATTGCTCAATTTGCAACGTCCTCCTCAGACTCTAGAAGCACTTCGAGAGGAGCTGGTGGTTGCCTGGAATGAGATACCACAGGAGGACATTGACCACCTGATCAGAAGCATGCCTAGGCGCGTTGGAGAATGCGTAGCACATCAGGGTGCATCCACACATTATTAAAGGTCAAATGGCTTTAAAGCCGTGCAATCATTTTGAAATTTTTAGTACTTATACAAAATTTTATTAAAATAAAACCATATAAACTGGGTGTTCGGATTTATATGTCACTTAGTATATATATGTTCTGAACATAAATTAAACGTTTTGCTGGAACAAACCTACAATGTTACAAACATACGGCAATTATATACTGATTGACAAAAAAAGAAAAACACCTACGTATGTTTATTAGAATTCCTATCTCTAATTGAACATGTCTGGGACATGATAGGTCGCAGGCTCTTGGATTTGCAATACCCTCCACAGACTTTAGCAGCTCTTACTCACGAAGTTGCATTAGCCTGGAATGATATACCCCAACAGAACATCAACCACCTAATGAGCACGATGCAAAGGCATGTCGATCAGTGTATAAGAAACCGTGGATTTTAAATACATTATTGCAGTCAGTTGACGAATCAATTATTTTACAAGTAAGGGACACTGAACATACAGGGTGTCCCAGAAGTCGACGTCAAGCCGAAACCGGGTGATAGGCAAAGTCATAACAGCTGTCAGAGAAATATTTAAAAAAATTTGATGTATGTGTTTTAAAAATTATAGGTCTTTGAAAAAGATATAGAAATTTCACACCCTACGGCAGTCTGTCAACTCCTGTTACTACAAATATTAACTTTTTTGGATTATATTTTTACAATGTAATGATGAATAATGCATCTTCAAACTGGTGTCTCAACCTTACTGTCAACTTTTCTCGTTCAGGAAAAATTGCCACTTATTTCCCAACCAAGTATTCCAAAGTAAAACTTTGCTCAACTTTAACTGGCTGTACTGGAAAAAAATGTACTACGAGAGTTTGGCAAGTAACCTTAAAAGTTGGCGCAGTAACGATTCCAAAATGGTACAATACTTAGAAGATTACTCGTTAACTTATGCACAATTTTTATTTGAAAAAAAAAACTGATGAAAATTTTTCAAAATTCCCTAATTAAACAGCGTTTATGAAAACGCACAAGGACCCTTAAGGATAACTGTTTGCACAACAGTGGGCGTCAAAATGCCGCTGATGATGATTTACCTTTACAGCAAATGCTCAAACTGTTTTCCTTCAGCCGCAATACACGCTCGACATCTTCTTAAAAAAGATCGGGTTATTAAACGAGCGAATCCACGGTTATTAACAAACTCAGCTGCTTCCAATAGTTTTTGCCGTAGCTCCGCTACATTTTGAATCGGCTTGAAATACACTTTTTCTTTTACAGTTCCCCAGTAAAAAAATCTAAAGGATTCAAATCAGGTGATCGGGCTGGCCACGGTATTGTACCAGACCGCCTCATCCATCTGCCTGGAAAGTTAGTTAGATACTCTCTCACTGAGAGTGCATAGTGCGCTGGGCAGCCATCATGCTGAAACCACATGTCCCTGTAAATACTCAGTGGCACGTCCACCAATAAATTTTGTACATGATTTTTCAAAAAATCCAAATAAACTTCAGCAGTCAAAGTCTCTGGGAACTCAAACGGACCGATTATTTTACCATTTAAAATTCCTGTCCAATGGTTTATCTTGAAGCGATATTGAGATTTATCTTCTCTCATCAAATGTGGGTTTGCTACGTGCCACTCGTGTAAGTTATGCAGGTTCATGTACCCATCTTTCTTAAATGTGGTCTCATCCGACCATAAAATTTTTTCAAAGAACTGTGGATCTTTCCTGTGTCTTTCTAACATTGTGCGACAAAAAGCAACTCGGGGCTCATAATTCCGGGGCAGGAGAGGTTGAACACGCTGTATGTGGTATGGATGAAGCACATCACTTACTTGCTATTGCACACTTTGCTACCGATCAGTACTCCTTCGTTTACTGCGCATCTTTACATGTTCGTGCTTGTTGATTTCGTACTGTTACTAATTTTGGATTCGTGAACTGGACTGTTGATCGCTTGTGATTTGGATTTGGACTGTTTAATTGCTCTTCAAAACAACATTTGCTTTCCTTAGACTATCTTTGATAGTGTGATTGTGCAGTGCCGCTATGTCCGTGTACACCGTACAAGAATATGCTAACATGCACCTCATTTATGGGGAATGCAGATGCAACGCTAGTGCTGCAGCGAGACTTTACTGTGAGAGGTACCCGAATGCAGCTCGTCATCCAGATCATCGAGTGTTCACAAATGTGCACCGCTTACTGTTCTCAGAGGGTCAACTACCAAACCAATCACACGGTGAGGGAAGATCTTTCCTTCCTTACGAAGACGTTAACAGTTATCCTTAAGGGCCCTTGTGCGTTTTCATAAACGCTATTTAATTAGGAAATTTTGAAAAATTTTCATCAGTTTTTTTTTCAAATAAAAATTGTGCATAAGTTAACGAGTAATTTTCTAAGTGTTATACCATTTTGGAATCGTTACTAAATTCGCCAACTTTTAAGGTTACTTGCCAAACTCTCGTAGTACATTTTTTTCCAGTACAGCCAGTTAAAGTTGAGCAAAGTTTTACTTTGGAATACTTGGTTGGGAAATAAGTGGCAATTTTTCCTGAACGAGAAAAGTTTGCAGTAAGGTTGAGACACCAGTTTGAAGATGCATTATTCATCATTACATTGTAAAAATAAAATCCAAAAAAGTTAATATTTGTAGTAACAGGAGTTGACAGACTGCTGTAGGGTGTGAAATTTCTATATTTTTTTCAAAGACCTATAATTTTCAAAACACACATACAATTTTTTTAAATATTTTTCTATGACTTTGCCTATCTCCCGGTTTCGGCTTGACGTCGACTTCTGGGGTATATGCCAAAAATTATTAAAATCGGATAAACGTACGTAGGTATTTACCTTTTTTTGTAACTCAGGATAGATTAGGAAATTATTGTAAAAGTGATCAGTGAAATTCAAACGCTATATTGAGCGTCAGATACCGTTCAAATTGTGTGTTGTGGAATAAAAACGGAATACATTATTACACAATAGAATTGTGATGTCTTAGTTTCAACTTACATCCAATTAACCTAGCTAACACAGACATGCACCATCATCAGACCTGCTACACCACTATATAGAGGGTTCTAATTTATCTATTATATTCCTTATACAATTCATGCGTCTAGTTAGAAGTTAATAATGAATACATACATCAGTTTTCGGTAGAAAGTTGCAAGAGTTAAGTGCTATCAGATAGTCCCATAGTTTGCCTAACGTTTTGTGGACAAAGTTCAACATAGTACAGATCTGACTGACTTGGCGAGATTGGCAACAGGAACTACTATGACGATACTAAGATCCAACTTTCAAATGTCTTAAAACGCTTTGCATACATGTGAAATTAGCCAACAGGCTACTTGGCTCATCTCTAGTTTAATAGAATATGAGGGTGGTCCCAGAAGTACACGACCCAAAGCAGAAAACACAAAATTTTTGTAAAAAAATGTATTTATTTTTCAACATAGCCTCCTTTGAGCTCTATACACTTTTCCCAGCGATGTTCAATAAGTTCGATATCCTTTTTATAATAAGAACTGTCTTGCTCGTCAACGTAGCCATTAACTGCCGACATCACTTCTTCATCGTTGGAAAATCTTTGACCACTGAGCCATTTTTTCAAGAAAATAATCCGAGGGCGCTAAATCTGGTGAATAGGGTGCATGAGGTAGCAATTCAAACTTTAATTCGTTAATTTTGGCCATTGCAATAACGGATTTGTGAGCTGGTGCATTGTCTTGATGAAACAACACTTTCTTCTTAACAAGATGCGGCTGTTTTTGCTTGATTTCATCGCTCAAACGTTGCAATAAGTTCGCATAATACACGCCGCTGATAGTTTTACCTTTTTCAAGATAGTCGATGAAAATTATCTCACGCGCATTCAAAAAAACCGACGCCATAACGTTGCCTGCAGACGAAACGGTCTTTGCCTTGTTTGGAGCCTGTTGTCCCTTTTGAGTCCATTGTTTTGATTGTTCTTTTGTCTCAGGTGTGAAATGATGGACCTATGTTTCATCCATAGTTATGAAACGACGCTTTGTTACTGTGAAACTTCGCTAAACACTCAATTGGAACATCTTCACGACGCTGTTTTTGCTCGATTGTGAGCAATCGCGGCACCCATCTTGCATACAGCTTTCTCGTCCAAATTTTCAGATAATATGCGATGAACCGCACTTTTTGAAATGCCTACTATGTCTGCTAGCTCGCGCACTTTCAGTCGACGATCATTCAGTACCGCTTTGTGAATTTTCTTCACCATTTCTGGAGTCGTCACCTCAGTTGGTCGACCACTGCGATGCTCGTCTTGGCAGCCCATACGGCCTCATTTAAACTCTGCTACCCAATATTTTACTGATGTAAACGAAGGAGCCGACTCACCCAGAGTAGAATCTAGTTCACCTTTTATATTGGTTGGGCTGAGGCCTTTGAAATTAAAATACGATGACCAATTTTCTCCATTTTCACAAATCCACTGAAAACGTTCAGTATTGATGGCTGTCAAATAAATACTAAACAACGTGGCGTATTCAAACTTGACTCATATGCTTTATAGGTTGCATATTTCTAATACAATGATATTTTTCAAACAACTATTGCCATCTCTAGGTCAGGCCGGGTACTTCTGGGACCACCGTCGTACATAAGTGAGTGTTTCTTACAGCATTTGCGTTAGGACAACAAAATGATTCAATTTTTGAAGGCGCAAGTTAGTTATTAACGTCCAATTTGAAAAAGTTTAATACGAAAAGGTGAAAACACTATCGGCCATGAAGCGACGTCATACAAATTGTAAACAAAGAAACGTCACCCGTATGTCACTCGTGGACTAACGTTGTCTTTATGTTTTTGTGAAAAACTTATAACTTGTAAAAAGTTATCGTTGTCTCGTTTTATTTAAAAAACAATCATAGACGTTGGATTCGTGAAAGCAGAAAGCACAAATTTGCCGAAAATTGACACAGGGTTGGTCAAGCCAGATTTCTACTCTACTGAGCTGAGGAACATCAAGACTTCTATTTAAGTACAGTGCATCGGATATAATTATATAAGTAAAAAAAAAGAATAAGTAATACACTTACATAATCTTCATTTCAACCATTCCTTTCAGAAGTCATCCAAAACTGAATGTCTACGTCATAACCTCTTGATAATTTTATCTAATATTATACAGGGTGTAAACTTTATGATAGTTATTATTTAAATGGGTGATAGAAGGGGTGGAAAGAAGCAAAAAGTTTCATATAACATGGGGATCAAAACGACATTTTTTAGAGAAAAGCGACTTTAAAGTAAAATAAATTTGACAACGCCGCAATGCCAGACGTAAATTAAGACGGAACGCAGTGTAAATAAAGATGGAGTTTGTTATTTTTGGCTCTTAGGTATTATTTGATTATTTGATAATGTACTCGTAAAATGCAAACAATTAAAAACAGTAACTGTCTCAGCGCTTCACCTGGTGTGTGAAAGTTTATTGAACGCATTAAAAAAATCCACTTATAAATCGGGAACACAATTTTGATACATACATTGTTTTTCTTTTTAAAACTCACACTGCGCTTTTTTTGTATTTAAAGGAGGTGTCCAAAATATCGTCCTCCACTTTCCACACAAGCTTCATTACGAAGAACCCAGTTTCTTCTTACTCTAGGTCCTCGAAAGTTTTCCATTTATTATTTCAGCCGCATTAAAATTTTTTTCGCGAAATTGTGCTTCAGTTGTTATTAGACCAGCCCCATAAACCATCCCTTTAAGGGGATACCAGAATCCATCGGATTGAGGTCAGGAGATCTTGCTGGCCATTTTCGACGATCAGGATCATTTCGACCGATCCAGCGATTTGGATAATGTCCATTCAAATACTGAATGACGCCTCTAAAAATGTGTGGTGGTGCCCCGTCATGAAGAAACCACAAATTCTATTTCCGTTGTAATGGCTTGTTGTCTAAGGTCTGTTCCAAAAGTTCTAGTTGGTTATTGGCTAGAAAGCTAAGGTATCCTTCTCCCCTCCCCAACTTTGGGGGTAACTCGAAAGGGCCAATTACCTGATCGTCAAGAATACCCGCCCAAATATTTATTTTAAAACGTTGTTGGAAATGACCTTCACGAATGGTATGAGGATTTTCTTGGGCCCACGTGTGAGTATTATGGAAATTTAACATCCCGTCTCGCGTAAAAGTACATTCGTCTGTCGCTAAGATGTTTTTAAAAAAATCCCGATTTTCAATGTTTTGTGCAAAAACCACTGACAGAATGTTAGTCTGCGAGGATAGTATTCTGGTAACACTCGTTGTACATGGTAGGGATAAAGTAAATTTCCAGTAGGATTCTATGAAATTTGGTATGCGATAGTCCTACGGGGCGGCCTAATTCCCGAGTGCTGATATCTGCATTGATTTCCACGATATTTAAAATTTGTTCCTCCTGCTCTACAGTAACCTATCTTTCACGAATGCGAATATTAGTGGGCTGAACACTTCCTGTATCTCGAAGTCTTTGGTACATTTGCACAAATGTAAACTAACAAAACGTCGGCGAACTCTTGATTCGAGAACATTGTAAATCAGCACGACGACGTACGCGAACAAAAACAAAACAACATACTAACCACTGTTACCGTTTGCGATCGATTGCCGGTTCGATAAGAGTGATGATGACCGACGCGCTGTTGTCATGTGTGTTTTAAATATCCAATTTAATGAAACTTACTTACTGACTACAAATTTTGGCTTAACTTAGAAAAACTTAATGCCATTTATTTGTTAATTACCCAGTTCAAAAACGTCTTAGATTAGATTACAAAAATTAGTACGATTGTGGTGATTGTGGTCGATACAAAGCACTTAAAAATGTAAACTATAAAGCCTATTGACTTTTGGACCATGGGTCATATGAACTTTTTGACTTGTTTTGACCCCTAGCATAACGTTTACACCCTGTACTTCTAGACCGATCAAATCTGCGCAGTAAAATGTAAAATACGTCCCGAACGTAAGATACGCCCCAAGCAATACACAGTGTTGCGTATATTTATTTTCCCTGACACCCTAATCTACAGCTTTCCTTGGGTTTTTATCGTTGTGTTTTTCATTCTCGAACGATACAATAACGATTACTATATTTTCCATGTAAACTCGCCGAGACACCGAAAGATTTGTCAAGGGGGACAACTTTTTAACCAAAAACTACTTCGCCCCCTTTCACCCTCTGCCCCCCGGGGTCATTCCCTTAATAATTTTGAATGCAAGGGGCGTCGAGTCATGTCTTGTTTGAAAGGTCTTTCGATGTCTGTTATTTTGACGTTTGATTTTTTAAAACTGGTCGATCGCAACATTTTGAACTCTAATTTGAATAAAAAGTAATATTTTTGTGTGTTTGTTTTCTATACGAACAAATTAAGATAAATAAGTTTTTCTAATTTGCTCGAAAACGAATCGACTGATTTTAAAAAATTAAATGTCAAAATAAAGGACTTCGAAAGACCTTTCAAACAAGCTATTACTCGATACTCCCAGTCCTTCAAAATTTTTAAGGGAATAACCCTGGGGGCCGAGAATGAAAAGGGGTGAAGTAGTTTTTGATTAAAATGTTGTCCCCCTTGACAAATCTTTTGACGGGTCTCGGCGTTTTAGATGAATTCATGGGAAATTTTCAAATGAACACCCTGTATGTTCAAAAGTTTGAGAGGTTATGTTCCTGTCAGCTGTGTTTACAAATGGCATGACGTCAAGACACATTGGGCCAAACAAAGCCGACAGCGTTTTCGCTTGTCTACAAAAAATATGCTTTTAAATTAGGTCTTTCAGTCTTCTAGAACTGAAAAAATATAGCATAATTTTTTTTAGTTTAATAGAACAAATATTAAACTATACACGGTGTCCGCAAAGTTGGTGTTTTCCTTTTCAGAAACAACTACCCTTGCAATAACAAAGGTAATGTGTAGTGAAACGAGGGCGACCAAGTAAAAAAAAAAAATAAAGGAAAAAGTACTCACTCTCCAGTTGACGAGAAGGGCTAATTACGTCTATGCCCGAAATCATACCCCTCCAACAGAAAATGAAATCAGCTGATGCGCTACCGAGCAGACGCAGAAACCACATTGATTGTCTTACACTTAATGGCACATCTTCTAACAAGGAAGGCAAAATGTTGCGTAAAAAGTCTAGGTATTGCATCCCGTCCAATCGATTTGGGAGAATAAATGGTCCAATGAGCATACCGTTCACCATGCCATCCCAAACATTCACCGAAAATGTTTGTTGAAAATGTGCCCGACGGACAGCGTGCGGATTTTCTACTGACCAAACATGAGTGTTGCGAAAGTTATTCACCCCATTACGCGTGAACGTAGATTCGTCTGTCACCAATATGCACTTCAAAAAGTCCGGATTATTGTCATGTTGATGCAACAACCACTCACAAAACCGCACTCTTGCTGGAAAATCGTCAGGTTGAAGGGATTGTACACGTTGGACGTGAAACGGATACAGCCTCTCTTCACGCAGCGTTTGCCACACTTTAGTTTTTGATACTTGCACTTCTCTAGCCACGTCTCTAGTGCTTGTTGAGGGATTCTCGTCTACGACTGACCCCGACCCAGTTCTGTCGTCGGGTTGAGCCAGTGACCTTGTACCACTTGGTGATGTCGCGGGTCGCGGCTACACGACGGTATTCAGATATTTTTGATGTTGCAGAGCCCTTTATGTCGGTTCCCTTAAGACATTAGTGTATATGGTACTAAGAAAAATTGCTTATGTTTTCAAGATCTACACGTCGTGTAAAGGAAAACCCCAACTTTGCGGATACCCTGTATAAGATCAACTTTAAAAGTATCAAGTAGCCTATTTGCCAAATGCCAAATTTTTGTGCTTGAACTTAGATTCTAAAAATGGCGGACATCCGCTTGAAGTTGCTTTCTTGCGGAGAAAATGAGCAATATGTCAATGATTGCTCATTATCTAAAGTATACTCGTAGGTACACATTTCAGTATCTTTTCAGTAGGTAGAGTTTTTGGACTACCGAACCTGGGCAAGGTTTGGAGCACCAAATACACACCCAATAGCACGTGAATCTGCATCTGCATCTTAAAGGTGTATAAATGTGTATATACAGGGTGTTCCTTAATGATATGCGAATATTTAATATAAACTATGGTCCAAAAATGTTTCCTTACAAAAACTCGGGGTGTTGAAGTTTTAGAAAAACAATGGAAATTAATTCATATTTTCAGAACCGCTTCAGATATTTTACTGATATTTAGTACATAGTGAAAGTTAATAAAGTTGCATATTTTTCAATGCAAAAATAATTTTTAGCTTTAACAGTGGCGTGCGTACGGGTATTGACCTCGATATTTTTGAAGAAAGAAATGCTATGGTAACGGTTTTTTGCCAAATAAAAATTATTTTTGAATTCCCCGTTCAATTTAAAATAAATGATCTCTCTTGAATTGTTTTCCTTCGATGCGCCATTTTTGAGTTAAAAAATAAAAACCGTTCTATTGTCTAACTTGCAAAATTATTATTACTTTAATTGGAAAAATTAAACACATTAGGGGTAATGAACAACAACAACTGACAGCATAGATATAACATTAAAATTATATAAAACCAACGAAATCATTACAAGAATTGCGCACTCGTTGAAATATCATTGGAGTGTTTTTTAAGCTGCAACTATTCTTTCTCTTAATTCCTCTACAGTGTTAATGAGTCTTGTGTACACTGGTGCCTTAAGATAGCCTCACAAAAAGAAATCTAAACTGTTGAGGTCTGGGGACCTTGGTGGCCATTCTTGGGGCCCAACGCGGCCAATCCAACGATTTGAATAAACAGTTTGTGACTAATTGCGAACCGCTACAATGGAAATGCGCTGGTGCACCATCATGCATGTACCACATATTGTTTCTTATTACTAACGGAACATCATCAAGCAGCAGAGGCTGTTGTTGAAGAAAATTGAGGTAAGTCTGTCCGTCAAGTCGTCCCGGCAGCATTTTAACACTATGGTATAGGATTCGGCACCAGCCTTAATTTTATTGGTCAATTTCAATTTATTCAACCAATAACAAGCCGGGTGCCGAAATCACTACCGGAATGTTAAACAGTGCTGAGCATGGGGTCAGAATGTTATCAATTTAAATTTACTTACCTTCCGCTAAAAATACGTAAGATAATAATCAACTCACGTTGTTTCCTATTACGATATTTAATAATTTTAAAATTAATAATTTGGTTTAGGAATAAGAAAAACTACATGAAAAATTTATATATATATATATTTATATTGGTGAAAAATTAAAGCTTCCGCCTTTTTTGGGTACTTCGACAAAATTTAAGCAAGGAGGACTCTTTATACTTTTTTTATTCTCTCTAGCTTTCAATGGTTTTTGCCATCATCATCAGGAGAGTAGTATGTGAGGATGTTGCTAATTGTTGTTTACGTTAAGGATGAGGGAAACACCCAGTAACATGGTGAAAGCTGGATAGATGGTACAATGGTCAAAATTATAAAAAATACACACAGTTGTATGACAAGAACAAGTTAAAAACAGATAAAAAATTTTTTTAGAAATTGAAAGTTAAACATTACATCGTAAAGCCACTTGGTGATTGCACAAAATGGTGGTGTAAAAACTAAATAATGAAAAAGATGTCACAGCGAACAGATTTGAATAACAGAGACTTGTCAGATGTCAAAAGCCAGTGACAAATTCCAGAGCAACTAGACATTTATTGCTAAATTGCATTCTTCAATTATTATACTAATTTTTCAATGCAACTGTTTTTATTTTTTTACTCAAAACTGGCTCATCGAACGAAAACAATTCAAGAGAGATCATTTGTTTTAAATTGAACGGGGAATTCCATAGTAATTTTTATTTGGCAAAAAACCATTGGTGTACCATTGTTACGCCACTGTTAAAGCTAAAAGTTATTTTTGCATTGAAAAATATGCAACTTTATTAACTTTCACTACGTACTAAATATCAGTGAAATATTTGAAGCGGTTCTGAAAATATTAATTAATTTCCATTTTTTTTCTAAAACTTCTACACCCCGAGTTTTTGTAAGGAAGCATTTTTGGACGATAGTTTATAAAGCAAACTAACATTAATTTTTCATGTAGATTCACACCCTTAAGTATTCTCATATCATTACGGAACACCCTATACAAAGCGTATTTTTTGTTAGAAACACTACAACAATCGCCAACAGATAAATGTGCGAACTATACACGCTTACGAGAAAGAGCGACTTGTGAGACACACGAGACGAGAGTGAGTGCGCGAACCCAAACAACGTCAAACTTACCTACTAACGGCTGGTGTTGTGTGGTTTTGTGTAACCTTAGGTCTGGGATACTTCGTTTGAGCTGAGATAGCATGCCTAAACACATACGAATATATGGTTGTTTTAATAGGCTATGACACAGATTTTATTACTTTAGGCATTGGGCAGTAAGAATAACAATACTTCAGGCTACATATGTCGCATGCGTTTCGCTTGGAAGTATTAGAGTGAGATCACGAAAAAGAAGAATATGCCAATCAAGAAGGAAGAAAGTTGTGATAACTCTATGCAAAATACTTTAATTGAAGCTCTACTATCAAGTAATAAAACTTTATTTTTCATACTTCAGCCTATAGTTTGGTACTGAAAGTATACTTTATCTGAAGTCACTTGAAACACTGTGAAATACCGGGTGCGTTTTATAGATCTATATTTAACACGCTCTGTTGCTGCAAAAATCGCCAAATTTCGCAGCAAATAGCCCCGTATAAGATCAAAGGCAGTTTCACCGGTCCACGTGGAGTAAAGCACGCCTATCCGTGGACATAGCCAATGAGAAAACGTGTATTTCAGAGCTCTGAACAAGTGCAGGTGGCTACTGAAAATTGAAACAGTTTAGCCAGTGCCGTGTAGCGGTGAATAAACGTGTTTTCTTTAGTCTGTCCGTGTTTTTTCATAGATTTTATTGGTTTGTGTGTTTTTGACTTTTGAATACTCAGTTTACTTGTTGATTTAATTGTTGTGTTGATTGTTCTTGTGTGTCCTAAATATGGCTCTTTGGAGACCTTGGGAAAATGCTCCAAGCCACGAGGAGATGGTTGATGAACCTGTGCAGGCAGAATTCTTTCATAAAGATTTAGAGGAACAGACCCAAAGAGTAATCCTAAATATGTATGATTGTCTGAAAAACGAAAATCCAGATTCCTCGCAAAATCAAATTTTAAACAGAATTTGTATCCTGACAAAAATCAGTCGGTCTACCATTTATCGGGTTATAAAAAGGGGAGCTGTAGTCAACCATTCCTTCCACAGAAAGCGCATAGGGCAAAAATTAAAAAGAATAGGCCTGGGTTTTCAGGAAGATATTCGTCGTATAATATACGGATTTTATAAAGAAAATTTGGTGCCCACGTTGGAAATGATACGGGATAAATTAAAAGATTATCCTGAAGATTTTTATAATTACAAATGCTTAGACTCACTGCACTGTATTGTAAAACAGTGTGGTTTTCAATACAAAAAATTAGATAAAAGAATGGTGATTATGGAGTCGTCTCGAATCGTTGAATTGCGCCAAGAATTTTTGCACAAAGTTAAAATCTATAGAGAGCAGAAAATAAATCTGATTTACCTGGATGAAACGTGGTATGATACCCATGATGTTGTGCAGTACGGCTGGGTTGACGACAGCAACAAGTGCATTTTAAATGCACCGTGCAACCGTGGAAAACGAATCATTATTCTCCATGCTGGCAGGGAAAATGGATTTATACCTAATGCCTTGCTGTTATCTGCCAAAAATATCAAAGAATCATGTGCCGACTATCATGAGGACATGACCTCCGACTTATTTGAAAAGTGGATAGAGCAGCAGTTAATACCAAACATTTTCCCAAATTCAGTGATTATTATGGACAATGCGCCATACCATTCCCGACAGAAAAACAAAATTCCGAATACAGGCACAAAAAAACAAGACATTATTGATTTTATGAAGGATAAGGGAATGGAAATACCACAAAAATCAACCAAAGCCATATTATTGGATCTTATTAAAAGACAAAAATTTGAAGAAGAGTATATTGTTGACAATCTGCTACAGCAAAATGGCCATGAAGTATTACGTCTACCTCCCTATTACCGCATTTTTAACCCGATTGAGTTGGTCTGGACTGCTTTAAAAAAAAAGTAAGAAAACATAATCAGACCCATCAATTAAGTGAATCGCTATTGGCCACAATAAGAAATGCAGTATCTCATATTGCTGCCACAGACCTATGGAAGCAGTGTTCTAGGCATATTATTGAAAAAGAAAATGAATATTGTGTTTTGCCTTCTGTAAATCCCGTTGTAATTCCTCTACAAGATGACTCTAGCGACAGCTCCGAAGGTGAGGATGATATATAAATACCTATAATGTAAGTCTTTATATACCTTTTTATATACCTACCTGCTATGTAAATATTTGCGTATGTCAAACGTTGGAATTCTGTAATTTTTCCATTTCTTAACTTTCAGTCAACATAAATTAAACTCCCAATATAAGTATTTTTTATCCCAAATCAAAAAATAAGAAGATAGTAAAATCCATTTATTGTGATATAAAAACATTATTATTATCGTTCTAAATAAATAACCGCACGCCTATGATACGTCATGAAATTACAAAGGACCCGCCGACCAAAGGTTTTTATGCTATTTCAAGTGACTTCAGATAAACCATACCTATATTTCTTGTTTTTTTTGTCGAGTGCAAGAAGTATGAAAAATTTATTTTAAATCGCTTTATCAAATGAGAACCTCAGATTCATGAAAGACCAGTGGGTACTTGACAAATTTAAAAAATACCTGAGGAAAGATTGACACAAATCTAATTAACTACTACTGCTTCTACTACGGTATATACTCAAAGTGCGCAAACACCTGCTCTAACATAAGCCTGGTGTTGGACAAAAAGACCTAAACATGAATACTACTTGTTTGGGTACCAAAAGGCCCATTCTTTTTAGAAATTACCGAAACTTGAATATTTGCGTAAAGATATTCAATAAAATCGATGCCATTTTTAAGAATTTACGCTAGATTAGTAACTACATGAAAACTAAGTGGAAAATGAGTGGTATAGACAGATACAGATAACATGGAACGTATCCCTTGATGTACCCGAGAAAGGCAATTGTTCAAAGTCATGCAATGCTCATGAAAAGATTCATTAACTACATATTTGCCCAAAAACTTCGTTCTATAATCTAACAGTCTAAGTCAAATTTTAATGGGAAGTAGATATGTGTTTGCGAGGCGTCATCTGAAAGGCTCATTCAACAATGTTTTTTTTATATCTAAGCAGCCGCGCAGGCAGAGGCCTAAATGCCGGAACACAGCGGCTGCTATGAAATTTTGTTAATACGATTTTTGAACTGCCTAAGGTTAGTAGAACTGGGACAAGCTTCCTCTTGTAGATCGTTCCACAATTTCGGCACCCTCGGGACAAAGGAGCGGTCGTATCGGCCAGTTCTGGATGTACGAAGTTCGACACGGTTATAATGGAACGCCAAAGTCAGGCGGGTCTGACTGGCAGGCACATCGCGCGGCGCCCTCATGGTGTAGCGATAGAAAAGAGCTAGATCGCCGACGGCCAGCCGGTGCGAAAGATTCCCGAGACCGTCTGTTAGAGAAGTGTCGCCGATCAGTCGGACCACCCTCCTCTGGACAGCATCGAGCATGGATAATGTAGTCGGGGCGGCAGCACCACAAACTTGTGAGCAATACTCGAGGCTAGGCCTTATCTGGGCCTTGTACAGAGTGAGAATGTCATGTGGAGAAAAGTACTTCTTAGCCCTAAACAAATAGCCCAGATTTTTCCCAGCAGCTGCAGCTATTGACGCTAGGACGCTTTTTGTTCGTCAAAGTACAGTACTGTGCTTTGGAAGCATTGAACTGTACCAGATTGATGCGTCCCCAAGCAGTGATAGCCTCCAGGTCTCTTGTCAGAGAGGAAGTCGTCGCTAGTCTTCTTTTTTCCAGCTCTGCGACAGAGATCGGCTTGTCACTCTGAAGTCCTGCATGTAGAGTGCTGTCATCGGCGAAGCTGTGGATTGGGTTGATCGTGCAGGAAAGGAGGTCGTTGATATGTACGAGAAACAGTGTCGGAGCCAAGACCGAGCCCTGGGGAACACCCGCGTTGACGTTGTGGGATGAAGAGAACCCGTCAATTACGACGGATATCTTGCGGGCACCCATCTGCAAAGCTTTTCTGGGAGGCCGTAAGATGGAAGTTTGCTTAAGAGGGCAGCGTGCCACAGCTGATCGAACGCTTTCGTGATGTCAAGAGCAACGACATGAGCCTCACCATGAGACTGGATGAGTTTACTCCACAGTTGCGTGACGTAAGCTAGGAAGTCCCCTATGGATCGTTGGTGCCGGAAACCATACTGCCTGTCGCTAATCAAGCTGTGACGTTCGAGGTAGTCCAGAAGCTCCGATTTATGCACTTCTCCATCACCTTACTTATAACAGAAAGCAGAGCTATAGGCCTGTATTTGTAGGGGTCGGTCTTAGAACCTTTTTTTGGGGTGGGCTGGACATGAGCAAATTTCCAGTTTTCTGGGAAGGTGCCGGATTCATAAGATATCTGGAAGAGACGCGAAAGTACTGGAGCAAGCTCCGCTGCACATCTCTTCAGTACAAGGGCAATACATGTTGATTGATTTGATCTACAAAATCCGCTACAGAGAAAAAAACGGTTTAGGCAGATGTTGAAAATAGCATCTTGTATTTTTAGAGACGCCTGCAGTCAATTTGAAAGCAATAACAGAGGTGGACAGGCGGTAGATTTGAGGTGGTTTACCACAAGCTCCTATTCTTGTTTCAGCGTAGCTCGAGGTTGCCCACAGGGCGGAGTTCTGTCATACTGTGGTGCATCGTGGTGAACGAGCTCAGCAGTGCGTTTGTATACGTGCAAGCCTATGCTGACGATTCGAGCATAGTAGTTAGTGGCCGATCTTTCTGTCAATGCTGGAAAGACCGAGCTGATTCTATTCACTCCGAGAAGAAGGCTTAACGAGCTTGTCTTACCAACCTTCTTTGGGACTAGATTAGTACTGTCCAAGTCAGTAAAATGTCTGCAAGCTGAACTGGATAGACCATGTTGAATACAAGGTTAACATGGCTCGCAATCCAACGTGGGCCTGTAGATGTGTTGTTGGTGTAAGGTGGGGGCTTAAACCCAAAATGGTACACGGCCGATAGTACGTTCTTCTTGTACGGCTCCATGGTCTGGTGGCGTTGCATTGGAACTGCGATCCGCGGTGGAATAAGAGTAGTCGCACATCGACTGTGGAATCAGGGCAGCTGAATCCTGTCAAGGGTCAAACTGCAAAGGGAGGACCCCATCCTTCTATGCAGAGGTGACCTCATTACCCCTAGACATCGCTTCAACCGCAAGTTTAATGTGGAGTATCCAACGAGGGAGGAGTGGAACGCCGGCGACCGGAGACCCTCCGGAGTGAGTCTGGTACACGGACGGCTGGGTCACTGAAGAGGGCTAAGAGAACTAGGCTATCTCTGCCTCTTGGTCGTCTCACTGTTTTCCAGGCGGAAATCTTTTCGATTCTGGCTTGTGTATCTCACATTCTGGAGGAGGGAGGGCCTAGGAGAAGAATAATAATCTGCTCCAACAGCTAGGCTGAGATGTAAGATTATTTCGAGCCTCGTATTGCAATGCAGGGAGGCTCTGGATTGTCTCGCAGCGAGGCATCCGGTATCGTCAATGTGGGTACCGGGGCACGCTGGGATGACGGCGGACGATGATTTTCATATTTATCAAAATATACATTTGTGCACAGTAATGATGACTTTGTTATATGCATTTGACTGTTCCATGCTGTATGAACAGCTGAAGAGCTTTCTAGTATTACTAACAAGACCATCGACGAAACAAGGCAAGTTATATTGTTTCATTCTTGGATTTTCAGACCTAGGGAAAAAGGTGTCTCTTCTTTTAGCATTCATCACTGTACTGTTAGAGTTAAGCTCTTGTACATTTCACTGTTTGCTTGCTTAAATATAAAGGCGCGTTCCCTCTTTTGAGACTGTATTATTTTTTCTGAAGTTGTCTTTTGTTATTTTTCAGTCAGATTCACAGGATATGTTCCCAAATGATGTGTCGCTAGAAAAAAGCTGCGAGTGTAAATTTTGATTAATCAGAAGCTTATTGGAATTTATAATATTCATAACTTGCATCACTGTAATCTAGAATATACACGAATGATAAGTTGTCTAATCTTTAAACAAACAATGTATACTGCACGATAAACTAGCAGTGACGGCAGGAAAGCAGGTGTTTTGGGATAAACAATTAGAAATTATCAAAAAACTACTTGGCCAATATACTCCAATTTTGTTGTTCTTATTTAGAAGTATGAATCTTACGGATTTGAAGAATTTCAAGGAGTTGCGTTTGATTATCGTCGCATTACCAACAAGTGCCAAAACCTGCAATTTGGCTCTTTTTCCAGCCATAACATTTTTGCTGCCAGTCGGACCTTTTTACGTGTAGTCTCATTTCGTAGTTCTCTGAAATACTTAAAAATCTTATATGAAAAGTTATTTCGTTCCTGCCAACAGTTTCGATTGAATCCCAAAAAACACGTTTTCTCATTCTTTGTTGACAAATAAAAAGTTTTTCCATAAAAATTGGTGTGCCCATTTTATGCGTCCATGTTTTAAAAACCCCCTTGAACAATTTGCACCAATAAAACCAGACTTTACAATTATTTCTGGGCTACTGAGAGGCCAATTAATTAGCCCATCTGAACTACCAGAGCGATTGTGTGTATTTTAATTAATTACATAAGGCTGGTAATTGGGCTTGTCGAATAAGTAATGCTGCACTGTCTCAGTAACGCTTCTAACACCCAAAATAATGCCAAAGTCGCCTTCCCTTGGTATGATTAGACCTAGAATTCATTCGGATTTGAAGAATTATTGTCACATGCGTGTTTGCGCATCGAAGAAGGTCAACAACGACACTTGAAGGGTCAGGTTCAATAAATGGGAACTTCGGGTACCTGCAGCATTTTGTCTACCTGGGATATTTGATTATCTCTGAGTATTTTGAAAGGCCATAGTATTAGTCCAGAACTATCCCACCTGGCTGATTTTTTTATCAGAGCTTCTTTTCAGGATTATAAATCATCCCAGAATGATTTATAATGTTGAAAAGAAGCTCTGGTGAAGAATTCAGTTAGGTGGGATTTTTTCAGCAGATTGGCCTTCTTTTCGTCTAATAGTCCTGGATTATATCGAAAAGTTCATCATCACTATGAACACGTTATCCGCCTACTAATTTTTTATACAGGCCTCGTTGAATATGCTGTAATCTTTGTGATAACAGACAAAATTGCAAATTAGCAGATTGCTGTATCTACATTAACTGGACTAAATTTTCTGTCGTAGCATTTTTCAGTGACAGATCATTTTCTAACATTTCCTGTGAATCTAACTGACAAGTAACAACAAATTCATAACAGTCTCAAAAGTAGCGATTTTCCACAAACTTCTAATTCTCTTCATGACTTTTGAGACACCCTGTATAAAACGTTTTCCTATATTTTTTTATGTCAGCCATTGCATCTCGATGATCTGACATTTCACAAACTCATGACTCAGATGAAGTCGACCATAAAGTTTTGTCAATTATTATCGTTTAACAATGATTGAAGTGCAGGTTCACACCGAGTTTTTTGTACAGCTTGTCTTGAATGTTAAAAGAGGTTCAACAAGGATACTCTTGAAAAAGAGAAACGATGCAAGGCAGTAAAGGACGATTTTAATAGGAAAAAATCACAGTCTCTATGTGTTTTAATTACCTTTTCGTAATAATTTTCAGCGTAGGAAAGTTTCGCATTTCAAAGTTAAAAGTGCACTCCTGAGCATTTACGTGAAAGTATAACAGTTCAGGCATAATAACCGAAGTCATTGTAGACTTTAAAGAATTACCTTTCTGGTCCTAGAGTAGGTAAAAGGGCACGAGATACAACAAATGTTCAAGACGAAAGGTTAGACATAATAGCAAAAAGGTAGATAAGCAATGCAAATCCGTCTAAGCAACTATGGACATCACATACAGTAAATTAGGGACAATTCTTGAGTGACAAAAAACTAAAAAACATTTCTACCTGTGATGGAATTAAGAGTCGAAGATCGCCGTTTCTCTTCACCAAAGTCCAAATTCAGTGGCGTCACGTCTTGCCCAGCTTTGTCGGTGTTAAATTCTAGAATTCCATGGCCTGGAAACAAGTTCATATTCAATATACCGGCTGTCAACGAAATCGTTTTACAAAGCACTATTCAATTGCTGTTTAAAGAAGAACCTCGACATTTTATGTGGAGACATGAATTATAAAAACGCAGATTATCAATGGAAAAACAACTGAATATCGCGTCCGGTTTGACCAGAAGTGAGTACGAAACAAGAATATTAAATAGGACCCTGTACATATTTTGCATAGAGCTTAAAATTTCATTATAACTACCAATTGTGTTATACTTACCGGATTCAGATTCATCGCTATATTGTGACTCCTGCCGTCCGTTCACAGAGTTCCCTCTACTTGAGATTCCATTAGATCTAGTTGAAGGCACACCCCTGAAGTATCTGCTGTCTTTGTCCTTGGGAAAAAATGACCGCCTTGGTATCACACCGGTTTGCTCATCCTGAAAATTCATCAAATTTAACGCATCAGTTCAACATCTACGCCAATCACAGTCAATACAAAACACCAGTTGTGATGCTTGTGCAATTTGAATTTACATTTTAATGATCTTAGACACAACAATTTGTGCTACAATTGGAGCATTTCCGGACAGTGAATGAAAACAACGATTCTCTATCTGCCACTTCATATGTAATGGGTGATTTTTTTGGTAGTATCTTTTTGGCAACACTGTTTTTGACAGATGACGCGTGAATCGTGTGTTGTCAAACTTGTTGGGTTTGGTCTATAATTTAACCATGAATCGACTTACGAACGAACAACGCTTGCAAATTATTGAATTTTACTATCAAAATTCATGCTCGGTTAAGAGAGTGCATCGAGCACTGCTTCCAATTTATGGGAAATTTGGTCGGCCTACTGATGGAGCTATTCGGAAGCTTGTGACTAAATTTCGAACACAGTTTAGATTATTGGATATTAAACCACCAACACGCAGACGTAGACTGAGGACTGAAGAAAATATTGCGGCTGTATCCGCCAGTGTTAGTGATGACCTTGAAATGTCGATTCGCCGCCGTTCGCAGCAATTGGGCCTCTGTTACTACACTACGTGGAAAATTTTGCGACAGGATTTGGGTGTAAAACCTTATAAGATACAGCTGGTGCAAGAATTGAAGCCACACGACTTCCCACAACGTTTCCAATTTGGTGAATGGGCGCTGGTAAAGTTGGAGGAAGATCCACATATTTATCGAAAAATTGTGTTCAGCGACGAAGCTCATTTCTGGTTGAATGGGTACGTTAACAAGCAGAAATGCCGCATTTCGAGTGAAGACCAGCCAGAAGCATTGCAAGAGCTACCAATACATCCCGAAAAAATCACTGTTTGGTGTGGATTATGGGCCGGTGGCATCATCGGGCCGTACTTCTTCAAAGACGACAATGGCCGGAACGTAACTGTGAATGGCGAGCGCTACCGTGCGATGATAAAAACTTTTTTTTGCCCAAAATGGAAGAGCTGGACTTGGCTGACATGTGGTTTCAACAAGACGGTGCCACATGCCACACTGCACACGAAACAATGGCCCTATTGAGAGGCGAGTTCGGTGAACAGTTTATCTCACGTTTGGGGCCCGTCAATTGGCCACCTAGATCGTGTGATTTAACGCCGTTGGACTATTTCTTGTGGGCCATGTTAAGGATAATGTCTACAGGGATAAACCAGTAACGACTGACGCACTGGAAGCCAATATTGAAGCATTTATTCGTGAGATACCGGCCGATATGTTGGAGAGACTGTGCCAAAATTGGACCTTCCGCACGGGCCATCTAAAGCGGAGCCGCGGCCAACATTTACATGAAATAATCTTTAAACATTAAATTATATCGACCGTTCTATCGACTCAAATAAAGATTTCATCGTTTTTTCAAATTTTTTGTGTTTTTTTTTTGAAAATCAAATCATATACCTCTTAAAAAATCACCCGTTACAAGAGCGAATAGCAGATGCGTCACAGATGGTACGGACCACAGTATTTACTGCTTATTCCGTCAGTGTCAGTGTATTTCTACGTAATTTTATACAGCAATAAGTTTTCACTTTTTTTATTTACGAGTATCCATTATTTTTTGACGTCAACTGAGATGAACAGCTGATCAGAAAGTGACAGCTCTCTGTTAGTATTGGCAATAATGGGTCGTGTGTTAAATCTAGTAAAAGTCAATGCCGTATTCAGAGCTGTTGTTCACATATCTAGATATTTTTAGCGAATAAGATATACGAAGTACACATAGAAAAATGTATATTAAAAAATTGTTATAGTACACTTGGGATTTATTGATTACGAGGTAAGTCATGAAAACAGACTGCGGTGCCATTTCCCCACTACATGTAAAAATAATATAGAGAATTAATTCGAATATTATGGCCGTTGCATCGCCCCCTAAAAATCGTTTGATGTTTCAAGTTCTGAAAATAGTTAAAAATTGTTTATCTTATTTTATTCGTTCCTGACTTGAAATGTAGTCATTATCATTGGCAGCCATTTTGCTTGTACCTTTTTTGTATGCAAAGGAAATTTTCTAAATAAAACAGTTGTTAGCGAGTGCAAAACGAATCCGCAGCGTACAAACAAACAACAGACCTTAACAAAAGTCGGATCTATTTACCTGGAGTTGACGGATCCGTCAGAATTTTGTGTATCATGCCAATATAGTCTAATCAAAAACTGAAGTGTTTTACCATAACTCCTGTTTTTATAGTTAAGAATTCTGAGTTGTACACCAATATGCGGCCAATAAATTATTTACGAACAGATCATTGAATTTATTGAGGTAAATAACATTTTAAACAAATTTCAAGCTGGATGCAGGAGAAAACACTGAACTGAAACGGCGACATAAATGGTTTTAGAGTACTGGAGGAAATGTATGGATAATCGGAAACATACAGTAACAGGGTTTAATGGACTTCAAAAGGGCGTTTGAGACAATTGACAGGGATAAATTGCATCACTACGGATTTAAAGGATCTCTATTCAAAATTCTACAAAACTATTTAATTGACAGAAGTCAAAAAAACAACATTGGATCTACATTATCAAGATCAAAAAATATTTCCGTTGGCATACCACAAGGTAGTAAACTAGGTCCACTACTATTTATTTTGTACATTAATGACATTTGTAATATTTTAGATTATTGTAAGCTTCAGACAAAAAATACACCCTGGTATAACAAGAATATTAAGGCAGCTCAAAATTTGAGAGACAAACAATACAATAAATGTATATTCACAAAATCAAATGATGATTGGGAGGTATATAAAACTCTTAGGAATAAATGTGTATATGTAATTAGAGAAGATAAAAGGAAATTCTACGATAAACAAATCGATAATAACAAGTGCGACAGTGTAAAGATGTGGAAGACTTTAAAAAGACTGATCAATTCGAAGCCGCATGATTGTGTAAATCAAGTTCAATTAGAAAACGGTACCGGGACAAATTCTTTGGTGATTGCAAACAAACTAAATGAATATTTTGTGGAAAGTATTGTTGATATTGTGGGTACTGCCCATGCTACACCTGACTATATGAAAATCAGTTTCCAGCGGGAAATGTTGCATAGACTTTCAAAATTTCACAGCGTATCATTGAATTATCTAAGAAAAAAAGTAAACAGTTTAAAATCAAATAACAACTGTGTCGAAATCACTACTAAAAACGTGCTGAAAAACTGTTTCGAAATTTTGGGATATCCTGTATTAAATTGGATCAATTGTTCACTGAGAAGCAGTTCTTTTCCTGAAAATTTGAAATGCTCTACAATAACACCAGTTCCCAAAATCAGAAATTCTAAAAGATGCAGTAAATGTGTTACCAGACGTTGAAAAATTATTAGAGTCCATAGTGCATGACCAATTCATGCAGTTTATAGAAGAAAACAAAATTTTAGTGGAGGCGCAAGCAGGCTTTCGAAAAAAATATTCCACAGAAACAGCTTTCCAGTTGGTAACTGAGAATTGGAAAAGAGCCATAGACTCAGAAGAAGTTGTCATAGCAGTATTTTTGGATTTGAAGAGGGCATTTGAAACGATAACTTTGACAAAATTTAAAGTAAAATTGAGAAATCACTTGTTAAATCTACAATTATAGGTTGCCCAGCATTTACATCATACACCATATGGCTTGAATTTACTAGTTCTAAGTTGTTTACAATTGTTCTGTTTATGTAGCCAAATATG
This sequence comes from Acanthoscelides obtectus, assembly GCA_963669975.1. Taxonomy (NCBI): domain Eukaryota; kingdom Metazoa; phylum Arthropoda; class Insecta; order Coleoptera; family Chrysomelidae; genus Acanthoscelides; species Acanthoscelides obtectus. The sequence continues at coordinate 13,779,739 of CAVLJG010000010.1, forward strand.
CTAAATAAATCTTTCTACTACTACTACTACTAGATATTTGCAGATGATGCATTAATATACATATCAGATGAAAATATAGACGCTGCTTTAAAAATGCTAAATTCTGACTTGGCAATACTTCTAAAACAAAATGTATGCTAATACGGAAATAGCTAAATGAAAATACTATCACAGTTAGGATAAATGGAGAAATAATTGAAAATGTTGAATCAATTGAATATTTAGGTATATACAGGGTGTTCCATAATTATTGCGACAAAATGATAGGGGTTGTAGAGGGCATCAAAATGAACAATTTTTCCTTATAAACCCCTGTTCGGAAATATGCCGTTTGGGCTGCAGCAAAAAAAAAGATCAGTTTCTTGAAACAGCTTACCTACAGTAATTGCTCAAAGTGTCCTCCACCTTGCTCAATACACACCTGTGCACGATTGTTCAATGATCGGCGAACTCTGTGGCATACCCCCGGTATGTCCTGAACATGTGCGGACGCGGCCATCACTCTTCCCAGTAGCTCTTGTTGGTTGGGAACAGGAGTTTCGTACACTAAAGCTTTCAGATAGCTCCAGATAAAATAATCCAGTGGGGTCAGGTCGGGGGACCGCGCAGGCCAAGGCACAGGGCCACCTCGGCCTATCCACCTATTTGGAAATTTGTCGTCCAAATACTGCCGCACTTGTAAAGAAAAGTGGGCTGGACCGCCATGGTGTAGAAACCACATGTTGGCTCTTATATTCAGTGGCACATTTTGTAATAGTTCCGGTAGCACATGCTGTAAGGATCGACCATAAGCATGCCCATCCAAACGTGGTGGAAGCCGATATGGCCCGATGATATGCTCGTCCACAATGCCGCACCAGATGTTAATTGAAAACTGATGTTGGTCTCTATGGATGGCTATGGCATGAGGGTTTTCTTCATCCCAAATGTGACTGTTATGGCTATTAAAATAACCGTCCTTTGTAAAACAGGACTCGTCAGTGAACAAAACGTAGCGACCAAAGTTTGGTTGCCTCAACTCCTGCTGCAGCCACCAACGGCAAAAACGTCGACGCGGCAGATAGTCTGCTGGACCCATGGCTTGGACTTTTAAAAGGTGGTACGGGTGTACGATAACAAAAATGTAAACACAGCAGGCTTTTTTTACAAACCGGTGAGACCATGAAATGTGCTAGACGAACATTTTGCAGCTGGTGAATTTTTTGTTTCTCCTATGAGCTCTTAAGGTAAAATTAACTGTAGTGCTCAAACGGCATATTTACGAACAGGGGTTTATAAGGCAAAATTGCATATTTTTATGCCCTCTACAACCCCTATCATTTTGTCGCAATAATTATGGAACACCCTGTATATTGTTAGTAAACTAAAGTTTGAGGATCACTATAAATACATTATTTCAAAAATTGCCAATAAAACAAATTACTTTTATAGGGCTTCTCATAGTCTTGCTACCTATTCCAAGAAAATAGTTTATAATACAATTATTCTACCGCATTTACTATATTGTTCAACTATCTTGTTCACTGCCAATGAAGCTGTATTCTCAAAATTACAAGTCTTGCAAAATAAAGCTATGAGAATAATACTGAATAAAAATAAGTACACCAAAATAAAATCTGTTACAAGAGCATTTAATAGAAAAATACACGCGTTTATCTTGTCGATATGAATCACAAACCATTCCGGAAGATAAATGTTATTCTTATGAGAAAAGGTTATTTTTTCCGTCTAAACAAATTCAAACGTTTCGTATTTGTGAGTAATTGAACTATTAAGTAACTGAATTATTCGAAGACATACGTTGTTACTGTACACATTTTAAAACAAAGCGGATGTGTCTCTCATCTGTTAGTGCGAATTACCCACAAATAAGAAATGTTTGAATTTGTTTAGAAGAAAAAACGTAACCCATCCTTTTTTGCATAAAAATGGCATTTATCTTCCGGAATGGTTTGCGATTCATATCGGCAAGGTAGACTAGTGTATTTTGCTATAAAATGCCCTTTGAACTAACCCTGTATATTGCTCAATAAACTAGTAGCAATGGCAGGAAAACAGGTGTTTTGGGATAAACAATTAGAAGAATTAGAAATTCTCAAAAACTACTTGACCAATCTACTCCAATTTTGTTGTGGTTATTAAGAAGTACGAATCCTACAAATCTGAAGAATCTCAAACATCTGCGAGAAACCATCGTCGCATTACCAAAACCTGCAGTTTTCATCGGTTTTCGGCCATAACATTTTTAGGCCTTATAAATACCTAAAAATCTTATATGAGGAGCTTTTTCGTTCCTGTCAACACTTTCGAATGAATTCCAAAAAACACGTTTTCTCATTCTTTGTTGTCGAATAAAAAGTTTTCCCATAAAAATTGGTGTACCCATTTTATGCGTCCATATTCTGAATACCCCCTTGAACAACTAGCATCAATAAAACCAGACTTTACAATTATTTCGCCAGCTTGGGGTATTTTTGTCTAATATGATTCGACTAACACTTTGAAATGTTACTATATAATCAGCTGTAATTCTTCCGTAATGGATACTCGTATAAAAGAGCCTAAATCAAGTTTCGCCCATTATCCTTATTTATTTCATATGGCATTAATAAATAGTTAAACGAAAAAATCGGCGAAAAGACCAATAAAGTAATTTAAATCATACTTACGTCTCTTAAATTAAACGTAATCTCTAAATTGTTCAAAAAGTGGTTGTAAAATTCTGGATACATCTCTAATACGTCTAATAAATCATCCCTATGAATTTTATGTAGATCACAGTAGGTCAGCGCTCTAACGTTACACGACGATTTTCCCAATGTGGGATGTAAACATGGATTCTCTCCAAAAATATCGTATTTACCTAGAAAGAAGGAAAACAAAATTAAAAATACGAGCAACCCAAGCAGTTCCTTTTAGTCTTGGCCTCGACGTAATGGAAGAGCACCAATTTACTTTTCAAGATGTAGTTTTTAGCGATAATCAGCGTTTTGATTCAGAACAGAGCATTTTTCGCATTTGTTATTGATATCTAAAAAACCTCTGAAATTGTCAGGATGGAACTGGACTTTTATCCATTTGTCTCGCCTCACTTGTTAGTCTATCCTTGTGATAAAATGCACAAATTTAATGTAAACATATGTGCTGCTAGTCCTATCATGTGGTACTGAAAGTTTTGAGAAAGTTTAGAATAATATCAGAACCTCGGACTCCGATTCCATGGAATGGATTTTCGTGTATCATAACTTTTACAACAATAATAAGTAATGAAAGAATATCAAGAAAAACGGTCTGATTCAGAAAACAGTCTCAATATCTTTAGAGCGGAAATGTCCAAGTCGAGAAGCAGTGTAGCCAATTCATTCAAACATTTTCGTTCCACCAGAGGCGTGGAAGAAATTTTGTACCATTACAGAATAGTAGTAGTAGTTTATTCAAAACCAAACCAATATAACTTACAAATTAAAAACAACCTTCAGTACAATTTAAATAAAAAACAGTTTCAAAAATACATGAGCTTGTATGCTCTTGCTACCCTGAATAACCGAGATTGCAACAGAAATCTAAGCAAAGATACTAGCATCAGATCTAGAACAAGCAAGTAATGGTATATAATACAATTGTGAAAATTCTGTATACTTTCGTAAAGGGTAAATGTCTGAATCTGGTCGTCACAAATCCTAAATTACGTGTCTGAATAAACAAATCTAAAATTCATAACAATAATACAGAAGCAAACTAAAAACACTCAGAAGTAAATATAGAGTGCATACAATATGAATATCTGAGATATGATAATATAGGAATATTTCGAGTAAGGTCAAACTATGTTGTTTAAACAATAAAAATATTGCGTAAAGGTTAAGCAGAGAAACAAGAGTACTACAACTTACTACAATCTTTCGTATAAGCTATAAGCTTGTGTGTGTCATAGATTGAGAATTATTCTCTACGCTACTGAATTTTCTGAAATATCTTTTGTATTTCTCCTTTTGGTGAAAAATTGGTTCGAATGGACATATCAATAGTAGCTTTTTTGGTTATTTTTGGATATACATCCGACTCTAGAAATATTGTATATCGTTGATTCGCTGAGTTTCATCTAAATCACTCAAGTAACTAAATAAGGAAGCTGCTCGGCAATGGGGTCATCGATTCGGTCGTTTTTTATGGTGATACATCACAATATTGAAACGTTTAGGAACACTATTTAAAAAATCTCTATTATCCTTGGTTAAATAAATTGAACATCAGTTTACATATGTACAGCGCCTTTCAGAAAGGTCCCCCTACTGATATTTTAAACGGATCAAGTTGAAAAGCGCTGTATATAAGTTTCATGAAATATTATGAGAAATTATGAAGCAACTTAGGAGAAATTCAACATTTATTTAGATAATCAATAAGCAATAATTATTGTGACATCTGGCACAACATATAGATGCTGTGTATTAGCAGAAACGTGTTTATGAATGTGAATGAAGTATGTTTTTCAATGGACACCTGATGTAAAAAAACAGCATTGTTATATTGTGCGAGATGTGATAATAATTATTGCTTCGTATTTTTCTATGATAATTATCACTCTGGTTTTTGCAAATAATTATAATGTAAGTCAGTATTTATACGTATATATTATAGTTAAATTCCTCCTAATTTGATTCAGCATTTTTAATTTTCTTCTCTTTAATTGTAAAATCTAAAAGGAAAACGTCAATGAGCATGCCGTTTGAGAAACATATATATACTAGGTGACATATAAATCCGAACACCCAGTTTAAATGGTTTTATTTTAATAAAATTTTGTATAAGTACTTAATGAAGCATAATAAGTAAATGATAAAAATTTCAAAATGATTGCACTGCTTTAAAGCCCTTTGACCTTTAATAATGTGTGGATGCACCCTGATGTGCTACGCATTCTCCAACGCGCCTAGGCATGCTTCTGATCTCCTACCCATCATATCCCACACGTGTTCAATTGGGGATAAGTCTGGAGATCTTGGTGGCCATGGTAACAATGTGACATCATTATGTTGAAAGAAGTCTATTGTGACTCTTGCAACATGTGGTCGGGCATTATCTTGTTGGAAAGTTGGATCTGCCAGGGTGTCAAGATAGGGTAAAAGATGGGGTTCTAGAACTTCGTGGATATAACCTTCTTTAACCTTTGCCTCACTTAGTCTTGGAAATTTCTGACGCAGGTATTGAAAAGCTGACCCATCTCTATCTAATGCCTTGACAAAGTTTTTCATTAGGCCCAACTTGATATGCAGTGGTGGTAATAAATTTTTTTTCGAATCTACTAATGGCATATGCTGTAATTTTTTTGACCTGGCTCTAGGAATTGACGAACAGGCCAGTTTTGTCTGGTGTAATGAAGTGCCTTTGCCCGACTGTCCCATCCACACAAAAAACAGCAAAACTTTGTGTAGCCTAGCTGCAGCCCAAGTAAAAGTGCAACAACTTTCAAATCACCACAAATATGCCATTGGTGCTCATCGTATTTTATGCATGTCAATAGGTACTTCATATTGTCATATGATTCTTTCATGTGAACTGCATACCCTACAGGAAGAGATGGTAAAATATTTCCAATATGCAATAACACTGCCTTTAAACTCAATGTTGAACTGTCTATAAACAATCTCCATCCTTCTGGGTTATAGTTTATATTTAAAGCCTCCAGTAAGCCGTTAATGTTACTGCTGAAAACCAAGTTATTCTCCATATTGAAAAATGGTTCTAAGTCTTTGTGGCGTTTACGAAAAACACATACCGAAACATCGTCTTCTAACAAGTTCCACTGCTGTAGTCTTGATCCAAGTAACTCTGCCTTACATTTTGGAAGTTCTAAATCTCTTACAAGATCATTTAATTCTGACTGTGTTATTTTGTGCGGTTGGTGGCATGACGTGCTCGGTATAAAATCAGGATCTCTTGACGTTGATGGCATATCTTCTTCCTGACGAATCACTCGATCGCCATGATCTGATTCGTTTTCTGATTCGCAAGTTTGGAATAGGATTTTCGTCACTGTGAGGCACAGGTCTCATCGCAGATGGTATGTTTGTGTAGTTAATAACCGATTTTTTTTTCTTGGACATACCTGCGGCTTGTCCAACACAAATGCAAAAGTAACAATCATTAATATGATTTGTAGGCTCTCTCCAAACCATTGGGACAGCAAAGCGCATAGACCGTTTTTTGCCATTTAACCAGCTCCTCAGACTTGAAGCACATGTATTACAGCAGATGTGGGGTGCCCACTCTTTGTCTTGATCACCTAGTTTACAACCGAAATAAAGATGATATGCCTTTGTTATTAGTGGAGTAATAGACCGTCTCTGAGACGCAGAAGTAACATCACCACACCCGTAAGAAAACTGATTTGGATTGTTTACACACTTTCGAGACATCTTGCATGAACGCTGTCAGCCAACTGAGGAAAAAATGGCTAATATAAAACAATATAATGTACACGTATGTATAACGTAACACAATCATGCCGATTACATCATCTTTCCTTGCTGAATATAAAAATGTAGCACGTGCATTCTTGTGAATTACAGTATATTAACACTGTCACAGCAGGAATACATATAATTACCGTATCTCTAAAACTTGAACTAATATTGAAAAAATAAGTTGCATTCCGGTTTTAGCACATTAAAAATAGTAATATTTTGTTGATTTTATTTAGGATATTTTTTGGCTGTTGATCAGTGTTATTTGCGGCGCCCATATGCCGGAACTACCCATCCTACAAAAAAGGTATATTTGTAGATTGTATATAATTTTCTCTAGTTTAGTTTACCACGTAGCTATTTTCAATGTAAAATGAGTTGTTGCGTTCACATTGTACGAAAAACTTACCTAAAATTGCCATAACATTATCGTCCCTTAAAATCTCAATCGACCCTCTTGATATGAAATATAAAGACGTGAGCACGTCGCCTCGATGCACCAGGGTGTCGCCAGGGGGAGCGTGGGTCGTTTTGAACTTTAATGATAGAGCCCTGTGAACAAATTAAAACTTATGAACGTACAACTGAAAACACCAAATACAATATTTAAACTGACTATGGATAATATCCACCTTTTTCTTGGAGTGGTGAGGGTCTCGTACATTGTTACTTATTAATGGTTTCCTTAACGAGTGATGCAATGCATATGTTTACGGACATTGATGATAATCGATGGTCGTTGATATGAATACTCACTCTGTTTGGGCAATGTTGTTAATATTCTTAATTTAACGTCTTTGGATATTTTGCTTAGAGATTTTTACTCATTCATTGTGAATTTTAACTGAAAACTTTTATTTTCTAAAAATGTCTATTTCGATATACATCCATGTAAAGTAAATTGAAAATTAGGTAATTAGGAATTAGAAATGCTAATTTGACACACGCCAACAATATCGATTAAAAAAAGCAGGCTTCACATATACGTATTCCATCATTTAAATTATTCGATTAATTCGGGACACAGACGAGATCGAATGGCACGTATACAGGGTATTTCAGTTTATTGTTGCATAACTTTAAGATTCGATAGAACTTTTAAAATTAATGCATAAAGTCTATATAAACATGGGTGGAAAAATGCGTGGCTTCCGGAATACAGGGTGTTTTAATTTACTTTCTAAAACAGTTTTTTTTAAATATTTTGAACAATGTTTGATGTATAACAGTGAAAATTGGTATACAAGGGTTTTTTGGTACGACAAAACGAACCATGGTTTTACTGTAGCCGCTAGAGGGCGCTCTCTACTGTACCTGTAGTGAATTAAAATGACCGAAAATTTTTTCTTAGTGCAATTTTTTGCATTTTAAAAAAAACTGATTCCTCGCACTTTTCTGCATAAAAAAGCTCTCCTGTGAGTTTTCGTTATGGTTAGCCGTTTTTGAGATATTTCGATTTTTAAGGATCGATGCATTTTTAATTACTTATGGGAAAATAATATTTTTTTTACATTTTCGATTTGGGCATTACAAGTACTTATAATGATCGTTAAGATTGTGTTTTTAAACACAGCAATAATTCCTAACCCCAAATAAACACAAAAAAAGACCAGTATATTAATTTGTTTAATTTTCCAATATTATTTTTAACAAATTAAATTAATTATTTACAACTAAAATGCTATTGGATAGTTAGGACAAACATACAAAATCTAAAGTAGTTGCTCGAAATGTAAACCCAATTGTTCAATACACAATTCACATCTACGAATGATCGAACGTAGCATTATTCAAATAAGGCCTTATTTCATCACATGCATTCCTGATTCTGTCTATTAGCATATCTCTTGTGGTTACGGGAGTCTGGTATACTTTTTCTTTTAGAAATCCCCACACAAAGAAATCTAATGGATTTAGGTCAGGGGATCGTGGAGGCCAGGCGACTGGTCCTCCACGGCCGATCCATCTTTCTGGATAATTTTCGTCCAGCCAGTTTCTAACTATTCTCGAATAATGAGCTGGACAACCATCAAGCTGGAACCAGGCCAATCTTCTTAAATCTAACATAACATCATCCCACATATTTGCATGTTCAGCCTTTAAAAATTCCAAGAAGGTCGCAGCATTTAACCTTGCAGGCAAAAGGTAGGGTCCAAATAGTCGATTACGGTAAATACCGATCGACACGTTCACACTAAATTCATGCTGAAAATTTATTTCCCGAACTGCATGCGGATTTTCATGCGACCAAATATGTTGATTATGAAAATTTACCACTCCACGTCTAGTGAAGCTTGACTCATCGGTTTATAAATCGTTACTTAAAAACTCCCTATTATTATCAGTTCTATCAAGAATCCACTGACAAAATGTGATTCTTCGGTCTCCATCCCCTGGCTGTAGTCCTTGCACAGGTTGCAAGTGGTAACGACGTCTATGGTCATTTCTAAGAACACGGTGATCATGGCTTGCTGAAATTCCCAAGGCACCAGAAACTCTCCTAACACTTGTGGTCGGATCTCTATCAAACTCACGCAGAATCATACGGGTAAATCTGCGCTGACGAACATTTATGTTTTGATCCCTTTGGAGATTTCCAAAACCATTTTCAATTATTTGGCGATGCACTCTTACAAATACTGAGCGAGTTGGATGTCGTCTGTTTGGAAATCTTCGTGCGTATTCTCTGACTGCATCTGCTGCGTTTCCATTTACAAAGCCATACACAAAATGAATATCCGCTAACTCTTGATTGGAAAATAAAAATGGCATTTTTATAAAACTTACAAAAGAAAACAGGTAAAAGAAACTAAATTCCGTGCATTCACAATTGCAAAAAAACGTTTCATATTTCAACAGACAACAAAACTAACTGTCAACTAATTGAATAATATTCTGCTTTCAATTTCAAAAATATTTGCAGGCACAGCCTACTTCTAAAAATTATCGAGATACTGACTTTTTAACGTTATTTTATCATAAATAATTAAAAATGCATCGAACCTTAAAAATCGAAATAACTCAAAAACGGCAAACTATAACGAAAATTCACAAGAGAGCTTTTTTATGTTGAAAAGTGCGAAGAATCAGTTTTTTTATTCAAAAAGCAAAAAATTGCACTAAGAAAATTTTTTCGGTCATTTTAATACACTACAGGTACAGTAGAGAGCGCCCTCTAGCGGCTACAGTAAAACTATGCCCATGGTTCGTTTTGTCGTACCAAAAAACCCTTGTATACCAATTTTCACTGTTATACATCAAATATTGTTCGAAATATTTAAAAAAAACTATTTTAGAAAGTAAATTTAAACACCCTGTATTTCGGAAGCCACGCATTTTTCGACCCATGTTTATATAGACTTTATGCATTAATTTTAAAAGTTCTATCGAATCTTAAAGTTATGCAACAATAAACTGAAACACCCTGTATATCTTTTGCTCCGAATGCGTTCTCCCGCTCTCGTGTGCGCAATCCCAGCAAATCCTCATATCTCTTCCTACAATTGACGAGCTATGATTATTGCAACTTGCAGGCTAGTCGGTATGGGGCATACGTCTAGTTGGTGCATAGGTAAGCGGCTAGTTCTTGGCGGGTCAAAGTAAGACTACCAGTATCCCTTTATACAGGGTGGCGCATCGAAAACGAAACAGACGCATTTACTGGCAGTTCAGTTTTTTTTTTGGAAAAACGCTCAGACCCGTCGATTTTCTTTTCGAGGGGGACACAAGTTTGGTAAAAATCACGTTAGCACGTGCAGCCCCCTGGGTGGGTGTGACACCACCCCCAAAATCTTAAATGGACAGGGGGGTCGAGTGATACCTTATTTTAAAGGCCTTTCAATTCCCTTTATAATGATATAAAACTAATGTACTTCAGTTCAGTAGTTTTGAAGATTTATTGATTTAAGGCCTAATACATCATAATTAGTGGGAATCAATACATTTGGCAGCAAAGTAATTTAAAAATGAAGAATGAACTGACCCGTTAGGCAAGTAAATGTTGAAAATGGCCACCATGACTCTCCATGCAATAACAAAGATTTTGCTCAAAACGTTGCCGCACATTTTGCAATATTTGAGGAGTAATTTGAAGGCACTCATTCAAAATTCTTTGTCGCAGGTCTTCTAATGATGTTGGCTGAATAGCATAGATTTTGCTTTTTAAATGACCCCACATAAAGAAATCCAAAGGTGATAAATCTGGCGATCTTGGGGGCCATTCAATGGCACGTCTTCTACCAATCCATCGATCTAGAAACGTCTGATTTAAATATTGTCGAACACGTAATGCGTAATGTGGTGGGGCACGATCCTGTTGGAACATCAACCTATTCGCAATGTACCGCCGATCATTCTGATTTTCAATTGTGGCTGTAAAGCCGGGTTTACACGGGTCAAGTAAACGGTCAAGTTGAGCAGTGAAGTCAAGTATTTTTTTCTACTTGCATCGTCTAAACGACTTCGGCCAAGTAAAGTAACGACTTGCCTCAAGTGACGAGGCAAGTCAAGTGGTTCTGCACGGTGAACAAGTAACTTTACTTGACTGCTACCCCCACTTCACTGGATCGCCAACTTGACCGTCTACTTTACCAATGCAAACAGAAAATGCAAGAGTAAATAAGTTTTTGCGTATGGATTGTGGATTTGCACTCACAGATAAGCAAATAATTTCGGTGATTTTGGTATATTACAAATTGTGAATTAAGGTTGAATTTATACAAGATGAAGTGGCCAGAAGAAGAAACCATGAATTTTGTTGAAGAGTAGTGTAAATTATCGCAATAAAAACATGCGAAAAGCAGCGGAAGAGGACATCGTGAACAGGATGGAAAAGGAAGGGTTTGGGGTGGCAGAATTAAAACAAAAAATTAAGATAATGGGAACAACCTATATAATCAGGAAGCGTTAAAGTTTAAAAAGTCTGGGAAATCAGGAGGTAAACCGGATGATATATACGTTGCAACTGTCAAGTGGTTCCGAAAAATGGAAGAAATAATGGATAGCTACACAGCTGAAAATGAAACGAAAAGCATAGTAAGTCAAAAGTGTATTTTTGTAATAACTGGTAACTAATTTATAAAATTTCGTTGCGAAGGCACTGCTCCTTCAGAAATAGTATAATCCCTCATTTTGTTTGGCATTTGTTTTGCTATCTCTGACGCCCCTGTATGTTTCTCAGTTCTCGTATCTCTTGTCTCCACTGTCCAGGTATTATTTCGCCAGTGTGTTGGTTTTGACAATCAACCAATTGTGCATTATTGAAGTATTGATCTGGTGACGTTTTTCGTAGCCTGTTTTGAATTACAATTCCAGCACTAACCAGTTTATTCACATAGGAAACTTTTATCTTTATTTTTGTTTCAAAAACACGAAATCTACTTGCTAAGATTCCAAAACCATTTTCCACTATTCTTCTGGCACGACTAAGCCGATAATTGAAAATCTTTTCTTCATCGGTAAGAGGTAGTCGGTATCTACTATATGGTTTAAATAGATAGAGTTTTAGTGGAAAAGCATCATCACCAACTAAAAAGTAACCATCGGGTAGTAATCTTTCTTCTAGAGCTCCTGAAATTTCTCTGTTTTGAAAAATACCACCATCTGAGTTATTATGCTTCATTGAGTACTTATACAAAATTTTATTAAAATAAAACCATTTAAACTAGGTGTTCGGATTTATATGTCACTTAGTATATTATTATCTATTCACGTACCTTCACGAAATCCTTTAAGCAGTCATACACAGTTTCACAAACAATGGGCATCATGCTTGATATCGCTGATTTAGAAACTCGGGAGAGATGAGAAAGGGTTCTGTAATTATTACCAGTTGCTAGGTAATTCAAGGTTACTTCCAACATTATTTCTGGTTTGATAGCGTCTATCATAATAGTGTCCTCTCGTTGGATTAATGGATTTATTTAGCCTAAGAAATAGTCAAATTTTTCAGCAGTCATTCTTAGCATCATTCTGAATTATTTAGGATCTTCAAATCTCAGCTCCCTTATTAAATTGGTGGAAGCTCCTTGACTTTCTCTCCGTGTAAGCCATTCTCGACACCATATCCTTTTTTCAGGATTTCACTCTTCCTCAAAAACTTCCTCCAGTTCTTGCAGGAAAATATTTGTGAGATTAATAACACAATTTCATATGACAATACGACTTTCCATCATGTTTTTAACTGTCGACTTGCACATCTACTGGACTACGTGGAAACGCAATTTTTGGATCAAGTTGTGAATCAAGTAAAGTAGAATTCAACCACGCAAGAGCGAAGGCATGTAACTTGACCGTTTACGTGACCCGTGTAAACCCGGCTTTAATGCAGGATCTATGGCGTCTTCCAGTAATTCCAAATACATTTCACCGGTCAAATTTTATACGGATGAAAACTATGGGCCTTTAGAATCCGTTGGACAGTACGTCGACTAACACCACACACAGTCTCCAATTTGCGGGTACTTAACGTAGGATCTACATAAACTTGCCCTAAAACCGCCACTTCTATTGCTTCGTTCCTTATGGGATTTTCAATGTTGCGTTTTTTATTGGCAACTGAAGCAGTTTCTCGAAATTTAGCTACATGTTCTAGAACATATTTTCGATGTACGTCACTCATTAAATATTTCTGCTACTAGCGCACTGATTATTTCCGAAAAATATTTCGATAATTTCAACTCTTTCTGCTGTGGAATATAACATGGTTAATTTATGTAACAAAGCGTTACAAGTTATTTTAGCAACAGAGTTTGATCAAATCAATCGCAAACTATGTACTGAATTCCTATTTAAAATAATTACGAGATATTTCCTTATCTTTCTTCAAGAAATAACTTTTGCCACAAAAAAACGCTCCAATAGCTATTTACAACAACAAAATGATAAACAAACCATGGGCGTAGTGAAGAAAAGCATTTTGTTATTAAGTAAATTCTTTTAGTCAAATTTCTTCTGAAAGTAGTACAAAGTAATCTGATGTACCTATTAAAGTCTACTTTAAGCTTCAAATCAATAAATCTTCAAAACTACTGAACCGAAGCTCATGTATTTTACATCATTATAAAGGGAATTGAAAGACCTTTAAAATGAGGTATCACTCAACCTCCCTTTCCATTTAAGATTTTGGGGGTGGTGTCACCCCCGCTTAGGGTGTGATTTTTTGCCAAACTTGTGTCCCCCTCGAAAACAAAATCGACGGGTCTGAGCGTTTTTCCAAAAAAAACTGAGCTGCCAGCAAATGCGTCTGTTTCGTTTTCGATGCGCCACCCTGTATATGTCCTGCATTCATCCAGGTTTCATCCTGGTCGCGGTATTTCTTTATTGATTTTAAATAATTCCTTCTCCATAAAATAGTCTCTTGGCTGTCCAACAAAATACTATTTCTGCCCCGTGTTCTATACTCAAAACGAAGTTCTTTGAGTAAAAAGTCGAATGTGGTTCTTTTGAAAGTGGGTAACCTCCTGTAACACTCCCTTTCAAAAAATTGATGGACTTTGCAACTGATGGCATTCCGATCAAAGTTATCAACAGCTTTGTGTAATGCCTGTTGTGTGGTGGAGACAACTTTTTGTTTTTTTTTTTTAATTATAATATCATGAATTTTCATTTCAGGATGCTCTAAATTGCGCTCTGATAAACGTTAAGGACAATTTCATTTGCCTAAATATTCAAATGTCCCTGCTTGTCACGTTTTCGGGGAGGAGAGGAAGCATGGCTGAAGGAAACATTGGGAGAAATATTCTCGGTCTCATCTGCTGTATCCGTAGATGACATGCTAACGCATAAACACACCGAATACGAGGGATGTCTTTTAAGTTTTGCATATGGAAATCGTTTGCTGGCAGATCCAAAACGGCACTTTTGAATGCGTCAACTGCTTATTCTGTTGACTGGAACCTTTGACCACGCAGTATGTTTTTTATTTTCGGGAAATTAAAGAAATCGTTAGGATTTAGATCGGGACTATACGGAGGATGGTCCAATAGTTCCACGTTTTCTTCCGTTAAATACTGCCTTGCTTTTTGGGCTGTGTGCGAGCTTGCATTGTCTTGGTGGAGGATGATTCTTCTTTCGGGGTTGATTTTTCGAAGCTCGGTGATGACTTTTGGCAAACAAATGGTGGTATACCAATCCTGAGTAACAGTTCTTTGATCATTAAGAGGAATTGTTGCAATATGACCCGCATTTGACACAAATGTCGCGACCGTCTTTTTCGAAACACTTCGAGAACGGATGACTTTTGTTGGCGTTTCTTCACCTTGGAACACCCAAACAGCCGACTGTCGTTTATTTTCTGGTTCATAACAGTTCATCACCACTAACAATGCTGTACACATTTTTTGAGTTTCCGAAATTGAAATAGTCAAGCGTTTTTTGACACCAATTAACCCTGGCTGTATTCTGCTCTTCAACAGATGGGGTATCCAACGAGAAACTGATTTTCTTACTCCTAATTCTTCCTGTAAAATTTTTTCAATTGAGGTCTTTGAGATCCTCAAGGATGCCTCAATCTCGCGATATGTCACATGTCTATCTTCAATGATGAGTTTGCGCACATTATCGACGTTTTCCTGGGTGACTGCCGTTTTTGGTGCACCCACCCTGGGATCGTCGCTAAGACTCACCCGTCTACGTTTCAACTCTCCATACCAACGGGAATTTGTCGACTGATGTGGCGCTTCGTTGTCGAAAACAGACAGTAACTCAGCAAGGCATTCTTGTTGCGATAATTGTCTCTCTTATGGCGCGAAATTGTTCTCGGTTGAGATCCATTTTTCTAATGACTTGGAGACACTTAAAAATTCACTGTAGTGAGAACACTGCACGTATTGTTGTGAAACTTGGAATTTAAGTTTACTAAAGAGTGAGGTTAAGATTCAGTACTGACGTTCGATCCGTGCGGCCTATTATGTTTCTATATGCAGAACTTAAGAGATATCCCTCGTATCAACAGCAACTGCCGGCGATACCCCGAGCCTGAGTCCTATCCTCTCGAATCCTGTACTTGTTCGTAGAATGACCAATAGCTATCGTAACGCTTACAGTATATTCAGATAAGAGATAGACCGGATGTAAACAAAAGGTTCGGGTGATTTTCACGCTAACGCCGCCGTCTCGACGTAAAACAGGAGCCCTCATTGGTCAATTCGCAATTAAATGCCTATGCCGAGCGGCAGAGCAGTCGTATCAAGGCAGAGTCACATTCAGGTTCAGACGTGTTACGTATGTCGTGTGCATCATTGCAATTTGATATTTCTTTGGACGTTTTCGTTTGTTATCTTATTAAGTTGTTGAGTTTGTCGTTGTTATTGTTATACCTTGTTATTGATTGTTATTGTTATCAACTGCTTGCGCAAAATGCCCAGTAGTACAGATACTGCCGATGAAGTTGTAAACTCCTGTAGTCCATCTAGGAAACGCTCTAAAAGAAGACACCTGAGTGCAGAAATGAAAGAGGTCATTTTGAATTGAATTGAATTGAATATATATAAGATCAAGCGCGAGGAGAACGAGGCATCAACCATCAAAGAAATTGTTGTGAAGGTTTCTCACAAAGTTGGGGTGTGTCGCGCATCAGTGTTTAATGTGTTAAGACAATACAAAAAAAAATCACACCTTTTCTGAGCCAATGACCAGTAAACATCGCAAAAGTATTGTTAAATCATTGGATGAAGCTGATAAGCATGCGATTAGGAGGAAAGTGCATGAATTCTTCTTTAGGAATGAAATACCTACTATAGATAAAGTACTGCAGGAGGTAAATGGAGATACAACGTTGCCAAATTTCAAACGATCAACTTTCCATGCGTTACTGAAGCATTTAAATTTCAAATGGAAAAAACGGGGTCGTAATAGTTTACTACTGGATAGAAAAGAAATTGTGCTATGGAGGAGGGATTATTTAACAAAAGTTGGGAAATATAGAAATCAAAACAGGAAGATTTATTACCTTGATGAAACGTGGGTAAACGCAGGACACACTACAAGTAAAGTATGGGTTGATGATTCTGTAACTTCATCCAGGAGGGCCTTTCTAGATGGACTGTCCACCGGATTAAAAAATCCAGCAGGTAAATACGAGTAACAGACAACAATCGGATGTTTTTCAAACCTTGGGAACAAGGTTCTAAACATTAATTCCAGGGGGCAGATAAAACATATTACAAGTAACAATACTTTTATACCTTTCGATAAAATGCGTGGTTGTTTTATTGTCATTTTCATTTGTTAGAACTTTTTTAAGCCATGTTTTTATGTGTTTTCGATATTTCAATAATTTTTTAATATAATCTTAAAATATGTCGAATATTATAAACTTAAAAAAAGTTACTAAGTTTTATATTGTGTACCGTTCCTAATATTTCTAATCATTTTAATTCATACTTTAAGCTTTATAAAGTTATAATTTGTTAATATTAATATTTGCGCGTATTTCAGGTTCCTGATCATTCATTTTTTAAAGGTTTATAACTTTAAATTAAATTGTGAAGCGCTGAGTAATCATACGACGTTCAATATTCTTTCTCTCAATATGACTAAATAATCCCCCGAAATGGCAGCAAGTCAAAATAAAACTGTGCTCCGTTTATCTCCATACCATTGCGAGGTCAATCCCATTGAGCTCATATGGGCAGAGGTTAAAAATTATATAGCTAAGCACAATACAACTTTTAAATTTTGTGACCTCAAAGGACTTTTCAAAGAAGCACTAGAATTAATAACAGCGCAAAAATGGGAAAACTGGATTAAGCACGTGAAAGACAAAGTTGAAAAGAGAATGTGGGAAATGGACAATATTTTAGAGGAACAAGTCGAGCCATTCATTATTGACGTTGGTGCTTCAGGCAGTAGCGATGATGAAAGCTCATCAAGCTTATCTTTCCAATAAAAGATGTCGTTCATCAAATTCGGTAAGTTATAAGTAATTATAAAGCTACTGTATTTTTTAATTAACTATTGACATTTTTGAACCCATTTTGGCAAAACCTATTCAAGAATATACTTTCTGACAATGTTCAACCATGCACATTTTTTTACGTTTTGAACGTTTTAATTTGGTTACATATTTACCTAGAAATCAAAAAATATACTAATCAATATTCTAAAAGCAATTTTAAGAGACATACGATTATTTTTAATTTAGGCTAATTTAAACGCCATTTTGAGATTATATTCGACTGTATTTCACCAAACATCAGGCGGCATCCGAAGCTGGAAATCGAAGCGAAAATTTTGAAACCCTTATGTATATTTACATCATTATATATTTCTTACCCCACCCCCACATGATCCTATATCCATCACCAATCGTATACACATCGAATTGTGCTAATTTACTACAAAGTTACGCAAAGCAGCATCTACTATCTAAAATATGTACTGCGTGACTCTTAATACATCCCTGCCGAATGTTATAGCGTTCGATGATCACGTGGTCTTGTTCATGTCCGGTCTATCTCTTATCTGAATATACTTTAGGCGGCTGCCGCTTTGCCGCGCTGCATCTTTGTTGTGCCGATGCGTAAATGGTCTACGAATAGCGTATAGCGATAGCAACATACCTGAGACACCCTGGGCTGGCGCCGTCGAACACGCTGCAGTTCTGCAGCAAGTTCCTGTTCAGATGCAGACAAATATCGGCCTGCAGGCACTCTGGGAAGCCCTTCAACACCGAGTTCATATCGATGCCGTTCGTGTAGGTCCATGCGTGTTGGAAGTACTCTTCCAACCTTTGCCGCAGCGGATTCGGGATCTGGTGGAAGCGGATGAACTCCCGGACACGCAGCATTTGCGTATGGTACCGGGCGGTACCGGAGTACAGTCGCTGGATGATCGCCGATACGTTACCGAATATACTGGCATACATCAGTGCTGCAATGAAAAGACGACATCATTAAGAAAATAAGTAGTAGTTGTAGTAGAAAGATTTATTTAGCACATTTGGCTACACAAACAGAATAATTGTGAACAACTTAGAACTAACAAATTCAAGCCATATGGTGTATGATGTAAATGCTGGGCAACCTATAATTGTAGATTTAACAAGTGATTTCTCAATTTTACTTTAAGTTTTCTGGTCTTTTATTTCCGAGTATAATTTATTATATTCAATCAAGCCTTGATGGAATACAGATTTGTAGCATATGTTATACTTTTTGGTCATTAAATGGAAGTCATCTTTATTTCTGGTATTATGTAAATGATGGTCGATATTTGATGATGTTAAATTAGTTAGACTTGATGGAAATATATTATTTTTTACTTTATAAATGAATATCATTACAAGATATTTGATAAAATTTTTTACATTGAGCCATTTTAATTTGTTAAGCATTTGCCTAATTGGAGTATATTTATATTTATTTAGTATTATTCTCATGCACTTATTTTGTAAAATTTGCAGTCTTTCAAAAATGCTAAATATAGAATAGTCGAACAGTACACGAGATTTGGAAGAATGATGGTATTATAGATAATTTTTCTGCTATATGAACTCAGAAATCCAGAAACTCTCGATAAATATCCCACTTTACTACTAATCTTATTTATAACTTTTTCATAATGAATATCAAAAATTAATCGAGAGCCCCAGGTATTTAAAATTGTCTACGAATTCAATATCTTCACCATCAATATTCAGTTGAATATTTGTACATTGTTTTTTTCCGATTAACAAGGCTTTCGTTTTACTTGCATTTAATTCTAGTCTGTTAGATGCTAACCATTTTGAGACAAGCTTCAAGTCTTCATTTATATAAGAGATACCAGACTGAATATTTTTAGTACTTATATAAATCATAGTGTCATCGGCGAAAATCTGAATTTTGCATTTTTTGACTATGGCAGGTAAATCATTTATGTATAAAATAAAAAGAAGTGGTCCCAGGATAGTGCCCTGTGGAATACCCAACGTATTTTCAATTTTTGATGAAATAGTGTCATTAACTTTTGTAACTTGCATCCTTTTAGAAAAATAATTTCTAAACCAATCTAAAACACTTCCTGTTATACCATATACCTTCAATTTACCTAACAAAATATCTCTATCAATCGTTTCAAATGCCCTCTTCAAATCCAAAAATACTGCTATGACAACTTCTTCTGAGTCTATGGCTCTTCTCCAATTCTCAGTTACCAAATGGAAAGCTGTTTCTGTGGAATATTTTTTTCGAAAGCCTGCTTGCGCCTCCACTAAAATTTTGTTTTCTTCTATAAACTGCATTAATTGGTCATGCACTATGGACTCTAATAATTTTTCAATGTCTGGTAACACATTTACTGGTCTCATATCGCTGCATCTTTTAGAATTTTTTATTTTGGGAACTGGTGTTATTGTAGAGCATTTCAAATTTTCAGGAAAAGAACTGCTTCTCAGTGAACAATTGATCCAATTTAATACAGGATATCCCAAAATTTCGAAACAGTTTTTCAGCACGTTTTTAGTAGTGATTTCGTCACAGTTGTTATTTGATTTTAAACTGTTTACTTTTTTTCTTAGATAATTCAACGATATGCTGTGAAATTTTGAAAGTGTATGCAACATTTCCCCCTGGAAACTGATTTTCATATAGTCAGGTGCAGCATTGGCAGTACCCACAATATAAACAATACTTTCCACAAAATATTCATTTAGTTTGTTTGCAATCACCAAAGAATTTGTTTCGGTACCGTTTTCGAATTGAACTTGATTTACACAATCATGCGGCTTCGAATTGATCAGTCTTTTTAAAGTATTCCACATCTTTACACTGTCGCACTTGTTATTATCGATTTGTTTATCGTAGAATTTCTTTTTTTCTTCTCTAATTACATATACACATTTATTCCTAAGAGTTTTATATACCTCCCAATCATCATTTGATTTTGTGAATATACATGTATTGTATTGTTTGTCTCTCAAATTTTGAGCTGCCTTAATATTCTTGTTATACCAGGGTGTATTTTTTGTCGAGCAAATCACTTTTTTATCAATTGCAAGATCTAAACAAGTTTTTATATTTCCTATTATGTTGTCATATATTTTTTCCATATTCTCACCAAAATTCCAATAGCAGCCAGCAAGTTCTCGTTCAAGTTTTTCGTACTTAATAGTATTTACGATTTTCTTAATTTTTGTATCAGACAAATGCCCTACCAAGGGCAGCATTGTCCAACTGTGATCGCTAACTTCAGGTGTATGTACAGCTTTAATCCGTGCATATTCGAAATTTACAATAACAAGATCTAACAAAGTCTCTGATAATGATGTTATTCTGGTACTCTCTTCAATTTTTTGCTTGAACACATAGTTGTTTATGGTATCTTTCAATTTTCTTGTTTTCATGCTTTTACCATAATAATTTAAATTAAAATCACCTAAAAGTATTATATTGTTTCTAAAATTCCACATTTCTTCGCATTTTTCTTCAAAAAACGTTAAAAATGTATCCGCATCACTGTTTGGTGAACGGTAAAAAGTACAAAGATCATAACGTTTCCCAAATAATTTGAACTGTATATGTGCATACCAGTATACATAGTCTAAAGTGGTATAATCGAATAATGTGATCTGTATTTTGGGGGAACATAAATCACTACACCTCCAGTATGTCTTGAGTTGGAGTTGCATCTGTACGTTTTATAATTAGTAATTTGTAATTCACCATCAGTGATGTTTTCTGTAGCATGTGTTTCGGTAAAACATAATACAAGTGGTTTTCTCCATCTTGAAAACTGTTGAACTTCATCTATATTATTCAAGACTCCTTGTATGTTTAAATGGTATATTGAGTTATATTCATCACTTACAGATTTAGCCACGTCTTGCAAATCTGATCTTAGTAGTTGCTATTCATTTGCATAACTAATTTTTTCCCTCTCACGTTCAATTTTCCTTTTATATACTCCACAATTTTTGTCAAATGGTCCATGATTAATAGGTAATCCTAGATTAAAATCCTGGTTTGCACTTTTACAATTTGGACAGCATTTGTACATTTCACTGGTACTGCAGTTTTCTGTTGAATGTCCTTCTAATCCACAAGTAATACATCTTCCTGATTTTGTGCAGTATTTAGCTGTGTGGTTAAATCCGGTACATTTCTAGCATCGCAAAGCATTGATGTACTCGAAAACCGAGCAAACAGACATGTCGATAAAAGTGGCAGATAATAATAATAATAATAATAACAATTATGACTTACTCCACCACTCATCCATACTACAACCAGACATCACAAAACATTAGCATAACAACATGAATCAGTAGCTGTAAGGAATGCATTGAAAGGAGTAAATACATAATATGAACATATAAAAAGAAAAGAAACAAAAGAACAAAATATCGTTCAACAAAATGAATTTATCAGTCCAGAAAGTGCAACTTGACTCCTCCTTGAGCGCTGCAAACTTAAGCTCTTAGAGATAGCTGGTAAAGAATTGTACCTATACCTTGACCGCATTATAAGTAAGGGACCTTTCAAAGGCCGACGTACGATGTATAGGAATGGAAAGTAGATCATTGTGCCGCAGATTTAGAGTAATTTGGTTTCCACGAGGAATCAACTTACAGAGCAAATAGCCGGGTTTACCAATTCTATGCACCAATAAAGCCGTATAGTAGTTGTATAAGCCGTCAACTCTAAGCCACTGTAACTTCATGATTTTTGAGGAAACGCTACTGTACTTCCTAAGCTAAGATCGAAGAAGATTGACTTATTTTCGTCAAAAAAAATGTTTGCAATTAAAAATTTTAGAAGATATATATTTTAAGCTTTGGTCTGAATTGTCCTTTTTATTTCACCACTTGATTGTCTTTTAAAAGCCCAACGTTTGCAGTTCACGTATTTTCCTCCAAAATTTACGGATTTTCGAATATTTAACATAGTATTCAAATCACAGTACGTTTTTAAGTGCAATCTTCACTCGGAACAAGTACGCACACCCTTAGTTTGTGAGTACCTCTCAATCATCGCCGAGAAAAAAAATCATATAGTTTTTTGTATGAAAGAAATCTTCTACCCTTCTTCCAACGTATTTACACAGCGAGTTAACGAATTTAAAACCTTCTAAATATTGAAAATTCGTATGTATATAAGAAAAACAGATTCTATCACAATATGAAGAATTTCGTCAGCCGCATTTTGATGTACGAAGTATGGCTAACTATGTATAATCAACAATTCATTTAAATTCGCAGTACATTTCCCATCATGTGACAAATTTTTTAGTTTGATTTTATTCAAAAATGGCACAATTTATCGATATTCAATAAAAGTACCTTTTCTATGTAGAAAACAATAAATTTTCGAATTCTAAAAATGAATTTGAAAAATAGAATCACACAAAAATTTTGGGGCTCAAATAACCTGAGTCCGTCCCTGTTACATACGCTTCCAAACATAAAACTGTCTAAAACTGTTAATATTTTTAAATCCAGCATAAAAAACTAGGCTAGAATAACAAATTTTATGTCTTTATCTCAACACGTTTCGGAAATATTAAGGAAAAACTATCTTCAGGAGAGCCCCTTTAAAAGACCGTAGCGCGCTTAAGGGACGTGTTTCGACCTATGTTTATATAAACTTTACTTCCTATTTTAAGCTCTAGAAACCGCTGGTAGAATATTGCACACATTTTTCGGGACACCCTGTATACTCGTAAATATGTATGTTTGTATCCACATTTTTATATTTTACGCAACTTTAGATAGGTATATACTCACTTAACACACGCATTTACTTTTTTCAATAAAAGCATTATGAGTCTAAGTATGTATTTCCGTTTTATCCGAAAATCTGCTATAAACTATCTTAGAAATGCCGAGCGAAAAACGAACCAGCGGCGACTATTCTTCGATATCAATCAAATCATTCAAATCACGTTCCCATTGTCCAATATTTTATTAGAAACGAGTATCGGAATCTGGCATATATTGAATTATAATGGAATCAGTACGAGCTTTTCCTCCTATCGATTTTCTCTTTTAAAGCAGTGACGTTGCCGTTCGTAGTTTTACGGGAAGTAAGTAAAACAGCAACACAGAACACTACTCAATTTTCTGACACGTTGCGGAGAAAAATACTTCTTAGCCCTAAACAAATAGCCTAGCTTTTTTCTAGCAGCTGCAGCTATTGACGAGACGTGTTCGTGCCAGTTCAGGTCCTCGGTGATCTGGACTCCGACCAGCCGACATCAATGGATTGAGAACTTTTTACAATGTTTCATAGATGTTCATATTTTACATTTAGGGAACATGCTATTGCTTCCTGTTTTCTGTCAACAACTTTTGTAAGTTGAAATTGTACTACTACTCACAAGTTGTTTTCTGTGGTC
Source organism: Acanthoscelides obtectus (assembly GCA_963669975.1). Taxonomy (NCBI): domain Eukaryota; kingdom Metazoa; phylum Arthropoda; class Insecta; order Coleoptera; family Chrysomelidae; genus Acanthoscelides; species Acanthoscelides obtectus. The sequence goes on from CAVLJG010000010.1 coordinate 13,803,519, forward strand.
TTGTATATTTATAGTTAATTACCCATTGCATGGACTCTGTGTAACTTATATATATATATATATATATCCGCAAAGTTGGGGTTTTCTTTTCAGAAACAACTACCCTTGAAATAACAAAGGTAATGTGTAGTGAAACGAGGGCGGCCAAGTAAAAAAAAATAAAGGAAAAAGTACTCACTCTCCAGTTGACGAGAAGGGCTAAGTACGTCTCTGCCCGAAATCATACCGCTCCAACAGAAAATGAAATCAGCTGATGCGCTACCGAGCAGACGCAGAAACCACATTGATTGTCTTACACTTAATGGCACATCTTCTAACAAGGAAGGCAAAATGTTGCGTAAAAAGTCTAGGTATTGCATCCCGTCCAATCGACTTGGGAGAATAAATGGTCCAATGAGCATACCGTTCACCATGCCAGCCCAAACATTCACCGAAAATGTTTGTTGAAAATGTGCCCGACGGACAGCGTGCGGATATTCTACTGACCAAACATGAGTGTTGCGAAAGTTATTCACCCCAATATGCGTGAACGTAGATTCGTCTGTCACCAATATGCACTTCAAAAAGTCCGGATTATTGTCATGTTGATGCAACAACCACTCACAAAACCGCACTCTTGCTGGAAAATCGTCAGGTTGAAGGGCTTGTACACGTTGGACGTGAAACGGATACAGCCCCTCTTCACGCAGCGTTTGCCACACTTTAGTTTTTGATACTTACACTTCTCTAGCCACGTCTCTGCTTGTTGTTTTTTGAAACGCAATCGATTATACGGGTTCGTTTACCTCTACACGCGTGACCGTAACCGTCGGTTGAAGGTTGCATACTGACCTGACACACTGACCCCGACCCAGTTCTGTCGTCGGGTTGAGCTAGTGTCCTAGTACCACTCGGGATATCGCGAGTCGCGGCTACAGGACGGTATTCAGATATTTTTGATGATGCAGAGCCCTTTATCTCGGTTCCCTTAAGACATTGGTGACTAAGAAAAATTGCTTATGTTTTCAAGATCTACACGTCGTGTAAAGGAAAACCCCAACTTTGGGGACACCCTGTATATATATATATATATATATATATATATATATCCTACTAATATCATAAATGCGAAAGTATGGATGGATGGATGTATGTTTGTTCCTCAATCACGCCAGAATGGATGAACGGATGGATCTGAATAAAACTTGACATACAGATAGATTATAGCCTGGAATAGAACATAGGTTACATTTTATCCCGGGAACGAACTTCGAAATATCTATTTCAAGAGTGACAGCCAAAACTGCTCAAATATCAGTTGGCCATGATGCGGCGAACTGTCAACCTGACGCCCTCAGCTGTTCGTTCGATTTCCGCCACGGCTAACTGAGATTATTTCATGGTAAAATCCTTATATGGAGCAGATGGAACGTATCCTACTAATCATAATAGTGTAAATGCGTACAAACGGATGTGTGTTTGTTACTCAGTTACGCCAAAATGGCTGAACGGATATGGATGAAATTTGGTTCAGAGATAGATTATAGTCTGGAATAGCACATAAGTTACTTTTGACCTTAGGGAGCGGGGGTAGGGTAGGGGATTTTGCTTTATATATATCAATGGTGATGCCAGGACAATATTCGGGAACCACGCTGAAGAGCGGGGAGAGGGGGGGGAGTACAGGACTTCGGTTTATGTGCATGTATTTCAATTCGTAGGAACAATTCTCCGGATTAAATGTTGAAGAGCGCGGGGTAAGGGCAGGGAAGCTTGAGAAAGTGGGTATATTTTTTGTTGACTCATTTTCTATTAAGAATGTCAAGAAAATTTTATTTTGCATTGATTGATCTCCGTATAAAACATGTAAACCATCAAATAAACATTTTTTTAAGTAGGTATTTACTGGGTTTTATTACTTCTATGTTGGGGTATAGTACCTACCTAAAAAGGCACACTATACTATAACTATCTATAACTGTAATGACTCATCGATGTTCACGTGAACATCACTTAACTACCAGTAGTCGGCTGTTCATAGGCGGGGTATGAATGTTTAACATGGGTGAACAAGATTTGTCACATGCTTGATAAAGAGTGATTTGAAACATATTGTAAGTCAAAAATTTGGGAATTACCTTTATTCATCGTCGCTTCCACTTACATCTGACAGTAATAAACTGTCGCTATCGCTTTCCTCGTTGAAATTGACTATAACTGGCTCTATGATGGTGTCGATGTGGTGGTCAAGCTGCCACATTTTTGTTTCTTCCTTCACAACATGACGGATAGCATTCTGCCAAGCTTCGGGCGTTACTAGCTGTATGGAAGTCTCAAGTAAAACCTTAACGTCTGGTAATTTGGAGGTTGTGTTATGGCGCGCAATATAACCCTTCACTTGAGCCCAGATGAGCTCTATTGGGTTCAGTTCACAGTGGTAGGGCGGTAACCGCAGCACAGTGACACCACATTGACGGGCCATCTCATCAGTCACGTAACTAATGTTCGCAGGTTTGTGCCGTTTAATTTTTTCATACAATTCCGCTTTCACACATGAATCGTCAAACGGGATTCCTTTTTCGCGCAACCATTGCTCATGTCACTTTTTCGAGATCCCATAGTCGGTACACGTTCGGCTCGACGACTATGCTAGGAAGCATTATCCATGACGATCACAGAGTTGGGCTCAACTCGCTGAAGCACCCCTTGAAACCAGCTCTCGAAGCAGCTGGCATTCATTTCGCCATGGTAATCACCTCCTTTCTTAGAGACGAAAATCAAGTCACACTCTTCTAAAAAGCCACTATCGCTACCAATATGAGTTACGATCAATCTTTGACCTTTCCCTGACGGTCCACGAAGACCTGTTGACAAACCTTCAATGCTTGCTTGTCGGTTACTCACTACGTTTTTGTCTATCCAGGTTTTTTTAACTGTGTGACCTGCATTTACTCATGTCTCGTCCAAATAATAGATTTTTCTGCTTTGTCGCCTATATTCAATCATTTCGCGTAGGTATTTTCGACGCCAGGCGACTATTTCAGGTCTCTCTATCAATACTGACTTCCGATTACGCGTTTCGTAACGAAAATTAATTTCGTGCAGGGATTTCCTCATTACCTCGACGCTCATTTGAGGTATAATTTCATTTTCCTTGATCGCTGCATGTACAGCCTTGAGAGTTGGTATCTCATTCCTAAAGAAGAATGAATGTACGGTTCGCCTTAACGCCATTTTGCTATCGTCATCCAATTTAACGGCCTTTCGTCCATTCAAATTAAACTTTGGATCAGTAGTAGCTCCAGTTTTCTTCTTTTCATGCACCACCCTGCGAATGGTCCACTCTGGAACGCCTGTCATACTTTCACAACGCGCGAGTGCATCTCCCTGCGACATAGTTCTGTTCAGATAATTGAACACGTTGAGCACGATTTCTTTCGCGTCCCTCTTCAGTGCTTTACGAAGCCGTCTACTTGTTCCCTGGATTTCAGTACTTCCACTCGTGCCATTTGTACTCTCCATGGTTAAGTATAACCAAAACAGTAACCACAGAAACCACAACAATAACAATCACACAACAATTCTTATAAAAACACACAATATGCGATCGCTCAACGAAACACGTTCCAATGCGTTGCCGACGCCTATGAGTCTGCCGGTCGAGGCGCGTCTTTGATTTCATTGGTTCTACCGGCGGAGAACAATCAGCCATTATTTCCATCTCTGTCTGTGCTGTTGACCACCGCAAAGCCACAGAAACGACATATGTCGTACGCTATACGGCTGTACTGAAGGAAGCCGGGATCGAGCTCTGATCACGTGTTGATCACGCGTATGAGTCATTACAGTTTTAAATAGTTGTAGTATATTCCTATTTTTGTTTACAATCATATAAAATTAAAGCATAATGTGTAAACACACTTCATTCAAGGGGAGTTGCTAACAATGTCGTTCGAAAATTGTACGTATTCCGTATGGTTTGGAAAAAGTAGGATATTTTCCATCCTCATACTTTTTGTTGGAGACGCCACGACCGAAAAGAGCGACATTTTTATATCGCCGGCTTTTGTCAGGAACAGTAGGACAGAGTCCGAAAGTAGGACGTACGGTCAGCTTAATAATAGTATACCTACAAGAAAGTCGTTTTTTGTACCTCCAATTTACTGAGAACTTTATTGGCTTTTATAACCCTTTAAGGCCCACATTGTGATACGCCTATGGTGGGAATTCCGTAGTTGACCTTGAGCGTTATGCTGCTCCAAGCCTGGGGCCAATTTCATAAAATTATGAATGAAAGTTCGTATTTCCCGCCACTGAGGTTCGCGAACATAACAACCGGCGGACTTATGAATGACTTGCAGGGTCTATTTGGGTAAGATGTCATTGGTTACTCTGTGAAAAAGTTGAAAATAAATAGCTTTTAAAAAATAAATCCTTTTTTTTGGGTACCAGCTCGTACATCGCAGATCACTCGATTAACTTGACCAACTTACATCCAGCCAGCATGACGCATATCGTGAAGATCTTCTCAGCGTCCGTGTTCGGTGCAACGTTGCCAAACCCCACGCTGGTCAGAGACGTGAAAGTGAAATAGAGCGCAGTGACGTAACGGCTTCGTATGCTTGGCCCTCCGGTATTGTTGGGGCCGTACGGTTGGTGGGTGTCTTGAGCCAACGTGTCCAACCACCCGATTGGCCCGTGCAGGAGAGGTCGTTCAGCGTTGCCGATTGCGTACCTAGAAGTTGAGGCCATGAGTTGTAGCGTGGTACTTGGAAAGGATATCTTATCGTCAGAAAAATTGATAATTAAGCATGACGGATTTCAGTAACATAAAAATAAAGTCGCTTCTCATACGACTTGGCGGTTATTATCTAAAAGTGTTGACTTTTAAGTTGGTGTTTGATTATCTATACTAAGTGACATATAAATCCGAACACCCAGTTTAAATGGTTTTATTTTAATAAAATTTTGTATAAGTACTTAATGAAGCATAATAAGTAAATGATAAGAATTTCAATGTGACATCATTATGTTGAAAGAAGTCTATTGTGACTCTTGCAACATGTGGTCGGGCATTATCTTGTTGGAAAGTTGGATCTGCCAGGGTGTCAAGATAGGGTAAAAGATGGGGTTCTAGAACTTCCTGGATATAACGCTGCGCGTTCATGTTACCTCTGATGAAGATTAAAGGTGACATGGAACCATAAGCTATAGCACCCCAAACCATAACTCCAACAGTGTGATGAACATGTCTTTCAACAAAAAACTGTGGATTCCTCCTTTCACCACGTCGCCTTCTAACCCTGGCACGACCATCGTGCATGCCTAAACAAAATCGAGACTCGTCACTAAAGACAATACTGTTCCATTCCTGATCCCAGAGTGACCGTTGTCTGCACCACTCAAGGCGATTACGTCGGTGTTCTCGAGTTAAAGGGAGGACCCAGTGTGGCCGGTATGAAAACAAGCCAAAACTTTTCATTCGTCGGTAAACACTTCGCATGCCAATAGGTCTTCCGTGTTCTGCAAACCATTCATTTGCAATGGACATAGTAGTGGAGAAATGGTCCCTTAAGGCCAATAATCTTAGGCGGCGATCTTCACGGTCTGTTGTTCTACGGCGGCGTCCAGTGCCCCTTGCTCTTTGCGTACGGCCTTCTCGAAGCCATGCCTGACAACACCTAACCACAGTGTCTACACTTCTTTGCACTCTAACTGCAATTGCCCGAAAAGAAAGTCCAGCTTCCCGAAGTCCCACTATACGGCCCCTATCAAACTCACTAAGTTGACGAAATCGTACAGGTCTCCGTACTCTAGGCATCGTAACCGATCGTAAAGGATGTCAAGAACCAAAATACGCCAACGTTGATTCTTTACTGCGGCTGAAATATTCATTTTTAGAGCGTTAGTGAATTAAAAAAAAGCAGTATAAAAACCTGAATGTCCAACTGATAAGGCTAACAATTTTTTCACTTGTTATTTACAGTAAGATAAATACATTCACCAACTTTTATTAAAATAAAACCATTTAAACTGGGTGTTCGGATTTATATGTCACTTAGTATAGTTAACTGTGGCTGTTACGTTGTTAGATAGAAATTTGTATTGCAACGACAAAAATTAAAGATCGGATTTGATTGACCTGTAATATACGAGTCCCTTCCCACTTCAGTTGGCCCAACTATTGAAATCTTAGTTTTTTCTTATCAAACACAAATAATAAAAATGTAGCAGCGTGTTATAGGTTTAAAATATTAACAATGAATATTTTGATAATATATAGTAGAAAACAACAACTTTATCACTCCCTAATCAAATTTGCAGCATAAAAATAACACATGTTGCAATTACAGCATATCAACTTATTTTCATTTCAGTGCTATATAGTAGAAAACACCAACTTTATCACTCCCTAATCAAATTTGCAGCACAAAAATAACACATGTTGCAATTACAGCATATCAACTTATTTTCATTTCAATGCAGAATAAGCCTATAATGCATAGGTGGCTATGACAAATAAAAGCCATGACAATTGTTTTTATTAATCACAGCTGTCAGAATACGTTTAAAATAGTTTTGGGTAGCTAAGGTTTTCAAAATGGGTAGAGGACAGATTATTAGTGAGAAAATTCGGTTACTGATAATTAAATTTTTTAATTCTGGGAAATCAAACTCAGAAATTGCAACTTTGTTAGACTTATCGCGGTACAGTGTGAGAAATATTGTTAGAAGATATAACGTAACTGGTTCAGTTAATATTAAGCCACGATATGTGAAAGAAAGTAATATCACAAATGCCGACCGAAGAGCATTAAGAAGAATAATCGTGAAAAACAGGCGTGCCAATTATTTACAATTAAGTGCTCTGTAGAGTGACGCTGTTGGAAGGAGAATTTCGAGGTCCAAAACGCATAGAGAGGCCCAAAAGCTGAGATTTAGCACTTGCAAGGTAAGTTTTCTTATAAAAAAAGTGAAGTAAAAACGTTGCACAACTTGTTTATAGGCCAAAGAAAAGCCACTATTAACTCCATTGCAAATGACAGTCGCAGTAGAGTTATTCGCAAAACGAGTGGAAAAACTTCATTTTATTGATGGAAATGTGGATACAAACAAATATTTGGCAATTTTAGAAGAATCGCTTTCACCAGTGATGGAAGAATGTTTGACATCCGGTCAAGATTTTGTGTTTCAGCAAGATGGTGCAGCGTGCCATACCTCAAAAAGGCCATAAAATGAATGGAAGAAAATAATGTACCACTTTTGAAATGGGTTTCTAGTAGTCCAGATCTGTCACCTATTGAAACTTTGTGGCACGAGATGAAATGCGTTCTACGACAACATCCTGCTCGTACAATCACCGAACTGAGACAAAAGATTCAAGAAATATGAGATTGTTTTACATCAAATTTCTGTCAAAACTTGGTTAACACTATGCCCCAAAGAATTTCAGCCGTAATAAGAAATAAGGGCGATGTTACCCAATTGTTGCTTTGTTAACTTCGCGTATTTATTCCAAAGCCTACTTTCTCCTTAAGTTTTTCGTGGTTCTTATTGGACACCCTGTAAAGCTCCAAGAGCGATGAAAAGGAAAATAGTTTGTGCGTTGTGCTACTAATATCTCATTTTGCCTGATAATCGGCACCTGACTTGTAAAAGAACTTATTTGTATCGCCTTAGCGCAATTCTTATTATTCAGTGTTTCAACCTAATTGTGTATCTCAAAAAAATTGAGATTGCCCTGTATACAGGATGTTAACAAAGTAAATACTTGGCCAAATCTCAAGAGCTGATTTCTTGGGTAATTCCAAGAAAACTGTTTATGTTAACAGGAGGTCAAACGTTTTCTGAAAAGTGATCTATATGAAAAAATCGTAATGACGTTAATTTTGTAGAGATTTGATAAAATATGGGAGACGCATCCCCGGAAAATTTGACCAAAATCACTGAAATTTTTTTTATATGTAAATTTTTGTTAGAATTTAAAATTTATTTTAAAAATGTTAATAGCTCGATTAAAACCACTAACTGTCCTGGCCACCCAGATCGTAGGATTTGAATTTGTTATTTATTTTAGTGTATAATTTTATTTTCTCAGAAATGCCTCGTCTTTTTCAAAACGAACCAGAGAATTGTATAAGATTATTGGGAGTAGGTAACGTTTAGTGAATGAAGTAAGGCGAAGGAGGACACTTTCATTCAGTACTTTTTTAACGCAGAGCAAGGCGTCGCGCCAAGAAAAATAAAACAACAAAATACGGTTCTGTCTACCTGGCGTTGACGGATGCGTCGGAATTGTGTGACGCTTGTCGATATGGGGAGTTTTGATAATCTAGTTGCTATTTTATCTTATAGTCTAATCATATTAGCAGATTTGCCCGGAATAATTGTAAAGTCAGGTTTTATTGGAGCACGTTGTTCAAGGAGATTTTTAAAACATGGACGCATAAAATGGGTACACCATTTTTTGTGGAAAAACTTTTCATTTGGTGACAAAGAATGAGAAAACGTATTTTTTTGGGATTCAATCGAAAATGTTGACAGAACCGAAAAAAACCACACGTTAAAAGATCCGACTGGCAACACTTTTTCGATTGAATCCTAGAAAACACGTTTTCTCAGTCGTTGTTATCGAATAAAAAGTTATTCCACAAAAATTGGTGTACCCACTTTATGCGTCCATGTTTTGAATACCCCCTTGAAAAAATTGCAGCAAAAAAACCAGACTTTACAATTATTTCGCAAACCAAGGCTACTTTCGTCTAATATTATTAGACTATTGATAGATACATGGGTCTTCCATTTAAAAAAATAACAATTTCATTAATATCCCACATGCACGTTTGTTCCACTTTCGACCCATCCTTATTGAAAAAGCCATTACATATTATTGAGATCTATATACAGTGTGAGTCTTCATAAAATGCACATAGCAAAATCAAGGAAACTACACCTTATTTTATTGACGGAAAAATTATCAAAAAAAAATTAAAAACAATAATTGATTTTTTATGAATATTTTAAAATTTTTAGAGTCAGCTGCTAACCCTATTTAAATAAATCGTTACAACTTTTAAACTGAATGTCCTATCATATTGGAATACATTTTGTAGTGATTGCAAATAATAGGCCGTACCAGTAAAGTGAAAATTTCCACGAAATTAAATGCTATAAATTTAAAATAAAGAGGAATATGCTGAAACTCAATATTTTTTCAATGATTTTTAAAACAATTGCTAAATTTCAATAAAAATTGTTCTATTTACCCTACCTTTTTCAAATGTTAAGTTATTCTACATGTTATTAGCTTCCTAATGGTGAAAAATTGCAAGTTTATTACTTAGATACAAGTTTTTAAATCAGCGTTTCAAAAAGCAGTGAACTCAGTTCAACGCCAGAGTAGGAATAAAACAACAGTATTAACCTACATGAATCATTCATTATCTTTAACAAATAAAATCAAATAGACTTGTCTATAGGATAATCATTTTGGCTTAATGCATCAAATCTTCAAAATGGCCACCCCGTTGCTGCAAACACATTATAGCGCGAAGTGAAATTTGATGAGTTGCCCTACGAATCATCTCGGGATCATTTTTGATTTCGTTTGCAACACGCAAAACTCTTTCTTCAAGTTCCGCTTCGCTGTTTATGGAACTGCTGTACACCCTTTGTCCCCCATAAAAAATAGTCGAGAGGTGTGAGATCTGGGGAACGCGCCGGCTACCCAACAGGTCCTTGTCGACCGATCCAGCGGTCTGGATAATTTTCATTAAGAAAAGACCTGACAATCAGCGAGTAATGGGCAGGACATCCATCCATTTGAAGCATCATTCTTCGACGGGTTTGCAGCGGCACTTCTTCCAACAGCAAGGGCAGTTCATTCCGCAAAAGCTCCAGAAATCTCTCTCCGTTTAATGTCCTCGGGAGTATTATTGGACCAATCAAAAGGATGTCAATCAGTGCGGCCCACACATTTACAGAAAATTTCACTTGAAATGAAGCCCTTTTCAGCCTAGGGTTTTCATCTTTTGGGCACCACTTATGTAAATTACGACAGTTCACGATGCCGTCTCTCGTGAATTGAGATTCATCTGTCCACAGAATTGTTTTCGGGAATTCAGGATTGTCTCTTGTTTTTATTAAAATCCATGTAGACATAACGCACCTTGGACGCTAATCCACATCTTCATGCAAGTGCTGCACCCTTTGATAATGGTATGGATGCAACCCTGCTTTCCTCAAGATGCGCCAAACCGATTTCTGGGATACTCCATGACGTAACGCCAAACGTCTCGTACTAGTAGTCGGGTCAGCAAACAAATAATCCAAAATGGCTTTTTCGATAGCAACATGAATAATAACACCTGGTTCGCGGCGATCTCGAGGCAAACCAAGTCCAGTGTTAGCCAGTCTTCTATGTACTTCTTGGAAGTTACGGGCTGATGGAACAGGGCGTCGATTTGGAAATGCAGCTAGATAAGCTGTGCAAGCAGCTCTAGCACTCCCTCGGCACATTCCGTAATAATAATGGATATCGGCAATGTGTGCCGGAGGGAAATCAATTTTACGTGGCATCGCGACCAAAAAGCGAAAGCGTGATATGTAGCAAATGAAACTGATAAAGTTGACAAGAGAAACACAAATAGCTGCCTAACTGCCCAACATTCAATTGTTTTTCAACTGGGCCCGCCTCCCCACTCTTACTTCAGCCCGCGCGACTCTACATCGAATCACCAAAAAAAGGTATCTACATGATAAACAATGGTGCCTAGCAAGACGATGCGCATGGGCTTTTTTATAAACACTCATAGAAACTGTTACATTTGAGTAATAAACGTGCAATTTTTACTTTTATAAAGCTGATAACATGTAGAATAACTTACAAATAAAAAAAGGTATGGTACAAGGGACGATATTTGTAGAAAATTTGAAATTATTGTAAAAATGATGAAAAAAAACAACAGATTTTCATCAAAATTTTCTTTATTCTAAATGGATGTCATTACTTTTCCTGGAATTCTTCACTTTTCAGGCACGTTCGTTTACCAGCAATCACTACAAAATGTATTCCAATATGATATGACATTTAGTTTAAAAGTTGTAACGAGTTATTTCAATATGGTTAGAAGCTGCTACTAAAAATTTTAAAATATTCATATATTCATAAAAAATCAAACTAATGTTTTTTTGATGATTTATCCGTCGATGAAATAGAGTGTAGTTTCCCTGATTTTGATATGTGCACTTTATGAAGACTCACACTGTATACACTGATACACTGATTTCAGACTAGCCAAAAGTTGTTTTGCAGAATCTCCAAGAATCCTTGGAGAAAATAAGATGACGGAAAGTACCCTTATCGGACTCATGCGGAATCTCCTCTGACATCCCCATCTCTATGTGAGACTATGAGAGCTGATGCCACGCTAAAAAATCAACAGCTCCCTCGAGAATCCCCCTTACCATATACAAGCCATCCAGTGTGCGATAAGCGCAAACGTGGCCATCAACAGCAACAGAACAGCTGCTCCATATTCGGAATACCTGTCGATCTTCCTCGCTACTCGGACCAATCGTAGCAGACGCGCAGTCTTCAACAGGCCAATCAACGTCGTCGTCTGTAAAATAAAGGAAATCGAGAATGGTAGCGGTGTAGTTCGTAGAATGTAATGCGGAGGCAGCGTTCCAAAGCTCGCAACACGTTGTGTAATGACATTTGTTGATTGGTTTGTCGACATAAGCGAAAGGACTGTTGAGATTTAAGCCTACGTACGAGAGTGCCGAAAAGTATACTGATCTTACGTTTAGCTAAAGAACTCGGAAATATATGCCAATGCCGTTATATTGATTTCAATTTATTCTATGTAGGACAGAAAACAGTTTGAATGCGGCTCATACGGGTTATATTTAGAAAGTTACAAATATGGTGAATGCGACAACATTATCTTATGAGTACTTCCACCATATTTCCGAAATAAGTGCTTAGTGAAATGTGAAATACAGGTATGTAAAATGTAACATGGTACTGTACCGAATTTTTGATAAGGCCATGAAGTTTCTTATATGACTTATATTATTATTTTTAGAATACAGGAAATATGGATATCTATATAATATGCACATTTGCACATTCATCATATTTTCAGCTGAGAAGTGACGAATTCTTCCGAGGATGAACATACAGTAATGGACAAAAGTATATAGACAAATTAATATTATTTTGTATTTCTTTTTTAACTTGTTATATTAATACACCAATTTTTATACATAATTCGTTATAGCATAATACTCACTTATACATAAATAAATTCATTAGACATTAGATTAAAAAATTAATTGAAAAAACTGGAACTATGGACAAACATATACTAAGTGACATATAAATCCGAACACCCAGTTTAAATGGTTTTGTTTTAATAAAATTTTGTATAAGTACTTAATGAAGCATAATAAGTAAATGATAAAAATTTCAAAATGACTGCACTGCTTTAAAGCCCTTTGACCTTTAATGATGTGTGGATGTACCCTGATGTGCTACGCATTCTCCAACGCGCCTAGCCATGCTTCTAATCAAGTGGTCAATGTCCTCCTGTGGTATCTCATTCCAGGCAACCACCAACTCCTCTCGAAGTGATTCTAGAGTCTGAGGAGGACGTTGCAAATTGAGCAATCTCCTACCCATCATATCCCACACGTGCTCAATTGGGGATAAGTCGGGAGATCTTGGTGGCCATGGTAACAATGTGACATCATTATGTTGAAAGAAGTCTATTGTGACTCTTGCAACATGTGGTCAGGCATTATCTTGTTGGAAAGTTGGATCTGCCAGGGTGTCAAGATAGGGTAAAAGATGGGGTTCTAGAACGTCGTGGATATAATGCTGCGCGTTCTTGTTACCTCTGATGAAGATTATAGGTGACCTGGAACCATAAGCTATAGCACCCCAAACCATAACTCCAACAGTGTGATGAACATGTCTTTCAACAAAAAACTGTGGATTCCTCCTTTCACCACGTCGCCTTCTAACCCTGGCACGACCATCGTGCATGCCTAAACAAAATCGAGACTCGTCACTAAAGACAATACTGTTCCATTCCTGATCCCAGAGTGACCGTTGTCTGCACCACTCAAGGCGATTACGTCGGTGTTCTCGAGTTAAAGGGAGGACCCAGTATGGCCGGTATGAAAACAAGCCAAAACTTCTCATTCGTCGGTAAACACTTCGCATGCCAATAGGTCTTCCGTGTTCTGCAAACCACTCATTTCCAATGGGCCTGGTAGTCGAGAAACGGTCCCTTAAGGAAAATAATCTTAGGCGGCGATCTTCACGGTCTGTTGTTCTACGGCGGCGTCCATTGCCCCTTGCTCTTTGCGTACGGCATTCTCGAAGCCATGCCTGACAACACCTAACCACAGTGTCTACACTTCTTTGCACTCTAACTGCAATTGCCCGAAAAGAAAGTCCAGCTTCCCGAAGTCGCACTATACGGCCCCTATCAAACTCACTAAGTTGACGAAATCGTACAGGTCTCCGTACTCTAGGCATCGTAACCGATCGTAAAGGATGTCAAGAACCAAAATCCGCCAACGTTGATTCTTTACTGCGGCTGAAATATTCATTTTTAGAGCGTTAGTGAATTAAAAAAAAGCAGTATAAAAACCGGAATGTCCAACTGATAAGGCTGAAAATTTTTTCACTTGTTATTTACAGTAAGAAAAATACATTCAACAACTTTTATTAAAATAAAACCATTTAAACTGGGTGTTCGGATTTGTATGTCACTTAGTATATTATATAGACAAAGCAAAACAATTATAGAAAAAAGAAGCAAAGTTCATTGAATTATAGAAAACCAACCATGTTTGTGTTAACATTTTGTAGCATAACCATTATTATCAATCACCGCTTGGCATCGGCTCGGCATAGATTGTAGAAGTTTCTTGATTAAGATTCATCAATCTGTCTCCACTTTTGGTCTCAAGCGGCACAAATTTCATCCTTGTTTCAATAATTTTTATCTCGTATTTGCTTATCTAAGTATTCCCATAGATTTTCAATGGGGTTTATATCGGGAGACTGTGCAGGTCATTTGAGAACTGGTATTTTTTCATCCAGAAAGAATTTCTTTGAGAGGTTTGAAGTGTGCTTCGGGTCATTATCTGGCTGGAAGATTGATCTTAAGGGCATATTGTCTTCCATATAGGGTAACATGAGATGCTTTAGTATGTCTGTGTATACAAACTTATCCATAATGCCATCTATTCTATGTAAAGGTCCCATCGCAAACCCCGAAAAGCACCCCCAAACCATAACTGGCCCGCCTCCATGTTTGACAGTGGGCAAAGTGTACTTGGGGTTCAATCTTTGTCCACCAGGACATCTAACGTAATGAACACCATCTGATCCAAACATATTGAGCTTGGATTCGTCACTGAAACGTACCCTCTTCCAGACACAGATGCTCCAATCAAGATCCAACCGTGCAAATTGTAATCGGTCCTTACGGTTTTTTCTCGAGATTAGCGGCTTCTTATTCGAGCGACATGCGAATAACTTCAAATCATTTAATCTTCTGCTCATAGTTTTCGTAGAAACACTGACAATTCCTTTTGTCTCGATTTCGGCTTTTATTTATCTTGTGGTTTTAAACGGATTACTTTTATTAATCTAACTGATCTAGCATTTAGCTTTCTAGGCCGATCACTTCTCTTAGAGGCTTCAAAGATGCCTTTTTGTTTATATTTGTTCGATATTGCCCAAATTGCTTTACGCTTCAGCTTCAAATTTTTGGCAATGTCGACTTGACGTTCACCATCTTTGTATAACTCAATGATCTTAGTTTTCACATCGAACGAAATCTCTGGACCACGCGGCACGGTCTTAAAATCACTCAACTTATTCCACAATACTTAATGAACACAAACTAACCCTCTACTGACACGAAACTGTACTAAACTAACGTTGAAAAGAATTCGTCTACATATTTTTGTCCCTCATAAGAAAGTGCTTATACTCAGACTTGTATTGTGTTCATTGCAGATAATGTAAAAACAAGGAATTTAGTTTTTCTATTAATAACGCATTTGTTTATGAAGCAATGAAGTATGAATTCGTTTTCTAAAGGCATTTAGGTAAATATTCATATTTGTCTATATACTTTTGTCCATTACTGTATATCGGTAGATAAGAATAATTACGGTGCATAGTATCGGATGGGAGACATGCCCAGTTGGATTATTTGGATTGTTTGCGCTTAATTGCTATCAAGTTATCGATTATATAATTATCGCTTGAAAACGGATTGTGAAACTCACGAAAATAATGATATTGAGTCAGATATTCCTTAGCAGCATTGCAATTCTTTAATGATATACAGACAACGATAAAAACTGGAGATAGAGGGGTTCAGGACTTTTGGCACATCCATTACGCACCACCCTGTATAATCTTACCGTTTGTTTTCGTAAACGAAAAGTTGTATAAGCAAGATACAGCTATGGATTCAAAAGGTTGCTTTTCGGAATGATTTGTGTAATACAGTATAGTATCAGTTGAAAACCAACTCCACAGAATGCAGATGCAGAGGAAAATACAAGCGATAACTTGAAGCAATAGCAAATATTTTTTTTCGAGAGTTTGCCCTGTCGACAACTATGATTTGAGTGACTGCGGTCGGAGCAGTCAAGCACCCCATTCCGTGCTATGCATTATAACAGCTGTCTACGGTAATAATTTCGTACACATAAACAGTGCGCGGCTAAGTGTCGTCAACGCACTTGGTATAAAATTGAAAGCTACCTAGTTTGAAAAAATTTAATTTTTAAGCTCTTGCATTTCATCGCATAGAGTGTTAATGAAGTATCGAGCCAAACTACAAAAGGTGATTCCTTGGGTGATTCCAAGGAAAGAAGTCCATATAAACATAGATACGGTAGTGCTTCGTTCACAAATTCCAAGGTGCCAAAAATTCGTTTTTTCGTAAAACCCTTTTTACGTGAGTTTTTGAGAATGTGTTGAAATTAGGCATGTACCAATGTATCCCTAAAAATTAAAAAACTCTGGAAACTCATCATCAATTATCATGGCCATCAACTCTGCCAAAGGAGGTGGGTTGATAAGGGCCATTTTTCGCCCATAACACACTCGAAAACAAAAACTTCGATTCCAGACTGTTATTGAATTTATTTGTGAACTTCAAGACGTGTATTTTTTCCTTATATAATATTTACGGTATAAATAATGTAATATGCTCCAGTAATTATTGCCAAAAAATAGAGTATTTGGCGTTTTTTGTGCATTTTGGTTGTTTTTCGATATTTGAATCATGTCTTCCCTACAAAGCGTTCTATGAACCACATTAACTTTAATGCTCAGTGAGTCTACTTATTATAAGCTTGTACATGAGTATTTATTTGTTTTGGTTCAGTGAGCGCATTAATCGAAATATACGTAATATATGCTGCGGGACACTTTGAGTCAGGCTGCAATCGCTGCGTGTTCAAACATGATTTTTCGACAAGTATTTACGTAGTAAAGGTATATAAACTGTGCTATGCCGTTGCGTTCAACGTTTATTGGAAAACTTAATAAAACAATAACGCCTGGATGCCGGTGTGATTGTTGTAAAACGTGGCGAAAAACAAACAGTGATTTCCGTAGCTGCTCGAACAACAACATTATAGCAATACTTAGGAAATCTAAAAACTGTGATCTGCAGATTGGTTCTAAGTTGTGTCGTAAATGCAGATTATATGCTTTCCGCGTGGCTCAATCTCAAAAGACTCCCACTTCATCTTCTGTAAGGACAACAAGAGTTCTTACTTCAACAAGTACCTCTGATGATACTGAAGGACAGTCTGATAGTAATTTGAATGAAGAAGACAAGGAAGAAGATTAGTAAAAAATATATTAATTGTATGAAGACTGATTATTTTTTATTATTATTATTTAAGAAACATATATAACACTCAGATAATTATGTAATTTTAGTATACCACGAATTTCATTTGAAATAAGTATGTTTTCTTCTTTGTTATGGAGTATACTCTTCATAAATATACAGGGTGTTCCAGTTTATTGTTGCATAACTTTAAGATTCGATAGCACTTTTAAAATTAATGCATAAAGTCTATATAGACATGGGTCGAAAAATGCGTGGCTTCCGAATTACAGGGTGTTTAAATTTACTTTCTAAAATAGTTTTTTTTAAATATTTCGAACAATATTTGATGTATAACAGTGAACATTGGTACACAAGGGCTTTTTGGTACGACAAAACGAACCATGGGCATAGTTTTACTGTAGCCGCTAGAGGGCGCTCTCTACTGTACCTGTAGTGTATTAAAATTTTTTCTTAGTGCAATTTTTTGCTTTTTGAATAAAAAACTGATTCTTCGCACTTTTCAACATAAAAAAGCTCTCCTGTAAGTTTTCGTTATAGTTAGCCGTTTTTGAGATATTTCGATTTTTAAGGTTCGATGCATTTTTTATTATTTATGGGAAAATAATATCTTTTTTTACATTTTCGATTTGGGCATTACAAATAATTAAGATGATCGTTTAGATTGTGTTTTTAAACACAGCAATAAAACACAAAAAAACAGAATATTAATTTGTTTAATTTTCCAATATTATTTTTAACAAATTAAATTAATGATTTACAACTAAAATGCTATTGGATAGTTAGGACAAACATACTTAATCTAAAGTAGTTGCTCGAAATGTAAACTCAATTGTTCAATACACAATTCACATCTACGAATGATCGAACGTGTTATAGCATTATTCAAATAAGGCCTTATTTCATCACATGCATTCCTGATTCTGTCTATTAGCATATCTCTTGTGGTTACGGGAGTCTGGTACACTTTTTCTTTTAGAAATCCCCACAGAAAGAAATCTAATGGATTTAGGTCAGGGGATCGTGGAGGCCAGGCGACTGGTCCTCCACGGCCGATCCATCTTTCTGGATAATTTTCGTCCAGCCAGTTTCTAACTATTCTCGAATAATGAGCTGGACAACCATCAAGCTGTAACCAGGCCAATCTTCTTAAATCTAACATAACATCATCCTACTCATTTGCATGTTCAGCCTTTAAAAATTCCAAGAAGGTCGCAGCATTTAACCTTGCAGGAAAAAGGTAGGGTCCAAATAGTCGAGTACGGTAGATACCAATCCACACGTTCACACTAAATTCATGCTGAAAATTTCCTTCCCGAACTGCATGCGACCAAATATGTTGATTATGAAAATTTACCACTCCACGTCTAGTGAAGCATGACTCATCGGTCCATAAAACGTTAATTAAAAACTCCCTATTATTATCAGTTCTATCAAGAATCCACTGACAAGGTGTGATTCTTCGTTCCCCGCCCCTGGCTGTAGTTCTTGCACAGGTTGCAAATGGTAAGGACGTCTATGGTCATTTCTAAGAACAAGGTGAACATGGCTTGCTGAAATTCCCAAGGCACCAGAAACTCTCCTTTCACTTGTGGTCGGATCTCTATCAAACTCACTCAGAATCATACGGGTAAATCTGCGCTGACGAACATTTATGTTTTGATCCCTTTGGAGATTTCCAAAACCATTTTCAATTATTTGGCGATGCACAAATACTGAGCCAGTTGGATGTCGTCTGTTTGGAAATCTTCGTGCGTATTCTCTGGCTGCTTCTGCTGCGTTTCCATTTACAAAGCCATACACAAAATGAATATCCGCTAACTCTTGATTGGAGAATAAAAATGGCATTTTTTAAAAACTAAAAAAAAACAGGTAAAAGAAACTAAATTTCGTGTATTCACAATTGCAAAAAAACGTTTCAGGTTTCAACAGACAACAAAACTAACTGTCAACTAATTGACGTTTAACCTTATTCTGCTTTCAATTTCAAAAATATTTGCAGGCACAGCCAACTTCTAAAAATTATCGAGATACTGACTTTTTAACGTTATTTTATCATAAATGATTAAAAATGCATCGAACCTTAAAAATCAAAATATCTCAAAAACGGCTAACTATAACGAAAATTCACAAGAGAGCTTTTTTATGTTGAAAAGTGCGAAAAATCAGTTTTTTTGTTCAAAAAGCAACAAATTGCACTAAGAAAAAATTTTCGGTCATTTTAATACACTACAGGTACAGTAGAGAGCGCCCGCTAGCGGCTACAGTAAAACTATGCCCATGGTTCGTTTTATCGTACCAAAAAACCCTTGTATACCAATTTTCACTATTATACATCAAATATTGTTCGAAATATTTAAAAAAACTATTTTAGAAAGTAAAGTTAAACACCCTGTATTCCGAAAGCCACGCATTTTTCGACCCATGTTTATATAGACTTTATGTATTAATTTTAAAAGTTCTATCGCATCTTGAAGTTATGCAACAATAAACTGAAACACCCTGTATATGTCATATCTACTCGCTGATGGGCAAAAAATAGTCCTTATCAACCCACCTCCTTTAAATGTTATTTTTTCCCTTTAAGGTTTGTGCTTTGTTGACGAGTTTTCCTTTTTCGACATTTCAAAAAATATTTGCTTCCCTGTACGTTGAAAATGGAGCATTATCGGTCTTATACTCATTAGACCTTTTCGACTAAGAACGAGTGAAAGAATTCCACCCGATGAAGTACTTTATTAAAAAGCAGCATAATGATAAATCTTAGTAAGAAGATACAATGTTTCAACAGTCTCGTTCGTAGGCTGGCGTACATTACCTGATGTGTTCCTATTTCTAAAAACAGATAAATCATTAAAGCATCAAATTGTTACAAACTTTTTATTTTTGTCGTAAATTTTTTTGGGTTAGTTGGACTGTATGATATTGTATGTTACTGTCAGTATAAACTATATTGGAAGCGGTATGTTTAACATGCAAGCTCAAAGCGTGCATATTTTGTAAGAAATAAAAAATGGAGGTATATAACAAGCGAATTCGTGAAGATTAGAAAATTCCGAATCAATTCATGGCAAAAAACTATAAATTCGTCATATGTCTGTAGAGAGGCGGAAATATAGAAAACAAACTTAATATAAGAATTTTCTCAGTATTGATCCCCTTCGCTAGATCATAGGAATGGAAGTCACCAGGGATAAAAATAAAAGGGAAAACCATTTTCAGGGAAACGGGGAATAAAATGAAGGTTTAAAGCTTCAAACATACCATTATATGTTTCAAATTAATCTCTGATTAGTAATGGATTGTATTGTTCCTAGTACCGAGCACCGATATTATAATATCCCTGCTATTTTCCGAAGTAAACGACGAGTCATAAAAGCTGAGACTACTTTTATAGTTAACGCTTTTCTCAGAAAGTTGAAACCGTTTTCTGGATTTCAACAAGAATAATTTCAACAAAAAACTTTAGTATTTCTCGTACAAAACGATGAAATAGGTAGGTGCATTATGGTTTTTGTGTGTTTGCACATATAAGATTGTGAAATAGCGAACTGTGTCCTATCGGAAACATTGCTAATCATTTATTTGTAGGAAATATACATTAAGTGCACAGCCTATTAGTAAAATTAATTACTTTGTACAGGAAATGTGCAAGTACGAGACCCTTCCCACTTCAGTTGGCCCAACTATTGAAATCTTAGTTTTTTTATCAAACATAAATAATAAAAATGTAGTAGGGTGTTATAGGTTTAAAATATTAACAATGAATAATTTGATAATATACATATAGTAGAAAACACCAACTTTATCACTCCCTAATCAAATTTGCAGCATAAAAATAACACATGTTGCAATTACAGCATATCAACCTATTTTCATTTCAATGCAAGATAAGTCTATAACGCATAGGTGGCTGCGAAAAATAAAAGCCATGAAAATTGTTTTTATTAATCACAGCTGTCAGAATACGTTTAAAATAGTTTTGGGTAGTTAAGGTTTTCAAAATGGGTAGAGGAAAGGTTATTAGTGAGAAAATTCGGTTACTGATAATTAAATTTTTCAATTCTGGGAAATCAAACTCAGAAATTACAACTTTGTTAGACTCATCGCGGTACAGTGTGAGAAATATTGTTAGAAGATATAACGTAACTGGTTCAGTTAATATTAAGCCACGATATGTGAAAAAAAGTAATATCACAAATGCCGACCGAAGAGCATTAAGAATAATCGTGAAACACAGGCGTGCCAATTATACTAAGTGACATATAAATCCGAACACCCAGTTTAAATGGTTTTATTTTAATAAAATTTTGTATTAGTACTTAATGAAGCATAATAAGTAAATGATAAAAATTTCAAAATGATTGCACTGCTTTAAAGCCCTTTGACCTTTAATAATGTGTGGATGCACCCTGATGTGCTACGCATTCTCCAACGCGTCTAGGCATGCTTCTGATCAGGTGGTCAATGTCCTCCTGTGGTATCTCATTCCAGGCAACCACCAACTCCTCTCGAAGTGCTCCTAGAGTCTGAGGAGGACATTGCAAATTGAGCAATCTCCTACCCATCATATCCCACACGTGCTCAATTGGGGATAAGTCGGGAGATCTTGGTGGCCATGGTAACAATGTGACATCATTATGTTGAAAGAAGTCTATTGTGACTCTTGCAACATGTGGTCGGGCATTATCTTGTTGGAAAGTTGGATCTGCCAGGGTGTCAAGATAGGGTAAAAGATGGGGTTCTTGCACTTCGTGGATATTACGCTGCGCGGTCATGTTACCTCTGATGAAGATTAAAGGTGACCTGGAACCATAAGCTATAGCAACCCAAACCATAACTCTAACAGTGTGATGAACATGTCTTTCAACAAAAAACTGTGGATTCCTCCTTTCACCACGTCGCCTTCTAACCCTGGCACGACCATCGTGCAAGCCTAAACAAAATCGAGACTCGTCACTAAAGACAATACTGTTCCATTTCTGATCCCAGAGTGACCGTTGTCTGCACCACTCAACGGTCTTCTCGAGTTAAAGGGAGGACCGAGTGTGGCCGGTATGAAAACAAGCCAAAACTTCTCATTCGTCGGTAAACACTTCGCATGCCAATAGGTCTTCCGTGTTCTGCAAACCGTTCATTTGCAATGGACCTGGTAGTGGAGAAACGGTCCCTTAAGGCCAATAACCTTAGGCGGCGATCTTCACGGTCTGTTGTTCTACGGCGGCGTCCACTGCCCCTTGCTCTTTGCGTACGGCCTTCTCGAAGCCATGCCTGACAACACCTAACCACAGTGTCTACGCTTCTTTGCACTCTAACTGCAATTGCGCGAAAAGAAAGTCCAGCTTCCCGAAGTCCCACTATACGGCCCCTATCAAACTCACTAAGTTGACGAAATCGTACAGGTCTCCGTACTCTAGGCATCGTAACCGATCGTAAAGGATGTCAAGAACCAAAATCCGCCAGCGTTGATTCTTTACTGCGGCTGAAATATTCATTTTTAGAGCGTTAGTGAATTAAAAAAAAGCAGTATAAAAACCGGAATGTCCAACTGATAAGGCTGAAAATTTTTTCACTTGTTATTTACAGTAAGATAAATACATTCACCAACTTTTATTAAAATAAAACCATTTAAACTGGGTGTTCGGATTTATATGTCACTTAGTATAGTTATGCAGGATGTATTAGTTTATTTAAGTTTATTAGTATCTATCAGAATTAGTAAAATAAACACATGTATGTCGCATACAACTGTGTATAATTTCATTTGAGTTAGGTGGCTCACTGTTTATTTGAAAATTATCAAAGTAGCTCAACACACTGAAAAGGTTGGCGACCTAGTGATCGTTCATAGTTTTTGATGGGTTCATTTTTGTTAAAAAACATTTTATATGTTCATTTTTAAAAAGCGCAAAATTCTCAACGTTTGACGCTAAACAGCTCTGAACGTGTACATGTGCCTAATTTGGAATAATCAATGTGGGAAGTATTATGTCAATATACTTGACTCTACTGTTTGCTCTCAAAAACTAAAAACCGAGTCCATATCCCTTTATCTCTTATGCCTATGAATCAATTCAACGTACCTTAAGTATACGTTGTTTTGAGCACAAAGGAAAATGTATTTTCAACGTTACAAAAGCACTAAAAGATACACGACGACACTAGCGAGTGGCGGGCGTAATCAAATTAAATCATCCAGAGGTAGGCAATGAGAACGTTTCCATCTAATATCGATTTTATGTAAAACATGGGACTGCGTTCTGGATATAGAAGGCTGGTAAATAATCTCGTTTGACCGCAAATTGTCCAATTTTCAGAAATTTTGAGGCCGGCACGTGTATCACCGATCTTGAAAAGTGACATTATGCGGATTATGCTGTTTTTTTTGACATTATGTAGGTTTTTCTACAAGATATTAACTTAGCACTTAGTTGTACATGTTGCCTAAACGTTATGACGCTTGTTATCAATCTTTGGCTGTGATGTGATGTAAAATCTGCTTCTGAGATGGCATTACTGGAGGTCTAAGCTGTAAGTTGTATGTGTTGATGATAAATACATTGGGTTCTTGTCTCAAATACACTTAATTGAGATTCAAAGCTAGAAATTAGTTACGACTCCACTTTTTCTTATCCATTCTGGACATTACGTATACAAATTTGCTGAATTTCAAAAATGAGAAAGATAACTAATTATATTCACTGTACACTGTCGAATTACAAGCCATATACATGCTAACAGTAATTACACACAACGCGAGTGCGGTGATGGTTTCCCGTAATTCTCCTCAGTTTTTCGTAATTGATAACTTTGAACATAACCTCTCTTCAGAACGCACAACATAAAAATAACCCGTCGGGCACAGCCAATAGATATACTTAAATGGCGGCATATTCAGTAATGCCAATACACATAATCATCCAGATGCTATTCAACCAATTTTCATGTCAGAGATGAAAACTACAGACAAGGACCATTTGGCCTGACAAAACATATGCAACCAATAATGCGCGTAGTTTAGTTGAGTGATTCCTCCATAGATGGACGTTCACAACGATCCTAGTGAGCAAAGGTGGAATGAATGTTTACGCCCTGAAAACTACCTAGTTTGCAAGATGACATCTTATAGTTCTTTTTTTGACGTTTTATAGGTTTTTTACATGATACCCATGAGGGAGATCTAGTAACAGGCTGAAGGGACTCCACACAAAACATATGGAAAATGGATCTCGCTTTCCTGGTCAAAAATCCTAATGGCACCAAAGCAATCCTATGATTAGTTTCTAAGAAATAGGGGTAAGGCCCATATCGTCAGTCGTCCCTGCAATTGTAGGGCGCCTTTATGGCCTCCTTGATTGTCATAGTTTTCTACTTCTCCGTCAGCGCTCTATTTTGAGGTTATGTCACAAACATCTATTTGCATCAAACTGTGCTTGCTTTTGAGTTATATCATGTTTTGTCAGCCCGAAATTTCCTACAATTTAAAAAGAAAACATATCTTCACAATAGGAGAGCGCTGACGCTGACACGGAACAGGTGTAATCTAGAAACTTTTGAAGGAGAGAAAGGCCTATGACAATCTAGGAGGCCATAAACGCGCCCCCTACAATTGTAGGGTCGACTGACGATACGGGCTTTAAGATTGCCCGATTTGAAAAAATGGTGAATGTGCCGAGCGAAGTTCTCCGACAATAAACGTTCAGATAATTGTTATTCAGGTAACTAACAAAAATCCCGTCTAGAAAGTTCCGAAAATACTTCCGAAGGAAGACGGAAAGACAGTTTTATTTTTATGTGTAGTGGGATTTTAAAGCAAACTGCACGATAACATCGCCACTTTTTCTATACAAGGCATAATCAGTAGGTATTTGAATATGACGTTTCGCCTATTGTCCTCTAGCATCAACTTTATTTTTCCTTAAATATGCCATATTGCATTTTGAGAATAGAGTTTTTAATTCTGATTAGAAGAACGTATAACGAATGTTAAATTGACATTGCCATAGCTTAGTTATTTCTAAAAAAAAAAAAAACAGAATTTCCTAGGTAGGCCTTGAAATTATCAGATAATCGTTTGTTGCTTATGTTAGATTTATCGCAAAATCACATTTATTTTTTCGCGTTTTTATTTGAGATTGGATTTCAAAATAAACTGCCCAACTAACAATTATCACTCCTATTAGAGTTGCGAGAATGATTATACAGTATTCCTTACACAGCATTGTATACTGTAAGAACATTGGCAAAACCCTCTTAGAACAGCTATACAAGCGGAATGGGCACACCTAATAGGACACTTCAGTCATTTAAGAGGTTGTATAAGGGCTGTAGGTAACAGTTATACAAAAAAAGTGTAGCCGCTATAGGACATTTGCGTCAGTGCAAGATTCAGTTTTTGTCAACTATACAACTATACTGTTACGTGATTCTACTTTATTGCAACCAAACTATTTCTTATGTATTGTATAGACGAAGTGAACAATATATAACTAACACATTACAGTCATCTGGTTTACTTACATATCGGCCATTGTGAATTTCATACACAGGTATGATAAACTTCTACACTGTGATATAGGGCTATTGAATTAGTTGCGCAGCAAATTTTATTGTGATTATCGTGCAATTTCGACGGGCTTCGTATTTGATTCATATTCTGATAATGTTCAAAAGTTATATGTATGTATGTATGTAATTGTCTCTGAAAGCTGTAATAAATTATGGCGCGAAAATGTTCTCGGTTGAGTTCCATTTTTCTAATGACTTGGAGACACTCAAAAATTCACTGTAGTGAGAACACTGCACGTATTGTTGTGAAACTTTGAATTTAAGTTTACTAAAGAGTGAGGTTAAGATTCAGTACTGACGTCCGATGCGCGCGGCCTACTATGTTTCTATATGCAAAACTTAAAAGACATTCCTCGTATTATATATTGTTGGAATCAGAATTAAACACTATATAACTTTGCAAAAATTTAATATGACATTTTTTTGAAAAAATAAAGTTAATGCGTGAGGACAAGAGACGAAACATCATATTGGAATTCTATTCATTTCATCTTGTAGACAATGTTTATACGCAATTTATTTTGAAATTCCACTGCAAATAAAGTCAGTAAAAAATGAAAACATTTTGGGTAAATTCGGTTTTTTCCGTCTCTCTTTGGAAGTACTTTGAGCTTCTAAGCGGCATTTTGTTAGTGACCTAAACACGCAACTTTGCGGCTACTGAAACAAACATCTAATAATCGCCTGAGGGTCGAATTTAAAACACTCGGTATATTCCGACACGCTGGTGTTGTACGTAAAATATCGGCTTGGTGATTGGCAAAATACGGTATTAGTGTTTTTTTCTATGTGATATTGAAGCGCCTTTATAGTTATGCACTGTTAGTATTGGTGCGTATTTGTAACTGATGGGAATTGTATAACTTATAATTTTGGTTCAAATTTAGTTCGTTCAGAAATCGAAAGCTTGTTGATAACCATCCATTCACTTATGTACATAACACTGTTTGATGAATGAATTGAAAATTCTTTAAATAGCAGCCAGGTACTGAGGTATATGGTTTTGTGTAGTTGACATTTTAGGTCATTCCGGTAAGGGCGACTCTGACAGTTATCGAAATGTGGCTAAAACATATTATATTTATAAAGGGTGAGCCATCAGTTGTTTTTTTAAGCTGGTATTATTTTGTCAATTGGTAACGCTTCCATGCTCAACATATACAGATATATCGTGTCAAACTTCCGCTGTGAGCAATGGATCGTTTTAAACTTTGCGAAAATTGAGAAGACTATTTGGTCGGAATGAAGCTCCGTTCGCGACTGGTATACGAAAATTCGTGAAAAAGGTTATAGTATATATATATATAACCTAAGGTCGCTTCTCGCAACCCATACGCCATCGTATCCTATCGTTCCAGTCTCCTTCATGTAGTCCTCTACTTTCCATTGCGGTATGGATGTTTGAAATCCATTTCCTTCGTGGTCTTCCTCGTTTATTTCTTTGTGCTGGTGTCCATTTCCAAACCCTTAATGGTATCCTTTCTTCGTTCATTCGTTGCAGGTGTCCATACCATTTTAACTGCCTCTCTGTTATATCGTCCATTATTGTATTTTCGACTTCCATTCTTTCTCTGATGGTCTCATTTCTAACATGGTCAAGTAAAGTTAAACCGGAACATCTTCTCCAGTACATCATTTCGGTTGAGAGAAGCTTTTGTGACATATTTTTATCTACAACCCACGCAGAAGACCCATACGTCAGTACTGGCTGAATCATAGCCTGGTATATAATTGTTTTTGTTTTCTTTGTTAGGTTCTTACTCCACAAGATCGGATGTAGTGCTTTAATCATATTTTTTCGTTTTCCTATTTTCCTTAGTATGTCTTTATTATCCTTTCCGCTTTCATCTATTGTAATTCCTAGGTACTGGTACTGTCCGACGTTTTCTATTTTTCCGCTTTTTGTTTCGATGTCTTGTCCTGTGCCTCCTATAGTCATGTATTGTGTCTTTTGTATATTTATCTCCAAACCCCATTTAGTGAATTCTTCTATAAGTTTGTTTATCATGTAAGTCATGTCTTGCTGGTCTTCTGCAAAGACTACCTGATCATCTGCAAAGAGGATTGTATACAAGTGAAAGTCCTCTAACCATATCCCCATGGGGCTGCACTTTCTTATCCACTGTTTTAAAGCGCTGCAGAGATAAATTTTAAACAGGGTTGGAGAGAGGCAGGAGCCCTGCTTAACACCTTTTGTTTGTGGGAAAGCCTCAGAAATTTGATTTCCGACTTTAAAGACCACTTGATTTTCTCTATACATTGCTTTTACGGCGTTTATGTATTTGCTATTTATGCCTGCTTCTTTCATTGCGATCCATAATTTCTGCAAAGGGACGGAGTCGAATGCCTTGCGGAGATCTATAAAAGTAGTGTGTAGCTCCATTCTTCTTGCTAATCTCTTTTCTGTCAGTTGTTTTATTGTAAATATGTTGTCGACACAGGATCGCCCAGGTCGAAATCCACTTTGTTCTTCAATTTCCGTGGCTTCGTCTTCTATTCGGGCTGTTAGGACTCTTTCGTACAGCTTTCCGATGGACGATGTAATACTGATACCCCGATAATTACTACAGTCACTCCTGTTTGCCTTTTTATAAATGGAATTTATGTAAGAGCTCCTCCAATCTCTGGGAATCGTTTCCCCTTCCAGGCACTTGTTAAAAATTACACAAAGTAGCTCGTGCCTTCTTGTGGTGGCGTGTTTAATTAACTCGATAGGCAAATCCCCCGGTCCCGGAGCTTTATTATTTTTCATTTTTTGTAATGCTGTTTTTATTTCTTCTAATTGAATGGTATCTACTCTGTTAACTCCCGTCTGATCTATATCTAGTTGCGTGTCTAAATACTCTCCACGTTGTTCTGCCAGTAGATTATTGTAGTAGTCTTTCCACTGTTCTATTTTTATGGGATTTATTTTTCTTCTTTCATTCGTGTTTGTTTTAAGACCATTTATAGTTCGCCAAGCTTATCTAGACCTAGATCCTCCTACCATTGAGCTAATTTCAGCACGTTTGGTTTCCCATGTCTTGTTTTTTATTTTTTTAATTTCTTTTTTTTACTATATATTTAAAACGATTATAGCTTTTTCGATCTTCATCGTCTTTTGTAGTTAACCATTTCAGATATAAGTTTTTCTTTTCTTCTACCAAATGGGTTAAATCGTCCGTCCACCAAGAATTTTTGTGTTCCGTTCTATCTTTAACACCAAGGGCTTCTAGTGCTGCTTCGTGAATTTTGTGTTTCAAAGTTTCATACATTTCTTCTGCCTTGCCGTTAATATCTTCGTCCAGTTTTTGTGCTAAACGTAGTTTGTAAAGGAAACTGGTGGATTCATCCCTTAAGCTGTCTATGTTATATCGCTTTGTGGGTTTTCCATTGTTATTTTGTTCTTGATATATGAAATGTTTATTGTAAGTAATTTCAATGGGTGCTTTTACTAGCAGGTGATCTGAACCGCACTCAGCTCCTCTCCAAACTTTTACATCATAGGGTATTATGGAAGTGTCCTGCTTAATCACGACATAGTCAATAATTGATTTCAAGTTTTTTGTTTTTTGAGTCTAAGTATATTTAAGGTTATAGTCCAGGACTAATTCGACTTTCCCTGCTGAAAAAATCCCACCTGGCTGAATTTTTTACCAGAGCTTATTTTCCGCATTATAAATCATTCCTCAAAAGTCCCCATGCATCCAAGTTGAGCTTTTTTTTATGGAGACGGTCAAAATACTTTTTTCTATATATCTTCGAAAATATCAATTCTACGATAAAATGCGTAATTACATTTTTTGTTCAGTATGAAATTCTCCACAAAAAAAGTTTTATGCATTTTTTTGGCAGTCTCTACGAGAAAAATACATACCACCTTTCTTGTGGAGAATTTCATACTGAACAAAAAAGGTAATATTCCATTTTATTGTACAGTTGATATTTTCGAAGATATATGGAAAGTAGTGTTTTTTGTGACATTTGACCCCTCATAACAAAGCTCCACTTGGATTCGTGGGGACTTTTGAGGAATTATTTATAATGTTGAAAAGAAGCGCTGGTAAAGAATTCAGCCAGGTGGGATTTTTTCAGCAGATTGGCCTTCTTTTCGTCTAATAGTCCTGAGTTATCAGTGACACTGGCCTGCTTGTGGATAACAGAAGGTATGAGCGTGGGATTATTTCCTTACAGTGGCAACTTGTCAATAGTTGAAACAAAATGACGATCCACTTCGATATCGTTTCTCTATGTGGGCTCCAAATCAATATTAAAGGGCGTCAATTTTGGTCGCCAAATCATCTTTTTGGACGAAGCCCATTTCCATCTGGGAGGTTACGTTAAGAAGCAAAACTGTAGGATTTGGGGTTCTGAAAATACACATGTCGTTATAGAAAAACCAGTGCATCCAAAAAGAGTAACTATTTGGTGTGGCTTTTGGAGTGGTGGGATTATTGGTCCCTACTTTTCTCAAGATGAAGATGGTGACGGCGTTACGTGGAACGCTATAGAGACATGTTGAGGAGTTTTTTGTGGCCACTATTAGACGACACGCACTTGTACAATCTATGGTTCCAGAAGGATGGCGCATCATGCCACACTAGCCGCGAAACAATCGATCTTTTACACACTAAGTTCGGTCATCGTGTTATCAGCCCGCAGCTTTGATTTGACGCCCATGGAGGTACTGTCAAGGACCGCTGTTACACTAATGATCCTTTTGATGTTCTTGAGGAAAATATCCGTCCAGTTATTGATGAAATAGGCCCACAAACTATCGAAAATTTGCTTCAAAATTGGACTACTGCCCGGCCAGCCGCGGCAGCCATTTAACTGAAATTACTTCATGAATAATCCGAAGGTGTATTCTTTTGAATAATGTATCGAGTGTTACTTATTGAAGAGTGTAGTTTTAATACCAATTTGGAACAAAAACAACGAATGGCTCACGCTTTATTACTATTAAATTATACTATCTTAACTTGATGCTGTAACAAAAACTTGAAAAAGATTCTTGGTTGCCGATGCGTTCAGTTTTGAAAACATAGTAGGTAGATTTAAACTGCTGACATGACTAGTTGTTTTGATAATCACTCAAAATTCTTACTTTCGGGCTGTTTACCTCTGGGCAGTGTTGCCAGGTGTAGTTAATCGTATATCTGTACATTTGTGTACTTTAAGACAGAAAATCAGACCAAAAATAGACAGTTTATATCTCACTCCAGATTATTAAAAATAATACGTTCTTAAACAGATTCAAAAAGTGTGTATAATAAATAAAAAATGTGTAAACCATATTTTTAACATTTCACTTAATCAGTATTCTCATTTGATTTGGTATAATTTTTTTTCAGTCACACCATTTACCGATTGTTTATCAACAATAACATTGTGACGTTGTTTACTATTATTGGTTATTTTTTTTTACATATACCACCTTTCTTCAGATTTATTTGATAAAACGCTCTCTCAACGTAAGGAGTGCGGGAGAATTAAAACATTGAACACAAATCTAGAGGACTGTTTCATTTCTTTGTTCACTGATCAAATTTGGCGAAATTATTAAGTCAGCTATTACAGGTTAGATCCAGATTTTACTACAGCTGGATATATGAAACATAATTTTTCTATAGGATTGTTTGTTAAAGGATAACGTTACTACTCCTATACAGGGTGTTTCAGTTTATTGTTGCATAACTTTAAGATTCGATAGAACTTTTAAAATTAATGCATAAAGTCTATATAAACGTGGGTCGAAAAATGCGTGGGTTCCGAAATACAGGGTGTTTAAATTTACTTTTTAAAATAGTTTTTTTAAATATTTCGTACAATATTTGATATATAACAGTGAAAATTGGTATACAAGGGTTTTTTGGTACGACAAAACGAACCATGGGCATAGTTTTACTGTAGCCACTAGAGGGCGCTCTCTACTGTACCTGTAGTGTATTAAAAAGACCGAACATTTTTTCTTAGTACAATTTTTTGCTTTTTGAATAAAAAAACTGATTCTTTGCACTTTTCAACATAAAAAAACTCTCTTGTTAATTTTCGTTATAGTTAGCCGTTTTTGAGATATTTCGAATTTTAAGGTTCGATGCATTTTTAATTATTTATGATAAAATAACGTTAAAAAGTCAGTATCTCGATATTTTTTAGAAGTAGGCTGTGCCTGCAAATATTTTTGAAATTGAAAGCAGAATAAGGTTAAACGCCAATTAGTTGACAGTTAGTTTTGTTGTCTGTTGAAACCTGAAACGTTTCTTTATAATTGTGAATGCACGAAATTCCGAATTACAGGGTGCTTAAATTTACTTTCTTAAATAGTTTTTTTTAAATATTTCGAACAATATTTGATGTATAACAGTGAAAATTGGTACACAAGGGCTTTTTGGTACGACAAAACGAACCATGGGCATAGTTTTACTGTAGCCGCTAGAGGGCGCTCTCTACTGTACCTGTAGTGTATTAAAATTTTTTCTTAGTGCAATTTTTTGCTTTTTGAATAAAAAACTGATTCTTCGCACTTTTCTGCATAAAAAAGCTCTCCTGTGAGTTTTCGTTATAGTTAGCCGTTTTTGAGATAATTCGATTTTTAAGGTTCGATGCATTTTTAATTATTTATGGGAAAATAATATTTTTTTTACATTTTCGATTTGGGCATTACAAGTAATTAATATGATCGTTTAGATTGTGTTTTTAAACACAGCAATAATTCCTAACTCCAAATAGACACAAAAAACAGAATATTAATTTGTTTAATCTCCCAATATTATTTTTAACAAATTAAATTAACTACTTACAACTGAAATGCTATTAGATAGTTAGGACAAACATACAAAATCTAAAGTAGTTACTCGAAATGTAAACCCAATTGTTCAATACACAATTCACATTTACGAATGATCGAACGTGGTATAGCATTATTCAAATAAGGCCTTATTTCATCACATGCATTCCTGACTCTGTCTATAAGCATATCTCTTGTGGTTGCGGGAGTCTGGTAGACTTTTTCTTTTAGAAATCCCCACACAAAGAAATCTAATGGATTTAGGTCAGGGGATCGTGTAGGCCAGAACTGGTCCTCCACGGCCGATCCATCTTTCTGGATAATTTTCGTCCAGCCAGCTTCTAACTATTCTCGAATAATGAGCTGGACAGCATCAAGCTGGAACCAGGCCAATCTTCTTAAATCTAACATAACATCATCCCACATATTTGCATGTTCAGCCTTTAAACATTCCAAGAAGGTCGCAGCATTTAACCTTGCAGGCAAAAGGTAGGGTCCAAATAGTCGATTACGGTAGATACCAATCCACACGTTCACACTAAATTCATGCTGAAAATTTCTTTCCCGAACTGTATGCGGATTTTCGTGCGACCAAATATGTTGATTATGAAAATTTACCACTCCATGTTTAGTGAAGCATGACACATCGGTCCCTAAAAAAACTGCCTATTATTATCAGTTCTATCAAGAATCCACTGAAAATATGTGATTCTTCGTTGTCCGTCCCCTGGCTGTAGTCCTTGCACAGGTTGCAAATGGTAAGGACGTCTATGGTCATTTCTAAGAACACGGTGAACATGGCTTGCTGAAATTCCCAAGGCACCAGAAACTCTCCTAACACTTGTGGTCGGATCTCTATCAAACTCACGCAGAATCATACGGGTAAATCTGCGCTGACGAACATTTATGTTTTGATCCCTTTGGACATTTCCAAAACCATTTTCAATTATTTGGCGATGCACTCTTACAAATACTGAGCGAGTTGGATGTCGTCTGTTTGGAAATCTTCGTGCGTATTCTCTGGCTGCTTCAGCTGCGTTTCCATTTACAAAGCCATACACAAAATGAATATCCGCTAACTCTTGATTGGAGAATAAAAATGGCATTTTTATAAAACTTACAAAAAAAAAACAGGTAAAAGAAACTAAATTTCGTGCATTCACAATTGCAAAAAAACGTTTCAGGTTTCAACAGACAACAAAACTAACTGTCAACTAATTGACGTTTAACCTTATTCTGCTTTCAATTTCAAAAATATTAGCAGCCACAGCGTACTTCTAAAAATTATCGAGATACTGACTTTTTAACGTTATTTTATCATAAATAATTAAAAATGCATCGAACCTTACAAATCGAAATATCTCAAAAACGGCTAACTATAACGAAAATTTACAGAGGAGCCTTTTTATGTTGAAAAGTGCGAGGAATCAGTTTTTTTATTCAAAAAGCAAAAAATTGCACTAAGAAAAAAATTTCGGTCATTTTAATACACTACAGGTACAGTAGAGAGCGCCATCTAGCGGATACAGTAAAACTATGCCCATGGTTCGTTTTGTCGTACCGAAAAACCCTTGTATACCAATTTTCACTGTTATACATCAAATATTGTTCGAAATATTTAAAAAAAACTATTTTAGAAAGTAAATTTAAACACACTGTATTTCGGAAGCCACGCGTTTTTCGACCCATATTTATATAGACTTTATGCATTAATTTTAAAAGTTCTATCGAATCTTAAAGTTATGCAACAATAAACTGAAACACCCTGTATAGTGGAAAAGTATTAATTTGAGAACTTTTCTGGTAGACCAGGACTAAAATCAGTGGATAGACCGAAAAACCTGTAACACTGCCTTTGAGCTACAGAATTATATCCTCCCAATTTGAAAAATACGGACTATATTTATATGTCCTTCTTTACGGATATAACAAATTTATTGAAATCATCCGCAAAGCTTGTAGTATGAGACCGCTCTGCTCTATTCCTGTCACGGAAAAGATGTTCTGTCATGTAAAAGTTATAATACGTAAAATGTTTCCTAGGAGTTGGTCGTGAGTTGGAAAGCATAACATATGAGTTTCTGTAACGGAAGATTTACATACCTTACGTATGTATAACAACACGTAGCTCGAGCTCGTTTGAAACTTTTCCCAAAGTATGAATTCTGAAGAGCCGACATTACTTTTCCGCATCATTCATCAAAACAGCTGGTTTGCAATATGTGCATCAAAAAGGTTGAAACTATTATTATATCCATAAAGAGTTCGTACTCTGATTTCAACTGGTTAATGTTACTTAACGATGTACGAGTGTTTAAACATGTGTCCTAAAAAGTCTGATTTTCAACATTTGGTTTTTTACCAACATCCCAAAGATCATTGTGCCCCTTTTTTTGATTTTTGGCAGTGTTGTTCATTGCAACGAGATGCTAAATTAGCACTATTTAGAAGATAATTATGAATTCCAGTTGCGTCTCGGGGCGCAGTCGCATAGATAATATTGACAAGAAAGCATACGCCACTAATTTTCATGAAAATATGCATTTTTTTCGCTAATGATACAACTTAGGGTGGTCATTTCCAAGATGTTTACTAATTCCCATTCCTTGTCATTGAATTTTTATTTTAACAATTTTTCGTACGTTTTTTTGTCAATATTATTGTTGAATTCGTCCCTAAAGGTGCCATTGGAATTCATAATTATCTTCTAGTTAGTGCTACTTTGGATAACAGTACCAAAATTCAACAAAATCGATACAAAGATCTTTAAGATATTAATAAGAAAACAACATTTTTTTAACTTTGACATTACAGAAACCAGACCAGATTTCAGTACCTATATTTTTATATGGAATTTCCTCAACTTTTGTTCAGAAAAACGTCTTTGTAGTTACTGCCTAACATTAGGTTAACGCTCTGTATAAATAACAATAAGATTTTGGCATTGCAATTCAGATTATTTGCATGCTTTTAATCTATCGAAAATGTCCTTTTGTTAATTCGGGTTCAAATCTTTATGGGGTCGATAAGACAAAAACCACCATAGTGCACATTATTGTGTATATCTCTATCTGGTTATCGGTCATCAACAAGCTTCAAAGCGACATGTTTCTTAGCAGATTGAAGGAGCTTTTGTAGGAATTAAAACTTCTTTAACATTAGGAAGAATTTTATCATTTTTATTTTGCTAGTTCAATTGAAACTTACGTTTGGGCAGACTTGGGTAGTATTCGAATACTCGGTATTTTGAATCCTATTCAGAATACATTCAGCTGTTGAATATTATTCGTGATTGGTATATGGCATTAGACTGTAAACTTGTTTGGTCAGTACTCGGTATTCTGGATTCCCAATACAGTTTGTGAAGCCCAATATTCGGATACTTTGTATTCAAATCCCGGTATTCGAATCCCGTTTTCGAATACTGTTCATGAATATTGCGTTACCGTTTACACAACTGAAGCGTTTTAGAACACGTTCGTGGTGGTTGTGGATAACACAAACACATAGCCAAGCAAAGCTTTTTTCTTTGTGTGGACTGTGGTGCTTCTGAATTAGCGATGCCGACAGGAAGCTTGAGGAACGCGATTAGATTATGTATGCACTTCTTGTGCTTGTGCAGTATTGTCATTCTATTTCATAATAAACTTGAATACCTGTTATAATTTGTGTGTGATACCAGATAAGGCAAAGATATACATGGTATGGTAGTCATTACTGAAATGGGTAATAGGCAGGTCAAAACAAGTCAAAATGGCTTTATAGTTTACAACATTAAGTGCCTTATATCGACCACAATCACCACAATCTTCTTCTAATCCAAAACGTTTTTAAATTGGGTAATTAACATTAAGTTTTTCTAAGTTAAGCCAAAATTTGTAGTCAGTAAGTAAGTAAGTTTTATTAAATTGAATATTTAAAATACACATGACAACAGCGCGTCGTTATCGAACCGGCAATCGATCGCAAACCGTAACAGTGGCTAGTTATCGGGCATCGGGCGTGTTTTGTTTTTGTTCGCGTACGTCATCATGTTTGTTTACAATGTTCTCGAATCAAGAGTTCGCCGACATGTTAGTTTACGGTGAAGCTCGTCAGAATTTAAATCTTGCACCTCAAATAAATCGCAACAGATTTCGCCAACGGGTACACCCAGACAGAAGGACATTTGTGCAAGTGTACCGGAGACTTCGAGATGCAGGAAGCGTTCAGCCCACTAATATTCGCACTCGTGAAAGACAGGTTACTGTAGAGCAGGTGGAACAAATTTTAAAAAATATCGTGTAAATCAATGCAGAAATCAGCATTTGCGAATTAGGTTGCCGCGTAGAACTATCGCATACTATAGTCCATAGAATCCTAGTTGAAAATTTGTTTTATCCCTACTATGCAGGTCTTGATACCAGAAGACTATCCTCGCAGACTAACATTCTGTTAGTGGTTTTTGCACAAAAACATTGAAAATCCGGAGACGGGATATTAAATTTCCATAATACACGTGGGCCCAAGAAAATCCTCATACCATTTATGAAGGTCATTTCCAACGTTTTAAAATAAATATTTGGACGGGTATTTTTGACGATCAGATAGTTGGCCCTTTCGAGTTGCCTCCCAGGAGAAGGATACCTTAGCTTTCTAGCCAATAACCTACCAGAACTTTTGGAACAGACCTTAGACAAAATGCCATTACAACGGAGACAGAATTTGTGGTTTCTTCATGACGGGGCACGACGCGTCATTCAATATTTGAATGAACATTATCCAAATCGCTGGATCGGTCGAAATGCTCCTGATCCTTGAAAATGGCCAGCAGGATCTCCTGGCCTCAATCCGATGGATTTCTGGTATTGGGGAGAACTTAAAGGGATGGTTTATGGGGCTGGTCCAATAACAACTGAAGCACAACTTCGCGAAACAATTTTTAATGCGGCTGAAATAATAAATGGACAACTTCGATTACCCTGAGTAAGAAGAAACTGGGTTCGTCGTAATGAAGCTTGAGTGGAAAGTGAAGGACGACATTTGGAACATCTTCTTTAGATACGAAAAAAGTGCAGTGTGGATTTTAAAAAGTAAACCAATGTAATCAAAATTGTGTTCCCTTTTTATAAGTGGATTTTTTTAATACGTTCATTAAACTTTCACACACCAGGTGAAGCACTGATACAGTTAGTGGTAAGTCCGTTTCTTTTTAATTGTTTGCATTTTACGAGTACATTATCAAATAATGAAATAATACCTAAGAGCCAAAAATAACAAACTCCATCTTTATCTACACTGCGTTCCGTCATAATTTGCGTCTGGCATTGCATACTTTTTGCTTCTTTCAACCCCCTCTATCACCCATTTAAATAATAACGTTTAAAACTGGTATAAAACGGTAAGTTTATTATTCAACTATGTAGGTAATTGTGTAAGATTTATATATTCTCATATTAAGACTTATTCTATTAATATTTCATACAAATCTAATAAAAATCAAAGAATGTGTTTTATTATACAATTTATCTAACCTCACTGTGACACTTTGTATCAAAATGTCATTTTAAGTTTTAGTTCATATAGTCATATATTTTCAGTTTTTTACATGGTTTTAAAAGGTCGGTGCATTAATAAAAATTAAGTTTAAGTGTGCATAAGTTTATTTTAGTTGGAATAAATCCAAACGTATGCATATTTAAATTCGTATTCGAATACCGACTTTCAGTATTCGACCCAAGTCTGCGTGCGTGATATAAAGAAATAGAAGCTGTAACACTTTATTCCTTTAAATGACTTTTAAGCATTGAGTTGTTTGCAAACAACCCTAGATAAAATACATTTTCGTCTATAGATGCTTGCGCCGTATTTATACAGGGTGACTTTGAAGTTGAGTCATTAATTTTCAGATAATGATCGTAGAAGGAAGATAAACCAAAATATGTGTGTAAAAACAAAAAAAAAAATTTTTTTACCTTGTTTTATAAAGTATCCTCCCGACAAGCATTTCAGTGCGGACCTGTCGTGAGGTCTTGGAGCACCGGCATGCCCTCCCCTTTGAGGTCATAAGTCACCTGATTCACGAGCCCGTTGTACTACATTAACAAAGGTACGAGGGATCGGTTGCACTCGATTGGGAAATCGATCCGCATAAATATGTGCCATTTTTTATTTCGTGAGCCACGCAGCAACACCACTATTCACTCACGCGTTACCGACTGACACATTGACTGAATAAAAACATCGTGATCAGCGTTTCAAATTCTTTCGCTTTTTTGTTTCCGATGCGATGAACCGATAACGCGGAGTATATCCGTTGTTGCCAAACACGAGCACATAATATTATTATTGAGACAGGGCGGTACTCAAACTTCTAAAGGGCTATAACTTTGTTACTTTAATTTTACCAGAAAAATGTTAAAGGAAAAAAACATTTCTTTTGATCAGATCTACTCACTGTTAAAATAAATGACTCAACTTCTAAGTCACCCTGTAAGAACGCAGCAAGCCTTTTCTTGAACGTACGGGTCCAGTTTTTTACAATTCCCTTCCTGTATATGACACTTCAAATAACAACGTGATTGTTATGAAACGTTATTATCACTTCTTGTTCTATGAAAACAAATCACTATTATACTTACAGAACTGTGAGTGGCACTTGAAACGTTCTGTTCGAAGAGTTCGAAAACAAAGAAGAACAGAAATGTAATCAGGTACACAGACAGAGAGACAGACTGACAGAAAACAGAGCTGGACAAACACGTTTATATTCCCAATAGAATTTGGAAGAACGTGCCACAACAAGCATTTTTGGTGGTATATCTGAAGCCTTATTCTTGCTTCTCTCTTGCTACAATATTGACGTCACTTGGCCAACTCTGTTAGCTGTGACCGAAGAGAAACAGAAATATCAGTGGGACAACTTTATAATTTCTTGCCAATCGTAAAAAAGCGTCAAACTATCATAGACTACCTCATCTTTATCCAAGCCCAACTATAGAAAAGAATAAAATCATTTAAAAAGTATTTTTATGAAAAAATCTTGCAAAAGAAGTTTTGAAAATTGTTGCAAAACATGACTGGTGAAGTGGATTGATATTGGTATCATTCGAACTTGTATGCTTTACGCAATATTTTTAAAAATCTGTCTTCTTCAAGAAAATCCTGTTTCTGGTGAATTTTTGCGATGTTAATGTTTGTTACCATACATATACTAAGTGACATATAAATCCGAACACCCAGTTTAAATGGTTTTATTTTAATAAAATTTTGTAAAAGTACTTAATGAAGCATAATAAGTAAATGATAAAAATTTCAAAATGATTGCACTGCTTTAAAGCCCTTTGACCTTTAATAATGTGTGGATGCACCCTGATGTGCTACGCATTCTCCAACGCGCCTAGGCATGCTTCTGATCAGGTGGTCAATGTCTTCCTGTGGTATCTCATTCCAGGCAACCACCAACTCCTCTCGAAGTGCTTCTAGAGTCTGAGGAGGACGTTGCAAATTGAGCAATCTCCTACCCATCATATCCTACACGTGCTCAATTGGGGATAAGTCGGGAGATCTTGGTGGCCATGGTAACAATGTGACATCATTATGTTGAAAGAAGTCTATTGTGACTTTTGCAACATGTGGTCGGGCATTATCTTGTTGGAAAGTTGGATCTGCCAGGGTGTCAAGATAGGGTAAAAGATGGGGTTCTAGAACTTCGTGGATATAACGCTGCGCGTTCATGTTACCTCTGATGAAGATTAAAGGTAACCTGGAACCATAAGCTATAGCACCCCAAACCATAACTCCAACAGTGCGATGAACATGTCTTTCAACAAAAAACTGTGGATTCCTCCTTTCACCACGTCGCCTTCTAACCCTGGCACGACCGTCGCGCATGCCTAAACAAAATCGAGACTCTAGTCACTAAAGACAATACTGTTCCATTCCTGATCCCAGAGTGACCATTGTCTGCACCACTCAAGGCGATTACGTCGGTGTTCTCGAGTTAAAGGGAGGACCCAGTGTGGCCGGTATGAAAACAAGCCAAAACTTCTCATTCGTCGGTAAACACTTCGCATGCCAATAGGTATTCCGTGTGCTGCAAACCATTCATTTGCAATGGACCTGGTAGTGGAGAAACGGTCCCTTAAGGCCAATAATCTTAGGCGGCGATCTTCACGGTCTGTTGTTCTACGGCGGCGTCCAGTGCCCCTTGCTCTTTGCGTATGGCCTTCTCGAAGCCATGCCTGACAACACCTAACCACAATGTCTACACTTCTTTGCACTCTAACTGCAATTGCCCGAAAAGAAAGTCCAGCTTCCCGAAGTCCCACTATACGGCCCCTATCAAACTCACTAAATTGATGAAATCGTACAGGTCTCCGTACTCTAGGCATCGTAACCGATCGTAAAGGATGTCAAGAACCAAAATCCGCCAACGTTGATTCTTTACTGCGGCTGAAATATTCATTTTTAGAGCGTTAGTGAATTTGAAAAAAGCAGTATAAAAACCGGAATGTCCAACTGATAAGGCTGAAAATTTGTTCACTTGTTATTTACAGTAAGATAAATACACTCACCAACTTTTATTAAAATAAAACCATTTAAACTGGGTGTTCGGATTTATATGTCACTTAGTATATAATGTTGTATTCTGAGATATTTGATTCATGTAGGAGTAGAAGTGTGATACGGTATTTAATTCTTTGAGTTAAGACGTAAACGTTAAATAAATCGATGGGTGTTAACGTAAAGTATACAGAATCATCCAGAAAACAATGGCAGTATCTCTAGAGCAGAACGTCAAGGTCCTAAAATGTCCCACTACCGAGATATAGGGCGTTATAAGTTTCAATGCGACTGATGAGACTGAATAAGAATAAAACCTGTGTTAGATCCAACGGTGGGAGATCCAGCAGAGATTCAATTACATTAACTATTTTATCATATATTCAAGGGAGAAAGGACTGAATTTTAAATGGTTTCACCTCAAATCACTGGACAACAAATTTTAGTTTTTTAATTGTATCTTGTGGGAAAAGTGCACTTCTTTGTTAATTTTGGGGCGCTGAATCAAAAAATGACAATGAAATAAAAAAATAGTTGCGGTTTAGAAAAAAGACTTTTTATTTTTAAGGATATATTAAAAAAGTAACAAGATTCATATACTTATAAGAATCACTATATGCGCTGTATTTTTGCTGTTCTTTTATGGATCGTTTCTGGATCATCTCTACCAAGAGTCCAACAGTAGTCTGCAAGCATGGAAGGATTCCACTTTCCCTGGTACCTTTTTTCCATTGTTGAAATATCCTGATGAAAACGTTCGCCGTGCTCATCACTTACG
Source organism: Acanthoscelides obtectus (assembly GCA_963669975.1). NCBI lineage: Eukaryota > Metazoa > Arthropoda > Insecta > Coleoptera > Chrysomelidae > Acanthoscelides > Acanthoscelides obtectus. Next base: position 13,845,061 of record CAVLJG010000010.1, read on the forward strand.
GCTCCGCAATTGTCAGGAAAAAAGTCCAGGTGTGAGTGTAGGAAATGTATCTTAAGAGACATATTATAGCCCACCTTTTGATACGATGACAGCATATTTTTGACAAGGGTTTTATAGTTGTCAGCTTTTCTATTTCCCAAGAAATTAGTGACCACCAGGCGGAAATCATTCCAAGCAGTTTTTTCAATACCTGTTAAAGTGTTTTCAAACTGTGTATCTTTCAAAATATTTCGAATCTGTGGCCCAACAAAAATACCTTCTTTAACCTTTGCCTCACTTAGTCTTGTTAATTTCTGACGCAGGTATTGAAAAGCTGACCCATCTCTATCTAATGCCTTGACAAAGTTTTTTATTAGGCCCAACTTGATATGCAGTGGTGGTAATAAATTTTTTTCGAATCTACTAATGGCATATGCTGTACATTTTTTTGACCTGGCTCTAGGAATTGACAAACAGGCCAGTTTTGTCTGGTGTAATGAAGTGCCTTTGCCCGAAATAAGTTTCATTCCGGTTTTAGCACATTAAAAATAGTAATATTTTGTTGATTTTATTTAGGATCTTTTTTGGCTGTTGATCAGTATATTAAAACCTATTTTTCTCCAAAAATCTGACAATTACTGCAAAAGTGAATAACCCATACAAAAATTCGATATGCAATGAATGTTACAAAAGATGAGTAGCATAAAAAATCGTTTTATTTCTTCTCCAGCGGTCAACATTCTCCAGTCTCCACGACACTGGTAATAGAATGAGGCAAGAGCATTTTTTTAAGCATTAATAATAATAATAATAACTGGCCTTTATTGGGCAAAGTTTAGCAACAGTCTATTCTTCCTATTGGTCATAGTATTGTTACTACATGTGCATATTTTTCGTTTTCGAGATCATAGCCTCAATATCCTGTTTCTCGATAAGTGATAAGTTTGGGAGTCAAGTTTATATATATTATTCTTGGATCTACTTTCTCCACCGTAGAAATATTGCCACTGGGTTCTGAATAACTCTACATTTGACAATAATTTTAGTTTGTTATATTCATATTTATAGTTCTAGAGGTCATAAAAAATCCCCGATTGTATACATACAGGGTGGCACATCGAAAACGAAACAGACGCATTTACTGGCAGCTCACTTTTTTTTGGAAAAACGCTCAGACCCGTCGATTTTGTTTTCGAGGGGGACACAAGTTTGGCAAAAAGACACGTTGACACGTGCAGCTCCCTGGGCGGGGGTGATACCAACCCTAAAATCTTAAATGGAAAGGGGGGTCGAGCGATACCTTATTTTAAAGGTCTTTCAATTCCCTTTATAATGATATAAAATTAATGTACTTTGCTGTCAAATGTATTGATCTCCACTAATGATGTATTAGTTTTATTTAATCTCTAAATCAATAAATCTTCAAAACTACTGAACTGAAGTACATTAATTTTATATCATTATAAAGGGAAATGAAAGACCTTTAAAATAAGGTATCACTCGGCCCCTCCTTTCCACTTAAGATTTTGGGGGTGGTGTCACCCCCGCTTAGGGGGCTGCACGTGCTAACGTGATTTTTTGCCAAACTTGTGTCTCCTCGAAGACAAAATCGACGGGTCTGAGCGTTTTTAAAAAAAAAACTAAGCTGCCAGCAAATGCGTCTGTTTCGTTTTCGATGCGCCACCCTGTATATGCCAAGAAAAGCATTGCTTTGCCTTAATGTATTTTTCATTAGGACATTCACAATTGCAAGGTCTTTGATACGTTCCTTGAATTGTTGAAAGCAGTGTATCATTCAGTCAGACTATAGTTTTGCCTTCAGCGATCCTTTTGCTTGCCTTTGTCATATATAGAATTGGGATTTTAATTTGCAGTTAATGATAACCACCTGAGATATATATAAATGTTGTGATTGTGAAATGAATTATTTTTTGTTTGTTTGGCGTTTGTTGTATAAAAGTTTATTATAAAGCATACAAGTTCATCACTTCCATTCAAAAATTTATGAAATCTAACTACTAGGTCTTCTTTAAAAACGTCAAAAATCAAATCATAAAGACAACAGTGACATTGTCGTTAAGAGAAGAAGTTTAGTAGTAGAAAAGACGAAATCATTCAAATTGTTTGTCGTGCAACTTTTTCTCTTAACCCAATCAATGCGAGTATAGCATTCTTATATCACATTTCCCAAAATGCAACATTGAACATCAATTATAATCATTTCAGTATATTTGAGCAATCATACTTTTTACTTTTGGGGATATAACATTGAACTTGAGAGTACAACTGCGATTTTTAGTTTTCACTGATGCATATCTTGTTACTCTTGTTACCTTGGATGTTCAGAAGTTGTTCCAATAGAAATTTCCATTACTTCATTAAACCACTAATGTTGAACATTCTGAACATTCCATGACTCAAACTGAGACAAAAATGTATACACGCATTTCACAACGGAATTAATTTCTTAAGGGTAAATGGAAAGGCCCTAATATGGACATGAACTGTTGCGTATATTGAAAAAACAGTGAAGTATTGATACAACAAGCATACAGGATATCTGCTTTTTTTCGGATTGTTCAGTGATAATAAATGAAACAGTAATTTTGAATGTGTTTTCATCCCTTATCAGTCCAGCACGATTTCTCCTACTTTGATAATCGGGAAATAAGTTATACTAAGTGACATATAAATCCGAACACCCAGTTTAAATGGTTTTATTTTAATAAAAGTTGGTGAATGTATTTATCTTACTGTAAATAACAAGTGAAAAAATTTTCAGCCTTATCAGTTGGACATTCCGGTTTTTATACTGCTTTTTTTTAATTCACTGACGCTCTAAAAATGAATATTTCAGCCGCAGTAAAGAATCAACGTTGGCGGATTTTGGTTCTTGACATCCATTACGATCGGTTACGATACCTAGAGTACGGAGACCTGTACGATTTCGTCAACTTAGTGAGTTTGATAAGGGCCGTATAGTGGGACTTCGGGAAGCTGGACTTTCTTTTCGGGCAATTGCAGTTAGAGTGCAAAGAAGTGTAGACACTGTGGTTAGGTGTTGTCAGGCATGGCTTCGAGAAGGCCGTACGCAAAGAGCAAGGGGCACTGGATGCCGCCGTAGAACAACAGACCGAGAAGATCGCCGCCTAAGATTATTGGCCTTAAGGGACCGTTTCTCCACTACCAGGTCCATTGCAAATGAATGGTTTGCAGAACACGGAAGACCTATTGGCATGCGAAGTGTTTACCGACGAATGAGAAGTTTTGGCTGGTTTTCATACCGGCCACGCTGGGTCCTCCCTTTAACTCGAGAACACCGACGTAATCGCCTTGAGTGGTGCAGACAACGGTCACTCTGGGATCAGGAATGGAACAGTATTGTCTTTAGTGTCGAGTCTCGATTTGGTTTAGGCATGCACGATGGTCGTGCCAGGGTTAGAAGGCGACGTGGTGAAAGGAGGAATCCACAGTTTTTTGTTGAAAGACATGTTCATCACACTGTTGGAGTTATGGTTTGGGGTGCTATAGCTTATGGTTCCAGGTCACCTTTAATCTTCATCAGAGGTAACATGAACGCGCAGCGTTATATCCACGAAGTTCTAGAACCCCATCTTTTACCCTATCTTGACACCCTGGCAGATCCAACTTTCCAACAAGATAATGCCCGACCACACGTTGCAAGAGTCACAATAGACTTCTTTCAACATAATGATGTCACATTGTCACCATGGCCACCAAGATCTCCCGACTTATCCCCAATTGAGCACGTGTGGGATATGATGGGTAGGAGATTGCTCAATTTGCAACGTCCTCCTCAGACTCTAGAAGCACTTCGAGAGGAGTTGGTGGTTGCCTGGAATGAGATACCACAGGAGGACATGGACCACCTGATCAGAAGCATGCCTAGGCGCGTTGGAGAATGCGTAGCACATCAGGGTGCATCCACACATTATTAAAGGTCAAAGGGCTTTAAAGCAGTGCAATCATTTTGAAATTTTTATCATTTACTTATTATGCTTCATTAAGTACTTATACAAAATTTTATTAAAATAAAACCATTTAAACTGGGTGTTCGGATTTATATGTCATTTAGTATATTTAGCAGAACTGTTTATATTTTTGAATGGGAAGCCTTTTTTTTGAACTTAAGAACTCTATAACTCCATCTTAAAATCCGTCTATACAATTTTTGGCTAGTTAGCTTGATCTACTACCATTATTACCACAGGTTCATGGTAGTCTTCTCACAAATCGATAAGATCGTATCATCATTCGATTTTCATAATATATTTATCACCATTTATAAAGAGTCTAAAAGCATCACCCTACAACTATCTAAATGTGTTCAAAATGGAAAGTGATACCTTCGTTTGATGAAATAGATGATTTCTGGCAATGGAAAAATATGTTTGCTCAAACACAGAAATCAATATTCAGTATACGAGTACACAACATATGCAACATCAAAAACAACATTCATATGCATTTTGCAAGATCTAACACCTCTATGTCTGTCAACACTGAATATCAACTTCAAAAGTCTATGTGGTTTGGTGAATGTAGCTTGAGGATCAAGATAGAATATATTTGAAACCTAAAATTTGTTCATACAATATCCAGATCCGTCGGGATCCAAGAAAGCCTTTTAGTCCTTTGGAGATGCAGCGCCCTAAAGAATAACATCGGAATAAGTTTTTCTTATGTATTAAATATACAGGGTGTCCCAGAAGTCGACGTCAAGCCGAAACCGGGTGATAGGCAAAGTCATAACAGCTGTCAGAAAAATATATAAAAAAATTTTATGTATGTGTTTTGAAAATTATAGGTCTTTGAAAAAGATATAGAAATTACACACCCTACGGCAGTCTGTCAACTCCTGTTACTACAAATATTAACTTTTTTTGGATTTGATTTTTACAATATAATGATGAATAATGCATCTTCAAACTGGTGTCTCAACCTTACTGCCAACTTTTCTCGTTCAGGAAAACTTGCCACTTATTTCCCAACCAAGTATTCCAAAGTAAAACTTTGTTCAACTTTAACTGGCTGTACTGGAAAAAATGTACTATGACAGTTTGGCAAGTAACCTTAAAAGTTGGCGCATTTAACGATTCCAAAATGGTATAACACTTAGAAGATTACTCGTTAACTTATGCACAATTTTTATTTGAAAAAAAACTGATGAAAATTTTTCAAAATTTCCTAATTAAACAGCGATTATGAAAACGCACAAGGACCCTTAAGGATAACTGTTTGCACAACAGTGGGCGTCAAAATGCTGCTGATGATGATTTACCTTTACAGCAAATGCTCAAACTGTTTTCCTTCAGCCGCAATACACGCTCGACATCTTCTTAAAAAAGATCGGGTTATTAAACGAGCGAATCCACGGTTATTAACAAACTCAGCTGCTTCCAATAGTCTTTGCCGTAGCTCAGCTACATTTTGAATCGGCTTGAAATACACTTTTTCTTTTACAGTTCCCCAGTAAAAAAATCTAAATGATTCAAATCAGGTGATCGGGCTGGCCACGGTATTGTACCAGACCGCCTTATCCATCTGCCTGGAAAGTTTTGATCGAGATACTCTCTCACTGAGAGTGCATAGTGCGCTGGGCAGCCATCATGCTGAAACCACATGTCCCTGTAAATACTCAGTGGCACGTCCACCAATAAATTTTGTACATGATTTTTCAAAAAATCCAAATAAACTTCAGCAGTCAAAGTCTCTGGGAACTCAAACGGACCGATTATTTTACCATTTAAAATTCCTGTCCAATGGTTTATCTTGAAGCGATATTGAGATTTATCTTCTCTCATCAAATGTGGATTTGCTACGTACCACTCATGTAAGTTATGCAGGTTATGTACCCATCTTTCTTAAATGTGGTCTCATCTGATCATACATTTTTTTTAAAGAACCGTGGATCTTCCCTGTGTCTTTCTAACATTGTGCAACAAAAAGCAACTCGGGGCTCATAATCCCGGGGCAGGAGAGGTTGAACACGCTGTATGTGGTATGGATGAAGCACATCACTTACTTGCTATTGCACACTTTGATCAGTACTCCTTCGTTTACGGCGCATCTTTACATGTTCGTGCTTGTTGATTTCGTACTGTTACTAATTTTGGATTCGTGAACTGGACTGTTGATCGCTTGTGATTTGGATTTGGACTGTTTAATTGCTCTTCAAAACAACATTTGCTTTCCTTAGACTATATTTGATAGTGTGATTGTGCAGTGCCGCTATGTCCGTGTACACCGTACAAGAATATGCTAACATGCACCTCATTTATGGGGAATGCAGATGCAACGCTAGTGCTGCAGCGAGACTTTACTGTGAGAGGTACCCGAATGCAGCTCGTCATCCAGATCATCGAGTGTTCACAAATGTGCACCGCTTACTGTTCTCAGAGGGCCAACTACCAAACCAATCACACGGTGAGGGAAGATCTTTCCTTCCTTACGAAGACGTGGTGCTAGGAGCTGTCGAAGAAGACCCGAGTACTTCAGTGCGTGCAATAGAACTAAAAACAGGTGTGCCCAAAAGTACAGCCCATAGAATCTTGCAAAAAAACGTGCTCCATCCATACCACGTACAGCGTGTTCAAGCTCTTCTGCCCCGGGATTATGAGCCTCGAGTTGCTTTTTGTCGCACAATGTTAGAAAGACACAGGGAAGATCCACGGTTCTTTGAAAAAAATTTATGGTCAGATGAGACCACATTTAAGAAAGATGGGTACATAACCTGCATAACTTACATGAGTGGTACGTAGCAAACCCACATTTGATGAGAGAAGATAAATCTCAATATCGCTTCAAGATAAACCATTGGACAGGAATTTTAAATGGTAAAATAATCGGTCCGTTTGAGTGCCCAGAGACTTTGACTGCTGAGGTTTATTTAGGTTTTTTGCAAAATCATTTAGAAAATTTATTGGAGGACGTGCCACTGAGTATTTACAGGGTCATGTGGTTTCAGCATGATGGCTGCCCAGCGCACTATGCACTCTCAGTGAGAGAGTATCTTGATCAAAACTTTCCAGGCAGATGGATAGGGCGGTCTGGTACAATACCGTGGCCAACCCGGTCACCAGATTTGAATCCGTTAGATTTTTTTACTGGGGAACTGTAAAAGAAAAAGTGTATTTCAAGCCGATTCAAAATGTATCTGAGCTACGGCAAAGACTATTGGAAGCAACTGAGTTTGTTAATAACCGTGGATTCGCTCGTTTAATAACCCGATCTTTTTTAAGAAGATGTTGAGCGTGTATTGCGGCTGAAGGAAAACAGTTTGAGCATTTGCTGTAAAGGTAAATCATCATCAGCAGCATTTTGACGCCCACTGTTGTGCAAACAGTTATCCTTAAGGGTCCTTGTGCGTTTTCATAATCGCTGTTTAATTAGTAATCTTCTAAGTGTTATACCATTTTGGAATCGTTATTAAATGCGCCAACTTTTAAGGTTACTTGCCAAACTGTCATAGTACATTTTTTTCCAGTACAGCCAGTTAAAGTTGAGAAAAGTTTTACTTTGGAATACTTGGTTGGGAAATAAGTGGCAATTTTTCCTGAACGAGAAAAGTTGGCAGTAAGGTTGAGACACCAGTTTGAAGATGCATTATTCATCATTACATTGTAAAAATAAAATCCAAAAAAAGTTAATATTTGTAGTTACAGGAGTTGACAGACTGCCGTAGGGTGTGAAATTTCTATATTTTTTATATTCAAAGACCTATAATTTTCAAAACACATACATACAATTTTTTTTTTAAATATTTTCCTGATAGCTGTTATGACTTTGCCTATCACCCGGTTTCGGCTTGACGTCGACTTCTGGGACACCCTGTATACCACTCCCGAAATTATCTAACTTTCAGCTGAAAAAATTTATACTTGTCTGGTTTCGATAAGCCATTCGAGACTAGTGCTGTTTCAGTACTGTTTTATCGTTATTAAAAATAATATTGTTTATTGTCAAATAATATACAGTAGCATAAACAAATAAATGTGCAATAAAGAGGTAGTCCCAAAAAAGTTTAACAACTTGTGCTGGAGTTCAAAGGCTTATAACTATTACATCCATCACCCCCGGCCCCACAGAATCATCCCCTTAAAAGTTTTATATAACAAGGGTTAACGAGTAATAACTTGTTTGATAAAATCAATGAATTCCTTTGGCCACTCTTCAAAATTGTAAATATTTCTCACATCAAGTCCCTGATTAATTTCAAGTATAGGTTGGTTAAAAACCCATCCACTTGCATCCTTTTTTCAGTTTCTTTTATCTGTGTAGGTACCTTTTATAAAATTTGACCTAGAAACGTTACATATCTGCGTCTACCTCTCATCACTTATCTTTTCAAAATACAGCATTTCTTATAATCCCAAGCTACGTTGACCAAACGAACACATGAAGAGACATGAACCAACTGTCGTTGCAACGGGTGTCGATATAGCATGCCGATGTTCATACTCACCTCGTCAGTGTCGGTGCCGAAAAACAAAAGGTCGAAAGGGACGGCCGCCACGAGATCTATCAGGAACCAGCCCTTGAGGTAATGGTAGGCTATCCGAACTGGATCGGAGACTATTTCATCGTTGCCAGCTACGTACGTAGTTCGAAAGTTGATTAGGATGTCTACTATGAAGGTAACGTCCACTGAAAAGAGAACGTAAAATGTATTGAAAACGTTACTTTTCGCATTTGCCTGGAGAAATATTCTGATTCGCACTTCTTGCATAAGGTTATTCAAACCCAGAATTGTGCCTAAATTTTTTCAAGCAATTTCCTAAAAATGTGTTTGCCCCTTTCAAAGTATTTTTAAGTTTATTAGAGGAATCCGAACTAAAAAGGTGCTCAGAACTTTTCTCTAAAGGTGACTTTTAGAGATATAGGCGATTTAATATTTGAGAAAGTAAAAAATATGTCATAATTGACGTCGAAAAACTATACAGGGTGTTCCTTAATGATATGCGAAAAGAAAAAGAAATATAGATAGTATAACACACAAATTATAGTGAGTCAGTGTTATTTTGTTTGAGAGTGCTGGAGACAAGTAAGTACATTATTTTTATTAAATTTTAGTTTTGTACTCGTAGTTAGCAAAAATAGATAAATTACGCCAATCATGACTTTAGTTATTAGTAGTTAAATATTCAATCATGCAAAATTACATGAGTACTCCTCAATAGTTTCTTTTTGAAAGTTTTAGCAATCGGTGATATAACTACAGTGCAATCTCCGTAATTCGAGCTAATTGTTGTAAGAAGATGTTCGAATTATGGAAAATATTTTTAATATACAGCTGCTGGATTTTCTGTCTTATTTAAATAATTTAATTTTGCCCACAGATGACTGATGCCATGTCCGAATCTAAAAAGAAATGTAGACAGTACAGTGTTGATTATTTGAAATTTGGCTTCATTCCATCATTGCCGGACAAACAATCGACTATGTGCCTTTTATGCAACAAAGTTTTGGGCAATGACGCTATGAAACCATCTAAACTGCAAGATCATCTGAGAAGATGCCACCCTGATAAAACAGAGAAAGATTTGGAATACTTTCAAACACTCAAAGATAAATTTCAGAAGAGACATACACTGGACAGAATGTTCGCTTCGACGTCACAAAGAAATGATGATGGTTTGCGGGCGTCTTACAATATCTCGCTACTTATAGCAAAATCAGGAAAACCGCATACTATCGGAGAGAAGTTAATTTTGCCAGCCGTTGAAGAGGTTTTAAAAACTGTTTTACACAAACCTGCATCTGATATCATTAAAAGAATACCCTTAAGCAACAATTCTGTTGAAAGACGTATTGATGAAACGAGTTCTGATATTGAAAGCCTCTTATGTAATTATTTGCAAACGACCCATTTCTCTATACAACTGGACGAGTCAACTTTACCTGATAATGCAGCATTATTATTGGCATATGTTCGTTTTATTATGAATCAAGAAATCTACGAAAACAAAATGTGTCAGGGGTGTTAGCAATACATGTACATTGCGTCATCCATCGACAAACTTTTAGTTGCTAAAACTTTGAGTGTTAGATTGCATGAATCACTTCATTTAGTCATTGATGCAGTAAGCCGAATCCGAAGCAACGCGTTGAATACGCGGTTATTTGCGCAGTTGTGTGAAGGAAATGACGAACGCTTTCATCAATTACTCCTTCACACTGAAGTACGCTGTCGAAAGGCTTATGTTTGACAAGATTTTTTGCACTTTTTGAGACTATTTTAGAATTTCTGGATACTAAAGATAAAATTTTAAAAGAAAATTTAATGAAGAGGAAAACAGAGATCGCCTATTTAACAGATTTGTTTACAAAATTTAATATGGTTAATTTGCAATTACAAGGCGACAGTTTAAATTTGATTAAAACAAAGTCCATCACATCAGCGTTTCTTGCCAGAGTTAAACTAATGAAGCAAAATATTGGACGGGGCGAATTTTCTCAGTTCCCCAATTTGTCACAGACAGGCTGCCAGGAAGACGACGTTTCAACTTACGTTCAACATTTAAATGCCCTCTATTCAGATTTTGAATCTAGGTTTGAGGATATTTTGACTATGGTAATACCACCGTGGATAATTAATAAATATGGTGACATAGGAGAAACGAATGCCATAATACAAGAGGAACTGACTGAACTAAGTACAAACGAAAAACTTAAGGTTCAGTTTAAAAACTGATATCAGCAATTCTGGCTGCAAAACAACATACCCGTTACTTATCCCGTATTATGGAATATAGCGAGGAAATTTTTAATTTCCTTTCCATCGCCATACCTAGTGGAAAGGGGGTTCAGCGCTGTTACCAATCTCCTAACGAAAAAAAGAAACAGACTGGACATCATCAGCCGAGGAGATTTAGGATTAACCCTTACAAAATTGACGCCAAATGTTTATTATTAAAGCATCAGGTTCATCCTTCTTACTAAAAATATTGACTTATTGCTTATGTCATTTTATTTATAGTTTATTTTATGTTTATTGCTGTCTGACCAATAAATGCCCGCATTGGGAATAAGTACCCGCATTGATTTTTTTTAAAGAACCCCCCTTTATAGAACATATCTTTTTTTAAACTATTCTGAAAATTCAAGGATAGGTACACACTAAAATTCGTTAATTTTTTGCCTATTTTTAGATAACTTAAACGTATAAGAAGCGGAATTTAATCAAACAACAAAATTTTATTTTGAGTAGTTTTAATTTAAATTCAATTAATAAATGTATAAATTAACATGTGATTTTACTTTAAGTTTTTAACACTAAACTTCACTACAGTTACAAATTTACAGGAAATCAATATTACTTAAGTAGGGGGTATACCCAACACAGAAAAACATGGCAAGGGGTCTACGACACAAAAAAGTTTGGGGAACTCTGGTTTAGATTTCTCTTTGTGGGGCTATCTTAAGACACTAGTGTATTTTTATACACAAGTCCCATTAACACTGTAGAGGAATTAAGAGAAAGAATAGTTGCAGCTTGTGATATAATAAAAACACTCCAGGGATATTTCAACGAGTGCGCAATTCCATGAGAAGGAGGGCGGAAGCATGCATACTAAGTGAAGGGGGCCATTTTCAACAATTTTTCTAATCATTTCGTTGGTTTGAATGTTGTGTTTATGTTGTCAGTTACTGTTGTTCATTACTCCTAATGTGTTTAATTTTTCCAGTTAGATTAATAATAATTTTGCAAGTTAGACAATAGAACGGTTTATATTTTTTTACTCAAAAATGGCGCAATGAAATAAAACAATTCAAGAGAGATTATTTGTTTCAAATTGAACGAGGAATTCAGAAATAATTTTTATCTGCCAAAAAACTATTGGCGTACCATTTTTTTCTTAAAAAATGTCAAAGTCAATACCCGTATGCACGCTACTGTTAAAGCTAAAAATTATTTTTGCATTGAAAAATATGCAACTTTATTAACTTTCACTACCTACTAAATATCAGTGAAATATCTGAAGCGGTTATGAAAATATTAATTAATTTCCATTTTTTCCCTAAAACTTCAACACCCCGAGTTTTTGTAAGAAAACGTTTTTGGACCATAGTTTATAAAGAAAACTAACATTAATGTGTCATGTAGATTCAAATACTCATTTATTCTATAAAAATAGATATGAGTCAATTGTTAGCAACGTGCGTGGCTATCAATTAAAGACAGATGATTACAATAACAATACCCTCCACAATGCTTTGATTGATGTCTGAATAATATATAAGAGAGTTGGCTATATTTTAAATTTTCATTTTTTTCACATTGTAGTACGTGGCAAATTTTGCACCTTTTCAAGAATAAAACCGCCAAAAAAAAAATTAAACCGCTAACATGTCGAAAACTATCAACTTTAGATTTTTTCCAAATCTGAGTTACATAAGAACCTAGTGTCAGCTGACAATAAAATAGATAGACAGACAGATGTATAGATAGACTTTGTTTAACATCTAAAGCACAAAATATGTCAAGTTCAAAATTGTTAAGGCCTAAAATCAGTTGTTAAAGCTTTGTCTACGATTTTCACGGAATAACGCTCTTATTAGATGGCAAGTGTCTACGAGCGCAAAGTTTTGCCTAGTCCCGAAACACAGGTACTTCAGGTTAGGTAGCCTGTATCCTTATAAGGAGTCACAAAAACCTTCATATATTACAAAGCTTATCTAAACAGCTTGAAGAAAAGGCAAACAACTGGTTTAAACAGAATAGCTTATGCCTAAACTCAGACAAAACTAACAGGCTAGTAGTAACTAGTAACTCTTCTCTCGCAGAAAACAAATGTGTGTAAAATTGCTTGGCATAACAATTGATAGCTCACTAAAATGGACAAAGCACATTGAAACCCTATGTAGCAAATTAGCCACAAACATATTCTTACTACGCAGACTAAAAACTTGCCTTAGTAATGAATGCCTTGTTAGTGTTTATTACTCCCTCATCGTCTCTCACATCCAATATGGCTTATTAATCTGGGGAAATTCTACCCATATAAATAGAGTCTTTATATTACAAAAAAAAAGCAATTAGAATTCCTGCGGGAGCTGGTTATCGTGACCACTGTAGGCCACTCTTTATAAAATTAAATATGCTTACAATTTATTCAATGTACATCTATCAGAGCCTTGTTGAGATTCATAAGAACAAGCATAAATTCTCAATGCACTCGGATGTTCATGGATATAACACCAGGCATTCCAATCTACTTCAACCTAGCGCTCACAGGCTAAAGATCTCAGATAAAAACTCACTTGATGTTAGGGTATATAACAAGCTAAAAAGCACTACTAAGAATCTTACTGTAAAACATTTTTAAAATAAACTTTGGCAAGAATTAGTTAAACATCTTTTTTATTCCTTGAATGAGTTTATCGCGACCCGCCTATGTGTGTGATCTGGCCTACTACACCTTTATACAGGGTGGTCCATAAGTCCTTTGAAATTTCAAATTTGAATAAAATTTAACGGGTGAGCGTGAGCGGCGCGGGCGAGGTGGGGGCAGTATCTTCAGTGTCTGGGAATTCAGTCGCCATGGAGTGTTTCACTGGAGCGGATCGTGCTTTTTGTGTGCGCGCGTTTTATCAAAATAATTATTCGGCAACCATTGCGCGGCGTAAATATCGAGAATACCACAATTTACACAATTTTACAAAGTGTCCAACAGCTCAAACGATTAAGAACTGGGTTGCTAAGTTCGAAGAGACTGGTTCGACGTTAGATAAACAGCGGTGGGGTCGACCAAGGACAACTCGTATTGAAGAAAACTTCAACATTGTGGCACAGTCTGTACGTCAAAATCCTACCCAGTCTACACGTAAGCGTTTCAGTGCACTAAACGTACCCAGAACATCTTTACAGCAGATTTTAAGGAAAGATTTACGTCTGCACGCTTACAAAATTCAGTTAGTGCAGGAATTAAAAGATAATGACGCTATTCAGAGACTAAACTTTGCGAATGAAATGTTGAATCGATTTTCTTCGCTCAATAATGTATTGTTCTCGGACGAGGCTCACTACCATTTAAACGGGCATGTAAATAAACAAAATTGCCGTTATTGGAGCCCCGAAAATCCAAGGCGTAAGCATCAGAAGCCCTTACACAGCCCTAAAGTTACAGTTTGGGCTGCTATGTCAGCGCATGGCATCGTAGGCCCTTATTTTTTTGAGGACGACAGAGGTCGCGCATTAACTGTTACTTCGGAGCGGTATGTAGCAATGATAGAAGAGTTTTTGACACCAGCGTTGCAGAATTTTCCAGGCTATAATACGCAGACCTGGTTTCAACAGGACGGAGCAACTGCCCACACCTCCAACACTTCTATGCCCGTCGTCTGTCAACTTTTTCCCAGCAAAGTAATTTCTCGAAGAGGAGACATTTCCTGGCCACCACGTAGTCCAGATTTGACCCCAATGGACTTCTTTTTATGGGGCTACCTCAAGAGTAAAGTGTACGACACCACTCCGCGATCAGTTGATGTCCTGAAAGAAAATATCCGAAGAGAAATGGCAAGCATTACAGTGTTGACTTGCCGCGCAGTCATCGACAATTTTAGACGTCGTTTATGAGTGCCGTGATCGTAATGGATTGCATTCAGACGATGTGATTTTTAAAACATAATTCCCATTCAATAAAGATAATAACAAAATATAATAATTCTTCATAATGTAACTAGTTTGGTTTTATTCCTTTTTTTCCAGCTCAAAGGACTTATGGGCCACCCTGTATTATATTTTATTTTATTTTTACCAATTATAGTTTTATATGTATTGAATACGTCATCAGTAGTTTTCAAGAAGCTATTTTTATGTGTTATGCATACCAACAATTTTTATGACAAGTGTAAAAACAAATGTTTTGCTAATTGGCACGTAATATATATTCTATTTCAGCTTATTATTTTGTTACACTAGCTTGCTGCTCGTGGCTTCCCAAAATCACCATTAATTTTCATCGGAGCCACTATGGCAGCCCACTTAGACGCAAGACGAAAGTACTAATTTATTCGTCGTTAAAAACGAACATTACCTATAAGATCAATGATGACAATGGGATCTTCGCTGTACTTCTTGTTTTTCCTGGTGTTGAAATCGGGCTCGGAGAGTAGGAAGGCGGCGACGTACGGTGTAAAGATGGCCGTGTAGATGACTAGGATCAGGATGATCCAGTCCCAGACGGCTTTGAACGGCGAGTAGTGCAGGATGGTGTAGTTGTGGATCCGCGGCGTCTGCAACTTGTATTCGGGAAGTACGTCTGCGCCCAGGCTGAGCACCTGCAACAAGGGAAACCGACGTCAAACAATCGTAGAAATGTACAGGGTTTCCCTATAGATTCAGATTCATTTATTGATCCAGTTAGATCTTCATTGTAGACATTGGATAAGTCGGTGTATACAGATTAAAATATAGATAAAAGGAAGTAAAATACAAATAACAATAAGAACATAAAAAACCATATGATACACACATGGCAATAAATTATTTGTTAAGATCTATCAGAAGCACTGTGGAATGTGACAAATTCACCTAGGTCATAAAAACCGCAGTGCGATAGCTTGTTCCGCAAACGTCTTTTGAAAATCCCTACGGAGTTTACGTTTTTGATCTCCGGAGGTAATAAATTAAAACAGTATATTCCTGCTGTTATGGGAGATTTTGAATGAAACGTATGATATGACACAAGCCTAACTATATTATTTTTATTACGAGTGCTGTAGTCATGTTAAGATAATCATTTCTGTGCTGAAAAATATATGTTGAAAGATTATAAAGATATATACATGCTACTGTAAGTATTTTGTGTTTAACAAATATCTCACGACAGGAGGATCTGGACCGTATTTTAAATATAATGCGAATGATTCTTTTTTGTAAGACAAACACCCTAGAGATTTCACTAGCCTGGCCCCACCCAGTAATGCCATATGAAATGACAGAGTGTACACATGTATAGTAGACATCCATTAATGCTGAGGTGTTTAACATCCTCCCTAGCGTAAGTATTAAATACAGACTTTTTCCAAGTTTCTTACATACGGAATCGATTTGGTCTGTCCATCTTAAATTGCAATCAAAGCTTACACCTAAAAAAACAGTGTTTTTGGAAGTTACAACTGTCTCGCATTGAAGACTGAAATTAAAATTTGACGGAATTTTCGGTTTCATAAAATATTCAACTAAAACGGTTTTTTTTGTATTTATTATTAGTCTGTTTTTGAAGCACCATTGACTGAACTCATTAACCGAATCATTAATTTTTTCTTGAAGACGATCTTGCGATGAGTCAGCTAAAATGATATTTGTGTCGTCTGCATACAAAAGTAATTTTCCGTAGGATAAGTGCGCAGGCAAATCATTTATGAAAATCGAGAAAATAAGTGGTCCAAGGAGGTGTGCCCCAATCTAAATTGAATTCATCAGATTTTTTATCAGCGACAGTAACAAAATTTTCTATTATTTAAAAAGCTAACTAGCCATTGATTCAAACATCCGCGAATGCCAACATGATGAAGTTTATCGGCCACAAATGACGAACTTACACAATCAAAGGCCTGACTTTGATTTGACTTGTCAAATTGGATACTCACTATGTAATTACCTAAATCAAGTTTATCACAAACATACTGAACATACTCGATAATGCTTGTTTCAGTTGAGTAGCCTGCCCTGAAACCATGTTGAGCATATGTGATAATAGCAAATTTAATAAAGTAATTTTCAACTTTCATTGCAACCACTTTATCAATGATTTTCGAGAAAATACTTAATAGCGCGATTGGCCTATAGTTTTCAACATCACAATTTTCACCTTTTTTAAATATCATAATTAACGATGCCAGTTTAAGAGATGTTGGAAATTTACCAGCAGCAACCGATTCATTAATGATGTCTGCTAATACTGGGGCAAAGATATCCATGTTCTGTTTTACTAAATAGATTGGAATTTCATCAGGCCCTGTAGATTTCTTGTCTGGCATATTACTTATCACAAATATAACATCATCAGTAGTGACATGGGTGAAAAACATTGATTGTTTGGCTGTTTCACCAGTAGTGCAGGAATCCAACAAAACGGTAAAATTTTTGGCCATTTTCTTGCCAATCACAGTGGATACATATTTTCCAAAAAAGTTGGCGATATCAGTAGCGTTGGTTATAATTACGTTATCGCAGACTAATTCTGTAATAACTGCATTCTTTTGTTTACCTTTTATTGAATTGACAATATTCCAAGTAGTTTTCTGTTTGTTTGAAGATTTGCTGATTATAGAGTGATAGTAACTAATCCTTTCATCACGAATAGTCTTATCAACCTCTTTCTTTAAAGATTTAAATTTTGTTTCCAAATTAGTATCTTGAATCTCTTTACGCAGCCATGCTAGGTTATTCAATTGATCAATTTTTTCTTGAAGTGACTTAGAGAATTTAATTTTCTTATGACGTGGACATAACAGTACATGTTTTTAGGCTTAAAAACAAGTCAATTGCAGTGCTTCGTTTGTCCATCAGAGGGCGTCAAGTTTTCTTTTAAAAATAATGGGTGATTTTTTTGCTAGTATCTTTTTGGCAACACTGTTTTTGACAGATGACGCGTGCATCGTGTCTTGTGTCATTGTCAAACTTGTTCAGTTTGGTCTATAATTTAACCATCGACTTACGAACGAACAACGCTTGCAAATTATTGAATTTTACTATCAAAATTCATGCTCGGTTAACAGAGTGCATCGAGCACTGCTTCCAATTTATGCGCAATTTGGTCGGCCTACTGAGGGAGCTATTCGGAAGCTTGTGACTAAATTTCGAACCCAGTTTACATTATTGGACATTAAACCACCAACGCGCAGGCGTAGAGTGAGGACTGAAGAAAATATTGCGGCTGTATCCGCCAGTGTTAGTGATGACCGTGAAATGTCGATGCGCCGCCGTTCGCAGCAATTTTGCGACAGGATTTGGGTGTAAAACCTTATAAGATACAGCTGGTGCAAGAATTGAAGCCACACGACCTCCCACAACGTTTCCAATTTGGTGAATGGGCGCTGGCAAAGTTGGAGGAAGATCCACATTTTTATGGAAAAATTGTGTTCAGCGACGAAGCTCATTTCTGGTTGAATGTGTACGTTAACAAGCAAAATTGCCTCATCTGGAGTGAAGACCAGCCAGAAGCATTGCAAAGGCTACCAATGCATCCCGAAAAAGTCACTGTTCGGTGTGGATTATGGGCCGGTGGCATCATCGGGCCGTACTTCTTCAAAGACGACAATGGCCGGAACGTGACTGTGAATGGCGAGCGCTACCGTGCGATGATAACAAACTTTTTTTTGCCCAAAATGGAAGAGCTGGACTTGGCTGACATGTGGTTTCAACAAGACGGTGCCACATGCTACACCGCACACGAAACAATGGCGAGTTCGGTGAACAGTTTATCTCACGTTTGGGCCCGTCAATTGGCCGCCTAGATCATGTGATTTAACGCCGTTGCACTATTTCTTGTGGGGCCATGTTAAGGCTAATGTCTACAGGGATAAACCAGCAACGATTGACGTACTGGAAGCCAATATTGAAGCATTTATTCGTGAGATACCGGCCGATATGTTGGAGAGAGTGTGCCAAAATTGGACCTTGCGCATGGGCCATCTAAAGCGGAGCCGCGACCAACATTTACATGAAATAATTTTTAAACATTAAATTATATCGACCGTTCTATCAACTCAAATAAAGATTTAATCGTTTTTTCAAATTTTTTGTGTTTTTTTTAAATCAAATCCTATACCTCTTAAAAAATCAGCCGTTACATTTTTTCAGATATTTTTGGAATGGATAGTGTAATTTGAATGACATTTGGAACTTTGCTACACGTCTTAATATTTGACTTTTATAAAAAACTCAAAAGCAAACTTTTTCGCGACTCTTCTAATGACTCTAGTTTACTTTATTTTTGTCTCCTATGAAAACAGACCATCTCGCATAGTTTTCAAGAAAAACATATTTTTCGGGCCTGGGTTCTAACAAATTTTCTTGTTACATGAAGTGTTAAAATCTAGTACGCTTCAGTTGATGGAAATGTCAGATGCTATGTCAGTGTGATTATTTTTGATAACAAGATTCATAAAGTTTAAATTAATAAGTAATGTTTGTGTTTATTTTTTATTGTTAATTTGTTGTTTGTTATAACATCTATCAAAACATATGTTTTCCAAATTCCTTAAAAAAAGACTATCGGTTCCAAAACTATCTGAAAAAATGTGACGCCTTCTGACGGGCAAAGGAAGCACTTTTGCATAGATGTAAATCCTGTCCAATCGACTCATTGTGAGTCTAAAAATAAAAGGTACTTCCATGTCCATGGAATATTGGAACACCTTGTAGAGATTAAGATATTTAATTCAGCAAAACAGGTTCTTTCAAATATAACTTAAAAATTTTCAAAACCTGCGACGCCCTGCTGAAAGGTTAATGTACGTGTGAAAAGTCATATGTGGAAGTTTTTCACTGTAAAAGAAAATTCAGACACCATTTAAATAATGTTCTAGTTTTTGTTTTAAGGCGCAAAAACCATACCCCTTCACCACGGTTCTTATATCTAAGGTGTGTTTTATCTGTAAATGTCAATATTTCTTTGGACCAATCCCTTTTCAGATACCTGTTGCTAAATATACTAAGTGACATATAAATCTGAACACCCAGTTTAAATGGTTTTATTTTAATAAAATTTTGTATAAGTACTTAATGAAGCATAATAAGTAAATGATAAAAATTTCAAAATGATTGCACTGCTTTAAAGCCCTTTGACCTTTAATAATGTGTGGATGCACCCTGATGTGCTACGCATTCTCCAACGCGCCTTGGCATGCTTCTGATCAGGTGGTCAATGTCCTCCTGTGGTATCTCATTCCAGGCAACCACCAACTCCTCTCGAAGTGCTTCTAGAGTCTGAGGAGGACGTTGCAAATTGAGCAATCTCCTACCCATCATATCCCACACGTGCTCAATTGGGGATAAGTCGGGAGATCTTGGTGGCCATGGTAACAATGTGACATCATTATGTTGAAAGAAGTCTATTGTGACTCTTGCAACATGTGGTCGGGCATTATCTTGTTGGAAAGTTGGATCTGCCAGGGTGTCAAGATAGGGTAAAACATGGGGTTCTAGAACTTCGTGGATATAACGCTGCGCGTTCATGTTACCTCTGATGAAGATCAAAGGTGACCTGGAACCATAAGCTATAGCACCCCAAACCATAACTCCAACAGTGTGATGAACATGTCTTTCAACAAAAAACTGTGGATTCCTCCTTTCACCACGTCGCCTTCTAACCCTGGCACGACCATCGTGCATGCCTAAACAAAATTGAGACTCGTCACTAAAGACAATTCTGTTCCATTCCTGATCCCAGAGTGACCGTTGTCTGCACCACTCAAGGCGATTACGTCGGTGTTCTCGAGTTAAAGGGAGGACCCAGTGTGGCCGGTATGAAAACAAGCAAAAACTTCTCATTCGTCGGTAAACACTTCGCATGCCAATAGGTCTTCCGTGTTCTGCAAACCATTCATTTGCAATGGACCTGGTAGTGGGGAAACGGTGCCTTAAAGCCAATAATCTTAGGCGACGATCTTCACGGTCTGTTGTTCTACGGCGGCGTCCAGTGCCCCTTGCTCTTTGCGTACGGCCTTCTCGAAGCCATGCCTGACAACACCTAATCACAGTGTCTACACTTCTTTGCACTCTAACCGCAATTGCCCGAAAAGAAGGTCCAGCTTCCCGAAGTCCCACTATACGGCCCCTATGAAACTCACTAAGTTGACGAAATCGTACAGGTCTCCGTACTCTAGGCATCGTAACCGATCGTAAAGGATGTCAAGAACCAAAATCCGCCAACGTTGATTCTTTACTGTGGCTGAAATATTCATTTTTAGTGCGTTAATTCTAAAAAAAGCAGTATAAAAACCGGAGTGTCCAACTGATAAGGCTGAAAATTTTTTCACTTGTTATTTACAGTAAGATAAATACATTCACCAACTTTTATTAAAATAAAACCATTTAAACTGGGTGTTCGGATTTATATGTCACTTGGTATATATATTGAGTATCATTGCAGTTTGCTACCTTTTAAGGTGAGTATGTAGATCCTATTGTAAAAGTGCTCCAGTCTCGCATAACACGATACGCAATCCAATTTCCACCTCGGTGTGTACTACGAATGCCGAGAGCATTGGTCCATTAAATAAATCAGGGAAACCGACCAACCGGTCGGCAGGTGTGTCTATAAATCTTTCAATACCATTCCGTTAGGTACTCGTCAATCTCTCGCAGGGGACCAGTCTGATTAACACATGAATTATTTATTGCCAATGTGATGATGTCAATCGAAAAGGCCAAACCACTGTTTATTTTATCTGCCTACGAAATAGAGAGGGGGGCGTTTGCTTAAATATACAGGGTGCGCCAGAATAGCATATGAGTCTCTCATATTTCGTATAGAACAGAAAAAGTAATGCCACGAATTCTTATACAGGGTGACGGGAAAATAGATGCGGAGCCGATGGGGGGGAGATAGTGCAATCCAATCTGAGTCGATTTTACTATAGGAACTACTTTCCGAAAATTATCCGTTTTCGAATTATACTAATTTTTAAGATTTTATAAAATTAACGTCCTTTATACGTTAACCAAGTCATAAAACTTGAAAATCGGGTGTTTCATTTGATTTTTTTTTGGTTTTACAATAAAAATATTCTAAAATACGAAAATTGATGCTCAAATGTACGTTATTGACGTTATCTCATGCAGTAAGCTTCAAAATAGTTCATTTTTGTCAAAAAAATCTTCGTTAATCTCAAAAACACAATTTACCAGAAACAATCACCTATAAATTTTTCGTGTAAAACAATTTTAAAATATCTAAGTTTCATTATCTTTCAAATGAGGTATCAAAGTCACAAACCGGTTTATAAATGAGAAAGATATGAGTGAAAGAAACAGATAGAGCCGCGAACATCGGACTTTGCCACCGGAATAGTGTGATAAGTAAAACTAGTCACCCCCCTCCCTCCCTCGCTTCAATCTGCTCTTGCGATTTGTTGCGTTCGGATGTGCTTGTTTGCTCGCTGTTTTGATATTTCTAATGAATTGGCTCTTGTTGGACTTCCGTGTGATTGTTCGTTGATCTACCTATCGATGAACAATCGCTGACGAACAAAGCAGGCGGCCGTTCAGTTTCGAAGAATATGCCGGTATCCTTTTCTACTATGGAGATGCCAGAGGCAATGCTGAATAAGCTCGTCGTGAGTATGAGGAAATGTTTCCTAATCGTCGCCTACCTGACGTCCGCGTATTTAGGCAAACGTTACGTCGGGTTCGAGAGCGCGATACCGTCGCAAGATATCAAGGTAAGTTTGCATCATTGATAATTATTACCTTATCATAATCAGTCATTCAGTAAGGCATATGTAGAGCCTTGGAGGTCTGTGGGCTGAACTGATTATACTGTAACATAGTTGTTGGAAACATCCACACGTTGTGTATCGTTTTTTCTAAATAGTATTTTTCCAAGTCTAGCTCATCGTCTTGCCGCTATGTTTATTAGGTAACAATTTCCTCCAAAAAACTTATGTTGTTATTTGTTTTTTCATTTTATTTCTGGTGATGCACGTAGACCTCGACATGATGTGGAAGAAGACGAAGAAATATTAAATATTTTCCAAAGAGACCCTACTCTCTCTACTCGCGCTGTGGCTCGAGGGCTTGAATTATCCTAATGGCAAGTGTGGTATGTTTTGAATGAAAACATATTCCACCCTTACCACTACACACCTGTGCACGTCATAGAGGAAGGAGATCCCATGAGGCGCATGCAATTTTGTCGTTTTATTTTAAACGCTGATGTTGAAGATAGCAATTATTTAAGAAAAATTCTATGAACCGACGAATCAAAATTTGATAAAGACGGCATAACAAACTACCATAATGCTCACTATTCGCGTGAACGTGCAGTGGGAAATCTTCATATGAAGAGACCAAAAGGATCTCAAAGGAGATTTTGTCTGAATGTCTGGATTGGTAGGACCACATTTCCTACCCGACAACTCAAAAGGAGAAGCCTACGAAAATTTCTTAAGAAATTGGTTAAATAAGCAGTTTCCGAATCGATGGATCGGTAGAGGCGGACCAATCCCATGGCCAGCACGCAGTCCCGATCTCACACCTATGGACTTTTTTGTGTGGGGTCGCATGAAAACTTTAGTATACTCTGATCAAAATCCTGTACCCACAATAGAAGACCTCAGAAACAGGATAATACATGCAGCACAAGAAATTCAAGCCTCTCTTAGGAATTCGGCGGTAATAAAATCAGCTGTCATAAGAGGAGCACGTGTGTGCTTTAGAAATAGAGGGCCGCCATATTGAAAATGTATTATAAAAATTAAAAAATATAGTTTCAAACAAATTATCCTGTATTAAGGTATGATTTTGTAACTGTAGTATTTTTATTGCTTTCTCCTTCCTCTTATAATAGTCATATTTCATTAATGAAACGTAGATGTTTTCTAATTATTCTGTACGAAAAATGTGTATGCGACTTTTTCTAATAAACTGAAGCTTTTGAGATGAACGAAGATTTTTTAACAAAAATCGAACTATTTTGAAGCTTACTGCATGAGATAACGTCAATAATGTACATTTGAGTATCAATTTTCGTATTTTAGAATATTTTTATTGTGAAACAAAAAAAAATCAAATGAAACCCAATTTTCAAGTTTTATGACTTTGTTAACGTATAAAGGACGTTAATTTTATAAAATCTTAAAAATTAGTATAATTTGAAATTGGCTAATTTTCGG
The DNA here is from genome assembly GCA_963669975.1 of Acanthoscelides obtectus. Taxonomy (NCBI): domain Eukaryota; kingdom Metazoa; phylum Arthropoda; class Insecta; order Coleoptera; family Chrysomelidae; genus Acanthoscelides; species Acanthoscelides obtectus. The sequence goes on from CAVLJG010000010.1 coordinate 13,868,908, forward strand.
ACAGTAGTTCCTATAGTAAAATCGACTCAGATTGGATTGTACTATCTCCCCCCACCGGCTCCGTATCCATTTTCCCGTCACAATGTATAAAAATTTTCTGCAGGACGCATTACGCCACCGCTGATGCTTAAATTCTTTGCACCTGATTATTTCATGGTGGATATAGAGGTCAATAAAAAAATATATCAATTTTTGGAAGAGAGAAAGTGATGAGATGATATCCGCTCATGTCTTCCATAAAAGCGGAATTTTCACATTCAATTTTAGAGCTGTACCATCATTTGTTAGCAACTATTTTTCATATCTATTTGATTAGTTTATTTTTTGTCAAAAATGCATTTTTGATAACATGAAACAGTCGAAAAGTATCCTCCCGACAGGATGTCGAAAAAGGCACATGCGACGTTAACATGACATATTGTGAAATATTTTTTTCCAATTTTTGAAAAATGAAAATTTCATACGGATATTGTCGCATGACGAAATTGTTTTCATTAGGTGCAAATATATATAATATGGGTCTCGCAAAATATGAAAAATATTACATATTTGGTGATGCTCTGATTTTTAATGTCTATTGTTCTGCTCTACATCGGGAAAAGGTTTTTGCTGCGTCAGCTAATACTTTTCACCAGAAGGTTTGAAATGGTAATCCACTAAATTCAAACTATTTCAGGTCGAAGAATTTTCGCAAGGATTGTGAAGGAATTACTGCGAATAATAGTAACTGTGACATCACTGCAACATCATTTTATATCCTTGTCGACTCCGTACAATTCGAGTGAGCAATTTGCCCCTATTTTCCAGTAATCGGAAAACCTAATTGCTCGCGCAGTTCGCAAAACTCTCTAGCTATGCACCGTGGGTACGTTAGTGACAATAATTAGGGCAAGCTGAAATAGCTGCAGTCTAGCGAGTTACCCACTTGCTAACTAAGAGTCGAATTTGAGAAGTTGCTGAAAACGCATTTTTACTTCCTACGCCGTTGGGCGAGGAAGTATTGTAATCGCGAATAATTTCTAAAATGAGATATTATATTATACTAAGTGGCATATAAATCCGAACACCCAGTTTAAATGGTTTTATTTTAATAAAAGTTGGTGAATGTATTTATCTTACTGTAAATGACAAGTGAAAACATTTTCAGCCTTATCAGTTGGACATTCCGGTTTTTATACTGCTTTTTTTTAATTCACTAACGCTCTAAAAATGAATATTTCAGCCGCAGTAAAGAATCAACGTTGGCGGATTTTGGTTCTTGACATCCTTTACGATCGGTTACGATGCCTAGGGTACGGAGACCTGTACGATTTCGTCAACTTAGTGAGTTTGATAGGGGCCGTATAGTGGGACCAATTGCAGTTAGAGTGCAAAGAAGTGTAGACACTGTGGTTAGGTGTTGTCAGGCATGGCTTCGAGAAGGCCGTACGCAAAGAGCAAGGGGCACTGGACGCCGCCGTAGAACAACAGACCGTGAAGATCGCCGCCTAAGATTATTGGCCTTAAGGGACCGCTTCTCCACTACCAGGTCCATTGCAAAAGAATGGTTTGCAGAACACGGAAGACCTTTTGGCATGCGAAGTGTTTACCGACGAAAGAGAAGTTTTGGCTTGTTTTCACACCGGCCACACTGGGTCCTCCCTTTAACTCGAGAACACCGACGTAATCGCCTTGAGTGGTGCAGACAACGGTCACTCTGGGATCAGGAATGGAACAGTATTGTCTTTAGTGACGAGTCTCGATTTTGTTTAGGCATGCACGATGGTCGTGCCAGGGTTAGAAGGCGACGTGGTGAAATGAGGAATCCACAGTTTTTTGTTGAAAGACATGTTCATCACACTGTTGGAGTTATGGTTTGGGGTGCTATAGCTTATGGTTCCAGGTCACCTTTAATCTTCATCAGAGGTAACATGAACGCGCAGCGTTATATCCGCGAAGTTCTAGAACCCCATCTTTTACCCTATCTTGACACCCTGGCAGATCCAACTTTCCAACAAGATAATGCCCGACCACATGTTGCAAGAGTCACAATAGACTTCTTTCAACATAATGATGTCACATTGTTACCATGGCCACCAAGATCTCCCGACTTATCCCCAATTGAGCACGTGTGGAATATGATGGGTAGGAGATTGCTCAATTTGCAACGTCCTCCTCAGACTCTAGAAGCACTTCGAGATGAGTTGGTGATTGCCTGGAATGAGATACCACAGGAGGACATTGACCACCTGATCAGAAGCATGCCAAGGCGCGTTGGAGAATGCGTAGCACATCAGGGTGCATCCACATATTATTAAAGGTCAAAGGGCTTTAAAGCAGTGCAATTATTTTGAAATTTTTATCATTTACTTATTATGCTTCATTAAGTACTTATACAAAATTTTATTAAAATAAAACCATTTTAACTGGGTGTTCGGATTTATATGTCATTCAGTATATTTAGCAGAACTGTTTGTATTTTTGAATGGGACTTGCCATCATCATCAGGAGAGTAGTGTGTGAGGATGTTGCTAATTGTTGTTTACGTATAGGATGAGGTAAACGTCCAGTAACATGGTGAGAGCTGGATAGATGGTACAATGGTCAAAATTATATAAAATATGACAAGAACAAGTTAAAAACAGATTTAAAATTATTTAAAAAACATTAGAGCATTTTCACCTAACTGGTCTAGACGGCAATGACCACGTCTCAATTTATATATATATATACGTATATATACGTATATGTGTATTTTGTTAACGCATTCATAGGGAGAGCATAGGGAAATCAATAACCCTCGTGTACGTGTCAACAGCGTTTGCTCAATCCGCAGGCACCACCAGGCATATTCGTCACACCTCTAATTTAATACGGTACCAGCACTTCGTCTCATCACGTTTGCGTCCAATGCGGCATAATCCATTCAACCATATGTATTCACCTCTACATTCAATGATGTCTAGGTCCCAGAGGTGTTACTGTATATTTATATTTAATGAATTATCGCCACGTGTCGTGCTAACTGAAGCATTCGTTTCTAGTAACTGCTCATTAAAATTACAATGCTGGAGTACATAAGCACATGCAATTCCCATCTATTTTTCATAATATGAAATCAAACGCTTCAAGGTTAATCGGTCAAGGTTACTCACAATTGATTCATAAGCAGCAAAATCGTACGTAAGTAGTCACGTGCCTCTAAGTCTTAGTAGTCACATCTCCCTCAGGGCTCAAACATATACAGGGTGTCCGCAAAGTTGGGGTTTTCCTTTTCAGAAACAACTACCCTTGAAATAACAAAGGTAATGTGTAGTGAAACGAGGGCGACCAAGTAAAAAAAATAAAGGAAAAAGTACTCACTCTCCAGTTGACGAGAAGGGCTAAGTACGTCTCTGCCCGAAATCATACCGCTCCAACAGAAAATGAAATCAGCTGATGCGCTACCGAGCAGACGCAGAAACCACATTGATTGTCTTACACTTAATGGCACATCTTCTAACAAGGAAGGCAAAATGTTGCGTAAAAAGTCTAGGTATTGCATCCCGTCCAATGGATTTGGGAGAATAAATGGTCCAATGAGCATACCGTTCACCATGCCAGCCCAAACATTCACCGAAAATGTTGGTTGAAAATGTGCCCGACGGACAGCGTGCGGATTTTCTACTGACCAAACATGAGTGCTGCGAAAGTTATTCACCCCATTACGCGTGAACGTAGATTCGTCTGTCACCAATATGCACTTCAAAAAGTCCGGATTATTGTCATGTTGATGCAATAACCACTCACAAAACCGCACTCTTGCTGGAAAATCGTCAGGTTGAAGGGCTTGTACACGTTGGACGTGAAACGGATACAGCCCCTCTTCACGCAGCGTTTGCCACACTTTAGTTTTTGATACTTGCACTTCTCTAGCCACGTCTCTAGTGCTTGTTGAGGGATTCTCGTCTACGCGATTACATCTACACGCGTGACCGTAACCGTCGGTTGAAGGTTGCATACTGACCTGACACACTGACCCCGACCCAGTTCTGTCGTCGGGTTGAACCAGTGACCTTGTACCAGTCGGTGATGTCGCGGCTACAGGACGGTATTCAGAAATTTTTGATGTTGCAGAGCCCTTTATCTCGGTTCCCTTAAGACATTGGTGTATATGGTACTAAGAAAAATTGCTTATGTTTTCAAGATCTACACGTCGTGTAAAGGAAAACCCCAACTTTGCGGACACCCTGTATATGTAAAAATGATATGAATAAAAACGTGGAAAAGTGAAAACACAGATCATAGAAAAATGGCCTACTGGTTCAGCACAAGTTAATTCCTCTGAGAAAAGAAGTTAGTTACGTACATGGACAATAGAGGAGCTAAACGGATCAAGTAAGCCAAACAGGCCCATACAACTAGCCATAGACATTCTTTTCCTGTCCTATCAGTAGCTACCCACCATCTGGCAACGTCGCCCCTTAGGATCATGAAGGAGCCTAGTAGGTAATGTGACTCCATTTCGGTGTTGCATCTATTAAGCTCAAGCCTAAATATCTTAGTCATATTTTGCACTTCCCACGCAACGCCGTTATCTGTTCATAAAGGATTAGGTTCAGCACAACCTGGACCTTCTGAGAAAAAAGTCACTCAAACAGGTCCATACAATTAGTCCATAGATATTATCTCCCTGTTCTACCGGTTGTCCATCTGGAAACGTCGCATTTCTCCGATAATTAACCACATCAGAGGTGGCAGCGCGGTCAGAGCATAGGGCACACTATGATGTGGTGTAACACCGTACCAGAACAGCAGAATCCTCACCAAGGCTGTAGGGAGCAACGGCCGCGGCCGGTAGCTACGTGATTCGTTTTAAGGGCTGTAGGGAAACATCTGTTGTGTGACATATGTCTAATAGGTGCGTAGAATTACCAAGGTTGGGAACGTATGAATGTACATCACAAAATCCCCCCCCCCCGCAACCTCCACCCCCCAGTCTTTTTGCCTATAAAGTTTTTTCAAAAATGCTCAGGATTCTCCGAATCGTCAAAAACGAGGTTTGAGCGATTTTTATTCTTTTTTATTTTTGCCTTTCAAAAACAACAAAGCTCTTGTGTCCTTGGTATATAACATCAAAAAATCATATTGTCTCATTTTCGGAAATTTTTCCTCACCGGTATTTTGTAAAAAACCTATATAACGTCAAAAAAAAACCGTATAAAATCTCATCTTGAAAACTAGTTAGTTTTTACAGTGCAAACAGTCATCTCACGTTTATTTAATGGGATCGTTGTGAGCGTCCATCTATGGAGAAATGACTCAACTACATGCATTGTTGGTTGCATATGTATTGTGAAGTTGTAGCTTTCATCTCTGAGAAGAAAGTTGACTGAATGGCAAGATCGCATCTGGATGATTATGTGTATTGTATAAAATCAGTGACATTTGCTGTGTGAGAAAATTATTACTGAATATGCTGCCAATGAAGTATATCTGTTAGCTATACCCGACGGGTTATTTATATGTTGTCCTTTCTGAAGACAGGCTATTTCTAAGTTATAAATTACGACTTTTCCCGTTTTTTTTTTGTGACAGACATGACAGAAAAATTAGGAATGACCCATCACACATCGAACATTTTCGCAATGCCTCACATCTATGTGCTGATTTGTCTTTTCTATTGACATCACAAAATAAATTTCTATAAAATTTAAATGATTCGTAAGGAAAAGGTGTCTGAGCAGTTTCCACCCTAGAAATATTGGCACGTCTTTCGGAAACACCCTGTATAAAAAGCTCTGAGGATTATTTAGCTGTGTAATGTAAAGTGACATGGCTGTAGTATCAGATATGGCAACTGGGTTTAGGGTACGAAAACGATGGGAAACAAAATCCCCACTGAAACAAAGCACTAAAGAGAGGTAGGATTCGTGACGAGTCGATATTCCTTTGAAGTGACCAGTGAGGTAGCAGGAGAGCAGCAGAATAGCAGAAAGATATGCGGCGACACAGGCGGTGGCTTGAGCGCCGCAGCGCGCAGCATGACCTAGAACCTAGAGTATCAGCGTTCAACATCCCGAACCCGGCTCTTATTCGGAACGCCACCCTCGGGAGGGACAACAATAAGATGAAGTGGATCAGGGATACAGCTAAACCAAATCCTTTTGTCTGGAGCGTCTGTTAGAAATAAGTTAAGTGAATTAATTTTTTACATCTTGTTGGGCTTACAATGGGTTGAAGTGTATCTATCTGTAGACACCTTTTTTCTTTTTAGGGTACGGTAGGACTTTTGAGGGTAGTAAGTGGATCTACGATATTTTCTTTTGTATTCGGGTAGTTCGTTTTTACGTACGGTATTGGTAGGGTTATTTAAACGGAAATAGGTATTGCATATTGCATACGTTATTGGGTGGTAAAGTTTGGTGCCTTACCTCCTATGGGTACACCTACCAACACCATTTCATGAAAACTAACTCGTCTTTATTCTAGACTTACCGATATAATAAAAATCACCTAAAAACATACAATATACAGGGTGGCGCATCGAAAACGAAACAGACGCATTTACTGGCAGCTCAGTTTTTTTTTTGGAAAAACGCTCAGACCCGTCGATTCTGTGTTCGAGGGGGACACAAGTTTGGCAAAAAATCACGTTAACACCTGCAGCCCCCTAAGCGGAGGTGACACCAACCCTAAAATCTTAAATGGAAAGGGGGGTCGAGTGATACCTTATTTTAAAGGTCTTTCAATTCCCTTTATAATGATGTAATATACATGAGCTTCAGTTCAGTAGGTTTGAAGATTTATTGATTTGAAGCTTAAAGTAGACTTTAATAGGTACATCAGATTAGTTTGTACTACTTTCAGAAGAAATTTGTTAGTCGACGTACTGTCCAACGGATTCTAAAGGTCCACAGTTTTCATCCGTATAAAATTCACCTGGTACAAGAACTTAATGAAGACGATTTTGATCGGCGATCACAATTTGACCGGTGAAATGTATTTGGAATTACTGGAAGACGCCATAGATCCTGCATTAACAGCCATAATTATTGAAAATCTGAATGATCGGCGGTACATCGCGAATAGGTTGATGTTCCAACAGGATGGTGCCCAACCACATCACGCATTACGTGTTTGACAATATTTAGATCAGACGTTTCCAGATCGATGGATTGGTAGAAGAGGTGCCATTCAATGGCCCCCAAGATCGCCAGATTTATCACCTTTGGATTTCTGTATGTGGGGTCATTTAAAAAGCAAAATCTATGCTACTCAGCCAACATCATTAGAAGACCTGCGACAAAGAATTGTGAATGAGTGCCTTCAAATTACTCCTCAAATATTGCAAAATGTGCGGCAACGTTTTGAACAAAATCTTTATTATTGCATGGAGAGTCATGGGGCCATTTTCAACATTTACTTGCCTAACGGGTCAGTTCATTCTTCATTTTTAAATTACTTTGCTGCCAAATGTTTTGGTCTCCACTAATGATGATGTATTAGTTTTATCTAAGCTTTAAATCCATAAATCTTCAAAACTACTGAACTGAAGTACATTAATTTTATATCATTATAAAGGGAATTGAAAGACCTTTAAAATAAGGTATCACTCGACCCCCCCCTTTCCATTTAAGATTTTGGGGGTGGTGTCACCCCCGCTTAGGGGGCTGCACGTGCTAACGTGATTTTTTGCCAAACTTGTGTCCCCCTCGAAAACAAAATCGACGGGTCTGCGCGTTTTTCAAAAAAAAACCGAGCTGCCAGTAAATGCGTCTGTTTCGTTTTAGATGCGCCACCCGGTATACAGGATGTTCCATTGAAAATTGAAGTTCGTTTAATAGAAGGACTACAAATGATATTCGAAAACGGTTTGCGCAGCAAGAGTGACTTGAAATTATTAGTGTACAGCGCCTACTGAAGGTCAGGTCTAAGATCAGCTTCAAGCTTTCTGTAGTTTATAGTAATAAAGACAATTATTATTATTATTATTATTATTAATATTGTATTTTTATGGTTAGGTAGATAACAACTGGTGCCTCAAATACTACAAGAAAATGTCCAACCCCTATACTGTATTGGGACGTTCACATACTATTTTTAACATCAAAGCTGTGTTGCCAAGTAGAACAGTAATTCGCTTAGAAGTAGTGAAGATAGATTCCATAGGCGAAACCATATGTGGTTGGTGGCGCCAAGGTAAGTTTGCTGATTTTTGCGGGAGCACGATTTTCAACTGAATTTGGTATATCTTTGGTGAAAAATGTTAATCATTCACCCAAATATCTCGGAAACTAAGAGTGCTAGAAAAAAGTTTGAATACAAAAATTTTAGGGAACCAAATAGCACATCTAGTCGTAAAAATGGTAAGGTCGTATAGACTACTTCACAGAAATAGGTAATTTAACTTAGCCTCTAGATTAATTAAATCTTCGAACTCGAGATTTTTCTACATTTTCAGTGCTGGGATCAAAATTGAGGGTTTCTCAGTGTGAAACAATTATTTTGACCTTGAATTGACCTTCTCTAATATTCGTTTTTTGCAGCTACCCGCTGCTTCACGACATTCCATCAAAGGGCAATAATTGACCTTGAAATAACCTCTAAATGTAATTTTAAGCACTATGATGTTTATACCGTTAAAAGGAAATTATTGTACCTTTCTATTTCTGCAATAAAGAATCAACTTGCCCTTGACATGACCTTCAAGGTGAAGGTCAACGTTAAATCCAAGGTCACCACTAGATGAGCCATTTAATTTCCAAAAAATGTGTATCTAGCACCCTTTATTTCCGATATGTTTGAGACACCTTGTATGAGAGTACGAGATTATAAAATAATGACTGATTGCTGGTAGTAATAGTAAAAGACAAGACAACAACCCTTTGTTTCCAATATGTTTGAGACACCTTGTATGACAGAACGGAATTATAAAATAATGACTGTAGTATTACTAGTAGTAATAGTAAAAGGCAAGTTGTTTCAGTTGAAAAGGTTATTGAAGACTTCGCAACCTATATCATCAGCCTGCTTTTAAAGTCACTTGGAATTGTATACCTGCACCCGTGAATAGTAAATTAATTAAATAAATTACACTGGACGACAAATTTTAATTTTTTAATTGTATCTTGTGGGAAAAGTGCACTTCTTTGTTAATTTTGGGGCGCTGAATCCAAAAATGACAATGAAATAAAAAAATTAGTTGCGGTTTAGAAAAAAAACTTTTTATTTTTAAGGATATATTAAAAAAGTAACAAGATTCATATACTTATAAGAATCACTATATGCGCTGTTCTTTTATGGATTGTTTCTGGAGCATCTCTACCAAGAGTCCAACAGTAGTCTACAAGCATGGAAGGATTCCACTTTCCCTGGTACCTTTTTTCCATTGTTCAAATATCCTGATGAAAACGTTCGCCGTGCTCATCACTTACGGCTCCGCAATTGTCAGGAAAAAATTCCAGGTGTGAGTGTAGGAAATGTATCTTAAGAGACATATTACAGCCCATCTTTTGATACGATGACAGCATATTTTTGACAAGGGTTTTATAGTTGTCAGCTTTTCTATTTCCCAAGAAATTAGTGACCACCAGACGGAAATCATTCCAAGCAGTTTTTCAATACCTGTTAAAGTGTTTTCAAACTGTGTATCTTTCAAAATATTTCGAATCTGTGGCCCAACAAAAATACCTTCTTTAACCTTTGCCTCACTTAGTCTTGGAAATTTCTGACGCAGGTATTGAAAAGCTGACCCATCTTTATCTAATGCCTTGACAAAGTTTTTCATTAGGCCCAACTTGATATGCAGTGGTGGTAATAAAATTTTTTTCGAATCTACTAATGGCATATGCTGTACATCTTTTTGACCTAGCTCTAGGAATTGACGAACAGGCCAGTTTTGTCTGGCTGTCTCATTCACACAAAAAACAGCAAAACTTTGTGTAGCCTAGCTGCAGCCCAAGTAAAAGTGCAACAACTTTCAAATCGCCACCAATATGCCATTGGTGCTCATCGTATTTTATGCATGTCAATAGTTACTTCATATTGTCATATGATTCTTTCATGTGAACTGCATACCCTACAGGAAGAGATGGTAAAATATTTCCAAAATGCAATAACACTGCCTTTCAGCTCAATGTTGAACTGTCTATAAACAATCTCCATTCTTCTGGGTTATAGTTTATATTTAAAGCCGCCAGTAAGCCGTTAATGTTACTACAGAAAACCAAGTTATTCTCCATATTGAAAAATGGTTCTAAGTCTTTGTGGCGTTTACGAATAACACATACCGAAACATCGTCTTCTAACAAGTTCCACTGCTGCAGTCTTGATCCAAGTAACTCCTTACATTTTGGAAGTTCTAAATCTCTTACAAGATCATTTAATTCTGACTGTGTTATTTTGTGCGGTTGGTGGCATGACGTGCTCGGTATAAAATCAGGATCTCTTGACGTTGATGGCATATCTTCTTCCGGACAAATCACTCGATCGCCATGATCTGATTCGTTTTCTGATTCGCAAGTGTAGGATTCTGGGGGTTTTGGAATAGGATTTTCGTCACTGTGAGGCACAGGTCTCATCGCAGATGGTATGTTTGGGTAGTTAATAACCAATTTTTTTTTCTTGGACATACCTGTGGCTTGTCCAACACAAGGTACCATGCAAAAGTAACAATCATTAATATGATTTGTAGGCTCTCTCCAAACCATTGGGACAGCAAAGCGCATAGACCGTTTTTTGCCATTTAACCAGCTCCTCAGACTTGAAGCACATGTATTACAGCAGATGTGGGGTGCCAACTGTTTGTTTTGATCACCTAGTTTACAACCGAAATAAAGCTGATATGCCTTTGTTATTAGTGGAGTAATAGACCGTCTCTGAGACGCAAAAGTCACGTCACCACACACGTAACAAAACTGATCTGGATTGTTTACACACTTTCGAGACATCTTGCATGAACGCTGTCAGCCAACTGAGGAAAATATGGCTAATATAAATCAATATAATGTACACGTATGTATAACGTAACACAATCATGCCGATTACAACATCTTTCCTTGCCGAATATAAAAATGTAGCACGTGCATTCTTGTGAATTACAGTATATTAACACCGTCACAGCAGGAACACATATAATTACCGTATCTCTAAAACTTGAACTAATATTGAAAAAATAAGTTTCATTCCGGTTTTAGCACATTAAAAATAGTAATATTCTGATGATTTTATTTATGATATTTTTTGGCTGTTGATCAGTGTTATTTGTGTAATTATATTTTGAACCATACGTATTACGTAATAAGCTTTCAAGAAGGCAATTAATAATTGGACTTACAGCTGTTGCAGAATCGTCTACAGATTCACTTTCACTATTTTTATCACCAACCGTCACATTGTTGCTGCCACATGCCTCCTTGTTATCTACAGTAGATCCGAAATTATTACAAGTCATTTCAATTTGATTATTAGCCATTTCAAATCACGTTAAGCATTTACAAAATCAGTCTTTTTTTGTATGCATCATGTCCACCAACTAAACTTGACTTTCAACCGAACAAAGACACACTGACTGAAGAATTTTTACCTGTCCCTTAGCACCGCGATAGCGGGCACCTATATAATCTTTGTTTGTTAGAAATAATGGGCTTTTGCCCTTCCGAGATCCCTTTTTGCACATGCGTCCACAATGACTATGGAATGAAAGGGACCCTCTATTTTTGGGTTCATAATGGCATTCGCATAAGCGATACAAGGCAAGCCATCGAAATTGTCAGCTGAATGAGATAATTCGGTTCCGAACACATCGTTGCTGTGTGGATACTCAGCGCACATAAGGCAAAAAAGAATTACTTATTTTATTTATTTTTATTTTATTTATAATAATCTATACAGTGCCTGAACAATTTGATGGCAAATATTTAAGTGTCTAGCGATCTTCCTCGTACTCGTTTCAGGATGTTTTTCGACTTCGTGCAGCACTCAATTTCAGGTGTTTTGACACTTAAGAGGTCTACTTCAGATGTTCCTTTTCGGACAGAACCAGTTTCAACAAGACGACGCTGCGTATTAGAAAAGGTGCGACTATCTGGAAAAGCACGATCGGGATATCTCTTGTGATAAATCCGTCTGGCTTGCTCACCATTACCGTCGGCAAGGCGATATACGTAATGCATTTCCGCCATTTCTGCATTTGAATAATTCACCATTATTAACAAGATTGTAAAAACTAAATAATGAAAAAGATGCATTCTTCAAATATTGCATTAATTTTCTCGGACAATAGAACGGTTTTTACTTTTTTACTCAAAAATGGCGCACCGAAAGAAAATAATTCAAGAGAGACCGTTTGTTTTAAAGTGAACGGGGAATTCAAAAATAATTTTTACTCGGCAAAAAGCCGTTGGAGTACCATTTTTTTCTAAAAAAATATCGAAGTCAATGCCCGTACGCACGCCACTGTTAAAGCTAAAAATTATTTTTGCATTGAAAAATATGCAGCTTAATTAACTTTCATTACGTACTAAATTTCATTGAAATATCTGAAGCGGTTCTGAAAATATTAAATTAATTTCTATTTTTTTTCTAAAACTTCAACACCCCGAGTTTATGTAAGGAAACATTTTTGGACTATAGTTTATGAAGCAAACTAACATTATTTTTTCATGCAGATTCACACCTTTAAATATTCGCATATCATTAAGGAACTCTGTATAGATGATGCAAAAAATTTAATATTACAAGAATTCGAAGCCCATTTTGATGAGATCGATGTTACTCTATCAGCAAATGTGACTTACGAGGTGTCAAAATTGAGAGTTTTTGGCAAAATACCCATAACTCTGAAAGCAGCTATCAAAGCTCAAAGCGTGCTATATCAAACTTCCTCTTTTGAAAAGGCTTTCCAGAATATACCAAAAAGTGCAAGCTTTACTTAGAAAAATTAATTATCCTGTAGAGAGCAGTATACAGGGTGTTTCAGTTTATTGTTGCATAACTTTAAGATTCGATAGAACTTTTAAAATTAATGCATAAAGTCTATATAAACATGGGTCGAAAAATGCGTGGCTTCCGAAATACAGGGTGTTTAAATTTCCTTTCTTCTAAAATAGTTTTTTTTAAACATTTCGAACAATATTTGATGTAGAACAGTGAAAATTGGTATACAAGGGTTTTTTGGTACGACAAAACGAACCATGGGCATAGATTTACTGTAGCCGCTGGAGGGCGCTCTATACTGTACCTGTAGTGTATTAAAATTACTGAAAATTTTTTCTTAGTACAATTTTTTGCTTATTGAATAAAAAAAGTGAAACTTCGCACTTTTCAACATAGAAAAGCTCTCTTGTGAATTTTCGTTATAGTTAGCCGTTTTTTAGATATGTATTTCGATTTTTAAGGTTCGATGTATTTTTAATTATTTAAGATAAAATAACGTTAAAAAGTCAGTATCTCGATAATTGTTAGAAGTAGGCTGTGCCTGCAAATATTTTTGAAATTGAAAGCAGAATAATTCAATTAGTTGACAGTTAGTTTTGTTGACTGTTGAAACCTGAAACGTTTTTTTGCAATTGTGAATGCACAGAATTTAGTTTCTTTTACCTGTTTTTTTTTGTAAGTTTTATAAAGATGCAATTTTTATTCTCCAATCAAGAGTTAGCGGATATTCATTTTGTGTATGGCTTTGTAAATGGAAACGCAGCAGAAGCAGCCAGAGAATACGCACGAAGATTTCCAAACAGACGACATCCAACTCGATCAGTATTTGTAAGAGTGCATCGCCAAATAATTGAAAATGGTTTTCGAAATCTCCAAAGGGATCAAAACATAAACGTTCGTCAGCGCAGATTTACCCGTATGATTCTGCGTGAGTTTGATAGAGATCCGACCACAAGTGTTAGGAGAGTTTCTGGTGCCTTGGGAATTTCAGCAAGCCATGTTCACCGTGTTCTTAGAAATGACCATAGACGTCCTTACCATTTGCAACCTGTGCAAGGACTACAGCCAGGGGACGGAGAACGAAGAATCACATTTTGTCAGTGGATTCTTGATAGAACTGATAATAATAGGGAGTTTTTAAGTAACGTTCTATGGACCGATGAGTCATGCTTCACTAGACGTGGAATGGTAAATTTTCATAATCAACATATTTGGTCGCATGAAAATCCGCATGCAGTACGGGAAAGAAATTTTCAGCATGAATTTAGTGTGAACGTGTGGATTGGTATCTAACGTAATCGACTATTTGGACCCTACCTTTTGCCTGCAAGGTTAAATGCTGCGACCTACTTGGAATTTTTAAAGGCTGAACATGCAAATATGTGGGATGATGTTATATTAGATTTAAGAAGATTGGCCTGGTTCCAGCTTGATGGTTGTCCAGCTCATTATTCGCCTGGTCTCCACGATCCCCTGACCTAAATCCATTAGATTTCTTTGTGTGGGGATTTCTAAAAGAAAAAGTGTACCAGACTCCCGTAACCACAAGAGATATGCTAATAGACAGAATCAGGAATGCATGTGATGAAATAAGGCCTTATTTGAATGATGCTATACCACGTTCGATCATTCGTAGAGGTGAATTGTGCATTGAACAATTGGGTTTACATTTCGAGCAACTACTTTAGAATTTGTATGTTTGTCCTAGCTATCCAATAGCATTTTAGTTGTAAATAATTAATTTAATTTGTTAAAAATAATATTGGAAAATTAAACAAATTAATATTCTGTTTTTTTGTGTTTATTTGGTGTTATGAATTATTGCTGTGTTTAAAAACACAATCTAAACGATCATCTTGATTACTTGTAATGCCCAAATGGAAAATGTAAAAAAATATCATTTTCCCATAAATAATTAAAAATGCATCGAACCTTAAAAATCGAAACATCTCAAAAACAGCTAACTATATATAACGAAAACTCACAGGAGAGCTTTTTTATGTTGAAAAGTGCGAAGAATCAGTTTTTTTATTCAAAAAGCAAAAAATTGCACTAAAAAAAATTTTTTGGTCATTTTAATCCACTACAGGTACAGTAGAGAGCGCCCTCTAGCGGCTACAGTAAAACTATGCCCATGGTTCGTTTTGTCCTACCAAAGAACCCTTGTATACCAATTTTCACTGTTATAGATCAAATATTGTTCGAAATATTTAAAAAAAACTATTTTAGAAAGTAAATTTAAACACCCTGTATTTCGAAAGCCACGCATTTTTCGACCCATGTTTATATAGACTTTATGCATTCATTTTAAAAGTTCTATCGAATCTTAAAGTTATGCAACAATAAACTGAAACACCCTGTATTTTCCAAGTAAAGGCCGCCTACATGTCAGGTAACTAACTTTTAGTTATTTCAAAATAGCGGAGCTATAGACTGACCCTTTAAACTGCTATTTGTATTGAACTTCAAGTTTCATCTAGGCATAAAATATAACGCGTGACTCCCTATTGTACGTTTGTGTTTTTCACTGCCTCTGTGTGGGGTTATCTTGGAAGGCATACGCTCTGCAGGATCCAGCATATCAGATCATCCCAAGCTTTGTTTTGGTGTATTCATTAAGCGCTACCGATCGATATTGCACGAGTAGTCGGGCAGGCTTTTAGAAGGGAAAAGTAAAGCTCACGTTATTTTACGTTATTCAAGCATCTGTTAGCGCTCAACAAAAACATTGATGTTGATGAAAAGGATTTCGTTTGGAAAAGGCAACTTCAGCTTACTGTATTTGAACAATTTTGTTCATCCAAGGTATCAAGATCATTTTACATTGCATCCCAAAGTTCTGCGATGCAAAATATAATCATTTCTTTGGTACATCGGAATAATTAGTCGGAAAGTACAAATAAAACTGAACAATCGGATTGTACGGAAAGACGGATACCTTTAATATAACGAAGAATGAAGGAATTAGTTGCGAAATGAAGGTTATGCATCTAAGAAATACAACTCCAATATGAACATAATACCGCATTCATGTTCAAATAAATTGTTAGTATAACAATGTTAAGAAAGTCAGTAATTTTATTCAATGCTTGCAATCTAGCCTGCTGCGTAGCCCATCCACTCTGTGAGTTTCGTTGAAGCTAAAAGGAATATAAAATCGTTCGCCACTGCTGCTGTTGCATTCAATTTGGATAATCGTGTTTTGAATATGATTTAAAGGTCAAGAGCTGAATACGTTGAATAATTTCATAATTACGCTTCAGCAATAACAGAGCTATTGCTGCCCTGCAGAATTTTTGTTTTAATTTTGGTCAAAGTACGAGTTGATATGAGAAATGTCATTGCAGTTTAACATAACAATCCAACTACTATTTTTTGCGTAAGTTGATAAACACCAAAAAGCCATAGAAATATGATATGATTGCAAAAAGTAAGTAAGGCAGTTCTGTAACTCAAAGAACATTTCTAGAAGAGTTTGGAATTTCCACAACATTAAAAAGTGTACTAAATATGTCCGAATATACAGGGTGTCCGCAAAGTTGGGGTTTTCCTTTTCAGAAACAACTACCCTTGAAATAACAAAGGTAATGTGTAGTGAAACAAGGGCGACCAAGTAAAAAAAAATAAAGGAAAAAGTACTCACTCTCCAGTTGACGAGAAGTACGTATTTGCCCGAAATCATACCGCTCCAACAGAAAATGAAATCAGCTGATGCGCTACCGAGCAGACGCAGGCAAACAAGGAAGGCAAAATGTTGCGTAAAAAGTCTAGGTATTGCATCCCGTCCAATCGATTTGGGAGAATAAATGGTCCAATGAGCATACCGTTCACCATGCCAGCCCAAACATTCACCGAAAATGTTTGTTGAAAATGTGCCCGACGGACAGCGTGCGGATTTTCTATTGACCAAACATGAGTGTTGCGAAAGTTGTTCACCCCATTACGCGTGAACGTAGATTCGTCTGTCACCAATATGCACTTCAAAAAGTCCGGATTATTGTCATGTTGATGCAACAACCACTCACAAAACCGCACTCTTGCTGGAAATTCGTCAGGTTGAAGGGCTTGTACACGTTGGACGTGAAACGGATACAGCCCCTCTTCACGCAGCGTTTGCCACACTTTAGTGTTTTATACTTGCACTTCTCGAGCCACGTCTCTAGTGCCTGTTGAGGGATTCTCGTCTACGCGATTACCTCTACATGCGTGACCGTAACCGTCGGTTGAAGGTTGCATACTGACCTGACACACTGACCCCGACCCAGTTCTGTCGTCGGGTTGAGCTAGTGTCCTAGTACCACTCGGGGATGTCGCGGCTACAGGACGGTATTCAGATATTTTTGATATTACAGAGCCCTTTATCTCGGTTCCCTTAAGACATTGGTGTATATGGTACTAAGAAAAATTGCTTATGTTTTCAAGATCTACACGTCGTGTAAACGAAAACCCCAAGATCGAATGTATGCGTGATTGCCAAAAGCAAGGACAGCGTACAGGGCCGCATTCAGGGCTACCTCCGAATGATGGACTACCACCAACGTGTTGTAAAACAAAGATGACAGTATTTAACAGAAACAGAAAATTAACTAATTACTCAAATACACTTAACAACAACAACAGCAACAACCAAGCAAGGTGAATACGAAAACACGAGCACGCAGTGATACACGCGACGGACGGTGGCCTGAGTGCAACTCTGCCTGCCCTGCCCCTGCCCCGCGCATTATTCCGCCAGGCGACCGATAGAAATTTAATGGCGAATTGACCAATAAGGAGCGTTGTCCCCACCTGTTACCGAGAGATCACGCGCTAACTGTTATTATTTACATCTCATCTTGAATTTGGATTCAGTTTAGATCACGCGCTAACTGTTATCATTTACATCTTATCTTGAATTTGGATTCAGTTTATTGACATATTTAAATGTCATTAAAAAAATGTCGTGAAGTAAGTTGACTCTGTACCTCCCACGCTACGTCATCAGTTCGTCGAGGACTATGTTTGACATAAGCTAGCTCTTTTGAGCAAAAAGTTAGCTACGGACAAGCATGAAACAATTTTATGACCTTCCTCCTCCGCTTGAGAGAAACATGACCATTGCGATGACCAATCCCGCGTAAATAACAACATTCACCATGCGTACTGCACACAAACCACAGCAGTCGGAAGCAATTGCCGATTGTGGCGGCCACCAACGACGACGCTTGTCCATCGGGGGACCACTTCGCACTATCGACAACCGAATGTAGGAGAGTCTCAAGAGTAAATGCACGGGGACATCTTTGATCAGTTAGATATGCCTGATATGTGCGTAGAGTTACTGGGGTAGGAGGCGTATAAATAACGTCCAAAAAATCAGTTATACCCTCCCCAACCAATTGCAACCCTAACCCCCAATTTTTTTCCGAAAATGATCAGGATCGTTTAAAACGTCAAAAGATGAAGTTTGGGCGATTTTTATTATATCTTAGTTTCCGGTCTTGTTCTCTGCCGCCACGGGACCGATTTTCAAAATCTACAAAGCTGCTTTACCTGAACTTAAATACTAATTAAGTACATATAAAAGTGTTATTATTGTCTACAACCTAGTCGCTATCAGCCTCCTAGATTGCATATCGCAACATCAAACAACGTATACTTTGCTGAATAATAGTCGTCAAATTCTGGTACGCTGCGTTCTGCAACTTCGTAACTAACATATCCGTCATAATACACATGACTGGCGTTCCAGTATTCTGTAGAACACACAGCACTTTAACTAACAAAATTCGAACAAGCATGTACCAGGAAAACTGACGCTGTTGAGAGGGCATCAAGTGAATACCAACTAGGATGGAGGCCAAGGACTTCAACAGAATGCTCAGAGGACGTTTGTGAATATATCAAAGGTCTGAAACCAGAACACACCGACAGCAAATGTAGACATGTACTAACGGGTCATTTTTTAAGAGGTATAGGATTTGATTTTCAAAAAAAAAAACACAAAAAATTTGAAAAAAAAACGATTAAATCTTTATTTGAGTCGATAGAACGGTCGACATAATTTAATGTTTAAAGACTATTTTATTTCATGTAAATGTTGGCCGCGGCTCCGCTTTAGATGGCCCATGCGCAAGGTCCAATTTTGGCACACTCTCTCCAACATATCGGCTGGTATCTCACGAATAAATGCTTCAGTATTGGCTTCCAGTACGTCAATCGTTGCTGGTTTATCCCTGTAGACATTAGCCTTAACATGGCCCCACAAGAAATAGTCCAACGGCGTTAAATCACACGATCAAGGCGGCCAATTGACGGGTCCCAAACGTGTGATAAACTGTTCACCGAACTCGCCTCTCAATAGGGCCATTGTTTCGTGTACGGTGTGGCATGTGGCACCGTCTTGTTGAAACCACATGTCAGCCAAGTCCAGCTCTTCCATTTTGGGCAAAAAGTTTGTTATGATCGCACGGTAGCGTTCGCCATTCACAGTTACGTTCCGGCCATTATCGTCTTTGAAGAAGTACGGCCCGATGATGTCACCGGCCCATAATCCACACCAAACAGTGATTTTTTCGGGATGCATTGGTAGCTCTTGCAATGCTTCTGGCTGGTCTTCACTCTAGATGCGGCAATTTTGCTTGTTAACGTACCCATTCAACCAGAAATGAGCTTCGTCGCTGAACACAAATTTTCGATAAAAATGTGGATCTTCCTCCAAGTTTGCCAGCGCCCATTCACCAAATTGGAAACGTTGTGGGAGGTCGTGTGGCTTCAATTCTTGCACCAGCTGTATCTTATAAGGTTTTATACAAAAATCCTGTCGCAAAATTTTCCACGTAGTGGAGTACCAGAGGCCCAATTGCTGGGAACGGCGGCGAATCGACATTTCACGGTCATCACTAACACTGGCGGATACAGCCGCAATATTTTCTTCAGTCCTCACTCTTCGTCTGCGTGTTGGTGGTTTAATGTCCAATAATGTAAACTGGGTTCGAAATTTAGTCACAAGCTTCCGAATAGCTCCCTCATTGCCCATAAATTGGAAGCGGTGCTCGATGCACTCTCTTAACCGAGCATGAATTTTGATAGTAAAATTCAATATTTGCAAGCGTTGTTCGTTCGTAAGTCGATTCATGGTTAAATTATAGACCAAACTGAACAAGTTTGACAATGACACAAGACACGATTCACGCGTCATTTGTCAAAAACAGTGTTGGCAAAAAGATACTAGCAAAAAAATCACCCATTAGATACATTCGTTAATGATGCGCAGAGAGATAGAATCGGTTTTCATTATCGTTTGCAGAAGAAATTTTTTAAATCAAGAGTGAAAAGTACAGCCCCAAGGTAAAGAAACTTGAGGTTCTCTAGGAACTTGGAGCCTAGCAGTACCTACAAGTCAATACTGTTTGTACCTATGATCAAAGGTACATAATGAGCGAGCCTGTTGACTGGACTGCAAATATCGGAGAAGTGAATCGTAAATCCTAAATACAAGATATTCGGAAGGTTGATGCCAACCCTTTAAGGGGTGATAGAACCATGCATTTGTTCATTAACGAAGAACAACTTTTATATTCTGTTAGTTTTATTATTTATCTCGATAATTTGCATTTTTTTTATTGAGTACTTTGTCAATATCAAGTGACTTGTTTAACGAAAAGTGGATTTTGTGTTGTTTGTAATTCCGATGAAGTTCTGCTTGATCTACTATTTTGGGTTATTGAGCCAAAAATTATGATTTTATCGCGACTTTAAATTACAGTGTTGCCAAACATTTCCACAAATCTGAAAAGACGAACCATTTACAAAGCCTTAACCAACATTACTCTTTATAACGTGTACGCGATTATTGGATAACTTGGAAATTATTGGTATAGGGAGACTAAACATTAAGATAAATAATAAAAAATAAGGGTCGTATCGTCAGTCGTTCCAATAATTGTAGGACGCCTTTATGACCTCCTTGATCTTCATAGTTTTTCCTGTAGTTTAGAAACGAAGGCAGACAGATATTTACTGTTCCGTGTCAGCGCTCTATTTTGAGGTTATGTTACAAATCTACAAATACCGCAGCCTTTCTAAAGGAAAGAGAATATTTAGGCCCGTATCGTCAGTCGTCCCTACAATTGTAGGGCGCGTTTAAGGCCTCCTTGATTGTCATACTCCTTTCTCTCCTTCAAAAATTTCTAGATTACACTTGCCCCGTGTCAGCGTCAGCGCTCTCCTATTGTAAAGATATGTTTTCTTTTTAAATTGTAGGAAATTTCAGGCTGATAAAACATGATATAACTCAAAAGCAAGCACAATTTGATGCAAATAGATGTTTGTGACATAACCTCAAAATAGAGCGCTGACAGGGAGAAGTAGACAATCAAGGAGGCCATTAAGACGCCCTACAATTGTAGGGACGACTGACGATACAGGCCTAAGAAAATCAAAGAGGCCATAAACGCGTCCTACAACTGTAGGAACGACTGACGATATGTCCCTAGGAATTGTATGGTTTTCTGCATGATTTTGGCTTTCTTCTGGGATTTGCCATAATTGCGCGTAACTTAATCCTGCCTTGGTCATGGCATATACTAACGAATTGGATACTAACTCGTAGAACTTGCTTTTTCCACAGATATCATGTAATTCAATAACAATATTGCGTTACAGCTTCATCGAAAAATACTGTATTTTAGGTCTAAGACAACACATTAAATGCTTATTCCAACAGAATTTGCCTCTGTTTCGTAAAGCGACGAATCTTGTTCTGGAAGTGAGAAACGCTCTTCATGAATTCCGCAAAGAGCAATGGAGCGACTTTCTGGCGGGGATTCATGACAAGTATTCCTCTTTGGAAAGTTGCGAAGTCGCTCAGTAACGGAAAGCGAGAACAGCCCCCGCACATCCACGGTTCTGGGGACATAGTCTTAGGACAGAGGAAAGTGTCATTGAAAGACAGTTCGCTCGCAACTATGACTCTAAATAATGACCTCGACAAGGAGCAACACATCGTAAGATCCATCAGGAGATATTTTAAGGCCAACGGCGTCAGTGACAGCGACTCTTCCATTAGTGATTTTTTCATAGGAGAGTCTTATTCAGAAGATTCCTCGACTGGATAGTTGCAAAGCACTTCAGTGGAAACTCCCGAGATCCCGTATTACAGACCAGTAGAGGTTCAAGGTCATATTAATGACTTCAAGCGGTGTAAGTCACTAATAAGGTCTTCCATGCATTTTAACATCAGCATGGAAGACCGCTGATGTTAAAGTGATTCCAAAGAAGGCGGGTTCGATACTTCCCCAGGATTACCGTCCTGTTAGTCTGCTGTCAGCTTCTTGTAAGCTCGCTGAAAAGGTGTTTCTACCTTGAAACAATGTCGTCAGACCAGAAGATGATTCCTAACGTGCAATTTGAGTTTCGGTCTGAGCATAGTACGTTAAATGCGGTTAGGCTTGTGGAGCGAGTAACCAGAGGTGCCACCCTTAACGAAAGTACTGGCACCTTGCTTTTGGCTGTCTCAAAGACATTAGACAAAGCGTGGCATAAGCGCTTCCTCGGTACATTGATTCAAATGGATTTACCCTTGGTGGCTCCTAGAATTTTTGAAATTCTTCCCTGAAGGTAAGAAATTTCGGATCAAAATTAGTAATGTTCTGGTGACAACAAGACTCACAAAGTCAGGTGGCATAGCAATCCTTTGCGTGAGTCTGAAGACGACGCAGTCGAGCAAGTTCGCAATCGCACAAGACCGCGGCTCGCACTGTGAGTCAAATTAAATCGCGTGACTTTAGGTCCAACCAAAATTACAACTGTTTCTTCTACAACCAATCTCTAAATTAATTTTAGGATAAACGTAAAATTTCCGAATAATAATAATTCCAAGAGGCCATATTGACGCACTTTCTCCTCTTTGAAATGCCTCCTTCCTTTCCATCTTGCGTCTTTCCTTCATTCTCCTCCAATCTGGTCAACTACACCTGACCTACCTACTGACTTACGATATTTTAACTCAGAACAAAGGTCCTGCGGACCGCTCTTACAGACAACAACGTCTGTATTGAGCGGGAAAAAAATAGTGTTTGAATTTGGAACCTGCACAGGTCAGATATTTGACGTCCGTACTGGGTGCTGGTTGTCCAGCGCACACCTACAGAAGACGACGATGCGGGGCTGTATCAAATCTATAGACACATGCGAATCCTAATTTAATTTTAATTGCGGAACCAATGAGGACATCTACATACCAAGACACTGCGATTGCTATACTAAGTGACATATAAATCCGAACACCCAGTTTAAATGGTTTTATTTTAATAAAAGTTGGTGAATGTATTTATCTTACTGTAAATAACAAGTGAAAAAATGTTCAGCCTTATCAGTTGGACATTCCGGTTTTTATACTGCTTTTTTTTAATTCACTAACGCTCTAAAAATGAATATTTCAGCCGCAGTAAAGAATCAACGTTGGCGGATTTTGGTTCTTGACATCCTTTACGATCGGTTACGATGCCTATAGTACGGAGACCTGTACGATTTCGTCAACTTAGTGAGTTTGATAGGGGCCGTATAGTGGGACTTCGGGAAGCTGGACTTTCTCTTCGGGCAATTGCAGTTAGAGTGCAAAGAAGTGTAGACACTGTGGTTAGGTGTTGTCAGGCATGGCTTCGAGAAGGCCGTACGCAAAGAGCAAGGGGCACTGGACGCCGCCATAGAACAACAGACCGTGAAGATCGCCGCCTAAGATTATTGGCCTTAAGGGACCGTTTCTCCACTACCAGGTCCATTGCAAATGAATGGTTTGCAGAACACGGAAGACCTATTGGCATGCGAAGCGTTTACTGACGAATGAGAAGTTTTGGCTTGTTTTCACACCGGCCGCACTGGGTCCTCCCTTTAACTCGAGAACACCGACGTAATCGCCTTGAGTGGTGCAGACAACGGTCACTCTGGGATCAGGAATGGAACAGTATTGTCTTTAGTGACGAGTCTCGATTTTGTTTAGGCATGCACGATGGTCGTGCCAGGGTTAGAAGGCGACGTGGTGAAAGGAGGAATCCACAGTTTTTTGTTGAAAGACATGTTCATCACACTGTTGGAGTTATGGTTTGGGGTGCTATAGCTTATGGTTCCAGGTCACCTTTAATCTAGAACCCCATCTTTTACCCTATCTTGACACCCTGGCAGATCCAACTTTCCAACAAGATAATGCCAGACTACATGTTGCAAGAGTCACAATAGATTTCTTTCAACATAATGATGTCACATTGTTACCATGGCCACCAAGATCTCCCGACTTACCCCAATTGAGCACGTGTGGGATATGATGGGTAGGAGATTGCTCAATTTGCAACGTCCTCCTCAGACTCTAGAAGCACTTCGAGAGGAGTTGGTGGTTGCCTGGAATGAGATACCACAGGAGGACATTGACCACCTGATCAGAAGCATGTCTAGGCGCGTTGGAGAATGCGTAGCACATCAGGGTGCATCCACACATTATTAAAGGTCAAAGGGCTTTAAAGCAGTGCAATCATTTTGGAATTTTTATCATTTACTTATTCTGCTTCATTAAGTACTTATAAAAATTTTATTAAAATAAAACCATTTAAACTGGGTGTTCGGATTTATATGTCACTTAGTATACATCCATTCCTACCAATCGTAGGGGTTTGAAAAGTAGTATATAAAGAGGTGAGTCATATTAGATTTCTGAAGCTCCTAAGGTTAGTAGAATTGTGACAAACATCCTCGAGAAGATTGTTCTACAGTCTCGAAGTTCCGGGAACAAATGATCTATCGTTCGCACCTCGGCAGTGAAAGCCTGACGGGATTTTCTGGCAGACCTAACGCGTGGTACGTGAAATCGGTTGCTTACCATAAAAGAGCAAATGGTTTCTTTCAGGAAATCATGCATTTTCCCTTTAATAAAACACCAACACGTCACAACATATAATGTACAACACCAAGTGACACGTACTTTTGCACTTACGTTCCCAATGTTGTTCTTCTTATGTCCCGACGTCGGACTCTTCAAATTAGTGTATTCTAAATTCATGTTCGGAATTCCGTTGCACCTCTCCAACTTTACCGATGTCTTCGTAGACTCTTCAAATCCGGTACCTTTCACTCTGACACTAGACCATTTGATGGGGAAATTCATCAAGTTACTGACTGATCTGTTCCTCCCGACATCGATTTTGAGACTACCTCCGATCGTTCTGCTCTTTCGCCTTTCATCTTCTTGAGGAGACTTGGTGTCGCTGGTTTTTCTGCTATCCGATCTACTACTTTTCGTAGAGGACTTGCTCAGCTTTTTGCGCTTTGTTTCCCGTTGTGTCTCTGGGGTCGATGTCGCGGAAGTGATTATCAACGGAATGTCTGTTGGTAACGGGAAATGTTCACTCATAACGAACCGAGTTACACTTACAGGATCGTTATTATAACTATGCGGTTTACTTAGATACGTTTAGTGGAATTCATATGTTTGTTAGATGATATGTCGACGGACTGAGGATGAGGAAGAAGTAGGAATAAGTTTTCACAGCAGCCTTTTCGTTTAGGACTTTTCTGCCACGGATGTTTCGGTTGCTGTACAGTTTATAAATATGGTTCGTATTATGTATAGGAAGCATGGAGTATTATACAGGGTGGCGCATCGAAAACGAAACAGACGCATTTACTGGCAGCTCAGTTTTTTTTTGGAAAAACGCTCAGACCCGTCAATTTTGTTTTCGAGGGGGACACAAGTTTGGCAAAAAATCACGTTAACACGTGCAGCCCCCTGGGCGGGGGTGACACCTACCGTAAAATCTTAAATGGAAAGGGGGGTCGAGTGATACCTTATGTTAAAGGTCTTTCAATTCCCTTTATAATGATGTAAAATACATGAGCTTCAGTTCAGTAGTTTCGAAGATTTATTGATTTAAAGCTTAAAGTAGACTTTAATATGTACATCAGATTAGTTTGTACTACTTTTAGAAGAAATTTGAATAAAAGAATTTACTTAATAAGTAAATGCTTTTCTTCACTACGCGATGGTTTGTTTATCATTTTGTTGTTGAAAATAGCTATTGAAGCGTTTTTTGTGGCAAGAAAGTTATTTCTTGAAGAAAGATAAGGAAATATCGTACTTATTTTAAATAGGAATTTAGTACATAGTTTGCGATTGATTTGACCAAACTTAGTTGCTAAACTAACTTATAACGCTTTATTACATAAATTAACCATGGTATATTCCAGATCAGAAAGAGTTGAAATTATCGAAATGTTTTTCGGAAATAATCAGTGCGCTAATAGAAGAGCAGAAATATTTAATGAGCGACATTAGAACAGTAAAGTGCATTGAAAGTGTGTTCTAGAACTTGTAGCTAAATTTCGGAAAACTGGGTCAGTCGCCAATATATACTAAGTGACATATAAATCCGAACACCCAGTTTAAATGGTTTTATTTTAATAAAATTTTGTGCTTAATGAAGCATAATAAGTAAATGATAAAAATTTCAAAATGATTGCACTGCTTTAAAGCCCTTTGACCTTTAATAATGTGTGGATGCACCCTGATGTGCTACGCATTCTCCAACGCGCCTAGGCATGCTTCTGATCAGGTGGTCAATGTCCTCCTGTGGTATCTCATTCCAGGCAACCACCAACTTCTCTCGAAGTGCTTCTAGAGCCTGAGGAGGACGTTGCAAATTGAGCAATCTCCTACCCATAATATTCCACACGTGCTCAATTGGGGATAAGTCGGGAGATCTTGGTGGCCATGGTAACAATGTGACATCATTATGTTCAAAGAAGTCTATTGTGACCCTTGCAACATGTGGTCGGGCATTATCTTGTTGGAAAGTTGAATCTGCCAGGGTGTCAAGATAGGGTAAAAGATGGGGTTCTAGAACTTCGTGGATATAACGCTGCGCGTGCATGTTACCTCTGATGAAGATTAAAGGTGACCTGCAACCATAAGCTATAGCACCCCAAACCATAACTCCAACAGTGTGATGAACATGTCTTTCAACAAAAAACTGTGGATTCCTCCTTTCACCACGTCGCCTTCTAACCCTGGCACGACCATCGTGCATGCCTAAACAAAATCGAGACTCGTCACTAAAGACAATACTGTTCCATTCCTGATCCCAGAGTGACCGTTGTCTGCACTACTCAAGGCGATTACGTCGGTATTCTCGAGTTAAAGGGAGGACCCAGTGTGGCCGGTATGAAAACAAGCCAAAACTTCTCATTCGTCGGTAAACACTTCGCATGCCAATAGGTCTTCCGTGTTCTGCAAACCATTCATTTGCAATGGACCTGGTAGAGAAGAAACGGTCCCTTAAGGCCAATAATCTTAGGCGGCGATCTTCACGGTCTGTTGTTCTACGGCGGCGTCCAGTGCCGCTTGCTCTTTGCGTACGGCCTTCTAGAAGCCATGCCTGACAACACCTAACCACAGTGTCTACACTTCTTTGCACTCTAATTGCAATTGCCAGAAAAGAAAGTCCAGCTTCCCGAAGTCCCACTATACGGCCCCTATCAAACTCACTAAGTTGACGAAATCGTACAGGTCTCCGTACTCTAGGCATCGAACCGATCGTAAAGGATGTCAAGAACCAAAATCCGCCAACGTTGATTCTTTACTGCGGCTGAAATATTCATTTTTAGAGCGTTAGTGAATTAAAAAAAAGCAGTATAAAAACCGGAATGTCCAACTGATAAGGCTGAACATTTTTTCACTTGTTATTTACAGCAAGATAAATACATTCACCAACTTTTATTAAAATAAAACCATTTAAACTGGGTGTTCGGATTTATATGTCACTTAGTATACTTCTAAAAAAAACTCACTGAACAAACTGAAAACTGAATGAAAGCTCTAATCGAATGGACTATGCAGTATTGAATGAAACAATATTTCTTCACCGACAAACACTGTTAAACGATTTAGGGTGTGCGAGATGTCAAGTTCAAAATGAGTTTTTGTAGGGAAACATATTTGCACCATTGTTTATAAAGCAAACTAACATAAATGTTTCATGTAGATCCACACCCTTAAATAATCGTATATCATCAAAGAACATCCTGTATATTGCAAATAAATTGACAGGGTCCTTGTGGGATGGATAGTATAAATATCAGAAACTGTGATTTCCACTATACTATCCAAACACCGTTAACTCAAAAAATAATCGGACCCCAATTGCAAACCGTAGTGCTCTCAGTTCCCAATTTCAATCCGATCGCATTTATTAGGAATAAAATGAATGAAAACGTATAAAAAGTATCTGAAATATTTCTAATTTATTCCTTTCGAGGACGACAGGAGAAAACCACAAAGTATCGCAAACGGGTTAGCATGAAAATATAATTGTTTGATCAAAGAGATGTGTAAATAAAACTAGTTTTTCAAAAGTGTTATTTGAGGTACATATTAGACCAGGGAGCAAAATAAATACTGGTGAAATGATAGTTATTTATTCGCTGTATAACTCAGGTAAAATTTTTTTCGTCGTTAATCATCATTGCATCGCTTCCAAATATTTTCGAATCCAGCACTTTCCCAGAAAACTGGAGATTGACTCATGTCCAGCCCATCCCAAAAAAGTAGCTGAGATCGACCTTTATAACTACAGCACTATAGTTCTGCTTTATGCTATAATACTAAACTACTAAACTTGGATAGTTCAAAAATCGGAAAATAAAGGTGTTTCTAGCTTCCTTATAGCAGCCGCGGTGCCCTGGCATTATGCTTCAGCCTGCGCGTGAGTCCTGAAATTTTTGAACGGCAGTGTACCTATATCTGCTAGGTACTTGATACGTTTACGCCTATCAACTCTGAAAATTAAAGTACTCGGCGTTCGCCGAGGTATTTGGTGACATGAACATGTCCCAATTTTCAGCCCTTCACCCTTAACACGACCGTATATTTTAATTTTCGTCTGATTTTCACATCACGCTATGCTCCAGATATTGGCTAGCATCCCTCCCCCAAGGCAATCGATAGAATGGTACATTACTCTCTGCTCTCGGTTGGTGTCAAGCGACGAATCCCTTAAGGCATTGCAAAACTGTCGTAGTAATTCTTTTTCGTTTTCGCAATTGAGGATGTGATAGAGACAAAATCAGGGCACGATAATTAGGCTTTGTATGTATGTGCTCATGTTAATAACTGCGTTAGGTAGGTTGAGACACTCCCAATACTGACAAGCTCAACAGGGTGTAAACGTTATTTAAATGCGACTTTAAAGTAAAATAAATTTGACAACGCCGCAATGCCAGACGTAAATTAAGACGGAACGCAGTGTAAATAAAGACGGAGTTTGTTATTTTTGGCTGTTAGGTATTATTTCATTATTTGATAATGTACTCGTAAAATGCAAACAATTAAAAAAAACGGACTTACCACTAACCGTCACAGCGCTTCACCTGGTGTGTGAAAGTTTATTGAACGTATTAAAAAAATCCACTTGTAAATAGGGCACACAATTTTGATACATACATTGTTTTTCTTTTTAAAACCCACACTGCACCTTTTTGTATTTAAAGAAGTTGTTCAAAATGTCGTCCTCCACAGAAGCTTCATTACGACGAACCCAGTTTCTTCTTACTCTAGGTCCTCGAAGTTGTCCATTTATTATTTCAGCCGCATTAACAACTGTTTCGCGAAGTTGTGGTTCAGTTGTTATTGGACCAGTCCCATAAACCATCCCTTTAAGTTGTCCCCAATATCAGAAATCCATCGGATTGAGGTCATTCAAATACTGAATGACGCCTCTAAAAATGTGTGGTGGCGCCCCGTCATGAAGAAACCACAAATTCTGTCTCCGTTGTATTGGCATGTTGTCTAAGGTCTGTTCCAAAAGTTCTGGTAGGTTATTGGCTAGAAAGTTAAGGTGTCCTTCTCCTGACAACTTTGAGGGTAACTCGAAAGGGCCAATTATATAACCTGTCTTCCACGAGAGCGAATATTAGTGGGTTGAACACTTCCTGTATCTCGTAGTCTTTGGTACACTTGCACAAATGTCCTTCTGTCTGGGTGTACCCGTTGGCGGAATCTGTCACGATAAATTTGAGCTGCAAGATTTCAATTCTGACGAGCTTCATCGTAAACTACAGAATCACCTCCCTCTATGTGCCACCAGGGGAGGCCCTAGACGAAGATGACATCGCTGACCTCCTGAGAGGCCCAGGAGCACGCATAGTCATCGGAGGTCTGAACTGCAAGTCTCCGGCATGGAAAAATAACGTCGAAGAGAGGAATGCAAGGCAGCTCCAAGAACACGTCGATGCCCTGGCGGGGGTCATCGTCGGTCCGGAGCAACCAACCTACATTCCATTAGGCAATGGGCGACCTGCGGTGCTGGTCATAGCCATCCTTCGCAACATCAGAGAGAAGTTCGAGATAGAGACCCTGGAGGAAGGATCGTCGGACCACAACCCGATCCTACTAACGCTGGGCACAGGGTCTGCAACTCAATATAGCTTGACCACCAAACGGGCGAACTGGAACCACTACAAATCCAACGTCCAAAGGAATATCATCCAAATTCCAACTATCCGATCAGCAGAGAAACTGGACAACGCTGTAGAGGAGCTGGAGAATGCTGTCCTGCGAGCGCACGAGGACAGCACCCACTCCGAGACTACGGAAGTTCCAAGACACCTAAATGGTCCAGCACCGCACCATATTAGGCACCTGATCAGGGAGAACAGAAGACTCAAGCGAGAACATCTCCAGCTGTTGACAGAGGATTCGAGAGCTGCGCGAAACAGAGCATCGCTAGCTCTGAAGAACGCACTCGCGGAACTCCGAAACAACAGCTGGAATGCAGCCTGCGCAGAACTAGAGACCCAGGATGGTACGGCCTGGACTATGCAACGAAAATTTCGTCGTCAGCGCATCACGATCCCCACACTTCACAGGTTGAAGGTCAGAAATCGCCGGGAAAGGACGGCATCAACAACAGGATGCTGAAGAACCTTCCCACCAAAGGCATTGCTGCGCTCACCAACATCGCCAATGCCACTCTGAGACTTAACCACTTCCCGCGGCGGTGGCGGGAAGCCCAGGTTATAATGCTCACCAAGCCAGGCAAGGACCGGAAGTTTCCTCAGAACTACCGGCCCATCAGCCTGGTTTCCTCGATGGGCTAAGTTGTCGAAAAGGCCATAGACGTTCGACTAAAGAAGCAGGCAGAAGACCTATAACTTCTCCCCTCAGAGCAATTCGGCTTCAGATCCTTCCACAACACGGAACTCCAAGCGCTAAGACTGACAGAACACATCACCAGTGGCTTCAATCTCCAGGAGGCAACCGGCTTCGTCCTGCTGGACGTGGAACGAGCCTTCGACCGAGTTTGGCATGATGGACTCATCACCAAAATGGAAGCTGCCGGAATCGACGAGAACATGTGCCAACTGATCCAGAGCTATCTAACAAAAAGATGGTTCACGGTGAGGATTGGTACATGCCACTCAACCAGAAGACAGCTGGAAGCAGGCGTGCCCCAGGGGTCAGCCCTAGCCCCCCTGCTGTACAACATTTACACGCATGACGTACCGAAGACAGCAGTCACAATGCTGGCGCTATATGCAGATGACACTGCTATAGCCGCCAAGCATCGACGACCCGAGATCGTCCGTAGGAGACTACAGGATGAACTGGACCTCATCCAGGACTGGTGCGTGAAATAAAAAATCCGCATCAACGTCCAAAAGACGCAGGCAATCTTCATCCAACGAAGAAGGATCGCAAGACCTCCCGAAGCATCCATCTTCGACGAAGATATCCAGTGGAGTGACAAAGTCAAATACCTGGGGATCGTATTTGACAAGTCCCTCACCTTTAAACCCCACATAGAAGCTGTCATCGCTAAGACCAGAGCAGCCATGGCCGAACTCTACCCATTACTGGGTAGACACAGCCGGATGCCGCTAGCGACCAAGTTACGGCTGATCAAGGCCATCGCCAGACCTCAGCTCGCTTATGCCTCCGCGGTCTGGGAGTACTCTGCTCCCAGCTACCGCAAGCGACTTGCTGCTCAAGAGATGAAGCTACTCCGGATCGCCACCGGTGCACCTGCCTACGTAAGAAACTCAACCTTGCGTAGAGACCTGCACTGGGACACCATCCACGAGTACATGAGGAAAAAAAGCGTTCCCAGAGACTGAAACACGTGAGGAGACGTTGTAGCAGACCGTAGGTCACGCACAACACATGGCCTTACCGAGACGCTGATGAGTCGGGCCACACAGAGGTTAGGGTTTAGTGGGTATTAGGTAGTCTCCTCAAGACCAAAAAAAAAAATCGTTAATTAACAACATTTCGTCGAACTCTTGATTCGAGAACATTGTAAATAAACACGACGACGTACGCGAACAAAACAACAGGCCCGATGCCCGATAACTAACCACTGTTACCGTTTGCGATCGATTGCCGGTTCGATAAGAGTGATGAAAGGCCGACGCGCTGTTGTCATGTGTGTTTTAAATATTTAATTTAATGAAACTTACTTTCTTACTGAATACAAATTTTGGCTTAACTTAGAAAAACTTAATGCGATTTATTTGTTAATTACCCAAATACGTTTCAGATTAGATTATAAAAATTAGTAAGATTGTGGTGATTGTGGTCGATATAAAGCACTTAAAGTTGTAAACTATAAAGCCATTTAGACAAAAAACTATCGACTTTTGGACCATGGGTCATATGAACTTTTTGACTTCCTCCCCCCCCTATTACCCGTTTTAATAATGGCTACCGTAACGTTTACACCCTGTATGGGAGTTGAATCCTCTTATGCCAATCCCAAAAGGCAAAGCAATTTCACACGTCACCTACCGATCCGAGGAATTCATTCTCTACAACAGTTTGGAAAGTCTCGACTGGCGTGTGTTAAATTTGAGTAAGTTAGGGCGTTGATACTGATGCAATAGATCAATATCTAGCTCTTAATACGAGTCTCTTCACAGATCTACGCAAATCTAACAAGGTACAATGGTTTGATAGTGATCGTCATCGCATCAGGGACAATATGAAATTTTTACAGAACTGCACATAAAACCAATCCCACAATGTTAATGAAACAAAAAACTATATATAGAGAAGCTATCACTAAGCGCAGAAAAAGAAGCAAATGATAGGCATGTGTACTCGGTGGGAAACAAGCATTATGAAATCTTATTAAGAAAAGCACCACAGGTTCCACTTTGAAAGCAAACGCTTTTAATCTATTTTCCACCAAAGTTGCACATAACCTACTAGGAAGCTTTCCTAGTAGGTTAAGCAGAATAGTTTCCCGTTTATTTGTATGAATACACAACTTTTCCGACAAATTTTAACCATCAGGCGCACTGTTGCGAAAGAAGTTCATTTCTCAAAAAAAAAAAATTAATGAAAGTCGTACAGAAATTAAGTTATAAACCTGATTTTCAATAATTTTGAAAAATAAATATCTGTATTTTGCCTTCATCGTCATGATATTAGGGCACGCATTAATAATTTATTGTAGCAAATGTTGTACTAAACAACTAACGAAAACAAAAGATTTTTTGATACTGAAGGTGTAAATAAGGTTTAATCTGTATCGTAGGTGATCTGAATGAAAAGCGGTCGCTTTTTATGAAGTTAAATAAGACAGTATTATGCGAGTTTATTTATTTATTTATTTATTTATTTATTGAAATCCACCACCAACAGTGTTAACCAATTACTGGTGGCAAAACAACAATAGAAATAGTAAAAAAAACATATAAAAATACAACGAAAACTAAAAACTAAATCATTTCACTGCAAACTCTCTTAATATTCGAAATACTTGTGTTGAACAAATCAAATGTACTCTGTAGACTATTATAACATGAACACATCGAGTACAAAGGTGAGTGCAACAGTAAGTTAGTTCGTGGGGTAGATAGGTAAAAAGTGAGTGTATTGCGAGTAACAAATTTTGGAGCATTAAATTTAATCTGTGCTAGAAATGATGGACAATCATAACTGCTATGCACTACTTTATGCAGGAATATTAGCGAGTGAATAGTTCTTCTGTTATCAAGACTGATAAACTTGTGCTTACGTAACAGGTCTTCCTGTGGGACCCCAATGGGTGGGTACGTACCGTCAATTTTGAATGAAAGAAATTTCAGAAATTTCCGCTGAATCTTCTCCAGAGAGCCACAAGTTGTAACATAGCATGGATTCCATATTAGCCGTCCATATTCTAATTTAGACAGTATGAATGAATTATAAAGCATAATCATGGCATCTTTGTTACTTAATTCCTTTGAGTTACGTATTACAAATCCTAATAATCTGTTGACAGCATTAATAAGGATTGAAGCTAAGTGACATGTCAAAAATCACACCCAGGTCCTTGCATTCTTGTACTCTCAGCAGAGAATGATTGCCAATTCTGTAGTCAAATACAATAATATCTAGCTTTCTGGTGTAAGACATAACACTACATTTACTGTAGTTACTTGGAAGTCGATTTACAGCACACCATTTAACTATTTTGGCTAGGTCTTTTTGTAAGTGAGCACAGTCAGTGCTGCAGTCGACATTGGAAAAAAATTTCAGATCATCAGCATAGATTAAGTCGCTGCTGTCGATGTCGCTAACAATATCGTTTATGAACAGTATGAAAAGCAAAGGACCTAAGCAGGAGCCTTGAGGTACCCCTAAGGTTGGGAAGAATTCAATGGATTTGACAGCCTCATATTCAACATATTGCTTTCTTCCTGATAGATATGACTTAAGAAAGGATAACAGCTTGGGGGAGAATCCAAAATAGCTCAGCTTCGTTAACAGAATACTGTGATCAAGTTTGTCAAATGCTTTACTAAAATCTGTATAAATTACATCCACCTGGCTATTAGCATCTAATGCAGAGGAGACTGACTGAGTAAAACAGGCTAGGTTAGTTATGGTTGATCTACCCTTCATAAAGCAATGCTGAGAAGTACTTATTTGGGAATGTGTATTGTGGTATAGGAAATTATGAAGCAAAGTTTCTAAGGCCTTGGAAAAGATACATACTAGGGTTATCGGTCTATAATTTTCAATCTGTAGTCTATCACCCTTCTTGAAAATGGGACGCACCTTTGATTTGTCCCAAATTTCAGGAAACGTGTCAGTCTTTAAACATAGGTTGAAGATCTTTGTCAAGGGATGAGCTAAGACGTAGGCACAGTCACGCACTAAAAATGATGGGATTCCGTCAGGTCCGGAGGTAAATTTATTTTTCATTTGCTTTAACACTGTAAAAACTTCTTCTTCGGAAAAGCCCTGAAGTATTATGTTAGTATGCCAGTCCGAAATATCAGTTGCGTTCGAGGGCATAGTATATACAGATTGAAAAAATAGCGCACAAGCATTAACAATTTCATTGGGTTTGTCATACTGCTTACCATTATAGTTTACTTGGCTGATTGTAGAATTTTGTCCCCTTTTGTTACAGATAAATGACCAGAAATTGTTCGGATCCTGAGATAGGCTACTTTGGATATCTACTAGATATTTTTGGTATACGTTACGCTCATCTCGCTCAATTTTGGTCCTTAAGTCTTTGAACTCAGTGTATGTGATCAAACTTTTATCCTTTTTAACCTTTTTGTGTAGCAAATTTTTTCTTTTAATGTCTCTAATCATTTCACCGTTAAACCAAACTGGAAATTTGAGAGATCTGAGACTTGTCCTAGGGACACACATATTAAAAATCTTACGAAGAATGTTATAAAATGTTTCCAAAGCTACGTTTACATCTGTTAAATTGTCAAGAAACGTCCAATTAACCAAGCTTATTTGTTCATATCGTGCTACAAAATTGGCTTTTCTGAAATTATATGATTCTCTGGCGCATTTGATACTCTTTTTAGAATGGAAGCTCATGTTGATTATCGTGACAAGGGGAGGATGGTGAACATCCTCAGGTAGTAGGTCATCATAAGCCTTAACGACGCTACATTGTTTATTTGATAACACTAAATCTAATAGCCTATTATTTTCATTCCGAACATCATTGAATTGAGAAAGATCGAAGAAACCCATAAATTACTGAATTGTTTTCTTTTATGTTTTTAGTTATTTATTAATAAAAATGGCACATGTGTACACTAATGAGGAGGGGTAGACATTGTTTTAGCGCACGGAGAAGTAAGTCAAAATTCGCGAGCGGCTTCTCGTTTGTATGCATACCGATTTCCGAATAGGCACATACCACTTATAAGAAAGTGAACTGTTAAGCTGTCTCATTTTATTATCTCGATTTCTGTAGGACTTTTATTACATTTTTTTTTGAGAAAGCAACTTCTTTCGTAACAGTGCATATGTAGTTAAAATTTGTCGGATGAGTTGTGAAACACCCTGTATATCTAAGTTTACATTTCGGGAGGTTTCGTACAAAGAAGTCAAAGATGCAGTCAATTCGATTAAAAACACTAAGAGAACAGATATTTACGGCTTCAATAGTAAGATTATGAATATCATCGTATACCCTTTAGCAAAGCTTATTAATACAGGGATTGTCCGGAAAGTAATAGGACTCATTTTCTTCCGCCATGAGTGTACTTCGGAGCGTGCACGCACCGACTGCATTCGGTAGAGGGCATTCCTAGCTAACGAATGAGCGGCTGGTCAGTTATCTCCGAGCACTTGGAGAATCAGGACAGGCATTTTCGCGCGACTTGTTTCTGTGAGTGGTGCAAGCCGAAAATGCAGCGTTCGTTAGAGCAGAGGTACGCGATTAAATTCTGTGTGAAACCCGGTAAATCTGCGACAGAGACGTTTGATATGATCAAGCAGGCTTACCCAGTTGTTGCTTTAGCAAGAAGTGGTGTGTTTCGGTGGCACCAGGCCTTTTTGGAGGGCCGGGAAGAGGTTGCTGATGAAGACCTTGCTGGAAGACTTCGACAAACACCGATAATGTGACTCGTGTGCGCATAGTTTTGAACTCAGACCGTCGACTAAGTATTCGTTTAATTACCCATATGCTAAATTGACCAAAATCTGTGGTTCATGACATTGTGACACAGCATTTGAACATGCGCAAGGTGTGCGCGAAGATGGTCCCAAAAGTGCTCACTGACGACCAGAAATTGCGGCGGGTGGAAGTGTGCCAAGAAAATTTGAACATGTGTGAAAGTGACCCCCAATTTTTGAATAACGTAATCACAGGTGACGAGTCGTGGATCTTTGAGTATGATCCCGAGACAAAGAGGCAATCTTCCTAGTGGCACACGACGGCGTCTCCTCGCCCAAAAAAGGGTAGAATGAGCAAATCCAAAGTAAAAACGATGCTCATTGTCTTTTTTGACTTCAAAGGCATCGTCCACCATGCATCTGTTCCTCCCGGACAAACGTCAACGCCAAGTTTTACGTGGAAGTGCTCAGGAGACTCAGTTGCACCACGACAACGCCCCGGCTCACAAAGCCTTTCTTGTGAACAGCTACCTGACCAAGGCCGGCATCCCAACGCTTCCACAGCCGCCCTACAGCCCAGATGTGGCCCCTATTTTGAGCCTATTTTGAAGGTTTTTAAAGAATTGTAACGATTGGCTCAATAATTTTTTTTAAATCGACTCAGTCCTATAACTTTCCGGACAAACCCTGTATTTGTCTAAAATCTAGCACATTCCCTGCGTCTCTAAAAGTGTTTAAAGTAACCAACTTTCAAAGGAAGATCTGTTGACGAACTCTCTAATCATTGCCCTAAATGAATTATACCTTATTTTGCCGATACATTGGAGATCATCCTCAGAGATCAATCGAGTAGGCATCTAGAGTCAAGTGGTCTATTAAATACTTGTCAGTTTGTTTCAAGAAAGTTATGTCAACGACAACGGCAATAAACAGTTTCACCAAAATAATTAAGGCGAGCTTTGAAAACAAATGATACGTGAAGGCTGAATTTCTTCGATCAAACTAAAGCCTTTAATTCTGTGCAGCATGAGTTACTATTGTCAAAGCTTGCTTTCTATTCCATGGCTCTATGCAGTGTGCAGCTTCTCAAGTCTTACCTGTCTGTAAAGCAGCAATGTGGAATACAATACTGCTGTCTGTACGACCTTTTATGGGGTTCCTCGAGGATCTGTACTTGGACCATTGTTATTCTTGTTATACATCATGTCATACAGAATTAGCAACTACTACTACTCTTCTTTAAACTCACGGCACCTTAGAAAACCTAGATAATGAATCATTAGGCTGCAGGAGAGACATTCGGAACTTGTTTGTTGTTAACGGTCTGACCTTAAATGAAAACTCGGACAATGACCGTTTATCTGCAAGTTTTGACGCAAATGTATGTTGAATTTCCTTTGAGTTGGAATGAACATGCAAATCATGTTACAAAACTTTGACCAAAGCCAATTATCTGATACGTAATCTGAGAACTTGAGTTTCTCAGAAAAGACTGCTCACCAGTTACCATTCACTCTTCCTCACTAGGATAACGTACATCATTCTGGCATGGGTTATTCTGCACACATTTGTTGGCTTACAGAGAAGATATGTTAGTTACATAGATACTTATATTAGAACAGCAGCAACTAAGTACATCCGTGTCCAGACTGTCATCGCCTTTCCAAAACTAGAAATAGTGTTAAGTACCACGGGTTAAAATTGCACAAACAAAATGAAACATCTCGATTTTGAACAATTTAGCAAAACTGTTAAATGTGCTATAATTTTGACACAATGCGAAGAACCTTGGTGGTTATTGCAGGTCTGTTAAAATACAAGTTAACTAATAGAAAAAATGATGGGCAATTCCGCAGAAAGGAGGAAGAGTGGACTCGATCAGAAAAGAAGGATAGGTAATCCGAGCAATTTGTGTTATGTCGACCATTTCCGGCCTGATGAAGCCAACAAGCAGAAATTCGTATTGCTCGGGTTACCTGTTCCTTTTTTGCTGCTCGAGTCCTTTTTCTTTTTGCGGAATTGGTCATTATTTTTTTCAACTTAATATATACCTTTCTCCGCATGATCCTTTATTTTCTTTTGGAATTTAACTGTCAATGCTCAAGGCTTTCGAGATCCAGTGGTATAAATGTAGAAACCGCAGTGCGATGAAGACAAAGGAACTGAGCTTTAGACACTGAAAGCTTCGAAAGGGTTGGATGAAAGTCCTTTCCTTATATTTTCCGAATCATTTGTTTTTAAGGTATAATAGAAGCAATAACAAAGAGGGTAAAATGCTGTATTTCACTGAGGGAGAGGGAAGAATGTAACCGATTTCATTGTTTTCTTAATTGAATTTATCCACAATTTGGATTATAGTTTAATAGCAGATAACCACCCCACACTTATTAAGCCCAAAGTTTATTCCTGCAAGTGGCATGCCTACAATGACATAATAAAACCGGATCGATATCCGACCACCCGAGTTTGATGAACTTATAATGTTAGCTGCCTTCCTAGAAATGCTGTGCCGTTCTAGAAGCGTATTATTGGAAAGGCAAAGCTGCCAAACCATGCTTGAATGAATATAAAAGAATAAAAAATCTTATCGAATGGTTCTAGGTATTTTTATCAACAGGCTTTTTATGTAGGCAGCTTTCAGGTAGAAAGCTGAAGATTCTTTTAGCAACAATAACAGATACTAGCCAGAGCGGGGCAATTTGCAGTATTCAGTGCTTTCAAAAAGCCAATCCCCCTTCTTCTGAACGAGTCGTGAAATTCGTGGTACCGAAATTGATGCCTGAATATTATAGTTTAGCATTTTAGCGTTTAGTCTTTACGAAGCTAAAAAAATCATACACATCCGTGAATAAAAAGGTAAGTGCAAGGCTGTTAAAAATAACAAACATTTGGTCATGAGAAACCTTGCAAATGCTAAGCCACAGAAAGGAGAATTTCAATTATAGGACTATGTTTCTGTTGTTTAGAATTAAACATATTGTTAAGTGGATATTACGTATGATCATGAAAATAAGATTATATTGCTACGAAGAGCAAATGTTGGCCGCAAAAACATATACATTGTAAATACGAGAGGGAGAAAATACAAGATAAATATGAGAACAGAATCGGAAACCGTTAGTTCATAAAAAATAATTATTTGAATTGCCTCCTTATCGAAAACTAGTTACTTGATAAGAGTATGATTTTATTTTGGTTGTTCAGAATCATTTAAGAATCATTTAAGAACTATTGATACAATAAAGCATTCAAACTATTAGCATTTAAACTTGAGACATTTACACCAATCAATTTACAGCACTGTAGCAGTTCCTGATATCATAATGTTATCAAATCTTGAACACCGTACATATTTTTACAATCCAATTCTGAGTCAGGCTCATGCTGCAAACTGAGATGTCCAATTCTCAAGAAAAAGGACGGCTGTCGATTATGTGTATTGGTCTGCATGTGTATAACCCAAAAGTGAGAAAAGTACGTGGCCCAGAGTTTATAGAAGGAGACCGCGGAGGCCTTCCTCATCTGAGATAAGGCTTAAGCCATTTTTCATCATGGGCCATCAGGGGGTTCAGACAAATAAGTCTTTTTTGCTCGTCATTGATGCAACTGGCCCCTTAATGTGGTGCTAAAC
This sequence comes from Acanthoscelides obtectus, assembly GCA_963669975.1. Lineage (NCBI taxonomy): Eukaryota > Metazoa > Arthropoda > Insecta > Coleoptera > Chrysomelidae > Acanthoscelides > Acanthoscelides obtectus. Next base: position 13,909,320 of record CAVLJG010000010.1, read on the forward strand.
ACAACACCATTCCATTAAGAAAAACAACTGTGATATGTGGGTTAAAGTTGGGACACCCTGTATAATTGGGAATATATTAGATATATACCCCTTTGTTGTCGAGTAGTACTCCAACCTTGTATGGTTGTGGCAGCCGTTATATAACTAATTCCAATTTCAGATTGACTTACTATAAATATTACTTGAAACGGCAAAAATATGGCATCTTGTTAAATGTCATTATTGAAAATTCTTTAAACTAGACCTTCCTGAGCCAACCTATCTTTATTTAAAATAAATGTTGTCTACCTCCGTATTATACCCGAGTAATATTAGAGGATCACAATTTTTCTAAAAGCTTTATGGTCTGTGCGTGATTTTAAAATACGTGGGAGTAATAATAAACGCTTTTAACTTCTGCAGTCATATATTCTGTTTTATTAACAATAGTTAATTAATATTTGCATTTCTTATTCTGGAATGGTCCCACAAAGACCGTTGTTAAATGAGACAGCTTTTGTACAAACGGTCATGTTTAGAATGTTCGTCTTTTATGTTTTGGCTAGTAACCGGCCAAGCACCAGAAATTCGATAATGCTTTAGACCTTTAAAATTAAATTAAATATTAAATATTAAATTACATTTAGGTATTGGTGTATTCAAGTAAACACTTTCAAGGCAAAGTCCCTTACAACTTGAACGGTTATGATTAATTGTTTGGGTTGATTAAATCTCATTTGAATTCAAATTAAGGGCAACAAAACTGATGGAATTGGAGAAAAGAGATGTGCCCAAAGGTGAACTCACTACATGGGAGCCAGGAGGAAAATCAAAATGGTACAAATTGTCTGTGTAAGACATTGATTCCCAAAGTGGTCTATATCGACCCCTAGGGATCTATGACAACCTGCAAGGGGTCTACGTTAGCGAAAAAAAATTTGGGGGTCCATGAAATGAATATGGGGTCCACGATAGTGGATCTCAACACATACACTGATAGTACCTATTTACTTACATCATACTATCTTATAATATCAAAACATATACATTATTTATAAAAGTACCTATGAAGTAAAAAATTTACTATATATGTTTATAAAATTGTGTAAGTTGTAGGATGTTGGTATTCGCTTTGTGGTGGCAATACATTTTGGACTTGTAAAAACCTGAGAGTCGCAGTCTCAGAGCTTCGCTACCTTGCACTGACTTGTTCAATTCGTCACTCTATAGATACGAATGTAGGACAAATACGTTTATTCGTTTCCTAAATCTTGAAAAGGAAAGTGCTAAGAAAATATTTTAAAAAATATAAACAGATAGTATATCACACAAATTATAGTGAGTCAGTGTTATTTTGTTTGAGAGTGCTGGAGAAAAGCAAGTACATTATTTTTTATTAAATTTTAGTTTTGTACTCGTAGTTAGCAAGGATAGTTAAATCACGCCAATCATGACTTTAGTTATTAGTAGTTAAATATTCAATCACGCAAAATTACACGAGTACTCCTCAATAGTTTCTTTTGAAAGTTTTAGCAATCGGTCATATAATTACAGTGCAATCTCCGTAATTCGAGCTAATTGTTGCAAGAAAAAGAATTATGGAATGTTTTCGGAAAAATTAAAAAAATTTTTCAATATACAGCTGCTGGATTTTCTGTCTTATTTAAATAATTTAATTTTGCCCACAGATGACTGATGCCATGTCCGAATCTAAAAAGAAATGTAGACAGTACAGTGTTGATTATTTGAAATTTGGCTTCAGTCCATCATTGCCGGACAAACAATCGCCTATGTGCCTTTTATGCAACAAAGTTTTGGGCAATGACGCTATGAAACCATCTAAACTGCAAGATCATCTGAGAAGATGCCACCCTGATAAAACAGAGAAAGATTTGAAATACTTTCAAACACTTAAAGATAAATTTCAGAACAGACCTACATTGGACAGAATGTTCGCTTCGACGTCACAAAGAAATAATGATGGTTTGCTGGCGTCTTACAATATCTCGTTACTTATAGCAAAATCCGGAAAACCGCATACTATCGGAGAGAAGTTAATATTGCCAGCCGTTGAAGAGGTTTTAAAAACTGTTTTACACAAACCTGCATCTGATATCATTAAGAGAATTCCCTTAAGCAACAATTCTGTTGACAGACGTAATGATGAAATGAGTTCTGATATTGAAAGCTTCTTATGTAATTATTTGCAAACGACCCATTTCTCTATACAACTGGACGAGTCAACTTCACCTGATAATGCAGCATTATTATTGGCATATGTTCGTTTTATTATGAATCAAGAAATCTACGAAGAACTGCTCTTCGCAAGAACTTTGATAACCGACACTAAAGGTGAATCAATATTTCATGTTTTGAAAGATTACGTCATTGAAAAAGCAATTCCGTTATCAAATATAATGCCAGTAGCTACAGATGGAGCACCTGCCATGGTTGGACGTTATCGTGGATTTATAAGCTATTTAAAACAAAATGTGTCAGGGGTGTTAGCAATACATTTGGGTCATCCATCGACAACATTTAGTTGATGAAAATTTGGGTGTTAGATTGCATGAATCACTTCATTTAGTCATTGATGCAGTAAACCGAATCCGAAGCAACGCGTTGAATACGCGGTTATTTGGGCAGTTGTGTGAAGAAAATGACGAACACTTTCATCAACCAGTCCTTCACACTGAAGTACGATGGCTGTCGAAAGGCTTATGTTTGACAAAATTTTTTGCACTTTTTGAGACTATTTTATAATTTCTGGATACTAAAGATAAAATTTTAAAAGAAAATTTAATGAAGAGGAAAACAGACATCGCCTATTTAACAGATTAGTTTACAAAATTTAATATGGTTAATTTGCAATTACAAGGCGACAGTTTAAATTTGATTAAAACAAAGTCCATCTTATCAGCGTTTCTTGCCAGAGTTAAACTAATGAAGCAAAATATTGGACGGGGCGGACAGTTCCCCAATTTGTCACAAGCTGCCAGGAAGACGACGTTTCAACTTACGTTCAACATTTAAATGCCCTCTATTCAGACTTTGAATCTGGGTTTGAGGGTATTTTGATTATGGTAATATCACCGTGGATAATTAATCCATATGGTGACATAGAAGAAACGAATGTCATAGTACAAGAGGAACTGACTGAACTAAGTACAAACGAAGAACTTAAGGTTCAGTTTAAAAACGGATATCAGCAATTCTGGCTGCAAAACAACATACCCGTTACTTATCCCGTATTATGGAATATAGCGAGGAAATTTTTAATTTCCTTTCCATCGTCATACCTAGTGGAAAGGCGGTTCAGCGCTGTTACCAATCTCCTAACGAAAAAAAGAAACAGACTGGACATCATTAGCCGAGGAGATTTAAGATTAACCCTTACAAAATTGACGCCAAATGTTGATAATTTATTATTAAAGCATCAGGTTCATCCTTCTCACTAAAAATATTGACTTATTGCTTATGTTATTTTATTTATAGTTTATTTTATGTTTATTGGTGTCTGACCAATGAATGCCCGCATTGGGAATAAGTGCCCGCATTGATTTTTTTAAAGAAACCCCCTTTATAGAAAATATTTTTTTTTTAAATTATTCTGAAAATTCAAGGAGGAACACACTAAAATTCGTTAATTTTTTGCCTATTTTTAGTTAACTTAAACGTATAAGAAGCGGAACTTAATCAAACTAACAGTGAAATTATTGTACAACATACGTTTATTAATTAATAAACGAACTCGCTTATTGTTCTATTTTAAGTAATAAAATTTTTTTTTATTTTATCCCTCTTATTTTTTTTTCAATGCTGGCACTTATTCCCAATGCGGACACTTATTGGTCAGACACCTGTTTATTTAATGTTACGTATATTTTACATAACAGATACAACATTTTATTTTGAGTAAATTTAATTTAAATTCAATTAATAAATGTATAAATTAACATGTGTTTTTACTTTAAGTTTTTAACACTAAACTTCAATACAGTTAGAAATTTACAGGAAATCAAAACATGGCAAGGAGTCTACGACACAAAAAAGTTTGGGGAACTCTGCTTTAGACTTTTAAAATTAAATTAAATATTAAATTACGTTTAGGTATTGGTATATTCAGGTAAACACTTTCAAGGCAAAGTCCCTTACAACTTGAATGCTTATGAATAATGATTTGAGTTGATTAAATCTCATTTGAATTCAAATTAAGGGCAACAAAACTGATGGAATTGGAGAAAAGAGATGTGCCCAAAGGTGACATAACTGAACTCACTACATGCTTGAAATAGTTAATAAGGTTTGTATGACTTTCGAAAGCTCATGCAATTCTGCAATTATTTTAGTAATCTGTACTCCGACAGTCATACATTTTATTTCAAATAACTTATGTTGATTTTCGGAAATAATAAACAAGTGAAAATCTCTTCTTTTATTTCTAAAAGTTTCAAACTTTTGGTATAGCATTTTTATCTCAACTATTTGTTAGTTTCACAGCTCTCAGAGCACAAAATTCTTAAAAAATCTTGAAATCCCGATATCTCGGAAACCGCTCATTTCCGACCCCCCAGTTGATGGGGATTAATTTATCACAAATAACCTCTAGAATCACCACTTTCAGGGAAAAGGTCGAATTTTCAATCACCCTGTATATGAAAAACAATTTCAGTTAAATGGCTGACGCGGCTGGCCTGGGTGTAGTCCATCCTCTTAACCCAATTTTGAAGCAAATTTTCGATAGTTTGTGGGTCTATCTCATCAATAGCTCGACGGATATTTTCCTTAAGAACATCAATTGTTTGAGGATCGTTAGTGTAACAGCGGTCCAAAGGAAGTAATCCATGGGCGTCAAATCACAGCTGCGAAGCTTAGGTATCAAAACATATGGACACTCTTAAGACATCCTGGAAAACTGTTGACTGGTCCTTGTCTACCACCGTCTAAATTGGACTGTTGCTTTATCACTCTGGCTCAAGTGTTTAATATTTTTTGCTATACTCTACTCATCTAACTGAATGATGCAATATACACTAAATAAAACAAATCGTTTAAACTCGTTCTTCTGTTTCGACGTGTTTGTTTACGAACAAAAGCTGTTGATTCAATAAATGGTCTGTTGACTGTACATCATGTTCACTATTTGTATTTCATGATATACAGGGTGTTTCACTTTATTGTTGCATAACTTTAAGATTCGATAGAACTTTTAAAATTAATGCATGAAGTCTATATAAACATGGGTCGAAAAATGCGTGGCTTCCGAAATACAGGGTGTCTAAATTTACTTTCTAAAATAGTTTTTTTTAGATATTTCGAACAATATTTGATGTATAACAGTGAAAATTGGTATACAAGGGTTTTTTGGTACGACAAAACGAACCATAGTTTTACTGTAGCCGCTAGAGGGCGCTCTCTACTGTACCTGTAGTGTATTAAAATGACCGAAAATTTTTTCCTAGTGCAACTTTTTGCTTTTTGAATAAAAAAATTGATTCTTCGCACTTTTCAACATAAAAAAGCTCTCTTGTGAATTTTCGTTATAGTTAGCCGTTTTTGAGATATTTCGATTTTTAAGGTTCGATGCATTTTTAATTATTTATGATAAAATAATGCTTCACTAGACGTGGTGTGGTAAATTTTCATAATAAACATATTTGGTCGCATGAAAATCCGCATGCAGTTCGGGAAAGAAATGTTCACCATGAATTTAGTGTGAACGTGTGGATTGGTATCTACCGTAATCGACTATTTGGACCCTATCTTTTGCCTGCAAGGTTAAATGCTGCGACCTTCTTGGAATTTTTAAAAGCTGAACATGCAAACATGTGGGGTGATGTTATGTTAGATTTAAGAAGATTGACCTGGTTCCATCTTGATTGTTGTCCAGCTCATTATTCGAGAATAGTTAGAAACTGGCTGGACGAAAATTATCCAGAAAGATGGATCGGCCGTGGAGGACCAGTCGCCTGGCATCCACGATCCCCTGACCTAAATCCATTAGATTTCTTTGTGTGGGGATTTCTAAAAGCAAAAGTGTACCAGACTCCCGTAACCACAAGAGATATGCTAATAGACAGAATCAGGAATGCATGTGATGAAATAAGGCCTTATTTGAATAATGCTATACCACGTTCGATCATTCGTAGATGTGAATTGTGTATTGAACAATTGGGTTTACATTTCGAGCAACTACTTTAGATTTTATATATGTTTGTCCTAACTATCCAATAGCATTTTAGTTGTAAATAATTAATTTAATTTGTTAAAAATAATATTGGAAAATTAAACAAATTAATATTCTGTTTTTTTTTGTGTTTATTTGGAGTTAGGAATTATTGCTGTGTTTAAAAACACAATCTAAACGATCATCTTAATTACTTGTAATGCCCAAATCGAAAATGTAAAAAAACAATATTATTTTCCCATAAATAATTAAAAATGCATCGAACCTTAAAAATCGAAATATCTCAAAAACGGCTAACTATAACGAAAACTCACAGGAGAGCTTTTTTATGTTGAAAAGTGCGAAGAATCAGTTTTTTTATTCAAAAAGCAAAAAATTGCACAAAAAAACATTTTCGGTCACTTTAATACACTACAGGTACAGTTAAGAGCGCCCTCTAGCGGCTACAGTAAAACTATGCCCAAACATTGTTTGAAATTTTTAAAAAAAACTATTTTAGAAAGTAAATTTAAACACCCTGTATTTCGGAAGCCACGCATTTTTCGACCCATGTTTATATAGACTTTATGCATTAATTTTAAAAGTTCCATCGAATCTTAAAGTTATGCAACGATAAACTGAAACACCCTGTAGATGTAAAGAAATGGTATTCAAGCAATTGCATGCGGGCTAGACTCACCGGGATTTGGGCAGCTAATCCAGGAAAAATGCAATAGGTTTTAGACATGCTGTCGTGGGGCACGCAACAACTAGGACAGTCTAAAGCAGCACGGAATCACGAACGGCCTTTGCGTTAGCAGGTTTCATTCTTAAGCAACACATCAATGAAGCCTTGCGACGGCTATATCAAGGCAAGGTACAATGTTCATAGTTCACAGAAACATCACACGCATGTTATAAGTCTAAAGCGACACAATAGCAACACACAGTCTTTGCAGCGGCAATGCGAGATGCAGTATACAGCAGGGAAAACAAACGCAAACTTTTCACATTCGGCAATCTAAATATTATGGCAGCAAAAGCACAATTTACAACAGTCATTTCCTATGAGACAGAGTAGACATTGTCACAAGAACTGGGTATATCTAAAGAAGGGCCATCAGTTGTTTTTTTTTCAAGTTGGTATCATTTTGACAGTTGGTATCACTTCAATGCTCGACATATTGACAGATATATTGTGAGCAATGGATCGTTCGGTCGTCGCGTTATCAGCCGTTTTGGAGACGTTCGTTGGCCAGCCCGAAGCTGTGATTTGACGCCTATGGATACTGTTAAGGACCGCTGTTACACTAACGATCTTAAAACAGATGTTCGTAAGGAAAATATCCGCCGAGCTATTAACGAAATAGTCCTACAAACTATCGAAAATGTGCTTCAAAATCGGGTTAGGAGGATGGGCTACTGCCAGGCCAGCCGCGGCAGCCATTCAACTAAAATTGTTTTTCATAAATACAGGCGTCCCGCGTTTTACGCGAGGGTAACGTTCTTTGAAAACACCGCGTAAAAAGAAACCGCGTATATCGAAAAAAAAACATTTTATTACATAAAGTTTTGTTAAATACATAATATACATAGGCATGTTTATATACTAAGTGACATATAAATCCGAACAACCAGTTTAAATGGTTTTATTTTAATAAAAGTTGGTGAATGTATTTATCTTACTGTAAATAAGTGAAAAAATTTTCAGCCTTATCAGTTGGACATTCCGGTTTTTATACTGATTTTTTTAATTCACTAACGCTCTAAAAATGAATATTTCAGCCGCAGTAAAGAATCAACGTTGGCGGATTTTGGTTCTTGACATCCTTTACGATCGGTTACGATGCCTAGAGTACGGAGACCTGTACGATTTCGTCAACCTCGTGAGTTTGATAGGGGCCGTATAGTGGGACTTCGGGAAGCTGGACTTTCTTTTCGGGCAATTGCAGTTAGAGTGCAAAGAAGTGTAGACACTGTGGTTAGGTGTTGTCAGGCATGGCTTCGAGAAGGCCGTACGCAAAGAGCAAGGGGCACTGGACGCCGCCCTAGAACAACAGACCGTGAAGATCGCCGCCTAAGATTATTGGCCTTAAGGGACCGTTTCTCCACTACCAGGTCCATTGCAAATGAATGGTTTGCAGAACAGGGAAGACCTATTGGCATGCGAAGTGTTTACCGACGAATGAGAAGTTTTGGCTTGTTTTCATACCGGCCACACTGGGTCCTCCCTTTAACTCGAGAACACCGACGTAATCGCCTTGAGTGGTGCAGACAACGGTTACTCTGGGATCAGGAATGGAACAGTATTGTCTTTAGTGACGAGTCTCGATTTTGTTTAGGCATGCACGATGCTCGTGCTAGGGTTAGAAGGCGACGTGGTGAAAGGAGGAATCCACAGTTTTTTGTTGAAAGTCATGTTCATCACACTTTTGGAGTTATGGTTTGGGGTGCTATAGCTTATGGTTCCAGGTCACCTTTAATCTTCATCAGAGGTAACATGAACGCGCAGCGTTCTAGAACCCCATCATTTACCCTATCTTGACACCCTGGCAGATCCAACTTTCCAACAAGATAATGCCCGACCACATGTTGCAAGAGTCACAATAGACTTCTTTCAACATGATGATGTCACATTGTTACCATGGCCACCAAGATCTCCCGACTTATCCCCAATTGAGCACGTGTGGGATGTGATGGGTAGGAGATTGCTCAATTTGCAACGTCCTCCTCAGACTCTAGAAGCACTTCGAGAGGAGTTGGTGGTTGCCTGGAATGAGATACCACAGGAGGACATTGACCACCTGATCAGAAGCATGCCTAGACGCGTTGGAGAATGCGTAGCACATCAGGGTGCATCCACACATTATTAAAGGTCAAAGGGCTTTAAAGCAGTGCAATCATTTTGAAATTTTTATCATTTACTTATTATGCTTCATTAAGTACTTATACAAAATTTTATTAAAATAAAACCATTTAAACTGGGTGTTTGGATTTATATGTCACTTAGTATACATATTATGTATGAGAACATTAAACGTTAATATTTGAACAAAAATATTAATTTTTAGAAAAATAAGACGTAATTTTTGACTGTTTAGCTTCGTTGCGTAAATTATTCTCAACTTCCTTGTATGGTGCCAATGCTGCAAAACCTCTCGTTTAGTTTTTAAACTTCTTTGCATTGTAGGATCTTCCCTGATTAACAGCTCGGTGAGATCGTGTGCCATGGTAAAACATTTATTAAGCGTTTTCAACGTCAACTCCTTTGGTGCCGGGACTAATTCATCATCTTCGCCTTTTTCTTGAGCTTCATAATTGTTCTCCGTCAGTTCTATGAGTTCTCTTTCAGTGAGTTCAACATTATGCGATTGAAATAGCTGATTTATATCGTCCATATAATCGAATCCCTCTCCAGGCAATGACTTTCCTAAATCAGCAGTTTCTTTGATTTCGTCTCTGATATCAGGCACCTTCGCATGAGACTTCACAGTTTCTGGCCATAAGTTTTTTCAGCAGCCATTTAATGTGGATTTTTTAAGTTCACCAATCGATTCTTTAATATTATGTAGGCAATCTGCAGTTGTGTAATCCTGCTAGCATTGGCTTAATCTTTTTGTAGGGTCGCGTTCCAAGTTTTCTAACAGCATTTCTAATTCTACTAGAACATTGGGATTTATTTCCTGTAAACGGGCGGCTGGGTGACCAGGGGCATTATATATGAGTAATAACACCTTAAATTCAAGAGTTTTTTACGTCAAATAACGTTTAACCTCTGGTATAAAACAGTTCTCAAACCAGTCTAAGACAAAGTCTCCCGTTACCCATACATGACCACTGGCACGCCAAAACACAGGCAATTTATCTTTACCTTTGCTTTTTAAAGCAGGGGGATTCAATACACTAATAAAGGCTTAATCATACAATCTCCAGAAGCATTTGAACAAAGCAAAAGTGTGAGACGATCCTTTGCTACTTTAAAGCCCTGTGCGGTCTTCTCCTCTTTTGATAAAAATGTACGGTTTGGCATCTTTTTACAAAACAAGCCAGTTTCGTCCGCGTTAAAAACCTGCTCAGGCTCAAAACCTTGTTCCTCAATGATTTTTAAAAGTTGCCCAGGATATTCCCTACTCAACAGCGGGGAGCAACCGCGTTTAAGTGAACGGCGTAAAATAAATCACTGCTGTCAAAAGCGCAAACGCGTATAAGCGAAACCGCGTATAAATATGCCGCGTAAAACGAGGGACGCCTGTAATCGGAAAGTGTATTCTTTTGAATAAAGTATCGAGTGTCACATATTATTGAAGAGTGTAGTTTTAATACCAATTTAAAAAGGAAACCAACGGATGGCCCACCCTTCAGTAACAATAATATGCGAAATGTAGCGAGATAGCGAAGCACCACAGCAAGTGATATCGTTATGTTGGTTTTTGTGTAAGCAACAGAGTAGATGTAAAAGTAAGAGAAGTAGAATATTCATTTATACATATGTGTACAGGATATACCTGTTTTTTCAAAATACAACCCTCACCATTGGGATCTCGGAAACGGTAAGAGATGTAAAGACGCTCAAATGGGGGCAAAGTTGTGTTTTCGGGTAACTAACAAATCACCGCTCAGAAAGTACCTACTTCCGAAGAAAGACGGGAAAAGAAGAATTTTCCCTAAATCGTTTTAGTTGTTTCCTAACTTTATTTGTGGTGGGATTTCAAAATATATTGCAGATTAAATCGCCACTTTTTCTCGTCTACAAGATGGCATAATTTGAATTTAAATTTGGCGTTTCATCTGTGGATAGAGTTTTCAATTCTGATTCCAAAAATGTATAATATGTCATATACTAAGTGACATATAAATCCGAACACCCAGTTTAAATGGTTTTATTTTAATAAAATTTTACTTAATGAAGCATAATAAGTAAATGATAAAAATTTCAAAATGATTGCACTGCTTTAAAGCCCTTTGACCTTTAATAATGTGTGGATGCACCCTGATGTGCTACGCATTCTTGCTTCTGATCAGGTGGTCAATGTCCTCCTGTGATATCTCATTCCAGGCAACCACCAACTCCTCTCGAAGTGCTTCTAGAGTTTGAGGAGGACGTTGCAAATTGAGCAATCTCCTACCCATCATATCCCACACGTGCTCAATTGGGGATAAGTCGGGAGATCTTGGTGGCCATGGTAACAATGTGACATCATTATGTTGAAAGAAGTCTATTGTGACTCTTGCAACATGTGGTCGGGCATTATCTTGTTGGAAAGTTGGATCTGCCAGGGTGTCAAGATAGGGTAAAAGATGGGGTTCTAGAACTTCGTGGTTATAACGCTGCGCGTTCATGTTACCTCTGATGAAGATTAAAGGTGACCTAGAACCATAAGCTATAGCACCCCAAACCATAACTCCAACAGTGTGATGAACATGTCTTTCAACAAAAAACTGTGGATTCCTCCTTTCACCACGTCGCCTTCTAACCCTGGCACGACCATCATGCATGCCTAAACAAAATCGAGACTCGTCACTAAAGTCAATACTGTTCCATTCCTGATCCCAGAGTGACCGTTGTCTGCACCACTCAAGGCGATTACGTCGGTGTTCTCGAGTTAAAAGGAGGACCCAGTGTGGTCGGTATGAAAACACTTCGCATGCCAATAGGTCTTCCGTGTTCTGCAAACCATTCATTTGCAATGGACCTGGTAGTGGAGAAACGGTCCCTTAAGGCCAATAATCTTAGGCGGCGATCTTCACGGTCCGTTGTTCTACGGCGGCGTCCAGTGCCCCTTGCTCTTTGCGTACGGCTTTCTCGAAGCCATGCCTGACACAGTGTCTACACTTCTTTGCACTCTAACTGCAATTTCCCGAAAAGGAAGTCCAGCTTCCCGAAGTCCCACTATCCGGCCACTATCAAACTCACTAAGTTGACGAAATCGTACAGGTCTCCGTACTCTAGGCATCGTAATCGATCGTAAAGGATGTCAAGAACCAAAATCCGCCAACGTTGATTCATTACTACGGCTGAAATATTCATTTTTAGAGCGTTAGTGAATTAAAAAAACCAGTATAAGAACCGGAATGTCCAACTGATAAGGCTGAACATTTTTTCACTTGTTATTTACAGTAAGATAAATACATTCACCAACTTTTATTAAAATAAAACCATTTAAACTGGGCGTTCGGATTTATATGTCACTTAGTATACATCGATATTGCTAAACCTTAGTTGTTTAAAAAGAACGGAATGTCCTAGGTAGGCCTCGTTTGTATTTTTTTCTCACTTTATTGGAAATAGGATTTCAAACTGACTTACACTTACAAGATGGCATATCTTCAATTCTAGATTTCCTGTTACGACTTGTTTTTTCATATGGACACTAGTGGAATTTTGTCCTGAATTAAACTATGTTTTTCCTCAGTTGTCCATGAGGTTTATTTCTCTTTTTCTTGCTCTTCAAAACTCTATTACTATCTATGTTCAATTTGGGGTCTTCAACAGTCATATACTCTCTGTACATAAACTAACCATACCTCGCTATTTCCTTATAATTTTCGTGGAACAAAAAAATCAGGACCAGCTAAGGAAGTACAATACTGATTTTAGGACTGAAAATCCCATTCAAATTACAAAATTACAAAATAACGTCCTTATGAAATTTGACCACCCCATCTTTTAGAGAAAAAAAAAAAACAAAATTTGAAATCCCAACTCGAATAAAAATGATTTGGCCCCAAATCTGGTATTTGAAACAAATGACTATCTGATAATTTCAAGGTCTACCTAGGAAATTTCGTGTTTTTGAAATAACTAAGGTTTGGCAATTTCAGTGTATGACATATTATACATATTTGAAATCATAATTGAAAACTCTAGTCAACTGCACAAAAATCCAATATATCGTCCTCAAGGAAAAATAAGATTGACGTTGAAGGACACAAGAGATGAGACTTTATACTGAAATTCTAATTAAGCCAACTTGTACAGGAGAAAAAGTGGGAATGTTATTGTGCAATTTATTTTGAAATCACACTACAAAAAGTCAGGAAAAATTGACACGGGAAAATGTTTTTTCGTCTCTCTCCGAAAGTACTTTGAACTTTGGAACTGTCTAAGCGACGTTTTGTTACGTTACCTAAATACCCTACATTGCCTCCACTTAATGGACTTCGTCTCTCTAACCGTTAGCGAGATCACAATGCTGTTGCTCGAATTTGAAACACCCTGTAGTTATAAGCTGATATAAAAACGGGAGAGAGTACCATGTTTTATGTTACTTTATTCTATTTTGGTACTTATACACATATTAACAGCAACCAGTGATGGGCGCATTATATACACCATTTATAATACACCATTGTATACGCGTACACAATGGTGAATATATACATCTCGATACTCACGTATATAATGTATACAATAGCAAATCATAGTTCAACTACTTGCATATACACATTTCTGTCGAAGCTGTTTGGGATCAATTCCAGATCGATCCTAATGGTTCTCCGATTTTAGGTGGAACTAAAAGTTCAGGATAGATACAAATTCTGCAACATTGCATTATCGGTTTGACTGTGGAAGCAGTTTATAAATAATGAAAAAATATACAGGGTATTTGAGTTTATTGTTGCATAATTTTAAGATTCGATATAACTTTCAAAATTAATGCATAAAGTCTATATAAACATGGGTCGAAAAATGCGGGGCTTCCGAAATACAGGGTATTTAAATTTACTTTCTAAAATATTTTTTTTTAAGTATTTAGAACAATATTTGATGTATAACAGTGAAAACTGGTATACAAGGGTTTTTTTGGTACGACAAAACAAACCATGGGCATAGTTTACTGTAGCCGCTAGAGGGCGCTCTCTACTGTACCTGTAGTGTATTAAAATGATGGAAATTTTTTCTTAGTGCAATTTTTTTCTTTTTGAATAAAAAACTGATTCATCGCACTTTTCAACATAAAAAAGCTCTCTTGTGAATTTTCGTTATAGTTAGCCGTTTTTGAGATATTTCGATTTTTAAGGTTCGATGCATTTTTAATTATTTATGATAAAATAACGTTAAAAAGTCAGTATCTCGATAATTTTTAGAAGTAGGCTGTGCCTGCAAATATTTTTGAAATTGAAAGCAGAATCAGGTTAAACGTCAATTAGTTGACAGTTAGTTTTGTTGTCTGTTGAAACCTGAAACGTTTTTTTGCAATTGAGAATGCACGAAATTTAGTTTCTTTTACCTGTTTTTTTTTGTAAGTTTTATAAAAATGCCATTTTTATTCTCCAATCAAGAGTTAGCGGATATTCATTTTGTGTATAGCTTTGTAAATGGAAACGCAGCAGAAGCAGCCAGAGAATACGCACGAAGATTTCCAAACAGGCGACATCCAACTCGCTCAGTATTTGTAAGAGTGTATCGCCAAATAATTGAAAATGGTTTTGGAAATCTACAAAGGGATCAAAACATAAATGTTCGTCAGATCCGACCACACGTGTTAGGAGAGTTTCTGGTGCCAGTTTTTTGTATTCAAAAAGCAAAAAATTGCAGTAAGAAAAAATTGTTGGTCATTTTAATATGCTACAGGTACAGTAGTAAACTATGCCCATGGTTCGTTTTGTCGTACCAAAAAACCCTTGTATACCAATTTTCACTGATATGCATCAAATATTGTTCGAAATATTTAAAAAAAACTATTTTAGAAAGTAAATTTAAACATCCTGTAGTTCGGAAGCCACGCATTTTTCGATCCATGTTTATATAGACTTTATGCATTAATTTTAAAAGTTCTATCGAATCTTAAAGTTATGCAACAATAAACTGAAACATCCGTATAATATTTATTTATATACGTATACAAAGATACAGTTTTAAATAAACCAAGAACAACAAATGAACCCTAGTTCATCGATTTCTTTGTCCTTGGAGCGTTCAACCATATTTGTTTTTAAGTTTTCGGTTCACTGTTTACCAACTTTCTGACGTTTGCGAATAAACCTAACCTCACTTATGCTATTCTATACACTGTCTTCATCATTGTATACATTGTATCCATTGTATACGCAATGTATACATTGTATTCATTGTATACGCATTGTAGACGTAGGCAATTAATGTATATGCGTAAACGGCCATCACTGACAGCAACAGGGTCTTCTGAAATTTATCATATGGTTATTCCTTCGGATAATTAAACTTCCGTGAGCATGATCAGAGAATGATGGATATCATTTATATATGAGTCTTTAGTGGAAGGTGGAGGCTTAAGTGGGATTATCTGAGTTTTAGACAAAAGATGGTGAACAAACCAAAATGCAAGCAAGCATGCTGGTAGTGTTGTGTATAGATTCATAGGGATATTTATAAATACGTCTGTAGAAACAGTAATTGTTATGGATAAAAAATACGATCTGTAACGCAAGAACTGGTGTCACAGTATAAACATCAACATCTAAAACAATTTCGATATCATACAAAAAGTTTCTAACAACCATAATATTTATCCAATATATCCTCGAATATATCGAATGTTTCTAGTCGCACTCACAAGTTTTCCGACTTACTGCATTCAAGTTTCATCCACTACAGCTTCAAGAAACACTTTATTGGAAGCGAGATATATCCGGTATGCGCAACATGTATGCAGCTATTAGATTTCACCGCTAACTTTGAAATTGAAAACTCGCAGGGCAATATGAAGAGCACTTTCGACCTGTAGCAGGCCTGTATGTGTCAAGGATGATGTCTATCCAGTTCTAGAATTAACGTTAGATAGGATTGTTGTAAATGATCAGTATTGGGCAACTTACTAAAAAGCTGTATGAGCCTGTTTGACTGCCTTAACAAGTTTAATTTCTCTATTATACATGTTTGTAACTGACTTAAAAAAGCACATGATTAGCTCAGTTAAGAGATTAAAAATCTGTAATTAATCTTAAAATTTCAATTATATATTTTCAACAATTTATTTTTTTCTCAAATATATTATACAGGGTGTTTCAGCTTATTGTTGCATAACTTTAAGATTCGATAGAACTTTTAAAATTAAAGCATAAAGTCTATATAAACATGGGTCGAGAAATGCGTGGCTTCCGAAATACAGGGTGTTTAAATTTACTTTTTATTTTTTTTAAATATTCCGAACAATATTTGATGTGTAACAGTGAAAATTAGTATACAAGGGTTTTTTGGTATGACAAAACGAACCATGGACATAGTTTTACTGTAGCCGCTAGAGGGCGCTCTCTACTGTACCTGTAGTGTATTAAAATGACCGAAAATTTTTTCTTAGTGCAATATTTTGCTTTTTGAATAAAAAAACTGATTCTTCGCACTTTTTTGCATGAAAAAGCTTTCCTGTGAGTTTTCGTTATAGTTAGCCGTTTTTGAGATATTTCGACTTTTAAGGTTCGATGCATTTTTAATTATTTATGGGAAAATAATATTTTCTTTTACATTTTCGATTTGGGCATTACAAGTAATTAAGATGATCGTTTAGATTGTGTTTTTAAACACAGCAATAATTCCTAACTCCAAATAAACACAAAAAAACAAAATATTAATTTGTTTAATATTCCAATATTATTTTTAACAAATTAAATTAATTATTCACAACTAAAATGCTATTGGATAGTTAGGACAAACATAAAAAATCTAAAGTACTTGCTCGAAATGTAAACCCAATTGTTCAATACACAATTCACATCTACGAATGATCGAACGTGGTATAGCATTATTCAAATAAGGCCTTATTTCATCACATGCATTCCTGATTCTGTCTATTAGCATATCTCTTGTGGTTACGGGAGTCTGGTACACTTTTTCTTTTAGAAATCCCCGCACAAAGAAATCTAATGGATTTAGGTCAGGGGATCGTGGAGGCCAGGCGACTGGTCCTCCACGGCCGATCCATCTTTCTGGATAATTTTCGTCCAGCCAGTTTCTAACTATTCTCGAATAATGAGCTGGACAACCATCAAGCTGGAACCAGGCCAATCTTCTTAAATCTAACATAACATCCTTCCACATGTTTGCATGTTCAGCCTTTAAAAATTCCAAGAAGGTCGCAGCATTTAACCTTGCAGGCAAAAGGTAGGGTCCAAATAGTCGATTACGGTAGATACCAATCCACCCGTTCACACTAAATTCATGCTGAAAATTTCTTTCCCGACTTGCATGCGGATTTTCATGCGACCAAATATGTTGATTATGATAATTTTCCACTCCCACGTCTACTGAAGCATGACTCATCGGTCCATAAAACGTTACTTAAAAACTCCCTATTATTATCAGTTCTATCAAGAATCCACTGACAAAATGTGATTCTTCGTTCTCCGTCCCCTGGCTGTAGTCCTTGCTCAGGTTGCAAATGGTAAGGACGTCTATGGTCATTTCTAAGAACACGGTGAACATGGCTTGCTGAAATTCCCAAGGCACCAGAAACTCTCCTAACACTTGTGGTCGGATCTCTATCAAACTCACGCAGAATCATACGGGTAAATCTGCACTGACGAACATTTATGTTTTGATCTCTTTGGGGATTTCCAAAACCATTTTCAATTATTTGGCGATGCACTCTTACAAATACTGAGCGAGTTGGATGTCGTCTGTTTGGAAATCTTCGTGCGTATTCTCTGGCTGCTTCTGCTGCGTTTCCATTTACAAAGCCATACACAAAATGAATATCCGCTAACTTTTGATTGGAGAATAAAAATGGCATTTTTATAAAACTTACAAAAAAAAAACAGGTAAAAGAAACTAAATTTCGTGCATTCACAATTGCAAAAAGACGTTTCAGGTTTCAACAGACAACAAAACTAACTACCAACTAATTGACGTTTAACCTTATTCTGCTTTCAATTTCAAAAATATTTGCAGGCACAGCCTACTTCTAAAAATTATCGAGATACTGACTTTTTAACGTTATTTTATCATAAATAATTAAAAATGCATCGAACCTTAAAAATCGAAATATCTCAAAAACCTCTAACTATAACAAAAACTCACAAGAGAGATTTTTTATGTTGAAAAGTGCGAAGAATCAGTTTTTTTATTCAAAAAGCAAAAAATTGCACTAAGAAAAAACTGTCGGTCATTTTAATACACTACAGGTACAGTAGAGAGCGCCCTCTAGCGGCTACAGTAAAACTATGCCTATGGTTCGTGTTTTGTCTTACTAAAAAACCCTTGTATACCAATTTTCACTGTTATACATCAAATATTGTTCGACATATTTAAAAAAAACTATTTTAGAAAGTAAATTTAAACACCCTGTATTTCGGAAGCCACGCATTTTTCGACCCATGTTTATATAGACTTTATGCATTAATTTTAAAAGTTCTATCGAATCGTAAAGTTATGCAACAATAAACTGAAACACCCTGTATAACGTAGTTGACTTGTTTTCTAAAAGAGGCTAATTTGTCTTGCTTCCAGTTCAACTAGGTTATTATTGTGATCTAGTTGTTTGTTTTACTGTTAACCTAGCTAAAATTTGCTATTAAAATATGAGATAATAACGGTAAAGATGAAATGTTTTTAGAATGAGTGAATCAGATGAGTTTGGACACAATCATCATATGTAAAACGACAGTGTTGCCTGGAAAGCACAGAAGCACTCCAAACTTCCAAAAAGCCTTGATGATCCTCCAAAATCTTTATGCCGACTTTCTCTCTCAAATAATATGTAAGTTTCGTGTTGACCTGTGATCGTTTATTAAAAGATCCCCACGCGTGACCCCAGCTCTTCAGCCTTCACATTGCTCGAACAACGCTGGGAAATAACTGGAAAGGCAGGGCGTGTGTATCAGAAGTTCTGACACTTTTGTGAAAACGCCTCGGAATACTAGGACAATCGATAAGAAGTAACAACTATCCTTGTTCAATAATTCAAATACAAGGAAACAGGCAGTCGATGCACAAATTGATTTGACAGTGAACATACATGCACTCAGGGGCGGCGTTACAACTGGTAATAAACCGTGAGTTCGCGCACCATCCGAGTAATGGACGTGTTTTAACGCGGGATAGTTTTCTTTTGAGATGATTCGTAGCAAATACGTAACAGCAATTCGGCGTCACATCAGTTGCTTTCATTATTTTTCATATTCTTGAGATTGTTAAGAAAAGTGAAAAATTAGTTGTTAGTTTGCAGCTTGAAAGTTCAACAACAGTTCGTCCATTGCAAAGTAGAAAAATTGTTGGGAGGTTGGGACTCTGTTAAGTACTTTTTTACACCGAAAAGCCGGGCAGGCAGAAGCCTAAATGTCAGGGCACCGCGGAGCTTAAAGAAACTTAATCCGCTTTTTGAACTGCCTAAGGCTAATAGAACTGGGAAAAGCTTCCTCGTTTATGTTATTCCACAATCTCGATGCTATAGAGACAAAGGAGCGGTCGTACCGACCAGTTCTGGATGTACGGAGTTCGTCAAGGTTAGGATTGAAGGCCGAAGTCGGGCGTGTCTGTCTGGTAGGCAATGTCGGAGCCAAGGTCGAACCCTCGGGAACACCACCATTAACATTGTGGAATGAAGAGGTAATCCCAACAATTATGACGGATATCTTGCCTCCAGAGGGAAAGTCAGCCACCCATGCAAAGCTTCCCAAGGACGCTAAAGGATTGAAGTTTAAATAAGAGGGCAGCATACTACAGTAGATTGAAGAGCAGCGACATGAGTTTTACCATAAGACTGGATGAGTTTACTCCACAATTGCGTGACGTAAGCTAGGAAGTCCCCTGTGGATCGCAGGTGCCGGAAACTATACTGCCTGTCGCTAATCAAGCCGCGGTATCCCAGAAGCTCCCGAGTTATGTACCTCTCCATCATCTTACGAGTATAATAGAAAGCAGAGCTATAGGACTGTATTTTAAGGGTCAGTCTCAAATCCTTTTTGGGATGGGTGGGACATGAGCAAATTTATAGTCTTCTGGGAAAGAGCCGGAGTCGAAAGATGTCTAGAAGAGACGATAAAGAACTGGAGCATGATCCGCTGCACACCTCTTTAATAATGGATGATTTTTTTGCTAGTATCGTTTTGGCAACACTGTTTTTGACAGATGACGCGTGAATCGTGTCTTGTGTCACTGTCAAACTTGTGTAGTTTGGTCTATAATTTAACCACGAATCGACTTACGAACGAACATCGCTTGCAAATTATTGAATTTTACTATCAAAATTCATGCTCGGTTAAGAGAGTGCATCGAGCACTGCTTCCAACTTATGGGCAATTTGGTCGGCCTACTGGGGGAACTATTCGGAAACTTGTGACTAAATTTCGAACCCAGTTTACATTATTGGACATTAAACCACCAACACGCAGACGTAGAGTGAGGACTGAAGAAAATATTGCGGCTGTATCCGCCAGTGTTAGTCATGACCGTGAAATGTCGATTCGCCGCCGTTCGCAGCAATTGGGCCTCTGTTACTCCACTACGTGGAAAAATTTGCGACAGGATTTGGGTGTAAAACCTTATAAGATACAGCAAGTGCAAGAATTGAAGCCACACGACCTCCCACGTTTCCAATGTGGTAAATGGACGCTGGCAAAGTTGGAGGAAGATCCACATTTTTATCAAAAAACTGTGTTCAGCGACGAAGCTCATTTCTGGTTGAATGGGTACGTTAACAAGCAAAATTGCCGCATCTGGAGTGAAGACCAGCCAGAAGCATTGCAAGAGCTACCAATGCATCCCGAAAAAATCACTGTTTGGTGTGGATTATGGGCCGGTGGCATCATCGAGTCGTACTTCTTCAAAGACGACAATGGCCGGAACGTAACTGTGAATGGCGAGCGCTACCGTGCGATGATAACAAACTTTTTTTTGCCCAAAATGGAAGAGCTGGACTTGGCTGACATGTAGTTTCAACAAGACGGTGCCACATGCCACACCGCACACGAAACAGTGGCCCTATTGAGAGGCGAGTTCGGCGAACAGTTTATCTCACGTTTGGGGTCCGACAAGTGGCCGCCTAGATCGTGTGATTTATCGCCGTTGGACTATTTCTTGTGGGGCCATGTTAAGGCTAATGTCTACAGGGATAAACCAGCAACGATTGACGCACTGGAAGCCAATCTTGAAGCATTTATTCGTGAGATACCGGCCGATATGTTGGAGAGAGTACGCCAAAATTGGACCTTGCGAATGGGCCATCTAAAGCGGAGCCACGGCCAATATTTACATGAAATTGTCTTTAAACATTAAATTATATCGACCGTTCTATCGACTCAAATAAAGATTTATTCGTTTTTTAAATTTTTTGTGTTTTTTTTGAAAATCAAATACTATACCTCTTAAAAAATCACCCGTTATAATGGCAGGTATCAAGCACGGACCAGAAACTTTGTTGATGTCGAGCGACAAGAGCACCGGTCTTACGGTCTTATACCTTAATGTTACTTCCCGCATAGTGTAGGGAACCCTTTGAATCCACTGCACTCGGGTCCCTCTAACAACATTTCTTTCTGGCTAGCAGCATCACATACGTGTGATTTTCATAGCTTAAGTCAAAATATTTCATTTTGAATAACCCTCAATATCATATACATGAAGGAAGTCTCATCCACCCACAATTTTTCATGAATTACTGCCAAACAAATTTGTTAATAAAAACATCTAGAATCTGGACGGACTATGAAGATGACTGTATATATACTAAGTGACATATAAATACGAACACCCAGTTTAAATGGTTTTATTTTAATAAAATTTTGTATAAGTACTTAATGAAGCATAATAAGTAAATGATAAAAAATTCAAAATGATTGCACTGCTTTAAAGCACTTTGACCTTTAATAATGTGTGGATTCACCCTGACGTGCTGCGCATTCTCCAACGCGCCCTGGCATCTCATTCCAGGCAACCACCAAGTCCTCTCGAAGTGCTTCTAGAGTCTGAGGAGGACGTTGCAATTTGAGCAATCTCCTACCCATCATATCCCACA
Organism: Acanthoscelides obtectus; assembly: GCA_963669975.1. NCBI lineage: Eukaryota > Metazoa > Arthropoda > Insecta > Coleoptera > Chrysomelidae > Acanthoscelides > Acanthoscelides obtectus. Next base: position 13,931,394 of record CAVLJG010000010.1, read on the forward strand.
CATGCTCAGTTGGGGATAAGTCGGGAGATCTTGGTAGCCATGATAACAATGTGACATCATTATGTTGAATGAAGTCTATTGTGACTCTTCCAACATGTGGTCGGGCATTATCTTGTTGGAAAGTTGGATCTGCCAGGATGTCAAGATAGGGTAAAAGATGGGGTTCTAGAACTTCGTGGATATAACGCTGCGCGTTCATGTTACCTCTGATGAAGATTAAAGGTGACCTGGAACCATAAGCTATAGCACCCCAAACCATAACTCCAACAGTGTGATGAACATGTCTTTCAACAAAAAACTGTGGATTCCTTCTTTTACCACGTCGCCTTCTAACCCTGGCACGACCATCGTGCATGCCTAAACAAAATCGAGACTCGTCACTAAAGACAATACTGTTCCATTCCTGATCCCAGAGTGAACGTTGTCTGCACCACTCAAGGCGATTACGTCGGTGTTCTCGAATTAAAGGGAGGACCCAGTGTGGCCGGTATGAAAACAAGCCAAAACTTCTCATTCGTCGGTAAACACTTCGCATGCCAATAGGTCTTCCGTGTTCTGCAAACCATTCATTTGCAATGGACCTGGTAGTGGAGAAACGGTCCCTTAAGGCCAATAATCGGCGGCGATCTTCACGGTCTGTTGTTCTACGGCGGCGTCCAGTGCCCCTTGCTCTTTGCGTACGGCCTTCTCGAAGCCATGCCTGAGAACACCTAACCACAGTGTCTACACTTCTTTGCACTCTAACTGCAAATGCCCGAAAAGAAAGTCCAGCTTCCCGAAGTCCCACTATACGGCCCCTATCAAACTCTAGGCATCGTAACCGATCGTAAAGGATGTCAAGAACCAAAATCCGCCAACGTTGATTCTTTACTGCGGCTGAAATATTCATTTTTAGAGCGTTAGTGAATTAAAAAAAAGGAGTATAAAAACCGGAATGTCCAACTGATAAGGCTGAACATTTTTTCACTTGTTATTTACAGTAACATAAATACATTCACCAACTTTTATTAAAATAAAACCATTTAAACTGGGTGTTCGGATTTATATGTCACTTAGTATACGATTATTTGTTAGAACCACATCGCTATTAAGTGAGCTATTCAAACTTTGAACACTCAATCAGTTAGTAAAAGCGTATTAAATACAGTATACGGCGAACTCAATTAATGAAAAGAACCACGAAACTTTGACGTCATCGCTGAACTAACACTTAATAATTAATACCTCTTTTACCATTTTTATTCCCCAGCTGATTAAACTTTATTTCAAGATCTTAATGAACTTGTCAGCACGATGCTGTTGTTAACATGTTGACAAGACGGTTCAATTTTCTGTTAGATACATACAAGGAAAATCACCGAGAAGTTTTAATCTCTGTCTTAAATAAATTTCCACCCCGCCAGAATGTGTGGATGCTGCATGCACACGTGTTCCCTGTATCCCCGTATAGCCCCACTGTACCCCATGGGTGTTTAAGCCTTCGGCCTTCGTTGTTGCTGGAGTATAAAAAAATACATTTTTCCATAATTTATACATCTCTTGAGCGTTTCATCACCTCCGTTTGAAATATCACGCCGCTCATACCCGTCAATTTTTCTGTCGTTTTATTGACCGCAACTTTTTCATTACCGGTCTTAGTGACCGCTGTTTTGCTAAGATTTAGCGACCGTTTTACAGTAGGATCATACCAAAGGCAACGGTGATTTATTTCGCTACATTAGCAACTATCTGATAGGAAAGACCAGAGCAAAGCGAATACCTTCAATTTGGTACAAATAATTACTCTTGTGTACTGTTTTCGTGACAATAAAAATAAAACAAGTTAGATCATTCAAGAAGAGCCGATATACTACAATTAGGCCCAATTACACCAACATTGATATTTGACGGTCCCTTGGACCAATGGGAAAATAGCTTATCGAAATGCAATTTGACAGAAGCTGTCAAAGGTCTCTGAATATCAGTGATTTCTATTGAAATGTTGAATGAGGTCGTGAAAAAATGGTTGCCTTTTAAATAAGGGTACATTATAGATGCAATATTATGTCTTTGTGCTTTAGAATTAGGATAACTTCCATAGAATTTCCAGTTTCACAAAAGACGGTCAGTTATGTAAATGGACCAATCAAAATGATAGAGATAATAGGTCGATTTTCTAGCTATTACATTTGGTAGGTGTTTTTGATGACTGTTCATGCGTGGCAATCTAGTTTTGTCTGTATATCACGATGTTAATGCACAATCTGGCAACCATGTCGCACCCTCAAAAAATGGCCGCTGGCAATCACACAAGTCACCTTGTTGTCATTCATTCTGCAGGGTATATGTTTTGTGACTGGGACCAAGGGTTGACAGATTCCACACATGTGTCACTCGGGGAGCTTTGAAATGCAAATAATCAGCTGTTTTTCAAATAATGTCTAATTATACAGGGTGTCCCAGAAATTGACGTCAAGCCGAAACCAGGTGATAGGCAAAGTCATAACAGCTATCAGAAAAATATTTAAAAAATTTTATGTATGTGTTTTGAAAATCATAGGTCTTTCAGTCTGTCAACTCCTGTTACTACAAATATTAACTTTTTTTGGATTTTATTTTTACAATGTAATGATGAATAATGCATCTTCAAACTGGTGTCTCAACCTTACTGCCAACTTTTCTCGTTCAGGAAAAATTGCTACTTATTTCCCAACCAAGTATTCCAAAGTAAAACTTTGCTCAACTTTAACTGGCTGTACTGGAAAAAATGTACTACGAGAGTTTGGCAAGTAACCTTAAAAGTTGGCGCATTTAATAACGATTCCAAAATGGTATAACGCTTAGAAGATTGCTCGTTAACTTATGCACAATTTTTATTTGAAAAAAACTGATGAAAATTTTTCAAAATTTCCTAATTAAACAGCGATTATGAAAACGCACAAGGACCCTTAAGGATAACTGTTTGCACAACAGTGGGCGTCAAAATGCTGCTGATGATGATTTACCTTTACAGCAAATGCTCAAACTGTTTTCCTTCAGCCGCAATACACGCTCGACATCTTCTTAAAAAAGATCGGGTTATTAAACGAGCGAATCCACGGTTATTAACAAACTCAGCTGCTTCCAATAGTCTTTGCCGTAGCTCAGCTACATTTTGAATCGGCTTGAAATACACTTTTTCTTTTACAGTTTCCCAGTAAAAAAATCTACAGGATTCAAATCAGGTGATCGGGCTGGCCACGGTATTGTATAACAAGAGATGACCTTCATGTATTGAAGGGTTCAGTAACCCATGATAGGAGCTTGAGATAGTTGGAGGTATTTAGTGATTCTGAAGAGTTCTTGTGAGCTAAGTAAATTATTTTTAGCAAAGTCATGTTAGCCGTCCAAGCGGAGCAGTTTGTAGTCAAAATGATCTCAAGACAGTCCAAAGTCATCTTCTCTGAAAACTGAAGGAAGTGAATAGAGAAGTCAAAGCGGTGAAACGAAAATGTGCTGAACGTAACTTGTCGTTTTTGTCAATCCAAACTTTTTTGGATAACATGGAAAATAAAGCTGATTGCATATGTTAGCCTCATACAAAGGAACAATAGAGGAATATCGCTTTCTAACGCTATTATACAAAACGATCTCGACCGCAGAGATTTGGCATGCAAATTATGTAAATAGGTACTCACCGCGAGAAAGGGCGCACTTGTCTGAATCGGAATGAGCGGTTGCAGTTTTGCATTGTTCCATAAGAAATAACCAACTCGCTGGTGTTGGCAGTGGAAATAGAATTATCAGAACTTGTAAACATAATAAACCAGTCAAGAACTTTTGCGAGAAAAATATGCGGTTTCATGTTGCTTTTTGAACAACCTCATTTTCAGCTAGGCGGTGAAATAATAAATACAGGGTGCGGCAGAGAGGACGGACGTTTTTGGGATGGGTAGTACTCTCTGCCGGAGTCTACGAGAGAGGTGGGGAGGGTGCCGTTTGACTCGTGAGATCCTAGCATTATTTTACCAGTTGTTGTTATGGAGCACCGCGGTTTCGCCTATGATTGTTTCGTCCGAAATAATGAGTCAGTCATCGTCGTACAGCGTGAGTTTCGTCGCCACTTCAACATTCATTGGAATAGAGCTGCTCCCTCTCGAAACACCATCCTTCGCAGGTGTGGTGAACTGATCAACAGAAGGCCAAGAGGAGCGCCGCGAACAGTTCGAACTCCTGAAAATCTTGAACGCGTTCGACAGGTTTTTCTTCGCAGTTCGACTCGATCTGCCCGGAAACATGCTGCTGCACTTCGCCTTAGAGTATACGCGAACAAGCCCCGAACTCGGGACGAATGGAAGGGCGAAATTCGCGTGGAAGTCGCCCAAGTTGAGAGAGCGATGTTGGAGAGAGTCTACGCGAACTTCCAAGAACGCCTCCAGCACTGCATCAACGATTTCGGCCACCACATGCCTGATATGATTTTCTATATAGTCAACGCCAAACAAAGTGGCGTGCACGTCATCTAGGTGGGTGTGTTGAAAAATTTACACTGTTGCCAAACTTTTTGTAAAGTAATAAAATTTATTATTTACATATCTAGGTTTATAAGCAATATTAACCTCAAACGAGAACAAAAATAATAGTATAATAAAATTATAGATCTGTACTTGCATAATCATTAAGTATGACAATTATTGATCAGATGACACTATGAAACTACCATATTTAATTGATAGCTTAAAGGTACTGAATAAAAATCCAAATGGGGTCCTCCAAATTTTATGCATGGTATTTATTTTACAGAATTCATACAAAAAAATGCATTCTAAAATTAGGTAAGCTACTGGTGTAAGCTTTTTCTGTACAATAAAGTTAGTCGGAGTTTCTTTCTTCAGCGCTGTCTGAATCTGAATCTTCATCACTCTCAAAATTGATTATTAAAGGTTCGATGTCTGGTCGATCAAAAATTCGTTCTCTTTCATACCATTTAAAAATTTCTTGGTCAGTATGTCGAACACTATTTTTCCACATGTCTGGGGTAACCGTTTGTAGAGCCTCGTTCCACATATCCAAACAGTCTTTTTCACTGTTACCATCTCTACCAATATGTCTGTTATAGTAACCTTTTGCTATGCCCCAAATTAACTCAATAGGGTTAAATATACAATGGTAAGGAGGCAGACGAAGAACTTTGTGCCCATGTTGTTCCGCCAATTCATCAATCACGTATATTTTAGGTGGTTTGTTTCTAAAAAAGCAGTTATTTTAAGAATAGGAATAAACAAAAGAAATATAAACTGTCGACCAAAATATATATAATTAAGAAGCATTATGTACCGAGCAACAATACTCAATAGCTCTGTTTTAAACATTGTGTTTAAAAATGGTATGTTTTGATTTGTCAACCAGTCTTGGATATTTTTTTTTGTCCATGCATTGTTGGGCACTTTGTTCAATATCATGCTGTGATAAGGGGCGTTATCCAGTATAATCATAGATGGACTCTCCAATTTTTCTAATAAATGATGTTGAAACCATTTCAAAAAATTGTCCTGGTTCATCTCTCCATGGTAATCGCTCAATTTTGTTTTCGAAGAAAATATCGCTTCACTACCCTCAATAAACCCATTTTCATTTCCAGCATGTAATATAATGTATCTAAAATATATTAGTTTTAAATTTTATAGTGCAAATTGTGTAAAAGTACATACCTTTTACCATCTGTTTTAATAGCTTTCACGCGTTTTTGGTTTCCATTTTGCTAAGAGCGACCTATGGTCCCATTTTGAAATATCCAAGTTTCATCGAGGAAGACAAACTGGTATAAGGCCTTAGAAATTCCACCCTTTTCAAAGCTATACTTGGTAGTTCCATGAGCCCTCGTCGCGAATTGTCCTTAAGCCACTTAAATCCAAGATCTCTAAGCAACCGCCTTAAAGACGTGGCACTACCATCAAATAATGCCCTATCTCTTAATCGAGACCATAAAGTTTGTATCGTAACTTGTTCTTCTGAAACCATGTGTAATATGACATTATAATTTAGTTAACAAATTAATGCAATTTTCTGATAAGTTATTATAATAAGATCTTACTTTTGTGATACATATTATAGATCACTTCTCGAATGGCACTTGTATCCAATGTCGCTGTGTTGGTTACACGTTTAATATAACTCCGCTTTTTCTTGGGCGATTCTAAATTTGCATCACTTTTCACACCCTCGGAAATACGACTAACTGTCCTTAAATTAATTTTTAAAACAGCAGCAACACGCTACAAAAAATGAAATAAAATTTCACTATTATTAATATACATTACATATAATTATTAGTAACCTACCCCTTGAACAGCATTTAAAGGCAACAAAGGCCCGTTGTTGTCCCTTTCTTGCTCAAAGTAGTGCATTAACGAGGCCACGAGTTCCTTACACCGACTATTTAACTGTTTGGGCATCTTTATATACCAAAATTGCCTTTATCTACTCGTAAAATGAATAATTTTGTTTTGAAACAAACAGTTGTTGATTTACAGTATGCGGGGCCAAAGGATTTATAAAGATTTGAAATGCCACAAATTGATTCAGTGTCAAAATTAATACAAATGTCAGTTCCCAGTTTAAATAAGTTTCAAGGTGACAATGTGTCAACGCTGCGAAATCGGTTTAGTGCGTTTACATGTCGATAAGTGATTGGAGCGTTTGCAAAACATTTTATTTCGCATAATGCGTCTAAATTTATCAGAAAGCAACTTATGTGATATTTTAATAACAATGTTTATATGACTATTAACCATAATAAGAGAGTAATGACCATTTTACAATTTATATATAACATTAATATGAAACTGCAATAGAGCAATTGTTTGTGATAGAAACCTAGGCATTAGGTCGGGGAATTTTTATCGTGATGACGTGCACGCCACTTTGTTTGGCGTTGACTATACTTAACTGTCTCAAAGGCTATTTGCTTGTGAACCTGATTCCATAAATAAATTTGTTTTCGAGTAAAAATTAGCTTTTATGATTAGTCCATCCTCTCTGCCGCACCCTGTATTAGAGAGCTAGGAAACTGAGAATAGTGCATACATAAGCGTTAGCGCTTACGACATTTAAGTCATAGAAAGTTAGCTGATTATAGGTTAGCGATAACACTATTTGTGATTGTTAATATTAATAATAACAACAATCTTTATTGAGCTAACCAAAAGGTAGAGATCACATCGCGTGCCCTTCCATTCGACCTTTCAAAGCTACCTAAATTGAGTCACTGAGTCATCTGAAGGAAACAAATTAAATATGCAGATCATATAATTTCATTCTGTCTGTTTTTTCATGTAAGGCTTAATTGTTTTCTAAAAGGCTGTAATCAGAAAAATTTGGCTGACCCAGAGGCAGAAACAAATCTCATCTTTTTAGAGTGCTTAAACGATTGTACTATTGTCTCTGTAAAATGGTCGCTTGGAACATTTGTTGTAATAAAAGTGAAATGGTACAGGGTAGTGCTTCTTGTAAGGTGGAAACGTTGTTTTCACGTTTATCGTTTGGTGCAACATTTGCTAAATTGAAATGGCGGACAGGGGAGGTCTTTTTCTATCACCCCAGGTCCCTCAAACAGTTTTTAGTCGAACGGCATTAATTAGTAAGAACTCCAAAATGTAATACACAAAGTGAAATAAAAAAAAAATAAAGAGTAGTCCACCAATGATTAGTTTATCTTAATGGGTGGTGTTGTACTAATCTTACAAAATCAACATTTTTTGCCAGCAGCATGTAGTTTTTTATTTATAAACTCAGAAAGGGTGGACATACTCTTTCTTTTTTTTATTTCACTTTGTGTATTACATTTTGGAGTTCTTACTAAAAAAAAACCTACATAATTAATTCCGTTGGGCTAAAAACTCTTTGAGGCACCTGGGGTGATAGAAAAAGACCTCCTCTTTCCGCCATTGCAATTTGGCAAACGATGCACCAAACACCCTGTATTTCTATTATTATCATATCCCTTGGTATCCTACATTTGTATCACACTTTTGTGCCCAATAGAATGCAACTGATAGTAAGTATTATGTCAAAATAAAAGTGTCTCGATCTAATGGAAGTTGCTGGAGCATCGCTAACTTCCCAACAAAACTAACTTAAGCTTACGTCCAAAGAACGGTAACACTGTGTATATTCTTTATTAGAGTTTGTACGACGATATGTCACGAATAATTGTACCGATCTAATGGTGTGAAATGTTGACACTCGTTATGTTAAGATACGAGGGATGTCTTTTAAGTTTTGCATACAGAAACATAGTAGGCCGTGCGGATCGAACGTCAGTACTGAATCTTAACCCCACTCTTCAGTAAACTTAACTTCAAAGTTCCACAACAATAAGTGCACTGTTCTCACTACAGTGAATTTCTAAGGGTCACCAAGTCATTAGAAAAATGAAACTCCACCGAGAACATTTTCGCGCCATAATTTATTGCAAGTTTCAGAGACAATTATCGCAACAAGAACGCCTTGCTGAGTTACTCTCTGTTTTCGGCAACGAAGTGCCACATCAGTCGACAATTTCCCGTTGGTATGGAAAATTCAAACGTGGACGTGGGCAAGTCTTAGCGATGCCAAAAGTCATAACCGAGCTTCAAAAAATCAACCCCGAAAGAAGAATCATCCGCCACCAAGACAATGCAAGCTCGCACACAGCCCAAAAAACAAGGCAGTATTTAACGGAGGAAAACGTGGAATTATTGGACCATCCTACATATAGTCCCGATCTAAGTCCTAACGATTTCTTTACTTTCCCGAAAATTAAAAACAGACTGCGTGGTCAAGGGTTTCAGTCACCAGAAGAAGCAGTTGACGCATTCAAAAATGCCGCTTTGGATCTGCCAGCAAACGAGTGGAATAAGTGCTTCGAAAATTGGTTCGAGCGCATGCAGATGTGTATTAATCTTCGTGGAGAATACTTCGAAAACCAATAAAGTCATTTAAAACTACCTACCGTGTTGTTTTATTACAATATGCAGATCTTAAAAGACATCCCTCGTATAGAAACATTTATTTTCATTTTCACTGTACAATTACACACATTCAGTCGACGCATGAATATACTTGACAGTTCATAAAATACCGTCTGTTCAAATCCATCGATTTTTGAGGACGGTGTAGTCTGCGCCAATATGAGTAATGTGACTGCTATACCAAGACGGAGTCATCAATCACTTTTTACTCGGCGACTTGACAAGCTAGTGTGATGTAATATAGACAACGCTTTGTGTAAGAAGGATGTTAAATGGATTGTTATGGTTTCGTCGATAAAAGAAATGTATAAATAAAAAACAGAATAGCTGCGTAGTATCTCTTTTTAGGGGTGTACTCAGAATTTAAGCCACCTCGTCTCTTGGAAGAAGTCATTTGACTATTTGCTTAAAATCGATAAACCAGGACTCCAGGGTTGTATTTGTGATACCAAAAATACTAATTTCTGCTTCTATATTTTCGCTAGTGATATTATTAGGATCAACTCCAAATGTGTACAAAATACGAACTCCTTTGTCTATTCTGGTCACGTACATTTCGTCTAATCATATCATCCGAAAACACACGTATACTATATTAATACGTTTAGAAAAAAGGTGCAGGGAATAATTCCCTGCACATTTTTTCTAAATAAAGAAGAAGAAATATAATATTTCTTTTTTTTTTTTATATCGAAACAGCCGCGCAGGCAGATGCCTAAATGCCGGAACACCGCGGCTGCTATGATGATCCCAAAGAAATTTTGTTAATACGATTTTTTAACTGCTTAAGGTTAGTAGAACTGGGAAAAGCTTCCTCCCGTAGTTTGTTCCACAATCTAGACACCCTCGGGACAAAGGAGCGGTCGTATCGGCCAGTTCTGGATGTACGAAGTTTGACACGGTTAGGATGGGACGCCGAAGTCAGACGGGTCTGTCTGGCAGGCACATCGCGCGGCGGCATCATGGAAGACAGCTCTGAGGAGCAAAGCCCGTTGGTGTAGCGATAGAAAAGAGCTAGATCGCCGACGGCCCGCCGGTGCGAAAGAGTCCCGAGACTGTCTGTTAGAGAAGAGTCATCGATCAGTCGGACCGCCCTCCTCTGGACAGCATCGAGCATGGACAATGTAGTCGGGGCGGCAGCACCCCAAATGTGTGAGCAATACTCGAGGCTAGGCCTTATCTGGGCCTTGTATAGAGAAGGTCATGCGGAGAAAAGTACTTCTTAGCCCTAAACAAATAGCCTAGCTTTTTCCCAGCAGCTGCAGCTATTGAAGAGATGTGTTCGTGCCAGATCAGGTCCTCGGTGATCTGGACTCCGACCAGCCGAAATGAATGGCTCTTTGGTAGGACTCGACCGTCCATCGAAACTGTATGAGCGCTAGGACGCTTTTTGTTCGTCAAAGTACAGTACTGTGTTTTGGAAGCATTGAACTGTACAAGATTGTTGCGTCCCCAAGCAGTGATAGCCTCCAGGTCTCTTGTCAGAGAAGAAGTCGTCGCTAGTCTTCTTTTTTCCAGCTCAGCGGCAGAGATCGGCTTGTCACTCTGAATTCCTGCATGTAGAGTGCTGTCATCAGCGAAGCTGTGGATTGGGTTGATCGTGCAGGAAAGGAGGTCGTTGATATGTAAGAGAAACAGTGTTGGAGCCAAGACCGATCCCTGGGGAACACCCGCGTTGACGTTGTGGGATGAAGAGGAGAATCCGTCAATTACGACGGATATCTTGCGGCCAGAGATAAAGTCAGCCACCCATCTGCAAAGCTTTTCTGGGAGGCCGTAGGATGGAAGTTTGCTCAAGAGGGCAGCGTGCCACAGCTGATCGAACGCTTTCATGATGTCAAGAGCAACGACATGAGCCTCACCATGAGACTGGATGAGTTTACTCCACAGTTGCGTGACGTAAGCTAGGAGGTCCCCTGTGGATCGTTGGTGCCGGAAACCGTACTGCCTGTCGCTAATCAAGCTGTGACGTTCGAGGTAGTCCAGAAGCTCGCGATTTATGCACATCTCCATCACTTTACTTATAACAGAAAGCAGAGCTATAGGCCTGTAGTTGTAAGGGTCGGTTTTAGATCCTTTTTTGGGATGGGCTGTACATGAGCAAATTTCCAGTTTTCTGGGAAGGTGCCGGATTCGTAAGATATCTGGAAGAGATGCGAAAGAACTGGAGCAAGCTCAGCTGCACATCTCTTCAGTACAATGGCAGAAATCAAGTCCGGACCAGAAGCTTTGTTGATGTCGAGCGACAAGAGCACTCGTCTTACGGTCTTATGCCTGAATGTTACCTCCCGCATAGTGTGGGGAACCCTTTGAATTGACGGCACTTGGGCGTTGGTGGGGACGTCCATGGTGGAGTTGGCAGCAAAGATCTTGGCTAGCACTTCCGCCTTGGCCTTTGAGTCGAATACAACAGTTCCATCCTGACACGTAAGTGGTGGAAGGCTACTGTGTGAGAAGTTCTTTTCAATCTGCTTGGCCAGCGTCCAGAAAGACCGACTGCCATTGCGCTGCGACATTACCCTGTGCCTAACTTTTATATCATGCTGGGTTTTGGCATTGCGAACCGCTTCGTTATATTTGTTTCTGGACTCGACGTCGGCTTGTCTGTTCTCTACAGTGAGGTTTTGTAAGTAGGTTCTGTGGGCCTTGATCTTCTGCTGGCGAGCAGTGTCACATGATTTGTTGAACCAGCCGTTGGACCCTGGTTTAGGAACTTTCACTGTGTGAGGGATGTATTCCTCCATTCCGACGTGGATAATTTCGGTTATTGAAGAACAGACAGTCGACGCATCCGCGTCAGTGAAACAGACATCTCTCCAAGGAAAGCTAGAGAAGAAGTCTCTGAGCCCCTCCCAGTCGGCATGTCCGTAATGCCAAGTTTTGCGGCCTGTGCGAGTTTCTGCGGCCACAGCGGCTTCTGACCGAAACCTAACCTCCACAACACCGTGATCTGAGTTACCCAGGGGGGACAGGACGGCAGTGCTGTAAGGGGCAGGATGCGTGGTCAGAAAGAGATCCAGCAGGCTACTGGCGTGTGACGAGACGCGGGGGAAAAAAGTAGGGCTCGTCACCAGCTGGGTCAGCCCTTGAGTAAGAGCGAACGCTTCGACTGCACGACCTGCTGCATCGGTCTTATTTGAGCCCAACCAAAGCTCATTATGGGCATTGAAATCACCGAGAAGGACTACCTCTGAAGCGGGGTGATTGATGTTCAGGAAGTCGATCTGGACGGCGAGGTATTCGAGTAGGTCATCCCAGTTATGGTTCGAGGGAGAGCGATAAAGGCAGCAAATAAATTTGGGTGATGTTTTGGAGTTGAGGCGAAGCCACAGAATGTCCTTCCGGTCTGATTCCAAAGAAAGATCCCTGAAGCAGGAAAGACTGCTGCGGACAAAAGCCACAACTCCCCCGTTCTTTCTCAGATTGGAGTGCACCTCGTAGTTTGGGAAGTTGAGATGGTTAATCGGTGCAGCCTCTGAGATTTTTGTCTCCGCCAAGAAAAGCACGGCGGGAAGATTGGATTGCAGGTAGTGATGAACAGCATCAATGTTGCTGTTGATCCCGCAGATGTTCGAAAAACAAATTTTATCTTCGATGTTGTTCCCTCGAGCCCACCCTCCACCCGGACATTCCGAGAGTGGAGTGAGTTTACGTCCGGCGGAGTGAGTTTACGTCCGGGGTCCGTAAGGAAACTGGATTACGTGACGTACTTATTTGACAAAGTCATTTAGCACATGCTACCTACTAACTAGTCTAAGGCCCGTATCGTCAGTCGTTTCTATAATTGTAGGGCGCCTTTATGGCCTCCTTGATTGTCATAGTTTTCTACTTTACCGTGGCAGCACTCTATTTTGAGGTTATGTCACAAATATCTATTTGCATCAAATTGTGCTTGCTTTTGAGTTATATCATGTTTTATCAGCCTGAAATTTCCTACAATTTAAAAAGAAGACATATCTTCACAATAGGAGAGCGCTGACGCTGACACGGGACGGGTGCAGTCTAGAAATTTTTGAAGGAGAGGAAGGAGAATTGCAATCAAGGAGGCCTACAATTGTAGGAATGACTGACGATATGGGCCTAAGACAGTTTGAAACATTGTGTCTTCAGTTTGGGGCTCAACTATGACAGAATAAAAATGTCAGCTTTGAAAATGTACATATACTCAAGAGTAGGAAGAAATTTTGGACAAAAATTGTTTTCTTCGCAACAAAAGGCAATAGACGAATATCGTTGTAAATTTGTTCAGTTACGAGTACTTACAAATACGAAATGTTTGAATTTGTTTTGAAGAAAAAAACGCAACCCTTTGTCTTTCGCATAAAAATGATAGTTATCTTTCGGAATAGCTTGTGATTCGTCGGCAAGGTAAACTTTTGTATTTTGCTATAAAATGCCCTTTGAACTAACCCTGTATATTGCTCAATAAACTAGTAGTGATGGCCGGAAAACAGGTGTTTTGGAATAAACAATTAGAAATTCTCAAAAACTCAAACTACTCCAATTTTGTTGTGGTTATTTGGAAGTACGAATCCTACGATTTTGAAGAATTTCAAATATCTGCGAGAAACCATCGTCGCATTACAAACAAGTGCCACAACCTGAAGTTTGCCTTCGTTTTCGGCCATAACTTTTATGTTACTAGTCAGATCTTTTTTACTTGGGTCTCATTTTGTTTTTTCATTCTTTGTTGTCGAATAAAAAGTTTTCCCCAAAAAATTTGGTGTACCCATTTTATGCGTCCATGTTTTAAATACCCCCTTGAACAACTTGCACCAATAAATTATACAATACAATTATTTCGCAAGCCAGGGGTGCTTTCGTCTCATATGATTAGACTAATTAATGAACAGACTTATCAATCATCATTGATACGCATGTTTTAGACTATCTACCGCATTTGCGAGATCTGCCTACTTAACCATTATTCAACATAAAAATAATATTAAGTTACCCTTATTCATTTCAATTGACATTCTTGGAAGAGTATTTTTGGCTAGTAGTTCGTTAAATTTTATTATCTACACCGAAAGCTATTTTATTTACTGAATATTACTGCAGGTAATGATTTAAAAAATTAGGAGTCATCTATTGCACACTGATATAAAGGGTGTGCTCAATGTTGGAAGTTGGAATAAACATGCTTTTAGTAACATAGAGGGTGTTTCAGTTTATTGTTGCATAACTTTAAGATTCGATAGAACTTTTAAAATTAATGCATATATCTATATAAACATGGGCCGAAAAATGCGTGGCTTCCGAAACAATTGGGTTTACATTTCGAGCAACTACTTTAGATTTTTTATGTTTGTCCTAACTATCCAATAGCATTTTAGTTGTAAATAATTTAATTTGTTAAAAATAATATTGGAAAATTAAACAAATTAATATTCTGTTTTTTTTGTGTTTATTTGGAGTAAGGAATTATTGCTGTGTTTAAAAACACAATCTAAACGATCATCTTAATTAGGTACTTGTAATTGCCAAATCGAAAATGTAAAAAAAAAATATTATTTTCCCATAAAAATGCATCGAACCTTAAAAATCGAAATATCTCAAAAACGGCTAACTATAACGAAAACTCACAGGAGAGCTTTTTTATGTTGAAAAGTGCGAAGAATCATTTTTTTTATTCGAAAAGCAAAAAAGTGCACTAAGAAAATTTTTTCGGTCATTTTAATACACTACAGGTACAGTAGAGAGCGCCCTCTAGCGGCCCATCGTTCGTTTTGTCGTACAAAAAAACCCTTGTATACCAATTATCACTGTTATACATCAAATATTGTTCGAAATATTTAAAAAAACTATTTTAGAAAGTAAATTTAAACACAGTGTATTTCGGAAGCCACGCATTTTTCGACCCATGTTTATATAGACTTTATGCATTAATTTTAAAAGTTCTATCGAATCTGAAAGTTATGCAACAATAAACTGAAACACCCTGTATACAGGGTGTCCTGAAAAAAGTGTGCAATATTCTACCAGCGGTTTCTAGAGCTTAAAATAGGAAGAACAGTTTATATAAACATAGGTCGACAAACGTCCCCTAAGGGCGCTACGGTCTTTTAAAGGGGCTCCCCGGAAGATGGTTTTTCCTTAATATTTCCGAAACGTGTGGAGATGACATAAAATTTGGTATTCTAGCCTGGTTTTTTATACTGGATTTAAAAATATTAATAATTTTAGACAGTTTGGTTTGGAAGCGTATGTAATAGGGACGGACTCAGGTTATTTGAGCCCCAAAATTTTTGTGTGATTCTATTTTTGAAATTTAATTTTAGAATTTAAAAAATTAGGGTTTTCTACATAAAAAGGTACTCTTATTGAATATCGATAAATTGTGCCATTTTTGAATAAAATCAAACTGAAAAATTTGTCACATGATAGGAAATGTACTGCGAATTTAAATGAATTGTTGAACTTATTTTGCATTGAAATGAAAATAGGTTGATATGCTGTAATTGCAACATGTGTTATTTTTATGCTGCAAATTTGATTAGGGAGTGATAAAGTTGGTGTTGTCTACTATATATTATCAAAATATTCATTGTTAATATTTTAAACCTATAACACCCAGCTACATTTTTATTATTTCTGTTTGATAAGAAAAAACTAAGATTTCAATAGTTGGGCCAACTGAAGTGGCAAGAGGCTCGTAGTAAGTCTCATATTTTGTTGAAGTTGAAGTTGTCGCTGTTTGATTCAAAAAGGCGAAATTGTTTACTTCTACTTAAATGTGTAACGTTTGGGGCTGTCAGGTCTTCAACCGGCTTTTGCATGATATAAACAAAGATATGCCACTCTGATGGAATCAAACGTCGAGGACGACCGCGGTACTCTGAGTACACTCGCGGAGTATCAATAGTATCTGAACTACGCTGCAGTTTGCTTATAAACTAGGTTAACCTGATGGCACGACGCCTGATTTGGATACTGACTCACACAGCCTTAGTCCAATATGAAATGTTTTGACGTAGGAGGGAATTATGGAAGGGGAGAGTGACAGGGCCGTACTGGCTCATCTATTGCTTTTTGGAACCTAATATCTCGGTCATTTTAAAGCTTTCATATACGTCCAGAAGAAAGTGTGCAATTTTCTACCATCGGTTTCTAGAGCTTAAAATAGGAAGAACAGTTTATATAAACCTAGGTCGACAAACGTCCCTTAAGGGGGCTCCCCTGAAAATGGTCTTTCCTTAATATTTCCGCAACGTGTTGAGATAACGACATAAAATTTGGTATTCCAGCCTAGATTTTTATGCTGGATTTAAAAATATTAACAATTTTAGACAGTTTTGTTTGGAAGCGTATGTAACAGGAACGGACTCGGGTTATTTTAGCCCCAAAATTTTTGTCCTCGCACATGGCCGTTGCCATGACTAAATGATTACCAAAAACTTTTCGTCCTTAGCATAGTAGTACTCGTAACATTGTGTAAAAATTTCATCAAAATCCGAGCAGGGCTTTCCAAATTATAGAGATGTCAAGTGTCAGCGGTCAGACAAACGTCACATGTTTTTTCGTGATCTACATGTCATATAACATCCAAAAGACATATTATGTCAAAATCGAAATTTTTCGCGACTACAATACTTCCTCGCCAGTAGACGTGGGAATTAAAAAACCAGCATGTGGAGGATGGTGTTTTGTTTCTCTGAAATACTACACATTTAACATTATTTCTGTACTAACTTTCCTAATTCTTTTTCTGCTAATACTTTACGGTGTGTAAATTTGCACCGAGCCCAGATACTTTGAAACACAAATAAACGACATTTGGAATTCATTAGTTTCAGGAAAAATATAACCTAGCTTCATTCATTAATCTGAGCAATGTGCGTAACACAAAAATAAACAGTCATTATTTTCTGAAGTATGTAGTTCGCCATATTTATTCAACGTACTCTCGTTTACCATTGAAGTGGTATCATGATTTACTGTAAATATGCATTACTGGAAATTGATATTTCTATTTACTTGTCATTTGTACAGTGATCATTAAATAAAGACACGCAAACATGGATGAAACTGGTTCTCGGAAAATAACCAATCCAACAGAATATTTAATTTTTTGTGGAATATTTTTATTTGCTTTTATTTCCATTTGTTAGGGGGTAAATATTAAGACAATATATTCCATAACATCCCGTTTCCGACCAGTAGGGAATTCATTGTATTCTTCGGTGTCTACAGTACATAATATACTAAGTGACATATAAATCCGAACACCCAGTTTAAATGGTTTTATTTTAATAAAAGTTGGTGAATGTATTTACCTTACTGTAGATAACAAGTGAAAAAATGTTCAGCCTTATCAGTTGGACATTCCGGTTTTTATACTCCTTTTTATACATTCCGCTCTAAAAATGAATATTTCAGCCGCAGTAAAGAATCAACGTTGGCGGATTTTGGTTCTTGACATCCTTTACGATCGGTTACGATGCCTAGAGTACGGAGACTTGTACGATTTCGTCAACTTAGTGAGTTTGATAGGGGCCGTATAGTGGGACTACGGGAAGCTGGACTTTCTTTTCGGGCAATTGCAGTTAGAGTGCAAAAAGTATTAGGCGTTGTCAGGCATGGCACTGGACGCCGCCGTAGAACAACAGACCATGAAGATCGCCGCCTAAGATTATTGGCCTTAAGGGACCGTTTCTCCACTACCAGGTCCATTGCAAATGAATGGTTTGCAGAACACGGAAGACCTATTGGCATGCGAAGTGTTTACCGACGAATGAGAAGTTTTGGCTTGTTTTCATACCGGCCACACTGGGTCCTCCCTTTAACTCGAGAACACCGACGTAATCGCCTTGAGTGGTGCAGACAACGGTCACTCTGGGATCAGGAATGGAACAGTATTGTCTTTAGTGACGAGTCTCGATTTTGTTTAGGCATGCACGATGGTCGTGCCAGGGTTAGAAGGCGACATGGTGAAAGGAGGAATCCACAGTTTTTTGTTGAAAGACATGTTCATCACACTGTTGGAGGTATGGTTTGGGGTGCTATAGCTTATGGTTCCAGGTCACCTTTAATCTTCATCAGAGGTAACATGAACGCGCAGCGTTATATCCACGAAGTTCTAGAACCCCATCTTGACACCCTGGCAGATCCAACTTTCCAGCAAGATAATGCCCGACCACATGTTGCAAGAGTCACAATAGACTTCTTTCAACATAATGATGTCACATTGTTACCATGGCCACCAAGATCTCCCGACGTATCCCCAATTGAGCACGTGTGGGATATGATGGGTAGGAGATTGCTCAATTTGCAACGTCCTCCTCAAACTCTAGAAGCACTTCGAGAGGAGTTGGTGGTTGCCTGGAATGAGATACCACAGGAGTTACATTGACCACCTGATCATTTTGAAATTTTTATCATTTACTTATTATGCTTCATTAAGTACTTATACAAAATTAAAATAAAACCATTTAAACTGGGTGTCCGGATTTATATGTCACTTAGTATATGTCTACCGAACGGTAAAATAAATATCGGTAATATTTGTCAGTTGAGTGAATTTTTTGGGCATAGCATGCTGTCACATTCTCAGCATACCGAGCACCAATATAACGGGAGCTGTCGACGCGCGCTTTAGCCATAGGCATGGATCAAACAGTATCTGCACGCGGACTCAAAACAACATTTTTTTCAGAAAAACTAGGAGGCTTAGTATTTTCTTGTAGTTTGCGGATTATGTAAGCAGCTGTGGAAGCTATTGCCGGGTCCACACCAAACCAACAAAACAGCAACTCAATGTTTTTTAACAATTATGCAACAAATTGTCAACATGTCGTGTTTTGTTTCTGTTTCCGGCAACTTTTGGAGTCGGTAAAGATCAAAAGGTTTCTGTTTTGTTTTCATTCCAGGCAACATTGTCGAACCGATGTGTACTTTGTTACGAAACAAATATAAAACAGAAACTATAATAGTTTCAAATTGAAAAGCGCTGTATAGGGTGTTTGAAAAATAAATTCGCAGTATATCGGGTCGAAAATTAAACTGGAGTGTAGATAACACGAGTAAATTAATTGAAATATACAGGGTGGCCAATCCATGTGTGGACGAAATATTGCTCATAAACAAATACGTTTTGAGAAAATCTGTTTATGGGATGTTATACATGACATTTGAGGGCACACGCCTAAGATATTGGCAGTTGTACAGGGTGTCAATTTTGACCTACATATCAAAGCTGTGATTTTTTAAAATGGAATGCCTCAAATTTTATTGCATGTTTGTATAAACCAAAATAATAATAATAATAATAATATTTATTTACTCTAAAATACAGGGAACATGAAACGAGTAAATAAGTATAATATATCCATAGGAGGACAACGCCTGTGCATGGATCATATGTATGTTGAATTGCAAAATATAATAAAATAGAGAGAAAAAAGAAATTATTGGTAAGAATGGTAGAGCATTTATTGTGTAATATTTGAGATTATTTTATTAATTTGATTTCTCCCAATCGTGTTAATAAATTTTTTTAATTTTTTTTTGAAGCCTAATGTATTGCGTAATTTTTTTAAATTATTTGGTAAAAGTTCGTACAATTTTGGAGCTATATACAGGTGACATCGTTTCATTAGGGATTTGTTTGGTTTAGGAACATTTTTTGCGCCTAATTTATATCTGGTTTTATGATTATGTTTAATTATGTCGTGTTCACTAATAGTTTTGTGATAATGAGTGTTGGTATGTAAGAAGTAAAGTTGTTTAGTATCATATACTTGTGCATCATTATATAAGTCATTAGTTGGGTATAATTTTGATTTGCCTAACATTGATTTTAAAATTCTTCTTTGAAGTACATCTAAATCGTTAAAGTATGTCGTGCATGCAGCACCCCACACTACTATACCATATGTTATGTGTGGCTCGACTAAAGCTTGATATATTATTCGTAGATAATATTCAGTTAATATACCGGTTAGAAATTTTATTTTATATGCTATGAATCTAATTTTCTTTAGTATGTGAGAAATATGTACATCCCGTCTCAAGTGGGGATCTAGATAAATTCCTAAATATTTTGTATCATTAAGTCTATTGATTTTTATATTTTTATCATTTACCTTTAACCGAAGGTGGTTATATTTTGGTAGATGATTAGATAGTGATGAAAATGGTAAAAAATGAGTTTTAGTAAAGTTAATTGTTAATTTTCGGTTATTAAACCACTGAATAATTTTGCAAAAGTCATTTTGGAAAATTTTTTTTCAGTCGTTCCAATCCTTACCTTTATAGAGTATAGCAGTATCGTCTGCAAAACTGACTATTTTACTAGTACTGTTAATTTTGAATATATCGTTTAAATAAATATTGAATAACAGAGGACCCAAAATTGTACCTTGTGGAACACCACATTTAACAAACATTTCTTTACTATACGAGCTTAATAATTTTACTGATTGCGGTCTATTTGATAAATAATTTTCCATTAAAGTATACATCTTTCCACGAAAACCTATTCTTTCTAAGATTTCCAAAAGTATATTGTGGTTAACTGTGTCAAACGCTTTTTGTAAGTCCACAAATACGCATATCGATGGTACTTTTCCATCTATATTTTGGGTTATTTCATCTACTATACTTAATACCCCATCTGTTGTAGATTTGCCCGCTATAAAACCATATTGATTTGAATTTAGAAGAAGAAGATTAACATAACATACTATGGGGTTTTGGTAATTAGCTACTGAGATGTAAGGTGTTCTGTCCAGAAAAACCGTCCACTTCGCCATTTTGAAATTTGAAGTGCTCAATTTTGTACCAAAAAAACTTACACACCTCAGCTTTCATCATATTTGTTACTTTTTCGAATTTTTATTTTTCCTCATACATGGTGGTCAAAAACGCGAATTGTACTTTTGGGGACACCCTGTATAATTGACAATATTTTAGGGATGTGCCCTCAAATGTCATGTATAACATGCCATAAATAGATTGTCCCAAAATGTATTTGTTTATGAGTAATACTCCGTCCACGTAGTGTTACGGCCAAACATTCAACTGCGTTTATGGCATTTCTGCAATTGAAAAGTAATAATTTACTTTTTTTCAGCAAACCGTGCTAGTTTGCAATGAGATGAATATTCGGTCGTCTCAACCAACTATAAATGTTAGTCCAGGATGAAAAATTTTAGAAGCTCTTTATAGCAAAGACCCAAAAAAGGATTAAAAAGTAGGGATTTTTTGAAAAAACTAAAAGTGGCAATAATTCGAAAACTAGAGAACTTTTAATAAGGTCATGTTGATTTTGTCTGATTGATCTGAAGCCAACCGGTAGATTTCCCGTGTCACTCTGACGTGTTATTTCTAGGACACCTTGTATAAAAAAACATACTACAGTATATTCAGATAAGAGATAGACCGGATGTAAACAAAAGGTTCGGGTGATTTTCACGCTAACGCCGCCGTCTCGACGTAAAACAGGAGCCCTCATTGGTCAATTCGCAATTAAATGCCTATGCCGAGCGGCAGAGCAGTCGTATCAAGGCAGAGTCACATTCAGGTTCAGACGTGTTACGGATGTCGTGTGCATCATTGCAATTTGATATTTCTTTGGACGTTTTCGTTTGTTATCTTATTAAGTTGTTGAGCTTGTCGTTGTTATTGTTATACCTTGTTATTGATTGTTATTGTTATCAACTGCTTGCGCAAAATGCCCAGTAGTACAGATACTGCCGATGAAGTTTTAAACTCCTGTAGTCCACCTAGGAAACGCTCTAAAAAAGACACCTGAGTACAGAAATGAAAGAGGTCATTTTGAATATATATAAGATCGAGCGCGAGGAGAACGAGGCATCAACCATCAAAGAAATTGTTGTGAAGGTTTCTCACAAAGTTGGGGTGTGTCGCGCATCAGTGTTTAATGTGTTAAGACAACACAAAGAAAATCACACCTTTTCTGAGCCAATGACCAGTAAACATCGCAAAAGTATTGTTAAATCATTGGATGAAGCTGATAAGTATGCGATTAGGAGGAAAGTGCATGAATTCTTCTTTAGGAATGAAATACCTACTATAGATAAAGTACTGCAGGAGGTAAATGGAGATACAACGTTGCCAAATTTCAAACGATCAACTTTCCTTGCGTTACTGAAGCATTTAAATTTCAAATGGAAAAAACGGGGTCGTAATAGTTTACTACTGGATAGAGAAGAAATTGTGCTATGGAGGAGGGATTATTTAACAAAAATTGGGAAATATAGAAAGAAGATTTATTACCTTGATGAAACGTGGGTAAACGCAGGACACACTACAAGTAAAGTATGGGTTGATGATTCTGTAGCTTCATCCAGGAGGGCTTTCTAGATGGACTGTCCACCGGATTAAAAAATCCAGCAGGTAAATACGAGTAATAGACAACAATCGGATGTTTTTCAAACCTTGGGAACAAGGTTCTAAACATTAATTCCAGGGGGCAGATAAAACGTATTACAAGTAACAAAACTTTTATAACTTTCGATAAAATGCGTGGATGTTTTATTGTCATTTTCATTTGTTAGAACTTTTTTAAGCCATGTTTTTATGTGTTTTCGATATTTCAATAATTTTTTAATATAATCTTAAAATATGTCGAATATTATAAACTTAAAAAAAGTTACTAAGTTTTATATTGTGTACCGTTCCTAATATTTCTAATCATTTTAATTCATACTTTAAGCTTTATAAAGTTATAATTTGTTAATATTAATATTTGCGCGTATTTCAGGTTCCTGATCATTTATTTTTTAAAGGTTTATAACTTTAAGTTAAATTGTGAAGCGCTGAGTAATCATACGACGTTCAATATTCTTTCTTTCAATATGACTAAATAATCCCAATTATAGCAGTCTGATACTCATGTCTCAATGTTTTTTCGCTGAATGTGATGAAAACATTTGAAAAAGGTTCGCTTATTGAAATAAATCTACACCAGTTAGTACTTCGATTTCCAGGTAAAGGGAAAAGGCTCATTATCTGCCATATTGGCAGTGAGGATGGATTCGTTGTTGACGGTCTGTGGTGCTTTGAGTCTAAGAAAACTGGAGATTACCACGAGGAAATGAATGGCGAATCGTTTGAACAGTGGTTTTCAAAAATGTTACCGAACTTAGAGGAAAACGCAGTAATTGTGTTGGATAATGCGCCTTATCATTCTCGAAGAATGGAGAAGGTCCCAACAACGGCTTCAAGGAATGTTGATGTTCAAAATTGGCTCCGCTCGAAAAATATCAACTTTGAAGTAGCAATGCTGAAAGTACAATTATTAAGAATTGTCAAGGATCACAAGGCGGAATATGAAAAATACGCCATTGACGAAATGGCAGCAAGTCAAAATAAAACTGTGCTCCGTTTACCTCCATACCATTGCGAGCTCAATCCCATTGAGCTCATATGGGCAGAGGTTAAAAATTATATAGCTAAGCACAATACAACTTTTAAATTTTGTGACCTCAAAGGACTTTTCAAAGAAGCACTAGAATTAATAACAGCGCAAAAATGGGAAAACTGTATTAAGCACGTGAAAGACAAAGTTGAAAAGAGAATGTGGGAACTGGACAATATTTTAGAGGAACAAGTCGAGACATTCATTATTGACGTTGGTGCTTCAGGCAGTAGCGATGATGAAAGCTCATCAAGCTCATCTTTCCAATAAAAGATGTCGTTCATCAAATTCGGTAACGGCTACTGTATTTTTTAATTAATTATTGACATTTTTGAACCCATTTTGGCAAAACCTATTCAAGAATCTACTTTCTGACAATGTTCAACCATGCACATTTTTTTACGTTTTGAACGTTTTAATTTGGTTACATATTTACCTAGAAATCAAAAAATATACTAATCAATATTCTAAAAGCAATTTTAAGAGATATACGATTATTTTTAATTTAGGCTAATTTAAACGCCATTTTGAGATTATATTCGACTGTATTTCACCAAACATCAGGCGGCATCCGAAGCTGGAAATCGAAGCGAAAATTTTGAAACCCTTATGTATATTTACATCATTATATGTTTCTTACCCCACCCCCACATGATCCTATATCCATCACCAATCGTATACACATCGAATTGTGCTAATTTACTACAAAGTTACGCAAAGCAGCATCTACTATCTAAAATATGTACTGCGTGACTCTTAATACGTCCCTGCCGAATGTTACAGCGTTCGATGATCACGTGGTCTTGTTTATGTCCGGTCTATCTCTTATCTGAATATACTGTACATACTCATTATTTGAATAATGGATATGCTAGTTCGGTTACACTACACTTTATAAGAGTTCCTACAATCTGTCGTGACAAACTGCTACAATTCACTGAAATAAAGCAGAGCTAGTATGTCCCCTTGATCACTTTCGTTCTGCCAATCAGAATAAAACAGGAACATCCAATTTTGTTGGTATGTTTTATTCTTCGCGTATATATGATTTCAATTATCGGTTCAATAATATTTTCTGGATACTAGTGGTCAATATATTGGCATTATTAACCACATACTTTGTAATTTGATTTAATTTCACTATCTGTATCATTATAACGAATTCATATAAAATAAGATCGTGATATACATATATGGATACTGATACTTGTGTTCTGCAGGTACTGCTTAATATTTTCCTGTCAAAACATAATAGATATGAATATGTCAATGTTATTTGTAACATTAGCTATGTAAGAGCATTTTTGGAATAGTATTCTCAGCCAAAGCTTTGTCATTGTAGTACTCTTTTTAATTTAAGTATATGTTGTGCATAGACACAAATTACTTTTTTCACCTACACTATACTTGACAAAACATAACGGATACAAGTTTGTATAAAGCACGCTTAAATCTACAATGTAATGAAAATATGTGGAGGACTATAAGCCTTATGGTTGAAGCTGTTATGTAGATATAATAATAAAATATTTTAAACATAATATAATAAAAATGTGTATTTCTACTACGTACTGTATGTTTTTTTCTAGTCGCTATATGTTACTTAGTTAATGGACGCAATTAATCAAGATAAAAATATTCACGATCTTTCTCTTATCGGTTTAATAGTATATTTAGGAGAAAATGACACAGTTATAATTTTGTGTAACACAAAATTAATTTCTGATCACTTTAACCACAATCCCCCTAAGCAGTTCGTAGTACTGGAAATAACATCGTTTAGATTATTTTGCACAGAACAGTGGCTGGAACATATGTCATTCTATAGAACAAAATATTTTAGCTTGATTTTATTACGATAATAGATAGTAGAAAAAAATCGTGTACTGCGACACAGATTATCTGGTCAGTTAGCTGAGTTACGTCAAACTTTCTACTAGCTCAAACCAAA
This sequence comes from Acanthoscelides obtectus, assembly GCA_963669975.1. Classification (NCBI taxonomy): domain Eukaryota; kingdom Metazoa; phylum Arthropoda; class Insecta; order Coleoptera; family Chrysomelidae; genus Acanthoscelides; species Acanthoscelides obtectus. Next base: position 13,956,697 of record CAVLJG010000010.1, read on the forward strand.
TTGTATACGATAGTAGCTCCATCCTTCCTATACACATTCATTCCACTATTTACCAATTAGGGTAGAGTGGGGTTATCTGAACAGGTAGGTTAACTGAACACATCGATGTTCCTGCCATCTAGTAATGATAAATTAAACTTGATTTTGCCTGAAAGCGTCTTTTGTTACGTGTGTTGACACTGTTCGGTGCAGATTTCTTTTAATTCGGTTCTAATCTCGTAAATCAGCAAACATATTTTTAATGGCCGCCACGTAAAATTTGTGCTCCCAAGTTTTTTTGTGTTACAGTTAGCAAAATAGAGTTTTAAAATTGGTTTGACGTATATTTTGTTCCAGTAAGTATTTTAGCATTTATTTCTTGCGTTTACCTAAGCTTAACATTGTTTTTTATTCAAATTTTTCTTTTGCTTATGTATTGGTGCACAGTGGGTATAACTGGACATCTCATGTATGTGGTTATATGAACAGGTGTTCAGTTAACCTGCGTTATTTATGTATTATTATTTTGTCTACAAATTTAGTTTATTTTTTAGAATATACCAAGAAAAAGACTACGTACTACCAATAACAGATCATATAGTGTAGCAGATCTTAGACAAGCATGTGAAGAAGTCCTGACACATGGTCGAACAACTCGAAGTGTTGCACTTCAGTTTAAAATCCCAAGAATTACTTAAAAAAGGTATGTCGATAAATGTCGGGAAAAAAACAACTTGGATATAAATTTAAAACATATCACTATTTATGACATCGGAAGCCTGGTTGGAGAGGTTTTTTTGCAAGCGTTTACTCCAAAAAATATATGCAGTGGATTTCGTGCAGCAGGAATAGAGCCGTTTAATGACCAAATATTTTCGGATGAAGAATTTCTTTCGTCATATGTTACAGATAGACCAGGGAAAACATCAGAGGAAGAGGCACCACAAGCTGGGTCGTCACAAGATAATACATCACTGCCTAAACCGATTCAACATGGCATGACAGATCCTGTTCTGTCACAATTTCAGCTCTCAAAATATCAAGAATCACAAGCCGGACCATCACAAGCTGAATCGTCGAGCACTGCTAAACTACAAACTGAAAAATCACAAACCAAACCGACTTTATCTTCAATTGAGATAAAAAAAGCCGACATTACAAATTATAACTCCTGAACAGATCCGTCCTCACCCCAAAGCTGGTGAACGAAAGTCTACAATTCGACGAAAGAAAGGAAAATCCCTGATTTTGACAGACACTCCTGTCAAAGAGAACATGGAGGAAGAAAGCAAGACTTCGAGAAGAAAACGCACACAAAAAAACAAAACAACTAACAAAAAAAAGAGGCAGTAAAAAGACGTATTCTAGAATACAGCTCGTCTGATGATAAAAGTGTTATCTATGAAGAAATCTCGGATTCTTTAGAAGAATTTGATGCATATGACGATAGTCCACAAGCTGTGACAAAAGGCGATTTTGTAATCGTGAAAGTGTATGGGCAAAATAAATTAAATTTCAGACATTATGTTGGTGAAATTATTCATGCTGTAAATGATGGTTTTGAGGTTACTTTTTTAAAACGCCACAAAGAAACAAAATATTTTTTTAAAAATAATGAAAATGGCTTTGTTGTAAAAGCTGATATTGTTTGTAAGTTACCCATGCCAGCCAAAAGTAACAGCGCTAGATATGCCAACATGGTGTAATTTCAAGTTGATTTAAACGAATTTGACTTTACAGTTTATTAAAATTACCTACAATATTTTCATACATGTTCAGTATGTTTGACTTTACAGTTTATTAAAAGTATCTATAATATTTTAATGTATCTTTAGTATGTTTCTTATCATAAATAAAAATGATTGTTAAAAAGTGTTGACATATTTTCCATGATATATTTTTTACATTTTTATTATAGCTAGTCGCCTTATTCGCTAGAGGGCTAGACTTGTATTTAGGGTATTAGGTTGGTAATAGTAAATGATGGAAAGCTTGCCAGCCTTCTTATGGTTTAGTGCCCTGAATTTTCCATGCATGGCCATTTTTGCTATTTAACAATTTATGACAAATTTATTGTATATTTCAATTAAATAACAAAAATGGCGGCGCATGAAGATTCCAGGGCACTAAATCATAAGAAGCTGACAAAATTTCCATGTAGAAAGTGTTAAGTAAAAGTAAATTTAAAAAATATATCTTGTTTGTACCTCTGTTCAGTCAACCTGCATAAGTGGTCCAGTTAACCTGACAGGCAGGTTAACTGGACAATTTGATAGGTTTTGAAAAAAGTCAATCTGTCATACACATAAATTTAAATTTAACTTTAAACATTACGTTTTCCAATTACTTACATAACTTCCAAAGCATGGTCATAAAGGTATTTTTTTAGCAACGATTTTCTGGTCAAAAACAAAGTTTAAATTTTGATTGGTCCAGTTAACCCCACTCTACCCTATCGTTAACCGGGCACTCGCTAATCTCGCTAAGTATAAGGTCGTTTATGACAGGAGAAGAAGAAAGACATGAATGTCACTCGAGAAGCACTCGGAGATTTGTTCAGGATAGTAGTGTGTCATAATGACATGATGAGGCTTCAGCCATGTTGTACGCGCGAGCGAGCAGGCGTGCCGACGTGCCATCCTGTCTGCGATGGCCACCGCATCGAACTGGAGCTCCTGCTTTCGCTTCAGTGGCAGGAGAGGCACCAGCAGCAGGACGGATCCTGCTGGGTGATGGCGCACGCGTCTGTCTCCGGGATCAGCGTCGGAGCGCCATCATGGACCAAAAAGGAGGACCGGACAGCTTTGCGTAGGAGGTCTATGCGCTGTGCATTTTTGAGATTTGAGTAATACATTTGACACGTTTGTCGGGAGTTGATTACTCCGATTATAGTCATCTGTTGGTCTGTTGGATTTTACACTGATCAACAGCCAAAAAATATCCTAAATAAAATCAACAAAATATTACTATTTTTAATGTGCTAAAACCGGAATGAAACTTATTTTTTCAATATTAGTTCAAGTTTTAGAGATACGGTAATTATATGTGTTCCTGCTGTGACAGTGTTAATATACTGTAATTCACAAGAATGCATGTGCTACATTTTGATATTCGGCAAGGAAAGATGATGTAATCGGCATGATTGTGTTACGTGTACATTATATTGTTTTATATTAGCCATTTTTTCCTCAGTTGGCTGACAGCGTTCATGCAAGATGTCTCGAAAGTGTGTAGACAATCCAGATCAGTTTTGTTACGTGTGTGGTGATGTGACTTTTGCGTCTCAGAGACGGTCTATTACTCCACTAATAACAAAGGCATATCAGCTTTATTTCGGTTGTAAACTAGGTGACCAAGACAAACAGTGGGCACCCCACATCTGCTGTAATACATGTGCTTCAAGTCCGAGGAGCTGGTTAAATGGCAAAAAACGGTCTATGCGCTTTGCTGTCCCAATGGTTGGGAGAGAGCCTACAAATCATATTAATGATTGTTACTTTTGCATGGTACCTTGTGTTGGACAAGGCACAGCTATGTCCAAGAAAAAAAATCGGTTATTAACTACCCAAACATACCATCTGCGATGAGACCTGTGCCTCACAGTGACGAAAATCCTATTCCAAAACCCCCAGAATCCTACACTTGCGAATCAGAAAACGAATCAGATCATGGCGATCGAGTGATTCGTCAGAAAGAAGATATGCCATCAACGTCAAGAGATCCTGATTTTATACCGAGCACGTCATGCCACCAACCGCACAAAATAACACAGTCAGAATTAAATGATCTTGTAAGAGATTTAGAACTTCCAAAATGTAAGGCAGAGTTACTTGGATCAAGACTGCAGCAGTGGAACTTGTTAGAAGACGATGTTTCGGTATGTGTTTTTCGTAAACGCCACAAAGACTTAGAACCATTTTTCAATATGGAGAATAACTTGGTTTTCTGCAGTAACATTAACGGCTTACTGGCGGCTTTAAATATAAACTATAACCCAGAAGAATGGAGATTGTTTATAGATAGTTCAACATTGAGTTTAAAGGCAGTGTTATTGCATATTTTAAATATTTTACCATCTCTTCCTGTAGGGTATGCAGTTCACATAAAAGAATCATATGACAATATGAAGTACCTATTGACAAGCATAAAATACGATGCGCACCAATGGCATATTTGTGGCGATTTGAAAGTTGTTACACTTTTACTTGGGCTGCAGCTAGGCTACACAAAGTTTTGCGGTTTTTTGTGTGAATGGGACAGTCGGGCAACGGCACTTCATTACACCAGACAAAACTGGCCTGTTCGTCAATTCCTAAAGCCAGGTCAAAAAAATGTAAAGCATATGCCATTAGTAGATTCGAAAAAAATTTTATTACCACCACTGCATATCAAGTTGGGCCTAATGAAACACTTTTTCAAGGCATTAGATAGAGATGGGTCAGCTTTTCAATACCTGCGTCATAAATGTCCAAGACTAAGTGAGGCTAAGGTTAAAGAAGGTATTTTTGTTGGGCCACAGATTCGAAATATTTTGAAAGATACACAGTTTGAAAACACTTTAACAGGTATTGAAAAAACTGCTTGGAATGATTTCCGTTTGGTGGTCACAAATTTCTTGGGAAATAGAAAAGCTGATAACTATAAAACCCTTGTCAAAAATATGCTGTCATCGTATCAAAAGATGGGCTGTAATATGTCTCTTAAGATACATTTCCTACACTCACACCTGGACTTTTTTCCTGACAATTGCGGAGTTGTAAGTGATGACCACGGCGAACGTTTTCATCAGGATATTTCAACAATGGAAAAAAGCTACCAGGGAAAGTGGAATCCTTCCATGCTTGCAGACTACTGTTGGACTCTTGGTAGAGATGCTCCAGAAACGATCCATAAAAGAACAGCAAAAATACAGCGCATATAGTGATTCTTATAAGTATATGAATCTTGTTACTTTTTTCAATATATCCTTAAAAATAAAAAATTTTTTTTCTAGACCGCAACCAATTTTTTTATTTCATTGTCATTTTTGGATTCAGCGCCCCAAAATTAACAAAGAAGTGCACTTTTCCCACAAGATACAATTAAAAAACTAAAATTTGTTGTCCAGTGTTATTAACGGTGCCGATTTTAATGGAAGAAAAATGCGCATTGTGCGAGGGATTTTGAACTTGCATAGGAATACTATTGTGAAGACCCCAGAAAGTAATATTTTTTTACAAATATGCTGTATGAATAACAATTTGTGTTTGAGCAAGTCTACCAGGAAAGTCAAGTTTTTAACTAACAAAATAAATGATTCTATTGTGAAGGTTGTGAAACTTTCAAAGATTTGGGCGTGTATTTCGATTTTCAGATAACCGTCAACTAGCACATCAGTGAAATTATAAGTAATGCGTAACGTACACGTGGCTTTATTATCGGAAATTTTAGAAATTTCAATAGCATATATTAAGTTATTTTCAGTGCTTGTTATAAGTGAATTAGAATACGGTGCAATTATTTTGGAGCCCTATCTATGAACCCTACAAAAATGATATTGAAAAAGTGCAAAAGAGATTTCTGAAATATTTATGCTATCGGAGTATATATGTATATAACCTCCAAGAGTAAGGATATGACTACACATTACACTGATCAACAGCCAAAAAATATCCTAAATAAAATCAACAAAATATTACTATTTTTAATGTGCTAAAACCGGAATGAAACTTAATTTTTTCAATATTAGTTCAAGTTTTAGAGATACGGTAATTATATGTGTTCCTGCTGTAACAGTGTTAATATACTGTAATTCACAAGAATGCACGTGCTACATTTTTATATTCGGCAAGGAAAGATGATGTAATCGGCATGATTGTGTTACGTTATACATACGTGTACATTATATTGTTTTATATTAGCCATTTTTTCCTCAGCTGGCTGACAGCGTTCATGCAAGATGTCTCGAAAGTGTGTAAACAATCCAGATCAGTTTTGTTACGTGTGTGGTGATGTGACTTTTGCGTCTCCGAGACGGTCTATTACTCCACTAATAACAAAGGCATATCAGATTTATTTCGGTTGTAAACTAGGTGATCAAGACAAACAGTGGGCACCCCACATCTGCTGTAATACATGTGCTTCAAGTCTGAGGAGCTGGTTAAATGGCAAAAAACGGTATATGCGCTTTGCTGTCCCAATGGTTTGTAGAGAGCCTACAAATCATATTAATGATTGTTACTTTTGCATGTGTTGGACAAGCCACAGGTATGTCCAAGAAAAAAAATCGGTTATTAACTACCCAAACATACCATCTGCGATGAGATCTGTGCCTCACAGTGACGAAAATCCTATTCCAAAACCCCCAGAATCCTACACTTGCGAATCAGAAAACGAATCAGATCATGGCGATCGAGTGATTCGTCAGGAAGAAGATATGCCATCAACGTCCAGAGATCCTGATTTTACACCGAGCAAGTCATGCCACCAACCGCACAAAATAACACAGGCAGAATTAAATGATCTTGTAAGAGATTTAGAACTTCCAAAATGTAAGGCAGAGTTACTTGGATCAAGACTGCAGCGGTGGAACTTGTTAGAAGACGATGTTTCGGTATGTGTTAAACGCCACAAAGACTTAGAACCATTTTTCAATATGGAGAATAACTTGGTTTTCTGTAGTAACATTAACGGCTTACTGGCGGCTTCAAATAAAAAACTATAACCCAGAAGAATGGAGATTGTTTATAGACAGTTCAACATTGAGTTGAAAGGCAGTGTTATTGCATATTTGAAATATTTTACCATCTCTTCCTGTAGGGTATGTAGTTCACATGAAAGAATCATATGACAATATGAAGTACCTATTGACATGTATAAAATACGATAAGCACCAATGGCATATTTGTGGCGATTTGAAAGTTGTTGCACTTTTACTTGGGCTGCAGCTAGGCTACACAAAGTTTTGCTGTTTTTTGTGTGAATGGGACAGTCGGGCAAAGGCACTTCATTACACCAGACAAAACTGGTCTGTTCGTCAATTCCTAGAGCCAGGTCAAAAAATGTACAGCATATGCCATTAGTAGATTCGAAAAAAATTTTATTACCACCACTGCATATCAAGTTGGGCCTAATGAAAAACTTTGTCAAGGCATTAGATAGAGATGGGTCAGCTTTTCAATACCTGCGTCAGAAATTTCCAAGACTAAGTGAGGGAAAGGTTAAAGAAGGTATTTTTGTTGGGCCACAGATTCGAAATATTTTGAAAGATACACAGTTTGAAAACACTTTAACAGGTATTGAAAAAACTGCTTGGAATGATTTCCGTCTGGTGGTCACTAATTTCTTGGGAAATAGAAAAGCTGACAACTATAATACCTTTGTCAAAAATATGCTATCATCGTATCAAAAGATGGGCTGTAATATGTCTCTTAAGATACATTTTCTACACTCACACCTGGACTTTTTTCCTGACAATTGCGGAGCCGTAAGTGATGAGCACAGCGAACGTTTTCATCAGGATATTTCAACAATGGAAAAAAGATACCAGGGAAAGTGGAATCCTTCCATGCTTGCAGACTACTGTTGGACTCTTGGTAGAGATGCTCCAGAAACGATCCATAAAAGAACAGCAAAAAGACAGCGCATATAGTGATTCTTATAAGTATATGAATCTTGTTACTTTTTTTAATATATCCTTAAAAATAAAAAGTTTTTTTTCTAAACCGCAACTAATTTTTTTATTTCATTGTCATTTTTGGATTCAGCGCCCCAAAATTAACAAGGAAGTGCACTTTTCCCACAAGATACAATTAAAAAACTAAAATTTGTTGTCCAGTGATTATTGAATGAAGTCGTGAAAAAACGATTGCCTTATAAAGAAGGTTACATTGTAGATGTAATATTATGTCTTTGTGCTTTAGAATTAGGATAAATTTCTTAGAATTTCAAATTTTCATCATTTTAGAAAAGACGGTCAGTTATTTAAATGGACCAATGAAAATGAGAGAAATAATAGGTCGATTTTCTAGCTATTATGAACAACCAAAAAATATTTGACTATGGATATCAAAAGTCCTGAATGGTTTTGTGGGAATACCAATTGACGGTGGTATAATGGTACTGATGAACGGCAAGTAAATGAATGAATGTTTGGAAACGAGCAATATCTATGAAATTTTTGGTAGAGGTTTATAGGAAAGGAACACACGGTAGGTGATGTTGAATCACTAAAATCGCATATCAATTGAAGAAAATAATATAAACATGAATAAACAATCGACAATATTAAATAAAAACATGAATTTTATTCAAAAATCTGTATGTAATTTCTTAATGTTCAATAAGCTGGTGATGTTTCAATGACAAGCTGTTATCTCATACTTTGACGAAATTTTGTTTTCAATATTTCATAGCTATTGGTTGCTAAAATTTGTTGATTGGAACTTGAAGCTCATTCGCTGTATTTGACGGACTGTTACCCTATAGGTGGAGAATACCGGACTGTTGATTTGATAATCCTGGTGAAATCCACCCTTAGTGTCATAGCGAGCAGGAATCTGTCATATTCTTATATAAATTACTACATGGTAACATCGACTGGCATGTTTAGCTATCGCAATTTTCCTGGTACCTAGAAAGATATGCAAATAAAAAGTTTACTTTTTATTCATGGGACCCAAACAAATCTTCTATCTAAAGCACCAATAAATATTATGTGCAATAATGCGAATATGATTGGGAGTTTTTGCAGTCAGGTCAATATAATTCCGTATTAAGTAGGCCAACTCTATATCTCAAATGCAAACTGTTTGAATCGATCATAGTTCACGGGGTATCGAATAAAACGAACATAAACTAATTGATGACAGAATTACAGAATTGCGTCGGAGTACACAGTCAGCCAATTTGACTTCATTTTTCCATTTACATGCATGAGTGAGTGAGATGTATACAGGGTGTCCGCAAAGTTGGGGTTTTCCTTATCAGAAACAGCTACCCTTGAAATAACAAAGGTAATGTGTAGTGAAACGAGGGCGACCAAGTAAAAAAAATAAAGGAAAAAGTACTCACTCTCCAGTTGACGAGAAGGGCTAAGTACGTCTCTGCCCGAAATCATACCGCGCCAACAGAAAATGAAATCAGCCGATGCGCTACCGAGCAGACGCAGAAACCACATTGGTTGTCTTACACTTAATGGCACATCTTCTAACAAGGAAGGCAAAATGTTGCGTAAAAAGTTTGATGAAAATGTGCCCGACGGACAGCGTGTGGATTTTCTACTGACCAAACATGAGTGTTGCGAAAGTTATTCACCCCATTACGCGTGAACGTAGATTCGTCTGTCACCAATATGCACTCCAAAAAGACCGGATTATTGTCATGTTGATGCAACAACCACTCACAAAACCGCACTCTTGCTGGAAAATCGTCAGGTTGAAGGGCTTGTACACGTTGGACGTGAAACGATACAGCCTCTCTTCACGCAGCGTTTACCACACTTTCGTTTTTGATACTTGCACTTCTCTAGCCACGTCTCTAGTGCTTGTTGAAGGATTCTCGTCTACGCGATTACCTCTACACGCGTGACCGTAACCGTCGGTTGAAGGTTGCATACTGACCTGACACACTGACCGCGACCCAGTTCTGTCGTCGGGTTAAGTCAGTGACATTGTACCAGTCGGTGATGTTGCGGCTACAGGACGGTATCCAGATATTTTTGATGTTGCAGAGCCCTTTATCTCGGTTCCCTCAAGACATTGGTGTATATGGTACTAAGAAAAATTGCTTATGTTTTCAAGATCTACACGTCGTGTAAAGGAAAACCTCAACTTTGCGGACACCCTTTATAATTTTAGATACTCATTTCCATAATGGCGAACACTCATATTACTCATTTTTGTGAGTCTGACTTATGGGTTTTTCTCTCTATTTGTATGTCTACATGCTGATGACTTTGTCTCTTAATAGTAACCGTTATACTGGTATAACAGTAACGTGATTATACTTATGATAACTTTCTAAAGCAAAGTATCTAGTAACAAACGATGAAGTTTAGGCAGCTTAACCGATATTCTAGACTCAAGTATTAGCACTCAAAGCTTCACTTCTCCATTTCGTCAAATGACTGCCTTTTGTCATGAAATTTTGTGTTTCACTTTATGCAGGGTGTTTCAGTTTATTGTTGCATAACTTTAAGATTCGATAGAACTTTTAAAATTAATGCATAAAGTCTATACAAATATGGGTCGAAAAATGCGTTGCTTCCGAAATACAGGGTGTTTAAATTTACTTTCTAAAATAGTTTTTTTTAAATATTTCGAACAATATTTGATGTATAACAGTGAAAATTGGTATACAAGGGTATTTTGGTACGACAAAACAAACCATGGGCATAGTTTTACTATAGCCGCTAGAGGGCGCTCTCTACTGTACCTGTAGTGTATTAAAATTTTTTCTTAGTGCAATTTTTTTGCTTTTTGAATAAAAAAAGTGAAACTTCGCACTTTTCAACATAGAAAAGCTCTCTTGTGAATTTTCGTTATAGTTAGCCGTTTTTAAGATACTTCGATTTTTAAGGTTCCATGCATTTTTAATTATTTATGATAAAATAACGTTAAAAAGTCAGTATCTCGATGATTTTTAGAAGTAGGCTGTGCCTGCAAATATTTTTAAAATTGAAAGTTGAATAAGGTTAAACGTCAATTAGTTGACAGTTAGTTTTGTTGTCTTTTGAAACCTGAAACGTTTTTTTGCAATTGTGAATGCACGAAATTTAGTTTCTTTTATCTGTTTTTTTTTTGTAAATTTTATAAAAATGCCATTTTTATTCTCCAATCAAGAGTTAGCGGATATTCATTTTGTGTATGGCTTTGTAAATGGAAACGTAGCAGAAGCAGCTAGAGAATACGCACCAAGATTTCCAAACAGACGACATCCAATTCGTACAGTATTTGTAAGAGTGTATCGCCAAATAATTGAAAATGGTTTTGGAAATCTCCAAAGGGATCAAAACATAAATGTTCGCCAGCGCAGATTTACCCGTATGATTCTGCGTGAGTTTGATAGAGATCCGACCACAAGTGTTAGGAGAGTTTCTGGTGCCTTGGGAATTTCAGCAAGCCATGTTCACCGTGTTCTTAGAAATGACCATAGACGTCCTTACCATTTGCAACCTGTGCAAGGACTACAGCCAGGGGACGGAGAACGAAGAATCACATTTTGTCAGTGGATTCTTGATAGAACTGATAATAATAGGGAGTTTTTAAGTAACGTTTTATGGACCGATGAGTCATGCTTCACTAGACGTGGAGAGGTAAATTTTCATAATCAACATATTTGGTCGCATAAAAATCCGCATGCAGTTCGGGAAAGGACCCTACCTTTTGCCTGCAAGGTTAAATGCTGCGACCTTCTTGGAATTTTTAAAGGCTGAACATGCAAATATGTGGGATGATGTTATGTTAGATTTTAGAAGATTGGCCTGGTTCCAGCTTGATGGTTATCCAGCTCATTATTCGAGAATAGTTAGAAACTGGCTGGACGAAAATTATCCAGAAAGATGGATCGGCCGTGGAGGACCAGTCGCCTGGCCTCCACGATCCCCTGACCTAAATCCATTAGATCTCTTTGTGTGGGGATTCCTAAAAGGAAAAGTGTACCAGACTCCCGTAACCACAAGCCCTTATTTGAATAATGCTATACCACGTTCGATCATTCGTATATATGAATTGTGTATTGAACAATTGGGTTTACATTTCGAGCAACTACTTTAGAATTTGTATGTTTGTCCTAACTATCCAATAGCATTTTAGTTGTAAATAATTAATTTAATTTGTTAAAAATAATATTGGAAAATAAAACAAATTAATATTCTGTTTTTTTTGTGTTTATTTGGAGTTAGGAATTATTGCTGTGTTTAAAAACACAATCTAAACGAGCATCTTAATTACTTGTAATGCCTAAATCGAAAATGTAAAAAAAAATATTATTTTCAAATAAATAATTAAAAATGCATCGAACCTTAAAAATCTAAATATCTCAAAAACGGCTAACTATAACGAAAACTCACAAGAGAGCTTTTTTATGCAGAAAAGTGCGAGGAATCAGTTTCTTTATTGAAAAAGCAAAACATTGCACTAAGAAAAAATGTTCGGTCATTTTAATACACTACAGGTACAGTAGAGAGCGCCCTCTAGCGGCTACAGTAAAACTATGTCCATGGTTCGTTTTGTCGTACCAAAAAACCCTTGTATACCAATTCTCACTATTATACATCAAATATTGTTCGAAAAATTAAAAAAAAAACTATTTTAGAAAGTAAATTTAAACACCCTGTATTTCGGAAGCCACGCATTTTTCGACCCATGTTTATATAGACTTTATGCATTAATTGTAAAAGTTCTATCGAATCTTACAGTTATGCAACAATAAACTGAAACACCCTGTATATGCGCTTTGTCGTTCTGGGGGAAAATACTTTAATATCCGCTGCTTCAACAAGCATGTCACGCTTGCATGTCTCCTACAATGTCAGTTGTGCGGTAAAAAAGGAAATTGACCCTTGGGGTTAGCGTGTCTCCTGATGATTTTGCCTCCCTTACATCGCACACACACCAAATGGAATACCTTTCCAGACGAAACACTGTCAGCACAAAAGCCCGAAAATGTAAACTAAGAGGAAAGTGGCATTTGCCCAAAAGCTTTCAAATTTTACTTGGCGCGAAATAATAGAAGACAAGTTGATACAATCATCATTTGATTGACAGATGTGTGACAGTCTTTATTTTCTTTAAGATGCTCCCTAAATCGTTCAAGTTAACTGCAACCTTGAGGTATGCCCAGTTCAATTTTTGCGTCGATACTTTTTGAAAGAAAAAAGAATATTTACCGATAACATAATTTTCCACGATTTTTCAAAATAATTTAAATATTTTTGTGCTTGCCGAAAAAGAGCTGAAACCAAAAATAAAGCTAAAAGTTAATTTTATGGAGTATTCATAGTTTTATGCCCCATATAAATCATACATATGCATACAGGCGTAGATTTGGGTTGCCTATGATTACGAACGCACATACTCCGCTTGCCCTGAATTGATTTTTGTGCATACAAAAGGTACAGACTGGTAGATTACCGTCATTACCTCATAACCGGACAAGCAGTAAAGAAACCGAAACCTGTCTGTTTTCAAAAGAAATATTTAATTAAAATGAGAGGTGAGTTCATGAGTTCAGGAATAAAACATAAAAATATTGACAGTCCTATAAGCAAGAATCGAAAAAGAACTTTCCAGAATGGTTTGCAAAGTACTTTGAAAGAGCGACCAGTATGCAGATTGTAGAAGTTGTAATTCTATATTATACTATACCCTCAAAAAACATGTAGTGTGCGCGCCCAATACAATGACAGACGTTTTTCGTGACTCAAAGGTCCTTGATCTACCACTGATCTTGGGACGGCATTTATCTTATACCGAACTCAACGACACTATTTACCGATTCCGTTTTTTTCCGGTTCGGCAACACTGTAGATCACTTTAGAAGCAATTGATATCCCAGACGTGTTATAATAATAGAAATAACAAGAAAATATAACAAGGTTAATTAAAGCTTCCGCCTTTTGTTGGGTACTTCGACAAAAATTTAAGCAAAGAGGACTCTTTATACTTTCTTTATTCTCGCTAGCTTTCGATGGACTTTGCCGTCATCATCAGGAGCTGCAATTACATTGGTAACAGTAGCAACAATAGTGTAAAATGAATTTAAATTGACTTAACTTACAGTGGTATGTGAGGATGTTGCTAATTGTTGTTTACGTTCAGGATGAGGGAAACACCCAGTAACATGGTGAAAGCTGGATAGATGGTACAATGGTCAAAGTTATATAAATACACAACAACTGTGTGATAAGAACAAGTTAAAGACAGACTAAAAATTTTTAGAACATGAAAGCATTACATCGTGAAGCCACTTGATGATTGCACAAAATGGTGGACATGGAATAATGAGTGAGATGAACCCTTTGACAGAAGGCCGAAGGTTGTCAATGTCTGTGTAGAAAGATGGAACGAATTGTTTTGTGGGCGTGTGCTACGTTGCCAAATCACTTCAGATGATGTGATTTTCAGAATGTGTTATGTAAGAAATTGTTAAACCGACCAGAGGTAGTTGAATTGACTATATTTTATTAATGGGCAATTAAATTAACAATTATTATTAAATCGTGAGAAGAAAATTATTATGATTTGAATGGAATGAAGTTTATTGGTGGAATAGACCAAGAAACAGATTCCTTTTAGGGTTGTGAGGGGTCAAAATTTGGGGAGATATGTAAGTGTTCCAATTTTTCACAGTTTAGCAAATATGAGTAAATGACACTTAGTTGCTTAACATCTGTCTTTTTGATGATACAGTTGTTATTCATGAAAATGTGGGACATTTCCAGGAATAAACGTTTGGAGAGGTGTTTTTCTTTATCAAGAACTTTGATACTTGTGTAATTCATAGAGTGTCCTGTTGTGTTAAAGTGAGATGCTAGAGCGCATCTTTCAGGATGAAGCCTAGAATCACTTTTGTGTGATGTAATCCTTCCTTTAAGAGATCTGGAGGTCTGACCTATGTATATTTGGTTGCACCATTTTGTGTAATCATCAAGTGGCTTCACGATGTAATGCTTTCATGTTCTAAAATTTTTTTATCTGTTTTTAACTTGTTCTTGTCACATAGTTGTTGTGTATTTTATATAATTTTGACCATTGTACCATCTATCCAGCTTTCACCATGTTACCGGGTGTTTCCCTCATCCTGAACGTAAACAACAATTAGCAACATCCTCACATACCACTGTAAGTTAAGTCAATTTAAATTCATTTTACACTATTGTTGCTACTGTTATCAATGTAATTGCAGCTCCTGATGATGATGGCAAAGTCCATCGAAAGCTAGAAAGAATAAAACAAGTATAAAGAGTCCTCTTTGCTTAAATTTTTGTCGAAGTACCCAACAAAAGGCGGAAGCTTTAATTTTTCACCTAACTGTCTAGACGACAATGACCACGTCTCAAGTTATATATATATATATATATATATTATATATTTTTTATTCTGATTTATAATATCTAGACGATGAATAATAGGTGGATGAGGATACTTTTACAAATATTGTTGTTTTAGGACCCAGAAATGCAGAATGTGCTGTTTGTTTACATTTGGTGTGGATTTATAGATTATAAATTGGCAAATATTGTTTTTATAACAAAAGATGATGAACCAGTTGGAATACGTTTTATATCCTTTTTTTGCAAAATAACTAAAATCGGTACATTTCTACAGGTACGTTTTATGTACAACACCCTGTACGTTATATACAGACAAAACTAGATTGCCATGCATGAAGTCGTCAAAAACAGTTAAAACATCCTACCAAATATATGAGCTAGAAAATAGACCTATTATTTCTCTCATTTTCATTGGTCCATTTAAATAACTGACCGTCTTTTCTGAAATGATAAAAATTTGAAATTCTATGAAAGTTATCCTGATTCTAAAGCACAAAGACATAATATTACATCTATAATGTACCCTTATTTATAAGGCAACCGTTTTTCATGACTTTATTTAACATTTCAATAGAAATGACTGATATTCAGAGAGCTTTGACAGCGTCTGTCAAATTGCATTTCGAGAAGGTCTTTTCATATTCGTTCAAGGGATCGTTAAATATTAATGTTGGTGAAATTGACCCTTAGCGCCACAAAATATGAAGCAGCTGCTAAATCTCAAATTACTCGGAGATATCAAGAGAAAGATTTTTTTTAAGATGCTTCTCATTTTACATCATCCATTTTTAAATATCCAATTTCCTCGTGCCGTCTAAACAGCAAATTTTTCTATTAACAAGAAAATTAAAAGCTTCGCAGGACAAGCCCTAAGAATGTAATGAAACTAATTGCATCCTTTGAGGAAAACAGCACTCTACGAACGTATTTACTTTCTCTAGAGGACGTCGCGGAAGTTAGATAGGAAACCAGACAACTAAGGACCAGAGATGTGGGGCGTAGGGTTCACGTTAGGATCAATAAAGTTCGGGTGGATTCTTCCTTCGAGTATGCTCTAAATCTACGCTAAATACTAGTAGGATATGGAATTGGTTTTTTGAGTAAGGTTAGTTTCGGAAAAGCTTATTGTACTATGAGACGGCTTGTAGTAGTCAAAAACGATCAACTTGAGCAGGCTTCATCTAGGCAAGAGAAAAAGTAATCTACAGAGTATTTCCAAAAACTACAGCGCGATCAAAATTATCTATAAGCAAGAGTCCTGCATGAGGCTTCAATTCAATTCAATTTCTTTTCCATAGACAGACAATACTGTATAGGAACTGCCAATACAATAAGTCCTAAGTCTAAAAATGTAACACTGGACAACAAATTTTAGTTTTTTAATCGTATCTTGTGGGAAGAGTGCACTTCTTTGTTAACTTTGGGGCGCTGAATCCAAAAATGACAATGAAATAAAAAAAATAGTTGCGGTTTAGAAAAAAACTTTTTATTTTTAAGGCTATATTAAAAAAAGTAACAAGATTCATATACTCATGAGAATCACTATATGCGCTGTCTTTTTGCTGTTCTTTTATGGATCGTTTCTGGAGCATCTCTACCAAGAGTCCAACAGTAGTCTGCAAGCATGGAAGGATTCCACTTTCCCTGGTACCTTTTTCCATTGTTGAAATATCCTGATGAAAACGTTAAACGTTCGCCGTGCTCATCACTTACGGCTCCGCAATTGTCAGGAAAAAAGTCCAGGTGTGAGTGTAGGAAATGTATCTTAAGAGACATATTACAGCCCATCTTTTGGTACGATGACAGCATATTTTTGACAAAGGTTTTATAGTTGTCAGCTTTTCTATTTCCCAAGAAATTAGTGACCACCAGACGGAAGAAATCATTCCAAGCAGTTTTTTCAATACCTGTTAAAGTGTTTTCAAACTGTGTATCTTTCAAAATATTTCGAATCTGTGGCCCAACAAAAATACCTGCTTTAACCTTTGCCTCACTTAGTCTTGGAAATTTCTGACGCAGGTATTGAAAAGCTGACCCATCTCTATCTAATGCCTTGACAAAGTTTTTCATTAGGCCCAACTTGATATGCAGTGGTGGTAATAAAATTTTTTTCGAATCTACTAATGACATATGCTGTACATTTTTTGACCTGGCTGTAGGAATTGACGAACAGACCAGTTTTGAAAAATGGTTTTAAGCCTTTATGGCGTTTACGAAAAACACATACCGAAACATCGTCTTCTAACAAGTTCCACTGCTGCAGTCTTGATCCAAGTAACTCTGCCTTACATTTTGGAAGTTCTAAATCTCTTAGAAGATCATTTAATTCTGACTGTGTTATTTTGTGCGGTTGGTGGCATGACGTGCTCGGTATAAACTCAGGATCTCTTGACGTTGATGGCATATCTTCGTCCTGACGAATCACTCGATCGCCATGATCTGATTCGTTTTCTGATTCGCAAGTGTAGGATTCTGGGGTTTTGGAATAGGGTTTTCGTCACTGTGAGGCACAGGTCTCATCGCAGATGGTATGTTTGGGTAGTTAATAACCGATTTTTTTTTTCTTGGACATACCTGTGGCTTGTCCAACACAAGGTACCATGCAAAAGTAACAATCATTAATATGATTTGTAGGCTCTCTCCAAACCATTGGGACAGCAAAGCGCATAGACCGTTTTTTGCCATTTAACCAGCTCCTCAGACTTGAAGTATTACAGCAGATGTTTGTCTTGATCACCTAGTTTACAACCGAAATAAAGCTGATATGCCGTTGTTATTAGTGGAGTAATAGACGGTCTCTGAGACGCATAAGTCACATCACCACACACGTAACAAAACTGATCTGGATTGTTTACACACTTTCGAGACATCTTGCATGAACGCTGTAAGCCGACTGAGGAAAAAATGGCTAATATAAAACAATATAATGTACACGTATGTATAACGTAACACAATCATGCCGATTACATCAACTTTCCTTGCCGAATGTAAAAATGTAGCACGTGCATTCTTGTGAATTACAGTATATTAACACTGTCACAGCAGGAACACATATAATTACCGTATCTCTAAAACTTGAACTAATATTGAAAAAATAAGTTTCATTCCAGTTTTAGCACATATATTTAGGATATTTTTTGGCTATTGATCAGTGTAATTAATAAGATTTAGCTATTAAAAACTACAAAAACTCTGACATACTGTAAAAACTGTTCTCCAGCAGATAACTTTTCAATTCTTTCTAAAGGATTTCTTACTGGCTTTTACTTTTCTATAATCGGGCAGACGATTGAAAATTTTCGGTCCCGTTACAGTGGGCGAACTTGTAGTTGTATTACATCTGGAAAATGGAACTAGCAGTGAATTTTTTTGTCTTGTATGTATATTGTGTGTACTACCTACGAGTACACATCACGGTTGGCAGCACAACATTTCAATCGAACCAGTGCAATTCAGTCAGATTTTTGGGTTGAAGACACGTTATCATGGAAGGTTCAATGTGAAAAGTTAACAACTAAATTATATTCGCTTATTTTCATGTTCAGAAACCCACGTACAGTATTAAATTCACCTCAAACAATATAAGTTTATTACGCCCAGGTCGAACCTCGACTCCCTTATGGATTTTGCTTATGTGGTAGTTCTACCCATGCTTTGAATGTTTTCATTGCGCAGAAGATTGTTCTAAGTATTGTTGGTATCCCCATCACTGAGGCATTTTTAAGCAGTTTTAAAAGTTTAAAAATTTTACGTCTTACGTGCCTATACAGGGTGTTTCAGTTTATTGTTGCATTACTTTAAGATTCGATAGAACTTTTAAAATTAAAGCATAAAGTCTATATAAACATGGGTCGAAAAATGCGTGGCTTGCGAAATACAGGGTGTTTAAATTTACTTTCTAAAATAGTTTTTTTTAAATATTTCGAACAATATTTGATGTATAACAGTGAAAATTGGTATACAAGGGTTTTTTGGTACGACAAAACGAACCATGGGCATGGTTTTACTGTAGCCGCTAGAAGGCGCTCTCTACTGTACCTGTAGTGTATTAAAATGACCAAAAAATTCTCAGTGCAATTTTTGGTTTTTTTGAATGAAAAAACTGATTCTTCGCAGTTTTCAACATAAAAAAGCTCTCCTCTGAGTTTTCGTTATAGTTAGCCGTTTTTGAGATATTTCGATTTGTAAGGCTCGATGCATTTTTAATTATTTATGGGAAAATAATATTTTTCTTACATTTTCGATTTGGGCATTACAAGTAATTAAGATGATCGTTTAGATTGTGTTTTTAAACACAGCAATAATTCCTAACTCCAAATAAACGCAAAAAACAGAATATTAATTTGTTTAATTTTCCAATATTATTTTTAACAAATTAAATTAATTATTTACAACTAAAAGGCTATTGGATAGTTAGGACAAACATACAAAATCTAAAGTAGTTGCTTGAAATGTAAACCCAATTGTTCAATACACAATTCACACCTACGAATGATCGAACGTGGTATAGCATTATTCAAATAAGGCCTTATTTCATCATATGCATTCCTGATTCTGTCATTAGCATATCTCTTGTGGTTACGGGAGTCTGGTACACTTTTTCTTTTAGAAATACCCACACAAAGAAATCTAATGGATTTCGGTCAGGGGATCGTGGAGGCCAGGCGACTGGTCCTCCACGGCCGATCCATCTTTCTGGATAATTTTCGTCCAGCCAGTTACTAACTATTCTCGAATAATGAGCTGGACAACCATCAAGCTGGAACCAGGCCAATCTTCTTAAATCTAACATAACATCATCCCACATATTTGTATGTTCAGCCTTTAAAAATTCCAAGAAGGTCGCAGCATTTAACCTTGCAGGCAAAAGGTAGGGTCCAAATAGTCGATTACGGTAGATACCAATCCACACGTTCACACTAAATTGATGCTGAAAATTTCTTTCCCGAACTGCATACTTTCAATTTCAAAAATATTTGCACGCACAGCCTATTTATAAAAATTATCGAGATACTGACTTTTTAACGTTATTTTATCATAAATAATTAAAAATGCATCGAACCTTAAAAATCGAAATATCTCAAAAACGGCTAACTATAACGAAAATTCACAAGAGAGCTTTTTTATGTTGAAAAGTGCGAAGAATCAGTTTTTTTTATTCAAAAAGCAAAAAATTGCACTAAGAAACATTTTTCGGTCATTTTAATACACTACAGGTACAGTAGAGAGCGCCCTCTAGCGGCTACAGTAAAACTATGCCCATTGTTCGTTTTGTCGTACCAAAAATCCGTTGTATACCAATTTTCACTGTTATACATCAAATATTGTTCGAAATATTTAAAAAAAACTATTTTAGAAAGTAAATTTAAACACCCTGTATTTCGGAAGCCACGCATTTTCGACCCATGTTTATATAGACTTTATGCATTAATTTAAACGTTCTATCGAATCTTGAAGTTATGCAACAATAAACTGAAACATCCTGTCTCTATATACATAATTTGCCAAATTGAAATGGCGGACAGGGTAGGTCTTTTTCTATCACCCCAGGTCCCTCAAACAGTTTTTGGCCCAACGGCATTAATTATGAAGATTTTTTAATTTTTCTTAGTAAAAACTCCAAAATGTAATACACAAAGTGAAATGAAAAAAAAATAAAGAGTATGTCTACCTGATGATTAATTTATCTTAATTGGATGATATTGTACCAATCTTAAAAAATCAACATTACTTGCCAGCAGCATGTAGTTTTTTATTTATAAACTCACAAAAGGTTACAAAGAAGAACAAAAAAATTTAAGTCTCAATTTTGAATTGCGATCACGTTTATAGAGTTCTTTTAAAAACTACTATCCCGATTCTAACGGTATGCCACAAGTCACAAAAAAGCTGAAATAATTTCTTTAATTTGCAAATTTTGTGTACAGGGTAAAATTTTTTCGGTCGGATAGTAACAATGAATTTTTGTTAGTGTGTTTTCCACTGTTACACCGAATAACCCCTACAAGTTTGATCCCATAGTTCTGAAACACCGTCTATAACGGAACGTGTGTCATACTTGGAAGAAATAAATAAACAAATCATGTTGTTTCTACTTACGATTTGACATCTTGTTTATGAACTCACCTGAAACAAAAAGTTGAGTATCAGTATGGATAGTTTCAAATCAGTACCGTATGTACAGTGAAATAACCTATTTACTTTGAAAGAAGTTTGTTGTTGTTGACAAGTCATTCATGAACCAACACCAGACGCCAAAAGCATACCCATATTCATTTCATTCCTCATTGTCCAAAGTATGGAAATTTAAAAAATATATATTTAATTCTTCTACAATATTTCTAACAGGACGCTGCTTTAGCGTCTCAGTTCAAGAGATATGTGAAGTGAATTTTGAATCCTTAGTATTTTACTGACTTGATGGAGGGTTAACCTGTATGTAGGGTGGTTTCTTAAGAGTAGTCTCAAAGTGTTTTCGAAAAATATGAGGCTAGTTCATGTATTTATATTATATTTTTTATATATTAACAGTTTTACATACACAGTGACGAAATAGTATACAGAAAAGTATAAGTACTCTTTAGCGAATGTCATCACCAGTATCAGTGGATTCCATACGTAACCTTATACATTAATAATTACTGACGTCCAGGCTACACGCTCAATATATGATAGTAAGACATCAGTCTATCGTGGAACATGCGCATTCACACCTTTGACCTTTGTTGTGCTGTCGTTAAGTAGTAAAGTTGCGTTAAAGGCTGCGACTCATTGCTTTGCAGTGGTCGATCTTAGCGATAGATGGCGCCTGGCGCTGTCTTATTCCGATAGATCACACACTTTGCATAGTTGCTGTGCTTTCGTTCATTGTCCATAGCCTAAACCATGCTGACGAGTAGCCAAAAGGCACGAAACAGCTACTCATGGTTGACTGGCTTTGGTCAGACGGATAAAAGCAAAACATATTTATTTTTTTTAATAAAGTTTTAATTCAAAATCAAAGGTTAGGCGAAATTGGTCTAAATTTAAGGATTAATGAAATATGAAAATAGTTCAGTTATCATTTACAAAAATATCACAGACATTTGGAGATTGTTACCCACTGGGCAGTCGGCAGCGTCGCAGCATCGCACCGTACACGCAACACCAACGATTTAACTTATTTGGATTACGAGTACATAATACATCAGACTTTTATCATTTAATGGTCCCGTTGTTAACCATACAAAAAAATCTGAAAATGATCAGGAGCCTCTGAAATGTCAAAAAACGATGTTTGCGCGATTTTTATTTTTTTTCGCTTTGTGTCCTCCACTCCGCCTTGGCATAGTGGTAACCTGGTGTGAAAATTATATCAAAATCAAGGACTAACGGACAGATAGATAGATAGACACTCCAACGGAAATTATCGATACTGTTTTCGTATTGTACATGTAAAGAGAGGGCACATTACAATTTCAATCGAACGTATTCCATCCGATTCATTTTCATAAGAACGATACGCATTTCATTCCTAAAGTTGCAAAAATCCATCCATGGACATACATAAATGTTTGACCCATCGTCCCGTATCACACAAGTTAAAAATTTATATACTAAGTGACATATAAATCCGAACACCCAGTTTAAGTGGTTTTATTTTAATAAAAGTTGGTGAATGTATTTATCTTACTGTAAATAACAAGTGAAAAAATTTTCAGCCTTATCAGTTGGACATTTTGGCTTGTTTTCATACCGACCACACTAGGTCCTCCCTTTAACTCGAGAACACCGACGTAATCGCCTTGAGTGGTGCAGACGACGGTCACTCTGGGATCAGGAATGGAACAGTATTGTCTTAAGTGACGAGTCTCGGTTTTGTTTAGGCATGCACGATGGTCGTGCCAGGGTTAGAAGGCGACGTGGTGAAAGGAGGAATCCACAGTTTTTTTTGTTGAAAGACATGTTCATCACACTGTTGGAGTTATGGTTTGGGGTGCTATAGCTTATGGTTCCAGGCCACCTTTAATCTTCATCAGAGGTGACATGAACGCGCAGCGTTATATCCACAAGTTCTAGAACCCCATCTTTTACCTTATCTTGACACCCTGGCAGATCCAACTTTCCAACAAGATAATGCCCGACCACATGTTGCAAGAGTCACAATAGACTTCTTTCAACATAATGATGTCACATTGTTACCATGGCCACCAAGATCTCCCGACTTATCCCCAATTGAGCACGTGTGGGATATGATGGGTAGGAGATTGCTCAATTTGCAACGTCCTCCTCAGACTCTAGAAGCACTTCGAGAGGAGTTGGTGGTTGCCTGGAATGGGATACCACAGGAGGATATTGACCACCTGATCAGAAGCATGCCTAGGCGCGTTGGAGAATGCGTAGCACATCAGGGTGCATCCACACATTATTAAAGGTCAAAGGGCTTTAAAGCAGTGCAATCATTTTGAAATTTTTATCATTTACTTATTATGCTTCATTAAGTACTTATACAAAATTTTATTAAAATAAAACTATTTAAACTGGGTGTTCGGAATTATATGTCACTTAGTATATCACCAATCATGACATATCATAATAATAATAATAATTTTTATTGGAATGTTCATACATAAAAATATAAAAACGACAGTATTCCAAAAGGAAAGAGGATTGGCAGGGTCATTTTTCACCTCCCCCTAAAAAGTTAACTTCATGAGCGTTTTTTAACATCAACAGAATGATTAGTATTCACAACAAATATTATGCACAACACAGTATACAGGGTTATCCAAATTAAGTGTCCACCATTAGTAACTTTGTTATTAGTGAAAATACAAAGTTGTTTGAATTAGCAAACTAGTAGCATTTTTAACGCTGGTAAAAATGAGAAATAAAAAAAAAACAATTGAGAGTCGTTATTTTGATTTTTTTCAGTAAAATAACATTTTTTTAAATGGAAACCCCTGTATATTATATTTTTTTCTGTTAAAGCATCAAATTTTAAACAAAAAAGTTCATAATGACTTTTCCGCTAAAGTCAAAAATAAAGTCAAAATAACGATAAATATTTTTAATTATTTGCAGTATTATAATATTAAGACGGCTATGAAAACAACATGGCGTTCGCGATTTGACAGCATTAAGATAAGCGACAAATTGTTAAGCTGGACATACTCGCAACTAGAAGGCTTTGGAAAACAATGATAAAATCAAATAATGTCAAACATTAGTGTAAATACTTGTTTATAAGCTTTATTGTGTCGTTAATTTAAAGAAAAATGTTCTCCCATGAAGAAAAGTGTGATATGTTAGAATGCTATTTAGTGTGCAGAAAATCCTCCTTGAGAGCAAGAGAATACTACAGTGAATTATATCCCGCTCGCATTCAACCGTATGAACGATATTTTCTGAGACTTTATCGAAAATTTAGGGGCAACGAAAATGTTTTTGCTAAAACAAGGGCAAAAAAAGAATTCATAGTAAGCGAGGCCACGGAAATTGCAGTTATTGGATATTTTGAAGCTTATCGTGAGAATTCAATAGCAGATATTCTCAAGGACTCTAATTTCAGTTATGGTACTGTTCAAAGGATTTTAAAAAAATACAAATTTATTCCGTATAAGTACCGACCAGTTCAAACGCTTTTGGCAGGGGATCCAGAGAGAAGACTTGTTTTTTGCCATTGGTATCTTAGCTTCTGTCGCCAAAATGTAAATAACTTTCGTTACCTTTTATGGACAGATGAATCAAATTTTTCAAATTCTGGAATGTTTAATAGAAAAAACCACCATTATTGGTCAAGAGAAAATCTTTTGTTAGTACATCCAAGAGGCCCACAAGTCCGTTTCAGTTTCAACGTTTGGTGCGGTATAATTGGTTCAAAAATTGTTGGCCCGTTCTTTTATGAGGGAACCCTAACTGGTGAAAGATATGTGGAATTTATGTCAGAAATTCTGACTAATTTCTTAGACGAATTGGATCTTATAAGTAGACATCATCTGCATTTTCAGCAAGATGGCGCACCTGCCCACAACTCCAGAGGTACTTATCATTTTCTAAGTACTACTTTTAATGATCAGTGGATAGGAACAAATGGCCCAATACAGTGGCCTCCCAGATCGCCAGATCTAAACCCACTTGATTACTTCTTGTTGGGTTACTTAAAGAACCAAATTTACAAGCGAAGGTACGATAACCTTGACGCGTTAAAGACTGCAGTTAGGGAAAAGATAACCCAGACAGATGGTAGGACCATACTTAAGACAGTTCGAGCAGTTGAAAAACGTGCCCAAAAATGTATTGAAGAACAAGGTGGTGTTTTCGAGCATCTTCTTTAAAAAAAATTGTTATTGTATTTTGTAAGATTGATGTTGAAAATAAAGTTTGTCGATACAATTTAATTGTTTCAGATTGGAGGCCATAACTTCAACAATTTGTAACCTAGGAGAAAAGTTATTGTAAGCTTTTTTGTTTAAAATTTGATGCTTTAACAGAAAAAAATATAATATACAGGGGTTTCCATTTAAAAAAATGTTATTTTACTGAAAAAAATCAAAATAACGACTCTCAATTGTTTTTTTTTATTTCTCATTTTTACCAGCGTTAAAAATGCTACTAGTTTGCTAATTCAAACAACTTTGTATTTTCACTAATAACAAAGTTACTAATGGTGGACACTTAATTTGGATAACCCTGTATAATACGATATAGTCTGAGTGTTAATGGAGGGTAGTGTAGCCAGCGCCATAAATTTAATTTGTGGATTCAAATCTTTGCAGCTGTAGCAGCACTTTTTCCATCTCATTTCTGAAGTTTCGGATGGAAGGTGCTTCAAAAAGTTCTAAATGATCGTTTAGTAGATATGGTGCCGTGTATGTAAAACATTTTTTGAATTTAGATGTTGTATGAACTGGAATATTGAAGTATTCATTGTGCGTAAGGAAACTTTACGGAGTGAACATCTCTTCTCCAAAGCAATAAACAGATATTTTGGTAATTTATATTTTAAAACTTTATATAGTAGAGTTCCATACTGAAGTAATACACTATACTTGAATTTTAAAAGATTTTCTCTCACATAATATCCAGTTATATGTTCTTGTATATGTATATCTTTGAAACAGAATCTAATGCAGCAGTTTTGTAATACTTGAATTTTGTGCTTCATTTCTTCCGTCAGAAAATTATAATACGTTATACTGTAGCGCCATAGTCTAGGTGAGTGAGGATTAGTGTATTCGTAAGCCTTAATTTTATATCGCTGGTTAAAACATGTTTCTATCTCCAAAGTGACTTGTATTTACAATAGCATACTCGAAGTTTATTAATGACGTGGTTCTCAAAACTTAAATTTGTGTCCAACAAAATGCCTAAATTCTTAGTCTCCTCTACAATTTCAACAGATGTATCACCTAAAACAATGGCTGTACTCATCGATCCTTTAAATTTTGACATATTTAACCTAGAACCAATGCAGCAAGCTTTAGTTTTTGTGGGATTCAAAATAAAGATCTCCTTCGAAGGCGAAGAAATCCAGCAAGGGAGCTCCGACCAAGAAGCCAAAAGCACCAAAACCGAAAACGGCGAAGGCTGCAACATCGCCGAAAAGGAAGGCCGCTTCTCCCAAAAAGAAGAAATAAAAAAAAATTTAGACGTGTTGCAACGTCTCAGATTACGGTTCACGACGTTATATTTATGCGAGAGGATGCTATACGTCCCCGCGGATTGAAATATCAAAATGATTTACATACCGTACTGCTGTCTTCGGTATAATCCTCAGGAAAGAGCAAGAAGTTAACACCCATAAAGGTCCGATACCGTCTACACCAGGCAAGCATTTCAGATCATACTCCAGTTATCATGACCGTGATCCTCGTTTAAATACACTGCCTAGCTCAAGTTCAATGCTTAATCTCGCCGGCAAACATCCCCGGATCAACTATATTCTGTCGTGAAATCCTTATCCTGTTGTCTTTTTTGATATACCTCGCACTGAGTTGCCAACAGAGGCGTACAACGGAACTGGTGTTTTCCAGTTCTGTTATAAAAATTAAATCGATGAGGTCTTGCTGGTAGGGTTTGGGCTGGCTGAGGTCAATAGAAGTGGAGAGGTACAAGGTCACCCACCTTTTTCATATAGACCTAAGACTTTATGCCTCCGGACAATGGGACTTACAGCAGTCGCTCTGGTTAGTGCTATAGTCGTACTACTGGTGTAGAATTTGGGATAGACAAATGCGATATGGTTCAACTCAAGTAAGGACGTTACCATGATAGGGTGCAGCTAAGGAACCCTTTTCTGCTTGTGGAGATCTGAATCAATGATCAAATAGCGATGAGTATGAACACATTTCTGTTGATGAGAAAACATGCTAATAAGTGAAAAACAGTTTCTCTATAATTTTAATTTTTGAAGACAAATGTACGGGGAAACCCATGATGTCTGAAATATGGTCAAAAGGAACATAGAATCACTGGGGATGGGAGCGTAAAATATACTAACATCAAAAAATTGAGTTATACCCTCCCCGACCCCTTACATCTTCCAATTTTTAACCCCTACACATTTTTTTCTGAAAATGGTAAGCTTCAAGAAACAAAGCTTTAACGATACCTACACCACTCAAAAAATTAAGCCAGCAAGTAAAAGATCCAAATTTTTTGGTGATCTTTGGTTGGCTGCATTTATGTGAAAAATGGTCGCATCCAGACTTTAAAAGCATTTTGAAGCTCTAAAATTTCAGTTTTCAAGTTTTTAGCTGATAAATCCTGGGAGCAACGATTCTCGTGCAATTCTGACAGATGACGCAGGAAAAACGTTTTGCAAAATTTTCGACTTATTTGTAGTCCAAGAGTGAGAAAAAATGTTTTCTGTTAGGTCATCATATGGATCAGCTTCAATATTTTTTTTTATACTCCAACCACCACGAAGATCTAAAATAGGGGGGGGGGTGCCCTTGCTTTGGAAAATCTACCTCCTTTTTGGAACTGCTAATGAGAAGATAGACCGACAGGAAGACCGATGGAAATGAATGACATAATTTTTCATGACAAATATGTCGTATAACACCCAAACAGCATGATAACGGGTGATTTTTTAAGAGGTATAGGATCTGATTTTCAAAAAAAAAACACAAAAAATTTGAAAAAACGATTAAATCTTTATTTGAGTCGATAGAACGGTCGATATAATTTAATGTTTAAAGATTATTTCATGTAAATGTTGGCCGCGGCTCCGCTTTAGATGCGCAAGGTCCAATTTTGGCACACTCTCTCCAACATATCGGCCGGTATCTCACGAATAAATGCTTCAATATTGGCTTCCAGTGCGTCAATCGTTGCTGGTTTATCCCTGTAGACATTAGCCTTAACATGGCCCCACAAGAAATAGTCCAACGGCATTAAATCACACGATCTAGGCGGCCAATTGACGGGCCCCAAACATGAGATAAACTGTTCACCGAACTCGCCTCTCAATAGGGCCACTGTTTCGTGTGCGGTGTGGCATGTGGCACCGTCTTGTTGAAACCACATGTCAGCCAAGTCCAGCTCTTCCATTTTGGGCAAAAAAAAGTTTGTTATCATCGCACAGTAGCGCTCGCCATTCACAATTACGTTCCGGCCATTGTCGTCTTTGAAGAAGTACGGCCCGATGATGCCACCGGCCCATAATCCACACCAAACAGTGATTTTTTCGAGATGCATTGGTAGCTCTTGCAATGCTTCTGGCTGGTCTTCACTCCAGATGCGGCAATTTTGCTTGTTAACATACCCATTCAACTAGAAATGAGCTTCGTCGCTGAACACAATTTTTCGATAAAAATGTGGATCTTCCTCCAACTTTGCCAGCGCCTACTCACCAAATGGGAAACGTTGTGGGATGTCGTGCGGCTTCAATTCTTGCACCAGCTGTATGTTATAAGGTTTTACACCCAAATCCTGTCGCAAAATGTTCCACGTACTGCTGTAACAGAGGCCCAATTGCTGCGAACGGCGGCGAATCGACATTTCACGGTCATCACTAACACTGGCGGATACAGCCGCAATATTTTCTTCAGTCCTCACTCTACGTCTGCGTGTTGGTGGTTTAATGTCGAATAATGTAAACTGCGTTCGAAATTTAGTCACAAGCTTCCGAATAGCTCCCACAATAGGCCGACCAAATTGCCCATAAATTGGTGTTCGATGCACTTTCTTAACCGAGCATGAATTTTGATATTAAAATTCAATAATTTGCAAGCGTTGTTCGTTCGTAAGTCGATTCATGGTTAAACTATAGACCAAACTGAACAAGTTTGACAATGACACAAGACACGATTCACGTGTCATCTGTCAAAAACAGTGTTGCCAAAAAGATACTAGCAAAAAAATCACCCATTATTTCGTTTTAGAATTTTTTCGTGATTACAATATTTAATCGCAGTGGCATAGGAAGTAAAAGTTACTCTTAAGAATATAATTCGATTTTCGATAGAACTGGGAACATTTTCACTAGTTAGCCCGATAAGTAAAAGTCAACTAAGTCGCTCTATTACCTTCAGATTCATATTTCCTAATCCCGGGTAAACGAGTATAAAATCTACGCCAGTGAAATGAACCGATCGAAATAGAAACCGGGCACAGCTGCGTTAAATACGATCAAATGGTAACAAAAAGAAAAAATACATTGCCGCGAGCAGTCTACTGCTCTGCATATAACAAGAGCCCCTTTAGCTACATAAGCCAGTCTCGCAATCACTCCAATGGAAAAAGATTTCCTCTGTTACGTCGAAAATATTCTTCGGCGATATGCGGTACAACGGATCTGGATATTCCAGTTAAAGACCTTTCCAAGGAATTCTATAGATAAAGAACCGCGCAGATTATTAGACATGAAATATTATATCCGACAAATCCTTGTGAATGTCGGTCTATGTATATTCTGCTGCACTGTTGTGAAGAGCCAGACAATGGCAACTTGACCTTGGCAGTGAATTGCTTGGAGTCTCGGAATTTATCAAGGATACAAAAAGGTTGTTTCTTAGAGTCGAGTGAAGGACGGTTGACATTAAAGTAGCCCACACATTGTGAGATCTTCCTCGCGACATGCCGCGAGACCAAGATCTCTGATAACAAATCTCATGGTGTGTGTTGCGGTATCGATAATTTTTGTATCGTGTGATACCGTCTCAACGAGACCGACGCGGGCGGGAGACTGAGACTTGCCGCGAGGAAAAATCTGACCAGTCTCAACGTGTGTGCCAAAGTCGCATGAATCTCGTGAGATTTCGTTGTTCCGAAATTGTTATAATTATTATATGTAATAAAGAAGATGAATAAGGAAAGAGAATTTTGGGAAGAATTTATTGAAATGTACAGGAGCAACCCATGTTTATGGGATGTGAAAGCTAAAACGTATATGGATAGAAATTTGAAAAACTCAGCGTTAGATAGACTGGTGGAAAAATGCAAAGAAATATATCCAATGGCAAATAGAGATTATGTCTCAAAAAAAATACATAACATGCGCTGTGCTTTTAGAAGAGAGCTGAAAAAAGTACAGAAGTCGAAGCCTACGGGTACACAAGCTGATGATGTATATGTACCCAGCCTTTGGTATTTTGACCTGTTAAGTTTTATTTCGGACACTGAAATCCCTAGAAAAGGAATTGAAACTATTACTAGCGAAGACGAAAGTCAAGAGAGTGAAATAACAGTAAGTAGTTTATTATTTTATTTAAGACATTTCAGTATAAAAACTTAATACTCTTTAAACGACCATCCTGTCCTGAAAATCGGTTGCTCCGCTGTTATTGAAATAATTTTTAAAATTATCTCGAATTTCTCTCGCAGACACATTTGAAGCACGCGCTATTCGTTGCAGAGGTATAAGTTCTCCTATTTCTCTCCACTGGCCAGGTATTATTTCTCCGGAATGTACGTCTTCAGAGTCTGCATACAATGGCGGTATATATCGATTTGAGCCATTTCGTGTTAAAAAGTTGTGTAATGCACAACTGGCTAATACTACAGCATCCACATGTCTTACATTTATGCTAATTATTGTGTGAAAAATTCTAAATCGTGAGGCCATAATACCAAATGCATTTTCTGATACTCTGCGTGCTCTACTGAGTCGGTAGTTAAACATTTTTTGTTCTCTTGTTAAATTTTTGTCTGGATATGGTTTCATTAAATTTTCAGTTAATGGAAAAGCCTGATCTCCAACAAATGTATATGGTAACATCACATTGGTTGCATGGGGTTCTGTCGGATCGGGCATACATAATTTTTTATTTATAAGCTTTTCATAAAACTTGGTTTCACTCAAAACTCCACCATCTGATACCCTACCATTGGTCCCACAATGAACCATTATAAATTCGTATTTTGCATTTGCAATTGCCATTAGCACAACACTAAAGTTTCCTTTATAATTATAATAATATGAACCACTGTTTCTAGGTTTTTTTTATTTGTATGTGTTTTCCATCGATCGCACCCACGCAATTGGGAAATTGCCACAAACATTCGAACTCCTTTGCAACCCCGCGCCATTCTTCCTCGGAAGATGGAAACTGTAATAAAAAAGTAGTATTAAATTGTTTGAATTAATAATAATTATTTGTTTTAGAATCAAAACAATGTTCGAGATGAGGACAGTTATGATAACGCTTTTTCTCCTCCTGCTCACTCGGAATCTTTACCAAGTACTACTAGGCCAAGTTCATCGGCTTCAACATCAACTCCAACACTAGGAACTAAAATATTAAAAAGAAAAAAAGGAATGGAGGAGAAAAAAAATGAACTTGTGGAACTAGCTCATAGGGCTTTGTCTAAACCCCCTACATGTGCGGAACCTGAAAATCCCTGCGACATAGCAGGAAAAAAATTTGCTTCTGATTTAAAGCAAATGACATCTAATCAGAGAGTAATTGCAGAAAAGCTTATAAATGATGTAATGTACTACGGCAAACTGAATAAGTTAAATGAAAACTTTGAAGTACGACAGGCCCGCACCCATGTGGAACCGAGTAATACTTTTTCCAATATAGCTTATACAGTACAGCAATCTGAGCAGCAACCTCAACAACCAACTGCACAGGGAGATATTTATTCATATTATGAAAACTTCCAAGACTAGTTCTGCCACTGGAATATTACGTTAACTGTATTACTACTCGTTTACTGAATTATAAGTATTTTTTGACAGCATTAGCTAAGTTTAATGTTTAATATGTTTTGCATTTAAAATAATAAAAAGTATATTATAAAAACGTACCTTCAAATACTTTTCCTTTAAAGCGTTGTATATTGCCCAGCAAGTTTCTGGAATAATTTCACCCAGTAACTGTGGAGAAATAGCACAGGAAAATTTCAGATCTTCATAATTTCGACCAGTAGCTAAATATCTAAGAGTAACGACCAATCGCTCTTCAGCTGATACCGCTTCTCTTAATACAGTATTTTTCTTTTCAATGTCTGGCCGGATTAAATTTAAAAGAAAATTAAATTGTTTTTCGTTCATACGCAAATAGTTCAAAAAATCTTTGGGTTCTTTTTGCTGCAATTCTTTTAAAAGTGGCATGTGAGAGAACTTCTTCCTTTCAAGAAACCAATTCTTTGACCATTTTCTTTTTTCCTGTTTTTCCTCGAATAGTACCAAACCAATGGCAACACCAAGTGCAACTTTTTGTTTTTTTGAATATTCATGAAAGGCCATTTTATATTCACTCTCAAAAAAATAGCGAACTGTGTGATACCGTCTGCGATACTGTCTCAAGGTGTGGGGTGACGAGTGACTGGGGACTGACGTCTGCCGATATCATGAGACCTCGCCTCGCGACGTACCTCGAGGCAAGTCTCACAGTGTGTGGCTTACTTAAGTTATATAATGAATCAGTCAGGAAGGGAAATATTATATTTCTGCTTCATTCCAGGATGTTCCGAGAAGGGCGATTCAAAGAATAGGCACTGGTAGCACATAAGAATTCATAACAGAGGTTTCACCTGCATGTCACAGCTTATTACTCCAGGGGATATGATTATGGGCTTCAATTTGAATATTGCAAAATAAGCACTGCTAAAGGTGAAATAAGCGTGCGATATTGTATTTGCTGTTGAGAGGCATGTACACAGGACCATTTCTCTTTGTTCAAGGCAATATGACAAACCACTGCCGTTCCCCAAACTTTTTTCTGTCGTAGACCCCTTGCCATGTTTTTCTGTGTTGGGTAGACCCCGTACTTACCTGATATTGATTTCCTGTAAATTTCTAACTGTAGTGAAGTTTAGTGTTAAAAACTTAAAGTAAAAACACACGTTAATTTATACATTTATTAATTGAATTTAAATTAAAACTACTCAAAATAAAATTTTATATCTGTTATGTGAAATATACGTAACATTAAATAAACAGATGTCTGACCAATAAGTGCCCGCATTGGGAATAAGTGCCCGCATTGAAAAAAAAAATAAGAGGGATAAAATAGAAAAAAAGTGAAAAATAATAAAAAAAAAGTTTTTTACTTAAAATAGTACAATAAGCGAGTTCGTTTATTAATTATAACATAAACGTATGTTCTACAATAATTTCACTGTTAGTTTGATTAAATTCCGCTTCTTATACGTTTAAGTTATCTAAAAATAGGCAAAAAATTAACGAATTTTAGTGTGTACATATCCTTGAATTTTCAGAATAATTAAAAAAAAAATATGTTCTATAAAAGGGGGTTCTTTAAAAAATCAATGCGGGTACTTATTCCTAATGCGGGCTTTTATTGGTCAGACAGCAATAAACATCAAATAGACTATAAATAAAATAACATAAGCAATAAGTCAATATTTTTAATGAGAAGGATGAACCTGATGCTTTAATGATAAATTATCAACATTTGGCGTCAATTTTGTAAGGGTTAATCTTAAATCTCCTCGGCTAGTGATGTCCAGTCTGTTTCTTTTTTTCGTTAGGAGATTGGTAACAGCGCTGTACCCCCTTTCCACTAGGTACGACGATGGAAAGGAAATTAAAAATTTCCTCGCTATATTCCATAATACAGGATAAGTAACGGGTATGTTGTTTTGCAGCCAGAATTGCTGATATCCGTTTTTAAACTGAACCTTAAGTTTTTCGTTTGTACTTAGTTCAGTCAGTTCCTCTTGTATTATGGCATTCGTTTCTTCTATGTCACCATATGGATTAATTATCCACGGTGGTATTACCATAGACAAAATATCCTCAAACCTAGATTCAAAATCTGAATAGAGGGCATTTAAATGTTGAACGTAAGTTGAAACGTCGTCTTCCTGGCAGCTTGTCTGTGACAAATTGGGGAACTGAGAAAATTCGCGCCGTCCAATAGTTTGCTTCATTATTTTAACTCTGGCAAGAAACGCTGATATGATGGACTTTGTTTTAATCAAATTTTAACTGTCGCCTTATAATAGCAAATTAACCATATTAAATTTGGTAAACAAATCTGTTAAATAGGCGATGTTTGTTTTCCTCTTCATTAAATTTTCTTTTAAAATTTTATCTTTAGTATACAGAAATTCTAAAATAGTCTCAAAAAGTGCAAAAAATCTTGTCAAACATAAGCCTTTCGACAGCCAGCGTACTTCAGTGTGAAGGAGTAATTGATGATAGTGTTCGTCATCTTCTTCACACAACTGCGCAAATAACCGCGTATTCAACGCGTTGCTTCGGATTCGGTTTACTGCATCAATGACTAAATGAAGTGATTCATGCAATCTAACACTCAAAGTTTTAGCAACTAATTGTTGTCAATGGATGACGCAATGTACTGCTAACACCCCTGACACATTTTGTTTTAAATAGCTTATAAATCCACGATAACGTCCAACCATGGCAGGTGCTCCATCTGTAGCTACTGATATTATACATATTTAATAAAGGAATTGCTTTTTCAATGAAGTATCCTTCAAAACATGAAATATTGATTCACCTTTAGTGTCGGTTATCAAAGTTCTTGCGAGGAGCAGTTCTTCGTAGATTTCTTGATTTATAATAAAACGAACATATGCCAATAATAATGCTGCATTATCAGGTAAAGTTGATTCGTCCAGTTGTATAGAGAAATGGGTCGTTTGCAAATAATTACATAAGAAGCTTTCAATATCAGAACTCATTTCATCAATACATCTTTCAACAGAATTGTTGCTTAAGGGAATTCTTTTAATGATATCAGATGCAGGTTTGTGTAAAACAGTTTTTAAAACCTCTTCAACGGCTGGCAAAATTAACTTCTCTCCGATAGTATGCGGTCTTCCGGATTTTGCTATAAGTAACGAGATATTGTAAGACGCCCGCAAACCATCATCATTTCTTTGTGACGTCGAAGCGAACATTCTGTCCAGTGTATGCCTCTTCTGAAATTTATCTTTGAATGTTTGAAAGTATTTCAAATCTTTCTCTGTTTTGTCAGGGTGGTATCTTCTCAGATGATCTTGCAGTTTAGATGGTTTCATAGCGTCATTTCCAAAAACTTTGTTGCATAAAAGGCACGTAGGCGATTGTTTGTCCGGCAATGATGGAATGAAGCCAAATTTCAAATAATCAACACTGTACTGTCTACATTTCTTTTTAAATTCGGACATGGCATCAGTCATCTGTGGGTAAAATTAAATTATTTAAATAAGACAGAAAATCCAGCAGCTGTATATTAAAAATATTTTTTGATTTTTCCGAAAACATTCCATAATTCGATCATCTTCTTGCAACAATTAGCTCGAATTACGGAGATTGTACTGTAATTATATTACCGATTGCTAAAACTTTCAAAAAGAAACTATTGAGGAGTACTCGTGTAATTTTGCATGATTGAATATTTAACTACTAATAACTAAAGTCATGATTCGCGTAATTTATCTATCTTTGCTAACTACGAGTACAAAACTAAAATTTAATAAAAAATAATGTACTTACTTTTCTCCAGCACTCTCAAGCAAAATAACACTGACTCACTATAATTTGTGTGATATACTATCTGTTTATATTTTTTAAAATATTTTCTTAGCACTTTCCTTTTCAAGATTCAGGAAACGAATAAACGTATTTGTCCCACATTCGTATTTATAGAGTGACGAATTGCACAAGTCAGTGCAAGGTAGCGAAGCTCTGAGACTGCGACTCTCAGGTTTTTACAAGTTCAAAATGTATTACGACCACAAAGCGAATACCAACATCCTACAACTTACACAATTTTATAAACATATATAATAAATTTTTTACTTCATAGGTACTTTTATAAATAATGTATATGTTTTGATATTATAAGATAGTATGATGTAAGTAAATAGGTACTATCAGTGTATGTGTTGAGATCCACTATCGTGGTCCCCCAAATTTTTTTTCGCTGACGTAGACCCCTTGCAGGTTGTCATAGACCCCTAGGGGTCGATATAGACCACTTTGGGAATCAATGATCTAGAGGGCCGTCCACACGTCCTCTTTCAACAAGACAACGCACGTCCCCATATTGCTCGTCGTACTACGGACTTTTTTGAAGAAGCAGACATTGATGTTTTACCGTGGCCACCCCGTTCACCAGATTTAAATCTCATTGAACATGTGTGGGAGATGTTAGGGAGGGGACTAACCACTTTGCATCATCTGCCACAGACTCTGCTATAGTTAATCTATCTATCTATCTATAAAATTTTTGGTAGACCCTGTCATCAAGTAGGTGCTTAATGGCTATCTGCAACAAGTTTATAGGAAAAAACACAAGGTAGGTGATGTTGAACCAGTAAAATCGCATATCAATTCAAGAAAATAATATAAACATGAATAAACAATCGAATTTGATTCAAAAATCGAACACTTTAAAAGTTTGACTGAATTATATGCAATTTCTTAATATTCAATAACCAGGTGATGTTTCCATGAAAAGCTGTCATCTCATACTTTGACAGTATTTTGTTTTCAACATTTCATAGCTATTGGTTGCTAAAATTTGTTGATTGGAGCTTGAAGCTCATTCGCTGTATTTGACGGACTGTAACCCGGAGAATAACGGACTGATGATTTGAAATCCTGGTCAAATCCATCCTTCATTCTATTTCAGTTTTCATAAGACACCAGATTCTTTTGTTTTGATTTATTTATATAAATTTAACATTAACTGACCCAGTAAATGTACGAAAACTGAATGCCTCTTTATCACCAAACAATACACTAAGCCACTAGAAAAACTTAACAGAAAAACCTGACCATTTTATCACTTGTTGTTCATGGCAAGGTAAATCGATATATAAAAAATTCTTGAATTCTAATCAACATACGTAGCTGTTTACCTCGTTTTGTAACTCAGTATACTTGACGTTTTAACGAGATCTACATAGGAAGCTTCTATTTCATTTTGTTATTTTTTGCACCTCTTGTCCTTTAAAAGCTTTTATAGTAGCATTGCTTATCTGGCACGGACACCAAGGTTTTAAGAAATATTTGTTAGTCTGGCAACACCCCTGATATCGTGGCTGCGCCCTTGTGCAAGTTCAAGGGCTGCAGCACGCAAGTGCCGCGTTATCGATCTAGAATGACCGTAGAATTGCAGGGGATCGTAGACGGTGCAGTGTGGCACAGGTGTCACTTCAAATCGACATCACTTCGGACGTAGCTCGCTTGCAAGCGTCGCGCGCTGCACGAGGAATTATCCAGGGCGGGCGATGTTGCCAGATTGGGAGATGGCTATTGTAAAGCTGAAGGCTATAGGGTAGGATCGCACAAGAGTACGCACTTAACCAATTTACTTTGTTTAAAAATAATTGAAATGCTTTAAGTTGAAATTTTTATTCAAAATATTTTAGCTTACATACTAATCTAAACTTAAAAGACAAATTTTGCCATACATTTTAACATTTAACGAAAATATAAAAGTTTAAACAAAAACAATAAAATGCGTACTCTTAGGATACAGGTTCCTTAAGAGTACTCAATTGTGTCCTAAAGAGTACGCATGTAAACCAAAGAGTACGCGGTAAGATATATCGCCCAATTGGCTGTACCTAAACTTATTCTTTTAAATGTAGGCATAAGTCACAAGAAAATAGGCCATTTCCTAGATAATTAGAGCAGTCATCATGCCACCATGTTTGACACAAGTGACACTTAATCCAATCGGATGTAGAATAATGCTCGGAACATCCGGGACAAATCGTATTGTCTTTTTCATTGTCAACTTTTTTCTTCTTCTGGATTTCTGTATTTTGCCCAGAATCACCAAAAACTTTTCTTTTTCCTCCCTTTTTCTTTAGGCCTTCTTTACGCCTATCTTTTTCTTCCAACAATTTGTCTTTGTATGGGGTAGATGACAGGATTTCCGACTTTTTAGATTTAGTTCTTCTTACTTGTTCATGGGTAGCTTTTGGTAACGGTAAAATCATTTTAGGAGTAATACAAACACTTAAACCTAGATCAATCGGTGCCGCAGACGTAGCCTCAACATAAGTTGAAATTTTGGTAAAGCCTGTACTTTTTGGACTTGGTGTTCTAGTTTGCTCATTTTCAAATAATTTTTCCTTATCGTTTTTAGGCGGGATATAGCCACTTGTACCTGGTTCACTTAGTTCCTTAGGAGCTGCTTTAAAGTAAGCTGTACTTTCAGTAACGTCTGAACTTTGTGGTTCGGGA
This sequence comes from Acanthoscelides obtectus, assembly GCA_963669975.1. NCBI lineage: Eukaryota > Metazoa > Arthropoda > Insecta > Coleoptera > Chrysomelidae > Acanthoscelides > Acanthoscelides obtectus. The sequence continues at coordinate 13,995,318 of CAVLJG010000010.1, forward strand.
ATCGTAGATTGCTTTTCTTCGGTTAATTTTAAGTTTTCTTTTATTATGGTATTTCTTACTTCTGCAAGAGTGCAATCGTCATCAAATGAACTCTCTTCAACAGACGATTCGATTCTTTATATTTCAGATTGAGTTTCTTGGGCCAGGTCTAGATGTGGTCTGTTTGTGACCTCAGATGGAGCAAAATCTAAATCACTAAAAACGTCTGGGTTATAAGGAAACAACCCAGTGCAAGCAAATGATTTTTCACATATTTCTATAGTAGTGACTTTTGAATAAGCAAAATGGAAAATGGCAGCCATTTCTTTTAAAGTAATAGGGCGTCCAGGGTTGTTGACCATCCATTTATCGCATTCGTTTGAAAAAGCTGTTTTAAGGGAAAGAAAAATCCTTTATCTAAGGGTTGAATTTTATGGCTTGCATGAGGAGGTAGGGTTAGTAGCGTTATAAAATGACTTCTAGAGAATAAAATGGTCTCCAATGAGCAATGAGATGTGTGATTGTCCATTATTAAAACCACTGGATCTGTTTCGGATGGTTTTACAAAGTCGCAAAAATGTCGCAACCAAATTACAAACAAATCAGTGTTCATATAACCTGAATCTGAGATCATTTTTAATGTCCCAGGAGGTGCTCCAAAAAAAAGTTCCTCCTTCATTCTTTTTCTTGCGAAAATAAGACCTGGCGGAACCCAAGTACCACCAGCGCTCATGCAGCATACAGCCGTAACTAGCTGACCTCGTTCACCTGATACAACTTTTGACACAGTTTTCTTCCCTTTACAAGCATAAACTTTTGGGAGCTTGTTTGGTACGGTAGATAATCCCGTCTCGTCCATATTAAAGATCCTGTGTGGTGGTAGTTTTAATTTTTCGTAAACTATTTTTAAATTTTCGAAAAAGCGTTGACACTGAACTTTATTAAAGCCGATAGCGCGACCTAAGCTGCATTTTTCTGGAGCTCTGAGAGACAAAGTATTTCTTGCTGCAAAATCTTGTACCCAGTGTTTCCCCGCCATCTTGTTTTCTGTATTAAACCTATGCGGAATTTTATTTAATTCTGCATACTGAAAGGCCAAGTACCTAACATCTTTCATACGCAGTCCATAAAATCTGTTATCTAGATCTTTGATATGGTCAGCCAATTCCTTTTCCTGTGCTTGTGAAAATACAGGCTTAAATCTACCCAGACTAGATGGAATAGTACCCTAAAATAAAAATAAAATTGCATTTTGACGTTAAAATCGTCAGTTTATTATTACCTCTCGCAATCTTTTTCTTAATGTACACTCATTCACATGAAAGGACTTTGCGACCGATCTTTTACTTTCCCCTTTTGCGATGCGGTCCCTTGCTTGGTCGATGATTTCTTGAGTAAATTTTAATGATCTATCGCTCTTTCGCTTGTATTTACCCATTATAACAAACTAAAACAAATAATAAGAAGTCATTTCATGTGTCCCTAAGAGTACGCACGAATCCAAAGAGTTCGCATGCGTACTCTTTGCCTGCGTACTCTTAGGAACCTAGACATGAAAAATTTAAACACTGAGTTACAAATTTAGGCAACCAGAAAAACTGTATGTATGTCGCTAAGGATCAACTGTAAACATTACTGTTTAAGGCATATTTACGATTTTTTATAAAAATTTGCGATTTAATTAAATATTACTTACCCAGTAAGTTCAAAATATTACATGTAATTTCAGGAAAACTATTTTTTCCGCATATATGTTACGCATTTGTTAAAAATTGTCAGCAAAACTACACAAACTCTTGGGACAACTAACAACTAACTACTGACGAGACGACAGCCGACTGGCGGGGATAACAATAAAAAAATGGCGATCGCGTACTCTTATGGAACGCGTACTCTTAGGCGATCCTACCCTACTATAACTATCTAAAACTGTAATGACTCATCGATGTTCACGTGAACATCATTTAACTACCAGTAGTCGGCTGTTCATAGGCGGGGTATGAATGTTTAACATGGGTGAACTAGATTTGTCACATGCTTAATAAAGAGTGGTTTGAAACATATTGTAAGTCAAAAATTTGGGAATTACCTTTATTCATCGTCGCTTCCACTTACATCTGACAGTAATAAACTGTCGCTATCGCTTTCCTCGTTGAAATTGACTGTAACTGGCTCTATGATGGTGTCGATGTGGTGGTCAAGCTGCCACATTTTTGTTTCTTCCTTCACAACATGACGGATAGCATTCTGCCAAGCTTCGGGCGTTACTAGCTGTATGGAAGTCTCAAGTAAAATCTTAACGTCTGGTAATTTGAAGGTTGTGTTATGGCGCGCAATATAACCCTTCACTTGAGCCCAGATGAGCTCTATTGGGTTCAGTTCACAGTGGTAGGGCGGTATACCGCAGCACAGTGACACCACATTGACGGGCCATCTCATCAGTCACGTAACTAATGTTCGCAGGTTTGTGCTGTTCAATTTTTTCATACAATTCTGCTTTCACACATGAATCGTCAAACGGGATTCCTTTTTCGTGCAACCATTGCTGCATGTCACTTTTTCGAGATCCCATAGTCGGTACACGTTCGGCTCGACGGCTATGGTAGGAAGCATTATCCATGACGATCACAGAGTTGGGCTCAACTCGCTGAAGCACCCCTTGAAACCAGCTCTCGAAGCAGCTGGCATTCATTTCGTCATGGTAATCACCTCCTTTCTTAGAGACGAAAATCAAGTCACACTCTTCTAAAAAGCCACTATCGCTACCAATATGAGTTACGATCAATCTTTGACCTTTCCCTGACGGTCCACGAAGACCTGTTGACAAACCTTCAATGCTTGCTTGTCGGTTACTCACTACGTTTTTGTCTATCCAAGTTTTTTTAACTGTGTGACCTGCATTTACCCATGTCTCGTCCAAATAATAGATTTTTCTGCTTTGTCGCCTTATTCAATCATTTCGCGTAGGTATTTTCGACGCCAGGCGACTATTTCAGGTCTCTCTATCAATACTGACTTCCGATTACGCGTTTCGTAACTAAAATTAATTTCGTGCAGGGATTTCCTCATTACCTCGACGCTCTTTTGGGGTATAATTTCATTTTCCTTTATCGCTGCATGTACACCCTTGAGGGTTGGTATCTCATTCCTAAAGAAGAATGAATGTACGGTTCGCTCTAACGCCATTTTGCTATCGTCATCCAATTTAGCGGCCTTTTGTCCCTTCAAATTAAACTTTGGATCAGTAGTAGCTCCAGTTTTCTTCTTTTCATGCACCACCCTGCGAATGGTCCATTCTGGAACGCCTGTCATACTTTCACAACGCGCGAGTGCATCTCCCTGCGACATAGTTCTGTTCAGATAATTGAACACGTTGAGCACGATTTACTTTCGCGTCCCTCTTCAGTGCTTTACGAAGCCGTCTACTTGTTCCCTGGCTTTCAGTACTTTCACTCGTGCCATTTGTACTCTCCATGGTTAAGTATAACCAAAACAGTAACCACAGAAACCTCAACAATAACAATCACACAACAATATTTATAAAAACACACAATATGCGATCGCTCAACGAAACACGTTCCAATGCGTTGCCGACGCCTATGAGTCTGCCGGTCGAGGCGCGTCTTTGATTTCATTGGTTCTACCGGCGGAGAACAATCAGCCATTATTTCCATCTCTGTCTGTGCTGTTGACCACCGCAAAGCCACAGAAACGGCATATATCGTATGCTATACGGCTGTACTGGAAGGAAGCCGGGATCGAGCTCTGATCACGTGCTGATCACGCGTATGAGTCATTACAGTTTTAAATAGTTGTAGTATAGAAGGGAGTAGGCATCGCTTGATGGACCACCATAACCCTCTCCACACTTACGCGCGGATCACGGCGTGAGATCGGGATGCGAATCCCGAAATTTGTTGCTACACTTCCACACTCGCAGATTTTAGCACCTGCTTCACAGTATAGTTCGCGCTCTTTACGAGTATGGATCGTGAAATTGCTACTGCTGCTGCACGGCTACTTTGCGCTTTTGAAACTTATAATTACGCATGTACGAGATTGGGGTGAAAAGTTTACGGCCTGACCAAGAAAAACGACGTTTTAAATTTTTTTTTGCTTTGTTTTTCAACATAATCTCCATCAACACTGATACATTTCTCATAACGGTGTTCTAATTTAGTTATACCAGTTTTAACAGTGGATCCGTCAAGCTCCTTAAAATACTGATTTACAGCTTCGATAACTTAAATCTTTTACCGCCAAGCCATTTTTTGAGGTTAGGAAACAGGTAATAGTCGCTGGGAGCTAAGTCTGGAGGGTAGGGAGGATGCGGCATCAATTCAAACTTCAATTCGTGGATTTTGGACATGGCAATAATCGACGAATGCGCTGGTGTGTTATCGTGATGAAACTAAATTTTTTTCTTCGCCAAACGAGGTTGTTTAATTTGCACCTCGTGCTTCAAACGTTGCAATAACTCTGCGTAGTATTGACCAGTGATAGTCTTACCCTTTTCAAGGTAATCAATGTATATAATTCCTCTTACATCCCAAAAAACAGTAGCCGTAATCTTGTTTGCCGATAAAATTGTTTTTGCCTTCTTTGGAGTTAGTTCCCCTTTTCCAAGCCACTGTTTGGACTGTTCTTTACTTTCAGGAGTGTAGTGGTGGACCCAAGTCTCATCAACAGTTATGAATCGACGCAAAAATTCGTTTGGATTTCGCCTATACAGCGCCAAATTGTCGGTAGAAATGGTTTTTCGAGGCAGTTTTTGATCGAGCGTTAGCAAACGCGGCACCCACCTTGCACACAGCTTTTACATGTTCAAATGGTTGTGCAAAATATACTAAGTGACACATAAATCCGAACACCCAGTTTAAATGGTTTTATTTTAATAAAATCTTGTATAAGTACTTAATGAAGCATAATAAGTAAATGATAAAAATTTCAAAATGATTGCACTGCTTTAAAGCCCTTTGACCTTTAATAATGTGTGGATGCACCCTGATGTGCTACGCATTCTCCAACGCGCCTAGGCATGCTTCTGATCAGGTGGTCAATGTCCTCCTGTTGTATCTCATTCCAGGCAACCACCAACTCCTCTCGAAGTGCTTCTAGAGTCTGAGGAGGACGTTGCAAATTGAGCAATCTCCTACCCATCATATCCCACACATGCTCAATTGGGGATAAGTCGGGAGATCTTGGTGGCCATGGTAACAATGTGACATCATTATGTTGAAAGAAGTCTATTGTGACTCTTGCAACATGTGGCCGGGCATTATCTTGTTGGAAAGTTGGATCTGCCAGGGTGTCAAAATAGGGTAAAAGATGGGGTTCTAGAACTTCGTGGATATAACGCTGCGCGTTCATGTTACCTCTGATGAAGATTAAGGGTGACCTGGAACCATAAGCTATAGCACCCCAAACCATAACTCCAACAGTATGATGAACATGTCTTTCAACAAAAAACTGTGGATTCCTCCTTTCACCACGTCGCCTTCTAACCCTGGCACGAAAATCGAGACTCGTCACTAAAGACAATACTGTTCCATTCCTGATCCCAGAGTAACCGTTGTCTGCACCACTCAAGGCGATTACGTCGGTGTTCTGGAGTTAATGGGAGGACCCAGTGTGGCCGGTATGAAAACAAGCCAAAACCTATCATTCGTCGGTAAACACTTCGCATGTCAAAAGGTCTTCCGTGTTCTGCAAACCATTCATTTGCAATGGACCTCGTAGTGGAGAAACGTAACCTTAAGGCCAATAATCTTAGGCGGCGATCTTCACGGTCTGTTGTTCTACGGCGGCGTCCAGTGCCCCTTGCTCTTTGCGTGCGGCCTTCTCGAAGCCATGCCTGACAACACCTAACCACAGTGTCTACACTTCTTTGCACTCTAACTGCAATTGCCCGAAAAGAAAGTCCAGCTTCCCGAAGTTCCACTATACGGCCCCTATCGAACTCACTAAGTTGACGAAATCGTACAGGTCTCCGTACTCTAGGCATCGTAACCGATCGTAAAGGATGTCAAGAACCAAAATCCGCCAACGTTGATTCTTTACTGCGGCTGAAATATTCATTTTTAGAGCGTTAGTGAATTAAAAAAAGCAGTATAAAAACCGGAATGTCCAACTGATAAGGCTGAGAATTTTTTCTCTTGTTATTTACAGTAAGGTAAATACAGTCACCAACTTTTATTAAAATAAAACCATTTAAACTGGGTGTTCGGATTTATATGTCACTTAGTATATATCAGTATCGAAACCACTCCTCATGGCTACTAACGAAAACAAAAGCGACTGAATTGGGCCGAACAATATCAAAATTGGACAGTTGCTGACTGGAAGAAGGTCCTCTGGAGTTTTTGGTAGAGAAGAGGAGAGAAGCGTATTTGTCCGCCGACGGCCTAACGAGACGGTGCATTAGAATCATGCACCGTCACTTACGTCAATCTCGTGAAAGCGCTATTAATGATTTGGGACGATTTTGGTGGTTCCTCTCTAGGGGATATTGTGAAAGTAGAGGGAATACTTAATAAAGAAGGTTACAGAGCCATATTACAACAATCATGTTGTGTCTTCTCGAGCTCGTCTTATTGGTCCGAGGTTTGTCTTTCAGCATGATAATGACCCCAAACCCACATCCAAGCTCTATGAGCAATTTTTGTAAGCAAAAGAAGAACGAAATATTTTGAAAGTGATGCAATGGCCTTCCCAATCCCGCATTTAAAACCGATAGAGTTGCTGTGGGATGAACTGAACAGACAAGTACGGAAATGTTGTCCTACATCTCAATAACCCGTATGGAGAATATTACAAGACGAAAGGCGAAAAATAACCCCTTCCACTTTGGAAAAAAATAGTTGTGCGTGCCCATCATTTGTCAGGCTGTAACTAAAGTAAATGAGGACATATTGATGAGTCAAAAATATGTTTATTTTGATTACAAATAGTTGCACGTCGTTAAGAATTAAGAAAATATACTAAGTGACATATAAATCCGAACACCCAGTTTAAATGGTTTTATTTTAATAAAATTTTGTATAAGTACTTAATGAAGCATAATAAGTAAATGATAAAAATTTCAAAATGATTGCACTGTTTTAAAGCCCTTTGACCTTTAATAATGTGTGGATGCACCCTGATGTGCTAGGCATTCTCCAACGCGCCTAGGCATGCTTCTGATCAGGTGGTCAATGTCCTCCTGTGGTATCTCATTCCAGGCAACCACCAATTCCTCTCGAAGTGCTTCTAAAGTCTGAGGAGGACGTTGCAAATTGAGCAATCTCCTACCCATCATATCCCACACGTGCTCAATTGGGGATAAGTCGGGAGAGCTTGGTGGCCATGGTAACAATGTGACATCATTATGTTGAAAGAAGTCTATTGTGACTCTTGCAGCATGTGGTCGGGCATTATCTTGTTGGAAAGTTGGATCTGCCAGGATGTCAAGATACGGTAAAAGATGGGGTTCTAGAACTTCGTGGATATAACGCTGCACGTTCATGTTATCTCTGATGAAGATTAAAGGTGACCTGGAACCATAAGCTATAGCACCCCAAACCATAACTCCAACAGTGTGATGAACATGTCCTTCAACAAAAAACTGTGGATTCCTCCTTTCACAACGTCGCCTTCTAACCCTGGCACGATCATCGTGCATGCCTAAAAAATCGAGACTCGTCACTAAAGACAATACTGTTCCATTCCTGATCCCAGAGTGACCGTTGTCTGCGCCACCCAAGGCGATTACGTCGGTGTTCTCGAGTTAAAGGGAGGACCCAGTGTGGCCGGTATGATAACAAGCCAAAACTTCTCATTCGTCGGTAAACACTTCGCATGCCAATAGGTCTTCCGTATTCTGCAAACAATTCATTTGCAATGGACCTGGTAGTGGAGAAACGGTCCCTTAAGGCCAATAATCTTAGGCGGCGATCTTCACGGTCTGTTGTTCTACGGCGGCGTCCAGTGCCCCTTGCTCTTTGCGTACGGCCTTCTCGAAGCCATGCCTGACAACACCTAACCACAGTGTCTACACTTCTTTGCACTCTAACTGCAATTGCCCGAAAAGAAAGTCCAGCTTCCCGAAGTCCCACTATACGGCCCCTATCAAACTCACTAAGTTGACGAAATCGTACAGGTCTCCGTAATCTAGGCATCGTAACCGATCGTAAAGGATGTCAAGAACCAAAATCCGCCAACGTTGATTCTTTACTGCGGCTGAAATTTTCATTTTTAGAGCGTTAGTGAATTAAAAAAAAGTAGTATAAAAACCGGAATGTCCAACTGAAAATTTTTTCACTTGTTATTTACAGTAAGATAAATACATTCACCAACTTTTATTAAAATAAAACCATTTAAACTGGGTGTTCGGATTTATATGTCACTTAGTATATATGTTTCTTTAAAAAATTCCATCAGTTTGCTTGTTTTCTGGGCGATTTTGGAAATGGAAGGATATAATTCTCTGTGTGTACTAATAATAGAAGGGAAAAGTTATCAACTGATTATGTAAAACGCGCAAATGATATAAATTTTTATAAAACCTAAAAATACACTACTACGCAATCTAGAATATTTCATTCACTCATTGTTGGCAGAGCGTCTATAAACAGACCCAAGCGGTGTAAATATGAATGAAATGCTCATACCTCGTTGATGTTTCCTTTGATCCTCTCCCGGTACGCTCTGGTCTTCCTCATACATTCGACTTTATTCAAAAACGAACTATGGTTGCTGTTGGCAGTTATTAGGCTAGAGTCCGATTTTTGATTTTTTGTATTGCCTTTCGACGCGGACCTTTTAAATTTATCCGACACTTGTGAAGTGCAAGTGTAAATAAGTGAGTCACTGTTGCTTTTTATCTTAATTGATAACAATGTATTTTCTATTTCTACCGATTCGTTGACATTTTCAATCACTTTCAGAGGTATAAGTTCTGAACACGAATATTGGCTAGTTGCTGACATTTCCACTATTTTAATATTGTTCTATCAACTAACTACAATATGCGTTGGAATAAGATACTTTTATCGTCATAGATTTTATCAAAGTGCGCTCGTGCAAGAGACCTCGACCTTGTTGGAAAGTTTCCGTACATATGCACAACACAATAATAAATAAAATAATAAACTGGCCTAGCGTAATTTGAATTTCATTCAGTAGTGAAGTGCCAGCGCTAAATCTATGTATCTGGAACTAATAATTCAGTATGCAGTGTGTCCAAGATGGACTTTGCTATCTCAAAAACGCGTTACAATGTTGGTTAAACGTTTGCGCCGCTTGATAAAAAACCAGATTAAATCGGCGTATGATCAATACAGGGTGTCCGCAAAGTTGGGGTTTTCCTTTACACGACGTGTAGATCTTGAAAACATAAGCAATTTTTCTTAGTACCATATACACCAATGTCTTAAGGGAACCGAGATAAAGGGCTCTGCAACATCAAAAATATCTGAATACCGTCCTGTAGCCGCGACATCCCCGACTGGTACTAGGACACTAGCTCAACCCGACGACAGAACTGGGTCGGGGTCAGTGTGTCAGGTCAGTATGCAACCTTCAACCGACGGTTACGGTCACGCGTCTAGAGGTAATCGCGTAGACGAGAATCCCTCAACAAGCACTAGAGACATGGCTAGAGAAGTGCAAACGCTGCGTGAAGAGGGGCTGTATCCGTTTCAAGTCCAACGTGTACAAGCCTTTCAACCTGACGATTTTCCAGCAAGAGTGCGGTTTTGTCAGTGGTTGTTGCATCAACATGACAATAATCCGGACTTTTTGAAGTGCATATTGGCGACAGACGAATCTACGTTCACGCGTAATGGGGTGAATAACTTTCGCAACACTCATGTTTGGTCAGTAGAAAATCCGCACGCTGTCCGTCGGGCACATTTTCAACAAACATTTTCGGTGAATGTTTGGGCTGGCATGGTGAACGGTATGCTCATTGGACCATTTATTCTCCCAAATCGATTGGACGGGATGCAATACCTAGACTTTTTACCCAACATTTTGCCTTCCTTGTTTGCCTGCGTCTGCTCGGTAGCGCATCAGCTGATTTCATTTTCTGTTGGAGCGGTATGATTTCGGGCAGAGACGTACTTAGCCCTTCTCGTCAACTGGAGAGTGAGTACTTTTTCCTTTATTTTTTTTTTACTTGGTCGCCCTCATTTCACTACCATTACCTTTGTTATTTCAAGGGTAGTTGTTGCTGAAAAGGAAAACCCCATCTTTGCAACAATTAACCCCAATGCTTTTTGGTCATACATTCACTCCAAAAACAGCGCATCACGAATCCCAGGGATAATGAAATTTCAAAATAATTCTATAGATGAGCCTCAGGATATAGTAAACGCATTCACTGAGTTTTTCAGCAGCGTCTATGTCACTCACAAGCCCCATAATAATGCCTCACTAAATCATAGTAATTTATTTGTCCATTTTCATCCAATTGAGGAAAATGAAGTCAGGAAGGCCATTAAATCACTAAAGGATAAGTTGACATCTGGTCTAGATGGCATCCCGTCCTTTATAGTCAAAGATTGTGTGGAAGTGTTGGTGTTCTAACTAGGATTTTTAACATTTGTCTTATAACAAAAAGATTTCCAGATATTTGGAAGATCGCTAAGGTCTGTCCAGTGTTTAAGTGTGGGCATAAGTCAAATATTGAGAATTACAGGGCAATCTCGATATTATGCATGTTCTCGAAAGTCTTTGAAATAGTCTTGTACAGTCGCATTCACACTGCCGTCCAGCGTCAGCTGTCATTGCATCAACACGGATTTCTCGCTAATCGCTCAACAACCACAAATCTATTTATAATAACGCAGTACCTCTCGGAAGCCATTGATAGTAATGAGCAAGTTGACGTTATTTATACCGACTTTTCGAAGGCTTTCGATAAAATTAACCACAAAACTTTATTAAATAGGTTAGGTGCACTTGGTTTCACAGATGATGCTAGGGAGTTGATGAAATCTTACTTATCCGATCGTAGACAATTTGTTAGCTATAATGGCTTCCAATCTGAGACCTACTTGGCACCTTCTGGAGTTCCTCACGGGTCCAACCTGGGACCATTACTGGTTTTGATATTTATTAATGACTTCTGTGACTCAGTTGAATGTGAACGCTATGCTTTCCTTAAATGGTCAGGGATGTATTTGTTTTTATTTCTAAGTATATTTAGTTTTTTTAGTTCAGCCCATTTTTCCTTTTCTGAGCAATTCTGAAACTTTAAATTTAGATATGCCTTTTTTTCGGCTCTAAAAGCAGAGGTGATCAGGTTTCTTAATTGTTCATAGTAGTCTCGATGACCAGGTTGGTGCGTTCGTCTAAAACGAGAAAGAGCATCATTTCGAAGCGTTTTCAGACCGGATAGGTTTACTCGCTTACTTATAACAGAAAGTAGAGATAGAGGTCTATAGTTAAAAGAGTATGTCATCCTTATAACTTATTTTTATTAGGGAGAGCTTTATTTCGAAGCCTTTTCAGACCGGATAGGTTTACTCGCTTACTTATAACAGAAAGTATAGATAGAGGTCTATAGTTAAAAGAGTAGGTCAGCCTTATAACTTATTTTTATTAGAATTTGAGCATCTTCAAAGATATTTTTTAGAGGATCAATTTGAGAAACTCGGCCCTATTGTTCCTCTCTTCAACTTTCGGATCACTTCAGGTCGCAGGAAATGCTGTTACAGGACATTTTAACACTAGGCATTCAGTGCTAGCTGTAAGACTTAATATACTAAGTAACATATAAATCCGAACACAAAGTTTAAATAGCTTTATTTTAATAAAAGTTGGTGAATGTATTTATCTTACTGTAAATAACAAGTGAAAAAATTTTCAGCCTTATCAGTTGGACATTCCGGTTTTTATACTGCTTTTTTTTAATTCACTAACGCTCTAAAAATGAATATTTCAGCCGCAGTAAAGAATCAACGTTGGCCGATTTTGGTTCTTGACATCCTTTACGATCGGTTACGATGCCTAGAGTATGGAGACCTGTACGATTTCGTCAACTTAGTGAGTTTGATAGGGGCCGTACAGTGGGACTTCGGGAAGCTGGACTTTCTTTTCGGGCAATTGCAGTTAGAGTGCAAAGAAGTGTAGACACTGTGCTTAGGTGTTGTCAGGCATGGCTTCGAGAAGGCCGTAGGCAAAGAGCAAGGGGCACTGGACGCCGCCGTAGAACAACAGACCGTGAAGATCGCCGCCTAAGATTATTGGCCTTAAGGGACCGTTTCTCCACTACCAGGTCCATTGCAAATGAATGGTTTGCAGAACACGGAAGACCTATTGGCATGCGAAGTGTTTATCGACGAATGAGAAGTTTTGGCTTGTTTTCATACCGGCCACACCGGGTCCTCCCTTTAACTCGAGAACACCGACGTAATCGCCTTGAGTGGTGCAGACAACGGTCACTCTGGGATCAGGAATGGAACAGTATTGTCTTTAGTGACGAGTCTCGATTTTCTTTAGGCATGCACGATGGTCGTGCCAGGGTTAGAAGGCGACGTGGTGAAAGGAGGAATCCACAGTTTTTTGTTGAAAGACATGTTCATCACACTGTTGGAGTTATGGTTTGGGGTGCTATAGCTTATGGTTCCAGGTCACCTTTAATCTTCATCAGAGGCAACATGAACGCACAGAATTATATCCACGAAGTTCTAGAACCCCATCTTTTACCCTATCTTGACACCCTGGCAGATCCAACTTTCCAATAAGATAATGCCCGACCACATGTTGCAAGAGTCACAATAGACTTCTTTCAACATAATGATGTCACATTGTTACCATGGCCGCCAAGATCTCCCGACTTATCCCCAATTGAGCACGTGTGGGATATGATGGGTAGGAGATTTCTCAATTTGCAACGTCCTCCTCAGACTCTAGAAGCACTTCGAGAGGAGTTGGTGGTTGCCTGGAATGAGATACCACAGGAGGTCATTGACCACCTGATCAGAAGCATGCCTAGGCGCGTTGGAGAATGCGTAGCACATCAGGGTCCATCCACACATTATTGAAGGTCAAAGGGCTTTAAAGCAGTGCAATCATTTTGAAATTCTTATCATTTATAGTCAACGCCAAACAAAGTGGCGTGCACGTCATCACGATAAAAATTCCCCGACCTAATGCCTAGGTTTCTATCACAAACAATTGCTCTATTGCAGTTTCATATTAATGTGATATATATATTGTAAAATGGTCATTACTCTCTTATTATGGTTAATAGTCATATAAACATTGTTATTAAAATATCACATAAGTTGCTTTCTAATAAATTTAGACGCATTATGCGAAATAAAATGTTTTGCAAACGCTCCAATCACTTATCGACATGTAAACGCACTAAACCGATTTCGCAGCGTTGACACATTGTCACCTTGAAACTTATTTAAACTGGGAACTGACATTTGTATTAATTTTGACACTGAATCAATTTGTGGCATTTCAAATCTTTATAAATCCTTTGGCCCCGCATACTGTAAATCAACAACTGTTTGTTTCAAAACAAAATTATTCATTTTACGAGTAGATAAAGGCAATTTTGGTATATAAAGATGCCCAAACAGTTAAATAGTCGGTGTAAGGAACTCGTGGCCTCGTTAATGCACTACTTTGAGCAAGAAAGGGACAACAACGGGCCTTTGTTGCCTTTAAATGCTGTTCAAGAGGTAGGTTACTAATAATTATATGTAATGTATATTAATAATAGTGAAATTTTATTTCATTTTTTGTAGCGTGTTGCTGCTGCTTTAAAAATTAGTTTAAGGACAGTTAGTCGTATTTCCGAGGGTGTGAAAAGTGATGCAAATTTAGAATCGCCCAAGAAAAAGCGGAGTTATATTAAACGTGTAACCAACACAGCGACATTGGATACAAGTACCATTCGAGAAGTGATCTATAATATGTATCACAAAAGTAAGATCTTATTATAATAACTTATCACAAATTTGCATTAATTTGTTAACTAAATTATAATGTCATATTACACATGGTTTCAGAAGAACAAGTTACGATACAAACTTTATGGTCTCGATTAAGAGATAGGGCATTATTTGATGGTAGTGCCACGTCTTTAAGGCGGTTGCTTAGAGATCTTGGATTTAAGTGGCTTAAGGACAATCCGCGACGAGGGCTCATGGAACTACCAAGTATAGCTTTGAAAAGGGTGGAATTTCTAAGGCAATACAATCAAGCCAAGGTTGAGGCCTTATACCAGTTTGTCTTCCTCGATGAAACTTAGATATTTCAAAATGGGACCATAGGTCGCTCTTGGCAAAATGGAAACCAAAAAAGCGTGAAAGCTATTAAAACAGATGGTAAAAGGTACGTACTTTTACACAATTTGTACTATAAAATTTAAAACTAATATATTTTAGATACATTATATTACATGCTGGAAATGAAAATGGGTTTATTGAGGGTAGTGAAGCGATATTTTCTTCGGAAACAAAATTGAGCGATTACCATGGAGAGATGAACCAGGACAATTTTTTGAAATGGTTTCAACATCAGTTATTAGAAAAATTGGAGAGTCCATCTATGATTATACTGGATAACGCCCCTTATCACAGCATGATATTGAACAAAGTGCCCAACAATGCATGGACAAAAAAAATATCCAAGACTGGTTGACAAATCAAAACATACCATTTTCAAACACAATGTTTAAAACAGAGCTATTGAGTATTGTTGCTCGGTACATAATGCTTCTTAATTATATATATTTTGGTCGACAGTTTATATTTCTTTTGTTTATTCCTATTCTTAAAATAACTGCTTTTTTAGAAACAAACCACCTAAAATATACGTGATTGATGAATTGGCGGAACAACATGGGCACAAAGTTCTTCGTCTGCCTCCTTACCATTGTATATTTAACCCTATTGAGTTAATTTGGGGCATAGCAAAAGGTTACTATAACAGACATATTGGTAGAGATGGTAACAGTGAAAAAGACTGTTTGGATATGTGGAACGAGGCTCTACAAACGGTTACCCCAGACATGTGGAAAAATAGTGTTCGACATACTGAGCAAGAAATTTTTAAATGGTATGAAAGAGAACGAATTTTTGATCGACCAGACATCGAACCTTTAATAATCAACTTTGAGAGTGATGAAGATTCAGATTCAGACAGCGCTGAAGAAAGAAACTCCGACTAACTTTATTGTACAGAAAAAGCTTACACCAGTAGCTTACCTAATTTTAGAATGCATTTTTCTGTATGAATTCTGTAAAATAAATACCATGCATAAAATTTGGAGGACCCCATTTGGATTTTTATTCAGTACCTTTAAGCTATCAATTAAATATGGTAGTTTCATAGTGTCATCTGATCAATAATTGTCATACTTAATGATTATGCAAGTACAGATCTATAATTTTATTATACTATTATTTTTGTTCTCATTTGAGGTTAATATTGCTTATAAACCTAGATATGTAAATAATAAATCTTATTATTTTACAAAAAGTTTGGCAACAATGTAAATTTTTCAACACACCCACCTTGATGACGTGCACGCCACTTTGTTTGGCGTTGACTATACTTATTATGCTTCGTTAAGTACTTATACAAAATTTTATTAAAATAAAACCATTTAAACTGGGTGTTCGGATTTATATGTCACTTAGTATAATTTCATTTTTCTATATTATCTTTGTGCAACATTTAGAAAATTTTCCATATATGAAGCTGCCGAGTTAAATCAAGTTATTAGGATGCACGTGTATATGGTGTGCATGAGGTATAAAATATCAAAGCGATTATTAATTACAGTTTCAGTTTCCTGGAGGACACACGACAGAAATTTTCGCCAAAAGATCAAAGGCTTTCGTTGATGACGTTAATTTTCAAAACTTCAAAACTAGTACGCATGAGCTAAGCTTCTTCGGAGTTGGAGGAGACCGGAAATAGTTGTATTGCAAGTGTTTTCGTGCAATTTCCTTTGTGTCCTTCAAGTACAAAATAATTTTCGTCTGTTGTTCTACACTAAGACCTGGCACGGGCTAATATTAGTAGCTGATACAGTAGTTTGTTGAGTGTGCATAAAACCTGACAACGCCGCAATGCCAGACGCAAATTACGACGGTACACAGTATAAATAAAGATGGAGTTTGTTATTTTTGGCTCTTAGAGCCCGTTCAAGCATTATGTAAGCACTATGGGGGGGCGGAGGTCTTTGCTTTGCTTATTTTGGATGACATAGGGGGTAGGGGAGTCTAGATGATGATTACGTCATCGGTAGTTATTTACTTTTCTACACGAATGGCAACCCTCACATTGTCTTTGCCTGAAAACAAAACGCATTTTCGGGGATTCCCGCAAATAATGCATACGTTTAGTAAACAGCGCGCGGTAATTCCCCTACTCGCTTTAGAACCGAGTAGGGGAATTACCGCGCGGTGTTCACTTGTCTAAATTTCCTCTATCAGTGTATTGTTTCGTTTGGATACTATAGCGAGCAGACGTATTGTAAGCATAGTAAAGCAAGTTAACATTTGTGTTACCATTGATTCCATTAGCCAAACTTTAATGTTTAAATAAGATGTCGTTTCACATAGACAAATCCAAGTTCTACCAAAAATTGTTTGAAAATTTCAAAAAATCTCGTACAAGTACGAAAGTACAAAATGTACAAACGTTAGTTAATGAAGTGTGGCGAAATTACAAATTACAAGTAAAATCCGATAAGGAACTAGATATTATTGTATCTAAGAGAATCGAAGGAGAATTGCAAGCGGTGACTAAGAATAAATCCAATCTACTAAATTTGTTTTCTAAGGTGAGTGACGAAATCATTTTAGGTACCTATGAGTACTAGAAATATTAGAAATCACCAAAAAGTTTCTCTTTACTGATTACAAAATATTATGGCCCATCTCAAAGTATAGATGTAATATTCATTATATTATAGATTTATTTCTTATGATTGATTCCGTCAATTGGTCACAAAGTCCCGGATGTTAGTTTTATACATATATACAGAAAGCTAACACCCTGTATTTTGCGACCGGAACGAATTGCTCGTTTAAGCGTATTAGATTTAAAGCCATGGGGTTTTGTATTTACCATATATGTTGCCATACTTTGTATTTATGTAGCTTAATAAGAGAATCTTTAGCAGAAGCCATAGAAAGTTTTTATTTTTAGGCAACCTGTAAACTTGCAGAAAAAAACACAAATTATACAGTCAGCTACAAATATTAAAAAAGAGGAAGAAGATAAAATAAAACCCGGTAATGAATCACAACAGCAATGCGAAATTAATGAAAATACACATAAACAGAGAGCAAAACCTTCTCAGGAAGCTATGAAAAATAAGATTGCTCTACTCGAAAAAAATCTGAATGCTTTGTATTCTGCCAGAGATACTAAGCCAAGCCGTACTGAAGTTGATAAACAGATCATTAAGTTGCGCGAGGAAATAAAAACAGCAAAACAGTCTTTAAACAGGAAGGTTCAAAACGCAGTTGCCCAGAAGAAACACAGGAATGGTATGAAAAGAAAGTTAGAAGATATTTGTCATGAAAATCTAGAAATAAAAAAAAAGACTATCTCTGAGGGATTCAGTGGGACGTCCTAATCTTGAAAGCAATCAACATTCACTATTGAAAATAATCGAGGATATAGCTTTATTTGATGAACTCACACAAGAATTACGTAAAATACTATTTGACATTAGTCGCAGTGGGACATATCTTCGTTTGATTCCCAGAAAATCTAATTCTGCAGACGGACGAAGACATGTATCGACAGTCCCTGTTAAGCTCATTCGGGCTCAAACTGATCACCACAAGAGCCACTTAGGTAGCAAGTTCGCTGAAATATCAATCCATTATTTAGAGGAGAACATAGCATCCATACTTGGACCAGATCAAGTATTTTTCATATCTCAAGACGATAAAGCTCGAGTCCCTATTGGCGTAACTGCGGCAAATAAGCAAGCACCTCTTCTAATGCACATGGAATATAGAATCAAATTGCCTGATCAATATTGGGTAATCGCTGAGCGTCATAAATTAATACCATCTGATTATGCTGGTATCAAAGTCACTTCCAATACGCTAGGACAACCGCAAGCCGTTGGATATTCTGGACCAACATACATCGCTATTCGAAGTGGAGAGCATAGTTCATATACTGCTAATACTCATGCACAGGATTTCGAGACGTTTCTCGAACTTGAAGAGTTTCGACCATTAGCTAAAACTGACCATGGACTAGTAAAACCAGTGGTAATCATGACGGTTGACGGAGGGCCAGATGAAAATCCACGTTATCAAAAAGTCATAGGGTTTGCTATACAACACTTTAAGCGACATGATCTCGATGCATTGTTTTTAGCTACCAATGCTCCTGGAAGAAGTGCGTATAACAGAGTAGAGCGCAGAATGGCTCCTCTTAGTCGGGAACTGGCTGGTTTAATATTGCCTCATGACCATTTTGGGTCTCATTTGGATGAACGTGGTGTTACAATTGATGAACATTTAGACAGATCTAATTTCGAATTTGCAGGAAATGTATTAGCTGAAGTATGGAGTTCAATGGAAATTGATGGCTATAATGTTAATGCAAAATATGTCGGGGCAGGTGAACAAGATCTTCCTGATTTTCTAGATATTAAATGGTATTCAGAAAATGTGCGTGAGAGCCAATACTTGCTTCAAATTGTAAAATGTAGAAATACAGAATGCTGTCGTACAACAAGTGGCCTATTTAGATTACTAGACAATAGGTTTCTTCCACCACCTGTAAAAGTAAAACAACAGTTGATGACTTCGTTTTGGATGAAGGAGAGCAATTTCTTAATCTTCCAGTCAATTTAGCTCTTAAGTGCTTCACTCAAAGATTTCCTGCAAATGCCCTACGATTATTCTTGTCCGACGGTAAAATTGAGGGTATCAAGTCGAACATGCAAAACGTTTGGTCTTTATCATGCTTCCGTCAAGTCACTAAATCGTTACATCGAAAATATCCATAAAAAAAGTAAACACGTACAGTGGTGAGAAAGTTAGACCTGTAAGAGTCGCTGCTCGTCGTGCTAATGAACTGATGTGCATTATTCAAAATTTAGAGCACTATGATGTTGAATGGCTCGATGAGAACGACGTAGACATTCCAAAATCCGATGAAAGCGAGCAAAGTCACAACACTGAGCAACAAATGAAGCAATCCAATGTCATCCAAAACTTAGAATCATGGATTCGGGTTTCATGGACTGAAGACCGTTAATTTGAATTTAATATATGTTCCAAAAATTTAAAATAGGTTTGTTATGTTAGTAAGATATAATATTTTTGTCCTTTACTCTATGTTGAATACGGTATCAGTAAAATATAATCTCTATCCTAAACCTATTTTCTTATTTTTCAAATTATAATTATAACGTTATAATTATAATATTAAAAAAAACAATACATTAATTGACAAACGTTTACGTAAGCATGTAATTGTAATAAATCTGCTTACGTAATACTTGAACGGCCCCTTAGTTATTATTTTATTATTTGATAATGTACTCGTAAAATGCAAACAAAAATCGTATTAAAAAAATCCACTTATAAAAAGGGAACACAATTTTGATACATTGTTTTCCTTTTTAAAACCGACACTGCACTTTTTTGTATTTAAAGCAGGTGTTCAAAATATCGTCATACACTTTCCACACAAGCTTCATTACGACGAACACAGTTTCTTCTTACTCTAGGTCCTCGAAGTTGCCCATTTATTATTTTAGCCGCATTAAAATTTTTTTCGCGAAGTTGTGCTTCAGTTGTTATTGCACCAGCCCCAGATCAGGAGAATACAAGGATATTTTAAAATGTCTTTTAACCTCCTCTACCACCCATTTAAATAATGGCTATCATAACGTCTACACCCTGTATACAGACATTTAAATATGTCTAACTATTACGCTGAACTTCAGAATAAAATTCTATAATCTTATACAAGGATAGATCGCATAGAATAGTAAGGAAGGGGAATTAAACATATCCTAGTATATGACTACTCCTCAGAGTGTTCCAAGTCCTAACCAATTTATGAAGCACTTACCTCTTTGACGTTCTGCTTGACCCTCTCCTGATGCACTTTCGTATCTCGTAGGCTCTTGTAATCGTCCAAACATGCATCATTCTTGTTATTATACACACTTTTTCTCGGCTGTTTGTGCCTGCCTCTAAACGCATTGGCATCGGCGTTTTCAGTATCACAGTGCTCGGCAAAGTTAATGTACACATCGGTCTCTTTCTCCAATCCATCTTCTAGGCTTAAGGACGGTTTAAATTTCTTAAGATTCCCATCTAACAGATTCCCGTCGTACGAGCAGGCTGTTTTAGGGGAAATTTGAGATCTTTTGTACTTGTGAATCAAAGAATCACTGTTGCTGATCTTTTTCGAACGCCGTTTTTTCTTTGGTTTTCCAGGTACGTTGCTATTCTCGAAATCATCGATGATCTTCTTGATGATGTTGATGTTCTCCGGACTGATGTGGTTCATGTTATGCCTGTCCATCTTCTCCGACTTTATCAGCATTTCCTTTTGGCACGATCGCGCGCCATCGCGTAGTCGCGTGGGAAATCAGGTATATTAGATTTCAACACGTTCGGAAGACCTTTTAGCATAGGAGGTGAGTAACAGTTGGGGAATATAAAAACTAATTCTGCATGCATCTAAGGTTGGCTACGCACATGCGGATAATGAGAACAATAAGCACAGCACAGCATTTTCCCGAATATACCACATAGTACTTTTCTTTAATGTCCCCCTATTTATTTTTTGATCGAACTTTGGTATGATGAAACTGATGCAGCGAAAAATGACATGCATATTTGCAGATACATCATTTCAATATATAGGGTTGTCCAATAGGGACGCAGGAAAGTAAACGTCAATTTGACATAGACGCCATCCTTGTTTTCTGTCACCGACATGTCATTTTGTTAGTTGAATGTTTACCATTGATCGCTATGGAGTCGTATTCGATTGAAGACCGCATTAAAGTTATTCAAGAGCACTACAAAAATGGTGCAAAAATAAAAAACACGTTTCGCGCGCTTCGTGAACATTTCGGTCGCAACAACCGCCCAAACGAGACAACCATCGGTCGTCTGGTGCGTAAATTCGAGGCAACAGGTTCTGTGGCAAATCTGCCAGGCTCTGGCCGGCCAAGGAACACACACACCGGAAAATGTAACTGTTGTGAAGGAGAGTGTGAGAGACGATCCGAAACAATCAACAACGCGTCGATCCCAAGAATTGGGCATTTCGAGAACCAGTTTGCTCCGCATTCTCCACAAGGATTTGAATGTACACGCCTACAAGATCCAATTGACGCGAGAGCTGCGTCGGGCCGACCATTTTTCGCGCCGAACGTTCTCAGATTGGCTCCTTGAACACCGCCAAATTGATGCCAATTTTTCATCAAAAATCATGTTCAGCGACGAAGCGCATTTCACTTTGAATGGGACGGTAAACAAGCAAAACTGCCGCATCTGGGCGAACGAAAATCCCCGTGAGTATCAAGAGCAGCCGATGCATCCTTAAAAAGTGACTGCGTGGTGTGCATTGTGGTCAAAAGGCATCATCGGACCTTACTTTTTCGAAAATGCGGCCGGGGACGCCATTACCGTCAATTCTGAGCGATATCACGTGATGATAGAGGACTATTTTTTGCCGCAACTTGAAGGAATGGATATGGACGATGCTTATTTCCAACAAGACGGTGCAGCATGCCACACAACCAACGTCAATGTCCATCGATTGCAGTCCTTCTTCGGTGATCGCGTGATTTCGCACAGAGGAAATGTGCCATGGCCACCAAGATCGTGCGATTTGACTCCCTTGGACTTCTTTTTATGGGGATATTTGAAAAGTAAAGTCTACGTCAACAAACCAGCCACCCTCCAAGAACTCAAAAACAACATCATTGCCGAGATAAATGCCATAGAACCGACCATGTTGCAAAATGTCATTGAAAATTTCGACCGTCGCGTGGACGTCTGTAAATCCAGTCGTGGTGAACATTTGAGCGATATCATTTTTCATACATAAATGGTATAAATGAACCTTCAAAATGAAGTACCCAACTTGATTTGAATATCAATCTTTCTTGTTTTAATATGCGTTTACTTTCCTGCGTCCGACAACCCCATATCAAAACTCTTCGTATATCCTTGGAGAGAAACCTTGTTTTTTTTTGGTTGAAAAGTCAAAAATATCACGTTTTGTCATATTTCTGTAAAAGGGAAAAGTACCTTATTCAAAAATTTCAGAGAATACGATTAACTATAAAAGCTGTTCAACTACGTTTAGTTCATGACTCACCTTGTTTGAGATTTAATGATCTATGGACATTTTACATACTCTTTCAATATGAACATACATGTGGAAGCTTTGGTATATGCGACTTTTACATACATACCACTTTTACAGTGCGTGCCAAAAAAAGTGTTAGCGGTTCTTCTAAAAATTCATTCCATGAGCAACCAAAGGTTTCTATACAATACAATTGAACGCAAAATGCTTGAAAACTATAAAAACGAAGTAATAGTATTAATCCGTATCATTCAAACACTTCGTGGTCTGCCTAAGTTGCGCATGAACGAAACGGAAGTCATATTTTGGGAAACAATCGGAGCTACTTGAGAATTGCAATTAGTATATCAAAAGTCTCCATGAGAACAGAAAGAGTTCACACGCCTACTAGCTTTATCCTTCATTAATAGGGCGCTTTAAAGCGTCGCGATGGAAAGTTGCAAAAGTAATTACTACGAGACGAGTTTGGGGAGGATTTCAATTCTTATTAAGGACAAAGCAGCTTCACTAGCCCCCTTTAATTGAGCCTTTGGCTATCCTGCAACAAAACTTCAAAAGACCTAAAGTTAGCAAAGCAATTTGGTAACATGGGCATGAAAACATTTTAGGATTATTTATTAGAAAGTTATTACTGTAATGCCTAGGAGCTAGGGGATGATGACATGTTTGTTGTCGTTTCAGCAGCTCTGTATCGTAGACTATACATCAGCTAGTCTATATCCCAACTACCTCAATAAATCCAGACTTGGTTCGAATGCAGTTAATGAATGAAGGAATGACTCAACGGCATGCCATCGTGCTTTGTTGGTTGATTGCATAATTGTCTGCATGTCTATCAAATCAGTGACATTTGCTATTTAAGAAAACTATTACTGAATATATACTAAGTGACATATAAATCCGAACACCCAGTTTAATTTTTTTTAATAAAATGTTGTATAAGTACTTAATGAAGCATAATAAGTAAATGATAAAAATTTCAAAATGATGGCACTGCTTTAAAGCCCTTTGACCTTTAATAATATGTGGATGCACCCTGAGGTGCTACGCATTCTCCAACGCGCCTAGGCATGCTTCTGATCAGGTGGTCAATGTCCTCCTGTGGTATCTCATTCCAGGCAACCACCAACTCCTCTCGAAGTGCTTCTAGAGTCTGAGGAGGACGTTGCAAATTGAGCAATCTCCTGCCCATCATATCCCACACGTGCTCAATTGGGGATAAGTTGGGAGATCTTGGTGGCCATGGTAACAATGTGACATCATTATGTTGAAAGAAGTCTATTGTGACTCTTGCAACATGTGGTCGGGCATTATCTTGTTGGAAAGTTGGATCTGCCAGGGTGTCAAGATAGGGTAAAAGATGGGGTTCTAGAACTTCGTGGATATAACGCTGCGCGTTCATGTTACCTCTGATGAAGATTAAAGGTGACCTGGAACCATAAGCTATAGCACCCCAAACCATAACTCCAACAGTGTGATGAACATGTCTTTCAACAAAAAACTGTGGATTCCTCCTTTCAGCACGTTGCCTTCTAACCCTGGCACGACCATAGTGCATGCCTAAACAAAATCGAGACTCGTCACTAAAGACAATACTGTTCCATTTCTGATCCCAGAGTGACCGGTGTGCATCACTCAAGGCGATTACGTCGGTGTTCTCGAGTTAAAGGGAGGACCCAGTGTGGCCGGTATGAAAACAAGCCAAAACTTCTCATTCGTCGGTAAACACTTCGCATGCCAATAGGTCTTCCGTGTTCTACAAACCATTCATTTGCAATGGACCTGGTAGTGGAGAAACGGTCCCTTAAGGCCAATAATCTTACGCGGCGATCTTCACGGTCTGTTGTTCTACGGCGGCGTCAAGTGCCCCTTGCTCTTTACGTACGGCCTTCTCGAAGCCATGCCTGACAACACCTAACCACAGGGTCTACACTTCTTTGCATTCTAACTGCAATTGCCCGAAAAGAAAGTCCAGCTTCCTGAAGTCCCACTATACGGCCCCTATCAAACTCACTAAGTTGACGAAATCGTACAGGTCTCCGTACTCTAGGCATCGTAACCGATCGTAAAGGATGCCAAGAACCAAAATCCGCCAACGTTGATTCATTACTGCGGCTGAAATATTCATTTTTAGAGCGTTAGTAAATTAAAAAAAGCAGTATAAAAACCGGAATGTCCAACTGATAAGGCTGAAAATTTTTTCACTTGTTATTTACAGTAAGATAAATACATTCACCAACTTTTGTTAAAATAAAACCATTTAAACTGGGTGTTCGGATTTATATGTCACTTAGTATACATACACAGTTTCTCATTTATAATATTAGTATGGATTTAAAGTACAAGAACAGTCGGCTAGTCCGCCACTGTGGAAATTCTGAATGGCATTTCGAGAAAAATTAGCTTCGTCCGTGATCAGAATCATTGATTCAAATTGCGGATTTTGAATAAGTTTTTGAAGATACCACTGACAAAAGTCATACTCCTTGGAAAATCAATGGGAAGTAATGCCTGTACTCTTAAGATATGGTAAGGATATCACAAAAAATGCACTAAATTCTCCAAAGAATTTAATGGCTCCGCTTTTGAAGAAGCTTCGCGGTCTTTCCAATTTGATATAATATTTAGTTCCTCTACAATTTTCTCGAATTAGCTTTCAAATTGGAGCACAGAATCATGTCTCTCGGTTTACGGTGTTTCGCACATGCTATGAATTTGATATCCGTCTAGTTTCCTTTTTAATACTGTATGTCTTTTAGCGGGTGCTTTGAAGAACGCAATTACTTCCTTCATTATACCTACAGTATTTCTTACTGCTTGGACACTGCTGCTTTTTGAGATCGAAATATTCTAGACAAGATGAATGAATGAAATGCACTGAAGTGCTTATATACAGGAACTTCCGAGACAAAATAGATATAGATGATAATGATAGCAACACTTCGTAATTGAAATTATATTAAATTTCCATCTTTCCGTCTGTCATTTTTTTAGACACGATTCTTGTATAGTATAAAAATCAAAAACAAATAAAAATAATGTTCTGGCTTATTCGTGGAAAATAAAAAATCAATAGAATATAGCAAATAGCGTTAATACCAACCAGATCAACAAAACTCCGCTTGTTCACTTCTCAGCCAAATTTTATACCAGACCATAAAAGACTAGACTATACCTGTTCCAAGAGAATGAAGCGCACACGGTTGCTGTTGGTGGGAGAGTAGTCGCTAGTCGCATGCGCACTAAGCGGGTTGGCAGTGTTGCCGCTATCCTTTCTTAAAGTTACAGATTTTTTTATAAGACGTTTACTTTATACCTCCTTTTCAAAGACTGCTCGAGTCGTCTGGGGGGGCGGGGTAATTACCCCCTTTACCCCCCCCCCCGTGGGAGCGCCAGTGGTGTAGTGTGTTAAGTAAGTTAATGAAAATCCCTTCAGTGACAAAAGTAGCAGCCAGCTAACAATACAAAGAGTAATGACGCTTCTAAAAGAGGAATATTCTTCTAGCCCTTCTATGCTTTTTGCACCTATTTTCATTGATGTGATTGCCAAATTATTGGAATTCTATTTAATTTTAATGTCACCTGCCGCGATGCGTAAAGTTAAGTTAGCCATTCTTGCTTGATTTTGTAGTCCTTCTGATGGGACGTTATGACCAGGTGAGTGTGCATACATTGCTGACAATATTGGCAAATAGCTACTATATCCGAGATATACAGGGTGTCCGCAAAGTTGGGGTTTTCCTTTTCAGAAACAACTACCTTTGAAATAAAAAAGGTAATGTGTAGTGAAACGAGGGCGACCAAGTAAAAAAAAACAAAGGAAACAGTGCTCACTCTCCAGTTGACGAGAAGGGCTAAGTACGTCTCTGCCCGAAATCATACCGCTCCAACAGGAAATGAAATCAGCTGATGCGCCACCGAGCAGACGCAGAAACCACATTGATTGTCATACACTTAATGGCACATCTAACAAGGAAGGCAAAATGTTGCGTAAAAAGTCTAGGTATTACATCCCCTCCAATCGATTTGGGAGAATAAATGGTCCAATGAGCATACCGTTCACCATGCCAGCCCAAACATTCACCGAAAATGTTTGTTGAAAATGTGCCCGACGGACAGCGTGCGGATTTTCTACTGACCAAACATGAGTGTTGCGAAAGTTATTCACCCCATTACGCGTGAACGTAGACCCGTCTGTCACCAATATGCACTTCAAAAAGTCCGGATTATTGTCATGTTGATGCAACAACCACTCACAAAACCGCACTCTTGCTGGAAAATCGTCAGGTTGAAGGGCTTGTACACGTTGGACGTGAAACGGATACAGCCCCTCTTCACGCAGCGTTTGCCACACTTTAGTTTTTGATACTTGCACTTCTCTAGCCACGTCTCTAGTGCTTGTTGATGGATTCTCGTCTACGCGATTACCTCTACACGCGTGACCGTAACCGTCGGTTGAAGGTTGCATACTGACCTGACACACTGAGCCCGACCCAGTTCTGTCGCCGGGTTGAGACAGTGACCTTGTACCAGTCGGTGTTGTCGCGGCTACAGGACGGTATTCAGATATTTTTGATGTTGCAGAGCCCTTTATCTCGGTTCCCTTAAGACATTGGTGTATATGGTACTAAGAAAAATTGCTTATGTTTTCAAGATCTACACGTCGTGTAAAGGAAAACCCCAACTTTGCGGACACCCTGTATAGCCGTGCCACAAATATTGCCCGTTTAGAGGAGGGTCCATTAGAATTCTATAAATTCTTGTTTCTATTAAAAAAATATATGAACATATTACCTAAGCTCCTTAAATTTTAAGATACGGGATGATAAGGTATTGTCATATCTTTAGGATCTCGGTAAAAGGCTATTTTAGAACCCATGCGCAATTACACTTTTGGTTTTCTGTTTGAATCTACTTTCTGACCTCGAATTAATGTTACTGATTTTTGGATCACACTGTATGTGTTATGCTTTGTAATTTCTTATTTACTCAATTTCAAAAGATTAGGGTCATTCTTTTCTGTGATTTCAAAAAAAAAAACGTCCCACAACTAATCTAAAATAGATTAACTACCAAAAAGTCGATCAAAATGCGAAAAAACGTTAATTCGTCTTCCTGGTCAATCTAATTGACACTAGTTCTCTTTTGAGATGGAATATCAGCTACATGGTTTGAGAAAATGTTAAAATCGTCGTGAGGCTAGTGTGAACAGGGTTTTTTTCAAGGGGATGGTTTCCACCAATTGCAAAACTGCAACAAGATGCAACCAACTGGAGGTGGAAGGATGATGATTCTCTTCTGTTTCTATTGACGCTGAGGGTCAAAATCCCATAAAAAAAATGGAAGACGTAGCACCCAAACCAAAATGACTAAACTTAAGTTACAAAAAAAAGGGTGCTAGTCCATGAATTGGCGCTTGGGGCCTAAAATCCCAGAGTCCGGAAAATAACGAAACGACCCCTGCACCACGACCTCAACGGAAACAGAAAAGCGGATCACGCAGAACACGTAACGTTCTAGAAGAAGGTATCTTGAGTGGCCTTGAAAAAGATATGTTTTATAGGAAACCAACTAACGGAGAAAAACTACAGAGTTTTTTTGCTGATCGTCAACACCATACTGAATCGCTGAGAAAGAAAGATACAATACGAGTGAAATTATACAATCAATAAACTATTGAATTTGCCAAAAGAAAATCATTGAAAAGGGTTTGGCCTAGGAATGGGCACTCCATTATCAATGAAGAGAAATTCAAATTACGATGATAAGTAGTAAAAAAAAAGGTTACGTTACAAGCCGCTAAAATGTATTCCTAATCACAAAGCAGGCGTAGCAGTAACAAAAAATACCGTCAAGTAAGTTGACTCTGTACTCTCCACGCAACGCTGTTATCAGTTCTTAAGGATTATGTTTGCCACAAGTTCCGAGAAAAGATCAGCTACGGACATGTATAACAAAAAATTAAATGACCTTAAATACAAATCGCGGCTCTATAGAAATGCTATAATAGTACTGGATGTGAAAACTTTAGCTAACACGCAACGCTCAGTTTAGGGTCATAATGTAAAATATTCATAAACCATTAGAAAATTTGCACAATAAATTGCCTGGCGTATTCGTCATAGGTACACGTACAGCTATTCAAACAATAATTACATATCTTCTCGGTATTGTGGTTGTGCGTGTGTAGATTTATAGCTTGATAGACAAATAAGGTCAATGTCAATCCGGCTATGCTGATTTTGTATTGCAAACATGACCTCCTCACTCTACAGGGTGGCCCATCCATGTGTGGCGGAATATTACTCATAAACAAATACATTTTGGGAAAATCCGTTTATGACATGTTATACATGACATTTGGGGGCACATTTCTAAAATATTAGCAATTATACAAGGTGTTCCAATTTTGAACTGCATATCAAAGTTGTGATTTTTTAAAGGGAATGCCTCAAATTTTATTGCATATTTGGATAAACTAATGCAAAAGAAGAAGATTCGTGTAACATACTATGGAGTTTTGGTAAGTAGCTACTGAGATGTAAGGTGTTTTGTCCAGAAAAACCGTCCATTTCGGCAACCCCCCAATCCACCATTTTGTAATTTGGAGTTCTAAATTTTGTATAAAAAAAAAACCTACACACCTCAGCTTTTATCTTATTTGTTACTTTTTCGAATTTTCATTTTTGCTCATACAGGGTGGTCAAAAACGCGAATGTACTTTTTCTCAAAAATTTCAAATGCATCACCCTGTATATAAATGGTAGCCTATGTCTGTCTCCAGTCTAGAGGTATGCTAAAATGCATACAATCATACAACATACACACAAACACACATACATACATACACAGTTTCTCATTTATAATATTAGTATGGATTTAAAGTACAAGAACAGTCGGCTAGTCCGCCACTTTGAAAGATATGATCATAAAGCAATGAGTTAAAGAGCTTCAAAATCACGCGACCCCCAATTCCATTAAAAATAGCGTCTAGTAGCTCGACTCTGCACATCCACGCAATACTGTCGTGAGTTCACTAAGGATTAGAGCTCGAAAAAAGTAATCCCCTCTCATACAGAAACTAACTACTAACACGTACAACGAAGAATTTCATTAAAATCCGAGAGGAGAGGATAAGAAGAGGATAACGTACGAAAACTAAGCGTGTTTTTTTTTTTTCGTGACGTACACGTTTCAATACTTCCGATAAATATTCTCATATTTCCGAAATTTTTGCGAATGCAACGTCTCGTTCAAAAAATAAATCGGGGAGGGCGTTCTTAATATCTATGACTCGTGTTGTATGCTGGGAAAAATTGTCTAATATTTAGAAAAAATATTAATGTAACTCGGTTTTATGATCTTTTCCATATTTTCCAAGACGACGTAAAAGAGCAGACACTTAGCGGCCATGAATACTGCATGCCTACTTCCTGAGGATTCAAACGTTCACAAGTTTAACGGCAGGAATATTTTATAGCCAGTCTTCTAGATGTAATGCCATTTCACTGGAATAAAAAATGCAGCAGCACGAACAGAACAAAATTAAAGTATGCTCGTAAATTCAATGTCCATAAAAGTTAGCTGCTCGAAGGTTGTAAATTCCGTGTATCGTGAATAGGGACATTTCACCTCGATGTAAATAAGGTCAGTGTCAAAGGTAGTGTCGACATTTACTGATTTCAATGAAAGGCCAAAGGTACTTCAAAATGAATTGAATAGCTTAAAGCTCTTTTTCAGCTTCCGTGTTAATTTAATGGTATGCTGCCCTGGTATTCTGGATTATACAGATAAGGGTTCCTTGCTTTCTACACATTGCGTGAGGATACGGAGGATTCAATTTGGTATAATGAGGTTCACAATGACGAATAGTACCCGGGTAATACCCTGTTTTATTTTACAATTGCCTCTGAACTGATTTTTCGTACTGAAGTAATCGCGAATGTTGTATATAAATACGGGCATACCTAGTTTGCTGTTGTGATAGTGTGTTGTGGCATATGCTTTGATGCTGTTATTTGGTTTTTCATACCTTCAAAAAATGAACAAGATAATACAGAAGAATCTATTCGACCCCCCGCTTCACTTACTTATTGCTCGCAGTATCCAGCCTGGATGTCAGATTGTTGTAAAAAAGCAAATTTAGAAATCAGTGGCTGATTCCTTCACATCGATAATTTTTTAATGGATGAATAACTCAACGACACGACATGCATTGTTGGTTGCAGCAAGCTAAGTGGTCTGTAGTGTTTATCTCTGAGAAGATGTGAAAGAAAGTTGGTTGAGTAGCAAGATCGCATCTGGATGATTATGTGTCACAAAAAAAAAACAATAAAATATTACTATTCAAGATACCTAATACCCGTGCCGGCCTGCATATTTTTATCTTTATACCACTTTTAGATTACCCCTGAAATCACTCGACTCTTGTCTGAAATATTACATTTTATGGTTTTGGTCTGTTTAGGTAAAAATGACCCTGTCTATTCGTAAAAAAATGAGTTTAGAACTAAGCCAAGAACTATTTTCCACTTTCGAACAAGCGAAATAATTTATCTATAAGAACAGGTTGCGCCGTCTGGTACCAACGGCCCGCTAAACTATTGTGTGCTCGATACTAGTGGACAACAAAATGGCCGGGCAAAGGGGTGCGCCCTACCCTTTGCCTGTAGCGATTAGCGATGCTTTGTACTACCAAACAACAAAATTTTATACTGCTGTTTTCGGTTCAGGAGGGGCTATGGTTTAATACAGGGCTGAGCTGCCATCTAGCAGATTTTATGTCTCTCTGCGATTTAGCTTATTCTATTAAGGGGATTTCATTTATATGAATGTATTCACTTCTGGTACATCGTTCTACGTTCTTAATACTATAGGAACAAAACAATAGCCAAATCGAAGTCCCTAAGTTCATGGCAAAATGAACAGCAAAAAGCCAGTGAGTCAATCTAGCAAAGTTCATGGAGGATAGCGCATAGTAGCAAAGTTATGTGATATATTGATAGAAAAGAGGCTAAATATTTTTGCTTTCAGTGGACTGAGCTCCGACAAGCTGAAACGAAGAGCTTCCTGGCAAGGCTCGGCCGTACATTTGAGTGTCTCTTGTTAATTAGGTGGAGTTACTGTGCCCTCAGTTAGTGATTAACTACCAGTTTTCTTCCTTTCAACTCACCCGGTTTAATAGTTTGAATGCCTACATGTGAAGCGTTGTCATCCGGTTATCGAAGAGTTATTGGCAGACAAGTTATCGACACCTGCGCATTATCATAATCGTGTGCGTAACTATTTGGACACCTGGAGTAACAATCTTTGGATCGGTCGTGATGGGCCTATACGTTGGCCTCCTAGATCACTAGATATGACACCGACGGACTTCTTTCTATGGGGCTACGTTAAGCAAGAGGTTTATAGATATCCACCATCTACCCCGGAAGGAAAGGATTAAGGATGCTTGTCTGAACATAAGAGAACACATGCTGAGGGATGTGCAACGGACATTTATCCAAAGACTACGGCTGTGTATTTAACATGGTGAAGATATTTTCGAGCAGTTTTTGTAGATTAAGTCTTGAGTAGTGATATTTGTTTGTTTATGTTGTTATTATAGCTGTTTTTCTCTATTACGCTTGAAGCTGATTTATACTGTTCTGATTGTTATTAGTTTTTACGTTAAATCTGTACTCTGAGTGGCAATATGGAACTCGACCACTGTTTGTCTGTTGTTTCCATGGATGATGTGTGTTGTTCCATTATAAGCTTAATAACTCAAAATCTAGTGATTTTATCTGAATCAAACCTAATACAAAAAAAGCTTATACAAAATTGAATCCAAACTTGCACAAATATACGATGTATTTGAAATTTTTAAGAAAAACTACAACTTGACCACCCTGTATGAGCAAAAATTAAAATTCGAAAACGTAACAAATAAGGTAAAAGCTGAGGTGTGTCTGTTTTTTTATACAAATTTCAAAATGGCGGACTTAGGAGATGCCGAAATGGGGGGTTTTTCTAGACAAAACACCTTATATCTCAGTAGCTAATTACCGAAACCCCATAGTACGTTATATCAATTTCCTTCTTTTGAATTGGTTTATCCAAATATGCACTAATATTTGAGGTATTCCACTTAAAAATCACAACTTTGATATGTAGGTCAAAATTGGGACACCAATGTTTTAGAAATGTGTTTTCCAAAATCTATTTGTTTACGAGTAATATTCCGTCCACAAATGGATGGGCCACCCTGTATATGTGAAAAGCAAGGTTAAATAGTTTAACCTGGCTGTTTTGCAATTAGTACTTAAACTCATTTAATTCAGGTATTAAAGCAAACTGCTTTTAAGTTACAAACGCTCCGTAATAACAATGACAGCATAAACTTATACCTGCGAGACCAAACGGTAACAAAGTGAAGTTTGATCAATGCATGCATTCAGGCTGTAAGTCGATAACTTTGTCTTAAGGCAAATATGGGTGAGCTATTTATGGAACCATCAAGCTTGCGGACTCTCCTTGCAAAGCTGCATTCGTAACCAACAGAATGGTCGATTAAGGTTTTACCAGGAAATGAGTACGTATGCATATACCGGGTGTTTCAACAGTTACGTCAGTGCTGTCCGACGGATGAATGTTTCTTCTCTAACGGTCAGCATCAGGACACTTTCGCACCGGCGCACATACGGGTATTTGAATTAAAAATCCGGATTTTTTTTTTCCATTTTAAAAACTGTAATTAGCTTAGTTATAGTTAATAATGC
This sequence comes from Acanthoscelides obtectus, assembly GCA_963669975.1. NCBI lineage: Eukaryota > Metazoa > Arthropoda > Insecta > Coleoptera > Chrysomelidae > Acanthoscelides > Acanthoscelides obtectus. The sequence goes on from CAVLJG010000010.1 coordinate 14,028,386, forward strand.
TACTAAGAACAGCAAGTAAAATTATAGTGAAAAACGTGAAAATATTTATTAAAAAAATATAAAAAATATTATTAAGAAAATGACAACCAAGACTCATCTAAATAGTCTCCTATCTCTGGTGCAGAGTCTTCATCATCATCATCATTATCACCAGACAAATTAGACTTCGAATTAAAATAAAATGACACGGAAAACTAACCATATTGCAAAAAAAAATTGACAACGAGAAACCTTTTTTGGTTACTTAAAATTGAAGTGCAAATATCATATAAAAATACTTGATAATATTAATCATAACACTGATCAACAGCCAAAAAATATCCTAAATAAAATCAACAAAATATTACTATTTTTAATGTGCTAAAACCGGAATGAAATTTTTTTCAATATTAGTTCAAGTTTTAGAGTTACCGTAATTATATGTGTTCCTGCTGTGACAGTGTTAATAAACTGTAATTCACAAGAATGCACGTGCTACATTTTTATATTCGGCAAGGAAAGATGATGTAATCGGCATGATTGTGTTACGTTATATATACGTGTACATTATACCGTTTTATATTAGCCATTTTTTCCTCAGTTCGCTGACAGCGTTCATGCAAGATGTCTCGAAAGTGTGTAAACAATCCAGATCAGTTTTGTTACGTGTGTGGTGATGTGACTTTTGCGTCTCAGAGACGGTCTATTACTTCACTAATAACAAAGGCATATCAGCTTTATTTCGGTTGTAAACTAGGTGATCAGGACAAACAGTGGGCACCCCACATCTGCTGTAATACATGTGCTTCAAGTCTGAGGAGCTGGTTAAATGGCAAAAAACGGTCTATGCGCTTTGCTGTCCCAATGGTTTGGAGAGAGCCTACAAATCATATTAATGATTGTCACTTTTGCATGGTACCTTGTGTTGGACAAGCCACAGGTATGTTCAAGAAAAAAAAATCGGTTATTAACTACCGAAACATACCATCTGCGATGAGACCTGTGCCTCACAGTGACGAAAATCTTATTCCAAAACCCCCAGAATCCTACACTTGCGAATCAGAAAACGAATCAGATCATGGCGATCGAGTGATTCGTCAGGAAGAAGATATGCCATCAACGTCAAGAGATCCTGATTTTATACCGAGCACGTCATGCCACCAACCGCACAAAATAACACAGTCAGAATTAAATGATCTTTTAAGGGACTTAGAACTTCCAAAATGTAAGGCAGAGTCACTTGGATCAAGACTGCAGCAGTGGAACTTGTTAGAAGACGATGTTTAGGTATGTGTTTTTCGTAAACGCCACAAAGACTTTTTTCAATATGGAAAATAACTTGGTTTTCTGCAGTAACATTATCGGCTTACTGGCGGCTTTAAATATAAACTATAACCCAGAAGAATGGAGATTGTTTATAGACAGTTCAACATTGAGTTTAAAGGCAGTGTTATTGCATATTGGAAATATTTTACCATCTCTTCCTGTAGGGTATGCAGTTCACATGAAAGAATCATATGACAATATGAAGTACCTATTGACATGCATAAAATACGATGAGCACCAATGGCATATTTGTGGTGATTTGAAAGTTGTTGCACTTTTACTTGGGCTGCAGCTAGGCTACACAAAGTTTTGCTGTTTTTTGTGTGAATGGGACAGTCGGTCAAAGGCACTTCATTACACCAGACAGAACTGGCCTGTTCGTCAATTCCTAGAGCCAGGTCAAAAAAATGTACAGCATATGCCATTAGTAGATTCGAAAAAAAAATTATTACCACCACTGCACATCAAGTTGAGCCTAATGAAAAACTTTGTCAAGGCATTAGATAGAGATGGGTCAGCTTTTCAATACTTGCGTCAGAAATTTCCAAGACTAAGTGAGGCAAAGGTTGAAGAAGGTCGTTTTGTTGGGCCACAGATTCGAAATATTTTGAAAGATACACAGTTTGAAAACACTTTAACAGGTATTGAAAAAACTGCTTGGAAAAATATGCTCTCATCGTATCAAAAGATGGGCTGTAATATGTCTCTTAAGATAAATTTCCTACACTCACACCTGGACTCTTTTCCTGACAATTGCGGAGCCGTAAGTGATGAGCACGGCGAACGTTTTCATCAGGATATTTCAACAATGGAAAAAAGGTACCAGGGAAAGTGGAATCCTTCCATGCTTGCAGACTACTGTTGGACTCTTGGTAGAGATGCTCCAGAAACGATCCATAAAAGAACAGCAAAAAGACAGCGCATATAGTGATTCTTATAAGTATATGAATCTTGTTACTTTTTTTAATATATCCTTAAAAATAAAAAGTTTTTTTTCTAAACCGCAACTAATTTTTTTATTTCATTGTCATTTTTGGATTCAGCGCCCCAAAATTAACAAAGAAGTGCACTTTTCCCACAAGATACAATTAAAAAACTAAAATTTGATGTCCAGTGTAATATGTAGCTACTTTCATTTTACCTTTATTCTCCACAACATAAAAAGGTCGGTTATCAAGAACGATAATTTTTCCTATAGCCTGGTGTATTATTTTTACCCTTGAATCGTTTATGTCCCATTGTATTTCGAAGCTCTCAGTAATTTTAATCTGTCTCAATTCTCCTGAAGATTCTGAACCTGAACATTGCTTTCTTTCGATTTTACTTTGATCCTTTAATGTAAGTGGATGCTTATATTTTAAATGTTTCCACAAAGATGATGTACTCGCTTTTTTTTCCAAGACCGCCACATAATCCACACACTGCTTTTGATTCATCTTCATTATAAAATGTTCCCACACTTTGCTCATTTTTAAATTGGCTAATCTCGCTCGATAACTCTCTAGTAACACTTTTAACTTTTACCTTAAACAATATAATAGTAAGCTCGATAGTAAGTAACTAGAGTGAAAAAGTAATAGTCAATAATACACCCACAGAACCATACACATGTTTTCGGCGCGGGGATTCACGCGACAACGTCGGGTCTTTCCCCAAAGCATCCACGTTGCTCCTTGCATTTGTTTTACGACAAGCTGAATCTCAAACTTGTAAGCACTTAACTGTCGGTCACACATTCACTGTTGCTGCACAAAAGTATCCTTGATAAGTTCTTTAAGGACATAAATAAAATAACAAAATGCCGTGCGAAAACCCTATTCTTTAAGCGATCCCTGTTAACACGGAGCTCTTGCGCCCTCTACTTGGCAGTAGAACAACTAAGTCCTATAGTCGTCCTACCGTCCAGTAGAGTGCGCGACATTTTCCTGTTAACAGTAAGTAATTAAATTGATTACTTACCCGATGTTTGTTCTGTAATTTTATTTATGTCTTCAAATAATTTATTAAGCAGAACTTTGTACAGCAACACTGTGATACTGTTATTTTCAATAAAATGTTCAGTAATGGCGTCATGTCAATCTATTGTATCAGGTCTGATCCATGTTTCGAGTAGGCCACAAATCGTTTTTGATTGATGAAGTTCGCGTCAACTTTTGTGTCCAGACACAAACAATAAATAGGTTTTTGCAGCTGAATCATGTGATATATGGAGTATTTTTTGGTTTAGCATGAGAATTAGGAGCCCATCTTGCACAAATCGTATAATTTTTTTGCAGTTTGAAAGACATTTTACAAGAAATCGACCAAATTCGTTAGATCCACTACTACAAAGACGCTTTCTTATTGACGCTAAGGTCCCTATCCAGACTAAACTGTTGAAATATATTGCATTTAAGATTTTAGCATCCGTTGCCACTGGTCGCCACGTTAGGAAGCTGTCCTACTGAGTGTACAAAGGATTTGGGAAATGGCGTATCTAGTGGTTATCTTGGATTTGACGTTGACACTCACCTTGAAGCTCATTTCAAGGGCAAGTTGATTTTTTCAAATGATTTTTTTTAGCAGAAATAGACGGCCAAGAAAATGTCGTGTATATCATAGGAATTAAAGTTATATCTAGAAGTTAGTTCAAAGTCAATTGTTGCTCTTTCATGGAATGTTGTGAACAGCGGACAGCTGGAAAAAGAAGAATATGAAAGAACTTTTAGGGGGAAATTTCAGGACACTCAATGGATCATCCGATGGTGAGCTTCATTCTGACCTTGGCTATGACCTTGACGGTCAATGCAAGGTCAAGTTGATTTTTCCACATGGTAACTCTCAATTTTGATCCCAGCGCGGAAAATGGAGGAACATTTCATGTTCAAAGGTTTAATTAATGGAGGTAAAATCACATCTAGAGATTATTTCAATTTTGTATCATCAAATATGTTTCATTTTATTAAACATAGTATTGAAATTGTCATGCTTTAAATTCTGACAGTCCTTGAAATATAAAGTAGCAAGATATTTTCAATTTTTAGAATGAGTACTTTACTCTTTTGTGCGAGCTCTGTAAAAAATCTTTGCGTTGGCACTAAACGGTTGTTGTTAGTTCTATCCAGATGGTACTCTTAGTAATGAGGAAGATGAAACAGCTATATGTTAAGAGTTTCCATTGCGATGAAATGGGCAGTAGCAATCCCTAGTACTCGTTAATAACTTAGGGGTTTTGGAATATCCAAAATTCCCCTAAAACCTTTACTGGGCGGAAATAGTCTGACCTCAATATCTTGAGAAATCAGTCAAAGCTTTTTTTCACTTGCAAAGATTATCGATTACTCCGATCTAGTCCACGAAAATAGTTCCTTTGACCTTGAAATGACCTCTACGTGTGATTATACCTCCGTGAATTTATTAAGCTTGTTTTCCATTTGATCAGCGTTGAGATCAAAATTGAAGTTTTGAAAAATCAATCTGCCCTCGAATTGACCTACAAGGTCATAGTCAAGGACAGAATCAGATATGCTGTTGGATGTCCTGTAATTTTCGCATTAAAGGTTCTTGCTTAACATTCATCTTTTTCCAGATATCCGCTGCTTCACAACATTCTATGAAAGAGCACAGTTGACCTTGAAATAACCTCTAGGTGTTATTTAAGCCCTTATCATATTTAGGTATACAGTTGGAATGGAATTTATTGGCTGTCTACTTCTGCAATAAAAAATGGGGGTTTCCTTTCGAAAAATCAATTTGTCCTTGAAGTTACCTTCAAGGTGAATGTCAACTTCAAATCCAAGGTTACCACTAGATGCGCTATTAAAATTTTGATTTCTGTATGAAAAGTTTTTTAGTACCCTTAATTACCGAGACATTTGCGATGATGGCGACGTGGCCTTGGCGGTGAAGAACGGCTCAAAATGTCTTTCGTGGTGTAGATCAGGGACTTCATCATTTTCCTTGATATAATGACGACTCAAAGCCCGCTGTCGCATGATAAAACTGTCGAAGTGCCAAACGGCTATAAAGTTACATAATACCACTGCTGGTTTATTGTGTAAAAAAACACCGCACAGACGGATGTATGGTATATCGTATCCTGTAGAACAGCAGGTAATCAAAATTCATGTAGTTGTGAAATTCTGTGGATGTTCAGAGATGATTGTCGATTCCACAGGAGATTGCCTGCCATCACTCAAATTATCGGAAAGCAGTTGAGCTGGTGCATGTTTGTGGTTGTCTCCGACCCCGTCACGCAACCAATCAATGAGCCTCAATAACTACAGTGGCATCGTAAAAATCCAAATAGGCATTGAAATGACGCATATCAACAGCGGCAGCAAACACGTATACAGGGTGTCTGCAAAGTTGTGGTTTTCCTTTACATGACGTGTAGATCTTGAAAACATAAGCAATTTTTCTTAGTACCATATACACCAATGTCTTAACGGAACCGAGATAAAGGGCTCTGCAACATCAAAAATATCTGAATACCATCCTGTAACCGCGACATCCCCGAGTGGTACTAGGACACTAGCTCAACCCGACGACAGAACTGGATCGGGGTCAGTGTGTCAGGTCAGTATGCAACCTTCAACCGACGGTTACGGTCACGCGTGTAGAGGTAATCGCGTAGACGAGAATCCCTCAACAAGCACTAGAGACGTGGCTAGAGAAGTGCAAGTATCAAAAACTAAAGTGTGGCAAACGCTGCGTGAAGAGGGGCTGTATCCGTTTCACGTCCAACGTGTACAAGCCCTTCAACCTGACGATTTTCCAGCAAGAGTGCGGTTTTGTGAGTGGTTGTTGCATCAACATGACAATAATCCGGACTTTTTGAAGTGCACATTGGTGACAGACGAATCTACGTTCACGCGTAATGGGGTGAATAACTTTTCACTCATGTTTGGTCAGTAGAAAATCCGCACGCTGTCCGTCGGGCACATTTTCAACAAACATTTTCGGTGAATGTTTGGGCTGGCATGGTGAACGGTATGCTCATTGGACCATTTATTCTCCCAAATCGATTGGACGGGATGCAATACCTAGACTTTTTACGCAACATTTTGCCTTCCTTGTTTGCCTGCGTCTGCTCGGTAGCGCATCAGCTGATTTCATTTTCTGTTGGAGCGGTATGATTTCGGGCAGAGACGTACTTAGCCCTTCTCGTCAACTGGAGAGTGAGTACTTTTTCCTTTATTTTTTTTTACTTGGTCGCCCTCGTTTCACTACGCATTACCTTCGTTATTTCAAGGGTAGTTGTTTCTGAAAAGGAAAACCCCAACTTTGCGGACACCCTGTATGGTCATTTTGAACTTGTACTGTTATCAGGAACATTTTAGAATTTTAATAATTAAGCAAAGTATCTTATAGCTAGTTTTTGGACTGAGTACTGTACAGGTTCTAAGATTTCAACTGTGTATACATATACTGAATAACAACAGTCATCAAAATCACCAATAAGTCTAGAATATGACGTATCTATACCACCCGCTAATTCTACTCATTTTTTCCACTCTGCAGTCTACAACTCTGTTAACAGCAGACTGTAATATCCCGAAAGATAAAAGCTTTGGAAATCATTACCGGGTCTTTTTCTTGGAAAGCACAAGGAACACGACGGCGTGGTTCCAATTACTGCAGCTTTTTTGACGTCAAGCTCATTTCACTGGATTTCTTTCCTCATTACCAACGTTGTTACGTGGTTATAATGAATCTGTACGTAGCTGTAATTTTTTAATAAAGATTGCGCCGGAAAACACGGGGTCAATTTCCTATAACAAATGGCCTCATATAAGCTGACTATCCATTGCCCACGCAGTTTAGGCATCAATTATACTATCTTCGCCATGTGAACTGTGAATCAGAAGAAATCGCTTCATATAAGATATCGGGTTGACCTATTTGACGCAGAGTCTATTCAAAAAACTAGTTAAGTCGAAACCAACTAAAATTGTACACAATTTTAAAAATAATCTTTAAAAAGCCACTCCATACCCATCTGTAGTATTCTGAAACAAAACTCTTAGACTCTAGGCAACAATTTTTTTTTACAAAATTGTAAGTTATCAGTTTCAACATAGAAATCATCCAGATCAAGCCTCGAAAAGTATAGGCCAGAGATATCGTACTTTCCAGTGGATATATGGCATATTAAGAAATTACATAAGGAATATTTCAAAACCAAACCAAACCAAGTACGGTATACAAACTTAACGTGATAGGTACAAACTGAGCTTAATTTGAGTATATCCATAATTGACTACTTTACGTTTTTTTTAGTGATTTCTGTAGATGATATATACTAAGTGACATATAAATCCGAACACCCAGTTTAAATGGTTTTATTTTAATTAAAGTTGGTGAATGTATTTATCTTACTGTAAATAACAAGTGAAAAAATTTTCAGCCTTACCAGTTGGACATTCCGGTTTTTATACTGTTTTTTTTTTTAATTCACTAACGCTCTAAAAATGAATATTTCAGCCGCAGTAAAGGATCAACGTTGGCGGATTTTGGTTCTTGACATCCTTTACGATTGGATACGATGCCTAGAGTACGGAGACCTGTACGATTTCGTCAACTTATTGAGTTTGATAGGGGCCGTATAGTGGGACTTCGGGAAGCTGGACTTTCTTTTCGGGCAATTGCAGTTAGAGTGCAAAGAAGTGTAGACACTGTGGTTAGGTGTTGTCAGGCATGGCTTCGAGAAGGCCGTACGCAAAGAGCAAGGGGCACTGGATGCCGCCATAGAACAACAGACCGTGAAGATCGCCGCCTAAGATTATTGGCCTTAAGGGACCGTTTCTCCACTACCAGGTCCATTGCAAATGAATGGTTTGCAGAACACGGAAGACCTATTGGCATGCGAAGTGTTTACCGACGAATGAGAAGTTTTGGCTTGTTTTCATACCGGCCACACTGGGTCCTCCCTTTAACTCGAGAACACCGACGTAATCGCCTTGAGTGGTGCAGACAACGGTCACTCTTTGATCAGGAATGGAACAGTATTGTCTTTAGTGACGAGTCTCGATTTTGTTTAGGCATGCACGATGGTCGTGTCAGGGTTAGAAGGCGACGTGATGAAAGGAGGAATCCACAGTTTTTTGTTGAAAGACATGTTCATCACACTGTTGGAGTTATGGTTTGGGGTGCTATAGCTTATGGTTCCAGGTCACCTTTAATCTTCATCAGAGGTAACATGAACGCGCAGCGTTATATCCACGAAGATCTAGAACCCCATCTTTTACCCTATCTTGACACCCTGGCAGATCCAACTTTCCAACAAGATAATTCCCGACCACATGTTGCAAGAGTCACAATGGACTTCTTTCAACAAAATGATGTCACATTGTTACCATGGCCACCAAGATCTCCCGACTTATTCCCAATTGAACACGTGTGGGATATGGTGGGTAGGAGTTTGCTCAATTTGCAACGTCCTCCTCAGACTCTAGAAGCACTTCGAGAGGAGTTGGTGGTTGCCTGGAATGAGATACCATAGGAGGACATTGACCACCTGATCAGAAGCATGTCTAGGCGCGTTGGAGAATGCGTAGCACATCAGGGTACATCCACACATTATTAAAGGTCAAATGGCTTTAAAGCAGTGCAATTATTTTGAAATTTTTATCATTTACTTATTATGCTTCATTAAGTACTTATACAAAATTTTATTAAAATAAAACCATTTAAACTGGGTGTTCGGATTTATATGTCACTTAGTATATCCGGTTTACCGGATTTTAAATTCTTATTGTTACGTAAAAGCAGATAGCAAAGTCCGATACAACTCAGTTTGTAAGCGATAATTCATGGTGATTGTATGTAAGCAATGCTTGTAATATTTTGTGTTGCAAGCTTTCAAATATACCTCAATATACAGGTACGTGTTAAGCATATAACCGCAAAGCCGGTTGTTCTACGGAAGCTGCATGTCCAGCGGCGAGTGCAAAAATAAATAAATTGATGCAAATCAAATGTTGCTTTTCAAGCTTTTTATTGCCATACTCACAACTCATTTCATTAAGACAACAATGAACAACAACTGATTTCAAGGTGGTGTTTTCTGGATTCTGCTGGATTTAACTGTGAACCAAGAGACAGAAATATGCATATGAGATGCTATCTATCTGGAACGCTCATGTTACCCAGAACACAGTAATGATGGTATTTTTATGATCATGCTGCATACTGCAATATTAAACGTGTTTTTTATAATAACAAATGAACGATGTCAATAGATTCCTGCAGTGTCCTGCAGCCACTTATTTGTTTCACGTGGCCCTGAAAAATTCTCATCAGTCCGATTTATGTTGTGATTATTTATTTACTTTCTGTGGAAAATAAATGAAAAGCCGTTGACTGTGAGAATATGAAGAATTATGTGACATCTGTGTGATACATCTGATATACGTATTTTCAATAAGACTGGAATACCAGAATGTGTGAGAAATTCAAATATCTTCTCTACAGCCATGCACAAATTGGACTGTTAAGAAATCACTGTCCTTCAAATATATTCTCAGGAAAATTTAATACAACCGGAATAATGTTAGTGGGACGTATTCCTGGAAGATGTAAGTTACATGAAAACACATACGACAAGTTTCGAGGTTATATGTAGAGTATCAGGTATTTTTATGTTTATCCCTGAAAATGCATGAAGATGACACGTTTGGTATAAGATGAACCTTTTACTGCTCATATCTAGGGTAAGTGAGCCAAGGTTTTTCAGAAGGAAAGGTTTGTAGGCTTTGTTAGATGAGCGTGGAAAAACCTTGTCCGAATAAGAATTTGAAAGAGTCCAATCGTAAACTATGCAAATTGATGGAGCTGATTACAGCAAAAAATAGTTGAGCTTAATTCATTACTTTCTGACACTGGGATTTCAAGAATTTCGACCAATGCTGATGGTGGTCATAATATTTTAATATTATGGTAAAAGATGGTTATTTTATTTTGAGATCATTTTTGAAATTCCTGCTTGAAAAAAGTATAGTAGTCTACAAATCTCTGTTTTACATAAATGTGGAAATTACTTTGAAACAACCGTGACCGGAACGACAACAAATCTTTGGATTCTGCACCTGCAATTTCATTTGGTGGCCAGCGAAACGCAACGAGATAACCACAGACTAAGTTCAAGATATTGTGATAGTCAAGCCTAGTCTAGTGGATCCATCAATAATATTCAATGCATTAAGCATTGTTCAAATTTTTTCTTTTAGGTCTTTAGGTATAATAACTCTAGACTAACTATATCAAAAAAATCGAATTGCAGAAGAGATCACTTCTAACGTCATCGGTAGGTAGCAGCAATGAATATCATTTTTTGACTCATATAAACCAATATATTCTAATGTGTTAGATCGTTTGACTGACACAAAGGGTAATGCATAATTTTTAGGTGGGAGATAAAGGATTATGATAAGTGGGAAAGCAAAAGCCGTCAATGAAATAGAATGATTCATGAAAAAACACAAAACAGACGTTTAGTAACTGAATGCCAATAATAAACGGTTTTAAAATAATTGATGGGAAATCCTGATCATAATCTGAGTAAGGAAGTGCTTCATCGGAGATAAAAGAACTCCACAGTGTATTGAAATCAATCACGAATGGTTAACTGTCAAGTCTTAAACTTGACTTAAACATAGACATGTTTAACCCTTCTTTTCCAAAAATTGATGTATCGTCACTTGTTGTTTAATAATTTCAGCAGTTTGCCACCTAGGTGAACGACATGATTCTCTGTCTCTCAGTTCTACCCTACCTTCCTTAACAATGGCAAGCAAAAATCCTATATCTACAGATACATCTTGTTATATTTTCCAGAACACGTGAAAACACCACCTTAAGCTAAAAGGGAAGTAGTCCGAAAGTAGGGTAAGGGAAGGTCTTCTGTCACATCGCGGCAGGTTATGGAGAAAACAAGTGAATAAATGAGAGAAAACAAGTGTGCGTCGCTCGATGGTTGGATGCGTACTGGCGTTGTGGCATTGCCATTGGTGTGATTTCGGGAGCGACACGACAGGACACAAGGCGGCGGCGTTCCCAGGGCGCAGGAGTGGGGGGAATCAGGGGTCGGCATCGATTCCTGCCTCCGGCACGGAAATACGGTCAAATGGAAATTCGGCCGGAGTTGAAATAGCGGGTCGTTCTGATTATTTGTGGGAAAATGGGTTCACCAGTTGCAGATCTGTGTTGATTCGTGTATTATTAAAGTGCTGGCCTTTCCAGAATTCATATTATACGACCTACTACTAAATAAACTAAAGACGTTATACGTTAAGTTTAAGACATCACATAAAAAGCTAAATAAGTCTATTGTGTTAATTGAGTCCCAATTTCCCAGCCCACGGATTTCATTATGTCCTAGGCTAGTAAAATGAGTTTACCACTCACTATGTATAATTTAAACTATCTTGAACACAACTTCGCGATGAAAGAACCTGTACGTATACTAAGTGACATATAAATCCGAACACCCAGTTTAAATGGTTTTATTTTAATAAAAGTTGGTGAATGTATTTATCTTACTGTAAATAACAAGTGAAAAAATTTTCAGCCTTATCAGTTGGACATTCCGGTTTTTATACTGCTTTTTTTAATTCACTAACGCTCTAAAAATGAATATTTCAGCCGCAGTAAAGAATGAACGTTGGCGGATTTTGGTTCTTGACATCCTTTACGATCGGTTACGATGCCTAGAGTACGGAGACCTGTACGATTTCGTCAACTTAGTGAGTTTGATAGAGGCCGTATAGTGGGACTTCGGAGCTGGAACTTCTTTTCGGGCAATTGCAGTTAGAGTGCAAAGAAGTGTAGACACTGTGGTTAGGTGTTGTCAGGCATGGCTTCGAGAAGGCCGTACGCAAAGAGCAAGGGGCACTGGATGCCGCCGTAGAACAACAGACCGTGAAGATCGCCGCCTAAGATTATTGGCCTTAAGGGAACGTTTCTCCACTACCAGGTCCATTGCAAATGAATGGTTTGCAGAACACGGAAGACTAATCTTTTGACCATTTTGTAATTTCAGGTACGCAGCATTCATCAAACCACTTTTTGAAAAGGTCTTTTGTCATCCATGCACTTTTGTCAGGTAAATCAATGTTTTTGAATGCCCGTGGTTTATTAGATTTCCCAATGGCCATCATCTTAAGCACGTGTGTGCCCTCAGCGCTAGCGCATGGTAGTATGGTTACACGCTCTTTACTTACTTTTCGTCCAGGTACGGATTTTTCGTTACAAGAAACGAAATTTTTGTTAGGCATCACATGCCAAAAAAGCCCTGATTCGTCTGCATTGTACACCTGTGACGGGTCAAGATTTAAATCGTTCACCTTGTGCAAAAATCTTAATTTAAAATTTTAAAATGTTCTAGCCATCCTTTGCTGGCCATAAAATCATCTTTTTTTGTTATTTCCTTATAAAAAAACTTATCTTTCATGGCCAACATGGGTCCTGAAATTGATGCATGCCTATTCCTTTCCTGAAGAAGCCTCATGTACAAAGCTTCTTCCACTTCTGGATGTTCAGCTTTCTTGAGTATCTGTCTCTTGTCTGGCCCGCAGTCACTAGTTGACACGGACGTCGGATTACAGGGGGCGCCGGATTATCGGGGGTCCACTGTAGTTCGGTTTCAGCTATATCTTTAATTGTTCTTATAAGCAGCTCTACATTTTGGACTTTAACCTGGCATAGATTGTATGGATCTCGGGTATCGTTTATGGCATTTCATGGGGTCTTAGTGGCCGTTGGCTTGGACTGGAGTGGATTTAAAAACGTAACGCTTAAATAATGTTCCCGTAAAACACATCGAACCCTTGAGTTACTTTATCGATCTAGGGCATAAAGAGGTCAGGTGCTGAATATTATATATTTACACAGTATTTTTTACAGCCCGCCGGAGATAAATAATCTTTTTAACTTGCTTCATTGACTATACGTATCTAAGCATAAGTGTCTTTCGTCTGGTAGAAATTCTGGAATCGATTTATAAAAAATAAGGTGAATGCTCGATCTAGCAGTCAGTCTTGGATATATAAATGGAGCCAAGTATACGGACGTTTTATTTTCCACGCATCTTGGAACGTTCAGTGTATGGAATAACAAAATCAAGCATATGGAAATACTTCTAACATTGATATTTGTTATCACCTGTTCACTTCATTATCCAAATTTTCCAATCCTCATTTCCTTCTCAAATTTCATAATCGAAATGAGCACTTTATATTTGATGTTACCCGTTTAGAATATCCCATTGTACCCTAACTACCTCTTACATTCCTGTGAAAGGTGCGAATCAAGAATAGTTTCCAGTAAAGCGATAAATACAAATGCATTAAGCACTGCAAGATACCAGTCTTCCCATTGATGTGTCACCTGTGTGAATGCGGAATTGCTGATATTAATATAATTCTATATCCACCGTGTATATTCAATACCGTAACCCAATTCCCCATATTGCTCTGAAGAAATGTACAATAATATACACACAAAGTGGCAATTCGCACACCTACAATATTTTCGCTATTTGAAGCATAACAGAACTAACTATCTATACTTGGAAAGGAAAGCGAATTGTTTATTATTCTAAGTGACATATAAATCCGAACACCCAGTTTAAATGGTTTTATCTTAACAAAATTTTGTATAAGTACTTAATGAAGCATAATAAGTAAATGAAAAAAATTTCAACATAATTGCACTGCTTTAAAGCCCTTTGACCTTTAATAATGTGTAGATGCACCCTGATGTGCTACGCATTCTCAAACGCGCCTAGGCATGCTTCTGATCAGGTAGTCAATGTCCTCCTGTGGTATCTCATTCCAGGCAACCACCAACTCCTCTCGAAGTGCTTCTAGAGTCTGAGGAGGACGTTGCAAATTGAGCAATCTCCTACCCATCATATCCCAAACGTGCTCAATTGGGGGTAAGTCAGAAGATCTTGGTGGCCATGGTAACAATGTGACATCATTATGTTGAAAGAAGTCTATTGTGACTCTTGCAACATGTGGTCGGGCATTATCTTGTTGGAAAGTTGGATCTGCCAGGGTGTCAAGATAGGGTAAAAGATGGAGTTCTAGAACTTCGTGGACCATCGTGTGTGCCTAAACAAAATCGAGACTCGTCACTAAAGACAATACTGTTCCATTCCTGATCCCAGAGTGACCGTTGTCTGCACCACTCAAGGCGATTACGTCGGTGTTCTCGAGTTAAAGGGAGGACCCAGTGTGGCCGGTATGAAAACAAGCCAAAACTTCTCATTCGTCGGTAAACACTTCGCATGCCAATAGGTCTTCCGTGTTCTGCAAACCATTCATGTGCAACGGACCTGGTACTGGAGAAACGGTCCCTTAAGGCCAATAATCTTAGGCGGCGATCTTCACGGTCTGTTGTTCTACGGCGGCGTCCAGTGCCCCTTGCTCTTTGCGTACGGCCTTCTCGAAGCCATGCCTGACAACACCTAACCACAGTGTCTACACTTCTTTGCACTCTAACTGCAATTGCCTGAAAAGAAAGTCCAGCTTCCGGAAGTCCCACTATACGGCCCCTATCAAACTCACTTAGTTGACGAAGTCGTACAGGTCTCCGTACTCTAGGCATCGTAACCGATCGTAAAGGATGTCAAGAACCAAAATCCGCCAACGTTGATTCTTTACTGCGGCTGAAATATTCATTTTTAGAGCGTTAGTGAATTAAAAAAAGCAGTATAAAAACCGGAATGTCCAACTGATAAGGCTGAAAATTTTTTCACTTGTTATTTACAGTAAGATAAATACATTCACAACTTTTATTAAAATAAAACGATTTAAACTGGGTGTTCGGATTTATATGTCACTTAGTATATTTTATCCTATTCGTTCTTAACCATATAGTCAATATACCCATTTTAACACATTACATCTACAATTTCGTTACCTACTGAAACCACCACCCGAAATTATCCGCATATTTTATAAATGAATCAATAATGACATTTATATACATAATAAAGAGTCCTCCATCCTTATCTGGCCAATAAGGGAATCAGCCTAAATTAAATTAAAAAACGATTGTGTTTCTAGTTCTTCTGTGGACTGTGACCCAAATTGGTCTAATATCTTTAAAGGAACGACCTAATTGATATTCTCCAACTTAACTAATAGACAAGTTTTTTCCCAGGTTTTTTCTCACGGTTTGTGGTTGGGACTCAAACGCAAATGACCTTCAAGGTATCTGGAAAAAGAAGAATGTTAAACAAGAACTTTTAATGCGAAAGTTACAGGACATCTAACAGCACATCTGATTCTGTCCTTGACTATGACCTTGTAGGTCAATTCGAGGACAGATTGATTTTTCAAAACCTCAATTTTAATCCCAGCGGTGATCAAATGGAGAAGAGCTTAATAAATTGACGGAGGTATAATCACACGTAGAGGTCATTTCAAGGTCATGGACCTATTTTCGTGGATTAGATTGAAGTAATCGATAATCTTTGCAAGTGAAAAAAAGCTTTGACTGATTCCTCAAGATATTGAAGTCAGACTATTTCCGCCCAGTAAAAGTTTTAAAGGGGAATTTTGGATATTCCAAAACCCCTAAGTTATTAACGAGTGCTAGAGATTGCTATTGGACATTTCATCGCAATGGAAACTCTTAACTCATAGCTGTTTAATCTTCCTCATTACTAAGAGTACCATCAGGATAGAACTAATAATACCCGCTTAGTGCCAACGCAAAGATTTTTTACAGGGCACGCACAAAAGAGTAAAGTACTCATTCTAAAAATTTAAAATATCTTGCTACTTTATATTTCAAGGACTGTTAGAATTGAAAAAATGACAATTTTAATACGATATTTAATAAAACGAAACGTATTTGATGATACAAAATTGAAATAACCTCTAGGTGTGATTTTACCTCCCTTAATTAAACCTTTGAACATGAAATGTTCCTCCATTTTCCGCGCTGGCATTAAAATTGAGAGCTACCATGTGGAAAAATCAATTTGACCTTGCATGGACCTTCAAGGTTATAGCCAAGGTCAGAATGAAGGTCACCATCGGATGATCCATTAAGTGTCCTGAAATATTCCCCCTAAAAGTTCTTCTTTCATATTCTTCTTTTTCCAGCTGTCCGCTGCTTCACAACATTCCATGAAAGAGCAACTAACCTCTAGATATAACTTTAATTCCTATGATATACACGACATTTTCTTGGCCGTCTATTTCTGCTAAAAAAAATATTTGAAAAAATCAACTTGCCCTTGAAATGACCTTCAAGGTGAGTATCAACGTCAAATTCAAGGCCACCACCAGATGCGCCGTTTAATTTCTCATAATTTTTGTATATAAAGTTTTTTCTAGCGTCCTTAGTTTCCCAGATATTTGGATGTCAATTCTTTTGAAATGCATGCAATAACCATATTGACAGAAATGTTTGATTTTCACCGTAAGCTGGAAATGAACCATTACACTTATTTTCCTATGACGACCTTTATCTGTAAAAAAGGTTCCGACGACTATGCCCAAAGCTCAAGCTGCGGCTGGCTCTGACGGCAAAAATCTGGAACGGCGCTGTTTCCTGGCTCGCATCCCAGTTTTTCCTTTATTTTCTGGATCCGGATCATTTTTCTTCCCGCATACGTTTTCCATAACCTCTTTCCGACCCAAATAAATTCCATGGTCCGAAATTCGCAAATCTGGGCCGCCGTCATAGCGACAGCCACTTACAGAGCTAGCGGCATCTTCTGCATACGAACAATATAGGATACTTGATTTGTGTGGTATTCAGAGCCAGTTCATAGGTGTACAGCAGTAAGGACCTTAGTTTGAATGGAACTTTTATCTACTAAAGTATATTCAGATAAGAGATAGACCGGACATAAACAAGACCACGTGATCATCGAACGCTGTAACATTCGGCAGGGACGTATTAAGAGTCACGCAGTACATATTTTAGATAGTAGATGCTGCTTTGCGTGACTTTGTAGTAAATTAGCACAATTCGATGTGTATACGATTGGTGATGGATATAGGATCATGTGGGGGTGGGGTAAGAAATATATAATGATGTAAATATACATAAGGGTTTCAAAATTTTCGCTTCGATTTCCAGCTTCGGATGCCGCCTGACGTTTGGTGAAATACAGTCGAATATAATCTCAAAATGGCGTTTAAATTAGCCTAAATTAAAAATAATCGTATATCTCTTAAAATTGCTTTTAGAATATTGATTAGTATATTTTTTGATTTCTAGGTAAATATGTAACCAAATTAAAACGTTCAAAACGTAAAAAAATGTGCATGGTTGAACATTGTCAGAAAGTAGATTCTTGAATAGGTTTTGCCAAAATTGGTTCAAAAATGTCAATAATTAATTAAAAAATACAGTAGCTTTATAATTACTTATAACTTACCGAATTTGATGAACGACATCTTTTATTGGAAAGATGAGCTTGATGAGCTTTCATCATCGCTACTGCCTGAAGCACCAACGTCAATAATGAATGGCTCGACTTGTTCCTCTAAAATATTGTCCAGTTCCCACATTCTCTTTTCAACTTTGTCTTTCACGTGCTTAATACAGTTTTCCCATTTTTGCGCTGTTATTAATTCTAGTGCTTCTTTGAAAAGTCCTTTGAGGTCACAAAATTTAAAAGTTGTATTGTGCTTAGCTATATAATTTTTAACCTCTGCCCATATGAGCTCAATGGGATTGAGCTCGCAATGGTATGGAGGTAATCGGAGCACAGTTCAATTTTGACTTGCTGCCATTTCGTCAATGGCGTATTTTTTATATATCGCCTTGTGATCCTTGACAATTCTTAATAATTGTACTTTCAGCATTACTTCTTCAAAGTTGATATTGTTCGAGCGGAGCCAATTTTGAACATTAACTTTCCTTGAAGCCGTTGTTGGGACCTTCTCCATTCTTCGAGAATGATAAGGCGCATTATCCAACACAATTACTGCGTTTTCCTCTAAGTTCGGTAAAACTTTTGAAAACCGCTGTTCAAACGATTCGCCATTCATTTCCTCGTGGTAATCTCCAGTTTTCTTAGACTCAAAGCACCACAGACCGTCAACAACAAATCCATCCTCACTGCCAATATGGCAGATAATGAGCCTTTTCCCTTTACCTGGAAATCGAAGTACTAACTGGTGTAGATTTATTTCAATAAGCGAACCTTTTTCAAATGTTTTCATCACATTCAGCGAAAAAACATTGAGACATGAGTATCAGATTGCTATAATTGGGATTATTTAGTCATATTGAAAGAAAGAATATTGAACGTCGTATGATTACTCAGCGCTTCACAATTTAATTTAAAGTTATAAACCTTTAAAAAATGAATGATCAGGAACCTGAAATACGCGCAAATATTAATATTAACAAATTATAACTTTATAAAGCTTAAAGTATGAATTAAAATGATTAGAAATATTAGGAACGGTACACAATATAAAACTTAGTAACTTTTTTTAAGTTTATAATATTCGACATATTTTAAGATTATATTAAAAAATTATTGAAATATCGAAAACACATAAAAACATGGCTAAAAAAAGTTCTAACAAATGTAAATGACAATAAAACATCCACGCATTTTATCGAAAGTTATAAAAGTTTTGTTACTTGTAATATGTTTTATCTGCCCCCTGGAATTAATGTTTAGAACCTTGTTCCCAAGGTTTGAAAAACATCCGATTGTTGTCTATTACTCGTATTTACCTGCTGGATTTTTTAATCCGGTGGACAGTCCATCTAGAAAGGCCCTCCTGGATGAAGTTACAGAATCATCAACCCATACTTTACTTGTAGCGTGTCCTGCGTTTACCCACGTTTCATCAAGGTAATAAATCTTCCTGTTTTGATTTCTATATTTCCCAATTTTTGTTAAATAATCCCTCCTCCATACCACAATTTCTTCTCTATCCAGTGGTAAACTATTACGACCCCGTGTTTTCCATTTGAAATTTAAATGCTTCAGTAACGCATGGAAAGTTGATCGTTTGAAATTTGGCAACGTTGTATCTCCATTTACCTCCTGCAGTACTTTATCTATAGTAGGTATTTCATTCCTAAAGAATTCATGCACTTTCCTCCTAATCGCATGCTTATCAGCTTCATCTAATGATTTAGCAATACTTTTGCGATGTTTACTGGTCATTGGCTCAGAAAAGGTGTGATTTTTTTTGTATTGTCTTAACACATTAAACACTGATGCGCGACACACCCCAACTTTGTGAGAAACCTTCACAACAATTTCTTTGATGGTTGATGCCTCGTTCTCCTCGCGCTCGATCTTATATATATTCAAAATGACCTCTTTCATTTCTGCACTCAGGTGTCTTTTTTTAGAGCGTTTCCTAGGCGGACTACAGGAGTTTACAACTTCATCGGCAGTATCTGTACTACTGGGCATTTTGCGCAAGCAGTTGATAACAATAACAATCAATAACAAGGTATAACAATAACAACGACAAACTCAACAACTTAATAAGATAACAAACGAAAACGTCCAAAGAAATATCAAATTGCAATGATGCACACGACATACGTAACACGTCTGAACCTGAATGTGACTCTGCCTTGATACGACTGCTCTGCCGCTCGGCATAGGCATTTAATTGCGAATTGACCAACGAGGGCTTCTGTTTTACGTCGAGACGGCGGCGTTAGCATTAAAATCACCCGAACCTTTTGTTTACATCCGGTCTATCTCTTATCTGAATATACTGTAGATCGGTAAGACAATGTGCGTGTTCTTTGCGGTAATCAATGCGGTAACCAGTGGATTATAATATACAGGATGTTCCTTAATGATATGCGAATATTTTAGGGTGTGAATCTACATGAAAAATTAATGTTAGTTTGCTTTATAAACTATGGTCCAAAAATGTTTCCTTACAAAAACTCGGGGTGTTGAAGTTTTAGGAAAAAATGGAAATTAAATAATATCTTCAGAACCGCTTCAGATATTTCACTGATATTTAGTACTTAGTTGAAGTTAATAAAGTTGCATATTTTTCAATGCAAATATAATTTTTAGCATTTCAGTGGCGTGCGTACGGGTATTGACTTCGATATTAAAAAGAAATAATTATGTTCACTGTACACTGTCGAACAAGTCGTATACATGTACACAATGATCCTAGTGCAAGACGACATTTGCAGGTTTCTTACGTGTTATAGGCATTTTACATAAAACCCGTGCGGAACGTCGTACAATAAAGAGGAACTTTTAACATATTTATGCGGTTTAAAGCGACAAGACAAACACGGGGAAATATTTTTCACAGGCTAAACACAGGCACGTCCGAGTCGGACATAACTGAAGCATTTAAGAATTGCTTGCATTTCACACAACTCTTGTTCTGCCGTGCTTAGCGATAACACCGCATCTACAAAAAATAAAGCATGGAGGAAAACATGTTTTTTCTTTTTTTCAGAGCCGTAAGAGAGTTCAAATACTTTCGCTGCCTTCTATTGTCATAACCCAGTATATTCAATTGAGAAAACATATTTTCACAAAAATGTAGAAAAAAAATGACTGGTTTTATTTTCAAGCCAGATACTGCATTTCTCTTAAGCAAGAAGTATAATGAAAGTCACATGTGTTTCTGCTAATTACTTTCCAATAATTTGTGACAGATAGAATTATACTCTCGATATATTTAAAAACAGACTTTTTGTTTTGATTCTCTTACAAACTAAAAACAAAAATACAAATATTCATAATGATATGCGCTAAATACCAAAGAACAACACTAATTGGAATCAGCTCTAGCAGGTATATTTCGCCAAAAATCTTTTCTGTTTTCAGGCATTATTGTATTCAACACTTTTAAAATGTTTTCCTTTTTTTCTGAATTAAAACCGCGAGGCTTATGTAACGGCTCCGGCAATTTCATACCATTGGGCTTGGTTGCTTTAAACTGTAGAAAATCTAAACAATTATTCGGCTCCCATTCCGAATGTGAGGTTTTGAAAAGAAGATAATATTGCCCTCTGCGAGCGGTAATCTGAACAATGTCTTTGAGATAAATTCGATTCATTTGTTTCTTTAATTTTTGTTGTGAAACGAAAGATTTGAAAGAATAGAAATCTGAAAAAGACATGTTTTTGATTTCTACTGCTCCCTTATTTGTTTGGGATACAGCATTAACAAAATCTGGAAAATCATACGTTTTTCCTTGTTTCTTTAAGGACAGCTCCTCTTGATGATAAACATGGTCTGTTGACATATATGTATGCCCTGGTTCAAAATAATTAATGACAATTTCTTCAGCACTTATTTCACTTGAATTTATAATGAAAACAAGGAAACTTAATAAGCACCAATTTTTGTTTTAGCTTGAGCAGTTATCAAGCCTAACAGTGTTTTTTTCTAAGTCTCCTTGTTTTTTAAAAAATGCATAAAATGCACTTGTAACATCATCTTGGTCTCTTCCGCTTATACCTTCATGCCACAGTACTGCAAAAGGTTTTGCCAGACTCTTTTTCCCCAGTGGAACGAAGCTCTCATTATAAACTGAAAGCCTTTGGATAAATAAGACCCTTTTAAATGTCTCTAATCTTGGCAACATTATCACTTTCTTTAAGTTAGCAGAAAAATAGGAGTTACTTTTTTCATTATCATGCGCTTGTTGTCGGTACTTTTCTCGTGACTCTTTAGCCATATCAATGTGATATTTCCAAATCGTGCAGGTTTCACATCCAGGTTGAAGACTATCTTCATTATGCTCATAAAGCTTCATACTCACACAATTTCACATTCTTCATTGCCAAGTCTAGCAAAAGATATATTTTTCTTTTCAACCTGACATCTATATATATTATACGACACCTTAATATTAGGAAATGTTTCTAAAAAATCAGCATGCATGCTTCTGACAGTTATATCGCTGGGAAGATATCGAACATTTGGTGCATGTGCACGTCTGTAATGTGAACTAACTGGATTATAAGACTCAATATGTGCATCTAACTCATTTTTTGAATAAAGTTTGCTGAACGACTTTTCCCTCGTTGGTCTTCTAACGGTACTATGATTCCTTTTGGCGTTTTTGATAGAACTTCATAAATGAATCGATCATTCGTTGGGTTGTATCCGAGAATGGTCAAATAAAAGTGTTTACACACATGTTTTCTTACCCCAGGCTGTCTTTGAAGGTGTATTTGAAAACATTATGTCTAACATGTGATTCAGCATTATTTTCTGTTGTTCGACGCTTAATTTCCAAACGTTCGCAAGAGCTTAAAACAAATGATCTTCTTTCTGCATGAGATAGTTCCCAAAACTGGTTATGGATTTCACGTCTGTGATCCTCAGAAAAAAGTACTGAACATCTAATTTTACATTTTTCCTTATTACACGAAGGACCGACAGCGCTTTTATTAATTCGGCTTTTTTCTTTTTCCTGCTTAACAAACTCTCGGTGATTTTTTTCTTTTGCGTTTAGTTCCAGCTTTTGTAAGATTAGCATCCTTAGCAATCTAAAAATCATAAAAATTGAGTTTTTATGTCAAATAGAATGGTTTGTGTAGGTAACTCAGAAATACCAGCTGGAGCTTGGTATGTAGCACCCATGGCTAGATCCAAAATTAGTTTCGTTCTTTTGGACATAATAAAACAACCCTCAACAAAACACTTCAATCCGCACGGACCAAAACAAACAACTGACCACGTTTTTAATGCATCATCATAATAATTAATAACAGTCAAGACACGACTTGTACTTGGGAGGAACGCGGCAATTCACATGTACTTAGCAAAAACGCAGAATCTGACCGGAAGATGTTGCATTTATGCTAAATAATGTTAGATACGGCAGTTTTAATGAGCATGCAACCAAATTTTTGTTAGTTACTGCAAAATAGTTATGTTGTTTTATGGTTAAGGTGCTTCAAACGGCATTTTTGCTAAGTTCTATATATAGAAAACATGAATTCAAGCAAGAATATGTAAAAAACACATTTTTCAATTTTTTTGTATATACGGCGTTTCTGCTAAGCACGGCAGTGTTATGACATATCCACTCGGGAACTTACAGTATTTGCCTCATCTATGTGTAGAGGAGAGTTAAAAATACATAGCTTGTCGCCATCACTTTAGATTCTACTACTTGTTGCTAATAATTACGCTTCGATAATCCACCTCAATAACTAAACGATCTTGTTGAACAGGATATTGATCGCATACGAGCGATAAACCGGTAATCAAGTGTGTAATCACTTAGTATGTGAATAGTAACATGCGTAATTACCAGTTCAGTCAATATAAATGCCATTTCGATAGATACAGTTACATGCATCGAATAGGTGGTTCTCTGTAGATTGTCGGTCACTGAATATCGTCAGCATATATGCAAGCACAAGGTAGATGTATTTACCTCCTTCTCTTTCCTTTTCCGGTCACCAACTTGGCTCTAATTACTCAGTACAAGTACTGGACGAATAGGGACAAGTTGATGTCATCTACAAAGATATTCAGAACGCGTTTGATCAAGTTGATCATTATGCACTTCTGAATAAGCTTAAAACAGTGGGTATGTCTGATGCAATGCTGTCGCTCATGAATTCATATTTGAGGGATAGAAGGTTATTTGTCGAATATGGTGGTCATAGGTCGAGTTACTATCGGACCACGTCCGGGGTACCTCAACGGTCAAATCTAAGTCCATTATTGTTTTTGATATTTATTAATGACTTGTATTTTGAACTGAAGTGTTTCCATTTGTTTTTCGCTGATGACTTTAAAATCAGTCAAGACAGTCGAGGATTGCGTCATGTTGCAAGATCTAATTTCGTCACGAAACTGTCTCAGTCTGAATGTTTCGAAATGTAAAATTATGACTTATACAAGAAAGGTTAACTCTTTAATTTATGATAATTATAACATCAATCGTCAGGTTATAGACAGATGCACCTCTTATATAGTCAACGCCAATCAAAGTGGCGTGCACGTCATCACGATAAAAATTCCCCGACCTAATGCCTAGGTTTCTATCACAAACAATTGCTCTATTGCAGTTTCATATTAATGTGATATATAAATTGTAAAATGGTCATTACTCTCTTATTATGGTTAATAGTCATATAAACATTGTTATTAAAATATCACATACGTTGCTTTCTGATAAATTTAGACGCATTATGCGAAATAAAATGTTTTGCAAACGCTCCAATCACTTATCGACATGTAAACGCACTAAACCGATTTCGCAGCGTTGACACATTGTCACCTTGAAACTTATTTAAACTGGGAACTGACATTTGTATTAATTTTGACACTGAATCAATTTGTGGCATTTCAAATCTTTATAAATCCTTTGGCCCCGCATACTGTAAATCAACAACTGTTTGTTTCAAAACAAAATTATTCATTTTACGAGTAGATAAAGGCAATTTTGGTATATAAAGATGCCCAAACAGTTAAATAGTCGGTGTAAGGAACTCGTGGCCTCGTTAATGCACTACTTTGAGCAAGAAAGGGACAACAACGGGCCTTTGTTGCCTTTAAATCCTGTTCAAGAGGTAGGTTACTAATAATTATATGTAATGTATATTAATAATAGTGAAATTTTATTTCATTTTTTGTAGCGTGTTGCTGCTGCTTTAAAAATTAGTTTAAGGACAGTTAGTCATATTTCCGAGGGTGTGAAAAGTGATGCAAATTTAGAATCGCCCAAGAAAAAGCGGAGTTATATTAAACGTGTAACCAACACAGCGACATTGGATACAAGTGCCATTCGAGAAGTGATCTATAATATGTATCACAAAAGTAAGATCTTATTATAATAACTTATCAGAAATTTGCATTAATTTGTTAACTAAATTATAATGTCATATTACACATGGTTTCAGAAGAACAAGTTACGATACAAACATTTGATGGTAGTGCCACGTCTTTAAGGCGGTTGCTTAGAGATCTTGGATTTAAGTGGCTTAAGGACAATCCGCGACGAGGGCTCATGGAACTACCAAGTATAGCTTTGAAAAGGGTGGAATTTCTAAGGCAATACAATCAAGTCAAGGTTGAGGCCTTATACCAGTTTGTCTTCCTCGATGAAACTCGGATATTTCAAAATGGGACCATAGGTCGCTCTTGGCAAAATGGAAACCAAAAAAGCGTGAAAGCTATTAAAACAGATGGTAAAAGGTATGTACTTTTACACAATTTGCACTATAAAATTTAAAACAAATATATTTTAGATACATTATATTACATGCTGGAAATGAAAATGGGTTTATTGAGGGTAGTGAAGCGATATTTTCTTCGAAAACAAAATTGAGCGATTACCATGGAGAGATGAACCAGGACAATTTTTTGAAATGGTTTCAACATCAGTTATTAGAAAAATTGGAGAGTCCATCTATGATTATACTGGATAACGCCCCTTATCACAGCATGATATTGAACAAAGTGCCCAACAATGCATGGACAAAAAAAATATCCAAGACTGGTTGACAAATCAAAACATACCATTTTTAAAGACAATGTTTAAAACAGAGCTATTGAGTATTGTTGCACGGTACATAATGCTTCTTAATTATATATATTTTGGTCGACAGTTTATATTTCTTTTGTTTATTCCTATTCTTAAAATAACTGCTTTTTTAGAAACAAACCACCTAAAATATACGTGATTGATGAATTGGCGGAACAACATGGGTACAAAGTTCTTCGTCTGCCTCCTTACCATTGTATATTTAACCCTATTGAGTTAATTTGGGGCATAGCAAAAGGTTACTATAACAGACATATTGGTAGAGATGGTAACAGTGAAAAAGACTGTTTGGATATGTGGAACGAGGCTCTACAAACGGTTACCCCAGACATGTGGAAAAATAGTGTTCGACATACTGAGCAAGAAATTTTTAAATGGTATGAAAGTGAACGAATTTTTGATCGACCAGACATCGAACCTTTAATAATCAACTTTGAGAGTGATGAAGATTCAGATTCAGACAGCGCTGAAGAAAGAAACTCCGACTAACTTTATTGTATAGAAAAAGCTTACACCAGTAGCTTACCTAATTTTAGAATGCATTTTTCTGTATGAATTCTGTAAAATAAATACCATGCATAAAATTTGGAGGACCCCATTTGGATTTTTATTCAGTATCTTTAAGCTATCAATTAAATATGGTAGTTTCATAGTGTCATCTGATCAATAATTGTCATACTTAATGATTATGCAAGTACAGATCTATAATTTTATTATACTATTATTTTTGTTCTCATTTGAGGTTAATATTGCTTATAAACCTAGATATGTAAAAAATAAATTTTATTATTTTACAAAAAGTTTGGCAACAATGTAAATTTTTCAACACACCCACCTTGATGACGTGCACGCCACTTTGTTTGGCGTTGACTATAGAGACCTTGGAGTCACTTTTGATACCAAGCTAACGTTTACTGAGCATATACTCAATATCTCGTCTGCTGCCACTCGACCACTTGGTTTCTGTATCAGAAACTGGAAGGGTTTCTCCAAGGTTGATACATTAATGACTTTATTTTTTACTTTAGTCAGGAGCAAGTTGGAGTATGCGACTCTGATCTGGTCTCCTATATACCAAAATTCAGAAAGAGGTTGTGACCATAGTGCCCTATTAGAGTTTTTCAATTTGGATTCACAGTCAACAAGACGAAACATGTTTGCTTTGTCGTTTTTGTATTGCCTCATTCACAATAAAATTGACTGTCAAAATTTACTTGAAAAAATATGTTTCCGCATTCCAAGGCTATGGAGTCGACAACAAACGGCATTCTATTGTCAAGCTGGCCGTACAAATGTTATGACAAAATCGCCAATTAATCTCATGTGCTGCGTCATTAACAGTGTTACTGAATCGTGTGATATTTACAGTGACAGTTGTGCATCGATTATTAACTGCTATAGATCATCCAATCTTATTTAGAATGTGTAATACTATAGATTCTTACAAAACAATGTAAACATTAACGATTCTCTTAGCTTCCAACTGTTAGACAGGGCCAGTCTAATCAAAATTGTAACTAATATCTCATCAAATGCCATTCTAGAGGATGGTTTCTCTTTGAGAGACCTAAAGTTATGTATCCCATTTTGTACGAGTGCCTTGCTGAATACGTATAATCAACACATGTATTTTGGGGGGATTATTTCCAGAAATATGGAAGAAAGCTATTGTTAAACCCTTACCAAAAATAGCAGAACCTAAAGAATTTACAGACTTGAGGCCTATTAGCATATTACCCGCTACATCCAAAATTTTAGAAAGACATATTTATAATCAAATTAGGTTTTTTTGTGACACAAACGATATCATACCAGATAGTCAATCCAGTTTTAGAAAAAACTTTAGCACAAGTACATCATTAGTTAATATCTTGGATGATATCAGACATCATCAAGAACAAAAAAATAGTACGTGCATGGTTCTTCTCGACTTTAGTAAAGCGTTCGACACTCTGAATCATGAAATGTTACTAGCTAAGTTACATTACCAGGGGTTTTCGCAGAACTCCGTAAATCTAATAAAAACATACTTAAGCAACCGTTCAAACTGTGTTATGTTAGCAAATGATTCTGCTATTTACAAAACCGATTTTAAACCTATAAAAAGAGGAGTTCCTCAAGGTTCAATTTTATCTCCTTTGCTATTTTCAATCTACATATCTGACATGGTCAAATCGGTAAAATTCGCAAAGATAAAACAATATGCAGATGACTCACAAATATATCTCCCTGTCAATAAAACCACAATCCATATTGCACAACAACAACTAAATTCAGATCTCCAAAGAATTGACACATTTGCAAAGCATCACAATCTTAAACTAAACCCCTCAAAATCGCAAGTAATGGTTATGAATAAAAACAGTACTGAAAGAGAACATTTTGAACAAAATTTAGTAATTTCTATTAACAATGACAGAATCCCCGTAGTTCAGGAGACAAAAAATCTAGGCATTATATTTGATAGCTCGCTTGGCTTCGGCAGTCATATAAAAAACAGAACAAATTTAGCTTACATGCGACTAAAAAATATAAACAAATTAAAAAAACATTTATCAGCCAAACAAAAATATTATTTGTGTAATACCTTAATTTTATCACTTTTTGACTATGGAGATGTCGTCTATGGTGATTCGCTATCGTCGCGAACCAAAAAATGCATACAAAAAGTTCAAAATAGTTGCATGAGATTTGCATTTGGAATTCCATATCGAAACCATATCACTCCTTATCTGAATAACTACAACATATTAAACATGACGAATCGCAGAAAATATCACATGTATTCTTTTATCTATAGGGTTATAAAAACAGGTCAACCGCCCTATTTAAGAGAAAAATTTGTGCCTTTGCCTAGTGCCCAGAGAAGTAGAAATAATCTCAATTTTATCGTACCTAGGCATAGAACGCGTTCCTTCCGACAATCGTTTGCCTATGTGGCGGTTCACTTATGGAATAATTTACCAACTTCAGTTAAAAGCTCATCGTCAAAAACATTCTCAAAACTGACAAAAACGTTGTTACAGAATCACCAGCTACTTTAGCAGCGTTTGTGTGAGCAAAAATAACGTTTTTACATTCCTACTCGCTGACAAGTTGTATAGATTTGTCTTTCGCGTCCGTTGCCAACTCCCGGGGGTTCTCTCTTCGGGGGTTCTCTCTTCGTTTTTGCCTTTTTTGTGTTTCACCGCCTCTTCATTTGCCTCTTTATTGTATTTTTATTTGGTTTAAGAACTTTTAGGGTATTCAGGGCTTTCTCGCATGGACTCTTTGTATTAAAGGGTCCAATGTATCGGTTTTATAATCGAGAGACTGTCCTTTTTCGTCATTACTCTATATGTAGAATTTCTTTTGTTTATGATGTTTATTCATAACGAAATAAATATTTTGAATTTGAATTTGAATTTGAATTTGAATTTAAGTCCAAGAACCATGTGTCTTTAATTGTTATTTTTTCAGCATTTCCTGTAATTGGGTTTCACATGTTGGAAATAAATAAATAAATAAATAAATAAAGATAAGTCAACGACTCGTTCGGACTAGGAGAGTGACTTCACTCTTCGTGATGTGTTTGAAAATGGTCAAAGACAAGATTTTTCGGTTAATAACTAATTTTGAGCAACCGTGAACGACAGTAAGCATTTATCTAAATGGAAAATCGCTAATAAAAATTTATTTATTTTATAATTAACCACAGGATTTATTATTTGCAAACGGCAGGTCAATGTGAACAGACAGAATCTCTAAACAATAGTAAGTGTATATTACAATCACACTAAAATAACATAGTCGATACAATCTTATAATCATAATTTGTAAAGCCATTTTTGCGTGAGCTGAGTAGGGATATAACATAAAACAATATTATTCTAGGAATTTGCAGATACAAGGGCAGAATTGTTTTGTTGCATGTAATAGCTTCCAAGATGCGCACTATGAATATGTTGCATAAACATTTGCAGATTGCCGGGGGTGTATACAGGGTGTCCCGAAAAAAGTGTGCAATATTCTACCAGTGGTTTCTAGAGCTTAAAATAGGAAGAAAAGTTTATATAAACATAGGTCGGCGAACGTCTCCTAAGGGCGCTACGGTCTTTTAAAGGGGCTCCCTGAAGATCGGTTTTCCTTAATACGAGTATTTCCGAAACGTGTTGAGATAGAGACATACAATTTGGTATTCCCTAGTTTTTTATGCTGGATTTGAAAATATTTCAAGAATTTTAGGCAGGTTTGTTTGGGGGCGTATGTAACAGGGACGGACTCAGGTTATTTTAGCCCCAAAATTTTTTTATGATCCTATTTTTGAAATTCAATTTTAGAATTTGAAAATTTAGGGTTTTCTACATAAAAAGGTACTCTTATTGAATATCGATAAATTGTGCCATTTTTGAATAAAATCAAACTAAACAATTTGTCACATGATAGGAAATGTACTGCGAATTTGAATGAATTCTTGAATAATTGTCCATGGAAACGAAACAACTAATTTAATAATTGGTCAACGCCAAACAAAGTGGCGTGCACGTCATCAAGGTGGGTGTGTTGAAAAATTTACATTGTTACCAAACTTTTTGTAAAATAATAAAATTTATTATTTACATATCTAGGTTTATAAGCAATATTAACCTCAAATGAGAACAAAAATAATAGTATAATAAAATTATAGATCTGTACTTGCATAATCATTAAGTATGACAATTATTGATCAGATGACACTATGAAACAACCATATTTAATTGATAGCTTAAAGGTACTGAATAAAAATCCAAATGGGGTCCTCCAAATTTTATGCATGGTATTTATTTTACAGAATTCATACAGAAAAATGCATTCTAAAATTAGGTAAGCTACTGGTGTAAGCTTTTTCTGTACAATAAAGTTAGTCGGAGTTTCTTTCTTCAGCGCTGTCTGAATCTGAATCTTCATCACTCTCAAAGTTGATTATTAAAGGTTCGATGTCTGGTCGATCAAAAATTCGTTCTCTTTCATACCATTTAAAAATTTCTTGCTCAGTATGTCGAACACTATTTTTCCACATGTCTGGGGTAACCGTTTGTAGAGCCTCGTTCCACATATCCAAACAGTCTTTTTCACTGTTACCATATCTACCAATATGTCTGTTATAGTAACCTTTTGCTATGCCCCAAATTAACTCAATAGGGTTAAATATACAATGGTAAGGAGGCAGACGAAGAACTTTGTGCCCATGTTGTTCCACCAATTCATCAATCACGTATATTTTAGGTGGTTTGTTTCTAAAAAAGCAGTTATTTTAAGAATAGGAATAAACAAAAGAAATATAAACTGTCGACCAAAATATATATAATTAAGAAGCATTATGTACCGTGCAACAATACTCAATAGCTCTGTTTTAAACATTGTGTTTAAAAATGGTATGTTTTGATTTGTCAACCAGTCTTGGATATTTTTTTTGTCCATGCATTGTTGGGCACTTTGTTCAATATCATGCTGTGATAAGGGGCGTTATCCAGTATAATCATAGATGGACTCTCCAATTTTTCTAATAACTGATGTTGAAACCATTTCAAAAAATTGTCCTGGTTCATCTCTCCATGGTAATCGCTCAATTTTGTTTTCGAA
Source organism: Acanthoscelides obtectus (assembly GCA_963669975.1). Lineage (NCBI taxonomy): Eukaryota > Metazoa > Arthropoda > Insecta > Coleoptera > Chrysomelidae > Acanthoscelides > Acanthoscelides obtectus. Next base: position 14,059,774 of record CAVLJG010000010.1, read on the forward strand.
GAAAATATCGCTTCACTACCCTCAATAAACCCATTTTCATTTCCAGCATGTAATATAATGTATCTAAAATATATTTGTTTTAAATTTTATAGTGCAAATTGTGTAAAAGTACATACCTTTTACCATCTGTTTTAATAGCTTTCACGCTTTTTTGGTTTCCATTTTGCCAAGAGCGACCTATGGTCCCATTTTGAAATATCCAAGTTTCATCGAGGAAGACAAACTGGTATAAGGCCTCAACCTTGGCTTGATTGTATTGCCTTAGAAATTCCACCCTTTTCAAAGCTATACTTGGTAGTTCCATGAGCCCTCGTCGCGGATTGTCCTTAAGCCACTTAAATCCAAGATCTCTAAGCAACCGCCTTAAAGACGTGGCACTACCATCAAATAATGCCCTATCTCTTAATCGAGACCATAAAGTTTGTATCGTAACTTGTTCTTCTGAAACCATGTGTAATATGACATTATAATTTAGTTAACAAATTAATGCAAATTTCTGATAAGTTATTATAATAAGATCTTACTTTTGTGATACATATTATAGATCACTTCTCGAATGGCACTTGTATCCAATGTCGCTGTGTTGGTTACACGTTTAATATAACTCCGCTTTCTCTTGGGCGATTCTAAATTTGCATCACTTTCACACCCTCGGAAATACGACTAACTGTCCTTAAACTAATTTTTAAAGCAGCAGCAACACGCTACAAAAAATGAAATAAAATTTCACTATTATTAATATACATTACATATAATTATTAGTAACCTACCTCTTGAACAGCATTTAAAGGCAACAAAGGCCCGTTGTTGTCCCTTTCTTGCTCAAAGTAATGCATTAACGAGGCCACGTGTTCCTTACACCGACTATTTAACTGTTTGGGCATCTTTATATACCAAAATTGCCTTTATCTACTCGTAAAATGAATAATTTTGTTTTGAAACAAACAGTTGTTGATTTACAGTATGCGGGGCCAAAGGATTTATAAAGATTTGAAATGCCACAAATTGATTCAGTGTCAAAATTAATACAAATGTCCGTTCCCAGTTTAAATAAGTTTCAAGGTGACAATGTGTCAACGCTGCGAAATCGGTTTAGTGCGTTTACATGTCGATGAGTGATTGGAGCGTTTGCAAAACATTTTATTTTGCATAATGCGTCTAAATTTATCAGAAAGCAACTTATGTGATATTTTAATAACAATGTTTATATGACTATTAACCATAATAAGAGAGTAATGACCATTTTACAATTTATATATCACATTAATATGAAACTGCAATAGAGCAATTGTTTGTGATAGAAACCTAGGCATTAGGTCGGGGAATTTTTATCGTGATGACGTGCACGCCACTTTGTTTGGCGTTGACTAACATTTAGACATTTTAAAATATATGATTAATCAATCTTTATTTTATTTTTTCAATTCCTGGTGATTTTAATACGTAGGTGAAACATAGTTTTGGAGCTTAAAGCTTCAGAGCTCTTGAATCGTACTTAAACCATTTTCTTAGAACAGTTTGAAAAGCTATTGTTTTATGAATCAATATAATTTTTGGGGTCATAGTCCATAGATGTGTTCTGTATCTAGTCCATGTCAGAACAAGTATTAAGTATTATAGAGGAGACATTTTACTTCAGCTTTTAATTGTTTAAATTGAGAGTAAAGCCTTGATTGTCTTTATTGGTAGCTAGCAAGAAATATCTGGATCATACTGGATGCCAGTTGATTGATTTGCGATCACAGTTTGAGGATGCACAGACCAGACGGTACCACAGTACCTTAGATTTTTGCACAGCACCCTAGGCTGTTTGGGTTTTAACCATTTTTTGTTGCAACCAAAAGCAATTCCCCAAATTCATTCTCTTCTTTTTCTCTTATTTGCCCTTGTTCAAGAAGCACTATCCCAGTACCTTTTGTCCTCTACATTCAATCTAACACACCGACTGAACAATGCAATTTGCTGAACTTGAAAAGCACCCGATCATAATCTCAGATTTCACCACATCGCATTGCTACCACCTTAACAATGCCTAATCGCCTTAATAGCCTCACTAATAACCACCATCATGGGCGGCAGCACACACGGAAACAAAAGTGAATCGACCGGTCGAGTTGTTCGTTCATGGCACCCCACGATTCCTTGAAAAAAATCCATAATGCAAATGCGTCGTCGGCCAAGATTATTCGAGGTAAGCGGGACAAGGTCTGGACGTCAAGGTGACTGATGGCGAGTCCAAGACGGTGTAATCTAGCAATCATCATTGCAGTGGTTGTGCGATGACGTCATAATAGTGTGGTATTCGTTGCTAATTGTGTCGTCTAGGTTGAGGAAAGGCGAAATAGATTTTTCTGCAACCTTGCGAAATTGTAGATTACATTACGTGCGGATGGCTGTGTATAGTAGAACTTAGTAGCTGGGATTAGCACTGTTAAGAGTACGAGCCCCTTCTCACTTCAGTTGGCGCAACTATTGAAATCTTAGTTTTTTTCTTATCAAACACAAATAATAAAAATGTAGCAGGGTGTTATAGGTTTAAAATATTAACAATGAATATTTTGATAATATATAGTAGAAAACACCAACTTTATCACTCCCTAATCAAATTTGCAGCATAAAAATAACACATGTTGCAATTACAGCATATCAACCTATTTTCATTTAAATGCAAAATAAGCCTATAACGCATAGGTGGCTGTGAAAAATAAAAGCCATGACATCTGTTTTTATCAATCACAGCTGTCAGAATACGTTTAAAATAGTTTTAGGTAGTTAAGGTTTTCAAAATGGGTAGAGGAAAGGTTATAGTGAGAAAATTCGGTTACTGTTAATTAAATTTTTTTAATTCTGGGAAATCAATTGGAATTGTAAAAATTTATTATCTCGGGTTTTTTATTTTCATCTATTGTACTACCAGAATGCATTGTCGATAAAAGTAGCACAGATTTAGACTTCTTGGGTGTGAAGGACACCAAGGTTTTTTGGTTGTCCAATATAAATTGAGAAGACATAATTTCTTTTGGTTTGTTTGGGAGAAATGATGGAGGAATTTCCCTCTTGTTTTTTCTGAGAGTACCCACAATGGTCAAATTGTAGTCAACAAGCATTTTGTCAGCCAGTGGGATGTAAACCAATTGTCCATCGTCAAATTGCGTCCGGTTCCGTGAATGGGTTCTGTCAGTTTTCTCACGTAATAAGCTGGGAGAGGTTCTTTATCTGGCCTATTTTCTTTGCCGATATATGGAATAGCAGTAACCATATAATATGTGCGTGAATCACACATCGTTACAACTTTGATTCCATATTTGTCAGGTTTTGATGAAATATATACTCTAAAATGGCAATTGCCTCGAAATCCCAATAACTGTTCGTCGATGGTACAATAACTGTGAGGAGTATAGTATTTTGTACAGTTAGATATAAACATTTCCCATATATTACGTACTGGAGAAAATTTATCTTCTCGGTCTCTCATGGTTTTGTCGTCAAATCTGAGGCAAGATATCAAAAATCTAAACCTTGTTTCACTCATTATGCATCGATACACTTCTGGTCCATGCTTTGACCACATTTCTGCTGTAGTTAGTTGATTGTCTTTTCTACAACCTGTCATATAAAGCAGTCCCATCAAAGCCAAGATCTCTTCAACGTCTGTCTCGTTAACAAAGCCACAATTAGCAACATATTTCCCTCTTTGTCGTTCTATTTCCATATTTGTATGCACCACTATAATATCTATAACATTCGCGCAAAAAAATAACTTCCATGCCTCTAATTCCTTTGAAATATTTTTGGCCGCACCTTTTGGTCCTGGAATACATGAAACAATGTTTCGCTTAGGTGTTCGAGTACGACATGGAAGCTCAGTGCTCCAAATATGTCCATTTTTTCCTTTTATTACTTTGCCAGGAAGTTGTTGTTCTGTCTCACTCTCTACTTCACTATCATCCGTTGAGTAGGTGCTCTCCCTGTCGGACTGAATTGAAACATGGTCGTCATAGTCAGTGCCGTCATTATCTGAATCAGGTTCATTGTCGAGTTCTTCATTCCATCGTAACAGAGTTTCTTCAAATTTGGGATCATCTGGTCGGACAGCCATCTAAATAAATTACGTAATCTAGTATGTGGAATAAAATGAAAATACCAGTTTAAGCTTACCTGGGGTTACTCGTCACACCAAACACAAAATATCATATAAACTATTGCACTGAACAAAAATGTGCGACCAACAACACACACACTTTAACGTCAAATGAACATAGCGGGATCTCCGATGTTGCCAATTTATGCACAAAAAATTAGTGAACATTTGAATTTTCTTTGGGTTGATGCGAAACCCCACTCAGCATTACAGGGTTAAGAAGAATAATCATGAAAAACAGGCGTGCCAATTATTTACAATTAAGTGCTCTGTGTAGTGACGCTGTTGGAAGGATAATTTCGAGGTCCACAACTCATAGAGAGGCCCACAAACTGGGATCTAGCACTTGCAAGGTAAGTTTTCTTATACACAAAAGTGAAGTAAAAACTCTAAAGTTGCACAACTTGTTTATAGGCCAAAGAAAAGCCACTATTAACTCCACTGCAAAAGAAAAATCGGCTTAGATGGGCTAAAGAACATAGACAATGGACACCTCAACAATGGTGTGCAATACAATGGAGTGATGAGGCCCGATTCAAAGTTTGTGTTGGTGACAGTCGCTGTAGAGTTATTCGCAAAAAAATTAAGCATTCCATGTTGACTGTCTGAAGAGAAAAGTGAAACTTCCAGCATCCATTATGGTCTGGGGCAGCATGTCATCAAAAGGAGTAGGAAAATTTCATTTTATTGATGGAAATGTGGATACAAACAAATATTTGGCAATTTTAGAAGAATCGCTTTTACCAGTGATGGAAGAATGTTTGACATCCGGCCAAGATTGTATGATTCAGCGAGATGGTGCAGCGTGCCATACCTCAAAAAAGGCTATAAAATGGATGGAAGGAAATAATGTACCACTTTTGAAATGGATTTCTAGCAGTCCAGATCTGTCATCTATTAAAACTTTGTGGCACGAGATGAAAACGGTTCTACGACAACATCCTGCTCGTACAATCACCGAACTTAGACAAAAGCTTCAAGAAATATGGGATTGTTTTACACGAAATTTTTGCCAAAACTTGATTAACACTATGCCCCAAAGAATTTCAGCCGTAATAAAAAATAAAGGTGATGTTACCCAATGGGAATCTTTCAATTAACTTCGCGCATTTATTCGCACATTGTTTATTTGTTCAGATGTTCTATTAGTTATAGGTCTAAGTGATTTCAAATATGTATTTTTTACGATTAGAGTGTATCTAAAATGTTTTTGAGAAAATAAATTGTTTTAGAAGTGAATAGTTTCGTCATGTTTAGTTTATAAAGGCATTTTTTGGTACAAATCTTGAAGTGGGCCAACTGAAGTGGGAAAGGGCTCGTATACTTATCTCAGCTGCGAGTTACAGAATTTAATACTCAAGCTATCCAGTAACACACTTTACTCATAAATCCGACATTTTGAAATTGATGCCTTCTTCAGGGTTATTCGTTTTTACTTTTTCACTCGTTTTGGATTAAGTTTTAATTACTAACTTGGTTAAAGTTAGTGTCATTTGATTTCTCAAAGTTTTTATATTGGTACATGCATCCACTGTCCTGTATTTTTTGTTTGTTAGTGCATGCTACTTCTAAGGCATACTCTAGATAGCGCTACGCTTTAGCTGCTGAGTTCTAGTGCACAGTCATGGTGAAAGGGTAATTTAAGAAAAACTGATTTTCAGTCGTCCTGTAAAAACCTGGTTCTAAGTACGGAAGTTCCATGGAACATTGTTTATGGCAACTTATCTTTTGTATTATAAATCCGAGTTTGCCATCGTACACTCGGTAACAACTTCTGTTGTTAGATTGCGTGCCGGATTTCCTCTAACAGCACTTGTAATGAGTCTCATTTTAAGATAATGCCCTTCTCAGTTTTTATGCTTTCCAAAGGTACCGTTAAACGTTTAATACCTGTACCTACTTCATGATGCCACCGTTTCAGTGATTTTTTTCAGCACAAACCTCTAATCCAGTCAGAGCGCTTAGAGGCGGTCATGGCCTTACTTACAACAGTGCTGCGGTGATATTGATTTCCAGAACTCAATAGTATTGTAGGTTCCTACCGCACTTGCGCATTACACTGTGAGAGAAGTAATCAATATTTGCTCTACTAAGGCTTTCGACTAACAGATGGCGCCTCGAAACGAACATTGGTAGATCACAGTGGCGCTCTACCAAAAAGTGGTAAAAGCATGAAACTATGCTTAGTACTTACCTTATGTGACCTTTCAACCAACAACTTTTAGTAAAACTTTAGTTACTTAATTCACTTCATCCCAATTAACATACCATTGTTGGAGACTTACTTGTTTTTTCATGCTAAGACAATCTTCATATGATTGGGAACTCTCCTGAATTTTAAATAAGAGCAAAATATTGGAAACCATGAGCCAGAATGCTTGTTAAGCATTAGTATTCCCTATTGCGACCTACTTAAAGGATTTCTAAATATTTGAAAGACTTCTTCGATAGTTTAAGCAAGTTATCTCACTTGCATAGCAAGAGCTCATCTACCATTGTTATTAACTGCCAAAACGAGCTAATAGGTAGGTATAGTTAAAATGGAGTTGCTAGGTAATTCTCAAATTTATCTACGATTGTATATTCTAATGGAGCTGACAAGAGTATGACTAATCAATTGATCGGTTATTATAATCTGCTTTCATAACGTAGGACGGATGCGAATTAATCGACGTTTTGGTTTTATATAAAATCAGACGAGTGTTAAATGCTAGAATGTGTCTGTGTCAGTTATTTTTAATATGGTACCAAATCCGAAGAAATATACTAAGTGACATATAAATCCGAACACCCAGTTTAAATGGTTTTATTTTAATAAAAGTTGGTGAATGAATTTATCTTACTGTAGATAACAAGTGAAAAAAATTTCAGCCTTATCAGTTGGACATTCCGGTTTTTATACTGCTTTTTTTTAATTCACTAACGCTCTAAAAATGAATATTTCAGCCGCAGTAAAGAATCAACGTTGGCGGATTTTGGTTCTTGACATCCTTTACGATCGGTTACGATGCCTAGAGTATGGAGACCTGTACGATTTCGTCAACTTAGTGAGTTTGATAGGGGCCGTATAGTGGGACTTCGGGAAGCTGGACTTTCTTTTCGGGCAATTGCAGTTAGAGTGCAAAGAAGTGTAGACACTGTGGTTAGGTGTTGTCAGGCATGGCTTCGAGAAGGCCGTACGCAAAGAGCAAGGGGCACTGGACGCCGCCGTAGAACAACAGACCGTGAAGATCGCCGCCTAAGATTATGTCCTTAAGGGACCGTTTCTCCACTACCAGGTCCATTGCAAATGAATGGTTTGCAGAACACGGAAGACCTATTGGCATGCGAAGTGTTTACCGACGAATGAGAAGTTTTGGCTTGTTTTCATACCGGCCACACTGGGTCCTCCCTTTAACTCGAGAACACCGACGTAATCGCCTTGAGTGGTGCAGACAACGGTCACTCTGGGATCAGGAATGGAACTGTATTGTCTTTAGTGAGGAGTCTCGATTTTGTTTAGGCATGCACGATGGTCGTGCCAGGGTTAGATGGCGACGTGGTGAAAGGAGGAATCCACAGTTTTTTGTTGAAAGACATGTTCATCACACTGTTGGAGTTATGGTTTGGGGTGCTATAGCTTATGGTTCCAGGTCACCTTAAATCTTCATCAGAGGTAAGAGGTTATATCCGCGAAGTTCTAGAACCCCATCTTTTACCCTATCTTGACACCCTGGCAGATCCAACTTTCCAACAAGATAATGCCCGACCACATGTTGCAAGAGTCACAATAGACTTCTTTCAACATAATGATGTCACATTGTTACCATGGCCACCAAGATCTCCCGACTTATCCCCAATTGAGCACGTGTGGGATATGATGGGTAGGAGATTGCTCAATTTGCAACGTCCTCCTCAGACTCTAGAAGCACTTCGAGAGGAGTTGGTGGTTGCCTGGAATGAGATACCACAGTAGGACATTGACCACCTGATCAGAAGCACGCAGACGCGTTGGAGAATGCGTAGCACATCAGGGTGCATCCACACATTATTAAAGGTCAAACGGCTTTAAAGCAGTGCAATCATTTTTAAATGTTTGTCATTTACTTATTATGCTTCATTAAGTACTTATACAAAATTTTATTAAAATAAAACCATTTAAACTGGGTATTCGGATTTATATGTCACTTAGTATAAATTGGATCTAAAAGAGTGAGTGTCGATTCAGTTATCCTAGCCGGTTCAGATATGACCTGTTTCAGATTATAAGAATCAAGGCATTTAGTCAAGTTGTTACAAACTAAAAACAAATTAACATTGATAGTGGAGGACGACATGTTGAACACCTTCTTTAAATACAAAAAAGTGCAGTGTGGGTTTTAAAAAGAAAAACAATGTATGTATCAAAACTATGTTCGCTATTTATAAGTGGATTTTTTTATTAGGTTCAATAAACTTTCACACACCAGGTGAAGCGCTAAGACAGTTAGTGGTAAGTCCGTTTTTTTTAATTGTTTGCATTTTACGAGTACATTATCAAATAATGAAATAATACCTAAGAGCCAAAAATGACAAACTCTATCTTTATTTACACTGCGTTCCGTCACAATTTGCATCTGGCATTGCGGCGTTGTCTGATTTTATTTTACTTTAAAGTCGCTTTTCTCTAAAAAAATGCCGTTTTGACCCGCATGTTATATGAAACTTTCTGCTTCTTTTAACCTCCTCCATCACCCACTTAAATAATGACTATCTTAACGTTTACACCCTGTATATCATAATGAATTTTTAGACTGGAAGCAATTTTCCATATGTTTTGTGCCTGGTTCTTTCTTTGGCACTCGATGAAGAACCTGGTTTTCCAATCACCCTAGCCTAGCTAGGTTGGAACGGTCCGAAAATTATTTATCAGAATATGATAACGAGATGATATTAAAGAAAGACTTACCTGTGCGACTTTTTCACCCATTTTCGGCGTATGAATCCCGCTTTGAAAGTACTTTGCCGATCCATTGTCTTGGAACGAAAACTGCAACAAACAAAACACGTAAAACTACAAACTAACACAAACGACACTTCCACGAACCATAAATTCACTTGAAGCGATTGACACATCATGAAATTGCGGCATTTCCAATGTTTTCAGAGGTTTTTCTTCTTACAACAAAACACAGTTTAAATATAAAACGCGGTTTTACTCGCCCAGCATTATAGAGCAGCTTGTTAGTTTTTTCGGAAAAGCAGTTTTATTTATTCATAAAAATTATAAATAACTTTGTTTACTGATCTCAAAATAGACTTGGATTCGATGATAGAGTGTTTGGTCGATCGTTATTAATCAATATTTTTGCTAGTTTGATTGTTTTAACAAGTATGTGGGCCGTAAATATTAGTTTCGTACATGCAAACATGCCCACAGTTGATTCATATTAGCATGTAAAACTGTTTTATAAGGTAATAAAGCCTTTTTAATAAATCGCGTATTTTGGATACAGTAGATTCAACATCAAACCGAACAAAGAGCAGGTTACACGCTGTCATTTTAAATAGTCACACCCGATGATAAACACAAGATGAATCTTTCTGTTTGGAATTATGTTTAGATTATACAGGGTGTTTCAGAACTAAGGGATCAAATTTCTAGGGGTTATTCAGTGTAACAGTAGAAAATATTTGAGTATAGGGACCCATATATCCGGAAAAGTGTATCTACGGCACTACGGCCCTAAGACGCGTTAAAATTTAGAAATACGATGAATTGCCTAAATAGGATTTAAAGCATTTAATTTTTGCCTTTTGTACAAGATACGAGGGATGTCTTTTAAGCTTTGCATATGGAAATAAAGCAACACGCTAGGTAGTTTTAAATTACTGAATCTTAACCTCACCCTTTAATAAACTTAAATTCAAAGTTTTACAACAATACGTGCAGTGTTCTCACTATAGTGAATTTTTAAGTGTCACCAAGTCATTAGAAAAGTGGAACTCAACCGAGAACATTTTTGCACCATAATTCATTACAACTTTCAGAGACAATTATCGCAACAAGAACGCCTTGCTGAGTTATAATTTATCTGAAGTCACTGGAAACACTGTGAAATACCGGGTGCGTTTTATATATCTATATTTAACACGCTCTGTTGCTGCAAAAATCGCCAAATTTCGCAGCAAATATCCCCCGTATAAGATCAAAGGCAGTTTCACCGGTCCACGTGCAGTAAAGCACGCCTATGCGTGGACATAGCCAATGAGAAAGCGTGTATTTCAGAGCTCCGAACAAGTGCAGGTGGCTACTGAAAATTGAAACAGTTTAGCCAGTGCCGTGTAGCGGTGAATAAACGTGTTTTCTTTAGCCTGTCCGTGTTTTTTCATAGATTTTATTAGTTTGTGTGTTTTTGACTTTTGAATACTCAGTTTACTTGTTGATTTAATTGTTATGTTGATTGTTCTTGTGTGTCCTAAATATGGCTCTTTGGAGACCTTGGGAAAATGCTCCAAGCCACGAGGAGATGGTTGATGAACCTGTGCAGGCAGAATTCTTTCATAAAGATTTAGAGGAACAGATCCAAAGAGTAATCCTAAATATGTGTGATTGTCTGAAAAACGAAAATCCAGATTCCTCGCAAAATCAAATTTTAAACAGAATTTGTATCCTGACAAAAATCAGTCGGTCTACCATTTATCGGGTTATAAAAAGGGGAGATGTAGTCAACCATTCCTTCCACAGAAAGCACATAGGGCAAGAATTAAAAAGAATGGACGTGGGTTTTCAGGAAGATATTCGTCGTATAATATACGGATTTTATAAAGAAAATTTGGTGCCCACGTTGGAAATGATACGGGATAAATTAAAAGATTATCCTGAAGATTTTTTCAATTACAAATGCTTAGACTCACTGCACTGTATTGTAAAACTGTGTGGTTTTCAATACAAAAAATTAGATAAAAGAATGGTGATTATGGAGTCGTCTCGAATCGTTGAATTGCGCCAAGAATTTGTGCACAAAGTTAAAATCTATAGAGAGCAGAAAAGAAATCTGGTTTACCCGGATGAAACGTGGTATGATACCAATGATGTTGTGCAGTACGGCTGGGTTGACGACAGCAACAACTGCATTTCAAATGCACCATGCAACCGTGGAAAACGAATCATTATTCTCCATGCTGGCAGTGAAAATGGATTTATACCTAATGCCTTGCTGTTATCTGCCAAAAATATCAAAGAATCATGTGCCGACTATCATGAGGACATGACCTCCGACTTATTTGAAAAGTGGATAGAGCAGCAGTTAATACCAAACGTTTCCCCAAATTCAGTGATCATTATAGACAATGCGCCATACCATTCCCGACAGCAAAACAAAATTCCGAATACAGGCACAAAAAAACAAGACGTTATTGATTTTATGAAGAATAAGGGAATCGAAATACCACAAAAATCAACCAAAGCCATATTATTGGATCTTATTAAAAGACAAAAATTTGAAAAAGAGTATGTTGTTGACAATCTGCTTCAGCAAAATGGCCATGAAGTATTACGTCTACCACCCTATTACTGCATTTTTAACCCGATTCAGTTGGTCTGGGCTGCTTTAAAAAAAAGTAAGAAAACATAATCACACCCCTCAGATAAGTGAATCGCTATTGGCCACAATAAGAGATGCAGTATCTCATATTGCTGCCACAGACCTATGGAAGCAGTGTTCTAGGCATATTATTGAAAAAGAAAATGAATATTGTGTTTTGCCTCCTGTAAATCCCGTTGTAATTCCTCTACAAGATGATTCTAGCGACAGCTCCGAAGGCGAGGATGATATATAAATACCTATTATGTAAGTCTTTATATACCTTTTTATAAGCCTACCTGCTATGTAAATATTTGCCTATGTCAAACGTTGGAATTCTGTAATTTTTCCATTTCTTAACTTTCAGTCAACATAAATTAAACTCCCAATATAAGTATTTTTTATCCCAAATCAAAAAAATAAGAAGATGGTAAAATCCATTTATTGTGATATAAAAACATTATTATTATCGTTCTAAATAAATGACCGCACGCCTATGATACGTCATGAAATTACAAAGGACGCGCCGACCAAAGGTTTTTATGCTATTTCATGTGACTTCAGATAAAGTATACTGTCTGTTTTCGGAAAATGTCGATGCTGTGCGCAAACTCATCATTGAAGATAGACATGTGACATATCGCGAGATTGAGGCGTCCTTGAAGATCTCAAAGACCTCAATTCAAAAAATTTTACATGAAGAATTAGGAGTAAGAAAATCAGTTTTTCGTTGGATACCCCACCTGTTGACTGAAGAGCAGAAAGCCAGGATTCATTGGTGTCAAAAAACGCTTGACCATTTTAGTTCCGGAAACTCAAAAAATGTGTACAGCATTGTTAGTGGTGATGAATCGTGGATTTACTGTTATGAACCAGAAAATAAACGACAGTCGGCTGTTTGGGTGTTCCAAGGTGAAGAAAAGTCAACAAAAGTCATCCGTTCTCGAAGTGTTTCGAAAAAGATGGTCGCGACATTTGTGTCAAAAGCGGGTCATATTGCAACAATTCCTCTTAATGAACAAATAACTGTTACTGCGAATTGGTATACCACCACTTGTTTGCCAAAAGTCATCACCCAGCTTCGAAAAATCAACCTCGAAAGAAGAATCATCCTCCACCAAGACAGTGCAAGCTCGCATACAGCCCAAAAAACCAAGGCAGTATTTCACGGAAGAAAACGTGGAATTATTGGACCATCCTCCATATAGTCCTGATCTAAGCCCTAACGATTTCTTTACTTTCCCGAAAATTAAAAACAGACTGCGTGGTCAAAGGTTCCAGTTACCAGAAGAAGCAGTTGACGCATTCAAAAATGCCGTTTTGGATCTGCCAGCAAACGAGTGGAATGTGCTCCGAAAATTGGTTCGACCGCATGCAGATGTGTATGAATCTTCGAAAAACAATAAAGTCATTTAAAACTACCTACCGTGTTGTTTTATTTCCAAATGCAAAACTTAAAAGACATCCCTCTTATCGACGTTAACGATAAATAAACAAACCTCAACAGATTTCCATTGCTTACTTCTTTCCGTAGACACCGAACTACTCCTGGTGCACTTGTTTCTGGAGCCATTGTTTTCACACAAAATTGACACTTGTATCATAGCTACCTAAGCACAGTACCGTCATTCGTCATCCGATTTTCCGGGATCCTTACATCATTTGAGATACGTATCGCAGCAAAAATTGGCTAAAAGCGGAATATCTTTACGGTAAACATTTATCACCGCAAAGCAGTTTCCACTCACACTGACGGATTGATAGCGCGGAGCAATGTGGCGATTTGAGATCGGAAATATGAGTGGGCGATTATGCTCGTAGAGCGGGGGAGTGATGTGAGGCGACGTCGTTTGTAAACCAAATATTATACAATTGTTCTTTGAGAAACTAAGCATACAATTAAATACCGGGTGTTTCAAACTCGACCGCCGTGTATTCATGTAACCAACAAAATACTGCCTAGAAAGTTTCGAAATTCAAAGTACTTCCGAAGAGAGACGGAAAAACCAATTTTTCCTAAATTTGTTTTGCCACTTTTTTCCTCGTAACTAGAATTTCAATATGACGTTTCGTCAGCTGTCCTTCACCATCACCTTTATTTTTTCTCAGCGACGCTATATTGGACTTTTGCATAGGTGAACAGAGTTTCTAATTCTGATTCCAAAAATGTATATGTAATATGTTATACATTGACATTGCCAAAACTTAGCTATTTCAAGAAAAAGAAACACAGAATTTCCTAAGTAGGTATTGGAACTATCAGATAGTTTCATATGCCAGATTTATCGCAAAATCAGGTTTAGTTTTCCTGACTATATCTGCGATGAAATTTCAGAATAAACTACATGTTATTGCGACTTTTTCCCCTCTAGAAGATTCCTCCTTTCACCACGTCGCCTTCTAACCCTGGCACGACCATCGTGCATGCCTAAACAAAATCGAGACTCGTCACTAAAGACAATACTGTTCCATTCCTGATCCCAGAGTGACCGTTGTCTGCACCACTCAAGGCGACTATGTCGGTGTTCTCGAGTTAAAGGGAGGACCCAGTGTGGCCGGTATGAAAACAAGCCAAAATTTCTCATTCGTCGGTAAACACTTCGCATGCCAATAGGTCTTCCGTGTTCTGCAAACCATTCATTTGCAATGGACCTGGTAGTGGAGAAACGGTCCCTTAAGGCCAATAATCTTAGCCGGCGATCTTCACGGTCTGTTGTTCTACGGCGGCGTCCAGTGCCCCTTGCTCTTTGCGTACGGCCTTCTCGGAGCCATGCCTGACCTAACCTAACCACAGTGTCTACACTTCTTTGCACTCTAACTGCAATTGCCCGAAAAGAAAGTCCAGCTTCCCGGAGTCCCACTATGCGGCCCCTATCAAAGTCACTAAGTTGACGAAATCGTACAGGTCTCCATACTCTAAGCATCGTAACCGATCGTAAATGATGTGAAGGACCAAAATCCGCCAACGTTGATTCTTTACTGCGGCTGAAATATTCATTTTTAGAGCGTCAGTGAATTAAAAAAAAGCAGTATAAAAACCGGAATGTCCAACTGATAAAGCTGAAAATTTTTTCACTTGTTATTTACAGTAAGATAAATACATTCACCAACTTTTATTAAAATAAAACCATTTAAACTGGGTGTTCAGATTTATATGTCACTTAGTATATTTGAAACGCATGCGCTTCTTTACCTTCTGTCTCCTAATATTGGTCATCATTGGTACCAAATTCTATTCGATTTTCTGCTTTCTTAAGGAGAGCTTCAAATGTCAGGCTCATCCAGTTTCTCAACCAGATAAGTATACTTTTTCCTATGCCACACCTTCCAAATGTTCAAAGTTTCCGCATGTCTTAATTATTATTTGTCTACGCCAGACGGAGACAAATAATTCAACAAATATACAAAAATAGAGCTAGACCTTCTAACGGGTGATTTCTTAAGGGGTATAGGTTTTGATTTTCAAAAAAAAAACACAATAAATTTGAAAAAACGATTAAATCTTTATTTGAGTCGATAGAACGGTCGATATAATTTAATGTTTAAAGATTATTTCATGTAAATGTTGGCCGCGGCTCCGCTTTAGATGGCCCATGCGCATGGTCCAATTTTGGCACACTCTCTCCAACATATCGGCCGGTATCTCACGAATAAATGCTTCAATATTGGCTTCGAGTGCGTCAATCGTTGCTGGTTTATCCCTGTAGACATTAGCCTTAACATGGCCCCGCAAGAAATAGTCCAACGGCGTTAAATCACACGATCTAGGCGGCTAATTGACGGGCCCCAAACGTGAGATAAACTGTTCACCGAACTCGCCTCTCAATAGGGCCATTGTTTCGTGTGCGGTGTGGCATGTGGCACCGTTTTGCTGAAACCACATGTCAGCCAAGTCCAGCTCTTCCATTTTGAGCAAAAAAAAGTTTGTTATCATCGCACGGTAGCGCTCGCCATTCACAGCTACGTTCCGGCCATTGTCGTCTTTGAAGAAGTACGGCCCGATGATGCCACCGGCCCATAATCCACACCAAACAGTGATTTTTTCGGGATGCATTGGTAGCTCTTGCAATGCTTCTGGCTGGTCTTCACTCCAGATGCGGCAATTTTGCTTGTTAACGTACCCATTCAACCAGAAATAAGCTTTGTCGCTGAACACAATTTTTCGATAAAAATGTGGATCTTCCTCCATCTTTGCCAGCGCCCATTCACCAAATTGGAAACATTGTGGGAGGTCTTGTGGCTTCAATTCTTGCACCAGCTGTGTCTTATAAGGTTCTACATCCAAATCATGTCGCAACATTTTCCACGTAATGGAGTAACAGAGGCCCAATTGCTGCGAACGGCGGCGAATCGACATTTCACGGTCATCACTAACACTGGCGGATACAGCCGCAATATTTTCTTCAGTCCTCACTCTACGTCTGCGAGTTGGTGGTTTAATGTCCAATAATGTAAACTGGGTTCGAAATTTAGTCACAAGCTTCCGAATAGCTCCCTCAGTCGGCCGACCAAATTGCCCATAAATTGGAAGCAGTGCTCGATGCACTCTCTTAACCGATCATGAATTTTGATAGTAAAATTCAATAATTTGCAAGCGTTGTTCGTTCATAAGTCGATTCATGGTTAAATTATAGACCAAACTGAACAAGTTTGACAATGACACAAGACACGATTCACGCGTCATCTGTCAAAAACAGTGTTGCCAAGAAGATACTAGCAAAAAATCACCCATTAGATACTTTCAGAAGCCCAAAAATGAAACTCGAGACAGAATAAAACGAAGTCTGGGAATAATCTATCGTGTTGTTTTACTGAGTAACTGATTTGCATATTTTTTAGTTCATCCTCGCAATCGTTGAAAAGAACAGATGTGATGCCAACGTCGATATCTATAAGAAATAAAATGTTTGGCAAGATTCACAAGTTTGGAACATTCTTTTAAAAAACCTTGGGGTGTTGCTAGAGTTTTGCTTTATACTTTAATAATACGAAATCAGAGTTACATAAACTAAATTATACAAAAAGAAGAACAGAAGAAAATCAAGGCCGTTGAATATCGATGCAATGTAATCGCGCTTCAGTATAAAATTTCTCATACTCAGGAAAATAGTCCGTCAAGATAAACTAAAGCTTGCATGCCTGTTTTTTTGGAAAGGTTTGTGAATGTTCACGGGAGCTTACAACAATATTACTTGAACAGTTATAAAAATAGTGTAACTATAATCGTTAGATTGAAGGAATAATTTCTGGAATTTACGGAAAAACATATCTTCGTATATGCCAGGTCATTGCGATGCAAATGGAAGTATCGAATTAAAATATTGTCGAATCTCAATTTACCTTCACTATATGCCATTATCAACATTGTGTAACCAATAAAAACACAAGAATTTATGTTTGCCTTTGAAGTTGGTTGCAAGATTAAATCTGTTGGCTATGCTAGCTTTGTGTGTTTGAATTATTTACTCTGTACAGTCGTTGATCAAGTAGCAATAGAGACTAAAATAATAAGCAAGCAATTTAGCACTCAAAACACATGGTTATTAAAGCATGTAGTAAAACTACTATATTTATTAGCTCTGAAATACAGCGACAGAATATTTTCGATTTGGTTATTTTAGAGGCAAGATAAATGTTTTCTAGTCAATTTGAACTGAAGGCGATAAAAATTGTGTGGAATAAATTTACTTAGTGCTTGCTGTGCACCGACTTAAATCTGTCTTACATTTATGGAACGGAAAAGTCCTAAGCATGATTAGCGACAAGTATAATACCAGTTCTCAAATTTTCTAGCCCCTTAAGACACTTTGATAAGCACCAGAAGACGAAGTTGGGTTTCTTTTATAACTCAGAAGCATCCACGGTTCTTGACTACGCCTAAACCGATTAAAAAAATCTATAAGGTATTTTCATTATTGGCATAGCAGTATCATCGTGATAAAATTTCTCCCAAGGCAGACACACAGACAGATAGACCGACGAGAATGAGTGACATGGTTTTTCGTGATCTACATGTCATATAATATACTAAGTGACATATAAACACCCAGTTTAAATGGTTTTATTTTAATAAAAGTTGGTGAATGTATTTATCTTACTGTAAATAACAAGTGAAAAAATTTTCAGCCTTATCAGTTGGACATTCCGGTTTTTATACTGCTTTTTTTAATTCACTAACGCCCCTAAAATGAATATTTCAGCCGCAGTAAAGAATCAACGTTGGCGGATTTTGGTTCTTGACGATCGGTTACGATGCCTAGATTACGGAGACCTGTACGATTTCGTCAACTTAGTGAGTTTGATAGGGGCCGTATAGTGGGACTTCGGGAAGCTGGACTTTCTTTTCGGGCAATTGCAGTTAGAGTGCAAAGAAGTGTAGACACTGTGGTTAGGTGTTGTCAGGCATGGCTTCGAGAAGGCCGTACGCAAAGAGCAAGGGGCACTGGACGCCGCCGTAGAACAACAGACCGTGAAGATCGCCGCCTAAGATTATTGGCCTTAAGGGACCGTTTCTCCACTACCAGGTCCATCGCAAATGAATGGTTTGCAGAACACGGAAGACCTGTTAGCATGCGAAGTGTTTACCGACGAATGAGAAGCTTTGGCTTGTTTTCATACCGGCCACACTGGGTCCTCCCTTTAACTCGAGAACACCGACGTAATCGCCTTGAGTGGTGCAGACAACGGTCACTCTGGGATCAGGAATGGAACAGTATTGTCTTTAGTGACGAGTCTCGGTTTTGTTTAGGCATGCACGATGGTCATGCCAGGGTTAGAAGGCGACGTGGTGAAAGGAGGAGTCCACAGTTTTTTGTTGAAAGACATGTTCATCACACTGTTGGAGTTATGGATTGGGGTGCTATAGCTTATGGTTCCAGGTCACCTTTAATCTTCATCAGAGGTAACATGAACGCGCAGCGTTATATCCACGAAGTTCTAGAACCCCATCTTTTACCCTATCTTGACACCCTGGCAGATCCAACTTTCCAACAAGATAATGCCCGACCACATGTTGCAAGAGTCACAATAGACTTCTTTCAACATAATGATGTCACATTGTTACCATGGCCACCAAGATCTCCCGACTTATCCCCAATTGAGCACGTGTGGGATATGATGGGTAGGAGATTGCTCAATTTGCAACGTCCTCCTCAGACTCTAGAAGCACTTCGAGAGGAGTTGGTGGTTGCCTGGAATGAGATACCACAGGAGGACATTGACCACCTGATCAGAAGCATGCCTAGGCGCGTTGGAGAATGCGTAGCACATCAGGGTGCATCCACACATTATTAAAGGTCAAAGGGCTTTAAAGCAGTGCAATCATTTTGTAATTTTTATCATTTACTTATTATGCTTCATTAAGTACGAGTACTTATACAAAATTTTATTAAAATAAAACCATTTAAACTGGGTGTTCGGATTTTTATGTCACTTAGTATATGAAGTATTTCTTAATTTAATACGAGAATTAGGAACTCATCTTACACACATCGTATAATTTTTCTGTAACTTGAGGGGCATCTTACAAGTTATCGACTAAATTAGTCAGATTCATTAAATGAAAGACGCCTTTTGTTTGGTCCTATTTGTGTCAAAGGCGCAAATCGCGCAATCGGTCGTGGAAAACTGGTAAAAATAAATGGAATAAATTCAAGCCTACCTTGCAATGCTGCAAAAAGATCTAACCAGCTATAACGTAAAACATGTTACTATTGACCGCTTCTATAAAGATCAGTTATGTGAGAAACGTATGCAAAGAAGAGTTTTGAAATACCTCACCCCCTGACTAAATGCGTTAAGTAGTTATTGCTTGCACTAATATACTCCTTAATGATTGCACTGTAACGAAGGTTGGGATTGGGAACACGTAATGGGTGTCTCTTTGTTACAGAAAGCAGACCCATAAAAAAACAATATTGAACATTCTTGATGAGATGGTGGCCTATAAATAGACATCTCTGGCACATTTTTCTTCTCCGTGAGCGGCGTCGTTACTGGTGCTTTTGGAGGAATTTTCAAACACTCCTATATCTTTTTTACTATTGAAGATGGAAATACGGAATTTGGGGGTTGCGTATTATACGAGCCCCTTCCCACTTCAGTTGGCCCAACTATTGAAATCTTAGTTTTTTCTTATCAAACACAAATAATAAACATGTAGCAGGGTGTAATAGGTTTAAAATATTAACAATGCATATTTTGATAATATATAGTAGAAAACACCAACTTTATCACTCCCTAATCAAATTTGCAGCATAAAAATGACACATATTGCAATTACAGCATATCAACCTATTTTCATTTCAATGCAAAATAAGTCTATAACGCATAGGTGGCTGTGAAAAATAAAAGCCATGACAATTGTTTTTATTATAATTTTTTTAATTCTGGGATATCAAACTCAGAAATTGCAACTTTGTTAGACTTATCGCGGTACAGTGTAAGAAATAATGTTAGAAGATATAATGTAACTGGTTCAGTTAATATTAAACCACGATATGTGAAAAAAAGTAATATCTACAAATGCCGACCGAAGAGCATTAAGAAGAATAATCGTGAAAAACAGGCGTGCTAATTATTTACAATTAAGTGCTCTGTGGAGTGACGCTGTTGGCAGGAGAATTTCGAGGTCCACAACTCATAGAGAGGCCCACAAACTTGCAAGGTAAGTTTTCTTATAAAAAAAGTGAAGTAAAAACCCTAAAGTTGCACAGTTTGTTTATAGGCCAAAGAAAAGCCACTATTAACTCCACTGCAAAAGAAAAATCGGCCTAGATGGGCTAAAGAATATAGACAATGGACACATCAACAATGATGTGCAATGCAATGGAGTGATGAGGCCCGATTCGAAGTTTCTGTTGGTGACAGTCGCAGTAGAGTTATTCGCCAAAAAAAATTAAGCATTCCATGTTGACTGTCTGAAGAGAAAAGTAAAATTTCCAGCATCCATTATGGTCTGGGGCAGTATGTCATCAAAAGGAGTAGGAAAACTTCATTTGATTGATGGAAATGTGGATACAAACAAATATTTGGCAATTTTAGAAGAATCGCTTTTACCAGTGATGGAGGAATGTTTGACGTCCGGCCAAGATTTTGTGTTTCAGCAAGATGGTGCAGCGTGCCATGCCTCAAAAAAGGCTATAAAATCAATGGAAGAAAATAATGTACCACTTTTGAAATAGGTTTCTAGCAGTCCAGATCTGTCACCTATTGAAACTTTGTGGCACGAGATGAAAAAGGTTCTACGACAACATCCTGCTCGTACAATCACCGAACTGAGACAACAGCTTCAAGAAATATGGGATTGTTTTACACCAAATTTTTGCCAAAACTTGGTTAACAATATGCCCCAAAGAATTTTAGCCGCAATAAAAAGGTGATGTTACCCAATGGTAATCTTTCAATTGTTGCTTTGTTAACTTGGCGCATTTATTCGCACATTGTTTATTTGTTCAGATGTTCTATTAGTTATAGGTCTAAGTGATTTCAAATATGTATTTTTTACGACTAGAGTTCATCTTAAATGTTTTTGAGAAAATAAATTGTTTTAGAAGTAAATAGTTTCGTCATGTTTAGTTTATAAAGGCATATTTTGGTACAAATCTTGGAGTGGGCCAACTGAAGTGGGAAGGGGCTCGTATATACCCTTATGTAAAAGTGCCTCGTTTGTCCGTTAGAAAGCGACAAAGTTTTCTTTTTAGAACACATTTTTTAAGATATTTTAAGAACCGATAGTCCGCTTTAAATGAAATTTGGAAGACACATGTTTGGCTAGACGTACTAATATTTGACTTTCAGGAAAGACTCTAAAGTGTTCAAGGATGGTAAAAACTACTCCCACCCCTACAAAAATTAAAGTAGAATTTTTTGGCAACTTACCCCACGCTCTGAATTTTTTGATTCAACAGATTTTTTCAGTTCCTTCTATTTTTGTCTCATAAATCTCGGACAGCTTTCGAGAAAAAAAATTAGTTGTATCAAGAGGATCGCAAGCGTCTCATTAATTCTTTAAGAGTAGTTAGCAAAAATAAACAAGTATGATATTACTTATTACAATTTTATTTAATACCGGCAATAGGGCAAATCTTCCCATATTCAATACGTCTACCATTTTCTTTTCTGCACATAACTTTATGTTGCAAAAAACGTTGACGCTTGATGTTATAAGAAAATTTTGAGAAAGCAGCTCCAACAGCATTTTTGTCTTCTCAAAAACTGTGAGAGATGGCCTGTTTTTATAACAGACAAAAAACGAAGTGCATACAAGCATCTTTTGAATAAAAAAATTGAGAGTCGTTGGGAAAGTTGTGAAAAAATTCTGCAATAACTTACCTAGGGGTGGGTTTGGTTTTTACCCTTTTCGGGTTTCTGTTCCAAATTTCATTCAAATTGGACTATCGGAACATCTGAAAAAACGTGTTTTAAAAAGTTTTGCATAGAGATAAATCATGTCCAATCGACTTATTTTGAGTCTAAGAACACGTGGTACTTCTATGTCCATGGAATATTGGGACACCCTGTAGATGGGTTCAATGGTCAGCCAGATTTTAAACTTGAGCATGAATATCAAAAAAGTTTCAATTCAGGTTCTTCATTCCTTTTTGAAGTGACTGGCCATTTTTTGTTTTAATAGTTGAATGTAAGAATGCAACATTTGACATTCATTCGTTTTGCATAACATGGCCAAGTAATGTTTACGTGTTGTGGTCATTGAATGAAAGGAAAAATAAGCATTTGTTCTGAAAGCAATACTTGACCAGGCGCCATTTTTTTTCGTTTCGTCGCATAAATTTGTACTATCAGTTCCTAGTCACAGAACAAATATTCCCATTGATTTTTAACACCCTCCTAAAAAAAGGTTTTGTCGCTTGGTCAAGTAATGCATAACGCGGTCCAATTGTTGTTATTCGGACAACAACTAAAATATTATGTAACCGCTTCTAATCGTATAAACTAATCGAAAAAACACGTTATCACCACGTTTTCACCACCGGTTGCTGTTCGGAATCCGATAAAAACGACCGAAAGACAGGCGTCGCACGACTGTCGTTGCGTCCCGTCCTTTGGGCGCCGCGTTGGCGACGCTGGACTTGTTTGTGGAGGAGCCGTCGGGACGCCCCGGCGTTCATTGGCCGCGGACCTAGCGGCCGGCGGCGGTTAAACGACCAAAGCAAAAAGACAATTCTGATTGAGTGTTCATGATATTGCTAATTAGCAATTAGCGTTTATAATTTCCGTTCGTTTGATGGAGCAAATATAAATCATATTCAGCTATAACTAACCATTTATAGCCCCTGCCATCATGACGTCATTGAAGCACATGGCTCGGCAGTGGTATCACGTATCTTATACAGGGTGTTGCGTAATGATATGCGAATATTTAAGGGCGTGAATCTACATGAAAAGTTAATGTTATTTTGCTTCATAAACTATGGTCCAAAAATGTTTCCTTACAAAAACTCGGGGTGATGAAGTTTTAGGAAAAACATGGAAATTAATTAATATTTGAGGTTTAAACAACATGTTACGCATTTATCTCGCTTAACATATACCAAGTGACATATAAATCCGAACACCCAGTTTAAATGGTTCTATTTTAATTAAATTTTGTATAAGTACCTAATGAAGCATAATAAGTAAATGATAAAAATTTCAAAATGGTTGCACTGCTTAAAAGGATTCCTCCTTTCACCACGTCGCCTTCTAACCCTTACACCGACGTAATCGCCTTGAGTGGTGCAGACAACGGTCACTCTGGGATCAGGAATGGAACAGTATTGTCTTTAGTGACGAGTCCCGATTTTGTTTAGGCATGCACGATGGTCGTGCCAGGGTTAGGAGGCGACGTGGTGAAATGCGTAGCACATCAGGGTGCATCCACACATTATTAAAGGTCAAAGAGCTTTAAAGCAGTGCAATCATTTTGAAATTTTTATCATTTACTTATCATGCTTCATTAAGTACTTATACAAAATTTTATTAAAATAAAACCATTAAAACTGGGTGTTCGGATTTATATGTAACTTAGTATAATTAAATCAAATAAATCATTTAAAAAAGAACTAAAAAAATGGATTTTACAACAACCAAGGTACTCTGTCCACGAAATTGTAGATCTGAAAAATCATTATCAAAATCAATAACATTTTACTTACACTAACATCCATACTTTTACTTTAGTTCTAATTGTCTGGATATTTTTCCTGACATTACCATAATAATTTACCAAATTTTACAGTATTAACGGTTTTTTTTTACATACACTGGACTATTAGTTTTTATTTTGTACAAACTCAAACACAAGTGTAAACTTTTTTTGGTTGCTTTATGTTTATTGTGCACAATATTTGATATTTACTTGTATTTTGTGACAATAAACATTATTATTATTATTACTATATCTTGTGTGCTTGCGAACTTGCTCGACTGTGTAGTCTACTCACTCACGCAACAGAGGGTTGCTGCGCGCATCCGCGTGACCATAACGTAACTGCGCCTGATGTTTGATGTAGTCCCTTAGGTAAGGGATATCGAGGACTCTGTGAAGGGTATCGTTGGAGACATACCACGGTGCATCAGTGATGGTTCGCAAGGTTCTGTTCTGCAAAAACTGCAGATTACGCATATGCGTTTTGGCAAGAAAACACCATGCTGCACATGCGTAAGCGATTGCTGGTCTGATAATCATCTTGTATAGCCGAACTTTGTTAACCAAACTTAATTGTGAGGTTCTACATAGTAAAGGGAGAGTTGCCGAAACGTAATTTGGAATTTCGTTTTTAACGCTTCAGTGTGATTCTGCCAGGTCATCCCCGTGTCAAGAGTGACACCGAGATACAGTGTACAATAAATAGCCTGCGTTTTCGAGTTGTTAATTTTGATTAGCTACCGATCTGCCCATTCCAATACCTGATCCACCGCACTTTGTAACCGTCGTGAACCAGATTCCCGGTACGCGACTGGGCCACCAGTGCGGTGTCATCAGCGTATAGATAGACTTCACAGTCGCTAGGGCAAGGGACATCATGCGAGATAATTGGCCTTAGAACCGAACCCTGAGTGCCGCCGGCTCTGATGGGCCGTACTGCGACAAGAAATTATTAATTTGATCCGAAATTTCCTACCTTCAAGGAAGGACTTCAAAAGTTTTAGGAGCCAAAATGGAAAGCCCTTTTGAATTAGTTTGTAGAGAAGGCCCTTGTGCCACACTTTGTCAAATGACTTCGAGACATCCAGAAGCAAGACGCCATTACTTTCGTTAAGGGTGAAGTCCCTGGTAACTCGCTCCACAGGCCTAACCGCCTATAACTCCGTGCTATGCTCAGCCCGAAATCCAAATTGCACGTCAGGAATCACATGGTGATCTGGCGAGAAATTCGCAAGGTGACGTAGAATCACCTTTTCAGCGAGCTTAGACGGAGCAGACAGTAGGCTGGTGGGACGATAGTCCTGGAGAAATATCGAACCCACCTTCTTTGGAATCATTATAACTTCCGCAGTCTTCCACGCCGATGGAAAGTACTGGGTCGTTAGCATGGCATTGATAATAGCCACGAGATAAGTCAAGGACTTCTGTGGAAGCAACTTCAGCGCCTTATTAGTGATTTGATCCTCCCCAGGCACTTTACCCACCTTGAGGTCTTTAATATGACCTTGAAGCTCTGCTGGTGTGCAATGCGGGATCTCGGGAGAAGCCGCTGATGTGCTGTGCAACTCTTCAGCTGAAGAATCTTCCGAAAAAGAATCTTCCGAGGAAAAATCACTATTGGCGACACCGGGATCACTGACGCCGTTGGTCCTAAAATAACTCCTGACGGATCTTACAATTTGTTGCTCCTCGTCGAGATCATTATCAAGATCAGACTATGCCCCCAGGACAATGGATGTGCGGGAGTTGTTCTCGCTTTCCGTTTCTGAGCGACTTCGCCACTTTCCAGAG
Source organism: Acanthoscelides obtectus (assembly GCA_963669975.1). Taxonomy (NCBI): domain Eukaryota; kingdom Metazoa; phylum Arthropoda; class Insecta; order Coleoptera; family Chrysomelidae; genus Acanthoscelides; species Acanthoscelides obtectus. Next base: position 14,085,398 of record CAVLJG010000010.1, read on the forward strand.
AGTAGTACTTGAGTCAAGCATCGCCGCCAGAAAGTCGTTCCATTGCTCATTGCGGAATTCATGAAGAGCATTTCTTACTTCATGAACAAGATTCGTCTCTATGCGAATGTCATCGGGATAATGTCGGGACCCTTTTGTACCGGTAGGCCGTCGGCGATACAGATCTCTTCTACCGCTAAGCCAATGGGCTTTGATCCTCAGATATCTCTTCCATCATGTGCCTGCCAGACCGACCCGCCTGACTTCGGCCTCCCCTCCCAACCGTTTCGAACTTCGTACATCCAGAACTGGCCGTTACGACCGCTCCTTTGACCCTGAGGTATCGAGATTGTGTAACAATCTACATGAGGAGGATTTCCCAGTTCTACTAACTTTAAAGAGTTCAAAAATAGGATTAACCAACTGACCTGACATTCAGGCTGTAAGTAATATCTGGCAGCTCTGGGATCTTACTCGACAAAACCCCATCTATACAGTTCTTCTATGAGAAAAGAAAGTTAAAACGACGGTAAAACGATACGACATAGACCCATTCTGTTGGCAGGTTAGTCAACAACAGCGCAACACATGTCTAGATGTCGTTGGCGAATAACTTAAAGTTCGAAAGTTATTCAATCAGTTAATATTGAACGACATGCAACGAACTGTCGGGTTGCAAAGGGAACGGTCGCACAGGGTAAATTGCACCCTTCCGGTAATTGCAGAAAGAACGACAAGTGGTGGTCGTGAGGTGGTGCTTGGAAAGGTCGGCTTACTCGATTTATTCTTTATGCGATCCGATCGATATCAATTGAGTGGGAATAGGATTGCGTGCAAATAGATGGACGTATTGTATGGTGAAAGTGATTGGAAAATTACACGTGTGCGCCTTTGGCTATTTGTTGTATATATCGATAATAACTTTCGCTTTGATCTGTAATGGGTATGTCACCCTAATTGTAAAAGTTTGGGAAAGTTCGCCATCCACCCTCCTTAAATTGTTGCAAAGGAAAGAACAGAGAGTGTGAACTTTTTAAAGAGCTATTCTGTTAACTCGGCAACAGGTCAAGTACAAAATGTAACAAATACATAGTTTTTCTGACAAATTTTCAATATTTATAGTTATTTTAATAGTCTAAGGGCCAATTTTACCAACAACAGTCCATTATTCTCCACCTATAGGGTAACAGACCGTCAGATACAGCGAATGAGCTTGAAGTTCCAATCAACAAATTTTAGCAACCAATAGCTATGAAATGTTGAAAACAAAATACTGTCAAAGTATGAGATGACAACTTGTCATTGAAACATCACCAGCTTATTGAATATTAAGAAATTACATATAATTCAGTCAAAATTTAAAGAAATGTTGGATTTTTGAATAAAATTCATGTTTTAATTACTATTGTTGATTTTTTATTCATGTTTATATTATTTTCTTCAATTGATATTCGACACTGGGTGTTTTTTCCTATAAACCTCTTGCAGATAGCCATTAAGCACATACTTGATGACAGGCTCTACCAAAAGATATTGGTCGTTTCCAAACATTCATTCATTTACTTGCCGTTCATCAGAACCATTATAATAATAATAATAATAATATTTATTCACTCAATGTACAAAGGTAACAAACAATATGAGTAAATAAATATAAAATCAAAACAGGCCCAATAGAAAGCATCGCCTGTACATGGACCAATAAATTTAAGTTGAAACTGTAGAATGCAAATGACAAAAAAGGACAAAAATTAGCTACAGTAGATTATGTATTTAGTTGATGTTCGTATTTATGAGTTTATGAATTTCAGTCCTAGATATAGAATGTAGCCACTTTTTTAAATTTCTTTTGAAACAATTTCCGAAATGTAAATCTTTTAAGTCTTTAGGTATAATTTCATAAAATTTAGGCGCTAAATAGAGATATGATCGCTGCATTATAGATTTATGCGGTTGAGGAACTAGTGTGCCACGAATTTTGTACCTGGTATAATGATTATGTTTAATTTTTTGGTCGGTGTTTACAAATTTATGGTAGTGAGTGATACTGTGTAAGAAATAAAGCTGTCTTATATCATACATTCGAACATCTGCGTATAATTTTTCAGTGGGATAAAGTTTCGGTTTTTTAAATATCATTTTTAGAATACTTTTTTGAAAAACATCTAAATTATAGATATGTGAGGAACATGCAGCTCCCCATGCTAATATACCATACGTGAGATGAGGCTCAATCAGTGCATGGTATAATGTTCGAAGATATTTTTCTGTCAATATATTCCCAAGGTATTTAATTTTGTAGGATACAAATCTAACTTTCTTTAAAATATAATTGACATGGATGTCCCATCGTAAGTGAGGATCTAAAACCACTCCAAGGTATTTTATCTTGGGCACTCTATTAATTTGCATTTTTTGATCATTAATATTGAAGGAGAAATTTGTGTAATTTGGCAGATGTCTAGCATAAGATCCAAATGGTAAAAAATGTGTTTTAGAGTAGTTAATGCTTAATTTTCTACTGTTAAACCACCGAATAATTTTGATAAAATCATTTTCAATTACATTTTTCAGATCAGACCAGTCAGTGCCTTCATATAATATTGCAGTATCATCTGAAAAACTAGTTATTTTCCCAACACAATTAATTTGGAAAATATCATTTAAATATATATTGAATAACAGCGGACCTAAGACAGCTCCTTGTGGGACACCACACTTAATATACATTTCTTTACTAAATGATCCTGATATCTGCACAGATTGTGGGCGATTTGACAAATAACTTTCGATCAGTGAGTACGCGTTTCCTCTGAAACCAATTCTCTCCAATGCTTCTAATAATAATTTGTGATTAACTGTGTCGAAAGCTTTCTTTAAATCAACAAAAATGCAGATTGAAGGGATTCTGTTATCAATATTTTGATGTATTTGATTTACAATTTTAGTTATTGCGTCCGATGTAGCCTTCCCTTTTGTAAATCCATATTGATTTTCACTTAAAATTTTGAATTTTGTGAGGTATCGAATCATTCTAGTAGATAAAACTTTTTCAAAAACCTTTGCTACACTGGATATTATTGATATTGGTCTATAGTTGTTAACATCTGTTTTTGTTCCTGATTTATGTATCGGTATTATATTACCTTTTTTAAAATTGAGGGATATATGCCAGATTCAAAGCATTTGTTGATTAGGTAAGTGAGTGGTTCTGTTATGTCCTCGGCTATAATTTTCAAATGCTCGCTTTTAATACCATCGATATATATATATATATATATATATATATATATATATATATACATTATGGCACCTTAGATTGATATTCCCACAAAACCATTCAGGTTTTTTGATATCCATACCATCCATAAAGTTGAATATTTTTCGTTGTTCAGGAACTGAACAAACATCCATACTATATTCACAGCGATTAAGAAATTCCCAAATATATGCCTTAAAGCTACCAGCAAACCTAAAGCCTGCAAAAAAAACTACAAATTTGACATATTTTTCTTTTTTCACGAGTACACATTCTAGGTTATATTTATATTAGACATTATTTGAATACAGCTGATTATTGCATTTCAAGGAGTGACACATGTGTGGGATCTGTCAACTCTTGGTACCAGTCACAAAACATATACTCTGAAGGTTTAATTCCATGCTATTCAATGACAACACGGTGACTTGTGTGGTTGTCAGCGGCCATTTTGTGAGGGTGCGACAGGGTTGCCAGATTGTGCATTAATATCCCGTTTCACCCTCCTGATCCCAGTGGAGTAAGTTCTGCCAACTGTTAGTGATAGTAAATAATACATGTACGTTAAGCGCTGATGCTGTTAGTGATCAAAGACTTGTATTGTGTAAATTGTCCCTGTATCGACAAAGCTCTCGTCAAAAGTTTGTCACATACTATGATTATAAAAACTTAGATCATGGCCTGTTCATGATGGAGGTACGCTCCATTCCTTGGCGTCACATCTATACTGTACAAAGTATCCTCGACTTTGGAGAGAGGCTGTACTATGCCCTTTACCTAAGATCCCTGCTCCAACTGTACAGTACTCACACATTCAATCTTATGCTGATGACACGCAGCTTCTGTTTCATTTTGAACCATCTCTTGTGGAACAGGCAAATGATTAGTTAAGTTACCATTATATTGCCTGTATTTGGATTAGTCTGTTTGGTAATTATGTATAAATAAGTAAATAAATAAATAATTTTCCATAAGGCAAGGCTAATGCTGTTTTGTCGACGTAGAACCTATTAAAAAATATTCCGTATTTTATCCATTAGTTCTGTTAGAAACTTGATTTTACAAGCAGGTAAAATAACTGACTCGAAATGTTGTCCACAGTTCGTGCAAACTATTTTTGTTTGAATACATTGACAGAAGATCAATACTGTAAAGCATGTGATGTCTTACAATACGATAATTTCCATTATTTCATTGTATTGTACCTATTCACTGCGTTCGTTCATCTTTATTTGTAATATCCTGCTTTCAAGTCTAACTGACTACAAATGAAGGAATGTATTATTCAGAGGTAATAAAACTCACATTATTGTGATTCCACTCGCACCTGATGTTAGTGTCCTCCTCTGCATCAACTTTCTGAACAAACAACTGTTCAGTACTCATATCCTGATCGCGCACAGTCGATTTCGAGTCCGCTTTTTTCAGGAGAGGCGCCATCGAGGGCAACTTCTACAAAGTGACTGGAAGTTTCCTTGCGTACTCACACCGGCTGTGCCACGACTAGTTGCATATTTTATTAGAGCGATCGTCGGACAGCTATATGAACGCTCTAATGACCATCGGCATGTTCCTCCGTCAGTTGCACGGATGACATTGATTTATTGGAAATTGTGCAGGGTCGTAGTACAGGTGACAAATGATAATTACAATATTTATTGTGGCCGAACATTCAGAAGTGGGATACTCCACATTTCGATAAAATTATTTATTCGCTGTTTATTCGTGACGTCTCCTGTCCCAGCAACGCTCCCAACTGCGGTGGTAGCCCAGTAGTGTTCTAGGAATCTAGTTCACGACGGGCTGCAAAGTGCGGTGGACTAGGAATTGGAATGGGCGGATCGGTGGCTGATCAAATTTAATCATTTGAAAAAGTAGGCTATACAGGGTGACAGGTAAATAGGTGTAAAACATTTTAGGAGGTGATAGTACAGCTCCTTTGCTATCAAAATTAGTATATAATACCATACCCTATATTCAAAGGTTAAAAAGTTATGGAAGATTGCATTTTTTTAAAAAACAACCCAGATTACAGTGTAAAATAGTTGAGATAAAAAAAAGTTGGTGATTAAACATTATTTTTTTGGTGGTTTCAGGTTATTATTTAAATAAATAATTCTCATAAATTAAAAAACATATGAAAACACTACTGAAAACGTATTTATTTTCATTTAAATGTTAAATGAAAATTTTTATTTTCAACTTTCACATTAAGAAGTCTTTTTTTTCAAAAAAATCATAATAAAGAAAATGTACAAATAACTGCAAACACTTTCTCGTTTCATTAGGTTTCTAAAATGGTATAATAACATATCAGTAAGTAAACCATTTAACAAAACAATATTACTTTGCTAGAAAGGACCGCTAAGCACATTTCATTGTACTGAGCAGGTAAACCGAGCCTTTCATAGTTCGACCCTTTTTGTTATTTTTTGTGCCCTGTGCCGTTATTCGGGTTTAAGTATTCGGAATCTGTCGTCGCTCCTCGGAAGCAAGCTCTGCGTATGTTATCAATTGACACAGCTGACGGATCAAGGAAAGAGAACTAACGCCTAGGTTAGTTAGTAGAATATCAACCTTTAACGCGGTAGGACATACTTTTACTTTTTTTATCAGTTTTAATAGTGGCGAGTTACCGTAACGAAGAATACGCTGATATTCTGTTTTGTTATGGTTTAAGTAATGGAAATTCCGTTGAAGCCAGGCGAGAATACGAAAACCGTTTACCGAATCGGCGAATACCGAGTCATCGGGTATTTGCTTCTGTGTACCAACGCGTCAAGAAAAGTGGACAGGTTCATGAGAGACGTCATGATGCTGGTAGACCTCGGTTGTTTGACGACTAAGATCGAGAGGCAATACTGGAATGCTACGGCAGAGACCCGACGACGTATACACGAGTTATAACAAAGCAGCTTGGTTTAACTCAGTGGAAAGTTTGGTTCGTTTTGCATTCGGCGAGACTTTACCCTTTCCATTACACACCGGTTCAAGTATTAGAAGAAGGAGATCCCGCAAGAAGAATTGATTTTTGTCGATACATGCTTCATCGGGATCAAGAAGAAAACGACTATTTAACTAAAATATTGTGGACCGACGAGTCTAAGTTTGACAGAGATTGGACAACAAATTATCACAACTTACATTATTGGGCCCCACGAGAGGCAAATCCCCACATGGCAAAGCCAAGAGCCCATCAAAGAAGATTATCGGCAAACGTGTGGATGGGAATCATTCATACGTATCTAATTGGACCAGTTTTTTTTCCTGACAACCTGAATGGCGAATCCTATGAAAACTTTTTGAGATCCGAACTCTGGGAGTATCTCGAAGACCTGCCTCTAAATATCAGGATGCAGATGATCTACCAACACGATGGCTGTCCCGCACATTTCCGTCTGGGTGCTAGAAAGTGGCTGGACGAGAAATATCCTTGTCGCTGGATTGGCCGAGGTGGACCGACCCCGTGGCCAGCGAGGAGCCCAGATTTAACACCGTGTGACTATTATTTATGGGGGCACATGAATTCACTGGTGTAGGCTGAGCCCATAGACACTCTTGCACAGTTGAAAGAAAGAATTATTGCAGCTGCTGACACTATCAGAGGACAACTAACTGGCCGCATCACGCGTACAAACATGAGAAAAAGACTACGGGCTTGCATAAGAAACGGCGGGCGTCAGTTCGAACAACAATTGCAATGAATTTTACCTTCATTCCATTATTGTATTTTACTTACCAATTGTAGTAACTTTTAGTCAGTTTTTATTATTCTGTAGTACAATTACAACTGTGTAAATAATCTAATCGTGTAACTTAACCGTAGTTTAAAATAAAAACTATCCCATAGCTTACAGTTACATTATTTTCACAAAAACACTTTCTTATCGATCAGAGAGTTGTGAAAATAGGAGACAAGCTATTGGTAAATTTACTCCCTTTTGTTGTATTACAATACATTATGTTTAGTTTCACACAGTTTTTGTGCACTTATCATACCAATTTAGATTCCTTATGGAACAAGGATATTATTTAAATTGTTGGTACGTTTTTTTGTATACTGATTTTTTTGTACACCTTTCTTACTGTAAAACGTTATTTATTTTTCTTGGTTAAACATTTTTGAATGAAAATAAATACGTTGTTTGGTATTGTTTTCGAATCTTTTTTAATTTATAATAGTTAATTTTTGAAATAATAACCCAAAACCACAAAAAACAAATGTTTAATCGCCAACTTTTTTCTCTCTCGACTTTTTTACTCTGAAGTATGGATTGTTTTTAAAAAAAATATTAAATCTTCAATAACTTTTCAACCTTTGAATATAGGGTATGGTATTATATACTAATTTCGATATCAAAGGGGCTGTACAATCACCTCCTAAAATGTTTTACACCTATTTACCTGTCACCCTGTATAATGCACTACAAAACGTAGCGGCGCCCCGTATGAGCTTTCAGTGCGTACCGTGTAAAAATTCTGCCAAGTATCTTGGTGTCACTCTTGATGAGGGCATGACCTGGCAGAAGCACAATGAAACGTTAAAAACAACATTTCAAATTACATTTCGGCAACTCTACCCTAAGTAGAACTTCGAAATTAAGTTTGACAAAGTTCGGCTACACAAGACGGTTATTACACCAGCGATCACTTACACGTGTATGGATTGGCGTTTTCTGGCCAAAGCGCATTTGCGTAGTCTGCAGGTTTTGCAGAACAGAACCTTGCTAGCAATCACTAACGCTCCATTGTATGTTTCCAATGAGACCCTTCTCAGAGACACTATACCTAAGGAACAATATCAAACAACAAGTGCAGCTACCTTATAGTCAAGCGGAATCGCATAGCAACCCTTAGTTGCGTGTGTCGGTAGACTACACAGTCGAGCAAGTTCGCATGCACACAAGACCGCGGCTCGCACTGTGAAAAAAATTAAATCGTGCGACCTAAGATCTAACCAAAATTACAATTTTTCTACAACAACTAGTCTCTAAATTAATTTTAGGGTTAATTTGAAACTACCGAATACAAGGCACCCCTCAAACTGGTGCACTTCCTACCTGTCTTACGATAGTTTAACCAAGAGCAAAGGTCCTAACCCGATATCACGAAATATTTACTAAATATTTTATTCCATATATAACAAAATTTTTATCTTACTTGAATATTTGTTATCTTAAACAAATATTCAATAAATATTTGGAATATGATATTTGCATTAAGTATTTATTCAATATCTTTTAAATATTTTAAATACAATATTTATTGTATAATATTCATTAAATATTTTCTTTTCAATCAATGAAAAATATTAAATCTCCATTATTTAGAGAATATTCATTAAATATTTTCGGCTAAGGCGCATGTGCGTCTGACCCCGAGCGACTAATGGCATAATGGCAAGCCGGCCTGAGCCGACCCGCTTGCCGGCATCCATTTTGCCCGTGAGTTTCACTATCACAGCGTGCTTCCTGTGTGCTCGAAGTGGTACATTATTTGAGTGTTTTTTTTGTGGAAAACGGAAAAGGGTAAGTTTGTTGATAATTACATGGCTTAATTTATCTGACTAGTAAACATTATTGAGCCAGTTGAGTATAAAGGCATTCACAAGACCATACATAACTAGACTTGAAGTGTATCAGTTATTTGATATTGGTGGATTTATTCGAAAATTATATTCAAAATAATCGCAACTTGATCGAGATACATCATAAATGCTTTTTTTAAATATCTCAATTATTATTATTTTTGTCGTAGTAGGAGACAAATCAGCTGTGACTATATTAAAATTTTCAAGTTCATCAGCGACGTTCCAAGATTTTAACAGTTCAAAATATTATAATTTTGTCCGTTGAATTATAATAAGCTCCCTTACTTCTGTAAAAAGGTCAAATTTCAATAAAATCAATAAGTGGCCTGTTTTTAAAGACCTTTCCTTTGAAAAATTGGTGAAAGGATCAAGTTGTGCCCATGGATATTTTTCATCAAGATAGGTAGAAAATATGGGGCGCTTTTAGGCGCATTATAGAGCTGCTTTTCAGTGACCCAGTTGAGCTACTCGGAGTAACTCAGCAGTGCTTAGCACCAATATTGTTCCACTGCATTTTATATTCCCATGAATACCCTTTCTAGAGTAGATTGGGAGAATATCTCTCTCAAACAAAAGACCGTTGAAAAGCAGTTTATTTTCAATAATACCTCATATTTGGTAAGTTTTTTTTTTCAGACGAGTGAATTTGCAAGATACAGAAGGGCTTAGAATGTTTCTTTAATGATATTTTTCTGCAAATTAAACCATTATATCTAGAATTAATTTCCTTTATAAACCCAATTTTATAGAAGCATTTCCACAGATTTTGCTAAAATAACCAATGAAGAATTTCATATATACACTGAAAATATGTATCAGAATAATCCATACATATTTAGGAAAAATATTAGATACTTCATCAAAATATAAAAGTGATATTTAAAAATCTCTCCTCATATATTTTCTAAATATTTGGAAAAAATATCGCTAAAATATATAGATTATACAGGGTTATCCAAATTAAGTGTCCACCATTAGTAACTTTGTTATTAGTGAAAATACAAAGTTGTTTGAATTAGCAAACTAGTAGCATTTTTAACGCTGGTAAAAATGAGAAATAAAAAAAACAATTGAGAGTCGTTATTTTGATTTTTTTCAGTAAAATAACATTTTTTTAAATGGAAACCCCTGTATATTATATCTTTTTCTGTTAAAGCATCAAATTTTAAACAAAAAAGCTTACAATAACTTTTCTCCTAGGTTACAAATTGTTGAAGTTATGGCCTCCAATCTGAAACAATTAAATTGTATCGACAAACTTTATTTTCAACATCAATTTATAATCTTACAAAATACAATAACAATTTTTTTTAAAGAAGATGCTCGAAAACACCACCTTGTTCTTCAATACATTTTTGGGCACGTTTTTCAACTGCTCGAACTGTCTTAAGTATGGTCCTACCATCTATCTGGGTTATCTTTTCCCTAACTGCAGTCTTTAACGCGTCAAGGTTATCGTACCTTCGCTTGTAAATTTGGTTCTTTAAGTAACCCCACAAGAAGTAATCAAGTGGGTTTAGATCTGGTGATCTGGGAGGCCACTGTATTGGGCCATTTGTTCCTATCCACTGATCATTAAAAGTAGTACTTAGAAAATGATAAGTACCTCTGGAGTTGTGGGCAGGTGCGCCATCTTGCTGAAAATGCAGATGATGTCTACTTATAAGATCCAATTCGTCTAAGAAATTAGTCAGAATTTCTGACATAAATTCCACATATCTTTCACCAGTTAGGGTTCCCTCATAAAAGAACGGGCCAACAATTTTTGAACCAATTATACCGCACCAAACGTTGAAACTGAAACGGACTTGTGGGCCTCTTGGATGTACTAACAAAAGATTTTCTCTTGACCAATAATGGTGGTTTTTTCTATTAAACATTCCAGAATTTGAAAAATTTGATTCATCTGTCCATAAAAGGTAACGAAAGTTATTTACATTTTGGCGACAGAAGCTAAGATACCAATGGCAAAAAACAAGTCTTCTCTCTGGATCCCCTGCCAAAAGCGTTTGAACTGGTCGGTACTTATACGGAATAAATTTGTATTTTTTTAAAATCCTTTGAACAGTACCATAACTGAAATTAGAGTCCTTGAGAATATCTGCTATTGAATTCTCACGATAAGTTTCAAAATATCCAATAACTGCAATTTCCGTGGCCTCGCTTATTATGAATTCTTTTTTTGCCCTTGTTTTAGCAAAAACATTTTCGTTGCCCCTAAATTTTCGATAAAGTCTCAGAAAATATCGTTCATACGGTTGAATGCGAGCGGGATATAATTCACTGTAGTATTCTCTTGCTCTCAAGGAGGATTTTCTGCACACTAAATAGCATTCTAACATATCACACTTTTCTTCATGGGAGAACATTTTTCTTTAAATTAATGACACAATAAAGCTTATGAACAAGTATTTACACTAATGTTTGACATTATTTGATTTTATCATTGTTTTCCAAAGCCTTCTAGTTGCGAGTATGTCCAGTTTAACAATTTGTCCCTTATCTTAATGCTGTCAAATCGCGAACGCCATGTTGTTTTCATAGCCGTCTTAATATTATAATACTGCAAATAATTAAAAATATTTATCGTTATTTTGACTTTATTTTTGACTTTAGCGGAAAAGTCATTATGAACTTTTTTGTTTAAAATTTGATGCTTTAACAGAAAAAAATATAATATACAGGGGTTTCCATTTAAAAAAAATGTTATTTTACTGAAAAAAATCAAAATAACGACTCTCAATTGTTTTTTTTTATTTCTCATTTTTACCAGCGTTAAAAATGCTACTAGTTTGCTAATTCAAACAACTTTGTATTTTCACTAATAACAAAGTTACTAATGGTGGACACTTAATTTGGATAACCCTGTATACAGGGTATTCCTTAATGATATGCGAATATTTAAGGCTGTGAATCTACATGGAAAATTAATGTTAGTTTGCTTTATAGACTATGGTTCTTACAAAAACTCGAGGTCTTGAAGTTTTAGGAAAAAAAAATGGAAATTATAATTTATATATAATTCCCATCTCTATTTCCTATACTAATGCTCGCATTTATGAATGGAACTATAAACTAGAAGCAATGGGCAATTGAAGAAAAGCTGCATAGGCTTCGTCGCAGAATTTTAGTATGTGTTACATAGAGGGCGCTACGTATTTCGGTAGTTTATTTCCTCTTTCAATAAAATCGGAATGTGGGCGTGTCTGATCATGATATTGATGACCAAATAATAAATGATCTATTTTAAAACCGCAAAAACAATCAAAATCAAACGGTAAGGTATGGGATACCAAGGTACATGTAGCTCCCTCCACCAATGCACGAGATAGATGTAGATCCAGCTACTACCATTCGATTTTCCAGCACATATTTTTAAAAAGGAGAGAGTTTCTCTTAAGTATCGACGTAGGGCTGTAGTTCAGTGGAAAAACTATACAGGGTGTTCCAGTTTATTGTTGCATAACTTTAAGAATCGATAGAACTTTTAAAATTAATGCATAAAGTCTATATAAGCATGGGTCGAAAAATGCGTGGCTTCCGAAATACAGGGTGTTTAAATTTACTTTCTAAAGTAGTTTTTTTAAATATTTCGAACAATATTTGATGTATAAGAGTGAAAATTGGTATACAAGGGTTTTTTGGTACGACAAAACGAACCACGGGCATAGCTTTACTGTAGCCGCTATAGGGCGCTCTCTACTGTACCTGTAGTGTATTAAAATGACCGAAAAAATTTTCTTAGTACAATTTTTGCTTTTCGAATAAAAAAAACTGATTCTTGGCACTTTTCAACATAAAAAACCTCTCTTGTGAATTTTCGTTATAGTTAGCCGTTTTTGAGTTATTTCGATTTTTAAGGTTCGATGCATTTTTAATTATTTATGATAAAATAACGTTAAAAAGCCAGTATCTCGATAATTTTTAGGAGTAGGCTGTGCCTGCAAATATTTTTTAAATTGAAAGCAGAATAAGGTTAAACGTCAATTAGTTGACAGTTAGTTTTCTTGTCTGTTGAAACCTGAAACGTTTTTTTTGCAATTGTGAATGCACGAAATTTAGTTTCTTTTACCTGTTTTTTTTTTTGGAAGTTTATAAAAATGCAATTTTTATTCTCCAATCAATAGTTAGCGGATATTCATTTTGTGTATGGCTTTGGAAATGGAAACGCAGCAGAAGTAGCCAGAGAATACGCACGAAGATTTCCAAACAGACGACATCCAACTCGCTCAGTATTTGTAAGAGTGCATCGCCAAATGATTGAAAATGGTTTTGGAAATCTCCAAAGGGATCAAAACATAAATGTTCGTCAGCGCAGATTTACCCGTATGATTCTGCGTGAGTTTGATAGAGATCGGACCACAAGTGTTAGGAGAGTTTCTGGTGCCTTGGGATTTTCAGCAAGCCATGTTCACCGTGTTCTTAGAAATGACCATAGACGTCCTTACCATTTGCAACCTGTGCAAGGACTACAGTACTAAGTATCCTTTTATAGACCGATGAGTCATGCTTCACTAGACGTGGAGTGGTAACTTTTCATAATCAACATATCTGGTCGCATGAAAATCCGCATGCAGTTCGGGAAAGAAATTTTCAGCATGAATTTAGTGTGAACGTGTGGATTGGTATCTACCGTAATCGACTATTTGGACCTTTTGCCTGCAAGGTTAGATGCTGCGGCCTTCTTGGAATTTTTAAAGGCTGAACACGCAAATATGTGGGATGATGTTATGTTAGATTTGAAGATTGGCCTGGTTTCAGCTTGATGGTTGTCCAGCTCATTATTCGAGAATAGTTAGAAACTGGCTGGACGAAAATTATCCAGAAAGATGGATCGGCCGTGGAGGACCACTCGCCTGGCCTCCACGATCCCCTGACCTAAATCCATTAGATTTCTTTGTGTGGGGATTTCTAAAAGAAAAAGTGTACCAGACTCCCGTAACCACAAGAGATGCATGTGATGGAATAAGGCCTTATTTGAATAATGCTTTACCACGTTCGATCATTCGTAGATTTGAATAGTGTATTGAACAATTGGGTTTACATTTTGAGCAACTACTTTAGATTTTGTATGTTCGTCCTAACTATCCAATAGCATTTTAGTTGTAAATAATTAATTTAATTTGTTAAAAATAATATTGGAAAATTAAACAAATTAATATTCTGTTTTTTTGTGTTTATTAGGAATTAGGAATTATTGCTGTGTTTAAAAACACAATCTAAACGATCATCTTAATTACTACTGCCCAAATCGAAAATGTAAAAAAAATATTATTTTCCCATAAATAATTAAAAATGCATCGAACCTTAAAAATCGAAATATCTCAAAAACGGCTAACTATAACGAAAACTCGCAGGAGAGCTTTTTTATGTTAAGTGCGAAAGTGCGAAGAATCAGTTTTTTTATTCAAAAAGCAAAAAATTGCTCTAAGAAAATTTTTTCGGTCATTTTAATACACTACAGGTACAGTAGAGAGCGCCCTCTAGCGGCTACAGTAAAACTATGCCCATGGTTAGTTTTGTCGTACCAAAAAACCCTTGTATACCAATTTTCACTATTATACATCAAATATTGTTCGAAATATTTAAAAAAAACTATTTTAGAAAGTAAATTTAAATACCCTGTATTTCGGAAGCCACGCATTTTTCGACCCATGTTTATATAGACTTTATGCATTAATTTTAAAAGTTCTATCGAATCGTAAAGTTATGCAACAATAAACTGAAACACCCTGTATAACAGAGATTTAAAAGATAACAGAATTTCCACTCAACTTTTTGAGTAAAGAAATTCTTACTTTTTTCCCTTGCATCTAGACGGTATTTAATTAGCAATCTACACAAACCCAAGTTGTTTAGTTATGTCCCATTAAAAACGGTAAGGTATATTCACACTCTTGGAATGTACGTTTTAGATCCCAAAAGAGATAACCCAATAAAACATATTCACATCCCTTTAAAGCTTGTTCTCCTGACGAACGTTTTAAGAATATGTGATTCAAGAACATTCGGAAACAGAAATCTTCTATCCAGTGCCTCTTCTTTCGCCGCCATATCTTCAAACTATACAGTCTTCTTTGACAGTATCTATACACAAACGTCTTGGTCTTCCTTTCCTTATCTTGCATCCCAAAATTTGTACACATACCAATTGGTAATCAACTATCGCGACAAGTACCAAAATCTCCACTGTCAGCTCATGTTGAAAATCCCATCGCATCGTTTCCTACACGATATGAAGCAAAGGGAATTCTAAATAACCAATGATATCTTGTGAGAGATAAAAAACCACGAAAGACCCGCCTATAAGCCATACACCTAGCAGAGCGTCGGTAGAATATTCGGCAGACGATAATCGTATTGGTTGACCAATCAGCGTCAAACATTTTTTGTGGGACAATTTCTGTTTACTGATAAGAGCGTTCCAACGAGTTTTTTCTGTATTGCGAAAGAAGTGTGCAGAGATAAACTACTCGATTTGTATTGGTGGATGTAGTATGTTTCTCATTTATTTGCATTTTGCGGCTATATACGTAGTTTGCAAACAATACTCGTATTGGTTACAAGTCAGCCATTTCTGTGTGACTGATTCTCTCTGCCGATAAGATCAGTGGAAAAAATTCGCTTGAAGTCGTCGATTTTTATCTCGAGGTAGAAATCTTTTGCACCCATTTAGTGTTGCAATAAACACGATTCTTTTTTAAATTTAGAAAATATGATTGATGAACCAACCACCAGATACTTCACGAACATTTCAGTGGAAATCCGTTGCCTATGTTGAATACATCATGGATATCCAATATACAACCACTGGATATACACTGCTTTTCTTTAATGTCCCCCTGACAGTAGGGATGTTCGATACGATCCTATTTTTAGAAGTATCGATACCTTTGCGTCCCATACCCGATATTTTGAATCGATATTTTTATATACGACACTTGGGTGCAGTGGCGGCTCGTGGCAAAATAAAACAGGTGTTCTGCAAATCCGAACTTACATATTTTTTATATGTCAGTTCGATCCTGCGCTCCTTCTTGGCAGCAAATTTGTCGATCGCCTTCCCGTTGAAATTTTCCATGGTCGAAATAAATTCCTTTTCAATGGACAGCATCGACAACGCTGTAAGGCAATCCTGGGTCATAGTATTACGAAGAAAAGTCTTGATTCTTTTCAATGTTGAGAAATTTCGCTCAGCCTCTGATGTTGACATAGGAGTTGTAACAATAATTTCTAATAGCTTTTTTGTTTCTTTTAGTATTTCGTCCAAAGTATTTTGTATCAAAAATTTCAAGAGAGACAGAGTTCCATGTAAATCTAGGCAATCATTCCGTGCATAAATAACAGACAACTCTGTCTTTAAACGACTTTTTTCTAATTCGGGATAAGCCAAGCAGGTAGTTTCCAACTTGTCATCGGGAAACTTACCACAGTATTCTCCAAAATGTTCGGGGGAAAGAAGGGATGCGGCTACCAAATGATCTTTGAATTGAAATCTGTCATATGCAGAATTCACTATATTGTCGCATCCTTCTAATGCTGCAAGTCGGTGATCGTGACTGCTATTATTACGTCGTCTCCTTTTGCTGCCTTGGGGTTCAGTGCAAATACTTCTGGCTTCATTTATTATGTCATTAATATTATTTCTCATATCGACAATACATTTTTCAAAATTATCGATAGCCGTTTTAACTTGCGCTGGCTCGGGTTTTCTCTTCTGCAACCGGTTGAACAAGGTCTCGACGTGAGGCATGACATGATGGAAAAATGTCAACCAAAACACGAAAACAGAATCGTTTAACATACGGCGAATACCGCAAGCTGCCTTGCAAACGGTTTCATTAGTGAAGTTTTCTTCTATTTCTTCCATGCATTCAATGAGTGATTCTCTGTTCTCAAACACTACATTTATTGTTCGAATATTAAAATTCCAACGAGTTGTTGCTCCTTGGGGAATTTTTTCCCCACAATACTGTTCAGTACCTCTACGCGTTGAGGAGAATTATTAAAAAATCCCCGAATATCTTTCAAATCCCCAAAGAACACCCGAACTTGAGCATTTGCGGAAGCAGTTTGGGACATAAATCAGGTTTAACTGATGCGCCTAGCAATGCACATAGTGAGCAAATGGTTATCTTTGTTTAATTTTTGCCTGTCCTCCATCATTATGTCCGTTTATTACCGCGGCTCCATCATAGCTTTGTGAAATCAGTTTGTTTGGGAAATTTCCTATTAATGGATCTACGATGCTCAAAATATGTCTTGTGAGAGTATCAGCGTCACATTTTTCGGGATTCATATAATTCCAAGAATGTTCTACTGGTTCGCCGTTAAATACGTATCTGAAAATTGTTACCAGTTGGGTTTTCCCCGAAATGTCAGTTGTTTCAACTGCTATTATCGCCAAATACGATCCAGTAGATCGTTTTGTATTTCTTTCGAAGTTCCTTTAAATATTGAAGCATTTTTTATGTGTTCGCTTAAGGTTGTATCAAGCTCAGCAGAAAAATTAATCAGTCCACAAAATATTCCCGGGTGTTGGGAGCTCTCGGTTTCGGCGTGGCCCCGTAGCGCCAATTCAAATGCTCCGCAAAATTTTATACCGAGCACCGACCGACCAATCAGATATCGTACTTCTCATTAGATCTGTACGGATTTGTATAACGTGCAGCACATGCTTATGCATATATCGCGCATTTGATTTTGTAGAAAGAGACAGAAGCAAGCGCGTGCGGCTTGTGTCGAAGTAGTGCACAGACCCTTTTCAAGTGGCGCATGAATAATGTTACGCTGCGGTCGCGACGAAAATTACAAGTACACAATTGGTCGATTATAACGCTTTCTCAATACAAAACAGACTCGACGCCGCATCTTGCGGGGGCAGCGTTGCCGGTATTGTTTCTATTTGTGCGATAACATGGAAAATAAATAATGATCAAATTACTACTGCTTTTTTCTGTTAAGATAAAAGTTTTGGCAGTTCTGCAACTCTGCAGAACTTAAGGGCCAGCCGCCCCTGCTTGGGTGTATCGATACATTTCACGAGTATCGTCATCTTTCGATCCGGACTGTGTCAGAAAGAGTGACTAACTTCAGATGACTTTTCTTCTTTGTTTCCTTCCGGTGGATATCGATAATTTTATTCCAATATTTTAGAGTCTCGATACCCCCTAAAACGATAAGAATCGATACATAACGATACTTTTCGTGGATCTAAACATCCCTAATCTTGACAGCTTGTCGTTATATAGGTATTTTTGATTATGACACAATATCTAGACGATAAATAATGGGTGGATGCGGATAATTTTACAAATATCGATGTTTTAGGACCCAGAAATGCAGAACGTGCTGTTTGTTTACATTTGGTGTGGATTTCTAGATCATAAATTGGCAAAAATTGTATCAAATATAATAGCTACAAAATCGACCTATTTCTCTCATTTTCATTGGTCCATTTAAATAACTGACCGTCTTTTCTGAAATGATAAAATTTCAAAAGTTCTATGAAAGTTATCCTAATTCTAAAGCACAAAGACATAATATTACATCTATAATGTACCCTTACTCATAAGGCAACCGACTTTATTCAAGATTTCGATAGAAATCACTGATATTCAGAGACGTTTGACAGCTTCCGTCAAATTGCATTTCGAAAAGGTCTTTTCCTATTGGTCCAACTGACCGTCAAATATTAATGTTGGTGAAATTGACCCTAAATGCTTCTGAAATTTCAGAGTTACTGCGTACATACATATTCAATATATTGTGTTAATATACTACAACTATTTAAAACTGTAATGACTCATACGCGTGATCAACACGTGATCAGAGCTCGATCCCGGCTTCCTTCCAGTACAGCCGTATAGCGTACGACATATGTCGTTTCTGTGGCTTTGCGGTGGTCAACAGCACATACGGAGATAGAAATAATGGCTGATTGTTCTCCACCGGTAGAACCAATGAAATCAAAGACGCGCCTCGACCGGCAGACTCATAGGCGTCGGCAACGCATTGGAACGTGTTTCATTGAGCGATCGCATATTGTGTGTTTTTATAAGAATTGTTGTGTGATTGTTAATGTTGTGGTTTCTGTGGTTACTGTTTTGGTTATACTTAACCATGGAGAGTACAAATGGCACGAGTGGAAGTACTGAAAGCCAGAGAACAAGTAGATGGCTTCGTAAAGCACTGAAGAGGGACGCGAAAGAAATCGTGCTCAACGTGTTCAATTATCTGAACAGAACTATGTCGCAGGCAGATGCACTCGCGCGTTGTGAAGATATGACAGGCGTTCCAGAGTGGACCATTCGCAGGGTGGTGCATGAAAAGAAGAAAACTGGAGCTACTACTAATCCAAAGTTTAATTTGAAGGGACGAAAGGCCGTTAAATTGGATGACGATAGCAAAATGGCGTTAAGGCGAACCGTACATTCATTCTTCTTTAGGAATGAGATACCAACCCTCAAGGCTGTACATGCAGCGATCAAGGAAAATGAAATTATACCCCACATAAGCGTCGAGGTAATGAGGAAATCCCTGCACGAAATTAATTTTCGTTACGAAACGCGTAATCGGAAGTCAGTATTGATAGAGAGACCTGAAATAGTCGCCTGGCGTCGAAAATGCCTACGCGAAATGATTGAATATAGGCGACAAAGCAGAAAAATCTATTATTTGGACGAGACATGGGTAAATGCAGGTCACACAGTTAAAAAAACCTGGATAGACAAAAACGTAGTGAGTAACCGACAAGCAAGCATTGAAGGTTTGTCAACAGGTCTTCGTGGACCGTCAGGGAAAGGTCAAAGATTGATCGTAACTCATATTGGTAGCGATAGTGGCTTTTTAGAAGAGTGTGACTTGATTTTCGTCTCTAAGAAAGGAGGTGATTACCATGACGAAATGAATGCCAGCTGCTTCGAGAGCTGGTTTCAAGGGGTGCTTCAGCGAGTTGAGCCCAACTCTGTGATCGTCATGGATAATGCTTCCTACCATAGTCGTCGAGCCGAACGTGTACCGACTATGGGATCTCGAAAAAGTGACATGCAGCAATGGTTGCGCGAAAAAGGAATCCCGTTTGACGATTCATGTGTGAAAGCGGAATTGTATGAAAAAATTAAACAGCACAAACCTGCGAACATTAGTTACGTGACTGATGAGATGGCCCGTCAATGTGGTGTCACTGTGCTGCGGTTACCGCCCTACCACAGTGAACTGAACCCAATAGAGCTCATCTGGGCTCAAGTGAAGGGTTATATTGCGCGCCATAACACAACCTTCAAATTACCAGATGTTAAGGTTTTACTTGAGACTTCCATACAGCTAGTAACGCCCGAAGCTTGGCAGAATGCTATCCGTCATGTTGTGAAGGAAGAAACAAAAATGTGGCAGCTTGACCACCACATCGACACCATCATAGAGCGAGTTATAGTCAATTTCAACGAGGAAAGCGATAGCGACAGTTTATTACTGTCAGATGTAAGTGGAAGCGACGATGAATAAAGGTAATTCCCAAATTTCTGACTTACAATATGTTTCAAACCACTCTTTATTAAGCATGTGAAAAATCTAGTTCACCCATGTTAAACATTCATACCCTGCCTATGAACAGCCGACTACTGGTAGTTAAGTGATGTTCACGTGAATATCGATGAGTCATTACAGTTTTAGATAGTTATAGTATAGTAACTTGAATTCATGATGGTAATATGTTTTATTCCCAATATTGATCTCTAATGCATTATAATATTTAGCAGTGTTATATTATCAAGAGCACAAAAACTCTAGACTCAGTCTACATCCAGCATCGGAAATGGAAGGACCTCCGAAGAAGCTTGCCACTCGTGCTAGCGAAACGTTAGGAGGAAATTCCAACCGACGACGACCTTTAAACCCGAATCATGTTTAACAATAATAATGTAAGTTACCGATTTGGTTGGAGCTACATACGTTGCTATCCCATACCACAAAACTAGTTAATAATGTTAGAAAAAAGCCTTACGTACTTGTGGACAAACCTTTTGCTTGGCCGACTCGTTCTGCTGCGAAAGACTAGGACTCTTCCTGTCAGCTGATTGTTGAGCCGTTCTAAACCGCTGAAGGTCGCTTTCTGATGAAACGTTGGGAAATTGCTTGCTGTGCTGAGGTTTACTTGCTGAAAAATATAAAAAAAAACGTCAATGAAACAGCTCATACTAAAGAGAACAAGAAAATGTAAAGCTGTATATATACTAAGTGACATATAAATCCGAACACCCAGTTTAAATGGTTTTATTTTAATAAAATTTTGTATAAGTACTTAATGAAGCACAATAAGTAAATGATAAAAATTTCAAAATAATTGCACTGCTTTAAAGACCTTTGACCTTTAATAATGTGTGGATGCACCCTGATGTGCTACGCATTCTCCAACGCGCCTAGGCATGCTTCTGATCAGGTGGTCAATGTCCTCCTGTGGTATCTCATTCCAGGCAACCACCAACTCCTCTCGAAGTGCTTCTAGAGTCTGAGGAGGACGTTGCAAATTGAGCAATCTCCTACCCATCATATCCCACACGTGCTCAACTGGGGATAAGTCGGGAGATGTGGTCGGGCATTATCTTGTTGGAAAGTCGGATCTGCCAAGGTGTCAAGATAGGGTAAAAGATGGGATTCTAGAGCTTCGTGGAGATAACGCTGCGCGTTCATGTTACCTCTGATGAAGATTAAAGGTGACCTGGAACCATAAGCTATAGCACCCCAAACCATAACTCCAACAGTGTGATGAACATGTCTTTCAACAAAAAACTGTGGATTCCTCCTTTCACCACGTCGCCTTCTAACCCTGGCACGATCATCGTGAATGCCTAAACAAAATCGAGACTCGTCACTAAAGACAATACTGTTCCATTCCTGATCCCAGAGTGACCGTTGTCTGCACCACTCAAGGCGATTACGTCGGTGTTCTCGAGTTAAAGGGAGGACCCAGTGTGGCCGGTAAGATAACAAGCCAAAACTTCTCATTCGTCGGTAAACACTTCGCATGCCAATAGGTCTTCCGTGTTCTGCAAACCATTCATTCGCAATGGACCTGGTAGTGGAGAAACGGTCCCTTAAGGCCAATAATCTTAGGCGGCGATCTTCACGGTCTGTTGTTCTACGGCGGCGTCCAGTGCCCCTTGCTCTTCGCGTACGGCCTTCTCGAAGCCATGCCTGACAACACCTAACCACAGTGTCTACACTTCTTTGCACTCTAACTGCAATTGCCCGAAAAGAAAGTCCAGCTTCCCGAAGTCCCACTATACGGCCCCTATCAAACTCACTAAGTTGACGAAATCGTACAGGTCTCCGTACTCTAGGCATCGTAACCGATCGTAAAGGATGTCAAGAACCAAAATCCGCCAACGTTGATTCTTTACTGCGGCTGAAATATTCAGTTTTAGAGCGTTAGTAAATTAAAAAAAAAGCAGTATAAAAACCGGAATGTCCAACTGATGAGGCTGAAAATTTTTTCACTTGTTATTTATAGTAAGATAAATACATTCACCAACTTTTATTAAAATAAAACCATTTAAACTGGGTGTTCGGATTTATATGTCACTTAGTATATATATTTGAGTTGGTCAAGCACTTTTAGTCTACGGTCAGTTTATTCTATGTACGACAAAGATTAAATTAACTGGCAAGTGCTTTATTCATGTTTGGTTTACAGAACCGTCATAGATTACTTTCCAATTAATCAGTAAGTAAACCTGGAAAATATTTCAAACTATTAGTATCGCCAACAACAAACTACTGAAAATATAAATTTTAATATTTGGTAAGCTATGTTTTAGGAAAATTGGTTTCAAAAGAAATCCAACTGAAGTGACCGAATGCTTGCTAAATATTCAAAAACCAAGATTCGAACTAGTGGGATGTACTGATATTTCGTAAGTTAGCATTCATTATCTTCAAAATAAAACGGCATAGTTAGATTTTCAAACCGAGATATAGGTATAGAAAGTTATACCTAGATAAAAAATGACATGACAATAATTAAAGCGTCGTTTTTGTATTTCTCCAAGTACATGGACCTCCGGTAATCCGACAAACAGTATGCAGGGCAGTGTAAGACTATCGAACTTGTCGGATTATAGAGCACTGCCTAAGACCCCCTATAGTCCGAAATTTTTTACAAAACAGTACCTTGTAATCCGATAAATTACATATCCAATGGTAGGATTATATATGTTATGTATATGTATGTACTTTGAAGTACAAATCATACATAGTTTATGTATGTCGAATTTAGTAAATTAAATAACAATAGAGAGCTTACGTTTTATTATAAAATTAAGCATAAATGCACATACATATGTACCAAAATAATCAAGAAATATTAATCAAAATCATTAATGAATTTATCAAATTATGAAGCTTGGAAATATTCATCAATTTTTTATGTTTAAGGTTGTTATAACGCGAGATCAGAGCTTTGTCCCTCAGTCTTCTCAAAAGTAAAAGTTCGTTGTAGGATGTACCATTCTCTTCAGTCCATTGTAAACCTAACCCAAAGGCGTTAATTGCGTCTTGTGCTGTGACTTGTGGAGCAGGTGCAATCACGTCGTCGTTATTTTCCTGATTGTTTGTTGTATAATTAGAAACCTCTTTCATAATCTCTTCGTCAGACATTTCATGAAAAACATTTTCCTCTTTATCTATTCCACGGCACCAGATTTCCAAATCTTCCGGACTTATCTGTATTTCAGTAGTGACTTGTTCTATAACACTGATTTGTGTAACGTTGCTAGGAGTGGTGACTATATCTGGCCATAACTTTTTCCAAGACGATTTAATAGTTGATGACGGTAATGCATTCCACGACTGACAAAGAGCAAAAACCAAGTCTTTCATATTAAATTCTTTTAAAGTTTTTTCTATTGGTTGGTCTTTTGATACGGCTCTCAGAAGTAGGTTTTTCTTATAGTCTTGCTTGACAAACTGAATGATACTCTGGTCCATTGGTTGAATCAGTGCAGTGCAATTTGGCGGAAGAAACATCGCAGTGATGCATTTATCCTCAGTTGTTGGTTCTTCTTCAGACGGATGACCGGGAGCGTTATCGAGAAGCAACAACGCTTTTTGAGGAAAATTGTGATTCTTTTAACCATCTTCTAACTTCAGGTACGAAGCATTCATCAAACCACTTTTTGAAAAGGTTTTTTGTCATCCATGCACTTTTTCGTCCGTAATAGTGTACAGGTAAATCAATGTTTTTGTATGCCCATCGTTTATTAGAGTTTCCAATAACCATCATCTTAAGCGCGTGTGTACCCGCAGCGTTAGCACATGGTAGAGTATGGATACACGCTCTTTACTTACTTTTCGTGCAGGTACGGATTTTTCGTTACAAGAAACGAAAGTTTTGTTAGGCATCACACTCCAAAAAAGCCCTGATTTGTCTCCATTGTACACCTGTGACGGGTCAAGATTTAAATCGTTCACCTTTTGCAAAAATCTTAATTTAAAGGGCTCTACGCAGGTGGCATCGTTAGAAAGTTTGTCTCCTGTAATAGTCATTAAACCTATGCCATGACGACATTTAAAACGTTCTAGCCATCCTTTGCTGGCCACAAAATCATCTTTTTTTGTTATTTCCTTATAAAAAAACTTAGCTTTCATGGCCAACATGGGTCTTGAAATTGGTGCATGCCTATTTCTTTCCTGAAGAAACCACATGTACAAAGCTTCTTCCACTTTTGGATGTTCAGCTTTCTTGAGTGTCTGTCTCTTGCCTGGCCCGCAGTCAGTAGTTGACACGAACTTCTTGATCTTCTCGTGGTTTCTTTTAATGTCATAAATTGTAGATCGGCCTACGCCATATTCACTTGCTAAACTACTGAAAGCTTCATTGCGATTTAAGCGGTCTAAAATATCACATTTTTCTTTAATTGTCAATGTTTTGTGCTTTCGCTTCTGAGTTTGTGATGACATTACTAGGTACTATACTTAATACACAATGAATAAATAGTAAACAATGAACGCACGCAAGACCGTACCGCTATCACCAGTAGTCAAATTCAAACTAAATAAAACAATGCTTACGCGCCGAGCACGATAGCGGTGGCGCGTACAAGTTATAACCTGTTCAAACCTGCGTGATCTACATTAGCGAAGATTGTCAAATACGTATGTATGTACTACATATTCAACGACATGTCGGATTACAGGGGGCGCCGGATTAGACAGGGATTATCGGGGGTCCACTGTATATTGAAATATTAAGTATTTGCGTAGTCAAAGCCAACTGGGCAAATATGAGAATTTGTTATTGAAATATTTAAAGGCATTGTTCATTCATGACGTGTCATGTACGAGGGGGTACCCAAAAATAATCGGGATAGCATTGCAGTGGGCGGAGCTTGTGTAGTACATATTCCTGCCCCTAGAGGCGTACAGCGCAACTCATTACCAGTTCAGTGTCGATCTGGCTTGTTTCGTTCCTCTGTAGTTATTATTTTCGCTAGAGGTCTTTCGTGCTTGTTTCGTTTTTTACGATGGCAAGCTTCATCGAGCAACGTGCAGCTGTGAAATTTTGCTTTCTAATTGGTAAAAATGCTGCTGAAACTGTTTTAATGTTGCTAATAGCTTGCAAAGATGATGCTATTGGAAAAACTCAGGTGTACGAGTGGTTTGCTCAACTTAAAAGTAGCGACATATCGATTGATGATAAACTTCGCCCTGGACGTCGATCAACTGACCGAATCGACGAAAATGTTGGAAAAAATCGAGAGCTTGTGCTATTTGGAGGTTTTAAGATGATTGCGAAACAGTGTTCGGCAAGAAAGTTTAAAAGTTGAAAATAAATAGCCTTTAAAAAATCATTCCGTTTTTTTTTTTTGGTAGCCCCTCTTATAACGCTGAAATGGTGAGGAAATTGGCAGTGTTAATGTATAAAAAAGGGCGAGCAAAAATTAAAATCTCTTCACTTTCTAAATGCCACCGTTGTTTGAACCATCATGTAGGTGAAGCTATTTGGAATATGTAATGCCTTCATCATATTTTGAAATGTTTTAATCGCTATATTTGCAATTATAACGATGTAACAGTAAACTGTGATACGGCTCTAGGCGACAGCAACTATTTAGAAAATGGTGAATGTGCACGGTAGCAATCGTAGCGCTGATCACGTTTATTGAGTCAATAACAATTTTACAAGCCCTCGGATAAATAAAGCTGATAGTTCTTCATTCTATTATATCTGGATTTTTATAATCAATAAGATTAAGTTCTATTTTATGAAGCTTTTACTGTGTAAAAGAAACCTTATAATTTTTCATTATTACTCAAACTATATATACTTTTAGCTCTTTTGTGACTTCTCATGCAACTTAAGTTGCGATCTGCATATACATTTTATGTATTCATCTATGAACCTGTAAAACTTTTACATATGATCGGGCGAAAAAGGGTGAAAACGTTACATAGGCCCACAAAACAGAAAAGTGGTGTATGCCTGAGGTCCTACTATGTTTTTCCCATGTACTGTTTCACGCTGAACACAAATCTAAAAATTGGGATTCGTTAGCCAAATAAAAAAGTAATTTAGGATTTAGGGTCACTCGTCCTGGCATTTTTGGTGGATCTGCATATCTCCAGAGGTCTCAGAGCGCATTTACCAAAATACCAAAATTTCCAATACTCATGTATAAATATACTAAGTGACATATAAATCCGAACACCCAGTTTAAATGGTTTTATTTTAATAAAAGTTGGTGAATGTATATATCTTACTGTAAATAACAAGTGAAAAAATTTTCAGCCTTGTCAGTTGGACATTCCGGTTTTTATACTGCTTTTTTTTAATTCACTAACGCTCTAAAAATGAAGATTTCAGCCGCAGTAAAGAATCAACGTTGGCAGATTTTGGTTCTTGACATCCTTTACGATCGGTTACGATGCCAAGAGTACGGAGACATGTACGATTTCGTCAACTTAGTGAGTTTGATAGAGGCCGTATAGTGGGACTTCGGGAAGCTGGACTTTCTTTTCGGGCAATTGCAGTTAGAGTGCAAAGAAGTGTAGACACCGTGGTTAGGTGTTGTCAGGCATGGCTTCGAGAAGGACGTACGCAAAGAGCAAGGGGCACTGGACGCCGCCGTAGAACAACAGACCGTGAAGATCGCCGCCTAAGATTATTCGCCGTAAGGCACCGTTTCTCCACTACCAGGTCCATTGCAAATGAATGGTTTGCAGAACACGGAAGACCTATTGGCATGCGAAGTGTTTACCGACGAATGAGAAGTTTTGGCTTGTTTTCATACCGGCCACACTGGGTCCTACCTTTAACTCGGGATTTTGTTTAGGCATGCAGGATGGTCGTGCCAGGGTTAGAAGGCGACGTGGTGAAAGGAGGAATCCATAGTTTTCTGTTGAAAGACATGTTCATCACACTGTTGGAGTTATGGTTTGGGGTGCTATAGCTTATGGTTCCAGGTCACCTTTAATCTCCATCAGAGATAACATGAACGGGCAGCGTTATATCCACGAAGTTCTAGAACCCCATCTTTTACCCTATCTTGACACCCTGGCAGATCCAACTTTCCAACAAGATAATGCCCGACCACATGTTGCAAGAGTCACAATAGACTTCTTTCAACATAATGATGTCACATTGTTACCATGGCCACCAAGATCTCCCGACTTATGCAGATTTAGTTAAGGGTTATTTACGTTTAAACCACCACGGTATCTTTTCCAAAGTATCCATTCAAGATATTTGGTTTTATTTGTTGGCCAACAGATTGATATAAAAGTCTGTTCAAATCACTTTCTAAGCTACTGTAATGATTGTTTTATTTTGAGACTGTGAACTGATGTAGTTTTTTTTTGAGACTGGCTAAGAGAATGTAGTCATGTAATGAATATTTCTTGTGCCTTTCTCATGATTAAGAATTTTATTTTGTTTTACATTCAGTTTTATACTTTATATAGAAGTCGTGATATATTTGTTAATGTTATTTATTTCATGAAGATGTATTTTTTGTTATTTTGTCTGACATTGTTATGTGGAAAAGTCTGTGATAGATTATATTATTTTGCATCTTTGTTTTAATATATGAACATTGCTCGAGCTTGGCTTGCTTTATTTACACTTTGATTTCGTATGATTCAAAATTAAAAAAAAATGCTCGAGCTTGGCTTGCTTTATTTACACTTTGATTTCGTATAATTTAAAATTAAAAAAAATTGTATGTATTTTCTACAGAAATTACTATAACAAATTCATATGTATGCATATATCCATGATTTTAATGTTATAACACTTCAGTAGGTAACACTGAGAATTTACTTTCCATTTTACCCCTCCGAGACTGAAATCCTGGGAGCCCCACTGACTGAATTATTTATTTTCATATAACACTAGTTGTTTTTTAAAAACAAACTGTTCAGTTTCTTTTAAGCGCTTCCTGTTATTGGGTGCGTTTGTGCCTGTTGGAAATAAATGTCTATCTATCTAATAAAAAATCACGCCTGATCATCAAACATGGTTTCTCTAATTTTCGTGTGATGCACCGTACACGCGGCAGTTGCTAATGACTGGTGATTATACAAGCTTTCACGAGCTCATGAAACTCGGACACCCACAAATCACGTCCATCTGGTAGCGGCGGCGGAGGCGCCAATAATAACCATTCGAATAAGTGTAAATTGAATGCCGAAAACAATTTACGAACACTTGACGCACCAGGCCACGCACTACAAAAGCAGAGTCGGTCTGAGTTAGTTAATTGGATGCAATGGGGCCACACCGATACATTTTTTAACATTATTCGTGACACTAATGGCAATAACACTATGCGGTATCGTTGAGATCATAGGTAATATTTTTTATAACTGCTCATTAGACTGCCAAAACCTGCACTATGATCGAAATACATTAATACGAGATGTAATAAAAAATAGCGTCGAGTGGGTTGACTGCAATTCCCACACAACGCTGCCATCAGTTCATAAAGGATTATGTTCGGCTAGCTACAAAAATGTGTAACAAATAAAACTAAATGGGTCAAGTCAGCCAAACAGACCCATATACAATTAGTACATGGGTATTTATCAACGGACGTAGAAATTTCATTTTGCATTTCTTAAAAAAAAGTAATGAAAATATATCCTTTTTTTTGCAGAAATATAAAGTTTTACCTTAGTGAGGTTCATTGAAAATGAAGGTCCTCCATATTTTTGTGTATAACATACCTATAGAAAACTGACGTATATAAAACTATGAAATGAGAGAATGACTTATAGGATGGGGGAATGATTTTTACAACAATTTGATGCTAAATTTCAATAAAAAACATAAGTTAATTTATTACTAGATGTACTGAGATTTGTTTTATACTTCAGAGAGCTTAGATAGTCCTTCTTCCCTGGGCACATCCTCGTATTTTCATCCTTCTCTAAGAAATGAACATCATCCTTAACTTTCGGCATTTTGGAGCTAACTTTACGAGTACAGTTCT
This sequence comes from Acanthoscelides obtectus, assembly GCA_963669975.1. Taxonomy (NCBI): domain Eukaryota; kingdom Metazoa; phylum Arthropoda; class Insecta; order Coleoptera; family Chrysomelidae; genus Acanthoscelides; species Acanthoscelides obtectus. The sequence continues at coordinate 14,114,712 of CAVLJG010000010.1, forward strand.
TTTTGTACGTATCGTTTTTGGAAAAATGTTTCTATCTATATAGCAATTTGTATCTTTTGTACTAATTACAGCTTCAACATTTTGTAATATATTTTCTTTTCTCCATGTTTACTTCCAAGATCTTCATAGATATTCGTGAGGTCTGTTGACAGAGCTTCTCCGAAGATGAATCTTTAACTTGTATATTCTTTAAAAGCGAAGACATTTTAGTTGCTGGAGAGTTTGGGTCAGTATTGTTAGTTTTCAATCTCAAACACCTCTTCTTATATTTTTCGCTAAGCTTGACTGCGTTCCTTACTTTGTTTTCCAAACTTTTAATCTTCGCGTACAGAATAGTTCGCCGCTTGCGCATTCTACGTCTATTGAGAGCAGACAAATTCTCTGCTCTGTGCTGTAAAGGTGGTGCAGGACGTGGTGGGGGTGTTTCTTCAACTATTTTCTGTAAACTTGTTTGTAATGTAACTCGCTTTACCCTATAAACTTTAGTATTATTTTTCCATTGTTTTCGTTTTTGGCTAGTTTCTCTTGCACTCATAGAACTTATTGACTTAACTTGACTTTTTATTTAAATACTTTAATATTTCTTTTTCACGCAAGGCTTCTAAAGACTCAGCTTTAATTTTCATTTGTTCTCGCCTCTTTCTGTCGTACTCCTTCTTTTATAATTTATTTTATTCTTGCTATACAACCTGGAGTTAAACAATAACACCCAAACCACAATTTTATATAAGTATGCAAAAATCATTCCCTCATATAATTTTCATTGCATCACTTTCTAATCTAGTAACGGAATGACCTTGAGGCAGTGACGGATTTGCATAAAAGACAACGTAACCAACAGTACATCAGCTCAAATTGATTTAGCATTTTGTGAATGCATTTTACTCTCCAAAACAAGAAAAAAAATCATTAAAACATTCGAACAGTATAATGACTTATACTTTATCTGAAGTCACTTGAAACACTGTGAAATACCGGGTGCGTTTTATATATCTATATTTAACACGCTCTGTTGCTGCAAAAATCGCTAAATTTCGCAGCAAATATCCCCCGTATAAGATCAAAGGCAGTTTCACCGGTCCACGTGGAGTAAAGCACACCTATGCGTGGACATATCCAATGAGAAAGCGTGTATTCCAGAGCTCCGAACAAGTGCAGGTGGCTACTGAAAATTGAAACAGTTTAGCCAGTGTTTTTTCATAGATTTTATTAGTTTGTGTGTTTTTGACTTTTGAATACTCAGTTTACTTATTGATTTAATTGTTGTGTTGATTGTTCTTGTGTGTCCTAAATATGGCTCTTTGGAGACCTTGGGAAAATGCTCCAAGCCACGAGGAGATGGTTGATGAACCTGTGCAGGCAGAATTCTTTCATAAAGATTTAGAGGAACAGACCCAAAGAGTGATCCTAAATATGCATGATTGTCTGAAAAACGAAAATCCACATTCCTCGCAAAATCAAATTTTAAACAGAATTTGTATCCTGACAAAAATCAGTCGGTCTACCATTTATCGGGTTATAAAAAGGGGAGATGTAGTCAACCATTCCTTCCACAGAAAGCGCATAGGGCAAAAATTAAAAAGAATAGACGTGGGTTTTCAGGAAGATATTCGTCGTATAATATACGGATTTTATAAAGAAAATTTGGTGCCCACGTTGGAAATGATAAATTAAAAGATTATCCTGAAGATTTTTATAATTACAAATGCTTAGACTGACTGCACTGTATTGTAAAACTGTGTGGTTTTCAATACAAAAAGTTAGATAAAAGAATGGTGATTATGGAGTCGTCTCGAATCGTTGAATTGCGCCAAGAATTTTTGCACAAAGTTAAAATCTATAGAGAGCAGAAAAGAAATCTGATTTACCTGGATGAAACGTTGTATGATACCCATGATGTTGTGCAGTACGGCTGGGTTGACGACAGCAACAAGTGCATTCTAAATGCACCATGCAACCGTAGAAAACGAATCATTATTCTCCATGCTGGCAGTGAAAATGGATTTATACCTAATGCCTTATAAAATATCAAAGAATCCTGTGCCGACTATCATGAGGACATGACCTCCGACTTATTTGAAAAGTGGATAGAGCAGCAGTTAATACCAAACATTTCCCCAAATTCAGTGATTATTATGGACAATGCGCCATACCATTCCCGACAGAAAAACAAAATTCCGAATACAGGCGCAAAAAAAACAGGACATTATTGATTTTATGAAGGATAAGGGAATGGAAATACCACAAAAATCAACCAAAGCCATATTATTGGATCTTATTAAAAGACAAAAATTTGAAAAAGAGTATGTTGTTGACAATCTGCTTCAGCAAAATGGCCATGAAGTATTACGTCTACCTCCCTATTACTGCATTTTTAACCCGATTGAGTTGGTCTGGGCTGCTTTTAAAAAAAAAGTAAGAAAACATAATCAGACCCCTCAATTAAGTGAATCGCTATTGGCCACAATAAGAGATGCAGTATCTCAAATTGCTGCCACAGACCTATGGAAGCAGTGTTCTAGGCATATTATTGAAAAAGAAAATGAATATTGTGTTTTGCCTCCTGTAAATCCCGTTGTAATTCCTCTACAAGATGACTCTAGCGACAGCTCCGAAGGCGAGGATGATATATAAATACCTATAATGTAAGTCTTTATATACCTTTTTATATACCTACCTGCTATGTAAATATTTGCCTACCTATGTCAAACGTTGGAATTCTGTAATTTTTCCATTTCTTAAATTTCAGTCAACATAAATTAAACTCCCAATATAAGTATTTTTTATCCCAAATCAAAAAAATAAGAAGATAGTAAAATCCATTTATTGTGATATACAAACATTATTATTATCGTTCTAAATAAATGACCGCACGCCTATGATACGTCATGAAATTACAAAGGACGCGCCGACCAAAGGTCCTTATGCTATTTCAAGTGACTTCAGATAAAGTATACCTTTTAATATAAACAGTGAGGTACTCGTAATAACACAGAGAAATGTAATGTTCTAATTATCGAAATCCAATACTTTTTTGCGGCAACTCTTTTCACTATTAAGAAATTCCGCCATGTTGACATTATTAGCAGTATTGCCAAGTCTTAAAAACATAACAGCTGCGTGCAAAAATATCAAATGGTGTGACCAGAAATCGAATATTTATAATGGGTGAGGGAATGATTTCATTTCAAGGGACATATACTAAGTGACATATAAATCCGAACACCCAGTTTAAATGGTTTTATTTTAATAAAACTTTGTATATGTACTTAATGAAGCATAATAAGTAAATGATAAAAATTTCAAAATGATTGCACTGCTTTAAAGCCCTTTGACCATAAATAATGTGTGGATGCACCCTGATGTGCTACGCATTCTCCAACGCGCCTAGGCATGCTTCTGATCAGGTGGTCAATGTCCTCCTGTGGTATCTCATTCCAGGCAACCACCAACTCCACTCAAAGTGCTTCTAGAGTCTGAGGAGGACGTTGCAAATTGAGCAATCTCCTACCCATCATATCAAACACGTGCTCAATTGGGGATAAGTCGGGAGATCTTGGTGGCCATGGTAACAATGTGACATCATTATGTTGAAAGAAGTCTATTGTGACTCTTGCAACATGTGGTCGGGCATTATCTTGTTGGAAAGTTGGATCTGCCCGGGTGTCAAGATAGGGTAAAAGATGGGGTTCTAGAACTTCGTGGATATAACGCTGCGCGTTCATGTTACCTCTGATGAAGATTAAAGGTGACCTGGAACCATAATCTATAGCACCCCAAACCATAACTCCAACAGTGTGATGAACATGTCTTTCAACAAAAAACTGTGGATTCCTCCTTTCACCAGGTCGCCTTCTAACCCTTACACCGACGTAATCGCCTTGAGTGGTGCAGACAACGGTCACTCTGGGATCAGGAATGGAACAGTATTGTCTTTAGTGACGAGTCTCGATTTTGTTTAGGCATGCACGATGGTTGTGCCAGGGTTAGAAGGCGACGTGGTGAAAGGAGGAATCCACAGTTTTTTGTTGAAAGACATGTTCATCACACTGTTGGAGTTATGGTTTGGGGTGCTATAGCTTATGGTTCCAGGTCACCTTTAATCTTCATCAGAGGTAACATGAACGCGCAGCGTTATATCCACGAAGTTCTAGAACCCCATCTTTTACCCTATCTTGACACCCTGGCAGATCCAACTTTCCAACAAGATAATGCCCGACCACATGTTGCAAGAGTCACAATAGACTTCCTTCAACATAATGATGTCACATTGTTACCATGGCCACCAAGATCTCCCGACTTATCCCCAATTGAGCACGTGTGGGATATGATGGGTAGGAGATTGCTCAATTTGCAACGTCCTCCTCAGACTCTAAAAGCACTTCGAGAGGAGTTGGTGGTTGCCTGGAATGAGATACCACAGGAGGATATTGACCACCTGATCAGAAGCATGCATAGGCGCGTTGGAGAATGCGTAGCACATCAGGGTGCATCCACACATTATTAAAGGTCAAAGGGCTTTAAAGCAGTGCAATCATTTTGAAATTTTCATCATTTACTTATTATGCTTCATTAAGTACTTATACAAAATCTTATTAAAATAAAACCATTTAGACTGGGTGTTCGGTTTTATATGTCACTTAGTATAGTTTAAATAGATTTTTTTAAATACATATTTATTTTTTAGCAATGAAAGCTTGACTATACAATCCATACTTATTACCAAATATTTTAGTAATATTCAATTTATAAGAATATGAGCAGATTTGATTGTATATATTTTTCTATTAGTAACTTCAGGCTCGGCGACGAGATGATGGAATGACTTTTAGACTAATAAATTAATCGTATTTTTTGTGTCAATATATTATATAAATTTTTGCTTCCAAAATATTAGTGTAGATACTTATTGATGTAATAAAAATGTTAAGTTGATGATAAATCCATGCAACTTATCATCAATGGCTCAAGACATGAATTTCGGAATTTGCTGAGAAATACCCAGGTACGTATTATGCACAACATCCTGGATGTGATATAAAGACAAAACTAGATAATCATATATGGACAGTCGTCAGAAACAGCGAAAACATTTAATTAAATATGATAGAAAATCGACCTATTATTTGCATTTTCTTTGGTCCATTCTTTTATGAAATGATAGAAATTGGCAATTCTATGAAAGTTATCCTAATTCTAAAGCTCAAAGACATGGTATTACATCTGTTACCATTATTTATAAAACAACCCCTTCTTCATTAGAAATTACTGGTATCAGGACAGCTTTGGCAGCTGTTCCTTAATTGGTTGAAGACTCCGTTAGTTTTTGGTGTGATTGAAATCGACCCTAAAGGAATCAACCAGTGTAAAGACAAGTTCTGTATATGTTAACAGTTGTTGACACTTAACAGACGTATGACAGAACATTTAACTAAAATCAATTTTAAGAAAAACGTTATCTTAAAACTACAAATGAGCACCTCCATCTGAATGGTCGTTAGAATTAGTTATATCCTTTCCTTTAATGTGTTGGTATATTGGAGCGTTTTTATTATTCGATTTATTCATTGCACCTGGGCGCATAAATATTCAACAAACTACAACAGTAATTGTTGAGATACTTAAAAATTTCTTCAATGTGGCGACGTAAATCGTGTAGATAAAACATTTTGGATTAATTGTATCTGTGCAATGCCAGGGTCAGCGACAGCTCGACTTCTTTTAATAAACGCGACAACTGTAAACCTCAATCCGATCCTGATGTGTGTTCCAGTACTCCAGCGATGACAGAAGCGCGTACTTGGAGCACATAAATCAACGCAACCGACTTTAACTAATAAATTGACGAAAAATCTAATTTGCGTGAGATATGTCTGGTTGCACGTCTAAATTATCTCGAGGCGACCTTGTTTGTGTTTCGCAATGACAGCACAACTGTGCAAATATTTTGGCAGCCAGATAAATATTCCTAGCTGGAAATTAATATGAAATGTGTGACTTGTTACTAATCATTAAGGGAGGCGTTTCAACACGTACAATATGTTACCACTCATTTCATAGCTAAGCTATATAACTCCACTATAAGTATCCATCTATCCAGATATTTAGCTTCTCTTATCAAGATTTTAACCACTTGCAACACCAAAGTTATTATATCTAAACTGAATTCAAATTCAAGATGAGATGTAAATAATAACAGTTAGCGCGTGATATCTCGGTAACAGGTGGGGACGACGCCTCTTATTGGCCAATTCGCCATTAAATTTCAAGCGGTCGCCTGGCGGAATAATGCGCGGGGCAGGGGCAGGGCAGGCAGAGTTGCACTCAGGCCACCGTGCGTCGCGTGTATCGCTGCGTGCTCGTGTTTTCGTATTCACCTTACTTGGTTGTTGCTGTTGTTGTTGTTAAGTGTATTTGAGTAATTTGTTAAGTATCTGTTTCTGTTCAATACTGTCATCTTTGTTTTACAACACGTTGGTGGTAGTCCATCATTTGGAGGTAGCCCTGAATGCGGCCCTGTACGCTGTCCTTGCTTTTTGCAATCACGCATCCATTCTATCTTGCGTGTATATACACTATATGTTTTCATACAAATATCCATTGATATCGGTATGAACGCAACTTTTGAATTGACCCGAATTGACAATCCTTCGTGTCATAGGATTAACTGCCATAATTCCGTGTCGTAGCTCAGAACTAAACTATAACTAAAGCTAAGCTGTCAATCCTTTGACAACTATAAATTTTGTTTATTTAAAAATGTTTAGTCAGAACAAGTTTGGCGTTATAATCTTCATCAACTCCGGAGTGTCCATGGATGACGCGTTGGAACGCTGCTCTTTTATTTAGCTCTGTATGATATGGAGGAAAGCTCTTGCCAAAAATAACCAAGGCTTATTGATAATGTGATGCAGGTTTTGGACTACTCAATAGAATTTAGGATAACTTTGATTCATAACCTTCGTATGAATTGGTTTCTATTCATTTCCATCCCACATTTTATAGGAACTCTGGAAACTTAGATGAGTCACTATACAGGGTGGCCCATCCATGTGTGGATGGAATATTACTCATAAACAAATACATTTTGGGAAAATCTATTTATGGCATGTTATACATGACATTTGATGGCAAATTTCTAAGATATTGGCAATTATACAGGGTGTCCCAATTTTGACCTACATATCAAAGATGTGATTTTTAAAATGGAATGCCTCAAATTTTATTGCATATTTGGATAAACCAATTCAAAAGAAGAAGATTGATATTACATACTATGGGATTTTGGTAATTAGCTACCGAGATGTGAGGTGTTTTGTCCAGAAAAATCGTCCACTTAGGGCAACCCGTCAATCCGCCGTTTTGAACTTTGGAGTGCTGAATTTTGTATCAAAAAACCTCACACCCCTCAGTTTTCTGCACTGAGGGACGCAAACTTTACATATGTCATAACTACGATAGTGACTAATTGTAAAAAGCTCTTCTACTTTTTTCTCATAAAGTTTTGGTATCTAAATACCAAATCTTTATGTCTTATGTCTTATTTGTAAAAATAAATATGTTTAAAAGTATGATATAAATTACACTGGTCAACACTGGTTTTGCCACACGAACTTTGACAGCTAATTGTGTTTTATCAGTCTACCCTCATTATTACAAGACAGCTGTCATATGTCTATTAGCCTCATATTTGTTGTGATACGGTAATACTCATAACTAGTACTACGGCAGTAAATTAACAGAAACGCTTACAAGTAAATCCTTATAAAAATATTTGTTATTGAATTTGAACACTTTTTTGTGATTTATTAGCCCTGTGAATATGTCGAGGAAGTGTAATAATGATCCTAACTCTTTTTGTTATGTCTGCGGAGAAATAACATTCAAAAAACAACGACGAAATTTTACGAATCTTGTGTTGGAGTGTTATCACCAATGTTTTGGTTTTTCTGTCGCCCATCAAGACAAATCCTGGGCCCCTCATGTCTGTTGCATAACGTGTGTGAAAAATTTAACTGACTGGAAGAAAGGTGCACGACCTATGCCGTTTGCTGTACCCATGATATGGACTGAACAGCGAGATCACGTTTCAGATTGCTATTTTTGTCTCACAGACATAAAAGGTATAAATTACAAGAAAAAACCACAGTTATTTACCCTAACTTATCTTCGGCTATAAGACCAGTCTCTCATTGTAAAAAATTGCCAGAACTAATACCAGTTGAAACTACGTCTGTTGAGAACAATTCACAACCGTCCACTTCAGGTGAATGTGTTGACGAGGACGATGACTTTGAGTTAAAAGGAATTGTAAACGAGCCACATTTGATAACTCAAGGAGACCTAAATGGTTTGGTTCGGGAGTTAAATTTGTCAAAAAAGCAGTCAGAACTATTAGGATCACGTCTAAAAGAATGGATTTTGCTACATCATAATACAAAAGTTAGCTATTTTCGACACCGTGATCAACACTTCAGAACGTATTTTTCTCAGGATGGAGATAAGGTGTTTTGCAATAACATAAATGAGATTATGAAAATGTTGGACATAGATTTTGATCTCTCTCAGTGGCGTTTATTTATTGATTCTTCGAAAGCAAGTCTAAAAGCAGTGTTATTGAATAATGGAAATAAGCTTCCGTCTGTACCTCTGGCCCATGCTGCAAATATGAAAGAAACCTATGAAAATATGAAACTTTCACTTGAAAAAATAAATTACAGTACATATTCCTTCAAAATCTGCGGTGATCTTAAAGTTGTTGCACTATTACTTGGACTTCAGCTGGGTTATACAAAGTTTTGCTGCTTTTTATGTGAATGGGGTAGCCGAGACAGAACTAATCACTATATAAAAAAATAATGGCCTACGCGTGCATCGTTAGTTCCTGGGCAAAAAAACGTAAAGTATTTACCCCTTGTACAGCCAAATAATGTGCTTCTACCACCATTGCATATCAAATTAGGATTAATAAAAAATTTTGTGAAGGCAATGGATCGCAATGGGAGTGGATTTTTGTATCTAAAAGAAAAATTCCCTAAAATAAGTGATGCAAAGATAAAAGAGGGTATCTTTGTTGGCCCTCAAATTAGGGAGTTAATAAAAGATTCAAGATTTGAAGAAAAATTAAGCGATTTAGAAACATCTGCATGGAAGGCTTTCAAAAATGTTGTTTCAAATTTTTTGGGTAACCACAAGAGTGACAGCTACACAGAGTTGGTTAGCGAGCTATTATTGTCATATCAAGCATTGGGTTGCAACATGTCACTTAAGATCCATTTTTTAGACTCGCACCTGGATTTTTTTCCTGACAATTTAGGGGCTGAAAGCGACGAGCACGGTGAGAGGTTCCATCAGGACATTTCTAATATGGAAAAGCGGTACCACGGCAAATGGAGTCCAAATATGTTAGCAGATTACTGCTGGACAATTAAAAGGGACCAACCAGAAGCTAAATATTCAAGAAAATCTTAGATTATTAAGTCATTTATAAAAAACAATAACTTTTGATTTACGAGATCTGTGTTTTTTCTTAACATTTTAAATTACTCAATAGAATAAAATCCTTGTCTAGCAAATTTTTTTTAACTGTTTATTTTTTCTTACAATCACCAATTAAAGTAAAAAATATCAAAACAGTCCGTGTGGCACGACAAAGTTAAAATTTTGTTGACCAGTGTTATTAATGATCTAAAATACACGTGACAACCAACCCCAAGCAATGTGACGTCCAGCCCCAGCAAGGGGCAAGTCGTCACATTTGTTTCTGTATTTAGAAACATTTTAATTTAATATTGTGAATTATTTTACAGCCTTATCGATTTTACATAGTGTTCCCAAAGGATAAACCATATTAGTTATGCACCAAATATGTGCCTATAACGCTTCAGATCGAATAAAAAAAAGAATTACTGAAAATTGTGACAACCAGCCCCGGTCTCCCCTACCCTAATATGCGACATCCAAGGCCGGAGATATTTTCCACACTACTTGAATTTTTAAGTACTTGACCTAAAAACTACTTGATTTGATTCACGTTGATAAAATCTATTCAAATCAAGTAGCTTGAAAGTCTAGTTAAGTAGTGAATTCCCAAATATACGAGTAAGCCTGCATTCTGATACCGCACTGCCCCATCTACATAAGTCATGAATACGTAAATACTTCTAAAACTACAGGGTATTAGCGAAAACTTACAAAGACTAACGGTAGGATATCCTGTTCTAAAACACTGTCTCCTAGCTATGGCATCTAAGCTTGTAGCATGCGATACTGTTCGGTTCTGTACTGCGTAGTGCCTAGAAAAACATTTATTATTAGTATGACTATAAATTTTACAGGAAATAAAACGCCGTTGTGTATTAAAGTGTTCAGTGTAAACACGTTATTTATGGTTCCAGAAACGGAGGTCATGTCGCTCAGGCGACACTTATTATTTATCCAACAACTTGTTTACTGAAAGATTGAGGACCAGGTAATATTTTGGACTTATTAGACCTCTTTTGTTGTTAATAACAAATAGTGGAGTCACTTGAAAAATTTTCAATGAAAACTAGACTAAGGGCCAATTTCACCAACAACAGTCCGTTATTCTCCACCTATAGGGTAACAGACCCTCAAATACAACGAATGAGCTTCAAGTTCCAATCAACAAATTTTAGCAACCAATAGCTATGAAATGTTGAAAACTACTAACTATTGTTGATTTTTTATTCATGTTTATATTATTTTCCTCAATTGATATGCGATACTGGGTGTTTTTTCCTATAAACCTCTTGCAGATAGCCATTAAGCACCTACTTGACGACAGGCTCTAGCAAAAGATATTGCTCGTTTCCAAACATTCATTTATTTACTTGCCGTTCATCAGAACCACTATGGCACCTTAGATTGATATTCCCACAAAACCCTTCAGGTTTTTTGATATCCATACATCCATAAAGTTGAATGTTTTTTGTTGTCAGAAATTGAACAAACATCCACACTATATTCACAGCGATTAAGAAATTCCCAAATATATGAATTAAAGCTAAACACTTGCAAAAAAACTACAAATTTTCCATATTTTTCTTTTTTAACGAGTACATATTCTAGGTTATATTTATCTTAGACATTATTTGAATATAGCTGATTATTGCATTTCAAGGGGTGACACATGTGTGGGATCTGTCAACTCTTGGTACCAGTCACAAAACATATACTCTGAAGGTTTAATTCCATGCTATTCAATAACAACACGGTGACTTGTGTGGATGTCAGCGGCCATTTTGTGAGGGCGCGACAGGGTTGCCAGGTTACGCATCAGGGAGATGTAGGGATTGACACGTCTTCACATATTATCTGTGTTTTAGGATGGAGAGGACATAATGTCTTTATTGCTTTGGAGAAATTCATTAACCCATAAATTAATGAATGATTACTATTATGACATAAAGGAAGATGAGGAATTGGATGGAATGTATTTTATATTCTATTTTCTTGCAAAATGCAGACAAATCCACACTGTTCAACAGGTATGTAATGATAACTTTCAGTATATTGAAGTTGGTAAATTCGAGAGTGCCATGCATTAACAAACGTCCAATTCTGCTGCCAAATTTGACAGCTAGAAAATCGACCTATTATTTGCCGCATTCCCATTCGCTGAGGGGATAACGGATTGTTAAATGTAAACCTATAACATATATCAAAATACATGAAAGGTGTCCTGTTTTTTCTGTACAAAAGCATCATGTTTGAATCAAAAAAGTGATCTTGTTTATAATACAGTCGAATTTTCACGACTTTATTCAATATTTCAATAGAAATCACTAATATTCAGAGACCTTTGACAGCTTCTGTCAAATTGCATTTCGATAAGCTATTTTCCCATTGGACCATAATATTAATGTTGGTGAAATTTGCCCTAGCCATTTAACCCTTTCAAAGCTTATATCCGAATCGTAAATATTGACCAAACATGTTTAAAACACAGTTGCAGTTTTTCTTTATTAATAAGAGTTTCGGAGAATCACCGGTGTATGTTGACAAACACAAATCGGTCGCGGCGAATGTCGAAAATGACTTGTTGTAACTGGCTTTTCGGCGGTAGCATCAGTGACCAGTATTAGATCTTATCTGAGCCTTGTACAAAGTGAAGAAAATATTTAGATTAAATAAAATGCACCAGTAATACGCAAAGGTTTTATTTTCCTCCAAAATAGTATCTCCAGATCCTATTTCTCAAACAATTCCCCGACATATGAGAAATTCCCTCCAAATTGGGGAAAAATTACCTAATGTGACAGCATTGTTGCTGCATCACCAGACGGCGTCGCTCATCTTGCAGATACGGGTACTATCTATTATCACCTGTATCGAGTATACGAGGGATGTCTTTTAAGTTTTGCATATGGAAATAAAACAACACGGTAGGTAGTTTTAAATGGCTTTATTGTTTTTCGAAGTATTCTCCGCGAAGATTAATACACATCAGCATGCGCTTTTCTTCACCTTGGAACACCCAAACAGCCGAATGTCCTTTATCTTCTGGTTCATAACAGTAAATCCACGATTCATCACCACTAACAATGCTGTACACATTTTTTGAGTTTCCAAAATTGAAACGGTCAAGCGTTTTTTGACACCAATTAACTCTGGCTGCTTTCTGCTCTTCAGTCAACAGGTGGGGTATCCAACGAGAAACTAATTTGCTTACTCGTAATTCTTTATGTAAAATTTTTGGAATTGAGGTCTTTGAGATCTTCAAGCACGCCTCAATCTCGCGATATGTCACATGTCTATCTTCAATGATGAGTTTCCGGAATTTTTGTAATTGAGGTCTTTCTCTCGAAATATGTCACATGTCTAACTTCAATGATGAGTTTGCGCACAGCATCGACGTTTTCCTGGGTGACTGCCGTTTTTGGTGCACCCACCCTGTAATCGTCGCTAAGACTCACCCATCCACGTTTGAATTCTCCATACCAACGGGAAATTGTCGACTGATGTGACGCTTCGTTGCCGAAAACAGACAGTAACTCAGCAAGGCATTCTTGTTGCGATAATTGTCTCTGAAAGTTGTAAGGTACCTGTACCAAATAAGGCCAAGCTCCTTATAAGGCCATGCGTCGATTTTACAGACACTAGTTACATCTAGAATTAAAGATTTCTACAGTTCTATACATTCATTGAGATGAGTTAGCACCCATAAATGTAGCAGGTGTGCAGCGGCGCTAGGTGGCGCAGTTGGCCAGTGTCGATTTTCAACACGTGCCTTACAAAATTCAGGTAAGTCTATAGAACATATACAGCTAGTTATTTGTCGTCGCCAGGTTTTAAATATTTTGTATTTTATAAATTGTATGTTTAAGGTAATATGTGCCTAATAAGGCCATGATAAACGGTTCCCATTACGGCCACTTGGCCTTATTAGGAACACGCTGGCCATTACGGCAGATGTCTTAAATTAAGATTTTTTTTGTTTTTCAGAGACTATAGTCGAAATATGCCCTCTAAGAAAAGGGCGCTGTGGTCAACCGAAGCGCTTGTACAAGCATTGGATAGTAGAAACAGTGGAACGTCGGTAAATCGTGCATCCAAAGAATACCAAATTCCACGAAGAACACTTCGCAATCATGTTCGTACAGGTGTGCGAGAAAGAAAACTTGGTACTCGTACAATTTTGTCTAGAGAGCAGGAAGATGAACTATGCTCAAGGATAATCCGATTATCGGATACAGGAATGCCCCTTACACCAAAGATTTTGCGAAAATCCGTCTTTTCCTATGTTAATGACAAAAAAATTCGTCACACATTTAATGAAAATAGCGGAATGGCAGGTAGAAAATGGTTGAAGTTGTTTTTGGACAGACATGAAAATATTCGCCAAAGGAAAGCACAGGTTTTAAATCCAGCTAGGGCACAGAAAATAAATAAGTACATTGTAAACGACTACTTCAACAAACTAGAAAGTTTGCTGATTAGACTAAACCTAATCAATCAGCCCTATCGTATCTACAATGTAGATGAGAAGGGGTGCAGACTCACCATCCACCGCCAACCAAATGTGTTGGCGAGGAAAGGTGAAAGACGTGTTCACTATGTAGCTAATGAGCACGCAGAAAATTCCACAATAGTTGCATGTGGAAATGCTATTGGACAGGCAATACCACCAACGGTCCTGTTCAAGGTAAAACGTAAAAAGGATGAATGGGGTGACAATATGTCAACCGGAACAGTAATTGAAATGACCCAAAAAGGAAGTATGACGGCAGCAGTGTTTGTTAAATGGCTAGACCATCTAGCAAACTATAAGCCACCAGGAGATATTCCTCTCATTTTTGATGGTGCCTCTTCTCATTTGGATGCAACTATTGTTGACGCCGTCGAAAAACATCACATCACTTTATTGTGTCTTCCGAGTAACACGACACACGTGCTGCAACCGCTGGATAAATCTGTTTTCCGCAGTTTCGAATATCATTGGGAAAATGAAATACTTAACAATTACAAGCGGTATCCTGGCAGGAAGTTGAATCGTGCAAGATTTGGAGAAATTTTGAGGAAAGTGTATCCAAGGGCCATGTCTTCTGAAAATCTTCAGTCAGGATTTCGCGCAACAGGAATATACCCGCACGAACCAGCTGCGATCCCGGAGACTGCATTTACACCTAGTTTAATGTCAGAGAGGCCCGATTCAAATACGGCAGCTACAGATGTTCAGGAGGAGAATGAGGTAAACCATGATGTCAGCTTTACAGAATCTGATGACATACCCCTTGCACTACTGATGGCCAACGGAACTTCAATGTTACAGATAACAGCTACTTCTAATGAAAAAGAAATAAACTCGACTCAAAAGTTTGCAGTTCTTGAAACAACAAATCTTGTGACTGGTCAAATAGACAGTGATCAATTGGAAGGCCAACGCCACAAAAAGACGAAAAGCCATCAATTCTACTGCGCAAATCGTCGTAAGAGATTTGTTTAAAGACCCAAATCCAGGTCCATCCGGCTTAGATAAAACAATAAAAAAATCTAGTGAGTCTGGAACCGTTAAAAGCAAAAGGTTCCGAAAGAATAAAGACGAAAACTGGTACTGTTTCATATGCGATAAGGATGAAGTACGTGACATGCGCCTGTATGTAGTATGCTTAAGATATGTCCATGAGGAATGTGTAGGCTTGTGTAGAGGTGAAAAGTATCATTTGCTTGTCATCATTGCGAAGGCAAAATCTAAGATTCTGTATGATATTCTTTAAACAAGTTGGCTTTTTTTATTTAAATCTGTCTAGATTTAAGTGTTTTTTTAATTTTGTTTAATTATAAATATAGCTTCGTTTATTATACAGTCTTGATTTACATTTTGATTGTGGTTTTATTGAAAACCAGATGGTGGCCTTATTTGGATACATGGGTTCCTAATAAGGCCAACGGTAGTGTTTGGAAAAATATATTTTTTTTATATGAAAAGAAAAGGTCTCTGAGTTCTCCGATGTAGCTTGTGTAATAAACATATCTACAATAATACCTTTAAAATTTCAAGGTCGTTTCGCAAATATTTACGCAGTTACAGCTATCCAAACGTTAATGTGGCCTTATTTGGTACAGGTACCTTAATAAATTATGGCGCGAAAATGTTCTCGGTTGAGTTCCATTTTTCTAATAACTTGGTGATACTTAAAAATTCACTGTAGTGAGAACACTGCACGTATTGTTGTGAAACTTTGAATTTAAGTTTACTAAAGAGTGAGGTTAAGATTCAGTACTATGTTTCTATATGCAAAACTTAAAAGACATCCCTCGTAGATGGATACATTAATGGTGCACACATTCAAGAGAAGAGGAACACGTCTCCGGCGCGACAATGGCACTTGACAATGCTTGACATCCGGCTGTGTCTTTCTGACTTCATTGTCGAACATTATTGACTGAAATGTTCGCGCGACACAAATCTCATCTTTTCCTCAACGGGCGTGTACCTTTAAACCAACAATCCAATGCAAAACAGATTCGCCTATCATCTGACACCTGCCACCCCGAAGTATAACTTCCTTCGATTTTGATTCAGCCTATCGCAGAGTTTTACTGACATGATACTTACAAGCGCATTTATTACTTTCGGGACACTAAGTTTTGTCGCTCTAGTGTTTGGAGTGTTCTGCATAGAACTATGACCAAAAGTATTTTGCACTAATGACTTAATAGAGATTAAGTCACCATTAAACTTGGTAGACCATGCACAACAAAAAACTGTTCAATGTCTTTGTTCGCGCTGACTACCATATCTACATAAAGTGTCATCGGCTGTGGGAGAGTAACTGATTAAAGCGAAGGTAAGTGTGACACGTTGAATACAAATTAGCGTTAAGTGACATGTTCTGTGTTCTAGTGGGAGTTGTCTGCGTGAATATAATCATCTGGTGAGTACTTGAAACGTAATGGATGGTAGGTAATTTTTACGATGAAATAGCGATGATTAGCTGCAAGTTGTTGGGTTATAACAAGGTTATAATGACTAGGTACGATAACGTTTATGATAAACGCTGATATTAATTATGCTAAAACGTGACGCTTAACCATACCCCGTTGCAAGAAAGTAGAAAGTATCGATATAGTGCATTCACAGATGTATACAATTGCGAGTAGTGCAGTTTTTCTATATCAGCGTAGCACCCAAGATATGTGGGACACTTTCGCTCAACGAGTCCTAAGCGAAACGGCTGACAATACTGTTGAAAAGAAGGTATACTGTGACCCCTCAAAGCCCTGGATCAACTCTAACATATCGAGGATGCTTCGTCACAAGAGATCTTTGTGGCAACGGTTTAGGAGGAGTGGCCATTCACAAGATTACGTGTCTCATCGATCCTTTTCTAACCTCCTATCTAGAACGTTACATAATGCCAAACATGCTTATGAACGAAAACTCGTTACCTCCAAAAATAAGAAGAAGCTGTTTCGGTATCTAAGAACAAACCTGAATTTCAAAGTTTCATCACCTCAGATCCGCGACGCTGACGGTCATCTCCACATGGATGCCACCGAATCTGCCAACTTACTGGCAGAGTCCTTTAGTGATGACTTCGTCGATGAACCTAATGGAGGCCTTCTACCGACCACTATCTGCCTTAGGTGTCCCAACAGCCTTTGCGAAGTTGAGTTCCTGCCTGAAGATGTATGCACCTGCGAAATCTGAAGACCTCTTCCTCCCCTGGTAAAGATGGGATGACGGCTGCTGTACTTAAAAACTGCGCTTCAGCACTGGCCCTACCATTAAGCTTGATATTCACATCGTCTTTTAGATCTCATACCCTACCCTCATGCTGGCTTAGTGCTTCTGTTACCCCTGTATTCAAAAAGGGCGACAAATCCTCCGCTAAAAATTATCGACCAATAAGTCTCGTTCCTATCGCCGCCAAAATAGCTGAAAGAATCATATTAGATAAGCTCCTGTCATTTGCTTTCGAAAATGACCTTATCCCTAAGAATCAGCATGGATTTCTCCCTGGTCGATCAATAATGACCAACCTTCTCCACTCTCTCAACGATTGGACTCAGTATCTGGACACAAAGACACCTGTTGATATAATCTACTTAGATTTTTCTAGGGCTTTCGATCGCGTACCACATAGAAGGCTTCTGTTTAAGTTGGAATGTATGGGAATAAGAGGCGAGTTGTTACTGTGGATTAAGGCTTTTCTCACCGGGAGGACTTTCTCTGTGCGCGTCAGTGATAGCCAGTCTCACCTTCATCATGTAGCAAGTGGAGTTCCTCAAGGCTCTGTCTTGGGGCCAGTGCTGTTCCTTCTGTATACAAGTGACCTGCCCGCATTGATTTCCTCCACATGTTCAGCTTATGCCGACGACACCAAGATTTACAATACTGTCGTAAATTCTGCTATGCTTCAACGAGATCTTGATATTGTTTGTCAATGGTCAGTCAGTTGGCTTTTACCCTTAAATCTAACTAAGTGTTGTGTCCTTCACCTCGGGAAGACAAATCCGCGATTTACATACAAGATCTCTGACCACAACATCGAAGCAGTTTCCAGCCACACTGATCTGGGCGTTGTAGTCAACGATCGTCTTTCCTGGTCAGAGCATATTCACCACGTTACATCAAAAGCCAAGAAACTTCTATACATGCTGGAGAGGTCTTTCAAAGGATCGGATGTCAACACTTGCGCCTACATTTACAAGGCATTCGTGAGGCCAATTCTTGAATTCGCTGGCCCGGTATGGGACACTGTGCTTCTGCGCGATAGAAATCTCGTCGAATCAGTACAGCGTCGGGCTACTCGTATCCCTTTTGGAGCACGAAGACCAAGCTATCAAGATCGGCTTGAATTATTCAACCTGACCTCATTCTCTGAGCGAAGACTTCGTGGCGATCTTATAGTTACGTTCAAGATACTTCATGGTTTGATGGGCACCAACCTCATGCATCTATACCGTCTGTCGCGCAGCAATCTCATCTTGATGACTGTATATTGGTCTGCATGTGTATAAAATTAGTGATATTTGCTGTGTGAGAAAATCATTACTGAATATGCTGCCAATGTAGTACATCTATTAGCTGTGTGCGACGGGCGTGAATCACAAAATTGGATCTCTAAATACGATATTTATGTTTAATTCCACTTTAAGTTTAGATATATAGTCGTGAGCTTCTCCACTACCTCGAACGTCACCACTTGACTTCCGTGCAAAAAACCCAATGAACTAAAATGTAATCTCGAAAATAACTAAACCTACATACCTACATTTTTCTACAATCATCTCCGCTTACCTATTATTGTTCCCTCCTCCTCCCGTACCGCCGCCCGCCCCCCTCCCATTTCCGTTGCCATTCGTCACGCCATTGGTCCGTTCCATGCTCTCCCCTCTCTCGAAGGACGCTTGGTGGGAGGTGGGCGCGCTATGCGATACGCTGAGCACCGGTTGGTGGGGCAGTCGGTAGGCGGGGCCAGGCGGTTCTACGGATCCGCCCCTTCCAGGGCCGCTCCACGGAAGGGGCGGGATCACAGCCGAAGTGATGACCGACGATTGGAGCGGGACTATCGTCGTCTGCTGGTGCGGTTCCAGGATTGGAGCGGTCGGTGCCGATGAGGTCAACGGGCTGTCGAAAGAAAGATTTTACTAATTTCCACCAAAAGGAATATCCAGTAGGATTTAAAGTCAATGGACTCTTGGGATGGAACAATCACTGGACAACAAATTTTAGTTTTTTAATTGTATCTTGTGGGAAAAGTGCACTTCTTTGTTAATTTTGGGGCGCTGAATCCAAAAATGACAATGAAATAAAAAAATTAGTT
This sequence comes from Acanthoscelides obtectus, assembly GCA_963669975.1. NCBI lineage: Eukaryota > Metazoa > Arthropoda > Insecta > Coleoptera > Chrysomelidae > Acanthoscelides > Acanthoscelides obtectus. The sequence continues at coordinate 14,134,007 of CAVLJG010000010.1, forward strand.
GCGGTTTAGGAAAAAACTTTTTATTTTTAAGGATATATTAAAAAAGGTAACAAGATTCATATACTTATAAGAATCACTATATGCGCTATCTTTTTGCTGTTCTTTTATGGATCGTTTCTGGAGCATCTCTACCAAGAGTCCAACAGTATTCTGCAAGCATGGAAGGATTCCACTTTCCCTGGTACCTTTTTTCCATTGTTGAAATATACTGATGAAAACGTTCGCCGTGCTCATCACGTACGGCTCCGCAATTGTCAGGAAAAAAGTCCAGGTGTGAGTGTAGGAAATGTATCTTAAGAGACATATAACAGCCCATCTTTTGATACGATGACAGCATATTTTTGACAAGGGTTTTATAGTTGTCAGCTTCTCTATTTCCCAAGAAATTAGTGACCACCAGACGGAAATCATTCCAAGCAGTTTTTTCAATACCTGTTAAAGTGTTTTCAAACTGTGTATCTTTCAAAATATTTCGAATCTGTGGCCCAACAAAAATACCTTCTTTAACCTTTGCCTCACTTAGTCTTGGAAATTTCTGACGCAGGTATTGAAAAGCTGACCCATCTCTATCTAATGCCTTGACAAAGTTTTTCGTTAGGCCCAACTTGATATGCAGTGGTGGTAATAAATTTTTTTTCGAATCTACTAATGGCATATGCTGTACATTTTTGTGACCTGGCTCTAGGAATTGACGAACAGGTCAATTTTGTCTGGTGTAATGAAGTGCCTTTGCCCGACTGTCCCATTCACACAAAAAACATCAAAACTTTGTGTAGCCTAGCTGCAGCCCAAGTAAAAGTGCAACAACTTTCAAATCGCCACAAATATGCCATTGGTGCTCATCGTATTTTATGCATGTCAATAGGTACTTCATATTGTCATATGATTCTTTCATGTGAACTGCATACCCTACAGGAAGAGATGGTAAAATATTTCCAATATGCAATAACACTGCCTTTCAACTCAATGTTGAACTGTCTATAAACAATCTCCATTCTTCTGGGTTATAGTTTATATTTAAAGCCGCCAGTAAGCCGTTAATGTTACTGCAGAAAACCAAGTTATTCTCCATATTTAAAAATGGTTCTAAGTCTTTGTGGCGTTTACGAAAAACACATACCGAAACATCGTCTTCTAACAAGTTCCACTGCTGCAGTCTTGATCCAAGTAACTCTGCCTTACATTTTGGAAGTTCTAAATCCCTTACAAGATCATTTAATTCTGACTGTGTTATTTTGTGCGGTTGGTGGCATGACCTGCTCGGTATAAAATCAGGATCTCTTGACGTTGATGGCATATCTTCTTCCTGACGAATCACTCGATCGCCATGATCTGATTCGTTTTCTGATTCGCAAGTGTAGGATTCTGGGGGTTTTGGAATAGGATTTTTGTCACTGTGAGGCACAGGTCTCATCGCAGATGGTATGTTTGGGTAGTTAATAACCGATTTTTTTTTCTTGGACATACCTGTGGCTTGTCCAACACAAGGTACCATGCAAAAGTAACAATCATTAGTATGATGTGTAGGCTCTCTCCAAACCATTGGGACAGCAAAGCGCATAGACCGTTTTTTGCCATTTAACCAGCTCCTCAGACTTGAAGCACATTTAGTACAGCAGATGTGGGGTGCCCACTGTTTGTCTTGATCACCTAGTTTACAACCGAAATAAAGCTGATATGCCTTTGTTATTAGTGGAGTAATAAACCGTCTCTGAGACGCAAAAGTCACATCACCATACACGTATCAAAACTGATCTGGATTGTTTACACACTTTCGAGACATCTTGCATGAACGCTGTCAGCCAACTGAGGAAAAAATGGCTAATATAAAACAATATAATGTACACGTATGTATAACGTAACACAATCATGCCGATTACATCATCTTTCCTTGCCGAATATAAAAATGTAGCACGTGCATTCTTTTGAATTACAGTATATTAACACTGTCACAGCAGGAACACATATAATTACCGTATCTCTAAAACTTGAACTAATATTGAAAAAATAAGTTTCATTCCGGTTTTAGCACATTAAAAATAGTAATATTTTGTTAATTTTATTTAGGATATTTTTTGGCTGTTGATCAGTGTAATGATTAGCAAATTTCCGTAATACCTTAAATGGAATCTTCCTGATAAATATAGGCGTTTTCCACGGATCTATTTTAAGTCTCATATTCTTCGCACTATATGGCAATGGCGTAAAATAAAATCTTTCCGACGAATTTCATGTCTTATGGTGAGGCTCATGTCGTTGCTCTTGACATCACGAAAGCATTCGATCACCTGTGGCACGCTGCCCTCTTAAGCAAACTTCCATCCTATGGCCTCCCAGAAAAGCTTTGCAGATGGGTGGCTGACTTTATCTCTGGCCGCAAGGTATCCGTCGTAATTGACGGGTTCTCCTCTTCATCCCACAACGTCAACGCGGGTGTTCCCCAGGGATAGGTCTTGGCTCCGACACTGTTTCTCTTACATATCAACGACCTCCTTTCCTGCACGATCAACCCAATCCACAGCTTCGCTGATGATAGCACTCTACATGCACTAATTCCGAGTGACAAGCCGATCTCTGCCACTGAGCCGGAAAAAAGAAGACTAGCGACGACTTCCTCTCTGACAAGAGACCTGGCGGCTATCACTGCTTGGAGACGTAACAATCTTGTACTTCTACTTCCAAAACACAGTACTGTAGTTTGACGAACAAAAAGCGTCGTAGCGCTCATCCGGTTTCGATGGAGTTCCTACATCCAGAACTGACCGATACGACCGCTCCTTTGTCCCGAGGGGGTCGAGATTGTGGAAAAATCTACAAGACGAAGCTTTTCCCTGTTCTACTAACCTTAGGCAGTTCAAAAATCGTATTAACAAAATTTCTTTGGGATCATCATAGCAGCCGCGTTGTTCCGGCATTTAGGCTTCTGCCTGCGCGGCTGCTGCGATATAAAAAAAATACTATGAAACAACACAGGGAGCATGCAGCTTCAACTATTAATTTTTTTTTCGAAATGTAAAAATGATGCTGTTTCTTCTGATAGCAACACTGAAAACGCGCACAGTTAGAAGACAGACCCAGCAATTTAAAAGCGATGTTAAATCAGCGGAGGGGTACTTCATGATAGCGGTGTTTCTTACATGTCTGGATTCGCAAATTATTTGTTTAGTTGCTATTTATTGATATTTTCTGCGATTGGATGTATCTGCCTGTTGGAAATAGACTTATTACTATGAACATTGTTTGATCCATTTTATATCCTAAAAATATTGCCAATGTTTTTTTGAATCAAGCTATATTGTGTTTCTAGAAAATGATCCGCAGGATATTAATGAATCGTGCTCACCATTGCTCCAGGCGGTCTTCTTCCTCTTCTGCCGCGGTGACATCACTGGGCGGAGTCAGATATCCGGCTAACCTCAGGCCTCGACCCCGTATGCCTGAACCTAGCCTCAAACTTTGCCTGAACGACGCTCGAGCTCTGTCGACTTAACAAAATATGCATTAGTACTTCAAGTGCTTAAGTTGATACGATAAATGTTACTTTACATATGGAACTTGAAAAAATTCAGGGTGGGGCAGAAGTGATGACCCGGTTTAGAGGCGGTATCAAAGAAAAACTGAATAACTTACAGGCGTAAAACTTTTTTGTTATAGTTTGATTCTAATCTAATTTTTTTATTTAGTTTTGAACACAACTTTAGCAAGATGGTGGCCTTCAGCAGCAATACACTGATGTACGAGGGATGTCTTTTAAGTTTTGCATATAGAAACATAGTAGGCCGCGCGGGTCGAACGTCAGTGCTGAATCTTAACCTCACTCTTTAGTAAAATTAAATTTAATGTTTCACAGCAATACGTGCGGTGTTCTCACTACAGTGAATTTTTAAGTATCACCAAGCTATTAGAAAAACGGAACTCAACCGAGAACGTTTTCGCGCCATAATTTATTACAACTTTCAGAGAAAATTATCGCAACAAGAATGCCTTGCTGAGTTACTGTCTGTTTTCGGCAACGAAGCGCCACATCAGTCGACAATTTTCCGTTGGTATGGAGAATTTAAACGTGGATGGGTGACATGTGACATATTTCGAGATTGAGGCGTCCTTGAAGATCTCAAAGACCTCAATTAAACAAATTTTACATAAAGAATTAGGAGTAAGAAAATTAGTTTCTCGTTGGATACCCCACCTGTTGACTGAAGAGCAGAAAGCAGCCAGGGTTAATTGGTGTCAAAAAACGCTGGGCCGTTTCAATTTCGAAACTCAAAAAATGTGTACAGCAATGTTAGTGGTGATGAATCGTGGATTTACTCTTATGAACCAGAAAATAAACGACAGTCGGCTGTATGGGTGTTCCAAGGTGAAGAAAAGCCAACAAAAGTCATCCGTTCTCGAAGTGTTTCGAAAAAGATTGTCGCGACATTTGTGTCAAAAGCGGGTATTGCAACAATTCCTCTTAATGAGCAAATAACTGTTACTGCGGATTGGTATACCACCATTTGTTTGCCAAAAGTCATCACCGAGCATCGAAAAATCAACCCCGAAAGAAGAATCATCCTCCACCAAGACAATGCAAGCTCGCGCACAGCCCAAAAAACAAGGTAAGTCATTTAAAACTACCTACCGGGTTGTTTTATTTCCATATGCAAAACTTAAAATACATCCCTCGTAGTCTATTTGGGGAGTGTTTGAGCCACCTTTAGCTCATCGAAAGTGTGGGGGCGATGTTTAAGAACTTTCTGTTTTGAATAATTCCACAGAAAAAAGTGAGACATGATTAAATCCGGTGAGCGCGCTGGCCATCCAAAGTCACCTCTCAAAGAAACGAAACAGAAGTATGTTGTTTTTTCGTATCGCCCTTTCCACCTGTAAATTTTCTTTCTCCAAATCCTTATACACTGTCTGTAAATGATCTATTTTTGTGCCTTGTTGTTTTATATGTTCTAGCAGATTCGCGTTTTTTCTTCCAATTTCTTGGATATCTTGTCTAATCTCATTCTTAATAGCATCACTTTCCTTTTTTATTATTGCTACCAATTCTGATAGCAGCTCGCTGTTACTCAAGTCGCCACCTCTGGTCATCCCGACAAAAAAATAATAGTACACAACAAGCGATTTGAGTTTTAGAGGAAACTGAGCCTTATGTGATCAGTAGTCATTCGCACTAGTTCTCCAATTATCAAATTTTATTCATAAAAATGATGACTTGCTGCTTTAACCTTTTTGTATCATGTATCTTTATGATTACAGTATATTCAGATAAGAGATAGACCGGATGTAAACAAAAGGTTCGGGTGATTTTCACGCTAACGCCGCCGTCTCGACGTAAAACAGGAGCCCTCATTGGTCAATTCGCAATTAAATGCCTATGCCGAGCGGCAGAGCAGTCGTATCAAGGCAGAGTCACATTCAGGTTCAGACGTGTTAGGTACGTATGTCGTGTGCATCATTGCAATTTGATATTTCTTTGGACGTTTTCGTTTGTTATCTTATTAAGTTGTTGAGTTTGTCGTTGTTATTGTTATACCTTGTTATTGATTGTTATCAACTGCTTGCGCAAAATGCCCAGTAGTACAGATACTGCCGATGAAGTTGTAAACTCCTGTAGTCCACCTAGGAAACGCTCTAAAAAAAGACACCTGAGTGCAGAAATGAAAGAGGTCATTTTGAATATATATAAGATCGAGCGCGAGGAGAACGAGGCATCAACCATCAAAGAAATTGTTGTGAAGGTTTCTCACAAAGTTGGGGTGTGTCGCGCATCAGTGTTTAATGTGTTAAGACAATACAAAAAAATCACACCTTTTCTGAGCCAATGACCAGTAAACATCGCAAAAGTATTGTTAAATCATTGGATGAAGCTGATAAGCATGCGATTAGGAGGAAAGTGCATGAATTCTTCTTTAGAAATGAAATACCTACTATAGATAAAGTACTGCAGGAGGTAAATGGAGATACAACGTTGCCAAATTTCAAACGATCAACTTTCCATGCGTTACTGAAGCATTTAAATTTCAAATGGAAAAAACGGGGTCGTAATAGTTTACTACTGGATAGAGAAGAAATTGTGCTAAGGAGGAGGGATTATTTAACAAAAATTGGGAAATATAGAAATCAAAACAGGAAGATTTATTACCTTGATCAAACGTGGGTAAACGCAGGACACACTACAAGTAAAGTATGGGTTGATGATTACTATATTTTAGAGGAACAAGTCGAGCCATTCATTATTGACGTTGGTGCTTCAGGCAGTAGCGATGATGAAAGCTCATCAAGCTCATCTTTCCAATAAAAGATGTCGTTCATCAAATTCGGTAAGTTATAAGTAATTATAGAGCTACTGTATTTTTTAATTAATTATTGACATTTTTGAACCTATTTTGGCAAAACCTATTCAAGAATTTACTTTCTGACAATGTTCAACCATGCACATTTTTTTACGTTTTGAACGTTTTAATTTGGTTACATATTTACCTAGAAATCAAAAAATATACTAATCAATATTCTAAAAGCAATTTTAAGAGATATACGATTATTTTTAATTTAGGCTAATTTAAACGCCATTTTGAGATTATATTCGACTGTATTTCACCAAAGATCAGGCGGCATCCGAAGCTGGAAATCGAAGCGAAAATTTTGAAACCCTTATGCATATTTACATCATTATATATTTCTTACCCCACCCCCACATGATCCTATATCCATCACCAATCGTATACACATCGAATTGTGCTAATTTACTACAAAGTTACGCAAAGCAGCATCTACTATCTAAAATATGTACTGCGTGACTCTTAATACGCCCCTGCCGAATGTTACAGCGTTCGATGATCACGTGGTCTTGTTTATGTCCGGTCTATCTCTTATCTGAATATACTGTAGCATACACGGTCTCACAAGTAAATTTTTTCCACTAAAACTATACTTTTTTGAGAGAACTGAAAACGCTACAATACACTTCGTGCGCTTTAGGTTATTAGAAAAATGTATCGCTATAGAAGTCCGAGCTGTTGTGATGGAAGAGGGACATGTTACAACCTACCACCGGCCACGTCACAAAACGTTATAAATTGTCAAGAAAGGGGCATGTTCGCCAGTTCGTCTGATGACTATTGAAGATCACACCTATCGAAACGTCGTGAATCAAAAAACCTTATAGACAACAATAGCCATAGAAATAACATCTCAACCACGGGCAGTTATTTCTAGCAAAGCCAGATATCCGTACAATGAATCAAACATCACAATGAACTCAACGCAAAGCTAATTGAAAATAGTTATCGTCGTGAAGAGACGAAATAACACCTTGCCGATTTACGTGCAGTTCGTTATATTCAAATGGACATGTACATACGATCTGATGTCTGAACTATAATGAACCGTTCATAACAGCAATTTATCAAGCTCATGATGATTTACGCCAATCAAATTCTGGAGTACATCCAACAAGTTATACGAAAATAAACATTTTCGAAAATTACATTGTTCAATGGAAATTGGCACCCTGCTGAAATATTTCGCAAATTTGTGGGAATTAGGAAGCATTATCTGGAGTTTTGGACGCCTGGACAGTGATATATTTAGATACACTTTATGCATGACTCACACCTTTATGAAAAACCGTTAAAATGTGTATATGCAATAGGAAACAAAACATTTTGGTCGTTGTATACAAAACAATGAAATAAAACTGCGAGCTTTATGATGGCGAAAAAGCTTATAATATAAAATTGTACCTATGTGTAAACTGTCTTAGCCCCGTTTTTCTATCGCAAGTCAACTTTCTGGACTCTTATACCACCATACGTGTAATACATGACAGCACGTATTTTTTGTATGAAATTTTATAAAATAGTCAAAATTTGAAAACTTTATCAAGCAAGGTAACGTTTTTCAAACATTGCTTACAAAAATGTTTATTAGTGGACTATACAGGGTGTTTCAGAACTATGGGATCAAACTTGTAGGGGTTATTCAGTGTAAAACATTTGGAGGAAGACATTTTCAACAATTGTTGTGATGATATCATGTACAAAAAGGCATAAATTAAATTAATTAAATCCTATTTAGGCAATTCATCGTCTTCCTAGATTTTAACGCGTCTTAGGGCCGGTAGTGCCGTAGTGACAGTTTTCTGGATATGGGTCCCTGTACTCAAATGTTTTCTACTGTTACACTGAATAAACCCTAGAAGTTTGATCCCTTAGTTCTGAAATACCCTGTATAGATGGGATTATAGAAGTGGTGGTGAAGAAGATTGCAAATGCAATGTATACTAAGTGACATATAAATCCGAACACCCAGTTTACATGGTTTTATTTAAATAAAAGTTGGTGAATGTATTTATCTTACTGTAAATAACAAGTGAAAAAGTTTTCAGCCTTATCAGTTGGACATTCCGGTTTTTATACTGCTTTTTTTTAATTCACTAACGCCCTAAAAATGAATATTTCAGCCGCAGTAAAGAATCAACGTTGACGGATTTTGGTTCTTGACATCCTTTTCGATCGGTTACGATGCCTAGAGTACGGAGACCTGTACGATTTCGTCAACTTAGTGAGTTTGATAGGGGCCGTATAGTAGGACTTCGGGAAGCTGGACTTTCTTTTCGGGCAATTGCAGTTAGAGTGCAAAGAAGTGTAGACACTGTGGTTAGGTGTTGTCAGGCATGGCTTCGAGAAGGCCGTACGCAAAGAGCAAGGGGCACTGGACGCCGCCGTAGAACAACAGACCGTGAAGATCGCCGCCTAAGATTATTGGCCTTAAGGGACCGTTTCTCCACTACCAGGTCCATTGCAAATGAATGGTTTGCAGAACACCGAAGACCTATTGGCATGCGAAGTGTTTACCGACGAATGAGATGTTTTGGCTTGTTTTCATACCGGCCACACTGGGTCCTCCCTTTAACTCGAGAACACCGACGTAATCGCCTTGAGTGGTGCAGACAACGGTCACTCTGGGATCAGGAATGGAACAGTATTGTCTTTAGTGACGAGTCTCGATTTTGTTTAGGCATGCACGATGGTCGTGCCAGGGTTAGAAGGCGACGTGGTGAAAGGAGGAATCCACAGTTTTTTGTTGAAAGACATGTTCATCACACTGTTGGAGTTATGGTTTGGGGTGCTATAGCTTATGGTTCCAGGTCACCTTTTATCTTCATCAGAGGTAACATGAACGCGCAGCGTTATATCCACGAAGTTCTAGAACCCCATCTTTTACCCTATCTTGACACCCTGGCAGATCCAACTTTCCAACAAGATCACATATTGCAAGAGTCACAATAGACTTCTTTCAACATAATGATGTCACATTGTTACCATGGCCACCAAGATCTCCCGACTTATCCCCAATTGAGCACGTGTGGGATATGATGGGTAGGAGTAGGAGATTGCTCAATTTGCAACGTCCTCCTCAGACTCTAGAATCACTTCGAGAGGAGTTGGTGGTTGCCTGGAATGAGATACCACAGGAGGATGTTGACCACCTGATCAGAAGCATGCCTAGACGCGTTGGAGAATGCGTAGCACATCAGGGTGCATCCACACATTATTAAAGGTCAAAGGGCTTTAAAGCAGTGCAATCATTTTGAAATTTTTATCATTTACTTATTATGCTTCATTAAGTACTTATACAAAATTTTATTAAAATAAAACCATTTAAACTGGGTGTTCGGATTTATATGTCAGTATATTTGTATAATCATCCTTATACAGGTTAAACAATACAATTACATTTGTAGATAGATATCTCTTAAATGTGGTGTTTGTCACATTCTTTAGCATCATCGCTTGTATAATCTACGGCCCAAACATGAAGGTCTTCAGCAGCGGAAAAAAATTGGCTATTCCTGTTGCTAAAGTTCATCAATAGTTATTTACTATACAAGGGAAGAAAGTACTAAATTTTAGCTTGAGGTTGTACCGCGTCCCGCGTATAATACATAATTTTTTCTGTACGGGAAGAAGGATGATTTAATATTGAAAAATTATATTATTACAATATCTAAGTCAGAAAATTATCGATGTGAAATTTGAATTTTGAAACTACTAGGATGTGTTGTACTTAGAGCGACAACTAGACCTGCGTTGCTAAGGAAACTTTTAAAGTAATCAAATAGCTGTCACAAAAATTATTGCCAGCTAAAGCATCCCACAAACCGGCGCGAAATAATCGCAGCGAAGTATTCGCAACGAAATTCAGAGCGAAATTCGCAATCTGTTTCGCCTGTTTATTCATACCAAAGCGTCTTATTCGCTCCGCGAACGTGAAGGTTTCGACAGGTTGCGTACATTTTATTTTTGCCTTTTGCAATGAGCTCGTCGTCAGAAGAAGAGGAGGCACTTCTATTTCTTGCTTTAGAAGAGGAACAAAATGCACGGTAAGTTATGTTTATTTAACGCCATTTGATAGTTGGGTATGTATTAAGTTTAACGAAGTACATAAAACAAATATTTTCAATTTTGTTTAGGAAACGAAGGAAGTGGGTACATGATATTAACTTGGAACGAAATAAATTTGTTGAATACCATACCTTCATGCCACAACTTTGGCTGGATGAACAGCGCTTTTACGTATATTTTAGAATGACTCCAGAGTGTTTCGATGAAATATTGAACTTGGTGAAAGATGAAATACGAAAATCTGACACAAATTATCGTGAAGCTATTTCGCCAGAAGAACGACTTGCTATTACACTCAGGTAAAAAAATTATATGTATTAAAATTAGTAGGCTTATCGAATACGAAAACTTCAGGGATCGTGAAATAAATATTTTATTGTAATAATTGGACTACATGTTGCCACCAGGATTGAATGTTGCTAAATAATTCGAGGCAGAATTTGCCTCCTCTGTTGGGTATATTATTGGAGTAAACCCAGTGCCGCTTGGGAAGGACGACATACTACTATCATACATACTTGCAGAATTCTGGGTAGACGCTGAAGACATTTCTTCAATATGTTCAAATTCTTCGTGCGCTATTAATTCGGCTATTTTTAGTTTTATTCGGGCTTGACGCTTTAAGGGAAGTGTTTTCACAGTCTATGCATGTGCCAAGAAAAGTGAATCAATGGCCTCGTTCTCTTTTTTAGGTTTTTTACCTTCAAAATAATTAATGAGCTGTTGTACAGACGAAGATGGTGGTTCATAGCGTTTTCTGCTCGTTTTATATTTTGGTGTGGTAGCAGTCTGCGGAAAGGTGTGCCCTGGAGTAGTCACTGCTGTAGTGTTCAATGAAGAAGGTGGTGCTGTCTGTGTTGCCGAGGCGTTCTGTGAATCTTCTGCATCTACATCAGCATTTTCATCTTCTCCATGGCCGCGGTCTTCCAAATTTTCGGTTTCTACATTTCCAGCCCTTTCCTGATATATATTTGAGTTAAATTCGGCAGTCTCATAATGTATGACGTCAATATCTTTCACATTAGACGACGTTTTGGCAAATGCCAAAAAAGGACGGAAAAATTCCATGTAGTCAGCCCACTGCCATTTTTTTATGTTGCCCACTGCTTGGCCGGTCTTTGGTTTGGTAGATTTTATATATTTTGCAAATGTGTCTCTGATATTCTTCCACCTTTTTTTTTACTTCATCACCTAAAAACGATTTTTTATAGATTCCTTGCCACTGGTGACACCTTCTATACCATTGGGCATAGCTTTCGAGTTGGCTTTACAACAGTGAGTGCAATCGTAACCGAAGTCTGTGAAGCGATATGCAGACATATGGAGCATATATATTTACCAGAACCAACAGAGAATATATGGAAAAAATGTGCTGAAGAGTTTGAAAATAGATGGGGGATTTCCCAATTGCATTGGCAGCGTGGACGGTAAACATGTAACAATCAAGAGACCTAACAACAGTGGCTCCAATTACTGGTGCTATTTACATAAATATTCAATAGTACTTATGGCCGTTGTTGGCCCGGACTATAAATTTATATGTGGTGATATTGGTGGTTTCGGAAAAAATAGTGATGGGGGTATTTTCGAAACTTCAAACATGGGAAAACGATTTGAACAAAATTCAATGAATGTCCCTGCACCTAGATTTCTCCCTGGTCAAAATGAAATCTGCTCGTACGTCTTAATTGGTGATGAAGCATTTGCTTTCAAACCATACCTTATGAGACCATTTTCTTTTAAGCAGACGTTAACAGACGTCAGAAAAGAGAAATATAATGTAAGACTTTGTCGAGCTAGAAGGGTCGTGGAAAATGCGTTTGGTATTTTGTCTCAAAGGTGGCGAATATTTTACAGGCCATTAGAAACTAAAGTAGATACTACTATTCTAATTGTACGTACGGCATGTGTTTTCACAATTTTTTACGAAGTAAAAGTGGCGATGACAAATATTTTCAATTCTTAGATCCCCCAGAACCCGTGCTTGGAGCTTTTACTGATATAGCAAATGATCCTCGGCGGGCAGCAAGGCTAGCATTTTCTACTCGTGACAAATTCGTAAATTATTTTAATTCTGATATGCCTATGCCCAATATATAGAATGTTCGTTTTCACATTTGTGTGGACTGTAAATTATTTAACAAGTTATTAAAAAATATTAGGTACATACCATTTGTATTTAATTCTTTTCCTATTTCCATCCAAATCTTGTCTTTCTTTCTCACATTCCTGGATTCATCGTTCGACAAATCATACAAACAAGGATACTTTTTCACTATTTTTATCAATAATTCCGTTTTTGCCATTGCGAATTTTTGTAGAACGGCGTCAAAAACGCGGTCAAAGGCGAACTGAAATACGCCGCGATAAAATCGCTGGAACAATCGCATTTGCTTCGCACAAGTCTGAGCCTGTCCGTAAACCGCCGGGTTTTAATCTGATCGCGAATTCATCGCCGCGAAATTTTCGAAGCCAAAGCGAATATTTCGCGCCGGTTTGTGGGATGCTTAAATCGCGGAAATTCATGAAACGGCGTATTCAAGATTCATGGAATGGAAGATATATATTAAATAATAATGTAGACATTTCAAAATATTTCAAACTAATTACATTTATGGAACAAAATGGGATAGGCTGCAAGCCCGGAAAAAGGTACTCATTTTTTTCCCGGGGAAAATACTAATTTCAGAAAAATTGACATTTTGTTACCTGTCAATAGGGATAAAATGTCAACGTTTTTTCCGGTCTAGCATAGAACATCAAAAAAAGAGATTAAAATTTCTCAAAAAATCTGGAAATAATGTATCATTAAAATTGAAAGATAATGCGAGAGCAAAAAAAGTGGCCCAGGAAACTGGAAAGTCCTTTTTGTAAGACAAAATCTTGCACGAAAATCCAGGTGGTCAAATTTCGTCAAGGTAATTTGGCCGATGGCGGATTATTATTGGTCTTCTAGCAATACGTAATAACGTCATAATCCATAACATGAACTAAAATGAAATTGTGTATTTTTGAATAAACGCCAAAGGTAATTCTCTAGCTTAGCTGCACCAACCTAAACCTAATATTAACAATATTCTGCAATTAACCCATTTGCGGGCATTTTTAACCTCATTTCCATCATTTACAACCCAAACCTAGAGTCCATTCGGGCGAAAAACCAAATAAGGCTGGTGTATTTGAACGCCGAAGTCTGTGTCAACAAAACCTCAGATATTGCTATTTAACCACAGCCTTTCTAGCTTCTGGTTGCAGTTAACTACCGTTTTATTAAAAACGCTTTTTCATAGATAACTATAAGTTAAGACCAAGGTGTTAGTTAACCTGCGACTGAAAAACTGGGCCCTAGCCGATAGTAGTCCAAGACTCTTGAACGAGACAAAATAACGACATGCATCATAAAACATAAACCATTGATAAGGAACTGTTCAGGGGAACTTCTTGACTACGTCCGTGGTTTCAGTTATTCCATTAGTGCTTAGGTAACTCTAACGTATTTTTATGTGTTCTTCACTTTATTGTCTGGACGCCCAGATCAACAGAAAGATAACTGATGAGGCTGTGTTATGCTACGAAGTAACTCATTTTGCCATTAAACAAAGTGTGCTTAAACTTCTTGGGAAATATTCCCTATTCAGGATTTATAACTAATTTCCTTTCTCAATTTGCAGAATGATTCATGAATAAAGTTTGTCTAACGATGCAACCCTCCGACCCAGTATCTTTCTATAATGCCGATGACGGGTGATAGGACGAATATGTATTGTATAGTCGAAATTCGAAAGAATAGTTGCCGTCTCTCTTCATCGAGCCCTTTACAGATACCCAAAGGTTCATGTTGTATAAGCGGAGCTTTCGATCTTGAAAATAACTCGCTGTTGATCGTATCTATGAAATGTTTCATATCTAAACATTTCAGAACCTATACAGGGTGTTCCTTAATGATATGCGAATATTTAAGGTCGTGAATCTACATGAAAAATTAATGTTAGTTTGGTTTATAAACTATGCCCCAAAAATGTTTCCTTACAAAAACTCGGGATGTTGGTTTTAGGAAATAAATGGAAATTAATTAATGTTTTCATAACTGCTTCAGATATTTCACTGATATTTAGTACGTAGTGATGGTTAATAAAGTTGCATATTTTTCAATGCAAAAATAATTTTCATCTTTAACAACGACGTGCGTACGTGTATTGACTTCGATATTTTTTGAGAAAAAAATGGTTCGACAATGGTTTTTTGTCAAATAAAAATTATTTTTGAATTCCCCGTTCAATTTAAAACAAACGATCTCTCTTGGATTGTTTTCCTACGATGCGCCATTATTGAGTAAAAAAATAAATAATAATAAAAAGTTTTATTTGGAAAAAGACTATTGGCGCAAAATTTTTTTCTTAAATATAAATATAAAATATTAATTACTTTCCATTTTTTTACTAATACTTCAACACCCCAAGTTTTTGTAAGGAGATATTTTAGTTTATAAAGCAAACTAACATTAATTTTTCAAGTAGATTCACACCCTTAAATATTCGCATATCATTAAGGAACACCCTGTATATTTGAAGTAGGAAATGGATGAATTTTGGACAAAAATTCCTAAAGTGAGAAAAAGTAAAATGTTGGGGAAAGTTGAAAATCCACGTTCTAAAATAGTTAAATGCAAAAAATCCATAGAAGCCATCAACTTGAAATTTGAGTTATTTTTAGCACCGAGCCTCATCTAACAGGCCCTGATCCCTTCCTGTTTCTATTGCAAAAACAAATTGAGTTATGACTAAACTAAGAATACGTATTTTTACACAAGAGCATCGACAACCCTTAACTAATGCTAAACAATGGGTTAGAATAACTAAGAAATTACTTACATTTACTTAACCTATTTTTTCCGATGGGGCTATTTTCTAATGATGGCGCCGGCACAGTGGTAAGATCTTCGAAGTTTATTATGATAAGGCTTATGTCGTCCACTTCGCTCCTTATTGGTGCTATTACTTCCGAGCATAGGAACTTTGAGCCTGGAACAAGGAGATACATTATTAGTATTCGTGATCAGCAACTCTTTGATGTACGGTCATATTAGAAATCGATGAGATTAGGCGCTCAGGATTTTTCTTCTTGTTAACGTCAACTTGTGACATAATATTGTAGAAACAACTGCCATAACTCAGAAAATTAATAGTGGTATAATGATGTACTCGTAGATTCGTTCCTGTCGCGCTGTTGATGTGATCACATTAAACTAAAATAGTATCTGCCAAGT
Source organism: Acanthoscelides obtectus (assembly GCA_963669975.1). Taxonomy (NCBI): domain Eukaryota; kingdom Metazoa; phylum Arthropoda; class Insecta; order Coleoptera; family Chrysomelidae; genus Acanthoscelides; species Acanthoscelides obtectus. The sequence goes on from CAVLJG010000010.1 coordinate 14,149,673, forward strand.
CTCTTTTCAAAATTGTTTAAAAAATTCAACGTTTTCAGCATATCTTATATAGGGGTATCCCTGCTACAATTTAACAACTCAGAAAAGAGTGGTTTGTTATAATGATGTAGATTCGTTCTAAAGGGGACCACGTTTCTCTCGCGCTGTTGATGTGATCACATCAAACCAAAACAGTATCTACGAACTCTCTTTTTAAAATTGCTTAAAAAATTCAACGTCTTCAGCATATCCCGTACAGGGGTATCCCTGCTTCAACTTAACAACTCAGAAAATTAATAATGGTTTGTTATAATGATGTAGATTCGTTCTAAAGGGGGCCACGTTCCTCACGCGCTGTTTATGCGATCACATCAAACCAAAATAGTATCTCCGAAGTCTCTTTTTAAAATTGCTTAAAAAATTCAACGTCTTCAGCATATTTTGTATAGGGGTATCCCTGCTTCAACTTAACAACTCAGAAAATTAATAATGGTTTGTTATAATGATGTAGTTTCGTTCTAAAGGGGGCCACGTTCCTCGCGCGTTGTTTATGTCATCACATCAAACCAAAATAATATCTCCGAAGTCGCTTTTTAAAATTGCTTAAAAAATTCAACATCTTCAGCATATCCTGTACAGGGGTATCCCTGCTACAATTTAACAACTCAGAAAATTAAGAGTGGTTTGTTATAATGATGTAGATTCGTTCTAAAGGAGACCACGTTCCTCTCAGGCTGTTTATGTCATCACATCAAATCAAAATAGTATCTCCGAAGCCTCTGTTTAAAAGTGCTTAAAAAATTCAACGTCTTCAACATATCCTGTATAAGGGTATCCCTGCTACAATTTAACAACTCAGAAAATAAATAGTGGTTTGTTATAATGATGTAGATTCGTTCTAATGGGGACCACGTTCCTCTCGCGCTGTTTATGTCATCACATCAAACCAAGATAATATCTCCAGAGTCTCTTTTTAAAATTGCTTAAAAAATTCAACGTCTTCAGCATATCTTGTATAGGGGTATCCCTGCTACAATTTACCAACTCAGAAAATTAATAGTGGTTTGTTATAATGATGTAGATTCGTTCTAAAAGAGACCACGTTCCTCTCACGCTGTTTATGTGATCACATCAAACTAAAATAGTATCTCTGAAGTCTGTTTTTACAATTGCTTAAAAAATTCAACGTCTTCAGCATATCCTGTATAGGGGTATCCCTGCAACAACTTAACAATCCAGAAAATTAATAGTGGTTTGTTATAATGATGTAGATTCGTCCTAAAGGGGACCACGTTCCTCTCGCGCTGTTTATGTCGTCACATCAAACCAAGATAATATCTCCGGAGTCTCTTTTTAAAATTGCTTAAGAAATACAACGTCTTCAGCATATCTTGTATAGGGGTATCCCTGCTACAATTTAACAACTCAGAAAATAAATAGTGGTTTGTTATAATGATGTAGATTCGTTCTAATGGGGACCACGTTCCTCTCACGCTGTTTATGTCATCACACCAGACCAACATAGTATCTCCGACGTCTCCTTTTAAAATTGCTTAAAAAATTCAACGTCTTCAGCATATCCTGTACAGGGGTATCCCTGCAACAACTTAACAAGCCAGAAAATTAATAGTGGTTTGTTATAATGATGTAGATTCGTTTTAAAGCGGACCACGTTCCTCTCACGCTGATTATGTCATCACATCAAAGCAAAGTAGTATCTCCGAAGTCTCTTTTTAAAATTGCTTAAAAAATTCAACGTCTTCAGCATATCCTGTATAGGGGTATCCCTGCTACAATTTAACAACTCAGAAAATTAATAGTGGTTTGTTATAATGATGTAGATTCGTTCTAAAGGGGACCACGTTCATCTCGCGCTGTTTATGTCATCACATCAAACCAAAATAATATCTCCGAAGTCTCTTTTTGAAACTACTTAAAAAATTCAACGTCTTCAGCATATCCTGTACAGGGGTATCCCTGCTACAATTTAACAACTCAGAAAATTAAAGTGGTTTGTCATAATGAGGTACATTCGTTCTAAAGGGGACCACGTTCCTCTCAGGCTGTTTATGTCATCACATCAAACCAAAATAGTATCTCCGAAGTCTCTTTTTACAATTGCTTAAACAATTCAACGTCTTCAGCATATCCTGTACAGGGGTATCCCTGCTACAATTTAACAACTCAGAAAATTAAAGTGGTTTGTTATAATGATGTACATTCGTTCTAAAGGGGACTACGTTCCTCTCAGGCTGTTTATGTCATCACATCAAACCAAAATAGTATCTCCGAAGCCTCTTTTTAAAATTGCTGAAAAAATTCAACGTCTCCAGCATATCCTGTACAGGGGTATTCCTGCTACAATTTAACAACTCAGAAAATTAAGAGTGGTTTGTTATAATGATGTAGATTCGTTCTAAAGGGGACCACGTTTCTCTCGCGCTGTTGATGTGATCACATCAAACCAAAATAGTATCTCCGAAGTCTCTTTTTAAAATTGCGTAAAAAATTCATCGTCTCCAGCATATCCTGTACACGGGTATACCTGCTACAATTTAACAACTCAGAAAATTAATAGTGGTTTGTTATAATGATGTAGATTCGTTCTAAAGGGGACCACGTTCCTCTTACGCTGTTTATGTCATCACATCAAACCAAAATAGTATCTTCGAAGTCTCTTTTTAAAATTGCTTAAAAAATTCAACGTCTTCAGCATATCCTGTACAGGGGTATCCCTGCTTCAACTTAACAACTCAGAAAATTAATAGTGGTTTTTTATAATGATGTAGATTCGTTCTAAAGGAGACCACGTTCCTCTCAGGCTGTTTATGTCATCACATCAAATCAAAATAGTATCTCCGAAGTCTATTTTTAAAACTGCTTAAAAAATTCAACGTCTTCAGCATATCCTGTATATCTTGATAGAATAATCTTTGAATTTATTTGAACCTTTCTTTCATAAAACTTCTATTCTTTTAATCTGATAAGGGCAACAACTTTGTTATGTTTTGTTTATTTATTCACGTTGTTCTTACAACAATTATACATGTATAAGAATTCTGAATAGTTTCTAGATGACTTAATCAAGTTTATCACTTTTGCAAATAGAAACAGTGAAGGGAAAATATTTTCCCAAGAATCAGCTCACTTCCTGGTCTCAAGCACAAGTACATTTTTACAGCTTAACGATCAGACCCACATAATGTACAAGCCAAGCAAAATTGCATTAAAGTTACTACGTCCATGACGATTTAAAGGGCCAAATAATGCACTAATTAGTCATTCTGCTGTTAAACGTTCATCAAATTATAGTGTCGTCTAGGAATGAAGACATAACGAATCCATCGCGACCCTGTATCTCTGTAGGTAAGCCTTTTTGAACTTGTCACATTATTGTTTAGTATTCTACGTCAGTGTCGTCCACTTATTGTACATCCTTTATGTATACTAAGTGACATATAAATCCGAACACCCAGCTTAAATGGTTTTATTTCAATATAATTTTGTATAAGTACTTAATGAAGCATAATAAGTAAATGATAAAAATTTCAAAATGATTGCACTGCTTTAAAGCCCTTTGACCTTTAATAATGTGTGGATGCACCCTGATGTGCTACGCATTCTCCAACGCGCCTAGGCATGCTTCTGATCAGGTGGTCAATGTCCTCCTGTGGTATCTCATTCCAGGCAACCACCAACTCCTCTCGAAGTGCTTCTAGAGTCTGAGGAGGACGTTGCAAATTGAGCAATCTCCTACCCATCATATCCCACACGTGCTCAATTGGGGATAAGTCGGGAGATCTTGGTGGCCATGGTAACAATGTGACATCATTATGTTGAAAGAAGTCTATTGTGACTCTTGCAACATGTGGTCGGGCATTATCTTGTTGGAAAGTTGGATCTGCCAGGGTGTCAAGATAGGGTAAAAGATGGGGTTCTAGAACTTCGTGGATATAACGCTGCGCGTTCATGTTACCTCTGATGAAGATTAAAGGTGACCTGGAACCATAAGCTATAGCACCCCAAACCATAACTCCAACAGTGTGATGAACATGTCTTTCAACAAAAAACTGTGGATTCCTCCTTTCACCACGTCGCCTTCTAACCCTGGCACGACCATCGTGCATGCCTAAACAAAATCGAGACTCGTCACTAAAGACAATACTGTTCCATTCCTGATCCCAGAGTGACCGTTGTCTGCACCACTCAAGGAGATTACGTCGGTGTTCTCGAGTTAAAGGGAGGACCCAGTGTGGCCGGTATGAAAACAAGCCAAAACTTCTCATTCGTCGGTAGACACCTCGTATGTCAATAGGTCTTCCGTGTTCTGCAAACCATTCATTTGCAATGGACCTGGTAGTGGAGAAACGGTCCATTAAGGCCAATAATCTTAGGCGGCGACCTTCACGGTCTGTTGTTCTACGGCGGCGTCCAGTGCCCCTTGCTCTTTGCGTACGGCCTTCTCGAAGCCATGCCTGACAACACCTAACCACAGTGTCTACACTTCTTTGCACTCTAACTGCAATTGCCCGAAAAGAAAGTCCAGCTTCCCGAAGTCCCGCTATACGGCCCCTCTCAAACTCACTAGGTTGACGAAATCGTACAGGTCTCCGTACTCTAGGCATCGTAACCGATCGGAAAGGATGTCAAGAACCAAAATCCGCCAACATTGATTCTTTACTGCGGCTGAAATATTCATTTTTAGAGCGTTAGTGAATTAAAAAAAAGCAGTATAAAAACCGGAATGTCCAACTGATAAGGCTGAAAATTTTTTCACTTGTTATTTACAGTAAGATAAATACATTCACCAACTTTTATTAAAATAAAACCATTTAAACTGTGTGTTCGGATTTATATGTCACTTAGTATATATTCCCGCGACTAATATGCCTTTCCTGAGATTTATCCCAAATTTTCCACGTGCTTAATCATACACGGCGCAACATTACGCAAAAGCAGTAACAAAAACCCAGTAAAACTCGAAAGCATAAGCTCCAATTGACCTTCCAACAATCTACAATCTACTAACTTCAAAGGTAATTACGTTATTTCACCGGAGAACGCTCTGCAGATTCCTCGATAACGTGTAATGACTTCTGTCGAACACGTAGTCAGTGGTGATATTCGCCTTTGCAGTTAGGGACCCTTTACTTTGGATCGCGTTCAAGAAATCCTCACCTCGACCCCTATGTATCGATTGGTTATTACGGCGATGTGCTTTTTGGAGTGGCTGCAAAACGCCGCTACACGCCTCGTCTGCCCATCGGTGGCTCCGTATCGGAAGTAACTCCTGGATCTCTATTCTTGAGTTTGAAGGGAGTAGAAATTGTGAGAGAAAGTGGCAAAGAAATGCAGTATTCTTGAAATCAATTTTACCGGAAAGTGATAGAAATGGATTCACTTTAGGGAGTCGCGATTTCTCTTGGTACCGACCAAGAGAAACTGGAAAAATTAGTACAAAATAGCGCCATATAACCTAAAAATTGACGTGTTTGGCATTTTTATTGCCGTTTCTGATAAACATATTGCAAGAGATGGTTGGTTCGTTGGATGTAGAGGAGGCAGTTGAGGAATGGGAGATTGAGAAAGATATTCTTGGGCACCGAGATCCTTTCATAATTTCTGATCAAAAATTTGTAGAGATGTTTAGGGTGACCAAAGATTTGGTGTATGAATTGCAGGAGATATTGACTCCATTCATAATACAACCACCCCCTCGAGTTCCTGCACTTTCGATCACAACAAAGGCAAGAGCAGATATTAAGTTTCAGTCATTCTAAAACAGTATCCTTTAATCTGGGGGTGCTCTCGGAGAAATTCATTTTATCCTTTTGTTCATTTGTAATGTTTTTTCAGCTCCTTAGATAAGATTATAAGGAGCAAATCTTGACCAAAACCTTTGGTTAGTTTTTGACTATCAAAATTATCTCCATTTTGATTGCTTTTACACGTTGAATCAAACCTGGCAGCCATGTGTCTTGATTTCCTCTCTCGTTTCTATCGAGCCCTTTCAAGAATACAGTATTTTCGAATCGATGGAAAACCGGGGGAGTAGAAAAAGAGAGGGAGTGTGATTTTCTATTAAAGTCCAGAATAGGGGCACTGGTGAGACTAACCTTACTTTACCCAGTTTTTGCTGTATAGTATAAAAACTAAAGTATGTCGAATTTCGTCGCGGTTTCACATTATGTCGCGGTAGGCGAGGCGTGCAATAAACTATTTCATTTCTTCCACCTCGAGCGAAATGCGTATTCCAGTCACACGCTATTTATGCTCTTATACATTACGTCATGCCATAGAATTGAAAAATCAGAAGTATTCAATCAATTTGAAACCTTTATTTTATACAGATTATGCGGACGTATGATGCATTTGGCTTATATATAGGGTGTTTCACAACTTATCCAAGAAATTTTAACCACATATGCACTGTTACGAAAGAAGTTGATTTCTCAAAAAAGCAACGTAATAAAAGTACTACAGAAATCGAGATTTTTTCTTTATAATGGGTGATTTTTTTGCTCGTATCTTTTTGGCAACACTGTTTTTGACAGACGACGCGTGAATCGTGTCTTGTGTCATTGTCAAACTTGTTTAGTTTGGTCTATAATTTAACCATGAAGTTAAAAACAGATTAAAAATGTTTAGAACATCCAAGCATTACATCGTGAAGCCACTGGTGATGTCCATTGAAAGTTAGAGAGAATAAAAAAGTATAAGAGTCCTCCTATATATATATATAACTTGAGACGTGGTCATAGTCGTCTAGACCAGTTAGGTGAAAAATTAAAGCTTCCGCCTTTTGTTGGGTACTTCGACAAAATTTAAGCAAGGAGGACTCTTTATACTTTTTTTAATTCTCTCTAGCTTTCAATGGACTTTGCCATCATCATCAGGAGCTGCAATTACAATGATAACAGTAGCAACAATAGTGTAAAATGAATTTAAATGGACTTAACTTACAGTAGTATGTGAGGATGTTGCTAATTGTTGTTTACGTTCAGGATGAGGGAAACGCCCAGTAACATGGTGAAAGCTGGATAGATGGTACAATGGTCAAAATTATATAAAATACACACAAATGTGTGACAAGAACAAGTTAAAAACAGATTAAAAATTTTTTAGAACATGAAAGCATTACATCGTGAAGCCACTTGATGATTGCACAAAATGGTGGTCATGGAATAATGAGTGAGATGAACCCTTTGACAGAAGGCCGAAGGTTGTCAATGTCTGTGTAGAAAGATGGAACGAATTGTGGGCGTGTGCCAACTTTGCCAAATCACTTCAGATGATGTGATTTTCAGAATGTTATGTAAGAAATTGTTAAACCGACCAGAGGCAGTTGAATTAACTATATTTTAATTGATGGGAAATTAAATTAACAATTATTATTAAATCGTGAGGAGAAAATTATTAGAATTTGAGTGGAATAAAGTTTATTGGTGGAATCGAACAAGAAACAGATTCCATTTATGGTTGTGAAGAGTCAAAATTTGGGGAGATATGTAAGTTCTCCAATTTTGCGCAGTTTAGCAAATAAGAGTAAATGACACTCAGTTGCTTAACATCTGTCTTTTTGTTGATACAGTTGTTATTCATGAAAATGTGGGACATTTCCAGGAATAAACGTTTGGATAGGTGTCTTTCTTGATCAAGAACGTTGATACTTGTGTAATTCATAGAGTGCCCTGTTGTGTTAACATGAGATGCTAGAGCGCATCTTTCAGGATGAAGCCTAGAATCACTTTTGCGTGATGTAATCCTTCCTTCAAGGGATCTGGAGATCTGACCTATGTATATTTGGTTGCAGTTGTTGCAATTTATGGAGTAGACTGTGTTGGTTAAGCCAATCAGCGGGACTTTGTCTTTCATTTTTGAAAAAATGCAGTTTATAGTGAGGACGGATTTGCAAGCAATTCGAAAGTTCAAAGGACTGCACAATCTGATCAGCTCAGGGGTCAGTTCCTTGATATAGGGCAGGACAGCAAAACCAGGTCTGGAATCCGGGTTGGTGCTTGTACTGTTTGGATTGATGCTATTATTGGGAATTACATCAGTTCCGTTATTAGGGGTTGTGCGACTATTACCTGCATCATCAGAGTTCGGCAAAATATTGGAAGGTGAACTAAATAAGATCTTGTTAATCAGACACTTCGGATAACCATTATTGATGAACAGTTTTGATAGTTTACGTAAATTTGAGGTGTGGAAAGTATTATCTGAGATGCTGATTACCCTTGTTTTCATCTGTTTTACCAAATTGATTTTAATCCCTAGCTTATGGTATGACCTAAAATTGAGAAACCGACCTGAGGCCATAGGTTTCTGGTACCAGTCTACCAATAAACTGTTGTTGTTGGTGCGGATGAGTCTTGTGTCTAGAAAGGGGACAGACAGGTTCTCATCTTCTTTTTCAATGTCTTGTCTGACCTCCAGATCTCTTAAAGGAAGGATTACATCACACAAAAGTGATGCTAGGCTTCATCCTGAAAGATGCGCTCTAGCATCTCATGTTAACACAACAGGGCATTCTATGAATTACACAAGTATCAAAGTTTTTGATAAAGAAAAACACCTTTCCAAACGTTTATTCCTGGAAATGTCCCACATTTTCATGGATAACAACTGTATCAACAAAAAGACAGATGTTAAACAACTGAGTGTTATTTACTCATATTTGCTAAACTGCGAAAAATTGAAGAACTTACATATCTCCCCAAATTTTGACTCTTCACAACCATAAATAGAATCTGTATCTTGGCCGATTCCACCAGTAAATTTCATCCCACTCAAAATCTAATAATTCTCTTCTCACGATTTAATAATAATTGTTAATTTAATTTCCCATTAATTAAAATATAGTTTATTCAACTGCCTCTGGTCGGTTTAACAATTTCTTACATAACATTCTGAAAATCACATCATCTGAAGTGATTTGGCAATGTTGGCACACGCCCACAATTCGTTCCATCTTTCAACACAGACATTGACAACCTTCGGCCTTCTGTCAAAGGGTTCATCTCACTCATTATTCCATGACCACCATTTTGTGCTATCATCAAGTGGCTTCACGATGTAATGCTTTAATGTTTTTTAAATAATTTTTAATCTGTTTTTAACTTGTTCTTGTCATATTTTATATAATTTTGACCATTGTACCATCTATCCAGCTCTCACCATGTTACTGGACGTTTCCCTCATCCTATATGTAAACAACAATTAGCAACATCCTCACATACTACTGTAAGTTGAGTCAATTTAAATTCATTTTACACTATTGTTGCTACTGTTATCATTGTAATTGCAGCTCCTGATGATGATGGCAAAGTCCATTGAAAGCTAGAGAGAATTAAAAAAGTATAAAGAGTCCTCTTTGCTTAAATTTTGTCGAAGTACCCTATATATATATATAGGTGAAAAATTAAAGCTTCCGCCTTTTGTTGGGTACTTCGACAAAAATTTAAGCAAAGAGGACTCTTTATACTTTTTTTATTCTCTCTAGCTTTGAATTGACGGCACTTGGTCGTTGGTGGAGTTGGCAGCAAAGATCATGGCTAGCACTTCCGCCTTGGCTTTTGAGTCGAATACAATCGTTCCATCCTGACACGTAAGTAGTGGAAGGCTACTGTGTGAGAAGTTCTTTTCAATCTGCTTGGCCAGCGTCCAGAAAGACCGACTGCCATTGCGCCGCGACATTATCCTGTGCCTAACTGTTGTATCGTGCTGGTTTTTGGCATTTCGAACCGCTTCGTTATATTTGTTTCTGGACTCGACGTCGACTTGTCTGTTCTCTACAGTGGGGTTTCTGTGAGAAGCTTCTGTGTGCCTTGATCTTCTGCTGGCGAGTAGTGTCACACGATTTGTTAAACGAGCCGTTGGGCCCTGGTTTAGACTCTTTCACTGTGTCAGGGATGTATTCCACCATTCCGACGTGGATAATTTCGGTTGTCCGAACAGACAGCCTACGCATCCGCGTCAGTGAAACAGACATCTCTCCAAGGAAAGCTAGAGAAGAAGTCTCTAAGCCCCTCCCAGTCGGCATGTCCGTAATGCCTGTACGAGTTTCTGCGGGTTCTGACCGAAACCTAACCTCCACAACTCCGTGGTCTGAGTTACCCAGGGGGGACAGGACAGCACTGTGTAAGGGACAGGATCGGTGGTCAGAAAGAGATCCAGCAGGCTACTGGCGTGTGACGAGACGCGAGGGAAAAAGGTAGGGCTCGTCACCAGCTGAGTCTGCCCTTGAGTAAGAGCGAACGCTTCGACTGCACGACCTGCTGCATCGGTCTTGTTTTAACCAAATCAAAGCTCATTGTGGGCATTGAAATTGCCGAGAAGAACTACCTCTGACGGGGGGTGATGTTCAGGAAGGTTTTCCAGCTTAGGTGTGGAAATATGCGGCCATTTATAAGACACCCTGGGAAAAGTTAGCGGGTGGTACCACCTGGCCCTTGTCTACCACCTTCGTCTTGAATGTTAAAGTGGTCCGTTGGCGGAGTTGTACCGCCACCCGGCAATCGGTACTGAGGTATTCCTTAACGCGTGTACAATCACTTGAACGGGAAGAAGTTGTATACTGGATACAATGGGGACCTCGGTTGGCCGCGTGGGTCAGAGTGTCGTGCCACTGATCAGCCGGCCGGCCGGGCCGCGAGTTCGAATCTCGCCTTCACCATGGATGTTGTGACGTCGTGTGTTTGTCCATAATTAGAGATATACATATACAAGATTGGATCAGGCTAATGGGACGCAATGTCCTAGTGCAAAAACAAATACTGGATACAACACCTTCCGGAACAAGCATTTGCCACGGCCCCGCTCAGTAGGATGGAGATGGAGATAATAAAATAATACAGATTAACAGTTCACTTACTTATAAAAGCTGTTCAAAATTGTTTTCCTGGCTTGGGAGGCCATAGGTTGGAAGTTTGAGTAAGAGGCCAACATGCTATTGGAGACCGAACGCTTTCGTGATATCAACAGCAACGACATGAACCTCATCATAAGACGGGATACTGATCTTGTGCTTTAGAATATAGGTACACATTCGGAGAATTACGTCATATCCGGTATTGCTGAGGTGACATAATAAGTTAACCATTGGTTCACGTGTCCATTCGGCTAGTGACTGAATAACATGAAGAGAAATCCGCTTGATAAAATCGCCTCCGTAAATAAACGCAATTTATTTTACTTTTCGCAGAATCGATATGCTCATAATTTAGGCTATAAGGACTTTTTGAGCGCCGTTCAAGGTTGAAACTACAGAAATGGCTTGCTTGTTCGACAGAAGCTGTTATTTGGAATATAACGTTAGTTCTCCGTGGAATGTACGGAATATGTATTTTGCGTTGAATGCCGGTAATAACTTATTGTGCATGTGGGGCTTTGCTATAGCTCATGGGCCGCAACGGATTACAGTCCAGATTCGCATACAGGGTGGACTCCACTTAGGGCACCTCAAAGCTCGTTTCCATTACAACAAAGCTTCGTAGCATATTGCGCCTCACAGATACATTTCTTAAACCACACTCACATGTTTTAGCATTGCGTATGTTCCAAAAAAGACGGTCAGTTCAATTTGAAACCTTTATTTTATATAGATTATTATTGTATTACACATGATGCATTTGGATTATAATATATATACAATGAAAAACGCTTCTGTGCACGTTTGGAATAACCACTTCTTAAGAAAGGAGTGAAATTCCAGGAGGAAGACGGAGAATAGGATGAGGTGTTATCAAACGAACGAATGATGCAATGTTGCATAATTTGTAACGATCCTGACCTTTCATTTCGACCTACTATAGAGCGCCATTAGGGCCGATCGGGGATCAATCCTAAACAGATTCGACACAATTCACAAATGTGTACGCTCAAAATAAAACCATCATTCGGGCGTAAAGAATAAACTAATGCATATTTTAAATATGCATCTTAATTTAGGGATCTGGAGTAACATCCTGGCAACGCGGCAGATTGCACGACAACCTGCGTCACCCTTGCTGGGCAACGTGGTGATGGGCACACTTCTAGCGCTTTTACTTATGTGTGGGAATGCAGCATTAAGTCCGTATGTTAGTACCGCGAAGATGCATGCTTCAATCGTCTTCAATTCCTCTTCTATAGAAGTCAATGACTGGAGACACAGCGTGAGCTGCTCGATCGGCCTTAAGAATCCTTTCATTAATGAGGCCAGGCCGTCCATGCTTGCTGTTTTATTAAGATGATGATGATGATGATGATGATGATGACGATGACGATGACGATGACGATGACGATGACGATGACGATGACGATGACGATGACGATGACGATGACGATGACGATGACGATGACGATGACGATGACGATGACGATGACGATGACGATGACGATGACGATGACGATGACGATGACGATGACGATGACGATGACGATGACGATGACGATGACGATGAAGATCACGATGATGATGACGATGCTGATGATGATGATGATGATGATGATGATGATGATGATGAATCCTTTCATTAATGAGGCCAGGCCGTCCATGTTTGCTGTTTTATTAAGATTGAGCTCATGGTGTCGTATTTGATCGAGAATCCCCCTTACGACTGTTCGCTCTCTATTCCCGTCAAACTTGATTTGTTTAGAGTACGTTAGTGCTCGTCCAAATGCAATACACTCGGTGTTCTGCTTATTACAAGTAAGCCGCCACCGATCATAGTACTCAAATATTTATTCCGTTGCCCACTTTGTTCTCATGATGGCTGTGTTTGCTGTTTAAATTCATTTAGCATGCACAAACCATCTGAGTATTGTGACAAAGACTTTATATTACATTAGTAGAGAGTCGAACAATCAATTATAGCTAATGACCTCAAAATAAAATTATAATAAAATTTAAGTTATTAACAGAATAATTCAAATCAGAGTAAAAAGCGTAGGGTGTATTTTACTATTATCAAGCACCGTGCTTGATATATTAAAGGTGGATTTCACCAGGATTGTCAAATCAACAGTCCGTTATTCTCCACCTATAGGATGACAGTCCGTCAAATACAGCGAATGAGCTTCAAGTTCCAATCAACAAATTTTAGCAACCAATAGCTATGAAATGTTGAAAACAAAATACTGTCAAAGTATGAGCTGACAGCTTGTCATTGAAACATCACAAGCTTATAAGTAAAGACCCTAAAGTTGCACAACTTGTTTATAGGCCAAAGAAAAGCCCCACTGCAAAAGAAAAGTCGGCTTAGATGGGCTAAAGAACATAGAGAATGGACACCTCAACAACGGTGGAGTGATGAGGCCCGATTCGAAGTTTGTGTTGGTGACAGTCGCAGTAGAGTTATTCGCAAAAAAATGAAGCATTCCATGTTGACTGTCTGAAGAGAAAAGTGAAATTTCCAGCATCCATTATGGTCTGGGGCAGTATGTCATCAAAAGGAGTAGGAAAACTTCATTTTATTGATGGAAATGTGGATGTGGATGGCAATTTTAGAAGAACCGCTTTTACCAGTGATGGAAGAATGTTTGACATCCGGCCAAGATTCTGTGTTTCAACAAGATGGTGCAACGTGCCATACCTCAAAAAAGGCTATGAGATGGATGGAAGAAAATAATGTACTACTTTTGAAATGGGTTTCTAGCAGTCCAGATCTGTCACCTATTGAAACTTTGTGTCGCGAGATGAAAAAGGTTCTACGACAATATCCTGCTCGTACAATCACCGAACTGAGACAAAAGCTTCAAGAAATATGAGATGTTACCCAATGGTAATCTTCCAATTGTTGCTTTGTTAACTTCGCGCATTTATTCGCACATTGATTATTTGTTCAGATGTTCTATTAGTTATAGGTCTCAGTGATTTCAAATATGTATTTTTTACGACTAGACTGTATCTAAAATGTTTTTGAGAAAATAAATTGTTTTAGAAGTAAGTAGTTTCGTCATATTTAGTTTATAAAGGCATATTTTGGTACAAATCATGAAGTGGGCCAACTGAAGACATATTTTTGTCAAAGCCCTGATGCGGCAAGATTAATTATTCGTTCAGATAGCATTGACAGATTCCGTCAAGTTGCATTTCGATAAGGTATTTTCCCATTGGTCCAAGGGAGCGTTAAATACTAATGTTGGTGAAATTGGCCCTAAATGTTACAATCATTCTATTGGCAACTGTGTATCAGAGAAGGGTTATGAAAATCTTATAAAATACATCCTACGCTTTTTACTCTGAATTTATTTATTTCGTTTCCAATGGACGAAGTAGGTGCGAACTGCAGACTATATCTTCTTACAAAAAATTCAGTACTATAGCTAATAAGGAGGAGGAGGAACTGGTAGCCGTTCTTTTATTTTTGATGAAATACATAATTTACTGACTCAAAAACTAGTCAGCAAAACGTACAAAATTATAAAGATATATCCAACTATGCTGTTTCTATATCTATAAGGTTTTTTTTTAAACACCACGTTCAGGTGAGCAGTGAAAATGTTATGAGCTCATTTTTCTAAAACAGCATCATATTTAAAGTTACCAATTCTGGAACAGTTTGTGGTAGTTCATAATTGTGTTCAGTATAAGTCATACAGGTTATACATCTAGTGACCCTATTTTAGTAAATAATATTCCTGAATAGTAAATCGTAACAGACCTGTATGCGTAGTAATATCTAGGCTTGTGTATATTTCGGGTTCTTTTAAATTTCGCAAAATAATGGGTGATTTTTTTGCTAGTATCTTTTTGGCAACACTGTTTTTGACAGATGACGCGTGAATCGTGTCCTGTGTCATTGTCAAACTTGTTCAGTTTGGTCTATAATTTAACCATGAATCGACTTACGAACGAACAACGCTTGCAAATTATTGAATTTTACTATCACAATTCATGCTGGGTTAAGAGAGTGCATCGAGCACTGCTTCCAATTTATGGGCAATTTGGTCGGCATACTGATGGAGCTATTCGGAAGCTTGTGACTAAATTTTGAACCCAGTTTACGTTATTGGACATTAAACCACCAACACGCAGACGTAGAGCGAGGACTGGAGAAAATATTGCGGCTGTATCCGCCAGTGTTGGTGATGAGCGTGAAATGTCGATTCGCCGCCGTTCGCAGCAGTTGGGCCTCTGTTACTCCACTACGTGGAAAATTTTGCGACAGGATTTGGGTGTAAAACATTATAAGATACAGCTGGTGCAAGAATTGAAGCCACACGACCTCCCACAACGTTTCCAATTTGGTGAATGGGCGATGGCAAAGTTGGAGGAAGATCCACATTTTTATCGAAAAATTGTGTTCAGCGACGAAGCTCATTTCTGGTTGAATGGGTACGTTAACAAGCAAAATTGCCGCATCTGGAGTGAAGACCAGCCAGAAGCATTACAAGTGCTACCAATTCATCCCGAAAAAATCACTATTTGGTGTGGATTATGGGCCGGTGGCATCATCGGGCCGTACTTCTTCAAAGACGACAATGGCCGGAACGTAACTGTGAATGGCGAGCGGTACCGTGCGATGATAACAAACTTTTTTTTGCCCAAAATGGAAGAGCTGGACTTGGCTGACATGTGGTTTCAACAAGACGGTGCCACATGCCACACTGCACACGAAACAATGGCCCTATTGAGAGGCGAGTTCGGTGAACAGATTATCTCACGTTTGGGGCCCGTCAATTGGCCGCCTAGATCGTGTGATTTAACGCCGTTGGACTATTTCTTGTGGGGCCATGTTAAGGCTAATGTCTACAGGGATAAACCAGCAACGATTGACGCACTGGAAGCCAATGTTGAAGCATTTATTCGTTACATGAAATAATCTTTAAACATTAAATTATATCGACCGTTCTATCGACTCAAATAAAGATTTAATCGTTTTTTAAAATTTTTTGTGTTTTTTTTGAAAATCAAATCCTATACCTCTTAAAAAATCACCCGTTAGGAATGCATGGAAATGGGAGTAATTCGAGAGCACGTTCAGAAACACAGTAGGAAGCACCTAAAATCATACAATTTATTATGACACAATTTCACGGCGAACAGCATAACAAACAGTTATTGTCCAAATAAAATAAAAGCCAGTATACTTATACAGAAAAAAACAACATCATTCAATTTGATGTTTATTTAACTAATCCCAGTAACGTAATTTTATTAAGTGTTTCATGGTAACCAGGCAGACGTATACAGGAAAATCGGTTATATTTTTATTTAATTTGCTTTTGGAGTACAATCAGCGTTACTTGATTTGCGCAACTCAAAACGCCCATTTTTTATTCTTGTTTAGCTTTTTTATACAGGGTGTTAACGCAGTGTAAATAAAGATGGAGTTTGTTATTTTCGGCTCTTAGGTATTATTTCATTATTTGATAATTATAAATAGCGAACACAATTTTGATACATACATTCTTTTCCTTTTTAAAACCCGCACTGCACACACACTTTTTTTGTATTTAAAGAAGTTGTTCAAAATGTCGTCCTCCACTTTCCACACAAGCTTCATTAAAACATTCTTCGCGATGTTGCGCTTCAGTTGTTATTGGACCAGACCCATAAACCGTCCCTTTAAGTTCTCCCCAATACCAGAAATCCATCGGATTGAGGTCTGGAGATCTTGCTGGCCATTTTCGAGGATCAGGAGAATTTCGATCGATCCAGCGATTTGGATAATGTTCATTCAAATACTGAATGACGCCTCTAAAAATGTGTGGTGGTGCCCCGTCATGAAGAAACCACAAATTCTGCCTCCGTTGTAATGGCATGTTGTCTAAGGTCTGTTCCAAAAGTTCTGGTAGGTTATTGGCTATAAAGGTAAGGGATTCTTCTCCTGAGAACTTTGGGGGTAACTCGAAAGAGCCAATTACCTGATCGTCAAGAGTGCCCGCCCAAATTTTTATTTTAAAACGTTGTTGGAAATGACCTTCTCGAATGGTATGAGGATTTTCTTGGGCCTACGTGTGAGTATTATGTAAATTTAATATCCCGTCTCGCGTAAAAGTACATTCATCCGTAGTTTTTCACTCAGTGTAGGAACATACAGAACTTGAAGCAACTTGGGCAAGTGTTGTCTACTGTCTTCTGCTTCGATTTCCTTCTTTGAATGCAGCCGTGCTATTTGCTCGTGGTTTACTGTTATTTTTTTCGATGATTCATCAAACTTCCTATCAACATGAGCAAATGTAAATCTTTAACTTTCACTAGGAGAGTAAATTCAATTACCGATAGTTATAAAATTAACAACACTCCTCTTGAGACTTTAGAGGAGTTCAGGGACCTAGGAGTAATATTTGACAGGACATTGAGCTTCAGTGCACACCTAACTAATTTAGTGAATTCTGCCAACAAAGCACTGGGATTCGTTATACGCAATTCAAGAGAGTTTATCGGTACCACAGCACCTACAGTGCTGTACAATTCGTTTGTTCTTTCTAAGCTGGAATACGGAAGAATAATCTGGAACCCATGCTATGTTACCTCATGTGACTCATTGGAAAAAATTCAGATGTAGTTCTTGAAGTATTTATCTCTCAAAACTGACGGTGTTTATCCTCTCATAGGGATTTCACAAGATATCTTACTTCAAAAGCATAGGTTTCTCAGCCTTGAAGATAGAAGGAAGATACAATCTTTAGTCATTTTGTTCAAAGTTATAAATTACCAACATGACTGTCCATCATTTTTGTCTATGCTAAATTTCAATACACCTAGAGTACGAACAAGGGCCAACCTTGCCTTTTACCTACCTACCCCGCGAACGAATCTACTGCTGCACTCACCGCTATATTCGATATGCTCATGTTATAATGACTATATGAATTATTTTGATATCTTCAACACATCCATTTCTATTATTAAGAGAGTATGTAAAGCGGTAGTTTTTTTAGAGCTACCACAGTTTGATTGAGCTATGATCAGTGGTGGCTTTTCATGAGTTCTTATTGGTAATTACTAAGCAATCAATGCAATTAGTTTATTTTGTGATTTTTATATATACTAAGTGACATATAAATCCGAACACCCAGTTTAAATGGTTTTATTTTAATAAAAGTTGGTGAATGTATTTATCTTACTGTAAATAACAAGTGAAAAAATTTTCAGCCTTATCAGTTGGACATTCCGGTTTTTATACTGCTTTTTTTTAATTCACTAACGCTCTAAAAATGAATATTTCAGCCGCCGTAAAGAATCAACGTTGGCGGATTTTGGTTCTTGACATCCTTTACGATCGGTTACGATGCCTAGAGTACGGAGACCTGTACGATTTCGTCAACTTAGTGAGTTTGATAGGGGCCGTATAGTGGGACTTCGGGAAGGTGGACTTTCTTTTCGGGCAATTGCAGTTAGAGTGCAAAGAAGTGTAGACACTGTGGTTAGGTGTTGTCAGGCATGGCTTCGAGAAGGCCGTACGCAAAGAGCAAGGGGCACTGGACGCCGCCGTAGAACAACAGACCGTGAAGATCGCCGCCCAAGATTATTGGCCTTAAGGGATCGTTTCTCCACTACCAGGTCCATTGCAAATGAATGGTTTGCAGAACACGGAAGACCTATTGGCATGCGAAGTATTTACCGACGAATGAGAAGTTTTGGCTTGTTTTGATACCGGCCACACTGGGTCCTCCCTTTAACTCGAGAACACCGACGTAATCGCCTTGAGTGGTGCAGACAACGGTCACTCTGGGATCAGGAATGGAACAGTATTGTCTTTAGTGACGAGTCTCGATTTTGTTTAGGCATGCACGATGGTCGTGCCAGGGTTAGAAGGCGACGTGGTGAAAGGATTAATCCACAGTTTTTTGTTGAAAGCCATGTTCATCACACTGTAGGAGTTATGGTTTGGGGTGCTATAGCTTATGGTTCCAGGTCACCTTTAATCTTCATCAGAGGTAACATGAACGCGCAGCGTTATATCCACGAAGTTCTAGAACCCCATCTTTTACCCTATATTGACACCCTGGCAGATACAACTTTCCAACAAGATAATGCCCGACCACATGTTGCAAGAGTCACAATAGACTTCTTTCAACATAATGATGTCACATTGTTACCATGGCCACCAAGATCTCCCGACTTATTCCCAATTGAGCACGTGTGGGATATGATGGGTAGGAGATTGCTCAATTTGCAACGTCCTCCTCAGACTCTAGAAGCACTTCGAGAGGAGTTGGTGGTTGCCTGGAATGAGATACCACAGGAGGACATTGACCACCTGATCAGAAGCATGCCTAGGTGCATTGGAGAATGCGTAGCACATCAGGGTGCATCCACACAAAGGTCAAAGGGCTTTAAAGCAGTGCAATCATTTTTGAAATTTTTATCATTTACTTATTATGCTTCACTAAGTACTCATACAAAATTTTATTAAAATAAAAACAATTAAACTGGGTGTTCGGATTTATATGTCACTTAGTATATATATATATATATATATATATATATATATATATATATATATATACTGTATTTCCCACCAGTAATTGGTTTATAAACTGTTGGTGGTGTAATTAAATAAATAAATAAATAGTAACACGGAAAAGGACAAAGAAACGAAAAGTATACTTCATTGACAGATTACTGCACGCGCCGCGACATGAGAGTTGTCTAATGTTGTGTTGGTAGCAACTTTAGGATCAAAGGTATTAACTAAGTAGAGTATTTTAAACACTAAAACTGCGCTATTTTTATCATAAGAAAACACTATATCTCTGAGCCGCAGAAGCAAAACGAATCTCAGGCTTTCGATTCTCCCATCACTAGTGTGATGAAATGACAATTTGTCCCTCCTTGGATTACCTGAAATAGTGATGTGCTTTCTAGTTCGTTTCATTAAGTTGCATTCAGTTCTAGGAACTGATTCGTAAACAACCTACTTTATGCAACAATACCGCAAAAAATATATGTACAGAAACAGATCAGATATCCAGTCTGTCAGTCGCGATAACGTAAAAACGATTCAATTCATATCTTTTAACCCTTCCAATGCATTCCACTGATTGCATCACTAACATTGCGACACACTAATTTCAAATGTCAATTCTTCTTTGGTCTATTATTTTTCTGCAAAATTACACGAGTACTCCTCAATAGTTTCTTTTTGGAAGCTTTAGCAATCGGTAATATAATTACAGTGCAATCTCCGTAATTCGAGCTAATTGTTGCAAGAAGATTTTCGTATTATGGAATGTTTTCGGAAAAATCAAATAATATTTTTAATATACAGCTGCTGGATTTTCTGTCTGATTTAAATAATTTAATTTTGCCCACAGATGACTGATGCCATGTCCGAATCTAAAAAGAAATGTAGACAGTACAGTGTTGATTATTTGAAAGTTGGCTTCATTCCATCATTGCCGGACAGACAATCGCCTATGTGCCTTTTATGCAACAAAATTTTGGGCAATGACGCTATGAAACCATCTAAACTGCAAGATCATCTGAGAAGATGCCACCCTGATAAAACAGAGAATGATTTGAAATACTTTCAAACACTCAAAGATAAATTTTAGAAGAGACCTACACTGGACAGAATGTTCGCTTCGACGTCACAAAGAAATGATGATGGTTTGCGGGCGTCTTACAATATCTCGTTACTTATAGCAAAATCCGGAAAACCGCATACTATCGGAGAGAAGTTAATTTTGCCAGCCGTTGAAGAAGTTTTAAAAACTGTTTTACACAAACCTGCATCTGATATCATTAAAAGAATTCCCTTAAGCAACAATACTGTTGAAAGACGTATTGATGAAATGAGTTCTGATATTGAAAGCTTATGTAATTATTTGCAAACGACCCATTTCTCTATACAACTGGACGAGTCAACTTTACCTGATAATGCAGCATTATTATTGGCATATGTTCGTTTCATTATGAATCAAGAAATCTAGGAAGAACTGCTCTTCGCAAGAACTTTGATAACCGACACTAAAGGTGCATCAATATTTCATGTTTTGAAGGATTACTTCATTGAAAAAGCAATTCCTTTATCAAATATAATATCAGTAGCTAGAAATGGAGCACCTGCCATGGTTGGACGTTATCGTGGATTTATAAGCTATTAAAAACAAAATGTGTCAGGGGTGTTAGCAATACATTGCGTCATCCATCGACAACATTTAGTTGCTAAAAATTTGAGCGTTAGATTGCATGAATCACTTCATTTAGTCATTGATGCAGTAAACCGAATCCGAAGCAACGCGTTGAATACGCGGTTATTTGCGCAGTTGTGTGAAGAAAATGACGAACACTTTCATCAATTACTCCTTCACACTGAAGTACGCTGGCTGTCGAAAGGCTTATGTTTGACAAGATTTTTTGCACTTTTTGAAACTATTTTAGAATTTCTGGATACTAAAGATAAAATTTTAAAAGAAAATTTAATGAAGAGTTTAAATTTGATTAAAACAAAGTCCATCTTATCAGCGTTTCTTGCCAGAGTTAAACTAATGAAGCAAAATATTGGACGGGGCGAATTTTCTCAGTTCCCCAATTTGACACAGACAAGCTGCCAGGAAGACGACGTTTCAACTTGCGTTCAGCATTTAAATGCCCTCTCTTCAGATTTTGAATCTAGGTTTGAGGATATTTTGACTATGATAATACCACCGTGGATAATTAGTCCATATGGTGACATAGAAGAAACGAATGTCATAATACAAGAGGAACTGACTGAACTAAGTTCAAACGAAGAACTTGAGGTTCAGTTTAAAAACGGATATCAGCAATTCTGGCTGCAAAACAACATACCCGTTAATTATCCCGTATTATGGAATATAGCGAGGAAATTTTTAATTTCCTTTCCATCGTCATACCTAGTGGAAAGGGGGTTCAGCGCTGTTAGCAAACTCCTAACGAAAAAAGAAACACACTGGACATCATTAGCCGAGGAGATTTAAGATTAACCCTTACAAAATTGACGCCAAATGTTGATAATTTATTATTAAAGCATCAGGTTCATCCTTCTCACTAAAAATATTGACTTATTGCTTATGTTATTTTATTTATAGTTTATTTTATGTTTATTGGTGTCTGACCAATAAATGCCCGCATTGGGAATAAGTGCCCGCATTGATTTTTTTAAAGAACCCCCCTTTATAGAAAATATTTTTTTTTTAATTATTCTGAAAATTCAAGGATAGGTACACACTAAAATTCGTTAATTTTTTGCCTATTTTTAGATAACTTAAACGTATAAGAAGCGGAATTTAATCAAACTAACAGTGAAAATATTGTAGAACATACGTTTATGTTATGATTAATAAACGAACTCGCTTATTGTACTATTTTAAGTAAAAAACTTTTTTTTATATTATTTTTCACCTTTTTTTCTATTTTATCCCTCTTATTTTTTTTTTTCAATGCGGGCACTTATTCCCAATGCTGGCACTTATTGGTCAGGCACCTGTTTATTTAATGTTACGTATATTTTACATAACAGATACAAAATTTTATTTTAGGAGTAGTTTTAATTTAAATTCAATTAATAAATGTATAAATTAACATGTGTTTTCACTTTAAGTTTTTAAGACTAAACTTCACTACAGGAAATTACAGGAAATCAATCTCAGGTAAGTAGGGGGTCTACCCAACACGGAAAAACATGGCAAGGGGTCTACGACACAAAAAAGTTTGGGGAACTTTGGTGTACAATAACGCTGAACTTTGAAAGCCTCCATTCCGAAATTTTGAAAGTTAGTTACTCGTATTATACACTCTAGGATTATAAAGTACTCATAAACGGCTTCGAAGTAAGGTATCACATTTAAAAATGCTACAAGGTGGCACCCAGCCGCCATCTTGAAATAGTCAACCGTTATTTTTACGATATAATATAGAATAAATGTATCAGTTTCGTTATACCAAATTTCAGCCCGTTTACTCGACCCGTTCGTAGTATAAGTAGAGCGGAACTTTCTGGAAAGCGCTGTATAATAAATACTATTTAAGCAACTATAAATGTAGCCTGGAAATGTCAAAGCTTATACAATTACTAATTCAGTTTTCCAAAGCCCCAATGGACGAATGGTAAAGCGGCCTACAAAAAATTATTGTTATAACGGTATACAAAACTCGATTAATATTACGGTTTATAATATTGTTGCGTAACCCGCACCACAAAATCAATGAGTAATAATTGAATTCTATGTGTGGAACACAAGTTATTTGGCCAGCCAGCGCCGTATCTTGTATCCGTCAGGATGGTGGTCTTTTTGAACAATTATTGAAATAATGCTTTGATTATCTAATTTGTTTTTTGTATTTTTACGAAAACAATGCATTCTAGGAAAAAACACAAGTGTAATTATCTGTAGCAAAAAAATTGCGTACTGTTTTTATTTGGAAAGATAATGCCACTAATCCCCTGTATGTCGGCCACATACCAAATTTTGGTTCATTCCAGTTGACGGTTTTGAAGATATTAAAAAGAATCGTTTTTTCTTTCTAAACTTCAACGATGCCCTTCAGGAAAAAATGTTACATAGAGGATCCCCCTTAAAATGCGATCCTGTGTATGATGCTTCATTTTTTGTCGCGACTTGTGAATCACCCTTTATATGATTTAAAAAAAAGTATGGGTGTAATTTACTCATGTACTCGTATATCTGAGTTCGAACCAGTTTGCATCTAGCTGTCTATAGAATCTGGTATAGTTCCGGAATACATTTGGTTAAATGAAGCACAAACTAGGGTAACAAAAAATCAGTTTGGAAAATCATATATACATATTTGGAATCAAAAAAAGGGACTATAATTTTCACAGAACAATTAAAAAAACAACTTAATTCGATAGCACTTATCTCAGACACCTGGTATACAAACATATTCCATGAAAAACTTCATATTAGACTCTACAACTTTATACTAAGTGACATATAAATCCGGACACCCAGTTTAAATGGTTTTATTTTAATAAAAGTTGGTGAATGTATTTATCTTACTGTAAATAACAAGTGAAAAAATGTTCAGCCTTATCAGTTGGACATTCTGGTTTTTATACTGCTTTTTTTTTAATTCACTAATGCTCTAAAAATGAATATTTCAGCCGCAGTAAAGAATCAACGTTGGCGGATTTTGGTTCTTGACATCCTTTACGATCGGTTACGATGCCTAGAGTACGGAGACCTGTACGATTTCGTCAACTTAGTGAGTTTGATGGGGGCCGTAGTATAGTGGGACTTCGGGAAGCTGGACTTTCTTTTCGGGCAATTGCAGTTAGAGTGCAAAGAAGTGTAGGCACTGTGGTTAGGTGTTGTCAGGCATGGCTTCGAGAAGGCCGTACGCAAAGAGCAAGGGGCACTGGACGCCGCCGTAGAACCACAGACCGTGAAGATCGCCGCCTAAGGTTATTAGCCTTAAGGGACCGTTTCTACACTACCAGGTCCATTGCAAATGAATGGTTTGCAGAACACGGAAGACCTATTGGCATGCGAAGTGTTTACCGACGAATGAGAAGTTTTGGCTTGTTTTCATACCGGCCACACTGGGTCCTCCCTTTAACTCGAGAACACCGACGTAATCGCCTTGAGTGGTGCAGACAACGGTCACTCTGAGATCAGGAATGGAACAGTATTGTCTTTAGTGACGAGTCTCGATTTTGTTTAGGCATGCACGATGGTTGTGCCAGGGTTAGAAGGCGACGTGGTGAAAGGAGGCATCCACAGTTTTTTGTTGAAAGACATGTTCATCACACTGTTGGAGTTATGGTTTGGGGTGCTATAGCTTATGGTTCCAAGTCACCTTTAATCTTCATCAGAGGTAACATGAACGCGCAGCGTTATATCCACGAAGTTCTAGAACCCCATCTTTTACCTTATCTTGACACCCTGGCAGATCCAACTTTCCAACAAGATAATGCCCGACCACATGTTGCAAGAGTCACAATAGACTTCTTTCAACATAACGATGTCACATTATTACCATGGCCACCAAGATCTCCTGACTTATCCCCAATTGAGCACGTGTGGGAAATGATGGGTAGGAGATTGCTCAATTTTCAACGTCCTCCTCTGACTCTAGAAGCACTTCGAGAGGAGTTGGTGGTTGCCTGGAATGAGATACCACAGGAGGACGTTTACCACCTGATCAGAAGCATGCCTAGGCGCGTTGGAGAATGCGTAGCACATCAGGGTGCATCCACACATTATTAAAGGTCAAAGGGCTTTAAAGCAGTGAAATCATTTTGAAATTTTTATCATTTACTTATTATGCTTCATTAAGTACTTATACAAAATTTTATTAAAATAAAACCATTTAAACTGGGGTAAACCGGATTTATATGTCACTTAGTATATATACAACTTTTTCTTTTAGGTCATATCAAAAAAATTAGTCAGTCCTACAACCTGTACCAGTCCAGGGAATTCTACTGATCAAGTGGATCTTAATTTAATACTTGTATCATTCAACCAGGAATTTAAGGCAAACCTCGATGGCAGTTCCATTGCAGAATGATATTAGCTCCTTTTTGACATAAATTGCAGCATGCCTCTGAAAATGACCACATGGTGATAACATCACATGGATTCGTTCATGAAATTCATGCAATATTAGTCATATACGGGGTGGCGCATCGAAAACAAAACAGACGCATTTACTGGCGGCTCAGTTTTTTTTTAAACGCTCAGATCTGTCGATTTTGTTTTCAAGGGGGACACAAGTTTGGCAAAAAATCAGGTTACAAGTTTTAGAACATATTTTCTATGCACGTTACTGGTCTCATGTCGCTCATTAATACTTCCGCTGTTCTATTAGCGCACTGATTATTTCAGAAAAATATATCTGCTGTGGAATATACCATGGTTAATTTATATAATAAAGCATTACAAGTTATTTTGGAAACAAAGTTTGGTCAAATCAGTCGCAAACTATGTACTAAACTTCTGTTTAAAATAAGTACGAGATATTTACTTATCTTTCTTCAAGAAATAACTTTTTTGCCACAAAAAGCGCTCCAACAGCTATTTTCAACAACAAAGTGATAAACAAATCATGGGCGTAGTGAAGAAAAGCATCTACCTATTGAGTAAATTCTTTTAGTCAAATTTCTTCTGAAAGTACAAACTAATCTGATGTACCTATTAAACTCTACTTTAAGCTTTAAATCAATAAATCTTCAAAACTACTGAACTGAAGTACATTAATTTTATATCATTATAAAGGGAATTGAAAGACCTTTAAAATAAGGTATCACTCGACCCCCCTTTCTATTTAAGATTTTAGGGTTGGTGTCACCCCCTGCTAGGGGGCTGCACGTGTTAACGTTATTTTTTGTCAAACTTGTGTCCCCCTCGAAAACAAAATCGACGGGTCTGAGCGTTTTTCCAAAAAAAAAACTGAGCTGCCAGTAAATGCGTCTGTTTCGTTTTCGATGCGCCGCCCTGTATGTATAGTAAACTAAGTCCAGCCCAAATGTGTATACTTGCCAAAAAATATTATACCAGAACTTTTAAATATATTTTCTCACAGTTGTATTACTGAATCGGACACGGTGCAGTTTGGCACGAAATTTCAGTGAAATATGTCACACGACAACAATATATTATCACATTGCGACACAAACATCTAGCATATCGGATAAAATAGATTTTACAAAAGGGAAGTAGAAATGGAAGGATGATGTGATTGGTGATACTAACGAATTCGAATAAATTAGAAGGAGTCAGGCATTGTTTTTCGTCAAAATTGCATACTCTTAGTGCATACTTTTGATTCATTTGGCAACCATTGCCTACCAAAGAGACAACTTTGTATCAACATGATAATACTTACCGGTGTAAAGATCGACCTCTGTTAGGTTTGTGACGGTCTTTACACATTATTATACAGGGTACGAAAACAGATTTATTGATGGAATCAGGTTCACAAGGAAATCGCATTTGAGACAGTCAAGTGTGGAAAATCTCTCCCGTTTGCTAATTGGTCATACGCTAGTGACACATAAATACCTATTCAGCAACGAAGAAGCCCCAACATGCCAAACCTGCCAACTCCCAGACTGCAGACTTACCGTGAAGCATATACTCTTAGAGTGCACTGCCACGCAAGATGCACGAAACCATGCTTGCATGCCAGAATCCATACAGGAAGCCCTCACCACGTACTACGAACGAACACTACAGTTTCTCAAAGAATCCAATACCTATAATTTAATCTAACGTCTTATGTCTTGTATGTAACTATGTACCCTATCAATGTAACCTTGTCGTCCAGCAGCTAATAACCCTGCGTGGTTGATGCAGCTTTTGTGTTTTCTCAATAAAAAAAAAAGTGTGGAAAATCACATCAGGCATGTGGTGGCCGAAATCGTTGATGCAGTGCTGGAGGCAGTTCGCGTAGACTCTCTCCAACATCGCTCTCTCAACTTGGGTGACTTCCACGCGAATTTCGCCCTTCAATTCGTCCAGAGTTCGGGGCTTGTTCACGTATACTCTAGCCTTGAGGTGTCCCCATAAGAAAAAATCGCATATGGATAAATCTGGGGACCGAGGAGGCCAATGAACATCGCTAAACCTGGAAATAAGGCGCCCAGGGAAGATAGGGCGATAACGTCCATGGATGCTGGGGCTGTGTGGGCAGTCGCTCCATCCTGCTGGATCCATATGCAAAATTCGTCTTACCGAACGATCACTAAGGCGACGTGCAGCAGCATGTTTCCGGGCAGATCGAGTCGGACTGCGAAGAAAGACCTGTCGCACGCGTTCAACATTTTCAGCAGTTCGAACTGTTCGCGGCGCTCCTCTTGGTCTTCTGTTGATCAGTTCACCACGCCTGCGAAGTGATTCAACCCAAGGAAGGATGGTGTTTCGAGAGGGAACAGCTCTATTCCGATGAATGTTGCAGTGGCGACGAAACTCACACTGTACGACGATGACTGGGCGAAACCGCGGTGCTCCATAACAACAACTGGTAAAATAATTCTAGGATCTCACGAGTCAAACGGCACCCTCCCCACCTCTCTCGTAGACGGTGGCGTAGAGTACTACCCGTCACAAAAACGTCCGTCCTCTCTGCCGCACCCTGTACAAGAAGTGTCATATCTCCAAAAAGTTAATTTATGTCAAGTCCACTTGTAGAATGCACTTTCATTCTGACTACAGACAGAGATTTTGGAGACAAACAAATCGTAGGCCCGTTCTTTCTTGCCAAATACCAAATACCTAAATTACCTCTGGAAAGAGCCCAACGTTGAGGTATACCTATTTGCATTCGTCGATGTCCATAATATGAGGTCTGTAAATTAAGTGAAAGTACTGGATTAGCCTTAAGCTGGTTGGTTACAGCCGTTTGAATATTTTCGACTGTCCCAAAAAGGCGATCTTGGGGGCCATTCAGTGGTACCTATTCTACCAATCCATCGATCTGGAACCGTCTGATCTAAATATTGTCGAACACGTAATGCGTAATGTGGTGGGACACCATCCTGTTGGAACATCAACCTATTCGCAATGTACCGCCGATCATTCTGATTTTCAATTATGGCTGTTAATGCAGGATCTATGGCGTTTTCCTGTAATTTCAAATACATTTCACTGATCAAATTTCCAGGTAAGAAAAAAGGACCAACTAAATGATTGCCAAAAATACCAGCCCAAGCATTTATTTTTGTGGCTGCTGTGCATAAACCTCATGTTAAATTCTGGGATTAGAATCGGACCAATATCGGCAGTTATGACGATTTACTACGTCATTTAAGAAAAAGGAACATTCGTCGGAAAAGCAACTGTTGAATAGAAAATGTTCATCGTTTATAATTCGTTCACTCATATCTTCACAAAATTGTAATCGCCGATCAAAATCGTCTTCATTAAGTTCTTGCATCAGGTGAATTTTATACGGATGAAAACTATAGACCTTTAGAATCCGTTGGACAGTACGTTGACTAACACCACACACAATTTGCGGGTACTTAACGTAGGATCTACATAAACTTGCCCTAAAACCCCCAATTCTCCTGCTTCGTTCCTTATGGGACTTTCAATGTTGCGTTTTTTATTGGCGACTGACCCAGTTTCCCGAAATTTAGCTTCAAGTT
This sequence comes from Acanthoscelides obtectus, assembly GCA_963669975.1. Lineage (NCBI taxonomy): Eukaryota > Metazoa > Arthropoda > Insecta > Coleoptera > Chrysomelidae > Acanthoscelides > Acanthoscelides obtectus. The sequence goes on from CAVLJG010000010.1 coordinate 14,178,667, forward strand.
CTAGAACATAATTTCTGTTCTATTAGCGCACTGATTATTTCCGAAAAATATTTCGATAATTTCAACTCTTTCTGCTGTGGTGAATATACCATGGTTAATTTATATAATAAAGCATTACAAATTATTTTGGCAACAAAGTTTGGTTAAATCAGTCGCAAACTATGTGCTAAATTCCTATTTAAAATAAGTACGAGATATTTCCTTATCCTTCTTCAAGAAATAACTTTTTTGCCACAAAAAAAAACGCTCCAATAGCTATTTTCAACAACAAAATGATAAACAAATCATGGGCGTAATGAAGAAAAGCATTTACTTATTAAGTAGATTCTTTTAGTCAAATTTCTTCTGAAAGTAGTACAAACTAATCTGATGTACCTATTAAAGTCTACTTTAAGCTTTAAATAAATAAATCTTCAAAACCACTGAACTGAAGCTCATGTGTTTCACATCGTTATAAAGGGAATTGAAAGACCTTTAAAATAAGGTATCACTCGACCCCCCTTTCCATTTAAGATTTTGGGGGTGGTGTCACCCCTGCTTAGGGGGCTGCACGTACTAAAGTGTTTTTTGCCAAACTTGTGTCCCCCTCGAAAACAAAATCGACGGGTCTGAGCGTTTTTCCAAAAAAAAGTGAGCTGCCAGTAAATGCGTCTGTTTCGTCTTCGATGCGCCACCCTGTATACCGCGTGCGCATTCACCATTTCTTACAGTTTATAAACTACTGCAGGAAAGCGAAAATAGGACTAACTAGTGGGACCTTTATACATTACATACCTAAAAAAATAGGTCGGAGAGTAAGCCATTATTGATCGGAAAACAAATGACGTGTCGACACATGTCATTTTTTTTCATGAAGTAGAAGCGTCTCTCTTCTATACACTGTTATCTGATGCAGACACTACATGTTCGTTATTCAAACAGAGCTGCCTAAAGTGGTGGTATGTATCCTGCAAGGATCTTTATTTTTTATTTATGCAAGAAATATAGACATTCAAACGAAGTCGCCTATCGATTAATACATTTATACATTCCTTTTGAAATATGCTTAAACTTTTATTATCTTTACCAAGTGACATATAAATCCGAACACCCAGTTTAAATGGTTTTATTTTAATAAAATTTTGTATAAGTACTTAATGAAGCATAATAAGTAAATGATAAAAATTTCAAGATGATTGCACTGCTTTAAAGCCCTTTGACCTTTAATAATGTGTGGATGCACCCTGATGTGCTACGCATTCTCCAACGCGCCTAGGCATGCTTCTGATCAGGTGATCAATGTCCTCCTGTGGTATCTCATTCCAGGCAACCACCAACTCCTCTCGAAGTGCTTCTAGAGTCTGAGGAGGACGTTGCAAATTGAGCAATCTCCTACCCATCATATCCCACACGTGCTCAATTGGGGATAAGTCGGGAGATCTTGGTGGCCATGGTAACATTGTGACATCATTATGTTGAAAGAAGTCTATTGTGACTCTTGCAACATGTGGTCGGGCATTATCTTGTTGGAAAGTTGGATCTGCCAGGGTGTCAAGATAGGGTAAAAGGTGGGGTTCTAGAACTTCGTGGATATAACGCTGCGCGTTCATGTTACCTCTGATGAAGATTAAAGGTGACCTGGAACCATAAGCTATAGCACCCCAAACCATAACTCTAACAGTGTAATGAACATGTCTTTCAACAAAAAACTGTTGATTCCTCCTTTCACCACGTCGCCTTCTAACCCTGGCACGACCATCGTGCATACCTAAAAAAAATCGAGACTCGTCACTAAAGACAATACTGTTCCATTCCTGATCCCAGAGTGACCGTTGTCTGCACCACTCAAGGCGATTACGTCGGTGTTCTCGAGTTAAAGGGAGGACCCAGTGTGGCCGGTATGAAAACAAGCCAAAACTTCCCATTCGTCGGTAAACACTTCGCATGCCAATAGGTCTTCCGTGTTCTGCAAACCATTCATTTGCAATGGACCTGGTAGTAGGGAAACGGTCCCTTAAGGCCAATAATCTTAGGCGGCGATCTTCACGGTCTCTTGTTCTACGGCGGCGTCCAGTGCCCCTTGCTCTTTGCGTACGGCCTTCTCGAAGCCACGCCTGACAACACCTAACCACAGTGTCTACACTTCTTTGTACTCTAACTGCAATTGCCCGAAAAGAAAGTCCAGCTTCCCGAAGTCCCACTATACGGCCCCTATCAAACTCACTAAGTTGACGAAATCGTACAGATCTCCGTACTCTAGGCATCGTAACCGATCGTAAAGGATGTCAAGAACCAAAATCCGCCAACGTTGATTCTTTACTGCGGCTGAAATATTCATTTTTAGAGCGTTAGTGAATTAAAAAAAAGCAGTATAAAAACCGGAATGTCCAACTGATAACGCTGAAAATTTTTTCACTTGATATTTACAGTAAGATAAATACATTCACCAACTTTTATTAAAATAAAACCATTTAGGCCCGGCGCATATTGAACCCATGCCACGCGTAGCACACGCACAGCCCACGTTACGTACAGACCCAGCCTAGCCCATGTTTCGCGTTCGGAAGCGCATATTGAACCCATCCCATGTCCAGTCCACTTCCACGATGGCAGCGAATATCTGTCAGCTCCTCGATCTAGAGTCTGAGTCGGAAGACGAGGAAAGATCTATTTTAATGTATCTATTTAATCGAAGAAGAACAAAAAGCGAGAAAAATGCGTATCTGCGAAAAAGACAAAGTCATGGAGAGTTCAACTTATCTAGAGAAGTTCCAGACAGCATATTCAAAGAGACATTTAGAGTGAACAGAACACAGTTCAACGAAATCCATGAATTGATAAAGAACGATATTACGGGTAAAGAGTGCACAAAAACCTATTGGAAGTGAAAAAAAGTAGCCGTATGTCTAAGGTAATTTTATTCAGAAAATATTTTATGTTATCAAGATATAAATTATATATATATTATATTCTTCCCCAATGTTTGTTTCTAGATCCTCTTCATTTGCTTCTACAGGACGAATCAATGATGGATTCTGATGTAGAGTAAAGAATTCAGGGTATTGTTGTGTCACCACAGATAGTCCACTAGTACTGGAGGTTGATGAATGAATTCTCTGATTCTCTATCTCTTGCTCAGCATCATCTTCTGCTTGTGAGACGACATCAAAAACTTTTCTTCTGACTTGCCTTTGAAATTTGGTAGGAAGATATTTTGTTACATTGTACATTGACATAAAAAAAAGATGTAGAGCATCATTTTGTAACACTGCTTCTTGCTGAGATTGAGCTATTAGTTTTTGACGTAATTCTTCCCGACTCTTAGCTCTTTTCTCACCATCTTCGATGTATTTTCTCAATAGAGGATCACCAGATTTTTTCGCTTTTTTTGAAGTGGGTGTATCCATGGATTGATCTGTTTCAAAATTTGATTGAACACTTGGTGGATCAGCAGAGAGTACATCTTCTTCTTCTACCTGGCTGTCATCAGGAGCTGAGGTGCTGGGACATCCAGCAGTGAGTCTGTTTTTCATGTATGGTTTTAAAAACTCCATTTGTTTTTGATAGGTCCATGGTTTCGTAGTGGTTGTTTGTTGTCCACTTTTCTTTTGTTGCCTTCGGATAGCTTCACGATGACACTCTCTTAGCTTCCGCCATTGTTCTTTAGCATCCTTGCCTGTAACAGAATAAACAATAAATTGATAAACAATAAAAATGGCATGTGATCTTTCTTCGTTTTTCAGCCTTAAAGTAGATTTTTTTCAGGTATTTGGCCACTGGTGACATGTATAAAACTATAGGACTGAGCTATAGAATGGGACAGAGAACCGTATCGAACATTGTTTGTCAAGTCTGTGAAGCGATATGGCGACGTTTACAGCCCATTTATATGCCCGAGCCAACGGTGGAAATTTGGAAGTACATTGCATTAGAGTATGAAAGAAAATGGCAGTTTTATAACTGTTTAGGAGCTGTCGATGGGAAGCATGTCGCCATTCGAAAACCACTTCTGAGTAGCTCTTCTTTCTTCAACTACAAACAAAATTTTTCTGTTGTTTTAATGGCGACTGTCGATGCAAATTATCGTTTTACTTCTGTGAATGTAGGTTCTATGGGTCGGTTTAGTGACGGAAATATTTTTGCCAATTCTCCTTTAGGAAAAATGTTATACAACGGTTCACTGGATTTGCCAGAACCAAAGCCTTTACCTGGACAAAATACACCAACTCCATATGTATTTGTTGGAGACGAAGCGTTCCCGCTAATGAGAAATTTAATGCGTCCATATCCTAAAGCGAGAGTTGCTGGTAGTTATCAAAACAAGATTTTTAATTATAGACTATCTCGGGCTAGGCAAACAGTAGAAAGTGCCTTCGGTATATTAGCAGCTAAATTCCGGGTGTACAAGAGACCATTTGAATGTAAATTGGATACCATCGATAAAATAGTGCTAGCCACAATTGTGCTTCATAATTATTTGAGAACTAAGATTCTCTCGATTGCCACTGGCCAGGAAGAAAACGATGAAGTGTTGACTAATTCTCATGAAAATCATTTCATTCCTTTAGCACTAAACCGAACTCGCAATTCTACTGAAGCATTTAATATTAGGCAGAAGTTTACTGAGTGTTTCAATTCTGCAGATGGATCTGTTGAATGGCAACGAAGAGCGATAGAAAGAGGACAATTTTAGGATATATACATACAAAAATGAAAAGTATTATTAATTATTATTATTATTAAAAAAAAATAAATATGTACTTACGATGAGTACTCGAGGAAGTGCATACTCACGTGTTCGTTCTTATAACCCAAAATATACATATTTCAAAATTACTCACCACTTGTATAATTTAAATCTCTGGCTATCTTCTCCCACAACTCATTTTTTAATTTTGTTCTCATATAATCCTCATGTGAAGTGTCATACAACACAGGATTCTCCCGAACGAGTTCGATCAATTTCTCCATTTTGAATTGAAAAACGTAAACAAAGTGACCCACGATTCCACGAAACTGTGTTGCTCGCACAAATCAAACCACGTGGGAATAGGCTGGGACTGTGCTAGGCGTGGGATGGGTGCAATATGCGTCAGTTCGTCTACAACAGTGTTTTACAAAATCACCCACGCGTGGGCTGTGCGTGTGCTACGCGTGGCATGGGTTCAATATGCGCCGGGCCTTAAACTGGGTGTTCGGATTTATATGTCACTTAGTATATATGACGGAAGTTGATTGATTGGTAATTTGGTAGATGATTGGAATGTAAGCCAAAAGAAACTTAACGAGTTTTGGTATAGTTGATTGTTAAGAAGCATCAAACGATTTTATTATATGAGTGAAATCTGTTTCTGATATCTTCTTTACTTCGACCCAATTGTCTTTATTGGCAATACATAAACGGCCACCTTATACGTAGCACGTTCTCCAATATCAAGTGCTACCATTCCAGGTAATTACCTTAGTTCTCCTCACAGCCAGCAGCTTATTTCACGAAGTGCGATTCGTATCCATAGCCACCGCATCCACCAATTGGAGAGAATCCGTGCACAAGGAACAAACGAAAAAAGGGTCAACAGCTCGTTAGCCGGTTAGGAACAACTGACAGCGGACTTTCACCCCAACGGAATGAGGCGTGCACGTGCAGAAACAACGTACGGGGGTGCTAACTGGGTGGCGGGTTAAGGCTTAGGCTACACTGGAGGGGGTGCGCTTAATGTTGGTTTCTATTTCAGAAGTTAAAGGTGGTGGGTGTTGATTGGAAGTAATAATAATAACAAATAACAAAAATCATGAGAGAGGAAAAAGCATAAACATAACATCAACATATACTAAGTGACATATAAATCCGAACACCCAGTTAAAATGGTTTTATTTTAATAAAAGCTGGTGAATGTATTTATCTTACTGTAAGTAACAAGTGAAAAAATTTTCAGCCTTATCAGTTGGACATTCCGGTTTTTATACTGCCTTTTTTTTAATTCACTAACGCTCTAAAAATGAATATTTCAGCCGCAGTAAAGAATCAACGTTGGCGGATTTTGGTTTTTGACATCCTTTACGATCGGTTACGATGCCTAGAGTACGGAGACCTGTACGATTTCGTCAACTTAGTGAGTTTGACAGGGGCCGTATAGTGGGACTTCGGGAAGCTGGACTTTCTTTTCGGGCAATTGCGGTTAGAGTGCAAAGAAGTGTAGACACTGTGGTTAGGTGTTGTCAGGCATGGCTTCGAGAAGGCCGTACGCAAAGAGCAAGGGGCACTGGACGCCGCCGTAGAACAACAGACCGTGAAGATCGCCGCCTAAGATTATTGGCCTTAAGGGACCGTTTCTCCACTACCAGGTCCATTGCAAATGAAGACCTATTGGCATGCGAAGTGTTTACCGACGAATGAGAAGTTTTGGCTTGTTTTCATATCGGCCACACTGGGTCCTCTCTTTAACTCGGGAACACCGACGTAATCGCCTTGAGTGGTGCAGACAACGGCCACTCTGGGATCAGGAATGGAACAGTATTTCTCTTTAGTGACGAGTCTCGATTTTGTTTAGGCATGCACGATGGTCGTGTCCCACTATACGGCCCCTATCAAACTCATCAAGTTGACGAAATCGTACAGGTCTCCGTACTCTTGGCATCGTAACCGATCGTAAAGGATGTCAAGGACCAAAATCCGCCAACGTTGATTCTTTACTGCGGCTGAAATATTCATTTTTAGAGCGTTAGTGAATTAAAAAAAAGCAGTATAAAAACCGGAATGTCCAACTGATAAGGCTGAAAATTTTTTCACTTGTTATTTACAGTTAGATAAATACATTCACCAACTTTTATTAAAATAAAACCATTTAAACTGGGTGTTCGGATTTATATGTCACTTAGTATATTTTCCAGGTTCTTTTCTTGGCCGTTTCAGTAAGAACTTTTTAGCTGCAAGCCGCTGCGATGAATAGGTTCTCAGATACAGTATGTGTCGCATTATGAGTTGGCCACCCTGTACAGTTAGTCGATATGTTTACTTATTTTGTATCGTGTTGTGACGTAAGCATCAAAACCCTTAAAAAGCTATAGAAGCTCAACTTACCACCTCCAATCCTATCTGACCTCTTGATATCCCGGCATCTAACCTACACAAGTAACGTGTTATCCTGTCACTAAACTTACCACCTACGGTGTGGCCTCAGCTTAAGGGTTTGATGCCCTTTCAATTCGACGGCCTGCTTGTCGCTGAGACAGACCGATCCGAACTGAAAACTACATCGATCGTTGATGATCGGCAAAGGGTGGAAAATCTAAGGGTATATATACATACCATATACTATAAGAAAATTAGGTTATTTGCATCCAGCGGGAAATTGATGACTGCCGGTTAAGGTGCGAGACGGTGAAACACAGGGGCGTACTGGCGTACGAGGAGAAAAGTCAACGTGTGTGACTACAGACACGTGAGCGTTCCACAATGGACAAGTTTACCGTTTGTCTGTTATTAGCTCAACTGAAAGTTTAGGAATAATGAAACGAGATGGTGAAAAAATTATTAATTTATCTCTAAAAACAAAAAAGTTACAGCCTATCAAAGTTGCGCCCCGCAAGAATATTTTCATTCCGCCTGTACGCTACGCGTGACGTCACACTTCAGTATCCAGTTGCAACGCCCGCGGCCGACTCCTGGGCCCGAGCCGACTCAATCTCCTAAACACATGCATAAGCACACATACACTGGGGCATGTTGTTCCGCCCCAATTTGTTTAATTAGTTGACTGCATATACGATCGGTTATGAGCGAAATAAGAAAAAAAGGTTGTTATAAATACTGTACCGTTCCAAAATGTAGGAGCACAACAATTACAACCCCTAGTCAACATTTTTTCTGCGTACCTTCACAAGAAAATATAAGGAAGAAATGAAGAGTGCTTTGATTGGACCAAAAAGTACAACATATGTCTGTGAGGACCACTTTGATCAAGTCGCTCCTCAGAGAGTTCCCCAATATTCCGATCATAGATGATGAGAACGGTATAGATGCGGCTCAAGCGGAGTGGACAAGTTTTGTTCAGCAAGCTCTGCAGCGTGCAGCTGTACTTCGCTTGCAGCGACACGGCAGACCTTTTCTGCCAGCAGATATTTGTCAGAAAATTTCTGATAAAAGGGCTGCAATTAAGCAAGCGAAAAGGTCTTGTCATCCTGATGACATTCGCAGACTGACTAACCTTGTTCATGAAGTAAGAAATGCTGTTCGTGAATTCCGCAATGAGCAATGGAATGACTTGACTCAAGCATTCCTCTCTGGGGGGAGGCAAAGTCGCTCAGAAACGGAAAGCGTGAACAAATCCCACACATCCACGGTCCTGGAGGCATTGTCTTCAGGACAGAGGAAAAGGTTAAAGTTTTCGCCGATGCCATGGAAAGACAGTTCTCTCCCAACTATGATCTTGATAATGACCTCGACGAGGAGCAACACATCGTAAGATCTGTCAGGAGATATTTTAGAGCCAACGGCGTCAGTGACAGTCGCGCTAACGTTGGTGATTTTTCTTCATCAGAAGATTCTGCTTCAGAAGCCGGCGTCCCTCAGGGTTCGGTCTTTGGACCTATCCTTTACCCACTGTACATCCATGACGTCCCTAGCCCCAGCAACTGCGAAGTCTATATCTATGCTGACGATACTGCATTGGTGGCTCAGTCGTGGTCTGGTAACCTAGTCCATGACAGGCTGCAAAGTGCGGTGGAGGAAGTATTAGATTGGGCGGATCGGTGGCTAATTAAAATTAACCATTCGAAAACGCAGGCAATCTACTGTACAAAATGACGTCGCGGCGTTCCGTCTGAAGTTTCACTGAATGGACTTCGTATACCATGGGAATCCTCCGCTAAGTATCTCGGTGTCATTCTGGACAAAGGGATGACTTGGCGGAACCATATGGAAGCGCTAAAAACTAAATTCCAAATTACGTTTCGGCAGCTTTACCCATTATTATGTAAACGGTCAAAATTAAGTTTGATTAACAAGATTCGACTCTATAAGGTGGTCATAAGACCAGCAATGACATACGCATGTGCGGCTTGGTGTTTTATTGCTAAAACACACATGCGAAGTCTGCAGGTTCTGCAAAGCAGGACGTTGCGCACTATTGCTGATGCCCCATGGTATGTCTCTAACGAAACTCTACATCGAGACCTCGATGTCCCTTACCTAAAGGACTACATTAAGCAACAGGCGTAGCTGCGCTATAGCCTAGCGGAGTCGCACAGCAACCCTCTGTTGTGTGAGTCAAGTGGACTACACAGTCGAGCAAGTTCGCAAGCGCAAAAGGCCGCGGCTCGCACTGCAATCAAAATTAATTCGTGAACTTAGAACAACCAAAATTGGAACATGTTGACAAAATCTTTAGAAAAAATCGAATAATTTTAGACCATATCAAAATCTGTGAAGTGATTTTAACAATGCCTAAACACTGCCTATCCTAAAAGATCCTCTTCTTCATCTTTGCTCTCGTTCTTCCTTCTCTCCTTTACTTCCCTTTTTTTCTTTAAAATTGTCTGGTTTCTGGGTTACCAGACCCGACAGACTTACAAACTGACACTGTGACTCAAGAGCTAAGGTCCCGCGGACCGCTCTGACAACCAACGATGACTTGGTACTTGGCACCACTTTGATGTGAGTATATCACTTTACGATTTATTTATGATTATTAGGTATTATACAGGGTGTTTTAGTTTATTATTGCATAACCTTAAGATTCGATAGAACTTTTAAAATTAATGCATAAAGTCTATATAAACATGGGTCTAAAAATGCGTGGCTTCCGAAATACAGGGTGTTTGAATTTACTTTCTAAAATAGTTTTTTTAAATATTTCGAACAATATTTGATGTATAACAGTGAAAATTGGTATACAAGGGTTTTTTGGTACGACAAAACGAACCATGGGCATAGTTTTACTGTAGCCGCTAGAGGGCGCTCTCTACTGTACCTGTAGTGTATTAAAATGACCGAAAATTTTTTCTTAGTGCAATTTTGTGCTGTTTGAATAAAAAAACTGATTCTTCGCACTTTTCAACACAAAAAAGCTCTCCTGTGAGTTTTCGTTATAGTTAGCCGTTTTTGAGATATTTCGATTTTTAAGGTTCGATGCATTTTTAATTATTTATGGGAAAATAATATTTTTTTACATTTTCGATTTGGGCATTACAAGTAATTAAGATGATCGGTTAGATTGTGTTTTTAAACATAGCAATAATTCCTAACTCCAAATAAACACAAAAAAACAGAATATTAATTTGTTTAATTTTCCAATATTATTTTTAACAAATTAAATTAATTATTTACAACTAAAATGCTATTGGATAGTTAGGACAAACATACAAAATCTAAAGTAGTTGCTCGAAATGTAAACCCAATTGTTCAATACACAATTCACATCTACGAATGATCGAACGTGGTATAGCATTATTCAAATAAGGCCTTATTTCATCACATGCATTCCTGATTCTGTCTATTAGCATATCTCTTGTGGTTACGGGAGTCTGGTACACTTTTTCTTTTAGAAATCCCCACACAAAGAAATCTAATGGGATCGTGAAGACCAGGCGCCTGGTCCTCCACGGCCGAACCATCTTTCTGGATAATTTTCGTCCAGCCAGTTTCTAACTATTCTCGAATAATGAGCTGGACAACCATCAAGCTGGAACCAGGCCAATCTTCTTAAATCTAACATAACATCATCCCACATAATTGCGTGTTCAGCCTTTAAAAATTCCAAGAAGGTCGCAGCATTTAACCTTGCAGGCAAAAAGTAGGGTCCAAATCGTCGATTACGGTAGATACCAATCCACACGTTCACACTAAATTCATGCTGAAAATGTCTTTCCCGAACTGCATGCGGATTTTCATGCGACCAAATATGTTGATTATGAAAATTTACCACTCCACGTCTAGTGAAGCATGACTCATCGGTCCATAAAACGTTACTTAAAAACTCCCTATTATTATCAGTTCTATCAAGAATCCACTGACAAAATGTGATTCTTCGTTCTCCGTCCCCTGGCTGTAGTCCTTGCACAGGTTGCAAATGGTAAGCACGTCTATGGTCATTTCTAAGAACACGGTGAACATGGCTTACTGAAATTCCCAAGGCACCAGGAACTCTCCTAACACTTGTGGTCGGATCTCTATCAAACTCACGCAGAATCATACGGGTAAATCTGCGCTGACGAATATTTGATCCCTTTGGAGATTTCCAAAACCATTTTCAATTATTTGGCGATGCACTCTTATAAATACTGAGCGAGCTGGATGTCGCCTGTTTGGAAATCTTCGTGCGTATTCTCTGGCTGCTTCTGCCGCGTTTCCATTTACAAAGCCATATACAAAATATCCGCTAACTCTTGATTGGAGAATAAAAATGGCATTTTTATAAAACTTTCAAAAAAAAAAAGGTAAAAGAAACTAAATTTCGTGCATTCACAATTGCAAAAAAACGTTTCAGGTTTCAACAGACAACAAAACTATCTGTCAACTAATTGACGTTTAACCTTATTCTGCTTTCAATTGCAAAAATATTTGCAGGCACAGCCTACTTCTAAAAATTATCGAGATACTGATTTTTTAACGTTATTTTATCATAAATAATTAAAAATGCATCGAACCTTAAAAATCGAAATATCTCAAAAACGGCTAACTATAACCAAAATTCACAAGAAAGCTTTTTTATGTTTAAAAGTGTGAAGAACCAGTTTTTTATCCAAAAAGCAAAAAATTGCACTAAGAAAAAAATTTCGGTCATTTCAATACACTACAGGTACAGTAGAGAGCGCCCTCTAGCGGCTACAGTAAAACCCATGGTTCGTTTTGCCGTACCAAAAAACCCTTGTACTCGTATACCTATTTTCACTTTTGTATGTTTGTCCTAACTATCCAATAGCATTTTAGTTGTAAATAATTAATTTAATTTGTTAAAAATAATATTGGAAAATTAAACAAATTAATATTCTGTTTTTTGTGTTTATTTGGAGTTAGGAATTATTGCTATGTTTAAAAACACAATCTAACCGATCATCTTAATTACTTGTAATGCCCAAATCGAAAATGTAAAAAAATATTATTTTCCCATAAATAATTAAAAATGCATCGAACCTTAAAAATCGAAATATCTCAAAAACGGCTAACTATAACGAAAACTCACAGGAGAGCTTTTTTGTGTTGAAAAGTGCGAAGAATCAGTTTTTTTATTCAAACAGCAAAAAATTGCACTAAGAAAAAATTTTCGGTCATTTTAATACACTACAGGTACAGTAGAGAGCGCCCTCTAGCGGCTACAGTAAAACTATGCCCATGGTTCGTTTTGTCGTACCAAAAAACCCTTGTATACCAATTTTCACTGTTATACATCAAATATTGTTCGAAATATTTAAAAAAACTATTTTAGAAAGTAAATTCAAACACCCTGTATTTCGGAAGCCACGCATTTTTTCACCCATGTTTATATAAACTTTATGCATTAATTTTAAAAGTTCTATCGAATCTTAAAGTTATGCAACAATAAACTGAAACACCCTGTATAATTTCCAAGCTCATTTCACTGTACACCCGGCATTTAGAGGGGAAATATCAACTAATATTACAGGTCACTTATTTCAACTCAACTAGAATAGCTGTGAGCTACGATAGTGTCACGTACCCCCCCCCCCCCAAAAAAAAGGCGTCAAGTAGGTTGACTCTTTACTATGTGCATGTGCAATGTAGATTTTAGAAAAGTAACACCTTTATCAAATTAGATTACTTCAAATTTCGACTTTTGCTTATTACAGATGGAAGATTGAAGCTGAAACCTGGAGCTGAAAGCACTAGAAGATACATTGCTTGAAGTTTATACTGCATCATCATTAAACACAAAAAAGGGCAAGTCAGCATGAAGGTTAAGCAAGAAAGCCAATGGGTGCAAACAGTAACGCGAAAGGAAAATGTAAATGACACAAAAAATGAGTGTGTGATCACTGTCAACTCATCGCCCGATAATTCTCCTTGGAAACAACCATGATCTTCTCTAGATAGCTTCAGTTCGGTTAGTACTAACTTAAATATACTAAGTGACGTATAAATCCGAACACCCAGTTTAAATGGTTTTATTTTAATAAAAGTTGGTGAATGTATTATCTTACTGTAAATAAGAAGTGAAAAAATTTTCAGCCTTCTCAGTTGGACATACTGCTTTTTTTTATTCACTAATGCTCTAAAAATGAATATTTCAGCCGCAGTAAAGAATCAACGTTGGCCGATTTTGGTACTTGACATCCTTTACGATCGGCTACGATGCCTAGAGTACGGAGACCTGTACGATTTCGTCAACTTAGTGAGTTCGATAGGGGCCGTATAGTGGGACTTCGGGAAGCTGGACTTTCTTTTCGGGCAATTGCAGTTAGAGTGCAAAGAAGTGTAGACACTGTGGTTAGGTGTTGTCAGGCATGGCTTCGAGAAGGCCGTACGCAAAGAGCAAGGGGCACTGGACGCCGCCGTAGAACAACAGACCGTGAAGATCGCCGTCTAAGATTATTGTCCTTAAGGGACCGTTTCTCCACTACCAGGTCCATTGCAAATGAATGGTTTGCAGAACACGGAAGACCTATTGGCATGCGAAGTGTTTACCGACGAATGAGAAGTTTTGGCTTGTTTTCATACCGGCCACACTGGGTCCTCCCTTTAACTCGAGAACACCGACGTAATCGCCTTGAGTGGTGCAGACAACGGTCACTCTGGGATCAGGAATGGAACAGTATTGTCTTAATGACGAGTCTCGATTTTGTTTAGGCATGCACGATGGTCGTGCCAGGGTTAGAAGGCGACGAGGTGAAAGGAGGAATCCACAGTTTTTTGTTGAAAGACATGTTCTGTTGGAGTTATGGTTTGGGGTGCTATAGCTTATGGTTCCAGGTCACCTTTAATCTTCATCAGAGGTAACATGAACGCACAGCGTTATATCCACGAAGTTCTAGAACCCCATCTTTTACCCTATCTTGACACCCTGGCAGATCCAACTTTCCAACAAGATAATGCCCGACCACATGTTGCAAGAGTCACAATAGATTTCTTTCAACATAATGATGTCACATTGTTACCATGGCCACCAAGATCTCCCGACTTATCCCCAATTGAGCACGTGTGGGATATGATGGGTAGGAGATTGCTCAATTTGCAACCTCCTTCTCAGACTCTACAACCACTTCGAGAGGAGTTGGTGGTTGCCTGGAATGAGATACCACAGGAGGACATTGACCACCTGATCAGAAGCATGCCTAGGCGCGTTGGAGAATGCGTAGCACATCAGGGTGCATCCACACATTATTAAAGGTCAAAGGGCTTTAAAGCAGTGCAATCATTTTGAAATTTTTATCAATTACTTATTATGCTTCATTAAGTACTTATACAAAATTTTATTAAAATAAAACCATTTAAACTGGGTGGTCGGATTTATATGTCACTTAGTATATTTTGATGTCACTGAAGAAAATTCGTCTGAATAATTCTTATGTACGCCTGGCTATAGATATCCAAATGAGCGAAAGCTGTATTAGCTAAATATTGAATAAAACGACTCCACTGACAGCAAATCGAATGAAACAATTAATTTTATTTCACCCATGAATGAAATTCGTTAGAAGCTACCGATACCATTCAGAAAGAGGTATTCCAACACTGTGAGCATTTGGGATTGCGTCGAAATAAGAATAGAAAGATCTTCAAACGCTATACAACAGGCTGAGTATAAACATTGCAAGACCATCAAATATTTGATATCTATCACACCTGATGGGCTCATCAATTTTTTTCGGAGGGTTACGGAAGAAGGACAAGTGACACGATATTATAATTTGCTAACATATTACCTTTTTGTTCGACGCAATTAAATGTATCTTGAAGAATCGTTTCAGCAAATTTCTGCAAAGGTAACTTCATGTTTTTTCCACAAACAAGCGAAGCTTGTAAACGAAACTATAAAGTTACTCTTACGAGGACGTATTTATTTAAATATCGCGGATCCTCTCGCATGCGTGGGTATTCATAACGCTTTGTGAAACATGCTCTCATCACGGCTTTCATCTAGTAAAGTCTGCATACACAAACGCAAAGCAAAGGAAAATTATATCATATTACCTTTCTCTTCACCAATTTGTTGCCTACGCATATACGTTACATATCCAGAACTTTACAGCGGTGCCGCCCTATCTAGACCGAGCTGAGGAGTTGCCAAATTGCATGAAACATCTATCTATGGTTGGTCTTCTGTGATCGGACGAATGAATACTGTACTGAGTGACAAAAAAAAAGGGATTTTAATAATTTTTGGCGTATACAGGGTTTGTCCGGAAAGTAATAGGACTCATTTTCTTCGGCCATGTCTGTACTTCGGAGCATGCGCGCACCGACTGGATTCGGTAGAGGGCGTTCCTAGGTAACGAATGAGCGCGCGACGTGTTTCTGTGAGTGGTGCAAGCCGAAAATTCAGCGTTCGTTAGAGCAGAGGTACGCGATTAAATTCTGTGTGAAACTCGGTAAATTTGCAACAGAGACGTTTGATATGATCAAGCAGGCTTACCCAGGTGTTGCTTTAGCAAGAAGTGGTGTGTTTCGGTGGCACCAGGCCTTTTTGGAGGGCCGGGAAGAGGTCGCTGATGAAGACCGTGCGGGAAGCCCTTCGACTTCGACAAACACCGATACACTGATCAACAGCCAAAAAATATCCTAAATAAAATCAACAAAATATTACTATTTTTAATGTGCTAAAACCGAAATGCAACTTATTTTTTCAATATTAGTTCAAGTTTTAGAGATACGGTAATTATATGTGTTCCTGCTGTGAAAGTGTTAATATACTGTAATTCACAAGCACGTGCTACATTTTTATATTCGGCAAGGAAAGATGATGTAATCGGCATGATTGTGTTACACTATACATACGTGTACATTATATTGTTTTATATTAGCCATTTTTTCCTCAGTTGGCTGACAGCGTTCCAGCTAGATGTCTCGAAAGTGTGTAAACAATCCAGATCAGTTTTGTTACGTGTGTGGTGATGTGACTTTTGCGTCTCAGAGACGCTCTATTACTCCACTAGTAACAAAGGCATATCAGCTTTATTTCTGTTGTAAACTAGGTGATCAAGACAAACAGTGGGCACCCCACATCTGCTGTAATACATGTGCTTCAAGTCCGAGGAGCTGGTTAAATGGCAAACAACGGTCTACGCACTTTGCTGTCCCAATGGTTTGGAGAGAGCCTACAAATCATATTAATGATTGTTACTTTTGCATGGTACCTTGTGTTGGACAAGCCACAGATATGTCCAAGAAAAAAAAATCGGTTATTAACTACCCAAACATACCATCTGCGATGAGACCTGTGCCTCACAGTGACGAAAATCCTATTCCAAAACCCCCAGAATCCTACACTTGCGAATCAGAAAACGAATCATATCATGCGTTCGAGTGATTCGTCAGGAAGAAGATATGCCATCAACGTCAAGAGATCCTGATTTTATACCGAGCACGTCATGCCACCAACTGCACAAAATAACACAGTCAGAATTAAATGATCTTGTAAGAGATTTAGAACTTCCAAAATGTAAGGCAGAGTTACTTGGATGAAGACTGCAGCAGTGGAACTTGTTAGAAGACGATGTTTCTGTATGTGTTTTTTGTAAACGCCACAAAGACTTAGAACCATTTCTCAATATGGAGAATAACTTCGTTTTCTGCAGTAACATTAACGGCTTACTGGCGGCTTTAAATATAAACTATAACCCAGAAGAATGGAGATTGTTTATAGACAGTTCAACATTGAGTTTAAAGTCAGTGTTATTGCATATTGGAAATATTTTACCATCTCTTCCTGTAGGGTATGCAGTTCTCATGAAAGAATCATATGACAATATGAAGTACCTATTGATTGACATGCATAAAATACGATGAGCACCAATGGCATATTTGTGGCGATTTGAAAGTTGTTGCACTTTTACTTGGGCTGCAGCTAGGCTACACAAAGTTTTGCTGTTTTTTGTGTGAATGGGACAGTTGGCACTTCATTACACCAGACAAAACTGGCCTGTTCGTCAATTCCTAGAGCCAGGTCAAAAAAATGTACAGCATATGCCTTTAGTAGATTCCAAAAAATTTTTATTACCACCACTGCATATCAAGTGGGGCCTAATGAAAAACTTTGTCAAGGCATTAGATAGAGATGGGTCAGCTTTTCAATACCTGTGTCAGAAATTTCCAAGACTAAGTGAGGCAAAGGTTAAAGAAGGTATTTTTGTTGGGCCACAGATTCCAAATATTTTGAAAGATACACAGTTTGAAAACACTTTAACAGGTATTGAAAAAACTGCTTGGAATGATTTCCGTCTGGTGGTCACTAATTTCTTGGGAAATAGAAAAGCTGACAACTATAAAACCCTTGTCAAAAATATACTGTCATCGTATCAAAAGATGGACTGTAATATGTCTCTTAAGATACATTTCCTACACTCACACCTCGACTTTTTCCCTGACAATTGCGGAGCCGTAAGTGATTAGCATGGCGAACGTTTTCATCAGGATATTTCAACAATGGAAAAAAGGTACCAGGGAAAGTGGAATCCTTCCATGCTTGCAGACTACTGTTGGACTCTTGGTAGAGATGCTCCAGAAACGATCCATAAAAGAACAGCAAAAAGACGGCGCATATAGTGATTCTTATAAGTACATGAATCTTGTTACTTTTTTTAATATATCCTTGAAAATAAAAAGTTTTTTTTCTAAACCGCAACTAATTTTTTTATTTAATTGTCATTTTTGGATTCAGCGCCCCAAAATTAACAAAGAAGTGCACTTTTCCCACAAGATACAATTAAAAAACTAAAATTTGTTGTCCAGTGAATGTGACCCGTGTGCGCAAAGATTTGAACTCAGACCGTCGACTAAGTATTCGTTTAATTACCCAGATGTTAAATTTACCAAAATCTGTGGTTCGTGACATTGTGACACAGCATTTGAACATGCGCAAGGTGTGCGCGAAGATGGTCCCAAAAGTGCTCACTGACGACCAGAAATTGCGGCGAGTGGAAGTGTGCCAAGAAAATTTGAACAGGTGTGAAAGTGACCCCCAATTTTTGAATAACGTAATCACAGGTGACGAGTCGTGGATTTTTGAGTATGATCCCAAGACAAAGAGGCAATCTTTCGAGTGGCACACGACGGCGTCTCCTCGCCCAAAAAAGGGAAGAATGAGCAAATCCAAAGTGAAAACGATGCTCACTGTCTTTTTTGACATCAAATGCATCGTCCACCATGAATTTGTTCCTCCTGGATAAACCGTCAACGCCAAGTTTTACGTGGAAGTGCTCAGGAGACTCAAACGAAGGGTCAGTCGGGTCCGACAAGACATCGCAGCCGACTGGAAGTTGCAGAACGACAACGCCTTTCTTGCGAACAGCTACCTGATCAAGGCCGGCATACCAATGCTTCCGCAGCCGCCCTACAGCCCAGATGTGGCCCCCCCGGACTTTTTTTTGTTTCCTCGCCTGAACGATTTTGAGACGACAGAGGGGATCCAAGCAGCATGCACCGCGGCTCTCAAGGCTATTCCGGAGAATGCCTTCCGTGACGCCTTCAATGCTTGGAAATCGCGCTGGCAGCGCTGCATCGACGCAGAAGGAGCCTATTTTGAAAGTTTTTAAAGAATTGTAACGATTGGCTCAATAATTTTTTTTAAATCGACTCAGTCCTGTTACTTTCCGGACAAACCCTGTATGTTCGGTGTCCCTTACTAGTAATACAATGATTAAATTTTCAGATTTCGATTTCGAAGTTCTTGAGTTCTAATAAACATACGTAGGTGGTTCTTTTTTTATCACTCAGTATATGTTAGATTGTTGACACTTTTTATAGGGCGGTATATAGTCCCATGCAAATAAATTAAATCTTCTTTCAGTTCCACGCTGAAACCTGATCTTCTCGGGCTATATCCTCTTTTGAGGAAAGATCTAATCCCCATAGACCGGTCCTCTGTTCGCCTGGAGAGAGGGAAGCCGCAGCGGAAGTTACGGCTTTTAGAAAGCCAAATCAAATATTCATAGATGTCTCCGCACTCTCAGCACTCGTTGGGCGATGAGGGAGTTTGTAGTGAAAGAATTCCGGCGTTGATAGAAAAAATACGCTAGAGCCGGATCGATGGCCCCAACAAAAGGGTTGTAACGAATTTCCTGCGTACGAGAAGGGAGAATTACACTACATTACAAGAAACCCAGGCGTCACAGTTACAATATAGGCATTAGTTTTAGCTTCATATACTCGTACAACATACAGGGTGACTTTGAAGTTAAGTCATTAATTTTTAGATAATGATTGTAGAACGAAGATAAACCAAAATATGTGTGTAAAAATGAAAAAAAAATTTACCTTGTTTTATAAAGTATCCTCCCGACAAGTATTTCAGTGCGGACCTGTATTTGATCGTGCGGTCTTGGAGCACCGGCATGCCCTCCCCTGTGAGGTCTTAAGTCACCTGATTCACCAGCCCTTTGTACTGCATTAACAAAGGCACGAGGGGTTGGTTGCACTCGATTGGGAAACCGATCCGCATAAATCCGTGATGCCGCGTAAATAAGAATCATGACCACAAGTTCAGCATTTTCGTAAACATGTGCCATTTTTGATTTCGTTTGAGAAACGCAACAGACACCACTATTCACTCACGCGTTACCGACTGACACTGACTGTATACAACTGAATAAAATAATTGTAAAAACATCGTTCCACATTCTTTCGCTTTTTTGTTTCCGATGCGATGAACCGATAAGGCGGATTATATCCGTTGTTGCCAAACACGAGCACATAATATTATTATTGAGACAGGGCGGTACTCAAACTTCCAAAGGGATATAACTTTGTTACTTTAATTTTACCAGAAAAATGGTAAAGGAAAAAACATTTCTTTTGATCAGATCTACTCACTGTTAAAATAAATGACTCAACTTCGAAGTCACCCGGTATAGACCAGAATATCTAGAATTTGAGAGAAACAAATGTAATAACCTGTTTTATAACGGAATTATAACCTTGAGCGTATATCTAGGCCCCTTGCCGAGAGATATTCTTTATTTATTTTTCAGTGGAAGGTAAAAAAAGGTCCCAAACCAGCCGTGTTATTACACATTAGCTTATTAGCTAAGATAACAGTTCAAAATACGAGGGTGGGGTGAAAAGTTTGCGGCCTGACCAAGAAAAACGACGTTTTAAAATTTTTTTTGCTCTATTTTTCAACACTGATACATTTCTCATAACGGTGTTCTATTTTAGTTATAACACTTTTAAACGTGGATTCGTTAAGCTCCTCAAAATACTGATTTACAGCTTGATAACTTTTTTGTTGCTCTTAAATCTTTTACCGCCAAGCCATTTTTTGAGGTTAGGAAACAGGTAATAGTAGCTGGGGGCTAAGTCTGGGGAGTAAGGAGGATGCGGCATCAATTCAAACTTCAATTCGTGGATTTTGGACATGGCAATAATCTATGAGGTTCTATAAAATAGCAAGCAGAAGGATCCTTAAAGAAAAAATGATATTTTCGTGCAAGTTCCATCCTAATTTTTCATTTTAAAATAAGAAATGGAATATTTGCGATATGCGTTAAAGTATAGTTCAGCCGTATTCTGTGTCGCCGTGCAAAATGTTTCACTTTTCATCTGAAGTATATAATTTGGACTTTGGTTTGACCTTCAAACGCTCTTGACGGTCATAGTCAAGTACAAAGTGAATGCTAAGAGTATCGTTACATCGAGGAAACTTATCGAAGTTCTTATTTACTGTACTCTAACACAATTAGGTCTCACGATACGTATGCACACTTTAAGAACCCCTAGTTTATACCTGTAAGTTTCGACCGCACGAAATGATTGCACATAATTAATTTAAGTCACTAAACAATTCCAAGCATCTGGAAGGCTACTGCAACACGTCAAGTGAGGCATTCTCCATTTTCTGTACGAATTCTGCAGCTGGCATGTATATGCAGATACCTCCCTACCGTTAACTTAAAAATCCACTCAAGCCAGGCGGCCAGCAATAGCGCTCATAATATAGTCCAATCGTTTGGTGCTCAAAATTGTGCTGAATGGAAAATCTTCCTCGTCGATGACGTGGGAAGTGATAGCTACAGAAAAATTTATTTAAATGCATTACATTAGGGGAGACCGGGGCTGGTTGTCACATGGGTTGGTTGTCATAATTGTCAAATCTCAGCAGCTCCGCAAGATGTAGTTGCCTGGCGCGCTACACATCGTTTCTGCGTCCGCGCAGAACATTTGTATTCAGTACGAAAGTTGTCGTTGGTAGATTAAGGTCGCACGCACAAAAATAAACAAATCGCCTAACCTGAGTAAATTTTTCGTTTGCCGCATAATTTGTGTTTTCAAGACTACATTTGATAATAAAAAGAACTGTTGAACTTACTCTTCAATAATCCGAATACGACTTAACGTAAGTATTGACTTTGAATTTGTTAATTTAGTGACGCTATCTAACCTTAAAAATTAATTACACTGATCAACAGCCAAAAAATATCCTAAATAAAATCAACAAAATATTACTATTTTTAATGTGCTAAAACCGGAATGAAACTTATTTTTTCAATATTAGTTCAAGTTTTAGAGATACGGTAATTATATGTGTTGCTGCTGTGACAGTGTTAATATACTGTAATTCACAAGAATGCACGTGCTACATTTTTATATTCGGCAAGAAAAGATGATGTAATCGGCATGATTGTGTTACGTTATACATACGTGTACATTATATTGTTTTATATTAGCCATTTTTTCCTCAGTTGGCTGACAGTGTTCATGCAAGATGTCTGGAAAGTGTGTAAACAATCCAGATCAGTTTTGTTACGTGTGTGGTGATGTGTCTTTTGCGTCTCAGAAATGGTCTATTACTCCACTAATAACAAAGACATATCAGCTTTATTTCGGTTGTAAACTAGGTGATCAAGACAAACAGTTGGCACCCCACATCTACTGTAATACATGTGCTTCAAGTCTGAGGAGCTGGTTAAATGGCAAAAAACGGTCTATGCGCTTTGCTGTCCCAATGGTTTGGAGAGAGCCTACAAGTCATATTAATGATTGTTACTTTTGCTTGGTACCTTGTGTTGGACAAGCCACAGGTATGTCCAAAAAAAAAAATCGGTTATTAACTACCCAAACATACCATCTGCGATGAGACCTGTGCCTCACAGTGACGAACATCCTATTCCAAAACCCCCAGAATCCTACACTTGCGAATCAGAAAACGAATCAGATCATGGCGATCGAGTGATTCGTCAGGAAGAAGATATGCCATCAACGTCAAGAGATCCTGATTTTATACCGAGCACGTCATGCCACCAACCGCACAAAATAACACAGTCAGAATTAAATGATCTTGTAAGAGATTTAGAACTTCCAAAATGTAAGGCAGAGTTACTTGGATCAAGACTGCAGCAGTGGAACTTGTTAGAAGACGATGTTTCGGTATGTGTTTTTCGTAAACGCCACAAAGACTTAGAACCATTTTTCAATATGGAGAATAACTTTTTCTGCAGTAACATTAACGGCTTACTGGCGGCTTTAAATATAAACTATAACCCAGAAGAATGGAGATTGTTTATAGACAGTTCAACATTGAGTTTAAAGGCAGTGTTATTGCATATTGGAAATATTTTACCATCTCTTCCTGTAGGGTATGCAGTTCACATGAAAGAATCATATGACAATATGAAGCATCTATTGACATGCATAAAATACGATGAGCACCAATGGCATATTTGAGGCGATTTGAAAGTTGTTGCACTTTTACTTGGGCTGCAGCTAGGCTACACAAAGTTTTGCTGTTTTTTGTGTGAATGGGACAGTCGGGCAAGGGCACTTCATTACACCAGACAAAACTGGCCTGTTCGTCAATTCCTAGAGCCAGGTCAAAAAAATGTACAGCATATACCATTAGTAGATTGGAAAAAAATTTTATTACCACCACCGCATATCAAGTTGGGCCTAATGAAAAACTTTGTCAAGGCATTAGATAGAGATGGGTCAGCTTTTCAATACCTGCGTCAGAAATTTCCAAGACTAAGTGAGGCAAAGGTTAAAGAAGGTATTTTTGTTGGGCCACAGATTCGAAATATTTTGAAAGATACACAGTTTGAAAACACTTTAACAGGTATTGAAAAAACTGCTTGGAATGATTTCCGTCTGGTAGTCACTAATTTCTTGGGAAATAGAAAAGCTGACAACTATAAAACCCTTGTCAAAAATATGTTGTCATCGTATCAAAAGATGGGCCGTAATATGTCTCTTAAGATACATTTCCTACACTCACACCTGGACTCTTTTCCTGACAATTGCGGAGCCGTAAGTGATGAGCACGGCGAACGTTTTTATCAGGATATTTCAACAATGGAAAATAGGTACCAGGGAAAGTGGAATCCTTCCATGCTTGCAGACTACTGTTGGACTGTTGGTAGAGATGCTCCAGAAACGATCCATAAAAGAACAGCAAAAAGACAGCGCATATAGTGATTCTTATAAGTATATGAATCTTGTTACTTTTTTTAATATATCCTTGAAAATAAAAAGCTTTTTTTCTAAACCGCAACTAATTTTTTTATTTCATTGTCATTTTTGGATTCAGCGCCCCAAAATTAACAAAGAAGTGAACTTTTCCCACAAGATACAATTAAAAAACTAAAATTTGTTGTCCAGTGTTATCTAGAGGGGCAGGTTGTCTCAAATTAGCGGGGGCTTCTTGTCACATGGGACAACCAGTCCCCACACTAGACGACTAGCTTTGCACATCATTCTACGTAGGTATATGTATATAATGTATTTTTTTAATATAGTTAGGTTACATAAGCATGGTTCGAAATTTCAAAAGGAAGACTGAGAAGGGCAAAGCGCCGCCTGACGTACTTTTAAGAGCTGCTAAATTAGTGAGATTAGGATCCTCAATAAGAAAAGCGGCAGCTGACTTCAATGTAAATTACCGTACTTTAGCAAGATACTGTAAGAAAATTCCAGAGTCTGAATTAGTTGAGGATCGAGTTCTTGCGCCGTCAATTTCAGTTGGCTACATCAAAAATCATTTAGTATTTGCACCTGAACTTGAAAATCATCTAGTGGAATATGTACTCAAAGCATCTGATATTTTGGATTATCACCCAAGGAAGTACGTGGACTGGCATATGAATTTGCTAATGCTAATTCCTTGAAAATGCCGGAAAATTGGAGCTCCATAAAATAGCTGGTCCTGACTGGTTTAGTGCGTTTCTAAAACGTCTATTCGCAAACCGGAAGCAACTAGTTTAGCAAGATCCAGTAGTTTCAATAAACCGAACGTCAACGCATTTTTTGATAATTTAGCCTCAGTTATGGAAAAACATAAATTTGAGCGTCACGAAGTCTGGAACATGGACGAAACTGGTATTAAAGCTATCCAAAGACACGACCGCGTTGTTGCCAGAAGAGGATTCAAACAGGTTGGTTCGATAGTTTCATCAGAAAGAGGAACTCTTGTTACTTTAGCAAGTGCAGTATCAGCTATTGGAGATTCCATACCTCCTTTTTTCGTTTTTCCACGGGTACATTTCAAACCACATTTTTTAAGTTCGGCTCCTCCTCAAAAGGTTCTGCAAACCCATCAGGATGGATGAAAGAGTCACATTTCTTGGAGTTTTTTCACCTTCATGTGAAAAGTACTGTGGAAAGACCATGCCTGCTTTTACTAGATAACCATGGATCACATCTGAGTATAGAAGGTCTGAATTTTGCCAAAGCAAATGGTATTGTCATGCTCTCTTTTTACCCTCACTGTTCACATAAACTTCAACCTCTTGACCGCGCCGTTTTCGGCACTTTTAAGACATATGTACATACTTCCTGCGATGCTTGGGATTTAAATAATCCGGGTAAGACCATGACTATATACGACATACCTTCAGTGGTCTCTATTGCATACCCCCTCGCATTTACTCCCAAAAATATACAGTCTGGATTTCGGGTGTCGGGTGTGTTTCCTTACAACAGAGATATTTTCACGGATGATGACTTTCTTGCGAGCTCTGTCACTGATAGGCCAAATCCGGGTATGTTGAACGAAGCAATAACTGGATCAAACCCGGAAACCTTAAACGAAAAGGAAGTTGGGCCAAATCCAACCATCTTGAACGAAGATGAAACTGTAAGTCTGATAATAATATTAACACGCAGGAAGCAGTAGATAATACTGTTACTTCGGAGCGGTATGTAGCAATGATAGAAGAGTTTTTGACACCAGCGTTGCAGAATTTTCCAGGCTATAATACGCAGACCTGGTTTCAACAGGACGGAGCAACTGCCCACACCTCCAACACTTCTATGCCCGTCGTCTGTCAACTTTTTCCCAGCAAAGTAATTTCTCGAAGAGGAGACATTTCCTTGCCACCAAGTAGTCCAGATTTGACCCCAATGGACTTCTTTTTATGGGGCTACCTCAGGAGTAAAGTGTACGACACCACTCCGCGATCAGTTGATGTTCTGAAAGAAAATATCCGAAGAGAAATGGCAAGCATTACAGTGTTGACTTGCCGCGCAGTCATCGACAATTTTAGACGTCGTTTATATGAGTGCCGTGATCGCAATGGATTGCATTTAGACGATGTGATTTTTAAAACATAATTCCCATTCAATAAAGATGATAAAATATAATAATTCTTCATAATGTGACTAGTTTGGTTTTATTCCTTTTTTTTCCAGCTCAAAGGACTTATGGGCCACCCTGTATATTGCATGTGGTTACGCTTCTAGTATTTAGCATTCGCACGAACTTAACCCAACGCGGCCCAACTAAATTTAGGTGTAGACGACGTGTAGACGAGCGCAAAGTGAACGTTCAGAAAATAGTGCTCATAACAACATACGGACAGCTTTTCGCAGTTGCTCCAGAATGTGCAAGTAAAACTACCAAACGATCGGACTAACACTGCTGCAGGATTCGGTTCTGTTCGTGTACGGTAAATCTAGGTCATGCATAAAATTATAGGAGGCTTTACATGGTCTCGAACTAGTTAATGGGAATGACCTAAGGGATTATATTACTTCTTCACTTGAACTGTTAGATGGCGCAGATCGCGGGCTGCCTTTCGACGGAGGACAGAGTCGGCTCAAAGCGCCTGCCCTTCTGTCTGGGGATGCACGTCGGTCGGGCAAGTGTGAGAAGGTATATTTAGACGTAATTTTGGACAAATACTTGAAGTTGAATACCCATCCAGAGAAGTGAAGAGACTGAGATGTATTATTGCAGAGACATTCTGGACAAAAAATATAAGTCTTTATTATGCTCTTGTTTATCCTTTACAAGTTTACGGAATTTTTGCTTGTGTGGGGGAACTGTAAATAGAAATTACAATCAAAATACAGTGTGTATTCCACAAACTTCAAAAACCATTACTCAACGATCTTTTTTTCATGGGACCAAAATTCTATAGCCTCATAACAGAGAGATTAAAAGCAATAAGATCAATTAGTTTATTTTAAAAGAAAATGGATTATACTACAATCAAGATGCTCCATCCACAAAATTATAGACATGAAAAATCAAGCAAAGTCAATGATATTTTACTTATCATTAACTCTCATACGAATAGTACTTTTCCTTAATACTCTACTCCAGTTATAATTGTCTGGATATATTCTCTGACATCCCCGTATTAATTCAATTCACCAAATTATATAAACTTTTTTGGGTACTACGACCCACTTCCCACTTCAAGATTTGTACCAAAATATGCCTTTATAAACTAAACGTGACGAAACTATTTACTTCTAAAACAATTTATTTTCTCAAAAACATTTTAGATACACTCTAGTCGTAAAAAATACATATTTGAAATCACTTAGACCTCTAACTAATAGAACATCTGAACAAATAAACAATGTGCGAATAAA
Organism: Acanthoscelides obtectus; assembly: GCA_963669975.1. Taxonomy (NCBI): domain Eukaryota; kingdom Metazoa; phylum Arthropoda; class Insecta; order Coleoptera; family Chrysomelidae; genus Acanthoscelides; species Acanthoscelides obtectus. The sequence continues at coordinate 14,205,629 of CAVLJG010000010.1, forward strand.
TGCGCGAAGTTAACAAAGCAACCATTGAAAGATTACCATTGGGTAACATCACCTTTATTTTTTGTTACGGCTGAAATGCTTTGGGGCATAGTGTTAACCAAGTTTTGGCAAAAATTTGATGTAAAACAATCCCATATTTCTTGAAGCTTTTGTCTCAGTTCGGTGATTGTACGAGCAGGCTGTTGTCGTAAAACCTTTTTCATCTCGTACCACAAAGTTTCAATAGGTGACAGATCTGGACTGCTAGAAACCCATTTCAAAAGTGGTACATTATTTTCTTCCATCCATTTTATAGCCTTTTTTGAGGTATGGCACGCTGCACCATCTTGCTGAAACACAAAATCTTGGCCGGATGTCAAACATTCTTCCATAACTGGTAAAAGCGATTCTTCTAAAATTGCCAAATATTTGTTTGTATCCACATTTCCATCAATAAAATGAAGTTGTCCTACTCCTTTTGATGACGTACTGCCCCAGACCATAATGGATGCTGGAAATTTCACTTTTCTCTTCAGACAGTCAACATGGAATGCTTCATTTTTTTTGCGAATAACTCTACTGCGACTGTCACCAACACAAACTTCGAATCGGGCCTCATCACTCCATTTTATTGCACACCATTGTTGAGGTGTCCATTGTCTATGTTCTTTAGCCCCTCTAAGCCGATTTCTCTTTTGCAGTGGAGTTAATAGTGGCTTTTCTTTGGCCAATAAACAAGTTTTTTTTATAAGAAAACTTACCTTGCAAGTGCTAAATCCCGGTTTGTGGGCCTCTCTATGAGTTGTGGACTTCGAAATTCTCCTTCCAACAGCGTGATTCCACAGAGCACTTAATTGTAAATAATTGGCAATCCTGTTTTTCACGATTATTCTTCTCAATGATCGGCATTTGTGATATTTCTTTTTTTCACATATCGTGGCTTAATATTAACTGAACCAGTTACGTTACTGTACCGCGATAAGTCTAACAAAGTTGCAATTTCTGAGTTTGATTTCCCAGAATTAAAAAATTTAATTACCAGTAACCTAATTTTCTCACTAATAACCTTTCCTCTACGCATTTTGAAAACCTTAACTACCCAAAACTATTTTAAACGTATTCTGACAGCTGTGATTAATAAAAACAATTGTCATGGCTTTTATTTTTCACAGCCACCTATGTGTTATAGACTTATTTTGCATTGAAATGAAAATAGGTTGATATGCTGTCATTGCAACATGTGTTATTTTTATGCTGCATATTTGATTAGAGAGTAATAAGGTTGGTGTTTTCTACTATATATTATCAAAATATTCATTGTTAATATTTTAATCCTATAACACGCTGCTACATTTTCATTATTTGTGTTTGATAAGAAAAAACTAAGATTTCAATAGTTGGGCCAACTGAAGTGGGAGAGGGCTCGTATATGTTTGTTGTACACGATACTTTTACCCGTACTTTGTGACAATAAACATTATTATAATCAAAAAAAAAATGTTCGATAAGGCTCCTGTCAAGATGTAAAGGTAAATAAGCGTTGCTCACAATAAGGAGGAATCGAGTGAAAAAACGACTTTGCATGCGCGTCTTAGTAAAGTAAGGAGTACAGTACTAATGCCTTCAAAACTATGTCCGCGTGATCAGGAGTTATATCACTTAAGCAATATTGATGCTCAACTCATCCTGATTCCCAGCTTGTACTTTTGTATGGAGAGTAAAAATATCAGTAGATGTTAGAGATCATAGATCAAAGAGTGAGTATCTATAGTTAAAGGTTTCATCACGTGGCATCAGCTGACGACGAGCTGCTTCTTAAATCGTTTTATCTAAATGAAAGTATCTAATAGCATCTATTTTAACTACGCATTAGCACTCATTAAAACCAGGAATAGTTTGCCGTAAAAAACTCGTTGGCTTATGACTCATAATAAATTGAAACATTTTCACTTTGAAAAAGCATCACTAGCAGTCACTTTAGTGTAGTTGCTATTTTCGTTCTCATATATTGTTTTGACACTTGTTTAATGCTCCGTCAATCATTTCACTACCAGTATTTTCGACGCTTCAGAGAAACAGCACTGTGCTTTCAACAAACTTCGTTTACAAAATTAATCATTGCACTGTATAGCTGCCAGTCATAAAGAAGATTGAAGAAAACCGAAGATTGACAAGCCTCATAGAGCTTATTTTATTCAGGCATTATAGTAGGAGGGTTGATAGATCATTTTGTAGTAATATATATAGTAAACCATGTTGTTTGTCCTGTGACCCTCTAAATTTTTGCCCCGCGATTTGGAAACACCTTCTAAAATATAGTACCCTACCGACATCTGTTCCACATTGAAGATCAAAACAAACAATATTTTTCTCTCGCCGGCCTCTCAAGCGATTGTTTTTCAGTTTCAATCATCTCTCCCACTCCGACGTGTCATCAGCCAGATACCGTAGATATGTTTTCCAGCTTCATTGTAATAACCCGGACAGCTGCACGTAACGAACTCGTCCAAACTCACGAACGAGAAAAATGAATCCTGAATCCGTTATTTTCCCCTTGGACTCATGGCAATATCGATAAAAAAAACACAAAAGAAAATATGATCGAAAACGGAAACATATCCGTAACATGATCTATTCGCCACGTGTTTGCCTTTCACGCCAAAGCGACTGAAGTATTTTGATGCCAAATTATCGTTGATTTGGTACATTTATCACCGATCAATCCCAGCAACATCTGTACTCATTTTGATGAAATTCCAAGGCATGGCATCGCTAAAAGTGCTGAGAGCTTGCAATATCTACGGTTTGAGATGTAAGTACTTACAGTATATTCAGATAAGAGATAGACCGGACATAAACAAGACTACGTGATCATCGAACACTGTAACATTCGGCAGGGACGTATTAAGAGTCACGCAGTACATATTTTAGATAGTAGATGCTGCTTTGCGTAACTTTGTAGTAAATTAGCACAATTCGATGTGTATACGATTGGTAATGGATATAGGATCATGTGGGGGTGGGGTAAGAAATATATAATGATGTAAATATACATAAGGGTTTCAAAATTTTCGCTTCGATTTCCAGCTTCGGATGCCGCCTGATGTTTGGTGAAATACAGTCGAATATAATCTCAAAATGGCGTTTAAATTAGCCTAAATTAAAAATAATCGTATATCTCTTAGAATTGCTTTTAGAATATTGATTAGTATATTTTTTGATTTCTAGGTAAATATGTAACCAAATTAAAACGTTCACAACGTAAAAAAATGTGCATGGTTGAACATTGTCAGAAAGTAGATTCTTGAATAGGTTTTGCTAAAATGGGTTCAAAAATGTCAATAATTAATTAAAAAATACAGTAGCTTTATAATTACTTATAACTTACCGAATTTGATGAACGACATCTTTTATTGGAAAGATGAGCTTTCATCATCGCTACTGCCTGAAGCACCAACGTCAATAATGAATGGCTCGACTTGTTCCTCTAAAATATTATCCAGTTCCCACATTCTCTTTTCAACTTTGTCTTTCACGTGCTTAATACAGTTTTCCCATGTTTGCGCTGTTATTAATTCTAGTGCTTCTTTGAAAAGTCCTTTGAGGTCACAAAATTTAAAAGTTGTATTGTGCTTAGCTATATAATTTTTAACCTCTGCCCATATGAGCTCAATGGGATTGAGCTCGCAATGGTATGGAGGTAAACGGAGCACAGTTTTATTTTGACTTGCTGCCATTTCGTCAATGGCGTATTTTTGATATTCCGCCTTGTGATCCTTGACAATTCTTAATAATTGTATTTTCAGCATTGCTTCTTCCTCAAAGTTGATATTTTTCGAGCGGAGCCAATTTTGAACATCAACTTTCCTTGAAGCCGTTGTTGGGACCTTCTCCATTCTTCGAGAATGATAAGGCGCATTATCCAACACAATTACTGCGTTTTCCTCTAAGTTCGGTAAAATTTTTGAAAACCACTGATCAAACGATTCGCCATTCATTTCCTCCAGGTAATCTCCAGTTTTCTTAGACTCAAAGCACCACAGACCGTCAACAACAAATCCATCCTCACTGCCAATATGGCAGATAATGAGCCTTTTCCCTTTACCTGGAAATCGAAGTACTAACTGGTGTAGATTTATTTCAATAAGCGAACCTTTTTCAAATGTTTTCATCACATTCAGCGAAAAAACATTGAGACATGAGTATCAGATTGCTATAATTGGGATTATTTAGTCATATTGAAAGAAAGAATATTGAACGTCGTATGATTACTCAGCGCTTCACAATTTAATTTAAAGTTATAAACCTTTAAAAAATGAATGATCAGGAACCTGAAATACGCGCAAATTATAACTTTATAAAGCTTAAAGTATGAATTAAAATGATTAGAAATATTAGGAACGGTACACAATATAAAACTTAGTAACTTTTTTTAAGTTTATAATATTCGACATATTTTAAGATTATATTAAAAAATTATTGAAATATCGAAAACACATAAAAACATGGCTTAAAAAAGTTCTAACAAATGAAAATGACAATAAAACATCCACGCATTTTATCGAAAGTTATAAAAGTTTTGTTACTTGTAATATGTTTTATCTGCCCCCTGGAATTAATGTTTAGAACCTTGTTCCCAAGGTTTGAAAAACATCCGATTGTTGTCTATTACTCGTATTTACCTGCTGGATTTTTTAATCCGGTGGACAGTCCATCTAGAAAGGCCCTCCTGGATGAAGTTACAGAATCATCAACCCATACTTTACTTGTAGTGTGTCCTGCGTTTACCCACGTTTCATCAAGGTAATAAATCTTCCTGTTTTGATTTCTATATTTCCCAATTTTTGTTAAATAATCCCTCCTACATAGCACAATTTCTTCTCTATCCAGTAGTAAACTATTACGACCCCGTTTTTTCCATTTCAAATTTAAATGCTTCAGTAACGCATGGAAAGTTGATCGTTTGAAATTTGGCAACGTTGTATCTCCATTTACATCCTGCAGTACTTTATCTATAGTAGGTATTTCATTCCTAAAGAAGAATTCATGCACTTTCCTCCTAATCGCATGCTTATCAGCTTCATCCAATGATTTAACAATACTTTTGCGATGTTTACTGGTCATTGGCTCAGAAAAGGTGTGATTTTTTTTGTATTGTCTTAACACATTAAACACTGATGCGCGACACACCCCAACTTTGTGAGAAACCTTCACAACAATTTCTTTGATGGTTGATGCCTCGTTCTCCTCGCGCTCGATCTTATATATATTCAAAATGACCTCTTTCATTTCTGCACTCAGGTGTCTTTTTTTAGAACGTTTCCTAGGTGGACTACGGAGTTTACAACTTCATCGGCAGTATCTGTACTGCTGGGCATTTTGCGCAAGCAGTTGATAACAATAACAATCAATAACAAGGTATAACAATAACAACGACAAACTCAACAACTTAATAAGATAACAAACGAAAACGTCCAAAGAAATATCAAATTGCAATGATGCACACGACATACGTAATACGTCTGAACCTGAATGTGACTCTGTCTTGATACGACTGCTCTGCCGCTCGGCATAGGCATTTAATTGCGAATTGACCAATGAGGGCTCCGTTTTACGTCGAGACGGCGGCGTTAGCGTGAAAATCACCCGAACCTTTTGTTTACATCCGGTCTCTTATCTGAATATACTGTAGACAATTTTTTTTTACAGAAATTCAAAATTGAGACTTACATTTTTTTGTTCTTCTTTGTAACCGTTTGTAAGTTTATAAGATTGGTACATCACCCATTAAGATAAATTAATCATTAGGTGGAAATACTCTTAATTTTTTTATTTCACTTTGTGTATAACATTTTGTAGTTTTTCCAAAAAAAAAATTAAAAAATGTACATAATGAATTCCGTTGGGCTAAAAACTGTTTGAGGGGCCTGGGGTGATCAAACATCTTAAATATGGAAAAATTGAAGTTATGGAGCCAAAAATACAATTTTAACGTAGTATTACCACATGAGTAGTAAAGCACAGACGAGCGAAGATTTGCAATCGGGAATTAATGTACCTACACGTCAAGAGGTGGGTACCTACCTACTATAAATAGGATTCAATACAAGTAGAATGTTCGCATTCATATCACGACCTAATTCTTTCCTGGTTGCTCATTCGTATTCATAACTTCCACCGATCCGTAAGGATCACCCTCTACACAGGACCACACCACTAATGCAGCTCCTTTAGCGTAAGAGATTTCAAGCGAATCGTCGTCGTTCGTGAACTAATTTGCATATCAAACGACGCTACAGTGCATTTCCTCACTGAAAAACTTATCATTTTCAGGATCTGGTAGTTTATACGCATTATTGTTCGGTATGCAGTTTTTGTGAGAGCCTTGGCCGACACAGGAGACACAAGCGTACATAATCATATTTGACCAGGATGAAATGTCGATAAAAATATAAGAGCTATTTTTAAGAAACTTTATACAGGGTGTCCCAGAAGTCGACATCAAGCCGAAACCGAGTGATAGGCAAAGTCATAACAGCTATCAGAAAAATATTTAAAAAATTTTTATGTACGTGTTTTGAAAATTATAGATCTTTGAAAAAAATATAGAAATTTCACACCCTACGGCAGTCTGTCAACTCCTGTTACTACAAATATTAACTTTTTTTGGATTTTATTCTTACAATGTAATGATGAATAATGCATCTTCAAACTGGTGTCTCAACCTTACTGCCAACTTTTCTCGTTCAGGAAAAATTGCCACTTATTTCCCAACCAAGTATTCCAAAGTAAAACTTTGCTCAACTTTAACTAGCTGTACTGGAAGAAATGTACTACGAGTGTTTGGCAAGTAACCTTAAAAGTTGGCGCATTTAATAAGGATTCCAAAATGGTATCACACTTAGAAGATTACTCGTTAACTTATGCACAATTTTTATTTGAAGAAAAACTGATGAAAATTTTTCAAAATTTCCTAATTAAACAGCGACTATGGTGGACGTGCCACTGAGTATTTACAGGGACATGTGGTTTCAGCATGATGGCTGCCCAGCGCACTATGCACTCTCAGTGAGAGAGTATCTCGATCAAAACTTTCCAGGCAGATGGATAAGGCGGTCTGGTACAATACCGTGGCCAGCCCGATCACCTGATTTGAATCCTTTAGATTTTTTTATTGGGGAACTGTAAAAGAAAAAGTGTATTTCAAGCCGATTCAAAATGTAGCTGAGCTACGGCAAAGACTATTGGAAGCAGCTGAGTTTGTTAATAACCGTGGATTCGCTCGTTTAATAACTCGATCTTTTTTAAGAAGATGTCGAGCGTGTATTGCGGCTGAAGGAAAACAGTTTGAGTATTTGCTGTAAAGGTAAATTATCATCAGCAGCATTTTGACGCCCACTGTTGTGCAAACAGTTATCCTTAAGGGTCCTTGTGCGTTTTCATAATCGCTGTTTAATTAGGAAATTTTGAAAAATTTTCATCAGTTTTTTTTCAAATAAAACTTGTGCATAAGTTAACGAGTAAAGTGTTATACCATTTTAGAATCATTATTAAATGCGCCAACTTTTATAGTTACTTGCCAACCTCTCGTAGTACAGCCAGTTAAAGTTGAGCAAAGTTCTACTTTGGAATACTTGGTTGGGAAATAAGTGGCAATTTTTCCTGAACGAGAAAAGTTGGCAGTAAGGTTGAGACACCAGTTTGAAGATGCATTATTCATCATTACATTGTAAAAATAAAATCCAAAAAAAGTTAATATTTGTAGTAACAGGAGTTGACAGACTGCCGTAGGGTGTGAAATTTCTATATCTTTTTCAAAGACCTGTAATTTTCAAAACACATACATAAAATTTTTTTAAATATTTTTCTGATAGCTGTTATGACTTTGCCTATCACCCGGTTTCGGCTTGACGTCGACTTCTGGGACACCCTGTATAATAAATGAAATAAGGGTGCAATCATTATATGGACTCAATACTGCCCATGCATTGAGAAAGACCCATCGCAAATTTTAGGGCCGTACCGTCTTACGTTCCTACAATTGTAGGACGTCTTTATGGCTCCTTGATTCTCTACTGTTCCGTGTCGGCGCTTCTATTTGAGGTTATGTCACAAATATCTGTTTGCATAAAATTGTTTGAATGATATCATCTATTTTATCAGTCTGAAATTTCCTTAAATTAAAAAAACACATAGCTTCACAATAGGAGAGCGCTGACACTGACGCGGAACAGTGGAAATCTAGAAAGCTCATTCACCTGTTTCAATATTCACGCGGATTTGAAATTATTCGATAATTGTTCAGATAAAGTTCGAACTACAGATTTTGCTGGCAATAAGCATGTCACATATTAACAGGGGCTTATAATCATATGCACAATAGTAGCTGCTGCCTGAATCAAGTATTGACTGTGAGACCAAACATTTGTTATTCAATACAAAATAACAGAATTATTCTAATTTGAATCCGCGTCTTGGTTTTCGTTCAGCAAAAACTTCCATCGCAGAATCCAAATTGAGTGTATTAGCTACTGATCTTTCGATATAGAGGATAGAGGAGTTGTTGAGTGTGTCTTCAGCCAAAGAAGCTCGACGGTCTTCTTTAATCTTTTTAAAAGAGCTCATGGCACGTTCAGCTCTAGCTGAACCGGTAGGCAAAGTCAAAAACAATCTGAATAAACTGCAGCTCTCTGAAAAACTGTCTATAAAATTGCTTGCAATCATGAACTTCAAATAATCTAGCGGGCTGTCATTAGTAAAATTACCATTTTCTGGAAAATACATGCTCGTAAAACCGGCTAATCCATATTTCAGATCTGTAGTGAAAAATTCCGAATATTTTTCCATCAAATGTGACGCTCATTTCTAATTCTGGTTTTCTTTCAGATTGACTAATTTTTCTGGCATCAAAAACCCAAACACATCATTCACTCTACGAAATCCTTCAGCACGTTCTTGCAATTCGTTACTCAATGAGTAAGACTAATTTATTCGATGTGTTTCGTGCGTTTCCAGTGGCGAGTCAGCAGCTTTTTCGTCGATTTTTTTTTTGCTTTTCCTCTTTCTGACAATGGGAAAACCAGGATTTTCCCATTCCATTTCTTCCCATTTATTCTTAGCCTTTAGAACAAAATTATATCGTATGTGCTTTCGCTCCTTAAATCTTTTAATTTTTTAATGCTGTTGAAATGCACCTTTCAGCCATCATCAAGTCTATTTCTTTTTTTGCAATTGACCTTGCACGGTATTCATTACGCTCAATACTGAGTGCCACCATAACAAATTGAAAAAAAGGTCCAGTTCATGGAGGAAAGGAGAGATCTTGCATTCATTATATCTTCGCTAGAAGCTCCCACTCTTGAAATTTCATCTTCTATGCAATTGATAATACATTAAAAAAATTCCTTCCACGATATTATCACGAAGAAAATAGATATGCCATCAAATAAAAAAATGCACAGAATTGTGAAAGTTTATGGTTATAAGCATTGAAGACGTGAAAAAACTGTAATAGACGCATTTGAGTTTTTATTAGGCTGAAAGAGGCTGATCCATACCACGAAGATATTTATTTACTGAACATTATATGCCAGGTAATAATATATCAATGTAAGCACAAAATGAAAATATAACCCCTCCACCCCTTGAGAAATAAAAGGGTCATACGGTCATTTTTCAAAAAATTTCTTAAGAAATGAAAGGGAAATTTTCTTATTCAAACTGAATGCCAACGCGCTGTTTCAGAAACATTACACAGATGGTCATTAAAATAATGTAACAACACTCTGTTTTCTTGTTATCAATTTTATATTCAGACGCGCTGAACAATATAGACACTAGCGCTGATTTTTGCTGATGGGCCCTGTGACCACCCTTCCTTGGAGGGCGCAGGCGGCAATGTTCATTTTGCCATTACTTAAATCCGCCACTGTGACGGACAAAACCTCAGAAAAGTTGTTAGACTGGATTCAAAGGAGATGGTAAGTATTAATATTAATCGATTCGCAGGAAGACAAAAAAGAAAAATTAATTTGTTATTTAACAATAAACTGTCCATTTTAAATTAGATTTAACATTTTAATCACCTTTAGGCTATACCCTAAGGGTGCAAGGATAGGGTTGTCATCTGCCATCCGTTCGCCAGTCAAGTTTGTAATTTTTATGTCAGAGGCACTGTTCCCCCCTCTCCCTAACCATATCCTGGATCCGCCGTTGAACACAGGAACACAGTTAGATTAGAAATTATTATTATACGCACTCGATCGTCATTTTCTGAGGTTCTGAAAAATGGTTTTCTTAGTTTGGGTACCGAAATTGAGAGGGTAAGGAAATAATGTATTCACAATCGAGAATATTAAACAAAAACATGAATATTAAAAAATCTAACACTTTTTTAAATTTTGACTAAATTACATGTGATTTCTTAATATTCAATAAGCTGGTGATGTTTCAATGACAAGATGTCATCTCATACTTTGACAGTATTTTGTTTTCAACATTTCATAGCTATTGGTTGCTAAGATTTGTTGATTGGAACTTGAAGCTCATTGGCTGTATTTGACGGACTGTTACCCTTATAGAACAACGGACTGTTGATTTGACTATCCTGATGAAATCCACCCTTAGCTCACTTTTTCACATTTTATCATATACATGCTTGTACTAATAACCCTATAGCAAAAACATAAGGTATGCTTTATCTGAAGTCACTTGAAACACTGTGAAATACCGGGTGCGTTTTATATATCTATATTCAACACGCTCTGTTGCTGCAAAAATCGCCAAATTTCGCAGCAAATATCCCCCGTATAAGATCAAAGGCAGTTTCACCGGTCCACGTGGAGTAAAGCACGCCTATGCGTGGACATAGCCAATGAGAAAGCGTGTATTTCAGAGCTCCGAACAAGTGCAGGTGGTTACTGAAAATTGAAACAGTTTAGCCAGTGCCGTGTAGCGGTGAATAAACGTGTTTTCTTTAGTCTGTCCGTGTTTTTTCATAGATTTTATTAGTTTGTGTGTTTTTGACTTTTGAATACTCAGTTTACTTGTTGATTTAATTGTTGTGTTGATTGTTCTTGTGTGTCCTAAATATTGCTCTTTGGAGACCTTGGGAACATGCTCCAAGCCACAAGGAGATGGTTGATGAACCTGTGCAGGCAGAATTCTTTCATAAAGATTTAGAGGAACAGACCCAAAAAGTAATCCTAAATATGTATGATTGTCTGAAAAACGAAAATCCAGATTCCTCGCAAAATCAAATTTTAAACAGAATTTGTATCCTGACAAAAATCAGTCGGTCTACCATTTATCGGGTTATAAAAAGGGGAGATGTAGTCAACCATTCCTTCCACAGAAAGCGCATAGGGCAAACATTAAAAAGAATAGACGTGGGTTTTCAGGAAGATATTCGTCGTATAATATACGGATTTTATAAAGAAAATTTGGTGCCCACGTTGGAAATGATACGGGATAAATTAAAAGATTATCCTGAAGATTTTTATAATTACAAATGATTAGACTCACTGCGCTGTATTGTAAAACTGTGTGGTTTTCAATACAAAAAATTAGATAAAAGAATGGTGATTATGGAGTCTCGAATCGTTGAGTTGCGCCAAGAATTTTTGCACAAAGTTAAAATCTATAGAGAGCAGAAAAGAAATCTGAAACGTGGTATGATACCCATTATGTTGTGCAGTACGGCTGGGTTGACGACAGCAACAAGTGCATTTTAAATGCACCATGCAACCGTGGAAAACGAATCATTATTCTCGATGCTGGCAGTGAAAATGGATTTATACTTAATGCCTTGCTGTTATCTGCCAAAAATATCAAAGCATCATGTGCCGACTATCATGAGGACATGACCTCCGACTGATTTGAAAAGTGGATAGTGCAGCAGTGAATACCAAACATTTCCCCAAATTCAGTGATTATTATGGACAATGCGCCATACCATTCCCGACAGAAAAACAAAATTCCGAATACAGGCACAAAAAAACAAGACATTATTGATTTTATGAAGGATAAGGAAATGGAAATACCACAAAAATCAACAAAAGCCATATTATTGGATCTTATTAAAAGACAAAAATTTGAAAAAGAGTATGTTGTTGACAATTTGCTTCAGCAAAATGGCCATGAAGTATTACGTCTACCTCCCTATTACTGCATTTTTAACCCGATTGAGTTGGTCTGGGCTGCTTTAAAAAAAAAGTAAGAAAACGTAATCAGACCCCTCAATTAAGTGAATCGCTATGGGCCACAATAAGAGATGCAGTATCTCATATTGCTGCCACAGACCTATGGAAGCAGTGTTCTAGGCATATTATTGAAAAAGAAAATGAATATTGTGTTTTGCCTCCTGTAAATCCCGTTGTAATTCCTCTACAAGATGACTCTAGCGACAGCTCCGAAGGCGAGGATGATATATAAATACCCATAATGTAAGTCTTTATATACCTTTTTATATACCTACCTGCTATGTAAATATTTGCCTATGTCAAACGTTGGAATTCTGTAATTTTTCCATTTCTTAACTTTCAGTCAACATAAATTAAACTCCCATTATAAGTATTTTTTATCCCAAATCAAAAAAATAAGAAGATAGTAAAATCCATTTATTGTGATATAAAAACATTATTATTATCGTTCTAAATAAATGACCGCACGCCTATGATAGGGGAGGGTGGGCCACCATGAGACGAAAAAAGTTTTTTAAAATTAAAAAAAATAGTTTTGTGTAAATGTTAGGTTTTAAAGAATGATATTTATATTCATGTTAATCTTAAAACAAAACATAAAAAAAGTTTTAAATTAATAGTTTTGCGAGTGAATTTTACAACATTCTTTTTTTTAATAATGTATCATGGAGGCCCAGAAAAGTGGGCCACCATAAGACATAAGACATATGGGAAAAAAACAACATGTTTGTTACAAAACTTTATTGAATGGCGGTTTTGACAACTAAAAATATGTACTTAAACGAAAAAAACACAAAAATATAAGATTTGTCAATGTAAAATATGCCAAACATCAAACAACCATTTATTTTTCTTGGTAAAAAAAAATTAGCGTAAATTTATATTGCTAAACTGAATTTCGAATTTTAGATATTCCTGTAAACGTTTTGTTTTACCCAAATGAGATGGTGGTGGTAAAATCATTTTAACGTCATTTAAAGGAACCATTCCTACATCAGGTTCCAAAGGATATACAAAGTGTCCGCTGAATTTTACCGACTTCCGCAAAAACTTCACTTCTACTTCATTGCTGGAACTTTCCAGATTTATCACTTTTCCAACATAGAATATATTATCATTTTTGGCACTAAATGACACTAATACAAAGTCGTCAGGTTTGGGATTTCGATCCAGTTCTTCAAATGCTGAAGGATCAGCCTCGGGAATAAAGTCTGTTGAATCCTGGTCAGAGTCGGCAAAAGATAAACTTCCATCTTCCTCAGACGAAGATATATCATTGAAATCAACCTTCTTTTTTTTTGCAAATAAATTCCGGGTGGCAGCTTTTTGTTTGTCATCCTTGTGTTTTCTTTTTAATTTGTCTTTTTCAATGTTTTCCTGGTATTTTTTTTCAAACATATCTTTCTCAGGCGTATCAGTGGGAATGCAGCTGGTAATTTTTCTACGCTGACTATTAGAAACCTTTCTCATTCCTGCTTTTGGGTATCCCTTAAATATTTCTGGGCTTATAAACAATTTCAATTTTGGTGACTGATCATTAAGTGTATCATTGGTAACTGTCTGAGCTACTTTAGATGATGTTGATGAGGTATTTTCATCCACGGTGGAAACTTCTGTATTGTTAATATTTACAAATTCTCTATCGGTAACAGAGCTGCACAGGAAATCGTCGTCCGTAAAGACATTTCTGTCGAAAGGGTAAATTCCGGCCTTCTTGAAGCCTGATTTTATATTGGACGGAGTCATAGACCGTTCGAATGCTATTCCAACACAAGCAGCAATTTCGTAAATGGATAACGGATTACCCGGATGATGCAAAAGCCAAGAGTCAACCGCAGTATTATAATTCGCCTTAAATGGCGCAAATACTGATATGTCCAGTGGCTGCAGTCTATGACTACAATGTGGTGGAAGTGTGACTGGAATGACTCCGTTGTCCTTAGCCAAATTCAGAGTCTTAATCCCAAGGTGGCTCTCATGATTGTCCATGATTAAAATAGTGGGATTTTCTTTGGACGACCCACTATATCTAATAAAATGTTCCATAACAGACGGAAATAATTCGGAGTTCATCCAACCTGAAGTAGAAGCCAGTCCTAATGTTCCTGCCGGTGCCCCGTTTAACATATGATTTTTAAACTTTTTCCTGGGCAACACCATTATTGGGGGCAGTGTATTACCAGTACCACTTATTATGCAACATGTTGTAATCAAAACTCCTCGTTCTCCACTAGTACATTGACTTACTTGTTTGATACCTTTCGACGACAGAACTTTTTTTGGTTTTTGAACAGTTGTTGTTCCAGTTTCGTCTAGGTTATAAATCCGTGTACCATCAGAAAACTTCTCAGACCGACTATACGCTTTTTCAAGGTTGTCAAAAAATAAATTTACATTATGTTTGTTAAACGCAGTTGCTCTTGAAAGACTACATCCTTCTGGTTGACGTATGCTTAATTCTTTTGCATGTCTTCTTAAAAAACCCTGTAACCAGTCGATACCAGCAGATTTATTCTTATCCCAAGATAACGGAATGTTTTTTTTATTAATTTGGGCCATCTCATATGCCAAAACACGGGTATCTTTTGTAGTTTTCCCATAGCACATTTTCGAACATTTAATAATGTAATTGACTAAATCCTTCTCTTCCTCTTCATTAAAAACCAGGCGATGCTTATAATTGCTTTTCATGGAAACAACGTCATTGGGATTGGCTTTATTTTGTTCTTTTTTAACATACTTTTGCAACGTTTGAAACGATAAGTTGTTTTCTTCTGCAGCTTTCCGAAGAGACAACTTAACTCCATTTATTCCTACTAAAACTTGCTGAACCGCTCTTTTCATATCTTCTTCTTTAAAGGTTCCTTTTTGGCTCTTTCTTGTTCGTCCTCTTGACATCTGCAAAGGTAAAACAATATGTTAGCAGTAGTACACACTAGGTTATACACTACTACATTCTGGGCCACCATGAGACAGTGTCTCATGGTGGCCAAAAAAAATTGTCTTATTGTGGCCCATTTGTATATTTAGGAAAAAATATTATTATTATACAGTAAAACTAAAGTTGTCTTTTGAGAGTTACATTTAAAAATTAGCTAAAAGATCAATTTACAAATACATATAACTGTCTTACCTTTAGGGTTTATAGATCACTCAAACAAAACTTTTCAAAACAATACATGAAAAAAAAATCGACCTCGCCACGTGCACTTCTCATAAAATCTAGAAGACGACTGATCCAGTGGCGCGAAAAAATGTATATTCAGGTCATGCGCATACAGAATCGTATATTATGCGACCGATAGATGGCTATCGCGTAAACGACTGGAAATATAAAGATGTCTCATCGTTGCCCATGTCTCATAGTGGCCCACCCTACCCTACGTCATGAAATTACAAAGAACGCGCCGACCAAAGGTTTTTATGCTATTTCAAGTGACTTCAGATAAAGTATACTTCATCAGACAAGTTTTCTCTTCCACCGCATGTTTCATTTACTGGTTAGATAAAAAATGATTATTTGTATGAAAGCTTTTAGAAGAAACTACTTCATTCCACTTCGTTACGCATCAATGGTGCACGTGCTGTTTCCTTTTCAAAGCGTAGCCTTATATTTACATATGACGTCATTCATCCGTCAAAGCTGTGAAGAAGCCATGGAGCGAAGTATCTGGGATATCTCTATACGCTGGTTCAGACGGGGAGGCGCTTTTTGCTTCCGTTTTAATGGAGAATTATTCACTATAAAATCCTTTTACAAACATCCACTTTTTCGAATTTAGTTTCTTGTTTACATATAAAATACCGCAGTGTTAGAGTCGTATTTCGTACGTAATTAGAAAGGTTTATATATATAGTCAGATGGAGCCAAACAATCTCGTCGCTAATGACCATAATTACATTTCAAGTCAGTTAAGAATTAAGTAAATAATGGTTACTTGGTGTAAACAGTTCTGATACGGTTTTGAATTGCAAAAGAATAATGGTTGCCAACAGTACGAAACATATGTAATGAGCACTTGCCAGTAATCTATTTACCTCAAAGAGACGAGGGAACGATGGAATACCTTGTATATATATATATGAATCATGTAGGAAGTGAAAGGGGATGATGGGGCATCATTTACAATCAGAAAAACCATATACAGGGTGTAAATGTTATGATAGTCAACGCCGCAATGCCAGACGCAAATTATGACGGAACGCAGTGTAAATAAAGATTCGCAATTAAATGCCTATGCCGAGCGGCAGAGCAGTCGTATCAAGGCAGAGTCACATTCAGGTTCAGACGTGTTACGTATGTCGTGTGCATCATTGCAATTTGATATTTCTTTGGACGTTTTCGTTTGTTATCTTATTAAGTTGTTGAGTCTGTCGTTGTTATTGTTATACCTTGTTATTGATTGTTATTGTTATCAACTGCTTGCGAAAAATGCCCAGTAGTACAGATACTGCCGATGAAGTTGTAAACTCCTGTAGTCCACCTAGGAAACGCTCTAAAAAAAAGACACCTGAGTGCAGAAATGAAAGAGGTCATTTTGAATATACTCGTATATAAGATCGAGCGCGAGGAGAACGAGGCATCAACCATCAAAGAAATTGTTGTGAAGGTTTCTCACAAAGTTGGGGTGTGTCGCGCATCAGTGTTTAATGTGTTAAGACAATACAAAAGAAATCACACCTTTTCTGAGCCAATGACCAGTAAACATCGCAAAAGTATTGTTAAATCATTGGATGAAGCTGATAAGCATGCGATTAGGAGGAAAGTGCATGAATTCTTCTTTAGGAATGAAATATCTACTATAGATAAAGTACTGCAGGAGGTAAATGGAGATACAACGTTGCCAAATTTCAAACGATCAACTTTCCATGCGTTACTGAAGCATTTAAATTTCAAATGGAAAAAACGGGGTCGTAATAGCTTACTACTGGATAGAGAAGAAATTGTGCTATGGAGGAGGGGTTATTTAACAAAAATTGGGAAATATAGAAATCAAAACAGGCAGATTTATTACATTGATGAAACGTGGGTAAACGCAGGACACACTACAAGTAAAGTATGGGTTGATGATTCTGTAACTTCATCCGAGGGCCTTTCTAGATGGACTGTCCACCGGATTAAAAAATCCAGCAGGTAAATACGAGTAATAGACAACAATCGGATGTTTTTCAAACCTTGGGAACAAGGTTCTAAACATTAATTCCAGGGGCAGATAAAACATATTACAAGTAACAAAATTATTGTCATTTTCATTTGTTAGAACTTTTTTAAGCCATGTTTTTATGTGTTTTCGATATTTCAATAATTTTTTAATATAATCTTAAAATATGTCGAATATTATAAACTTAAAAAAAGTTACTAAGTTTTATATTGTGTACCGTTCCTAATATTTCTAATCATTTTAATTCATACTTTAAGCTTTATAAAGTTATAATTTGTTAATATTAATATTTGCGCGTATTTCAGGTTCCTGATCATTCATTTTTTAAAGGTTTATAACTTTAAATTAAATTGTGAAGCGCTGAGAAATCATACGACGTTCAATATTCTTTCTTTCAATATGACTAAATAATCCCAATTATAGCAATCTGATACTCATGTCTCAATGTTTTTTCGCTGAATGTGATGAAAACATTTGAGAAAGGTTCGCTTATTGAAATAAATCTACACCAGTTAGTACTTCGATTTCCAGGTAAAGGGAAAAGGCTCATTATCAGCCATATTGGCAGTGAGGATGGATTTGTTGTTGACGGTCTGTGGTGCTTTGAGTCTAAGAAAACTGGAGATTACCACGAGGAAATGAATGGCGAATCGTTTCAACAGTGGTTTTCAAAAATTTTACCGAACTTAGAGGAAAACGCAGTAATTGTGTTGGATAATGCGCCTTATCATTCTCGAAGAATGGAGAAGGTCCCAACAACGGCTTCAAGGAAAGTTGATGTTCAAAATTGGCTCCGCTCGAAAAATATCAACTTTGAAGAAGCAATGCTGAAAGTACAATTATTAAGAATTGTCAAGGATCACAAGGCGGAATATCAAAAATACGCCATTGACGAAATGGCAGCAAGTCAAAATAAAACTGTGCTCCGTTTACCTCCATACCATTGCGAGCTCAATCCCATTGAGCTCATATGGGCAGAGTTTAAAAATTATATAGCTAAGCACAATACAACTTTTAAATTTTGTGACCTCAAAGGACTTTTCAAAGAAGCACTAGAATTAATAACAGCGCAAAAATGGGAAAACTGTATTAAGCACGTGAAAGACAAAGTTGAAAAGAGAATGTGGGAACTGGACAATATTTTAGAGGAACAAGTCGAGCCATTCATTATTGACGTTGGTGCTTCAGGCAGTAGGGATGATGAAAGCTCATCAAGCTCATCTTTCCAATAAAAGATGTCGTTCATCAAATTCGGTAAGTTATAAGTAATTATAAAGCTACTGTATTTTTTAATTAATTATTGACATTTTTGAACCCATTTTGGCAAAACCTATTCAAGAATCTACTTTCTGACAATGTTCAACCATGCACATTTTTTTACGTTTTGAACGTTTTAATTTGGTTACATATTTACCTAGAAATCAAAAAATATACTAATCAATATTCTAAAAGCAATTTTAAGAGATATACGATTATTTTTAATTTAGGCTAATTTAAACGCCATTTTGAGATTATATTCGACTGTATTTCACCAAACATCAGGCGGCATCCGAAGCTGGAAATCGAAGCGAAAATTTTGAAACCCTTATGTATATTTACATCATTATATATTTCTTACCCCACCCCCACATGATCCTATATCCATCACCAATCGTATACACATCGAATTGTGCTAATTTACTACAAAGTTACGCAAAGCAGCATCTACTATCTATAATATGTACTGCGTGACTCTTAGTACGTCGCTTCCGAATGTTACAGCGTTCGATGATCACGTGGTCTTGTTTATGTCCGGTCTATCTCTTATCTGAATATACTGTAGGTATTATTTCATTATTTGATAATGTACTCGTAAAATGCAAACAATTAAAAAAAAACGGACTTACCACTAACTGTCTCAGCGCTTCATCTGGTGTGTGAAAGTTTATTGAACGTATTAAAAAAATCCACTTATAAATAGGGAACACAATTTTGATACATACATAGTTTTTCTTTTTAAAACCCACACTGCACTTTCCTGTATTTAAAGAAGGTGTTCAAAATGTCGTCCGCCACTTTCCACACAAGCTTCATTACGACGAACCCAGTTTCTTCTTACTCTAGGTCCTCGAAGTTGTCCATTTATTATTTCAGCCGCATTAATTTTTTTTCGCGAAGTTGTGCTTCAGTTATTATTGGACCAGCCCCATAAACCATCCCTTTAAGTTCTCCCCAATACCAGAAGTCCATCGGATTGAGGTCCATTTTCGATGATCAGGAGCATTTCGACCGATCCAGCGATTTGGATAATGTTCATTCTAATACTGAATGACGCCTCTAAAAATGTGTGGTGATGCCCCGTCATGAAGAAACCACAAATTCTGTTGTAATGGCACGTTGTCTAAGGTCTGTTCCAAAAGTTTTGGTAGATTATTGGCTAGAAAGCTAAGGAATCCTTCTCCTGACATCTTTGGGGGTAACTCGAAAGGGCCAATTACCAAGAATACCCGCCCAAATATTTATTTTAAAACGTTGTTGGAAATGAGGATTTTCTTGGGCCCACGTGTGAGTATTAAGGAAATTTAATTTCCCGTTTTTAAAAAAATCCGGATTTTCAATGTTTTTGTGCAAAAACCACTGACAGAATGTTAGTCTGCAAGGATAGTCTTCTGGTTTCAAGGCCTGCAAACTAACAACATCTCGGCGAGCTCTTGATTCGAGAACATTGTAAATAAACAGGACGACTTACGCGAACAAAAATAGAACAACTACAAAATAATGCGCAGTTATCGCCCTAGGCTGCACCCATCGCAAATTTGGATACGAGTACGCTACTGAAGGGATGCGTCCATTATTGCAGGGTAAAACAACTAGAACACCGGTATGTACCGTAGAGATAAGATCTCTGGAGGACAGACAGACAAGAGTCGTGTTGGATAGTGACGCTAGCAAAGTTATTAGTGGTAACACAGTGTACTATGTTCAGCAAACTGTGTATGGGGGTGTGCACTTGCGTCTCAGGGGTGGCTAGCACTCCACTGCGATTGTCTCTGAATTAATCCTGGTGCATCTGCGGAAGTGCCCTTATGACGGGAGAACAATGAGAATGTGGCGGAAAGATGGAGTTGCCGACATATCAAGATTGTACGAACGTCTTCCTTTATGAAGTCTTGAGAGAGTATCTTTCTACTCTAGACAAATGGATAAACGACCCAAGGATTTTTTTAAAAACAATTTTTTTACCGCACAACACTACCAGGCCGTCAAATATATAATAAGCAAGAAGTTTCTATTCGAATTAAAGAGCTCATAAGGCCAGAAACTATTTAGAAGTATTTTGACACTGTTAACATACACGAATGCTCAGTTTGTGTCACTATGATGGTCGCTACTAATGAAAATAGTGATTTTATATAAAGAAGGAGGAACAAAATCTGGCACAGCCAAGTTCTTATTAGACGTTCTTGACAATTTTGACATTCCTCACATGTGTCGACACTTTCAAAGTCACTTTCTTACAGTATATTCAGATAAGAGATAGACCGGATGTAAACAAAAGGTTCGGGTGATTTTCACGCTAACGCCGCCGTCTCGACGTAAAACAGGAGCCCTCATTGGTCAATTCGCAATTAAATGCCTATGCCGAGCGGCAGAGCAGTCGTATCAAGGCAGAGTCACATCCAGGTTCAGACGTGTTACGTATGTCGTGTGCATCATTGCAATTTGATATTTCTTTGGACGTTTTCGTTTGTTATCTTATTAAGTTGTTGAGTTTGTCGTTGTTATTGTTATACCTTGTTATTGATTGTTATTGTTATCAACTGCTTGCGCAAAATGCCCAGTAGTACAGATACTGCCGATGAAGTTGTAAACTCCTGTAGTCCACCTAGGAAACGCTCTAAAAAAAGACACAGGAGTGCAGAAATGAAAGAGGTCATTTTGAATATATATAAGATCGAGCGCGAGGAGAACGAGGCATCAACCATCAAAGAAATTGTTGTGAATGATTCTCACAAAGTTGGGGTGTGTCGCGCATCAGTGTTTAATGTGTTAAAACAATACAAAAAAATCACACCTTTTCTGAGCCAATGACCAGTAAACATCGCAAAAGTATTGTTAAATCATTGGATGAAGCTGATAAGCATGCGATTAGGAGGAAAGTGCATGAATTCTTCTTTAGGAATGAAATACCTACTATAGATAAAGTACTGCAGGGGGTAAATGGAGATACAACGTTGCCAAATTTCAAACGATCAACTTTCCATGCGTTACTGAAGCATTTAAATTTCAAATGGAAAAAACGGGGTCGTAATGGTTTACTACTGGATAGACAAGAAATTGTGCTATGGAGGAGGGATTATTTAACATAAATTGGGAAATACAGAAATCAAACCAGGAAGATTTATTACCTTGATGAAACGTGGGTAAACGCAGGACACACTACAAGTAAAGTATGGGTTGATGATTCTGTAACTTCATCCAGGAGGGCCTTTCTAGATGGACTGTCCACCGGATTAAAAAATCCAGCAGGTAAATACGAGTAATAGACAACAGTCGGATGTTTGGGAACAAGGTTCTATACATTAATTCCAGGGGGCAGATAAAACATATTACAAGTAACAAAACTTTTATAACTTTCGATAAAATGCGTGGATGTTTTATTGTCATTTTCATTTGTTAGAACTTTTTTAAGCCATGTTTTTATGTGTTTTCGACATTTCAATAATTTTTTAATATAATCTTAAAATATGTCGTATTTCAATATGACTAAATAATCCCAATTATAGCAATCTGATACTCATGTCTCAATGTTTTTTCGCTGAATGTGATGAAAACATTTGAAAAAGGTTCGCTTATTGAAATAAATCTACACCAGTTAGTACTTCGATTTCCAGGTAAAGGGAAAAGGCTCATTATCTGCCATATTGGCAGTGAGGATGGATTTGTTGTTGATGGTCTGTGGTGCTTTGAGTCGAAGAAAACTGGAGATTACCACGAGGAAATGAATGGCGAATCGTTTGAACAGTGGTTTTCAAAAATTTTACCGAACTTAGAGGAAAACGCAGTAATTCTGGATAATGCGCCTTATCATTCTCGAAGAATGGAGAAGGTCCCAACAACGGCTTCAAGGAAAGTTGATGTTCAAAATTGGCTCCGCTCGAAAAATATCAACTTTGAAGAAGCTATGCTGAAAGTACAATTATTAACAATTGTCAAGGATCACAAGGCGGAATATCAAAAATACGCCATTGACGAAATGGCAGCAAGTCAAAATAAAACTGTGCTCCGTTTACCATATAGCTAAGCACAATACAACTTTTAACTTTTGTGACCTCAAAGGACTTTTCAAAGAAGCACTAGAATTAATAACAGCGCAAAAATGGGAAAACTGTATTAAGCACGTGAAAGACAAAGTTGAAAAGAGAATGTGGGAACTGGACAATATTTTAGAGGAACAAGTGGAGCCATTCATTATTGACGGTGGTGCTTCAGGCAGTAGCGATGATGAAAGCTCATCAAGCTCATCTTTCCAATAAAAGATGTCGTTCATCAAATTCGGTAAGTTATAAGTAATTATAAAGCTACTGTATTTTTTAATTAATTATTGACATTTTTGAACCCATTTTGGCAAAACCTATTCAAGAATCTACTTTCTGACAATGTTCAACCATGCACATTTTTTTACGTTTTGAACGTTTTAATTTGGTTACATATTTACCTAGAAAACAAAAAATATACTAATCAATATTCTAAAAGCAATTTTAAGAGATATACGATTATTTTTAATTTAGGCTAATTTAAACGCC
Organism: Acanthoscelides obtectus; assembly: GCA_963669975.1. Lineage (NCBI taxonomy): Eukaryota > Metazoa > Arthropoda > Insecta > Coleoptera > Chrysomelidae > Acanthoscelides > Acanthoscelides obtectus. Next base: position 14,228,756 of record CAVLJG010000010.1, read on the forward strand.
ATTTTGAGATTATATTCGACTGTATTTCACCAAACATCAGGCGGCATCCGAAGCTGGAAATCGAAGCGAAAATTTTGAAACCCTTATGTATATTTACATCATTATATATTTCTTACCCCACCCCCACATGATCCTATATCCATCACCAATCGTATACACATCGAATTGTGCTAATTTACTACAAAGTTACGCAAAGCAGCATCTACTATCTAAAATATGTACTGCGTGACTCTTAATACGTCCCTGCCGAATGTTACAGCGTTCGATGATCACGTGGTCTTGTTTATGTCCGGTCTATCTCTTATCTGAATATACTGTAAGTTTATAGTTGTGTTTTCGATATTTTTTTATTCTTATCTTCTCATGTGATTTTAATTTTCAAACTTCTGGCGGCAGGTTATGCTATTAGCGCCATTTGGGTACAAAGTATAGTGTAAATATACAGGGTGGCCCAAATATCCAAGTGGGAGGTTCTATTAAAGTTGCAGGAAAATCCCCATTTAAGTGCACGGCAAATTGGAGCAGAAACTGATTATGCAGAACTTCTGTCCAAATGGATTATTCACAAGCATAGGTAGCATCCATATCACCTATGCTTGCATCAAGGTTTATTAGAATAATGCTAAATAAGGTGAGTGAAGACACTACTTTCCTGTTTAAGGTTCTGTTTAGCGATGAGGCTTCAAAACTACTAAACTGAAGCTCATGTATTTTACATCATTATAAAGGGAATTCAAAGGCCTTTAAAATGAGGTATCGCTCGACCGCCCTTTCTATTTAAGATTTTAGGGTTGGTGTCACCCCCGCCCAGGGGGCTGCACGTGTTAACGTGATTTTTTGCCAAACTTGTGTCCCCCTCGAAAACAAAATCGACGGGTCTGAACATTTTTCCAAAAAAATGACCGAGCTGCCAGTAAATGCGTCTGCTTCATTTACGATGCGCCACCCTGTATACGAAGTATCTTGGGATTTGATACTTGAAAGATATGGACTGTAACAAGGTGACATGTGAAAGGCATTACTCTGCAAAGATCGTCATAGAAAGTTATTGAGGAGTGGCCAGCTTATTTGGAGTAGAGCATAATTCGCGCTAGGTGACAATAAAGGTGTATCCAAAAATAAAAACCGTGCTTCTCGGTCGAATAATAAAAAACGCCAAGTTTTACCTGCTACTTTATATCCCTGGCATTTATTTAGGGCGGCTTTGTTTCATGAGAATTCCCGTAGGCAATTTGGAACGGACTACGTAAAATTTTCAGTACAATCAAGAATGCTCCTTGTCTCATTTGTCCGTCAGCTATTTTTCATATCAGTTCCCTACCTTCTACCTCTTGTGCTTATCTCAAATACTCTGGATGTAATTTGCAAAATCATTTCTCAAAATGGAGTCGTGCTGCGTAACAGACCTACGACAACAAGAACGTGTTTACGGGGGTTGATCCCTATGATCCGCCCCTGAATGTTAACAGTAAAACAAAGAACCTTTGTAGTATATTTTAACTGTTTTGGAGTTATGTGCTTGGTTCACGTGTAGCCATAATTTTCATGAAGATGGATGCTGTTCAGCGAATATCCGTAGTGAAATATCTGCAAAAATGGCATTCACTAAAAACCCATCCAAATATTTTGAAAACTACTGAAGGGTGTACGATATGACATCAACGGCGGATCCAGGATTTGTGCCTGGGGGGGGGTCATACTGGTAAAAAAACTTTATGTTTAAGAAGATGTTCTTCTCGTCTTCGGGGGAGGGGGGGGGTTGTCCGTCACAGTGGCGGACTTAAGTGATGGCAAAATGGGCATTGCCGCCTGGAACAGTGGTCACAGGACCCCCCAGCAAAAATCAACTCTGGTGTATATATTATTCAGCGCGCCTGAATGTAAAATCGATAACAAGAAATCAGAGTGTTGTTATATTCTTTTAATGACCATCTGCGTAATGTTTCTGAACCAGCGCCTTAGCATTCAGTTTGAATAAGAAAATTCCCCTTTCACTTCTTTTTGACTGTTTCATTTCTAAAAAAACGACCGAATGGCCCTTCTATTTCTCAAGGAGTGGAGAGTTTATTTTTTCATTTTGTGCTTACAGTGATATATTGGTTTCGTTCCAACAAAGCCGTGTACCGTACAGTGAATCATAATGAGCATGCGCAGTACGTTTTAAGTGACACTAAAAACGTACTGCGCACGCTCATGACGGTTCACTGTACGGTACACGGCTTTGTTGGAACGAGGCCATTATTACGTGGCATATAATGTTCAGTAAATAAATATCTTCGTGGTATGAATGAGCCTCTTTCAGCCTAATAAAGACTCTAATGCGTCTTTTACAGTCTTTTCACGTCTTCAATGCTTATAACTATAAACTTTCACAATACTGTGCATTTTTTTATTTGATGACATATCTATTTTCTTCGTGATAATATCGTGCAAGAAATTTTTTGAATGTATTATCAATTGCATAGAAGATGAAATTTCAAGAGTGGGAGCTTCTGACGAAGATATAATGAGTGCAAGATCTCTCCTTTCGTCCATGAACTGGACCTTTTTCCTCAATTTGTTCTGGTGGCATTCAGTATTGAGCGTAATGAATACTGTGCAGGTTCAAATGCAAATGCCCCCCTACTGAGCGAGGGCCGTGGCAAATGCTTGTTCCGGAAGTCGTTGTATCCAGTATACAACTTCTTCCCGTCCAAGTGATTGTGCACGCGTTAAGGAATACCTCAGTACCGATTGCCGGGTGGCGGTACAAGTCCGCCAACGGGCCACTTTAGGTCTATTTAACATCACTAGCAAGCAAAAAGAAGGTGGTAGACAAGGACCAGTCGACCGAGGCAGTACCACCCGCTAGCTTTTCCCTTATAAATGTCCGCATGTTTCCACACCTAAGCTATGCAGTCGGTTATCTACCAAAACAAAGAAATTAATGATGATGAATCCCTCGAGCACTAAAAACTCCGGACGTAAACTCACTCCACTCTCGGAATGTCCGGGTGGAGGGTGGGCTCGAGGGAACAACATCGAAGATAAAATTTGTTTTTCGAACATCTGCGGGATCAACAGCAACATTGATGCTCTTCATCACTACCTGCAATCCAATCGTACCGCCGTGCTTTTCTTGGCGGAGACAAAAATCTCAGAGACTGCACCGATTAACCATCTCAACTTCCCAAACTACGAGGTGCACTCCAATCTGAGAAAGAACGGGGGAGTTGTGGCTTTTGTCCGCAGCAGTCTTTCCTGCTCCAGGGATCTTTCTTTGGAATCAGACCGGAAGGACATTCTGTGGCTTCGCCTCAACTCCAAAACATCACCCAAATTTATTTGCTGCCTTTATCGCTCTCCATCGAACCATAACTGGGATGACCTACTCGAATACCTCGCCGTCCAGATCGACTTCCTGAACATCAATCACCCCGCTTCAGAGGTAGTTCTTCTCGGTGATTTCAATGCCCATAATGAGCTTTGGTTGGGCTCAAATAAGACCGATGCAGCAGGTCGTGCAGTCGAAGCGTTCGCTCTTACTCAAGGGCTGACCCAGCTGGTGACGAGCCCTACTTTTTTCCCCCGCGTCTCGTCACACGCCAGTAGCCTGCTGGATCTGTTTCTGACCACGCATCCTGTCCCTTACAGCACTGCTGTCCTGTCCCCCCTGGGTAACTCAGATCACGGTGTTGTGGAGATTAGGTTTCGGTCAGAAGCCGCTGTGGCAGCAGAAACTCGCACAGGCCGCAAAACTTGGCATTACGGACATGCGGACTGGGAGGGGCTCAGAGACTTCTTCTCTAGCTTTCCTTGGAGAGATGTCTGTTTCACTGACGCAGATGCGTCGATTGTCTGTTCTTCAATAACCGAAATTATCCACGTCGGAATGGAGGAATACATCCCTCACACAGTGAAAGTTCCTAAACCAGGGTCCAACGGCTGGTTCAACAAATCGTGTGACACTGCTCGCCAGCAGAAGATCAAGGCCCACAGAACCTACTTACAAAACCCCACTGTAGAGAACAGACAAGCCGACGTCGAGTCCAGAAACAAATATAACGAAGCGGTTCGCAATGCCAAAAACCAGCATGATATAAAAGTTAGGCACAGGGTAATGTCGCAGCGCAATGGCAGTCGGTCTTTCTGGACGCTGGCCAAGCAGATTGAAAAGAACTTCTCACACAGTAGCCTTCCACCACTTACGTGTCAGGATGGAACTATTGTATTCGACTCAAAGGCCAAGGCGGAAGTGCTAGCCAAGATCTTTGCTGCCAACTCCACCATGGACGTCCCCACCAACGCCCAAGTGCCGTCAATTCAAAGGGTTCCCCACACTATGCGGGAGGTAACATTCAGGCATAAGACCTTCCCAGAAAACTAGAAATTTTCTCATGTACAGCCCATCCCAAAAAAAGGATCTAAAACCGACCCTTACAACTACAGGCCTATAGCTCTGCTTTCTGTTATAAGTAAAGTGATGGAGAGGTGCATAAATCGCGAGCTTCTGGACTACTTCGAACGTCACAGCTTGATTAGCGACAGGTTTCCGGCACCAACGATCCACAGGGGACCTCCTAGCTTACGTCACGCAACTGTGGAGTAAACTCATCCAGTCTCATGGTGAGGCTCATGTCGTTGCTCTTGACATCACGAAAGCGTTCGATCAGCTGTGGCACGCTGCCCTCTTAAGCAAACTTCCATCCTACGGCCTCCCAGAAAAGCTTTGCAGATGGGTGGCTGACTTTATCTCTGGCCGCAAGATATCCGTCGTAATTGACGGATTCTCCTCTTCATCCCACAACGTCAACGCGGGTGTTCCCCAGGGATCGGTCTTGGCTCCAACACTGTTTCTCTTACATATCAACGACCTCCTTTCCTGCACGATCAACCCAATCCACAGCTTCGCTGATGACAGCACTCTACATGCAGGAATTCAGAGTGACAAGCCGATCTCTGCCGCTGAGCTGGAAAAAAGAAGACTAGCGACGACTTCTTCTCTGACAAGAGACCTGGAGGCTATCACTGCTTGGGGACGCAACAATCTTGTACAGTTCAATGCTTCAAAAACACAGTACTGTACTTTGACGAACAAAAAGCGTCCTAGCCGTCATACAGTTTCGATGGACGGTCGAGTTCTACCAAAGAGCCATTCATTTCGGCTGGTCGGAGTCCAGATCACCGAGGACCTGATCTGGCACGAACACATCTCTTCAATAGCTGCAGCTGCTGGGAAAAAGCTAGGCTATTTGTTTAGGGCTAAGAAGTACTTTTCTCCGCATGACCTTCTCACTCTATACAAGGCCCAGATAAGGCCTAGCCTCGAGTATTGCTCACACATTTGGGGTGCTGCCGCCCCGACTACATTGTCCATGCTCGATGCTGTCCAGAGGAGGGCGGTCCGACTGATCGATGACTCTTCCCTAACAGACAGTCTCGGGACTCTTTCGCACCGGCGGGCCGTCGGCGATCTAGCTCTTTTCTATCGCTACACTAACGGGCTTTGCTCCTCAGAGCTCTCTTCCATGATGCCGCCGCGCGATGTGCCTGCCAGACAGACTCGCCTGACTTCGGCGTCCCATCCTAACCGTGTCAAACTTCGTACATCCAGAACTGGCCGATACGACCGCTCCTTTGTCCCGAGGGTGTCTTGATTGTGGAACAATCTACGGGAGGAAGCTTTTCCCAGTTCTACTAACCTTAGGCAGTTCAAAAATCGTATTAACAAAATTTCTTTGGGATCATCATAGCAGCCGCGGTGTTCCGGCATTTAGGCTTCTGCCTGCGCGGCTGTTTCGATATAAAAAAAAAAAAGAAATTGTCTTGATGATGGCTCAAAGGTGCATTTCAGCAGCATTAAAAAAATTAAAAGATTTGAGGAGCGAAAGCACATACGATAATTTTGTTCTGAAGGCTTGTTCCACGAAAAAGCTTCTGACTCGCCAGTGGAAACACACGAAAAACATCGAATAAATTACTACGAAGTTTTGGACTCAATGAGTAACGAATTGCAAGCATGTACTGAAGGATTTCGTGAACTGAATGATGTGTTTGGTTTTTGGTTGCCAGATAAATTAGTCAATCTAAAAGAAAACGTATTAGAAATCACAGTCATTAATTTGATGGAAAAATATTCGGAATTTTTGACTACTGATCTAAAATATGTATTAGCCAGTTTAACAAGCATGTATTTTTCGGAAAATCGTACTTTTACTAATGACAGCCCACTAGATTATGTGAAGTTCATGATTTCAAACAATTTGGTAGACAGTTTTCCAGAGAGTTGCAATTTAGTCGGATTGTTTTTGACTTTGTCTATCGGTTCAGCTAGTGCTGAAGGTGTCATGATCCCTTTGAAAGTTATTAAAGAATACCGTCGAGCTTCTTTGGCTGAAGGCACACTCGACAACTGCTTTACCTCTATAGCGAAAGATCAGTAGCTAATATACTCAATTTGGATTCTGCTCAACGAAAAAAAAGACGCGGATTCAAATTAGAACAATAATTCTGTTATTTTGTATTGAATAAAATATGTTTGATATCACAGTCTCTACCTGATTCAGGTTATATAGACATATACGAGTATACGAGTATCAAAAAAACAGAGGTAACAATGCGCAGCGGCTACTATTGTGCATATAATTGTAAGCCCCTGTTAATATGTGACATCCTTATTGCCAGCAAAATCTGTAGTTCGAACTTTATCTGAACAATCTAGATGGATTTTACGTTATCAGAAAATTTTAGATCCGCCTGAATATTGAAACAGTTGAATTAGCTGTTTTATTGGTACGTTGAAGCAGCATCAGATTAAATGTTTGCATCAAATTACTATTAAAAAGCCTTTTGCATTATCCATGATCCGCGGTGTCCTGACATTTAGGCTTTAAGAAATGCTGTAAGCGCTGCCATGGTGAGATTTGTGGCGAACAACTAAAGGGTACCAGTGAGTATGCCGCAGGCAAGGCCAACAGGGTGATACTGTCTCGCTTTTAAGCTGGGTAGTGGTTATTAAAGCTTTCCCCTGACCTGTTAAAACCAACATAGTGGTAAGCTGCCTGTTACGATGTAGACTGCTAAAGAAAGAGGATGATATGGTGTTATATATATATATATATATAATATATACAGGGTGTCCCAGAAGTCGACGTCAAGCCGAAACCGGGTGATAGGCAAAATCATAACAGCTATCAGAAAAATATTTAAAAAAATGTTATGTATGTGTTTTGAAAATTATAGGTCTTTGAAAAAAATATAGAAATTTCACACCCTATGGCAGTCTGTCAACTCCTGTTACTACAAATATTAACTTTTTTACAATGTAATGATGAATAACGCATCTTCAAACTGGTGTGTCAACCTTACTGCCAACTTTTCTCGTTCAGGAAAAATTGAAACTTATTTCCAAACCAAGTATTCCAAAGTAAAACTTTGCTCAACTTTAACTGGCTGTACTGGAAAAAAATGTACTACGAGAGTTTGGCAAGTAACCTTAAAAGTTGGCGCATTTAATAACGATTCCAAAATTGTATAACACTTAGAAGATTACTCGTTAACTTATGCACAATTTTTATTTGAAGAAAAACTGATGAAAATTTTTAAAAATTTCCTAATTAAACAGCGATTATGAAAACGCACAAGGACCCTTAAGGATAACTGTTTGTACAACAGTGGGCATCAAAATGCTGCTGATGATGATTTACCTTTACAGCAAATGCTCAAACTGTTTTCCTTCAGCCGCAATACACGCTCGACATCTTAAAAAAGATCGGGTTATTAAACGAGCGAATCCACGGTTATTAACAAACCCAGCTGCTTCCAATAGTCTTTGCCGTAGCTCAGCTACATTTTGAATCGGCTTGAAATACACTTTTTCTTTTACAGTTCCCCAGTAAAAAAATCTAACGGATTCAAATCTGGTGACCGGGCTGGCCCCGGTATTGTACCAGACCGCCCTATCCATCTGCCTGGAAAGTTTTGATCGAGATACTCTCTCACTGAGAGTGCATAGTGCGCTGGGCAGCCATCATGCTGAAACCACATGTCCCTGTAAATACTCAGTGGCACGTCCTCCAATAAATTTTCTAAATGATTTTGCAAAAAACCTAAATAAACCTCAGCAGTCAAAGTCTCTGGGAACTCAAACGGACCGATTATTTTACCATTAAAAATTCCTGCCCAATGCTTTAACTTGAAGCGATATTGAGATTTATCTTCTCTCATCAAATGTGGGTTTGCTACGTGCCACTCGTGTAAGTTATGCAGGTTCATGTACCCATCTCTCTTAAATGTGGTCTCATCTGACCATAAAATTTTTTCAAAGAACCGTGGATCTTCCCTGTGTCTTTCTAACATTGTGCGACAGAAAGCAACTCGGGGCTCATAATCCCGAGGCAGAAGATCTTGAACACGCTGTACGTGGTATGGATGGAGCACGTTTTTTTGCAAGATTCTATGGGCTGTACTTTTGGGTACACCTGTTTTTAGTTCTATTGCACGCACTGAAGTACTCGGGTCTTCTTCTGTAGCTCCTAGCACCACGTCTTCGTAAGGAAGGAAAGATCTTCCCTCACCGTGTTAGGTGGTTGGCCCTCTGAGAACAGTAAGCGGTGCACATTTGTGAACACTCGATGATCTGGATGACGAGCTGCATTCGGGTACCTCTCACAGTAAAGTCTCGCTGCAGCACTAGCGTTGCATCTGCATTCCCCATAAATGTGGTGCATGTTAGCATATTCTTGTACGGTGCACACGGACATAGCGGCACTGCACAATCACACTATCAAAGATAGTCTAAGGAAAGCAAATGTTGTTTTGAAGAGCAATTAAATAGTCCAAATCCAAATCACAAGCGATCAACAGTCCAGTTCACGAATCCAAAATTAGTAACAGTACGAAATCAACAAGCACGAACATGTAAAGATGCGCAGTAAACGAAGGAGCACTGATCGGTATCAAAGTGTGCAATAGCAAGTAAGTGATGTGCTTCATCCATACCACATACAGCATGTTCAACCTCTCCTGCCCCGGGGTTATGAGCCCCGAGTTGCTTTTTGTCGCACAATGTTAGAAAGACACAGGAAAGATCCACAGTTCTTTGAAAATATTTTATGGTCGGATGAGACCACATTTAAGAAAGATGGGTACATCAACCTGCATAACTTACACGAGTTGCACGTAGCAATCCCACATTTGATGAGAGAAGATAAATCTCAATATCGCTTCAAGATAAACCATTGGACAGGAATTTTAAATGGTAAAATAATCGGTCCGTTTGAGTTCCCAGAGACTTTGACTGCTGAAGTTTATTTGGATTTTTTGAAAAATCATGTACAAAATTTATTGGTGGACGTGCCACTGAGTATTTACAGGGACATGTGGTTTCAGCATGATGGCTGCCCAGCGCACTATGCACTCTCAGTGAGAGAGTATCTCGATCAAAACTTTCCAGGCAAATGGATAAGGCGGTCTGGTACAATACCGTGGCCAGCCCGATCACCTGATTTGAATCATTTAGATATTTTTACTGGGGAACTGTAAAAGAAAAAGTGTATTTCAAGCCGATTCAAAATGTAGCTGAGCTACGGCAAAGACTACTGGAAGCAGCTGAGTTTGCTAATAACCCTGGATTCTCTCGTTTAATAACCCGATCTTTTTTAAGAAGATGTCGAGCGTGTATTGTGGCTGAAGGAAAACAGTTTGAGCATTTGCTGTAAAGGTAAATCATCATCAGCAGCATTTTGATGCCCACTGTTGTGCAAACAGTTATTTTTATTTTGAAAGATTTTCATCAGTTTTTTTTGCAAATAAAAATTGTGCATAAGTTAACGAGTAATCTTCTAAGTGTTATACCATTTTGGAATCGTTATTAAATGCACCAACTTTTAAGGTTACTTGCCAAACTCTCGTAGTACATTTTTTTCCTAAATCTGACTCATAAGGTTCTTTATTCAAAAACACCGTCATATTTAGTAAACAAATTCATACGTAGATGGAATATGCATCGTATTAATATTAGATATAGAGAGACTTTTTCAATTTCACGCCACAGCACGTCTCTATTTTAGAATTCATACATTTACAATGCGATCAAATCATATAATTCTTTAGACCGCAGTTTAAAAGAAACCAATCCATTATCCAAATTCAAGAAAAAAGTGAAAGAATTTCTTCTTGATCAGCAGCGAAATCGGTTGTAACCCATAAGTGTCCTCATATTTTCCTTATGTATTTACTTGGATTATTCGTTATTGTATACAGGTGCCTATTAATTTTCAACAAATTCTTTATTTTTTTTTACATCTGGTATTGTTAAGGGGGTTAGATGGTAGAATAGATATATAATCTAAATCTCGCCTCCTGTAAGAATAATACAAATAAAAGACGTTAATTATTATTATTATAAGATATACGTGTAACCACAGTGTAGGTCCAGCAAAATCACCCTGACCAACTTTTGTCAGAGTACTGGTTTTACATACAATTTTGACACAAAGCTACTGCTAATCCAGTTGTACAGCACCCCAAATGCGTTCACCAACAAAAGGGCAAAAGCATGTAAAAAAGGAAAATGGAAACTTAATTTCTTGAGTTCCTATGTAAATAACGAACGTACATTTTAATACTCAGTAATCTTCTGCAATATGTAAAGTTTTTTATTTTTAAATCAATGCGGGGTTAACACCATTTTATAAAGTGCCCATCGACCATTCTGTTTGAATGTATCATGTTCGACTATTGGTAACATAAAAGGACGACACCGAACCTATCGCCGCACGAAAATAGCGTCACTTCTAATGCAACGCTCCCATTCCTGTGACGTCACGGGTCCCGCTTGGCGATACGTCACCGGTGCCGCCGGCTGGCTGTTCCGATATCTAGGTTGCCGCAGCTTATGCCACGTTGCCGATGCGAGGACAACGGGAAGTTTCCCGACTATAAATACATCGGGATGTCCAAGTGTCTTTCTTTATGCGCGGTGCAGACGTTAAGCCTTTGAGCTTTGAGGAAGTACTTAAGAGGTGATGGGAATGGGTAAAGATGCGTATAATATGGAGCGGTGAATTTTCTTAGAATATACAGGTTTGTATCTTGAATATTTGTGAAATGAAATAAAATACGTCCATTGTTATCCATCTTAGGGTGGATTTCACAATTTAACAAACCGTTATTCTGCACCAATAGGGTACGAGTACTAAACAGTCCGTTAAATATACCCAATCAGCTTCAAGATCTTTCCGTCAAATTTTTGGCAGCAAATAACATCAAAGTATTCAAAACAAAACACTGTAAAATATGAAGTGACAGCTTGCCATTGAAATCTTTTCAGTTTATTGAATATTATGAAATTATGTAAAACTGAGCCCAAAATTTTTAAAAATGCTTGATGTCTGAGTAAAATCTATTTTTTCAGATTAGCTGAAGGTTTTTCCATGTTTACTGCAACTTTTGTAATCCATCTGTGATTATATCACCTTCTGTGTGCTTATAGTTTATCCTACATTTGCAAACTTGCACTTCCAAATCCTTACATGAAAAAGCCTTTTCACTCAAATTTTTTTTAGGTGTTGCATTTCAACACATTCATACACTTCTTCCCAGTTCCTCAACGATATTTTAACCCCACTGGTCCGTAACTGTTCAACAGTTTCAACATTCATACATACAATTGCAGTTGCAGTTTTTTGTTTTAATTTCAGTGTATAATCAGTCGCACCATCGGTAATATAATTGTCAATGGCTGCATTTGCCACTCTGCTCATTTAGTGGCGGTGGCGGCAGCTGAAAAGATTCCAAGCAACGTTTGAAGCTCTTTTACAAAACTTATATTCTTACTTCTCAAGGAGCCCAAAAAGGCAGTGTGTTCTTGAAGAATTACAGGAATATTTCAAAAAGTCAAAATTAAAAATTTTAAGCCCTAGTAAAACAAGGTGGCTCGCTTTATCCGAATGTGTTGATAGAGTTTTGGATCAGTGGGACATCTTGCTTAGCCTATTTAGATTAGCTTCCATTGAAGACAAAAATCCTGTAGCAAAGGTAATACTTAATGAGTTACAGAATCCATTGGTTATGGCGTATTTAATGTTTTTTAAATTCGTGTTGCCCATTTTTAACCAATTTAATGCTCTCTTTCAATCAGAGAAAGTTATGCTCAATATCATATCAATAGAGAGTGGGCGATTTGTACGTCATCTATGTACAAACTTTATGCGACCAGAATATTTTAAAAATGAGAAATTATATAATCTAAATCCTAATGATCCCCAATGCTTATTACCAATTGAACAAGTGAATGTTGGTCCGCATACAATGGATGCAATATAACACTGCAATAACACGGCAATTGAACAATTCAAATTAAAATGTGTCACATTTTACCAAAAATCGGTAGAAGACTCCCTTAAAAGATTTCCTATCAAAGACAACTTCTTTTCAGAGCTAAAGTTTCTCTCACCGGTTGATGTGATGAACAATCGTCTTATTATAATTGATACCTTTCATGACGCCGATTTAAAAAAAATTGCCTTTCATATTGAAACCGAAAAGGCAATTTTGGAACTAAAGAAAATATGTATTTATTTTAGTGATAGTGAGAAAGAGGAAATTTTAAAAACAAAAAGTAATGTCATTGAATTTTGGTCGTTTGTAAACGACCTCAAAAATTTTAATGACGAATATTTATTTCGCAATATAGGTAAACTGGCTCTAATCATTTTAACATTGCCTCATGGAAACGCTGATGTTGAGCCAACTTTTTCTTATATGCTTGATTACAACACAAAAAAAGAAATAAAATAATACCATCAACTTTGTCTGCACTACTTACAATTAAATTAGACTTGGAATAAAAAAAACAGTGCTGTTTATTCTATAGTTTTAATGAGAATCATTTAAACAAATATAAAAAGAATTTATATAATGTAAATAAGGAAGAACAAGCTGAAAAAAAAGTAATTTCTGATTCTGACTGTGAATAAAATAAGCAAACGTAGGCATTTCCACGTTTCCGCTTCTTCTTTGTCCTTATTTTTTGTTTTTTTTTTTCTATTGGTAATGGTTTCTATTTTTTTATTAGTTCCTAATTCTAAACCAAAGACAGTTTTGTTTTTTTAGAGGTATACTTTTTATGTATTTACGAAGAATTGCAATTACATTATGTTACTGTTTGTATTTTTAGTAGGGTTTTTAGACAGTGTTTAAAAAAAGTAAATATGTAAAAAATATATTTGTTGTTTATTTTAAGCCCCCCTTAAATTTTTAGACCGTAGCGGCATGTAGCGGAATTTTGCGATACGTGTGACGGATATTTTAAAATTCGCTCTGGCAACACTGGGATATAGTGGTCGTTGATACAACAGTTCTGCTTATTAACAAGTCCATCCATATCGAAGTGGGCTTCATAGCTCAGTTGTCGGTAAAAACCGTTATTTTGGGTATTAAGCTGCAATATTGCATGACTGTATTGTCGGCGACTTTCATGGCCACTATGCTGTAGTTCTCGGATTCACTGAATTTTGTATGGCCGCAAATGCAACTCTTTTTTTAAAATAATGCATAATGACGTGCGAAGTTCTTGAGAACGATGTCTAGTAGACGTGTCAGGGCGCTCCACTACACTTTCACGAACTCTCTCGATATTTTCCGGAGTACGAACAGTTCGGACACGGCCCGACCTTGGCAAGTCTTAAAATTCACCTGTTTGTCCAAATTTATGCACCAACTGACCGAAATCTTGTCGTAGCTTCCGAATCGTTGCAACAATCGACTCATTATTTAAGTAAAATGTTTTAGTGTAGCGCTTCATGATGAATTGGACACATGTGCTTTCAACAGCTACTGAAATGCGTGTATCAAAAATGGCGCGGAATTTAAATCAGTTAGTTGTACAGGGTGTTTCAGTTTATTGTTGCATAACTTTAAGATTCGATAGAACTTTTAAAATTAATGCATAAAGTCTATATAAACATGGGTCGAAAAATGCGTGACTTCCGAAATACAGGTGTTAAAATTTACTTTCTAAAATAGTTTTTTTTTTAAATATTTCGAACAATAATTGATGTACGTAGTCATGCCATAAGTTCTGTCCCTCGTTTTCAAACAAGTGTAGACCTGTTAATACTTGTCCGATTGTTTACATTGTGGTGTCAGTTGATTAAGCGCTTTTCGGGTAATTACATATACCTCAGTTTGTATTGATCTCTCGAAGCATAACGATGGAGTGGGGCAAGGCAGAGAACCGTATTGCAGTGATAGCTTTACATAAGTGTAATCACAGTGCTAGTCAGATTTTTGAACTCTTACGCGGCCTTCAAATATCGCGTAAATTTGTGTCTAGGACCATTCAGCGGTACAATGAGACGTCCTCTGTTGATGACAGGCCAAGAAGCGGAAGACCTCGTCAAGTAAGGACTCCAGCAGCCATCAAAGCCGTAAAAGCCAGGATTCAAAGGAATCCACTCCGGAAGCAGAAGATCCTATCCAGGGAAATGAAGATTCCTGTCCGGACGATGTCGCGCATCATTAAACAAGACCTAGGGCTAGGGGCTTACCGGAGACGTACGGGCCAGCGACTTACGGCCACCTTGCGACACATCAGGGCGACAAGATCCAAGAAGCTCTTGGAGAGGTACGCAGCTGGGGGATTCCGAAAGATTTTGTTCACGGATGAGAAAATCTTCACCATAGAAGAAAAATTCAACCGACAAAATGACAAAGTGTATGCAAGGAGTTCACAGGAAGCTTCGGAGATCATTCCGAGAGTTGAGAGAGGCCACCACCCTGCGTCAGTCATGGTTTGGTGGGGGGTGTCCTACGAAGGGGTCACTCAGCTCCATTTCTGTAAACAGGGCGTGAAAACAAAAGCGGCAAACTATCAGAGCGACATACTGGATCCTATCGTCAAGCCTTTAAGTGGTACATTGTTTGCCAACCAACACTGGGTCTACCAGCAGGATTCCGCCCCCGCTCACAAGGCTAAGAGTACGCAGCGCTGGCTGGAAAGCAATGTGCCAGAGTTCATTGCTGCGGAACATTGGCCCTCAGGGAGTCCGGACCTCAATCCTTTAGACTACAAGTTGTGGGACCTGCTAGAGCAGTTGGCCTGCTCCAAAGCCCACCGTAATATCGAGTCCCTGAAAGCGGATTTGATCCGATCAGCGGCAGCTATTCCTTTGGAAGCTGTGCGTGCAGTGATAGATGAGTGGCCCGCGAGATTGAAGCAGTGTGTGAAGGCCAAGGGGGGACATTTTGAATAAAACTGTTTGATTATGAATTCTAAAAATGTTGTCGAATAAATAATATCTTTCATATAAATATATCTTATCTTGTTTCATTTTTATCATGAGATTATCATGGGACAGAACTTATGGCACGACTACGTATAACAGTGAAAATTGGTATACAAGGGTTTTTTGGCACGACAAAACGAACCATGGGCATAGTTTTACTGTAGCCGCTAGAGGGCGCTCTCCACTGTACCTGTAGTGTATTAAAATGACCGAAAATTTTTTCTTAGTGCAATTTTTTGCTTTTTGAATAAAAAACTGATGCTTCGCATTTTTCAACATAAAAAAGCTCTCCTGTGAGTTTTCGTTATAGTTAGCCGTTTTTGAGATATTTCGATTTTTAAGGTTCGATGCATTTTTAATTATTTATGGGAAAATAATATTTTTTTTACATTTTCGATTTGGGCATTACAAGTAATCAAGATGATCGTTTAGATTGTGTTTTTAAACACAGCAATAATTCCTAACTTCAAATAAACACAAAAAACAGAATATTAATTTGTTTAATTTTCCAATACTATTTTTAACAAATTAAATTAATTATTTACAACTAAAATGCTATTGGATAGTTAGGACAAACATACAAAATCTAAAGTAGTTGCTCGAAATGTAAACCCAATTGTTCAATACACAATTCACATCTACGAATGATCGAACGTGGTATAGCATTATTCAAGTAAGGCCTTATTTCATCACATGCATTCCTAATTCTGTCTATTAGCATATCTCTTATGGGTACGGGAGTCTGGTACACTTTTTTTTTAGAAATCCCCACACAAAGAAATGTAATGGATTTAGGTCAGGGGATCGTGGAGGCCAGGCGACAGGTCCTCCACGGCCGATCCATCTTTCTGGATATTTTTCGTCCAGCCAGTTTCTAACTATTCTCGAATAATGAGGTGGACAACCTTCAAGCTGGAACCAGGCCAATCTTCTTAAATCTAACATAATATCATCCCACATTTTTGCATGTTCAGCCTTTAAAAATTCCAAGAGGGTCGGAGCATTTAACCTTGCAGGCAAAAGGTAGGGTCCAAATAGTCGATTACGGTAGATACCAAACCACACGTTCAAACTAAATTCATGCTGAAAATTTCTTTCCCGAACTACATGCGGATTTTCATGCGACCAAATATGTTGATTATGAAAATTTACCACTCCACGTCTAGTGAAGCATGACTCATCGGTTCATAAAACGTTACTTAAAAACTCCCTATTATTTTCAGTTCTATCAAGAATCCACTGACAAGATGTGATTCTTCGTTCTCCGTCCCCTGGCTGTAGTCCTTGCACAGGTTGCAAATGGTAAGGACGTCTATGGTCATTTCTAAGAACACGGTGAACATGGCTTGCCGAAATTCCCAAGGCACCAGAAACTCTCCTAACACTTGTAGTCGGATCTCTATCAAACTCACGCAGAATCATACGGGTAAATCTGCGCTGACGAACATTTATGTTTTGATCCTTTGGAGATTTCCAAAACCATTTTCAATTATTTGGCGATGCACTCTTACAAATACTGAGCGAGTTGGATGTCGTCTGTTTGGAAATCTTCGTGCGTATTCTCTGGCTGCTTCTGCTGCGTTTCCATTTACAAAGCCATACACAAAATGAATATCCGCTAACTCTTGATTGGAGAATAAAAATGGCATTTTTATAAAACTTACAAAAAAAAAACTGGTAAAAGAAACTAAATTTCGTGCATTCACAATTGCAAAAAAGCGTTTCAGGTTTCAACAGACAACAAAACTAACTGTCAACTAATTGACGTTTAACCTTATTCTGCTTTCAATTTCAAAAATATTTGCGGGCACAGCCTACTTCTAAAAATTATCGAGATACTGACTTTTTAACGTTATTTTATCATAAATAATTAAAAATGCATCGAATCTTAAAAATCGAAATATCTCAAAAAGGGCTAACTATAACGAAAATTCACAAGAGAGCTTTTTTATGTTGAAAAGTGCGAAGAATCAGTTTTTTTTATTCAAAAAGCAAAAAATTGCACTAAGAAAAGTTTTTCGATCATTTTAATACACTACAGGTACAGTAGAGAGCGCCCTCTAGCGGCTACAGTAAAACTATGCCCATGGTTCATTTTGTCGTACCAAAAAACCCTTGCATACCATTTTTCACTATTATACATCAAATATTGTTCGAAATATTTAAAAAAAACTATTTTAGAAAGTAAATCTAAACACCCTGTATTTCGGAAGCCACGCATTTTTCGACCCATGTTTATATAGACTTTGGTGCATTAATTTTAAAAGTTCTATCGAATCTTAAAGGTATGCAACAATAAACTGAAACACCCTGTATATTGGCCACTCTGTATAAGAACTTCTACTATAGTTAAAACTATTTATCATGTTTTTGTACAATCGCATTTGGAATTATCGGATGGAGAGAAGCAGTACCCACCTATTTAAGGACACTAGATAGGTACTTCAAAAACAGTTCATCAAGGTCACCTTCAAAACGTGAAGATTATATTCCTCCAACAGCTTGCTTTAGGAGTCTAGGCTTTTATACAGTGTGGCGCATCGAAAACGAAACAGACGCATTTACTGGCAGCTCATTTTTTTTGGAAAAACGCTCAGGCCCGTCGATTTTGTTTTCAACACAAGTTTGGCAAAAAATCACGTTAACACGTGCAGCCTCCTGGGCGGGGGTGACACCAACCCTAAAATCCTAATGGAAAGGGTGGTCGAGTGATGCCTTATTTTAAAGGTCTTTCAATTCCCTTTATAATGATGTAAAATACATGAGCTTCAGTTCAGTAGTTTTGAAGATTTATTGATTTAAAGCTTAAATTAGACTTTAATAGGTACATCACGTACTACTTTCAGAAGAAATTTGACTAAAAGAATTTACTTAATAAGTAAGATCCTCCCCATTATCTTTCTATCGGTTATTTCTTTATCTTCAATCACCTCTTTTAGTTTCTCGGTAGATTCAATAATGAAACCTTGTAAGATTAAAAGAATTGATTTTGAAATACAAGACAAGACAAGATTGCGTTTCTTCACACATCATACCCATTCACCAAGTATTTACCAGAAAATCACCGGAAATCCTTAAATCACCACCGTCTGCCAATACAAAAAGTTCTTAAAATACACAATATTTAGGACATTAATTATCCATAATAAACTGTTACGACACAATCTTTTAACAGGCCACAACAGTATAGTGATTAATGTTCTGATATGTGTATAACAAAGAATACGAAAACCTTCTATTTTAAGATTCAGCATTATCCACGTTGTACGTGTATTTTCAGCTATTCACATTTTCAAGTAGAATAAGAAAATAAATTTCATGGGTTAATGTAGTGAGTAAATATACGTATATTTCTGCACATTTATTTATGGTGTATCCCTCTGTTGCGGGCTGTTAGTGATACAGCTTTGAGACTCATTTTTATCAAGGCACTTTGCAAAGTGTCTGCAGAGTATCTCACATACACTCGTACATGGTAACCCAAGAAAAATGGAATGTAGTTTTATGTGCAAACTAGAAAAGATACCCAAAATACGTCGTCGTGGTAACCTTGACATGCTACTAGTGCATAGTTATTTTAAAGTTATTTTAGTATATAATAGTAACTTCGTATTATAGCAAACATGTATTTTTTTTAATTGTATTTTATTGCATATTGGGATAGAACTTCTAAAAACAAGAAACCGTATGTTATATGATATTAAGCTTCTTGTTTTAAAAGCTCTGTTCAAATACGGAATAAAATATGTTTCACCAATGTGTGTTCTATTTAAAACAACATGTTTGTTTACATTTTCATTGGGAAACCCTGTATATTAAAGAATATGCGCCTCTCCAGACCTTATTTTTTCGAAGAAACGCTATCGCCGAATGTTTTGATTTTAAGATTGAAAAAACCACACTCCTGTTGTTGATGATGTAGGCATATCTATATATGTTACCTATACTAAGTGACATATAAATCCGAACACCCAGTTTAAATGGTTTTATTTTAATAAAAGTTGGTGAATGTATTAATCTTACTGTAAATAACAAGTGAAAAAATTTTCAGCCTTATCAGTTGGACATTCCGGTTTTTATACTGTTTTTTTTTCGGTTACGATGCCTAGAGTACGGATACCTGTACGATTTCGTCAACTTAGGTTGTGTGGTCAGGTGTTGTCAGGCATGGCTTCGAGAAGGCCGTACGCAAAGAGCAAGGGGCACTGGACGCCGCCGTAGAACAACAGACCGTGAACATCGCTGCCTAAGATTACTGGCCTTAAGGGACCGTTTCTCCACTACCAGGTCCATTGCAAATGAATGGTTTGCAGAACACGGAAGACCTATTGGCATGCGAAGTGTTTACCGACGAATGAGAAGTTTTGGCTTGTTTTCATACCGGCCACACTGGGCCTTCCCTTTAACTCGAGAACACCGACGTAATCGCCTTGAGTGGTGCAGACAACGGTCACTCTGGGATCAGGAATGGAACAATATTGTCTTTAGTGACGAGTCTCGATTTTGCTTAGGCATGCACGATGGCCGTGCCAGGGTTAGAAGGCGACGTGGTGAAAGGAGGAATCCACAGTTTTTTGTTGAAAGACATGTACATCACACTGTTGGAGTAATGGTTTGGGGTGCTATAGCTTATGGTTACAGGTCACCTTTAATCTTGATCAGAGGTAACATGAACGCGCAGCGTTATATCCACGAAGTTCTAGAACCCCATCTTTTACCCTATCTTGACACACTGGCAGATCCAACTTTCCAACAAGATAATGCCCGACCACATGTTGCAAGAGCCACAATAGACTTCTTTCAACATAATATCCCCAATTGAGCACGTTTGGGATATGATGGGTAGGAGATTGCTCAATTTGCAACGTCCTCCTCGGACTCTAGAAGCACTTCGAGAGGAGCTGGTGGTTGCCTGGAATGAGATACCACAGGAGGACATTGACCACCTGATCAGAAGCATGCCTAGGCGCGTTGGAGAATGCGTAGCACATCAGGGTGCATCCACACATTATTAAAGGTCAAAGGGCTTTAAAGCAGTGCAATCATTTTGAAATTTTTATCATTTACTTATTATGCTTCATTAAGTACTTCAAAATTTTATTAAAATAAAACCATTTAAACTGGGTGTTCGGATTTATATGTCACTTAGTATATTATCACACACATACTTCGCTGACTAGGAATTATGACAAGAAAAATATATGAAGCACACACATAGAACTACAATGAATCACAAAAACAATATGAGTTAGTACAAAAAACAACAGAACACCTTCCGGTTTTAATACAACGAGATCTACAAATAAGTCAGAGTTATGTGTAGCTTGGTGATATGCGATATCTTGAAAGTGGCCAGATAATCTGATATTTGTTAAGGCGTTTCTCCGTAATGAAACATTGCGAAAAATAGTGTTAGAAGAACAGAATTATATTCCATCACTCCCACTTCAACACGTAGCTAGAAGGAATCTATAATACACCCTTTTATTAACTGACCTATTCAGTTTGAAACCGCACAAATAATCTCTCGTAACTATATAACAAACAATGAAACACTTAGAACAAATAAACTCATTTGGCGCTGAAACCATGAAAAACATGAGAATTTTATACTTGCTGGTGAGAGAAGGAAAAATAATCAAGATTTGAACCTGAATGGAGGAAGCATTCGGAAACGTTTCTAATGATGTTCTAAAAATTATTTTGAATGTCTGTGTTTATACTTCAGAGTAAAGTTTGCGGCGATTCATTTAACTTCTACGTATAGTCAGAGGTCTCACGCAGAATAAAATGTCCATCGTCCATCATTTATGTTTATTTATTTATTTATTTATCAACTAGCGACGGCCCAATTAAAGTGCCTACAGCATAGAAAATCTAATGTAAACCTAACCCTACTTTGACTTAGATATTTAACACTTGAAACAATCTAGATCATTTCTAAATTGAAACGAATTTAATTAAAATTTAAATATATGGGGAAATCAAATATTAAATATTACAGACAGGTATCTAATTGAATTTTGAACGTTTTCTGACTTCTGAAGAAATCCAACTTATTAGAATACTGATTTGCTAACCTTGAAGATCTAGACAGGAACGAATTACTAGCATAATTAGTACGAAATGATCTCATATGGAATGGTTGATTCAGTCTTGTTTGACGAGAAGGCACATGGAGATTAATATTTTTCAAAAGTTCTGGAGCGAAACTAAGAGAGTGCAAAATATTATAAAAGAGTGACAGGTCCCTCTGATTCCGTCTTACGTGAAGGGTTGAGATATTGAGAGAGCTTTCAATGACGGAATAGATAATATCTTCAACAATAATGTTTTTTTTTTGAATGAAATGAATCTTAAGAATGTATGCTGCACTCCCTCAATTGCCTGAATATGAACATTATAGTTGGGTGACCAAACACAAGAACAATACCCCAAATGAGGCCTCTCCAAAGAACAAAACAACGTTTTAAATGACTGAATATTATGAAAATCCTTAGCACATCGTTTTATAAATCCCAACAGTTGACGAGATTTAGAAACAGTGATATTTATATAGGATAATTATAGATCAAGAATTACTCCTAAATCCCTAACTTGGGATACACTCTTTAGAGGACAACCTTTCATAGTATAAGTATGATCAATGGGGTCCCTGTTACGGCTGAAGACCACTAAATGACATTTTTCCACATTAAGTTCCATTCTACGAGCCCCTTCTTACTTCAGTTGGCCCAACTATTGAAATCTTAGTTTTTTTCTTATCAAACACAAATAATAAAAATGTAGCAAGGTGTTATAGGTTAAAAATATTAACACTGAATATTTTGATAATATATAGTAGAAAACACCAACTTCATTACTCCCTAATTTGCAGCATGTTGCAATTACAGCATATCAACCTATTTCCATTTCAATGCAAAATAAGTCTATAACGCATAGGTGGCTGTGAAAATATAAAATGGATGGAAGAAAATAATGTACCACTTTTGAAATGGGCTTCTAGCAGTCCAGATCTGACACCTATTGAAACTTTGTGGCACGAGATGAAAAAGGTTCTACGACAACATCCTGCTCGTACAATCACCGAACTGAGATAAGCTTCAAGAAATATGGGATTGTTTTACGCCAAATTTTTGCGAAAAAACTTGGTTAACACTCTGCCCCAAAGAATTTGAGCTGTAATAAAAAATAGAGGTGATGTTACCAATGGTAATCTTTTAATTGTTGCGTTGTTAACTTCGCGCATTTATTCGCACATTGTTTATTTATTCAGATATTCTATTAGTTCTAGGTCCAAGTGATTCAAAATATGCCTTTTGGTACAAATCTTGAAGTGGGCCAGCTGAAATGGGAACGGGTTCGTATACAGGGTGGCCCATCCATGAGTGGACGGAATATGACTCATAAACAAATACATTTTGGGTAAATCTATTCATGACATGACATCAGAGGGCACATTTCTAAAATATTGGCAATTATACAGGGCGTCCCAATTTTGACCTACATATCAAAGTTGTGATTTTTTAAATGGAATGCCTCAAATTTTATTGCATATTTGGATAAACCAATTCGGAAGAAGAAGATTGATATAACATAGTATGGGGTTAAGTAATTAGCTACTGAGATGTAAGGTGTTTTGTCCGAAAAAACCGTCCACTTCAGCAACCCCTTAATCCGCCATTTTGAAATTTGGAGTGCTGAGTTTCGTTTCAAGAAAAAACTTACACACCTCAGCTTTTATCTTATTTGTTACTTTTTCGAATTTTCATTTTTGCTCATACAGGGTGGTCAAAAATGCAAATTGTACCTTTTCTCAAAAATTTCAAATGCATCACCCTGCATATTCGTGCAAGTGCTTATCAACCTGTTTTTAATTATTGTAGTACAGAAATTTCAACGTTTCAGAAGTTTAAAAACAAAGCGATTAAAAGGTTGTGTTCATATAAACTATTTTTAGGAGCGGAGAGTACTGTTTATCCATCGTCATGACTTTTATTGGTATTCAACGTATGAAAAAGTAAAGATTTATACAATATATATGACAGTATGTCATATAAATGTATTTGCATCATCATTATATTTATCTTTATTTACATATTAGTTAGATGGTTTATTTGTCCTTATCACATTCGTTTACCATAGGTAATCTGAATATGGCATGTACTAAACGAGTTTGTGGAGCAGATGTTGTATGGTTTATTTTGACATACCTAACTCTGTGATATCTAATCAAGTCATTAACGTGTAAACAATTTTTACTGCAAAACTGCACTATATCTGTATATACCCTGCGTATTATGTCTAACAAAAGTGTAGTGCGATATTTCAGAATAATTCATTTACATGTCTAATACACTGGACAACAAATTTTAGTTTTTTAATTGTATCTTGTGGGAAAAGTGCACTTCTTTATTAATTTTAGGGCGCTGAATCCAAAAATGACAATGAAATAAAGAAATTAGTTGCGGTTTAGAAAAAAAACTTTCTATTTTTAAGGTTATATTAAAAAAAGTAACAAGATTCATATACTTATAAGAATCACTATATGCGCTATCTTTTTGCTGTTCTTTTATGGATCGTTTCTGGAGCATCTCTACCAAGAGTCCAACAGTAGTCTGCAAGCATGGAAGGATTCCACTTTCCCTGGTACATTTTTTCCATTGTTGAAATATCCTGATGAAAACGTTCGCCGTGCTCATCACTTACGGCTCCGCAATTGTCAGGAAAAAAGTCCAGGTGTGAGTGTAGGAAATGTATCTTAAGAGACATATTACAGCCCATCATTTGATACGATGACAGCATATTTTTGACAAAGGTTTTATAGTTGTCAGCTTTTCTATTTCCCAAGAAATTAGTGACCACCGGACGGAAATCATTCCAAGCAGTTTTTTCAATACCTGTTAAAGTGTTTTCAAACTGTGTATCTTTCAAAATATTTCGAATCTGTGGCCCAACAAAAATACCTTCTTTAACCTTTGCCTCACTTAGTCTTGGAAATTTCTGACGCAGGTATTGAAAAGCTGACCCATCTCTATCTAATGCCTTGACAAAGTTTTTCATTAGGCCCAACTTGATATGCAGTGGTGGTAATAAAATTTTTTTCGAATCTACTAATGGCATATGCTGTATATTTTTTTGACCTGGCTCTAGGAATTGACGAACAGGCCAGTTTTGTCTGGTATAATGAAGTGCCTTTGCCCGACTGTCCCATTCACACAAAAAACAGCAAAACTTTGTGTAGCCTAGCTGCAGCCCAAGTAAAAGTGCAACAACTTTCAAATCGCCACAAATATGCCATTGGTGCTCATCGTATTTAATATTACTGCAGAAAACCAAGTTATTCTCCATATTGAAAAATGGTTCTAAGTCTTTGTGGCGTTTACGAAAAACTCATGCCGAAACATCGTCTTCTAACAAGTTCCACTGCTGCAGTCTTGATCCAAGTAACTCTGCTTTACATTTTGGAAGTTCTAAGTCTCTTACAAGATCATTTAATTCTGACTGTGTTATTTTGTGTGGTTGGTGGCATAACGTGCTCGGTATAAAATCAGGATCTCTTGACGTTGATGGCATATCTTCTTCCTGACGGATCACTCGATCGCCATGATCTGATTCGTTGTCTGATTCGCAAGTGTAGGATTCTGGGGGTTTTGTAATAGGATTTTCTTCACTGTGAGGCACAAGTCTCATCGCAGATGGTATGTTTGGGTAGTTAATAACCGATTTTTTTTTCTTGGACATACCTGTGGCTTGTCCAACACAAGGTACCATGCAAAAGTAACAATCATTAATATGATTTGTAGGCTCTCTCCAAACCATTGGGACAGCAAACCGCATAGACCGTTTTTTGCCATTTAACCAGCTCCTCAGACTTGAAGCACATGTATTACAGCAGATGTGGGGTGCCCACTGTTTGTCTTGATCGCCTAGTTTACAACCGAAATAAAGCTGATATACCTTTGTTATTAGTGGAGTAGTAGACCGTATCTGAGACGCAAAAGTCACATCACCACACACGTAACAAAACTGATCTGGATTGTTTACACACTCTCGAGACATCTTGCATGAACGCTGTCAGCCAACTGAGGAAAAAATGGCTAATATAAAACAATATAATGTACACGTATGTATAACGTAACACAATCATGCCGATTACATCACCTTTCGTTGCCGAATATAAAAATGTAGCACGTGCATTCTTGTGAATTACAGTATATTAACACTGTCACAGCAGGAACAGATATAATTACCGTATCTCTAAAACTTGAACTAATATTGAAAAAATAAGTTTCATTCCGGTTTTAGCACATTAAAAATAGTAATATTTTGTTAATTTTATTTAGGATATTTTTTGGCTGTTGATCAGTGTAGCAAAAGGAAATGCCTTTCACAAACCAACGACAATAATTCAAATATGAAGTTCATTTTTTTCTGAGCTTAGATATTTTGGGACGTATTTTAATTTTAACAGTCTTCCGTTTATTTTAGTACTTGAGGGCTTTTTAAAAGCCCAAAGTTTGCATTTTTGCAAATTCGCACATTTTCGAGTATTTTTTTTATATCGAAGCAGCCGCGCAGGCAGAAGCCTAAATGCCGGAACACCGCGGCTGCGATGATGATCCCAAAGAATGGAATACCATTAGCCACAGATTTTTATAATTGGCTTAGGGCCGATTTCACCAAAATTATTATTTTGGACCAATAGGAAAATACGTTATCGAAATGCAATTTGACGAAAGCTGTCCAAGGTCTCAGAATAGCAGTGATTTCTATTAAAATGTTGAATAAAATCGTGAAAATTCGACTGTATTATAAACAAGACCACTTTTTGATTCCAACATGATGCTTTTGTACAGAGAAAACAGGACAACTTTCATGTATTTTGATTTATGTTATAGGTGTACATTTGACCATCCGTTATCCCCTCAGCGAATGGGAATGGGAGAAATAATAGCTCGATTTTCTAGCTGTTAAATTTGGCAGCAGGTTTGGTCGTTTGTTAATTCATGGCAATCTCGAAATTTGTTAAGTTCAATATACTGTGTGAATGTGTGATCATTATAGCTACACATACCTGTTGAATTGTGCGGGTTTGCAAGAAAATAGAATATAAAATGTATTCCAACCAATTCCTCATTTCTCTTTACATCATAATAGTAATCATTTGTTATAAATTCGTGGGTTAATGAATTTCTTTTCAAAGCGATCAAAACAGTATGTCGTCCCCATCCTAAAACACCGATATGTGTAAAACATGTTAATCCCTACATCTCCGAGGTGCATAATGCAATTACTGTAGACATAGACCTAAAATTATTAGTAATTACTGAAAAATAAGAGCTAAAAAGAATTATAAATACTGATAAAATATTGGAGGTTAAGGTTTTTGACTGGTGACTGGTGGGGATACACTATAGGGATGGCGACGATAGACGATAAATTGATGTATCGAAAACATCGATACATCGGACGTAGAACATCGATCTTTACGCATCAATGGTTTCATGACGATATATCGATATCTAGATGGTGCGACTGATTATACACTGAAATTAAAACAAAAAACTGCAACTGCAATTGTATGTATGAATGTTGAAACTGTTGAACAGTTTCGGACAAGTGGGGTTAAAATATCGTTGAGGAACTGGAAAGAAGTGTATGAATGTGTTCAAATGCAACACCTAACAAGAATTTGAGTGAAAAGGCTTTTTCATGTAAGGCTTTGGAAGTGCAAGTTTGCAAATATAGGATAAACTATAAGCACACAGTAGGTGATATAATCACATATGAATTACAAAAGTTGCAGAAAACATGGAAAAACCTTCAGCTAATCTGAAAAAACAGATTTTACTCAGACATCAAGCATTTTTAAAAGTTTTGCCTCAGTTTTACATAATTTCATAATATTTAATAAACTGAAAAGATTTCAATGGCAAGTTGTCACTTCATATTTTAGAGTGTTTTGTTTTGAATACTTTGATGCTATTTGCTGCCAAAAATTTGAGGGAGAGATCTTGAGGCTGATTGGGTATATTTAACGGACTGTTTGGTACTCGTACCCTATTGGTGCAGAATAATGGTTTGTTAAATTGTGAAATCCACCCTTAGTTAATTTTACTATTTTATCCAGAATGGATTTTCTGTTCAAACTTATTAATGATTACAGTTGAACTGGAAGTGATATTTGATCCTCCAAAATTATTCTTTCTATTAAATCACAAAACATTTCTTGTGTATTCAAGAAAACTATGGTTTAAATCTGCTGGTTTGGTCGCAACAATTATTCTCAATGATATTCCTCTTTCTGAAAAGGTGGTCTCCGAATATACCATGATCCAGTGCCTATCTCGTTACTAGGGTTGAATCTTCCGACATGATAATCGTTTTCTTCATTGTTCAATAAAATACCACAAAACCAAAAAGATAATTACTCACCGTCCTTCCTGTAATACAGTATCTCTGCATGCCTCTCTACGCCCTCCTGCAGCGCCTCCTGGAGGGCCTGCGCCGCCTGGTGGCTGGTGAGCGGACCACACAGGAAGTCGCAGGTGGCCGGCCGTTGCATCACTTCCGCTCTGCTGTATCCGGTCAAACGGCAGAAGCCGTCCGAACAGTAGATGATGGGACATTGCGAGGCTGTGGCTGTGGCAGCGCCTGTTGACGAGCAGCTGCGGCTGTTGGCTACCAGGAATGAACGGTCTGCAAGAAATGAGGCACGTGTCATTACTCAAATCGTATCGTTTAAGGATCCCCCAAACCGACGCGAATCTTTCGCAGCGACTGCGATCAATTCGCGACGACATTGTTGCCCAGGGATTCTTCTCGTAGAAGAAAATGAACAAGAACAGACCGCTGCTTGCACGATTTTTATCGCTTTCGCAATGGCAAACACTGAAAAACTTCTGGAAATAATTAAAAAATTTCCAATTCTCTATGACTTGAATAACGAGGACTACAAAAATGTTCGAAAAAAAGACAAAATCTGGGATGAGGTAGGAGTGGAATTGAATGACACCGGTAAGTTACTCTTTACTGAGAAATTATTATAATACGTTTATTATTTATGAATGGCTTAGCTAAGCTGATCTTGACCAACAATATTAGGAGTTGAAGTGTGAAATTGCCAGATCCGTTGCACGTCTTGGATCATTTTCGATGTTGGTAAAGGCTTGTGATGGATCTGGATCTTCGTCTAGAACATTGATTCCCAAAGTGGTCTATGACAACCTGCAAGGGGTCTACGTCAGCGAAAAAAATTTGGGGGTCCATGAAATGAATATGGGGGTACGCTTTAAGGTAATGGCATCACGATACCATAACTAACATGGCCTCCCGCTTTATACAGGTGTCCAGTGGCGGTAATCCGACGATGCACTGAGGCAACGGCGCTTCTTCTACCCCTATTGCCCCAAGCTCCAAAGCTGAGACAACGGAGTTATTTAGACGTTCCCACAATATCATTCTGAAGGGCATAGCTGAAGGGAACGATGACATAAACATAGAATCAGAGATAATTAGGCATATTGAACCATCTGCCGAAAATCACCGACTCAGCATCACTCGCCTTGGCAGAACAACTTCAAGCAATCGTTTAATTAGAGTTGTGTTTTCCTCACCTATTATCGTCAGCAATATTTTGCAGAAGAAAAACTCCATCCTTAGCCACCCCACGCTTCGTCACGTAAAAATCTCTGACGACAAAACCAGAGGTCAAATGCAAGAACTACAACACCTTCGCGAAGAGCTTAGACGTCGTCAAACAACAGGTGAAAGTAATATTGCTATAAAATACGTTCGTGGTAAACCTTCTATAGTACACACAGCTACCCAGGAGATCACACCTTCAAAAAACTGATAAATTCTGTGGCAAACTGGACGGTTTGTTACACTAATATACAATCTCTCTTTTCTAAGCTACTTGAACTCCAAGCATTTGTTCGAGACAATAATCCAACGTTCGTTTGCCTTACTGAAACATGGCTCCATTTCAACGTGTCCGACTCTTCCATCAATTTGCCTGGATACTATTTATACAGAATGGATTCACCACGCACTCCTGGTTTTGGTGGAGTATGCATTTATGTTCGCACGGAAATCGCGTCGGCTTTCTCGGTATCTCCCTCTTTCAGTCCTTTCGATGGCATTGACAATCTATTTTTGGAATTGAGGTGCCCAAATTTCAGCTTCACGATAGGCTGCATATATCGGCCACGGTCCTGTTTGGGAGACACACACCTGTGCAGTCTCATTTCAGATCTCTTAAATAAAAACACCAACCTTTTCATAGCTGGTGACTTCAATCTACGTGACATAGGCTGGCCTATGTCAACCATTCCTGAATGCAATTCTTCTTCTGCTGCTCACATCGACTTCTAACTTTCTAACCTCCTATCTAGAACGTTACATGATGCCAAACATGCTTATGAACGAAAACTCGTTACCTCCAAAAATGAGAAGAAGCTGTTTCGGTATCTAAGAACAAACCTGAATTCCAAAGTTTCATCACCTCAGATCCGTGACGCTGACGGTCATCTCCACATGGATGCCACCGAATCTGCCAACTTACTGGCAGAGTCCTTTAGTGATGACTTCGTCGATGAGCCTAATGGAGACCTTCTACCGACCACTATCTGCCATAGGTGTCCCAACAGCCTTTGCGAAGCTGAGTTCCTGCCTGAAGATGTATTAATGCACCTGCGAAATCTGAAGACCTCTTCCTCCCCTGGTAAAGATGGGATGACGGCTGCTGTACTTAAAAACAGCGCCTCAGCACTGGCCCTACCATTAAGCTTGATATTCACATCGTCTTTTAGATCTCATACCCTACCCTCATGCTGGCTTAGTGCTTCTGTTACCCCTGTATTCAAAAAGGGCGACAAATCCTCCGCTAAAAATTATCGACCAATAAGTCTCGTTCCTATCGCCGCCAAAATAGCTGAAAGAATCATATTAGATAAGCTCCTGTCATTTGCTTCCGAAAATGACCTTATCCCTAAGAATCAGCATGGATTTCTCCCTGGTCGATCAATAATGACCAACCTTCTCCACCCTCTCAACGATTGGACTCAGTATCTGGACACAAAGATTCCTGTTGATATATTCTACTTAGACTTTTCTAGGGCTTTCGATCGCGTACCACATAGAAGGCTTCTGTTTAAGTTGGAATGTATGGGAATAAGAGGCGAGTTGTTACTGTGGATTAAGGCTTTTCTCACCGGGAGGACTTTCTCTCTGCGCGTCAGTGATAGCCAGTCTCACCTTCATCATGTAGCAAGTGGAGTTCCTCAAGGCTCTGTCTTGGGGCCAGTGCTGTTCCTTCTGTATATAAGTGACCTGCCCGCATTAATTTCCTCCACATGTTCAGCTTATGCCGACGACACCAAGATTTACAATACTGTCGTAAATTCTGCTATGCTTCAACGAGATCTAGATATTGTTTGTCAATGGTCAGTCAGTTGGCTTTTACCCTTAAATCTAACTAAGTGTTGTGTCCTTCACCTCGGAAGACAAATCCGCGATTTACATACAAGATCTCTGACCACAACATCGAAGCAGTTTCCAGCCACACTGATCTGGGCGTTGTAGTCAACGATCGTCTTTCCTGGTCAGAGCATATTCACCAGCCAAGAAACTTCTATACATGCTGGAGAGGTCTTTCAAAGGATGCGATGTCAACACTTGCGCCTACATTTACAAGGCATTCGTGAGGCCAATTCTTGAATTCGCTGGCCCGGTATGGGACACTGTGCTTCTGTGCGATAGAAATCTCGTCGAATCAGTTCAGCGTCGGGCTACTCGTATCCCTTTTGGAGCACGAAGACCAAGCTATGAAGATCGCCTTGAATTATTCAACCTGACCTCATTCTCTGAGCGAGAACTTCGTGGCGATCTTATAGTTACGTTCAGGATACTTCATGGTTTGATGGGCACCAACCTCATGCATCTATACAGTCTGTCGCGCAGCAATCTACGCGGACACAGCTTCAAACTGCATAAGCAGCCATTTAAAACAACAGTCCGACAGTGGTTTCTTCCCAACCGCATATTCAACACCTGGAATAGTTTACCTGAAAGTGTGGTTGGTGCTACTTCAGTTAATAGCTTCAAAGTGCAGTATGATAGCTGGAGGAGTGTACAAACTTTATAGCTATGAACTGTCTTTTTTTATTTTTTTTCTATTTGATGTATTTGTGTTACGTGTGCGTACGCTATATTTTCTGCATGAGCTTATAGTACTGTGTATTCTGCTCATCTCAATTATCATAATAATAATAATAATAATATCCAGACCACTAATCCATAGTGTATCCTGGGTCTCACCATCTTCGTGTAAAGGCAATGCAGGTCCAACTTCTCGACGCATCAGCCACATGGCCTCTATCGACTTTTTGTAGACATATGCGACATGCTATTCCATGACAACTCACAATCCACCCCCACTCCCACTTCTTGACTGAGAGTCAGCTGTACACCGTGAGAAAAAATGTTTGGAATCTGGTTACTTAAGTGTAGGAAATACTTTCAACACTTCAAAGCAAAAATAGTGATATTTAATTTGTAGCTAGTGTTGGAACTCAGTGATTACTGAAAAAGTTTCTTATCATTTACCACTTAGCCTGAAAATCAAGCATGCTGAGTTTACGTTGAAATTGCTCATTTCTCCCTCTTACTATAGTATTTCGGACGACAGTACATAACAATATTGTTCATCTGCGAGTAGATTACGAAATCAATAATACGACACTTGACCTACCAACTTTAGCGCATTCTGCGAAGAAGTTTCACGTATTCTGGTTGTCGTAGGAGTTCCGAACTCCAAAGCCCTTAATACGAAAGAGCGAATAATAGAAAACTATTTTCCGGTTCTAAACTAATCTGGGAAACTAATGAAGTAAATAACTTTCAATTTAACCGAGACACTTAGATGAGGCTTAACTTAAATGGATTTACGGAGGACTGAACACAGCAAAATCCGGCTTTAACTTGCTTAGTAGTGTACTCGCTTTTTATACAAATATCTGGAAATTGCAGTGAATACCCACAAATGCTTTAACCCTGTGCTTTTCACATTGCTGCTCCATACCGAAGCAGTCGCGCATGCAGAAGTCTAAATAACAGGGCACCGCGGCTGCTAAGAGGAGCTTACATCAACTTCCTTAATCTGATTTTTGAACTGTCTAAGGTTAGTAGAACTGGGAAAAGCCTCCTCCTGTAGATTGTTCCACAATCTTGATACCCTAGCCTGCTGGATAAACGAGTATGAAGCTTGACAAAGATAGGCAGGAAGGCGGATTTGTCTGAAGAGCATCGAGCATGGATAATGTAGTCGGAGAGGCAGCACCCCTGACTGTGAGCAGTACTCGAGGCCAGACCTTATCTGGACCTTGTACAGAGAGAGAAGGTCATGTTCAGCCCTAAACAAAGGCGATTGTAGTTTGAAAGACAGCTGTTTTCAAAATTTAAACGATCTCAAACTGCATTTTTACCCTTAGGAATAGGAGTACAAGTAACGTGAATCACAGGGAACTATGGTATCATTTCATGACAAAACGACTTTAATATTTGAATTCAAAAGTACGGTTCAATGATAAAAGAAAACACTCGACGAATGAAACTTTGAAATTTTGTCAAACTCATTTTTCCAGTTACGTGGTTTCTCGTAAAGGTTATGTCCAGTTGCTTTTTACTTGTGGGGATTCCTCAAAGACAAGGTCTGTTAGAACAATCCGCACAGGATGAATGACGTGAAGCGCATCATTTCGCAAGTTACTGATGAAATTGAACACCAATTATCTACATATCTGAGTATTTATACCTATTATTATAAAATATACAGGGTGGCGCATCGAAAACGAAACAGACGCATTTACTGGCAACCTTATTTTAAAGATCTTTCAATTTAAAGCTTAAAGTAGACTTTAATAGGTACATCAGATTAGTTTGTACTACTTTCAGAGGAAATTTGACTAAAAGAATTTACTTAATAAGTAAATGCTTTTCTTCACTACACACATGGTTTGTTTATCATTTTGTTGTTGAAAATAGCTATAGGAGTGTTTTTTGTGGCAAAAAAGTTATTTCTTGAAGAAAGATAAGGAAATATCTCGTACTTCTTTTAAATAGGAATTTACTACATAGTTCGCGATTGATTTGACCAAACTTTGTTGCTAAAATAACTTGTAACGCTTTATTACATAAATTAACCATGGTATATTCCACAGCAGAAAGAGTTGAAATTATCGAAATATTTTTCGGAAATAGTCAGTGCGCTAATAGAACAGCAGAAATATTTAATGAGCGACATGTAAAGATATGAATGAATGAATTATAAACGATGACGTTTTCTATTCAACACTTTTCCGACGAATGTTCCTTTTTTTTAAATGGCGTAGTAAATCGTCGTGCCGATATTGGTCCGATTCTAACCTCCTCAAATATTGCAAAATGTGCGGCAACGCTTTGACCAAAATCTTTATTATTGCATGGAGAGTCATGGTGACCATTTTCAACATTTACTTGCCTAACGGGTCAGTTCATTCTTCATTTTTGAATTACTTTGCTGCCAGATGTATTGATCTCCACTAATGATGATGTATTAGTATTATTTAAGCTTTAAATCAATAAATCTTCAATACTACTAAACTGAAGTACATTAATTTTATATTATTATAAAGGGAATTGAAAGACCTTTAAAATAAGGTATCACTCGACCCCCTTTTCCATTTAAGATTTTGGGGGTGGTCTCACCCCCGCTCAGGGGGCTGCACGTGCTAACGTGATTTTTTGCCAAACTTGTGTCCCCCTCGAAAACAAAATCGACGGGTCTGAGTGTTTTTCAAAAAAAAACTGAGCTGCCAGTAATTGCGTCTGTTTCGTTTTCCATGCGACACCCTGTATATGGGTATTTATCAGCAAATTTCGAAATTCATGTCCTGAGCCATTGATGCTAAGTTGCATGGATCAATTGTCAATTTAACATTTTTATTATATCAATAAGTATCAAGAGATTAAGAGAAAAAAAATTGATAATATATTGACACAAAAAAAAATACGATTAATTTATTAGTCTAAAAGTCATTTCCTCATCTCGGCCCTGCGTCTGAAATTGATAATAATAAAATATATACAATCAAATCTGTTCATATTCTTATAAATTGAATATTACTAAAATATTTGGTAATAAGTATGGATTGTATAGTCAAGTTTTTTTTTGCTAATATGCATACAAAAAAAATATTTAAACTATGTCCCTTGAAATGAAATCATTCCCTCGCCCATTATAAATATTCGATTTGTGGTCACACCATTTGATATTTTTGAACGCAGCCTCTTTTTAAAAATTGGCAATACTGCTAATAATATCAACATGGCGGAATTTCTTAACGGTGGAGTTGCTGCAAAAAAGTATTGGATTTCAATAATTAGAACATTACATTTCCCTGTGTCACTACATCACCGTTTATATTAAAAAGTAAGTCTAATGACTAACTACTTACTGTTTGTATGTTTTAATGACTTTTTTCTTGTTTTGAGGAGTAAAATGCATTCACAAAATGCTAAATCAATTTGAGGTGATGTACTGTTGGTTAGGGTGTCGTTTATGCAAATCCGTCATTCCCTCACGGTCACTCCCTCACTAAATTAGAAAGTGAGTCAATGAAAATTATATGACGGACTGATTCTTGCATATATAACATTGTGGTTTGGGTGTTATTGTTTAACTCCAGGTTGTATGGCACGTATTTTCAATTCTAACAGATATCCCTATATCAGGAATGGGGAAAATGAAGAAGCTAAGTGAAGAAAAAATGAAATTAAAAAAGAAGCATTACGACAGAAAGAGGCGAGAACAAATAAAAACTAATGCTGAGTTTTCAGAAGATTTGCGTGAAAAAGCAAGATTAAAGTATTTAATTAAGAAGTCAAGTTAAGTCAATAGGTTTCAAAAGTGAATAGTGAAGTTTATAGGGAAAAGCGAGTTACATTACAAACAAATTTACAGAGAACAGTTGAAGAAACACCCCCACCACGTCCTGCACTATCTTCACAGCACAGAGCAGAGAGTTTCTCTGCTCTCAATAGACGTAGAATGTTCAAGCGGCGAACTGTTCTGTACGCGAAGATTAAAAGTTTGGAAAATAATGTAAGGAACGCAGTCAAGCTTAGCAAAAAATATAGGAAGAGGTGTTTGAGATTGAAAAATGAAATTGAATACTGACCCAAGCTCTCCAGCAACTAAAGTGTCTTGGCTTTTAGTGAATATACAAGTTCCTGAGGTTGAAAGAAAGAGACTCATTTTCGGAGAAACGGACCTCAAGAATATCTATGAAGATCTTGGAAGTAAAAATATTACAAAATCTTGAAGCTGCAATTAGTACAAAAGATACAAATTGCTAGATAGATCGAAACATTTTTCAAAAACGATACGTACGAAAAGAACTGTACTCGTAAAGTTAGCTCCAAAATGCTGAAGGTTAAGGCTGATGTTCATTTCTTAGAGAAGGATGAAAATACGACGATGTGCCCAGCGAAGAAGGACTATCTTAGCTCTCTAAAGTATAAAACAGATCTCAATACATCTATTAATAAATTGGCTTATGTTTTTTATTGAAATTCAGCATCAAATTGTTGTAAAAATCATTCCCCCATCCTATCAATCATTCCCTCATTTCATAGTTTCTTAAAAGTCATTTTTCTACATGTTATTCACAAAAATATGGAGCACCCTCATTTTCAATGAACCTCGATAAAGTAAAACTTTATATTTCTGTAAAAAAAGGATATATCTTCATTATTTTAAGAAATGCAAAATGAAATTTCTAAATTTGTTCAGAAATACCCATATATACTAAGTGACATATAAATCCGAACACCCAGTTTAAATGGTTTTATTTTAATATAAGTTGGTGAATGAATCTATCTTACTGTAAATAACAAGTGAAAAGATTTTCAGCCTTATCAGTTGGACATTCCGGTTTTTATACTGCTTTTTTTTAATTCACTAATGCTCTCAAAATGAATATTTCAGCCGCAGTAAAGAATCAACGTTGGCAATTTTGGTTCTTGACATCCTTTACGATCGGTTACGATGCCTAGAGTACGGAGACCTGTACGATTTCGTCAACTTAGTGAGTTTGATATGGGCCGTATAGTGGGACTTCGGGAAGCTGGACTTTCTTTTCGGGCAATTGCAGTTAGAGTGCAAAGAAGTGTAGACACTGTGGTTAGGTGTTGTCAGGCATGGCTTCGAGAAGGCCGTACACAAAGAGCAAGGGGCACTGGACGCCGCCGTAGAACAACAGACCGCGAAGATCGCCGCCTAAGATTATTGGACTTGAGGGACCGTTTCTCCACTAGCAGGTCCATTGCAAATGAATGGTTTGCAGAACACGGAAGACCTATTGGCATGCGAAGTGTTTACCGACGAATGAGAAGTTTTGGCTTGTTTTCATACCGGCCACACTGGGTCCTCCCTTTAAATCGAGAACACCAACGTAATCGCCTTGAGTGGTGCAGACAACGGTCACTCTGGGATCAGGAATGGAACAGTATTGTCTTTAGTGACGAGTCTCGATTTTGTTTAGGCATGCACGATGGTCGTGCCAGGGTTAGAAGGCGACGTGGTGAAAGGAGGAATCCACAGTTTTTTGTTGAAGGACATGTTCATCACACTGTTGGAGTTATGGTTTGGGGTGCTATAGCTTATGGTTCCAGGTCACCTTTAATCTTCGTCAGAGGTAACATGAACGCGCAGCTTTATATCCACGAAGTTCTAGAACCCCATCTTTTACCCTATCTTGACACCCTGGCAGATCCAACTTTCCAACAAGATAATGCCCGACCACATGTTGCAAGAGTCACAATAGACTTCTTTCAACATAATGATGTCACATTGTTAGCATGGCCACCAAGATCTCCCGACTTATCCCCAATTGAGCACGTGTGGGATATGATGGGTAGGAGATTGCTCAATTTGCAACGTCCTCCTCAGACTCCAGAAGCACTTCGAGAGGAGTTGGTGGTTGCCTGGAATGAGATACCACAGGAGGACATAGACCACCTGATCAGAAGCATGCCTAGGCGCGTTGGAGAATGCGTAGCACATCAGGGTGCATCCACACATTATTAAAGGTCAAAGGGCTTTAAAGCAGTGCAATCATTTTGAAATTTTTATCATTTACTTATTATGCTTCATTAAGTACTTATACAAAATTTTATTAAAATAAAACCATTTAAACTGGGTGTTCGGATTTATATGTCACTTAGTATACTTCTGAATTTTATCAGTATAAACGAGCACGCCCTTTTTCAATAACGTAAACACCCTTTAGTATTGAAAATTGAAATCTAAAGCTGTCTAGCCAAATTAAAAAAACCTTCAGGTCAGATGTCACAGATAAAAGCCCCGAAGTAAATAACTGGTTTCGATCTACACTCACATACACATACGCCGGCATACAGCAATGTCAGTGGATTAATTCATAGCATGTTCTGTCGATTCGTGGACAAAACGATGTCAGCAGAAGCCCACGTGAATAATTCAGCACGCCACCATATGCCCGTGTTCTGCTTACTTTGCGTCGTAAATGTGAAAAGTTGCTCTGCCGGTAATTAAGCCAAATTTCAGCCTACATGTGCTGAAAATGCAGCGCTGAAAACTTTGCAAAATGGACCATACCGACGGAACTATATGTACACAGTGATAACGATATTTGGACAGTTTTTGTTTGACATGCTTTCATGCTTCTTGATAGTTATTCCTTTGATTAATAGAGAAATAGTCAATCTCTCGTTGTACCCCAAGACATTACATCATTATACAACGAGGGCTTTCTACAGGGTGATTCAGTTTATTGTTGCATAACTTTAAGATTCGATAAAACCTTTAAAATTATGCATAATGTCTATATAAACATGGGTCGAAAAATGCGTGACTTCCGAAATACAGGGTGTTTAAATTTACTTTCTAAAATAGTTTTTTTTAAATATTTCGAACAATATTTGATGTATAACAGTGAAAATTGGTATACAAAGGTTCTTTGGTACGACAAAACGAACCATGGGCATAGTTTTACTGTAGCCGCTAGAGGGCGTTCTCTACTGTACCTGTAGTGTATTAAAATGACCGAAAAATTTTTCTTAGTGCAATTTTTTGCTTTTTGAATAAAAAAAACTGATTCTTCGCACTTTTCAACATAAAAAAGCTCTCTTGTGAATTTTCGTTATAGTTAGCCGTTTATGAGGTATTTCGATTTTCAAGGTTTGATGCATTTTTAATTATTTATGATAAAATAACGTTAAAAAGTCAGTATTTCGATAATTTTTAGAAGTAGGCTGTGCCTGCAAATGTTTTTGAAATTGAAAGCAGAATAAGGTTAAACGTCAGTTAGTTGACAGTTAGTTTTGTTGTCTGTTGAAACTGAAACGTTTTTTTGCAATTGTGAATGCACGAAATTTAGTTTCTTTTACCTGTTTTTTTTTTGTAAGTTTTATAAAAATGCCATTTTTATTTTCCAATCAAGAGTTAGCGGATATTCATTTTGTGTATGGCTTTGTAAATGGAAACGCAGCAGAAGCAGCCAGAGAATACGCACGAAGATTTCCAAACAGACGACATCCAACTCGCTCAGTATTTGTAAGAGTGCATCGCCAAATAATTGAAAATGGTTTTGGAAATCTCCAAAGGGATCAAAACATAAATGTTCGTCAGCGCAGATTTACCCATATGATTCTGCGTGAGTTTGATAGAGATTCGACCACAAGTGTTAGGAGAGTTTCTGGTGCCTTGGGAATTTCAGCAAGCCATGTTCACCGTGTTCTTAGAAATGACCATAGACGTCCTTACCATTTGCAACCTGTGCAAGGACTACAGCCAGGGGACGGAGAAAGAAGAATCACATTTTGTCAGTGGATTCTTGATAGAACTGATAATAATAGGGAGTTTTTAAGTAACGTTTTATGGACCGATGAGTCATGCTTCACTAGACGTGGAGTGGTAAATTTTCATAATCAACATATTTGGTCGTATGAAAATCCGCATGCAGTTCGGGGAATTTAGTGTGAACGTGTGGATTGATATCTACCGTAATCGACTGTTTGGATCCTACCTTTTGCCTGCAAGGTTAAATGCTGCGACCTTCTTGGAATTTTTAAAGGCTGAACATGCAAATATGTGGGATGATGTTATGTTAGATTTAAGAAGATTGGCCTGGTTCCAGCTTGATGGTTGTCCAGCTCATTATTCGAGGATAGTTAGAAACTGGCTGGACGAAAATTATCCAGAAAGATGGATCGGCCGTGGAGGACCAGTCGCCTGGCCTCTACGATCCCCTGACCGAAATCCATTAGATCTCTTTGTGTAAGGATTTCTAAAAGAAAAAGTGTACCAGACTCCCGTAACCACAAGAGATATGCTAATAGACAGCATCAGGAATGCATGTGATGAAATAAGGCCTTATTTGAATAATGCTATATCACGTTCGATCATTCGTAGATGTGAATTGTGTATTGAACAATTGGGTTTACATTTCGAGCAACTACTTTAGATTTTGTATGTTTGTCCTAACTATCCAATAGCATTTTAGTTGGTGTTTACAAATTTATGGTAGTGAGTGATACTGTGTGAGAAATAAAGCTGTCTTATATCATACATTCGAACATCTGCATATAATTTTTCAGTGGGATAAAGTTTCGGTTTTTTAAATATCATTTTTAGAATACTTTTTTGAAAAACATCTAAATTATAGATATGTGAAGAACATGCAGCTCCCCATGCTAATATACCATATGTGAGATGAGGCTCAATCAGTGCATGGTATAATGTTCGAAGATATTTTTCTGTCAGTATATTCCCAAGGTATTTTGTAGGATACAAATCTAATTTTCTTTAAAATATAATTGACATGGATGTCCCATTGTAAGTGAGGATCCAAGACCACTCCAAGGTATTTTATGTTGGGCACTCTATTAATTTGCATTTTTTTATCATTAATGTTGAAGGAGAAATTTGTGTAACGTGGCAGATGTTTAGCATAAGATCCAAATAATTTGTGATTAACTGTGTCGAAAGCTTTCTTTAAATCAACAAAAATGCAGATTGAAGAGATTCTGTTATCAATATTTTGATGTATTTGATTTACAATTTTAGTTACTGCGTCCGGTGTAGCCTTCCCTTCAGTAAATCCATATTGATTTTCTCTTAAAATTTTGAATTTTGTGAGGTATCGAATCATTCTAGTAGATAAAACTTTTTCAGAAACCTTTGCTACACTGGATATTATTGATATTGGTCTATAGTTGTTAACATCTGTTTTTGTTCCTGATTTATGTATCGGTATTATATTACCTTTTTTTAAAATTGAGGGATATATGCCAGATTCAAAGCATTTGTTGATTAGGTAAGTGAGTGGTTCTGTTATGTCCTCGGCTATAATTTTCAAATGCTCGCTTTTAATACCATCGAACCCAGGACTTTTCCGATTTTTTAAGGACATAACAGTGGTGTATACTTCACATTGCTCGACTTTATCCAAAATAAATGAGTTCAAAGTTCTTTTTGGAGGCTGAGTATTTTGTACATTTGCTTGTATATTACTTGCTAAATTTTCGCCTATGTCAGTAAAGAATTGTACAAATTCATCGCATATCTGTTGAGTGTTTTTTAATACTGTTCCCGATGTTGTTTTTAACTCAGTGACACACTCTTTAAATTTTGTTTTCCCAGTAATCTCATCAATAGTTGTCCAAAGCCGCTTAGGATCATTTAAGTTATTATTCAATTTAATTATGTAATGTTTTCGTTTGGTTTGCCTTGCAAGCTCTATAAATTTATTTTTATATTGGTTGTAGCAGTCGGTATTCTCTGTAGTTGGCGTTAGTTTCATTACATTATATAGTCTTTCTTTTTCTATTGCCGATGTTATTAATCCTTTGGTAATCCAGGCATTTCTGCTTTTCTCTTTGTGACTAATTATTACTTTATTGGTACTAATATCTATTAGTTTTTTTATTTTCTCTATGAACAGTCCCGTTGCTTTGTCTATATTATTTATAGAGTGTAATTGTTCCCAGGATTCTTGTTTGACATTTGATATTAGTTTTGAATTGTCGACAAAAAATTTGTAATTTTCCTGGTTGTTATTAACGGTAGGGATGTTAGAATGTTTTTCATTTGAAGATATCAGTAAAATAGTGGAGAAGTGGTCAGTAATATCGCTTTCTAGGATTATTGGTATACAAGTAATTTTGTTGGATAGGTCTTTCACAAAGCAGTGATCTATACATGTGCCACAGATGGACCTTGTAGGTAGGTTTATATAGGACAGAAATCCGTTACTTGATAGGATATTCAAGTATTCATTTGTGATGGGATCATGGTCCAAAATATTTATATTGATATCTCCCAAGAAAATATGTTGCTTTAAATGAACTTTATTTTGACTTTGAAAAAAAAATTCGATATTCTTTAAAAACTCGTGGGGTTCTGAACTTGGCGGACGATAAATTGCAGATACCTCAATTTTGTTATGGTTAATTTGGATCATTATGTTTAAAATTTTGATTCCATCGGTGAAAGTGAATGTATCATGATTATATTACAGTTTATTTCTTACAAAAACTATCACCCCATCGTTTTGGTTATAAGTGCCAAAGTTATACAGCGTGTCATATCCCTGCTGATTGAAGCAAGAAATATCAACCACTTGCCACGTTTCAGTTAAAGCCCATTTAAATTCACAAAATTCCAACATGGCCTCCACACCAAAAAACAAAGTTGGTCATGGAAACTTGTAGATGAGAATAAGTAACAATGACGACATGCAATTTATTTTGACATCCTATCTCAAATAAAGGCGGGCAAAGATTAAAGTGATTTTGTGATAAATCTGGTATGCGTCACGAATGTCTATCTGATAATTCCAAGACCTCTTTAAGTGATATTGAAAAACTAAGGCTTGGCAACATAAATATATGATGCATTATATATTTCTGGAATCAGAATTAAAAACTTTATTCATTTGTGCAAAAATCCGATATGGCGTCCATAAGAAAAAATAAAGTCGACAAGATAGGACAAGAGACGAAACGTCATATTGAAATTCGTATTTTTCCTTGTCCCTCCGGAAGGGCTTAGAATTTAGAAACTTTCTAAACGGCATTTTGTTGATTGCTTAAATAGGGGAGACCTTGGCTAGTTGTCACAATTTTCAGTAATTATTTTTTTTATTCGATCTGAAGCGTTATATGCACATATTTGGTGTATAACTAATATGGTTTACCCTTTGGGAACACTCTGTAAAATCGATAAGGCTGTAAAATAATTCACAATATTAAATTAAAATGTTTCAACATACAGAAACAAATGTGACAACTTGTCCCTTGCTGGGGCTGGATGTCACATTGCTTGGGGTTGGTTGTAACGTGTATTTCAGATCATTAATAATTTATATCATACTTTTAAACATATTTATTATTACAAATAAGACATATTGATTTGGTATTTAGATACCAAATCTTTATGAGAAAAAAGCAGAAGAGTTTTTTTTACAATTAGTCACTATCGCAGTTATGACATATGTAAAGTTTGCGTCCATCAGTGCACGCATCATGAGACCAACCATTACACGATGAGCATTTCACCCATTCTTCATTTGACGCGCTGTTAAAAAATGACTCAAGACAAATCAAGCAACAACATTCTTCTCCATCAGTTTAATTATCTGAACAGGACTTTTTCTGAATCAAAACGTCCCTTTTCACTGTTTCCCTGTTCCTCTTTTTCTTGTTCGAGCATTTATTTTTCTCTTTCTCTAATTCGCCTTTTACTGGAGTGTCAGTGAGTATTGCAGTCCCTCGTTTACGACGGGAAACTCGATTCATTTTTCTTGCCGATGCCTTTGGATAAGGTCTTAAATTCTCTGGAAATACTGCAATTTCCCGTATGCAGCCATACTAAACTACTACAGCAGGGATCATCAAAACTAGTTTGACTAGCTGTTTTGCCTCTCGTATATTATCTATTGCTTCCTGCGTGTTAATATTTATCAGACTTACAGTTTCATCTTCGTTCAAGATGGTTGGATTTGGCTCAACTTCCTTTTCGTTTAAGGTTTCCGGATTTGGTCCAGTTATTGCTTCGTTCAAGATACCCGGATCTGGCCTATCAGTGACAGAGCCTGCAAGAAAGTCATCATCCGTGAAAATATCTCTGTTGTAAAGAAACATACCAGACACCCGAAATCCAGACTGTATATTTTTGGGAGTAAATGCGAGGGGGTATGCAATAGAGACCACTGAAGGTATGTCGTATATAGTCATGGTCTTACCGGGATTATTTAAAACCCAAGCATCGCAGGAAGTATTCA
The DNA here is from genome assembly GCA_963669975.1 of Acanthoscelides obtectus. NCBI lineage: Eukaryota > Metazoa > Arthropoda > Insecta > Coleoptera > Chrysomelidae > Acanthoscelides > Acanthoscelides obtectus. The sequence goes on from CAVLJG010000010.1 coordinate 14,272,392, forward strand.
CATATTTCTTAAAAAGGCCGAAAACGCGGTCAAGAGGTTGAAGTTTATATGAACAGTGAGGGTAAAAAGAGAGCATGACAATGCCATTTGCTTTGGCAAAATTCAGTCCTTCTATACTCAGATGTGATCCATGGTTATCTAGTAAAAGCAGGCACGGTCTTTCAACAGTACTTTTCACATGAAGGTGAAAAAATCTAAGAAACTCCAAGAAATGTGACTCTTTCATCCAACCTGATGGGTTTGCTGAACCTTGTGAGCCAGGAGGAGCCGAATTTAAAAAATGTCGTTTGAAATGTACCCGTGGAAAAATGAAAAACAGGAGGTATGGAATTTCCAACAGTTGATTCTGCACTTGCTAAAGTAACAAGAGTTCCTCTTTCTGATGAAACTATCGAACCAACCTCTTCTGGCAACAACGCCGTCGGGTCTTTGGACAGTTGTAATCCCAGGCTCATCATGTTCCACATTTCGTGAGGCTCAAATTTATATTTTACCATAACTGAAGCTAAATTATCAAAAAATGTGTTGACGTCCGTTTTATTGAAACTACTTTCTCTTGCTAAACTAGTTGCTTCCGGTTTGCGAATAGACAGTACAGGATGACGTTTCAGAAACGCACTGAAGCAGTCAGGACCAGCTATTTTATGGATCTTCTAATTTTCCGGAATTTTCAAGGAAATAGTATTAGAAAATTTATATGCCAGTCCACGTACTTCCTTGGGTGATAATCCAAAATAAATATCAGATGCTTTGAGTACATATTCCACTAGATGATTTTCAAGGTCAGGCTCAAATACTAAATGATTTTTAATGTAGCCAACTGAAATTGACGGCGCAACAACTCGATCATCAAGTAATTCAGACTCTGGAATTTTCTTACAGTATCTTGCTAACGTACAGTAATTTACATTGAAGTCAGCTTCCGCTTTGCTTATTGAGGATCCTATTCTCACTAACCTAGCAGCTCTTAAAAGTACGTCAGGCGGCGCTTTGCCCTTCTCAGTCTTCCTTTTGAAATTTCGAACCATGCTTATGTAACCTGAAAATATTATACATATAGGTACGTAGAATGATGCGCAAAGCTAATCGTCTAGTGTGGGGGTTGGTTGTCCCATGTGACAAGAGGCCCCCGCTAATTTGAGACAACCTGCCCCACTAGATAATTAATTTTTAAGGTTAGATAGCGTCACTAAATTAACAAATTCAATGTCAATACTTACGTTAAGTCGTATTAGGATTATCGAAGAGCAAAATAAATTCAACAGTTCTTTTTATTATCAAATGTAGTCTTGAAAACACAAATTATGTGGCAAACGAAAAATTTACTCAGGTTAGGCGATTTGTTTATTTTTGTGCGTGCGACCTGAATCTATCAACGACAACTTTCGTACTGAATCCAAGTCGTCGCTTGAATGCAGAAGTATTCTAAGTCACAAAATGCAAATCTTACAGGAGAGCTATTTTTCGTGTTTGTGTTTTGCCTAACATTAATGAGAAATTTTGGACATGGAATGTTTTACCGGAAAAAAAGTATGACAAGTCCGTGAAAGTCGACTCATATTTTTTGCTGACATTGGACTTACAGTAATTCTGTAAGTGATTATCTGCTCCAGTCATAGTTCTGCATCAAAATGACGCGCCTCAAGCTGTTACGCCTAATATCGTTCAAGACCAGTGGTGGGGGAACTCTTGCGCAGGGACTTACAATACCTCTGCATGACTATGACCTACAATGTCGTGTTAAAATCTGAAACATGAAGAATTTGGACATAAAATAGTTCTGCATTTAGGCGACGAAGTGTTCTGCGCGGACGCAGAAACGATGTGTAGCGCGCCCGCTAACTACATCTTGCGGAGCTGCTGAGATTTAACAATCATTGTGACAACCAACCCATGTGACAACTAGCCCCGGTCTCCCCAACGCAATTTTGCCCCCATTCAAGCCACTTCGTATCTCTTACCGTGTCCGGGATCGCAATGGTGAATCGAATTTGAAACATCCGGTATGTTAACGTAACGAATGAAAATTTGCTTACGTTATTTTCAAGGTTTTCTGAAGAGTTATACTCCATCAAGCCATTAGACTACTCTTTGCTGCCCTCATTAAAATGTCGTCGCAGTTCCACTTCCAACTTAATTCTTCATATACTGTTCCGATTACAAAACCCTATTACAAGAATTATGCAAAGCACTCAAAACGAATGCATGCAGCCCCATCTTCACAGCGATTTAATTAAGGCGATGTTTGGCATTTCTCCACACACCGTTTTTCCATCCATCAATTTGCAGTAATATCCTTACATCATGATGATACCCCAGTGACTCGGGGCTATGTTTCATTATCTTCGAACTCTGATGGACTCGGCAGTTGATGATTCTCAAAAGGTATTATTCCTTATTCGCACCCTAGTTCTCAATATTTGAAGTGAAAACCATTTTTGATATTGTCGAAAAATTACTGCACAGTTCATACCCAGAAAGCAAAGAAAAAAGAAGCTTACAAAATATCCCTTACGACCGTTTATCTCAATGTCATATATCTGACTACTTTGCAAATGCTTATTTGAGGACTGTTGTTAACAGTAAAACAAAACATCTTAGTGGGTTACGTTAACAAAGTTTGTAAGTCAAACTATTCTGACATTAGGTATATGATTTTTGTTTCAATAGTGTCAAGAATTTTGATAGAAATGGATGGCGTCCACCAAAATTCATCAACACATAGGACAGGCAATAATAAGCATGTGGAAGGGGCTCGTATATATACCAAAGTTTTGAGACAAAAGAAATATTAGGTCTCAAAACAGGCAAACTATTATAAAGCTTCGGTCCTAGGTATTGGAATAATCTCTGTATTGGCATTGACATGAGGCTTTGGTAAGCATGCTCTTATTTTATGGCAGGTATCATAGTCATACTCAGTTCGGAGTAACTTATGTTTTAGTTGGTGCTGCTTCATGATGATCTGGATGAAGCATTGTTGTGGAATATCATGCACTGCAATTTCGGTATATAGTGGTTCTGTTGGGTACGTTGTTGGCTTATTATATATTACCTTTAGAATGCACTTTGGTATTGTCTCGAGATTTTTCATGTGTGTCTTACACGCTGTTCCCCACGCGATCACGCCATACCTCAAATGTCTCATAATGTGTGGTGAAACGTCAGCGAATAAGTAAAAAAAATAAATGATTAAGTACTCACTGTTCAGTTGGATTGAAATTCCAAGTACGGCGCTGTCGTGCAAAATCCGTAATTACATCGTAGTCGTACGACATAAATTGTACGCTGGCGCTGGAGCTGCATGATTCAATCTCCCAGGTCATAACATATGGTGTTGTACTAAGACTATGTGAGTCAGTATTCAAATCAGGCGTCGCATGGTTAACCTAGTTTATAAGCAAACCGCATTTTAAAAACCAGAATTGGCACATTTCTAGAGCAAGAACGTTTTTATTGTTATTTCTTTCCATCAGTGCTGCTTATGCTTGTTTATATCATGCAGAAACCGTCTGGTTCAACATAGTTGAAAGCCTTGACAAGCCAAATGAAGAGTGAGTATTTTATACCTATTAAGCCAAAGATATTACTTTTTCCATCGCGTGTGTGGCGATTTAATTTCCCCCCATATGCGCTTCCGGCCAAAAGCTTGACCATGACACCTATAGGTCATATGAACGGCTCAAACAAACATGAACGGGAAATCGTGTACTTACAGTATATTCAGATAAGAGATAGACCGGACATAAACAAGACCACGTGCTCATCGAACGCTGTAACATTCGGCAGGGACGTATTAAGAGTCACGCAGTACATATTTTAGATAGTAGATGCTGCTTTGCGTAACTTTGTAGTAAATTAGCACAATTCGATGTGTATACGATTGGTGATGGATATAGGATCATGTGGGGGTGGGGTAAGAAATATATAATGATGTAAATATACATAAGGGTTTCAAAATTTTCGCTTCGATTTCCAGCTTCGGATGCCGCCTGATGTTTGGTGAAATACAGTCGAATATAATCTCAAAATGGCGTTTAAATTAGCCTAAATTAAAAATAATCGTATATCTCTTAAAATTGCTTTTAGAATATTGATTAGTATATTTTTTGATTTCTAGGTAAAACGTTCAAAACGTAAAAAAATGTGCATGGTTGAACATTGTCAGAAAGTAGATTCTTGAATAGGTTTTGCCAAAATGGGTTCAAAAATGTCAATAATTAATTAAAAAATACAGTAGCTTTATAATTACTTATAACTTACCGAATTTGATGAACGACATCTTTTATTGGAAAGATGAGCTTTCATCATCGCTACTGCCTGAAGCACCAACGTCAATAATGAATGGCTCGACTTGTTCCTCTAAAATATTGTCCAGTTCCCACATTCTCTTTTCAACTTTGTCTTTCACGTGCTTAATACAGTTTTCCCATTTTTGCGCTGTTATTAATTCTACTGCTTCTTTGAAAAGTCCTTTGAGGTCACAAAATTTAAAAGTTGTATTGTGCTTAGCTATATAATTTTTAACCTCTGCCCATATGAGCTCAATGGGATTGAGCTCGCAATGGTATGGAGGTAAACGGAGCACAGTTTTATTTTGACTTGCTGCCATTTCGTCAATGGCGTATTTTTGATATTCCGCCTTGTGATCCTTGACAATTCTTAATAATTGTACTTTCAGCATTGCTTCTTCAAAGTTGATATTTTTCGATTGAACATCAACTTTCCTTGAAGCCGTTGTTGGGACCTTCTCCATTCTTCGAGAATGATAAGGCGCATTATCCTACACAATTACTGCGTTTTCCTCTAAGTTCGGTAAAATTTTTGAAAACCACTGTTCAAACGATTCGGCATTCATTTCCTCGTGGTAATCTCCAGTTTTCTTAGACTCAAAGCACCACAGACTGTCAACAACAAATCCATCCTCACTGCCAATGTGGCAGATAATGAGCCTTTTCCCTTTACCTGGAAATCGAAGTACTAACTGGTGTAGATTTATTTCAATAAGCGAACCTTTTTCAAATGTTTTCATCACATTCAGCGAAAGAACATTGAGACATGAGTATCAGATTGCTATAATTGGGATTATTTAGTCATATTGAAAGAAAGAATATTGAACGTCGTATGATTACTCAGCGCTTCACAATTTAATTTAAAGTTATAAACCTTTAAAAAATGACTGATCAGGAACCTGAAATACGCGCAAATATTAGTATTAACAAATTATAACTTTATAAAGCTTAAAGTATGAATTAAAATGATTAGAAATATTAGGAACGGTCAATATAAAACTTAGTAACTTTTTTTAAGTTTATAATATTCGACATATTTTAAGATTATATTAAAAAATTATTGAAATATCGAAAACACATAAAAACATGGCTTAAAAAAGTTCTAACAAATGAAAATGACAATAAAACATCCACGCATTTTATCGAAAGTTATAAAAGTTTTGTTACTTGTAATATGTTTTATCTGCCCCCTGGAATTAATGTTTAGAACCTTGTTCCCAAAATTTGAAAAACATCCGATTGTTGTCTATTACTCCTATTTACCTGCTGGATTTTTTAATCCGGTGGACAGTCCATCTAGAAAGGCCCTCCTGGATGAAGTTACAGAATCATCAACCCATACTTTACTTGTAGTGTGTCCTGCGTTTACCCACGTTTCATCAAGGTAATAAATCTTCCTGTTTTGATTTCTATATTTCCCAATTTTTGTTAAATAATCCCTCCTCCATAGCACAATTTCTTCTCTATCCAGTAGTAAACTATTACGACCCCGTTTTTTCCATTTGAAATTTAAATGCTTCAGTAACGCATGGAAAGTTGATCGTTTGGCAACGTTGTATCTCCATTTACCTCCTGCAGTACTTTATCTATAGTAGGTATTTCATTCCTAAAGAAGAATTCATGCACTTTCCTCCTAATCGCATGCTTATCAGCTTCATCCAATGATTTAACAATACTTTTGCGATGTTTACTGGTCATTGGCTCAGAAAAGGTGTGATTTTTTTTGTATTGTCTTAACACATTAAACACTGATGCGCGACACACCCCAACTTTGTGAGAAACCTTCACAACAATTTCTTTGATGGTTGATGCCTCGTTCTCCTCGCGCTCGATCTTATATATATTCAAAATGACCTCTTTCATTTCTGCACTCAGGTGTCTTTTTTTAGAGCGTTTCCTAGGTGGACTACAGGAGTTTACAACTTCATCGGCAGTATCTGTACTACTGGGCATTTTGCGCAAGCAGTTGATAACAATAACAATCAATAACAAGGTATAACAATAACAACGACAAACTCAACAACTTAATAAGATAACAAACGAAAACGTCCAAAGAAATATCAAATTGCAATGATGCACACGACATACGTAACACGTCTGAACCTGAATGTGACTCTGCCTTGATACGACTGCTCTGCCGCTCGGCATAGGCATTTAATTGCGAATTGACCAATGAGGGCTCCTGTTTTACGTCGAGACGGCGGCGTTAGCGTGAAAATCACCCGAACCTTTTGTTACATCCGGTCTATCTCTTATCTGAATATACTGTAGCTTTTTCTTTCCTACGCCTACTGGCGAGGAAGTATTGCACTCGCGAAAATTTTCGAAAAAGAGATATAATAATAATAATAATATTTATTCACTTAATGTACAAAGATAACAAACAATATGAGTAAATAAATATAAAATCAAAACAGGCCCAATAGAAGGCATCGCCTGTACATGGACCAATAATTTAAGTTGAAACTGTAGAATGCAAATGACACAAAAGGACAAAAATTAGCTACAGTAGATTATGTATTTAGTTGATGTTCGTATTTATGAGTTTATGAATTTCAGTCCTAGATATAGAATGTAGCCACTTTTTTAAATTTCTTTTGAAACAATTTCCGAAACGTAAATCTTTTAAGTCTTTAGGTATAATTTCATAAAATTTAGGCGCTAAATAGAGATATGATCGCTGCATTATATATTTATGCGGTTGAGGAACTACTGTGCCACGAATTTTGTACCTGGTATAATGATTATGTTTAATTTTTTGGTCGGTGTTTACAAATTTATGGTAGTGAGTGATACTGTGTAAGAAATAAAGCTGTCTTATATCATACATTCGAACATCTGCGTATAATTTTTCAGTGGGATAAAGTTTCGGTTTTTTAAATATCATTTTTAGAATACTTTTTTGAAAAACATCTAAATTATAGATATGTGAGGAACATGCAGCTCCCCATGCTAATATACCATATGTGAGATGAGGCTCAATCAGTGCATGGTATAATGTTCGAAGATATTTTTCTGTCAATATATTCCCAAGGTATTTAATTTTGTAGGATACAAATCTAACTTTCTTTAAAATATAATTGACATGGATGTCCCATCGTAAGTGAGGATCCAAGACCACTCCAAGGTATTTTATGTTGGGCACTCTATTAATTTGCATTTTTTGATCATTAATATTGAAGGAGAAATTTGAGTAATTTGGCAGATGTCTAGCATAAGATCCAAATGGTAAAAAATGTGTTTTAGAGTAGTTAATGCTTAATTTTCTACTGTTAAACCACTGAATAATTTTGATAAAATCATTTTCAATTACATTTTTCAGATCAGACCAGTCAGTGCCTTCATATAATATTGCAGTATCATCTGCAAAACTAGTTATTTTGCCAACACAATTAATTTGGAAAATATCATTTAAATATATATTGAATAACAGCGGACCTAAGACAGTTCCTTGTGGGACACCACACTTAATATACATTTCTTTACTAAATGATCCTGATATCTGCACAGATTGTGGGCGATTTGACAAATAACTTTCGATCAGTGAGTACGCGTTTCCTCTGAAACCAATTCTCTCCAATGCTTCTAATAATAATTTGTGATTAACTGTGTCGAAAGCTTTCTTTAAATCAACAAAAATGCAGAAATCAACAAAAATGGAGCCGTTCAAGTATTACGTGAGCACTATGGGGGGGCAGGGGGTTCCTTTGCTTTGCTTATTTTGGATGACATGGGGGGTAGGGGAGTCTAGATGATGAATACGTCATCGGTAGTTATTTACTTTTTTACACGAATGGCAACCCTCACATTGTCTTTGCCTGAAAACGAAACGCACCTTCGGGGATTCCCGCAAATAATGCATACGTTTAGTGAACCGAGTAGGGGAATTACCGCTCGGTGGTCACTTGTCTAAATTTCCTCTATCAGTGTATTGTTTCGTTTGGATACTATAGCGAGTAAACGTATTGTAAGCATAGTAAAGCAAGTTAACATTTGTGTTACCATGGATTCCATTAGCCAAAGTTTAATGTTTAAATAAGATGTCGTTTCACATAGACAAATCCAAGTCATACCAAAAATTGTTTGAAAGTTTTAACAAATCTCATACAAGTACGAAAGTACAAAATGTTCAAAAGTTAGTTAACGAAGTGTGGCAAAATTACAAATTACAAGCAAAATCCGACAAGGAAGTAGATATTATTGTATCTAAGAGAATCGAAGAAGAATTGCAAGCGGCGACTAAGAATAAATCCAATCTACTAAATTTTTTTTCTAAGGTGAGTGACGAAATCACTTTAGGTATGTGTGAATACTAGAAATATTAGAAATCGCCAAAAAGTTTCTCTTTACTGATTAGAAAATATTATGGCCTATCTCAAAGTATAGAGGTGATATTCACTATATTATAGATCTATTTCTTATGATTGCGTCCGTCAATTGGTCACAAAGTACAAGATGTTAGTTTTATACATTTATACAGAAAACTAACACCCTGTATAATTGCTCGTTTAAACATATTAGATTTAAAGCCATAGGGTCTTGTATTGACCATATATATTGCCATACTTTGTATTTATGTAGCTTAATAAGAGAATCTTTAGTAGAAGCCATAGAAAGTTTTTAGTTTTAGGCAACCTGTAAACCTGCAGGAAAAACACAAATTATACAGTCAGCTTCAAATATTAAAAAAGAGGAAGAAGATAAAATAAAACCCGGCAATGAATCACAACAGCAAAACCTTCTCAGGAAACTATGAAAAATAAGATTGCTCTACTCGAAAAAAATCTGAATGCTTTGTATTCTGCCAGAGATACTATGCCAAGCGGTGCCGAAGTTGATAAACAGATCATTAAGTTGCGCGAGGAAATAAAAACAGCAAAACAGTCTTTAAACAGGAAGGTTCAAAACGCAGTTGCCCAGAAGAAACACATGGATGGTATGAAAAGAAAGTTCGAAGTTATTTGTCATGAAATTCCAGAAATAAAAAAAGACTATCTCTGAGGGATTCAGTGAGACGTCTTAATCTTGAAAGCAATCAACATTCACTATTGAAAACAATCGCGGATATAGCTTTATTTGGGAGTGCAGCAGATGATAGAAGACGAACGGAATCAATTCGCAGCGTAAAAACTCTTGATGAACCCACACAAGAATTACGTAAAATAGGATTTGACATTAGTCGCAGTGGGACATATCTTCGTTTGATTCTCGGAAAATCTAATTCTGCAGAGGGACAAAGACATATATCGAAAGTCCCTTAAGCTCACTCGGACTCAAACAGATCACCACAAGAGCCACTTAGATAGCAAGTTCGCTAAAACATCAATCCATTATTTAGAGAACATAGCATCCATACTTGGACCAGATCAAGTATTTTTCATATCTCAAGATGATAAAGCTCGAGTCCCTATTGGCGTAAGTGCGGCAAATAAGCAAGCACCTCTTCTAATGCACATGGAATATATACGTAGAATCAAATTGCCTGATCACGATGGGGTAATCGCTGAGCGTCATAAATCTGTTTATGCTGGTATCAAAATCACTTCCAATATGCTAGGACAACCGCAAGCCGTTGGATATTCTGGACCAACATACATCGCTATTCGAAGGGGAAAGCATAGTTCATCTAGCAGTAGATACTCATGCTCAGGATTTCGAGACGCTTCTCGAACTTGAAGAGTTTCGACCATTAGCTAAAACTGACCATGGACTAGTAAAACCAGTGGTAATCATGACGGCTGATGGAGGGCCAGATGAAAATCCACGTTATCAAAAAGTCATAGGGTCTGCTATACAACACTTTAAGTGACATGATCTCGATGCATTGTGTTCAGCTACCAATGCTCCTGGAAGAAGTGCGTATAACAGAGTAGAGCGCAGAATGGCTCCTCTTAGTCGGGAACTGGCTGGTTTGATATTGCCTCATGACCACTTAGGGTCTCATTTGGAAGAACGTGGCGTTACAATTGATGAACATTTAGAAAGATCTGATTTCGAATTTGCAAGAAATGTATTAGCTGAAGTATGGAGTTCAATGCTAGTTGATGGCTATAATGTTAATGCAAAATATGTTGGGGCAGGTGAACAAGATCTTCCTGATTTTCCAGACATTAAATGGTATTCAGAACATGCGCGTGAGAGCCAATACTTGCTTCAAATTGTAAAATGTAGAAATACAGAATGCTGTCGTCCAAGAAGTGGCCTATTTAGATTACTAGACAATAGGTTTCTTCCACCATCTGTAAAAGTAAAACAGACAGTTGATGACTTGGTTTTGGATGAAGGAGGGCAATTTCTTAATCTTCCAGTCAATTTAGCTCTACGCTTAAGTGCTTCACTCAAAGATTTCCTGCAAATGCCCTACGATTATTTTTGTCCGACGGTAAAATTGAGGCTATCAAGACGAACATGCAAAACGTGTGGTCTTTATCATGCTTTCGTCAAGTCACTAAATCGTCACATCGAAAATATCCATAAAAAAGTAAACACGCACACTGATGGGAAAGTTAGAGCTGTAAGAGTCGCTGCTCGTCGTGCTAATGAACTGATGTGCATTATTCAAAATTTGAGCACCATGATGTTAAATGGCTCGATGAGAACGACGTAGACATTCCAAAATCCGATGAAAGCGAGCAGACTCACAACACTGAGCAGCAATCGAAGCAATCCAATATCATCGAAAACTTAGAATCATGGATTCGGGTTTCATGGACTGAAGACTGTTAATTTGAATGTAACATATGTACCAAAAATTTAAAATAAGTTTGTTATGTTAGTAAGATATAATATTGTTGTCCTTTACTCTATCTTGAAGGCCATATCAGTAAAATATAATCTCTATCCTAAATCTATTAAAAAAAACTATACATTAATTGACAAACAATTACGTAAGCATTGGGGGAGGGAGTAAGAGCTTTGCTTACTTTTGCTGACAAGGGGGATGGGGGGTAAATAATTGTAATAAATATTTGAACGGCCCCTATTATGTTTTTTGGATCTTATATAACATGTACATCACGAAAAAGATCGATATCATTCACGTGGGATTGGTCACCGCAACGATCATGTGCGCCGGTAGCAATTCCTCTCGAGGGGAGGAGGAAGGTCATTCAATTTTTTGTTATACAGATTCGTGGTTTTTTTCAGAAGGGCTAACTTGTGCCCAACTGATGACAGCATAGGGTGGGAAGTGCGGAGTCAACTTACCATTTTTTGCAGGTTGTGATACATTTCATGTTACAATAAGTTCTTGCTTCCCCGCTGTCTCCTCTCCGACTGGAGTAAATTTATTGATCTTGCGGCGCATTTTAATCCACTAAAAATGTTTTTCCATTATCTGCATCGATTTCACTCGTATCGGATGCGTTTTAATTGTTGTTTTCCCGTTGACGTCGCCGAAACGGCGCTTGTTTGCTTCACTAAGACCCTTTTTGATCTTCTAGCTATTTTGTTCTACGGCGGACTAGAATGTGCCTATTTGTAGTACATAATAGATTTGTAGTAATATATTGAATGGCAAAAACGGCAAACATCTACGGATGTTTATTAGAATTCAAAAAATGTTATATATCGATTTATCTTGCCATGAACAACAAGTGATAAAATAGTCAGGTTTTTATGTTAGGTTTTTGTGGTGACTGCGAAGAAGAAGAATTCAGTTTTCGTACATTTACGGTGTCAGTTGAATGTTAAATTTCGTGTGGGTTATTGAGAAGCCTTTTGTGACCGTCGGTCAAGGCTTCTGGCTCTGAGAGTCAGATTCGGTAGTACTCGAGCCATCGCTAATCAGTGGTTTGAAGAGCATGGAAGGACGGTTTGTATGCGTTCGTTATATCGCCGAAAACGACAGTTTGGCCTTTTTTCTTATCGCCCACATTGGGTGCTAACTCTCACATCTGAACATCGTCGTAACCATTTACGCTGGAATTCTGGGACCGGGAACGGAATCAGAGGACTTTAGTGACGAATCCTGCTTCCGTCTGGGGACGCAGGATGGATGGGAAGGCGACGTGATGAAAGACGTAACCCACAATTTGACAGAGAGAGTCACGTTCACCAACCCCGTGAGAGTTATGGTTTGGAGTGCTATTGCTTCTGGTAGCAGATCACCACTAATTTTCATCAGAGATTATTTACAAGCTGTTCAAAATCAGGATATAAAAAAGTTTTATAAGACCCTAAAGACCTTCAAAGTGCAATCTCAGAAAGATTCTACAATTCCCGTGAGCTTATCAGATCCGTATAAAATAAATGAGGCATTCATTTCAATTTTCGTGAATAGTGATTTGGGTTGTGCTGATAAAATTGCATATTACCGAGCTAATAAAAATAATTCAAAATTCAAATTTCAATTTACTAAAGTGACTATTGACACCGTTGTTAAAATTATACATAAAATAAAATCAAATTCTAGTGGTTCAGATGGAATAACTTTAAATACGATACTACTATGTATACCTGAGATTGATTTGTACTTAACACATGTTATCAACTGCTGTTTAGAGAAGGGATATTTTCCCAATAAGAGGAAATGCGCCATAGTTGTTTCGCTACCTAAGAGTTCTGATCCTACTAACTATGGTCAACTGAGACCGATCAGTCTACTGCCATTTTTTTCTAAAGTATTGGAACGCGTTGATTACGAGCTGCTCTGCGCCTACTTGCATTCTTACAAAATTATTCCATCTAAACAATCTGGAATTCGAGAAGATCATAATACAGCTTCGGCACTCTGTGATTTAACAGACAATATAACAATGACACTTTTTTTTTTTCTTTAGGACCAAGCCATGCAGCCAGAAATTAGGTTGGTAAGTTGGTAAAATGTCCAGTGTTCAGATGTACAAGTAATACTATATACAATTAAGACCGGCACTACCTCATCAAAAGGTGTCAATGAAAGTTAAAAACGATTTATTTTGAATAAATTATCATAATTGAATCCTAACAATTCTTAATTGTTGTTGTTAACCTAAACTCTCCATAGAAAAACAGAAGACGAAAAGAAGACAAAGGGTAAGGACATGTTTCACGCCAAGGGGTCTATCAAGGCGACTTACACAGAGGAGGACCACGGTAAAGGTAATAATAAGGTGTTCAACAAAGGATCGGCAGCTAAGACCCAAAAATGAGCTAACACAAACGCTTTAGGTTATGCCGTTATTGTGATGTTAAGAAGGTTTGTCTTGTTTCACAATTGTATGCCAGTCTCACAAATGAAGCTAATTAGTTGATCAAATATATGTTTATCATTTGTAGCTAGCAGGTGCATAATATTATAAGGCTGCGAGACATTTAGTTGCAATAGATTGCTTTTAAGTTTAGCAGATTGTTGTCTAAATTTGGAGCAATTAAAGAACATATGCTCGAGATCTGCGATCTCATTGCAGGTGTTGCACATATTACTATTGACCACTTTGATTTTATATAGGTGAGCCGGGTAGCAGGCATGTCCGAAAAACAATGACACTTGATAACCAAAAAAACAGTAGCTCTCATACTTCTTGACTTTACTAAAGCACTTGACACCATTAATCACTCACTTCTTGTGTCTAAATGCAGTTATTATGGATTTTCTGAAAAACCTCTTTCGTTTATTCAAACCTACCTTGAAAATCGGTATCAAAAAGTTCGTCTAAATCAACAGTACTCTACCGAACAAAAAATTTGTTCTGGTGTACCACAGGGATCAGACTTAGGACCCCTATTATTTTCACTAAGTATCTCAGATTTAGAAACAGAGGTAAAATCATGCAGCATACAATTTTTTGCAGACGATACTCAAATTTTCTATTCATTTAGTAGTAATGACTTGGAAACAGCATAACAAAATTAATCAAGATGAAAATGAAATTGAAAAGTTCAGTAGTAGTCATAATCTTCGTTTGAACCCTTTGAAGACAAATATTTTGGTATACGTAAATAGAACAAAAAAGAATACTTTAAAAAAGGACATAGACATACATTTAAAAGGTAATAAATTAGTTCCTGTGGATCATTCGAAGGACCTAGGTATTATAATGGATGATGACTTAAAATCTGTTGTACACGTAAACTATCTAATTTCTCAGTGCTACGCTATTCTCAGAGTTTTATTTGCAAATAAGGCTATATTACATAAATCTGCGAGAAACCAATTGTGTGAATCTTTCTTGTTTTCAAAGATATCGTATTGCTTAGTGGTTTACTATCCCTATTTAGATATTATAACAAGAAATCGTATTCAAAGTATTATGAATACATGTTGCAGACTTGTAAATGGTCTCAGAAAGTATGATCATATGTCGAATGCCATTAATGAACTCAAATGGATGAAAATTGATAAAATGTATAAGTACCAGCTGCTAAATCAGGATCATACGGTTATTTATTCAAAAACACCGTCATATTTAGTGAACAAATTCATCATAGAGGGAATATTCATGGCATTAATATTGGATATAGAGAGACTTTTCACGCCACAGCACATCTCTATTTCAGAATACATATACAGGGTGGCGCATCGAAAACGAAACAGACGCATTTACTGGCAGCTCAGTTTTTTTAAAACGTTCAGACTCGTCGATTTTGTTTTCGAAGGGGACACAAGTTTGGCAAAAAATCACGTTAGCACGTGCAGCCCCCGAAGCGGGGGTGACACCACCCCCAAAATCTTAGATGGAACGGGGGTCGAGTGATATCTTATTTTAAAGGTCTTTCAATTCCCTTTATAATGATGTACTTCAATTCAGTAGTTTTGAAGATTTGTTGATTTAAAGCTTAAATAAAACTAATACATCATCATTAGTGGAGATCAATACATTTGGCAGCAAAGTAATTTAAAAATGAAGAATAAATTGACCTGTTAGGCAAGTCAATGTTGAAAATGGCAACCATGACTCTCCATGCAATAATAAAGATTTTGCTCAAAACGTTGACGCACATTTTGCAATATTTGAGGAGTAATTTGAAGGCACTCATTCACAATTCTTTGTCGCAGGTCTTCTAATGATATTGGCTGAGTAGCATAGATGTTGCTTTTTAAATGACCCCACATAAAGAAATCCAAAGGTGATAAATCTGGCGATCTTGGGGGCCATTAAATGGCACCTCTTCTACCAATCCATCGATCTGGAAACGTCTGATCTGAACATTGTCGAACACGTAATGCGTTATGTGGTGGGGCACCATCCTGTTGGAACATCAACTTATTCGCAATGTACCGGCGATCATTCTGATTTTCAATTATGGCTATTAATGCAGGATCTATGGCGTCTTCCAGTAATTCCAAATACATTTCACCAGTCAAATTTCCCGGTAAGAAAAAAGGACCAACTAAATAATCGTCAAAAATACCAGCCCAAACATTTAATTTTTGTGGTTCCTGTGTATTAACCTCATGATGAATTCTGGGATTAGAATCGGACCAATATTGGCAGTTATGACGATTTATTACGCCATTTAAGAAAAAGGAACATTGGTCGGAAAAGCAAGTGTTGAATAGAAAATGTTCATCGTTTATAATTCGTTCACTCATATCTTCACAAAATTGTAATCGCCGATCAAAATCGTCTTAATTAAGTTCTTGTAGCAGGTGAATTTTATACGGATGAAAACTATGGGCCTTTAGAATCCGTTGGACAGTACGTCGACTAACACCACACACAGTCTCCAATTTGCGGGTACTTAACGTAGGATCTACATAAACTTGCCCTAAAACCCCCACTTCTATTGCTTCGTTCCTTATGGGATCTTCAATGTTCCGTTTTTTATTGGCGACTGACCGAAATTTAGCTACAAATTCTAGAACATATTTTCGATGCACGTTACTGTTCTCATGTCGCTCATTAAATATTTCTTCTGTTCTATTAGCGCACTGATTATTTCCGAAAAATATTTCGATAATTTCAACTCTTTCTGCAGTGGAATATACTGTGGTTAATTTAAGTAATAAAGCGTTACAAGTTATTTTAGCAACAAAATTTGGTCAAATCAATGGCAAACTATGTACTAAATTCCTATTTAAAATAAGTGCGAGATATTTCCTTATCTTTCTTCAAGAAATAATTTTTTTGCCACAAAAAAACGCTATTTTCAACAAAAAAATGATAAACAAACCATGGGCGTAGTGAAGAAAAGCATTTACTTATAAGTTAATTCTTTTAGTCAAATTTCTTCTGAAAGTAGTACAAACTAATCTGATGTACCTATTAAAGTCTACTTTAAGCTTTAAGTCAATAAATCTTCAAAACTACTGAACTGAAGCTCATGTATTTTACATCATTATAAAGGGAATTGAAAGACCTTTAAAATAAGGTATCACTCGACCCCCCTTTCCATTTAAGATTTTAGGGTTGGTGTCACCCCCGCCCAGGGGGCTGCACGTGATTTTCTGCCAAACTTGTGTCCCCATCGAAAACAAAATCGACGGGTCTGAGCGTTTTTCCAAAAAAAATTGAGCTGTCAGTAAATGCGTCTGTTTCGTTTTCAATGCGCCACCCTGTATTTACAATGCGATCAAATCACATAACTATTTAGTCCGCAGTTTAAAAGAAACCAATCCATTAGTCAAATTCAAGAAAAAAGTGAAAGAAGTTCTACTTGATCAGCAGCGAAATCTGTCGTAACCCATAAGTGCCCTCAAATTCTCCTTATGCCTTACTTAGATTATACCTTTTTCTGTCGTTATTGGATACAGGTATTAATTTTCAACAAATTCCGTTTTTTTAAAATCTCTTATTGTTAAGGTGGTTAGATGGTAGAATAGATATATTATCTAAATCTCGCCTCCTGTGAGAGTATTACAAATAAAAGACGTTAATTATTATTATTAATACGAAAGCCCGACGCTATATTCAGGAAGTATCTTATTCCATACCTAAGCACCATCCAGAACCGGATTTTTCAGCAAGACAATGCCAGACCGCATATTACTAGAGCATCGTTAGCCTTAATGGATCAACATCGCATCAACCGTTTACCTTGGCCACCAATATCGCCTGACCTATATCCAATTGAACCTATCTGGGACATGATAAGTCGCAGGCTCTTGAATTTGCACTTAAGATAGCCTGAACGCTACTTCTCAAGTTATTGGAGGTTATAAAATTATCGGACAGACCGACAGACACATAGGCAGATGGAAATGAGCTTAAACACTGTCGCGGCTACAATACTTTCCCGTCAGTAGGCCTGGAAAGTAAAAGAGAAAATGGCCTGCAAATTAATTGAGACTTCACACGAAATCTTGTAATTGAAATCAAAAACATGATAACTTGTCACGCACATATTTGAGATTCGCTAAATATTTAGACCTCATGCTCCTTAATAATTATTAACAGCCAAAAAATATCCTAAATAAAATCAACAAAATATTACTATTTTTAATGTGCTAAAACCGGAATGCAACTTATTTTTTCAATATTAGTTCAAGTTTTAGAGATACGGTAATTATATGTGTTCCTGCTGTGACAGTGTTAATATACTGTAATTCACAAGAATGCACGTGCTACATTTTTATATTCGGCAAGGAAAGATGATGTAATCGGCATGATTGTGTTACGTTATACATACGTGTACATTATATTGTTTTATATTAGCCATTTTTTCCTCAGTTGGCTGACAGCGTTCATGCAAGATGTCTCGAAAGTGTATAAACAATCCAGATCAGTTTTGTTACGTGTGTGGTGATGCGACTTTTGCGTCTCAGAGACGGTCTATTACTCCACTAGTAACAAAGGCATATCAGCTTTATTTCGGTTGTAAACTAGGTGATCAAGACAAACAGTGGGCACCCCACATCTGCTATAATACATGTGCTTCAAGTCTGAGGAGCTGGTTAAATGGCAAAAAACGGTCTATGCGCTTTGCTGTCCCAATGGTTTGGAGAGAGCCTACAAATCATATTAATGATTGTTACTTTTGCATGGTACCTTGTGTTGGACAAGCCACAGGTATGTCCAAGAAAAAAAAATCGGTTATTAACTACCCAAACATACCAGCTGCGATGAGACCTGTGCCTCACAGTGACGAAAATCCTATTCCAAAACCCCCAGAATCCTACACTTGCGAATCAGAAAACGAATCAGATCATGGCGATCGAGTGATTCGTCAGGAATAAGATATGCCATCAACGTCAAGAGATCCTGATTTTATACCGAGCACGTCATGCCACCAACCGCACAAAATAACACAGTCAGAATTAAATGATCTTGTAAGAGATTTAGAACTTCCAAAATGTAAGGCAGAGTTACTTGGATCAAGACTGCAGCAGTGGAACTTGTTAGAAGACGATGTCTCGGTATGTGTTTTTCGTAAACGCCACAAAGACTTAGAACCATTTTTCAATATGGAGAATAACTTGGTTTTCTGCAGTAACATTAACGGCTTACTGGCGGCTTTAAATATAAACTATAACCCAGAAGAATGGAGATTGTTTATAGACAGTTCAACATTGAGTTTAAAGGCAGTGTTATTGCATATTGGAAATATTTTACCATCTCTTCCTGTAGGGTATGCAGTTCACATGAAAGAATCATATGACAATATGAAGTACCTATTGACATGCATAAAATAAGATGAGCACCAATGGCATATTTGTGGCGATTTGAAAGTTGTTGCACTTTTACTTGGGCTGCAGCTAGGCTACACAAAGTTTTGCTGTTTTTTGTGTGAATGGGACAGTCGGGCAAAGGCACTTCATTACACCAGACACAAACTGGCCTGTTCGTCAATTCCTATGCCATTAGTAGATTCGAAAAAAATTTTATTACCACCACTGCATATCAAGTTGGGCCTAATGAAAAACTTTGTCAAGGCATTAGATAGAGATGAGTCAGCTTTTCAATACCCGCGTCAGAAATTCCCAAGACTAAGTGAGGCAAAGGTTAAAGAAGGTATTTTTGTTGGGCCACAGATTCGAAATATTTTGAAAGATACACAGTTTGAAAAGACTTTAACAGGTATTGGAAAAACTGCTTGGAATGATTTCCGTCTGGTGGTCACTAATTTCTTGGGAAATAGAAAAGCTGACAACTATAAAACCCTTGTCAAAAATATGCTGTCATCGTATCAAAAGATGGGCTGTAATATGTCTCTTAAAATACATTTCCTACACTTACACCTGGGCTTTTTTCCTGACAATTGCGGAGCCGTAAGTGATGAGCACGGCGAACGTTATCATCAGGATATTTCAACAATGGAAAAAAGGTACCAGGGAAAGTGGAATCCTTCCATGCTTGCAGACTACTATTGGACTCTTGGTAGAGATGCTCCAGAAACGATCCATAAAAGAACAGCAAAAAGACAGCGCATATAGTGATTCTTATAAGTATATGAATCTTGTTACTTTTTTTAATATATCCTTAAAAATAAAAAGTTTTTTTTCTAAACCGCAACTATTTTTTTTATTTCATTGTCATTTTTGGATTCAGCGCCCCAAAATTAACAAAGAAGTGCACTTTTCCCACAAGATACAATTAAAAGACTAAAATTTGTTGTCCAGTGAACCACTTATTTTCATGAACTGGCAACTGGTGTACATCAAAAATAAAAATCGAATGTTCTTTAGCAACTTTCTGGTAGAATACTGCGTTCCTTGATCTGAGTAGCAGGAAGAGAAAGCTCCCTTATACATCAGAAATTGCGGAGCCCGAAGAGAAAGTTAATCAGCTTGAGAAGGGTCGAACTCTCTAAGGGTTAGTAAGTGAAAGTTGCGCTTAACTAAGAAGACTTCGCTCTAACGTGATCACTCGTCATTATTCAAAATGGAGTTACTGAAGGTATTCAGTAAGGGTTTTGTTGTTTATTAACTTAGGATGTAGGAGCAAAACAAACTTCTAACATGCTTTGATCTAGTTCGGGCTATTATGAACATTAACTGATACACCACAAAGATATTTTACGAGTACATCCCTGAATTTATTAAAAAGTCGCAGTCGCAGTATTCCTCAGTGGAAGGTACATCGAAAAACAACACAATAGGTTCTTTCTCATTATCAAGATAGAGGGAATTGTAAGCTAGGAATTAGGAATAAGGAAAAAACATGAATATTGTTTAAATAATGAAATAGTGAGATAGGATTACTCGCTTGATACACTTAATACATTTTTAAGGTCCAGCATATTTTCACATTAGAACATTAGAAACGAATATCTTGTTGAAAAAGCAATAGATATTTAAAAAAATTCAGTGGCGTACAGAATAATTTTCTTTATTTATCCTTAGGAGATAGGATCGCCCAATTTCTGCGCTACAGGTGTCTCAGGCACGAACATTTTTGTATGAATTGGTTATTAGAGTGTATGTATAAAATTTAAAAATTTAATATCTGAACACAATCCAAAGATCTATTTTTTATCGATTACGAAATTAGAACCTCAACACTGAATCGCATGGTTTTTCTATGAATCTTCGTTTAGTAAATACAGGCTGGCGCATCGAAAACGAAACAGACGCATTTACTGGCAGCTCAGTTTTTTTTGAAAAACGCTCAGACCCGTCGATTTTGTTTTCGAGGGAGACACAAGTGTGGCAAAAAAATCACGTTAGCACGTGCAGCCTCTTGGGCAGGGGTGACACCAACCCTAAAATCTTAAATGGAAAGGGGGGTTGAGTGATACCTTATTTTAAAGGTCATCCAATTCCCTTTATAAAGATGTAAAATACATCACAGTTTTGAAGATTTATTGATTTAAAGCTTAAAATAGACTTTAATAGGTACATTAGATAACCGCCACCCTGTATAATAAATGTGGATGAAAACTTGGAAACTGTATATTCTTATGAATAATTCTTATAACATATACATATTTTTGAACATAGCATAATAGAAAACAACCAGTATAAATTTGTTTAAAAATCAGAATCCTGGAAACAATCGTCTTTTTCGTTTGGTTTGTTATGGGTTGTTTGCTTCAGTCATCAGATGGCGCTGTTAACAATGGTACTAGAAATTATATAAGGGAGTCTTATCTATAGATAGAGATGCAGCTAATAACCAAAGCGTCCTTGGAAAACAAGGAAATTGACATAGCTGCCTTTTTGGACACAGAGGGAGCATTTAACAATGCCTTACCAGAATCCCTTTATGAATCAATCGCCTCCAGGGGTATAAATCCTCTGATATGCGGCTGAATCAGAAGCATGTTGACATGCAGAATCATAACGACACCCTTACAGGGGGAGACACTCAGATTTAGAGGTGCCAGGGGGTGTCCACGGGGAAGAGTGTTATCTCCCCTTTTGTGATCGCTCCTGGTAGATAATCTGATTGACTTTATTCGACTATGGGAGGCCAAGGTTCAAGCATATGCAGACGATCGGGTCGTCCTTGTCAGAAGGAACTCTGGGAAACATATCTCGGGAACGCTCCAGGAGGTGTTAACCGCAATAGCGGATTCGTGCGAAGAGGAAATAAATGTCAACCCCGGTCAGGCATGTATTGTGTAATCAGGTACAAGATACTTGGAAACGTAGTACTCGACTTGCTCAGGAGGTCGGAGGTACTGGGGGCAATATAAATAGGTGTGAGCCACAATAAACCAAAGAGTCTAGCTAATAACCTGTGGTTTACTTATTTCACAAGTCATTGTGACGTAACGAATAACTATGGGTTTCCGAATTCATGAATCGAATTAGAGAACCGTGTCGTTTGCGGCGGGACCAGGTGGTTTAAGTTAAGCCGGCTCAAGGGAAGTTATAAATACTTAATGCGGTTGTTATAAAATCGAATTTGCATAATAAATTCTACCACCTATGACTAACTATTAATAAAATTCAAGAATCCGAATGACCTTTTCAATGGCCGTTCTCTCCGCCAGAAGTCACATATACTACAGAATGAACTTTTTCACCGGACAACGTACGTACATGACCAAACTCAATAATATTTAATTTATTCAAACACCACGCCAATGCATATTCCGCATGCAGATATATAAAAGATAAGGTACATTGTTTATATTAATTTTCCACTTTTTCCATAGATATTACCATGCAGATTGGCGTTCCGGGGTGTTTACACACAGTCATGCAAAGAGTGCGGAACGGACTCATGGTCTACTTATAGTGTCAGATTTTAATTTAGTGCTAAATGCCAGTCGCGTATATAGTTTTACGCTTTTTAGCGTGGACGAAAATAGCCCGAAATTAGATTGCCGTGCTGCTAGCACCAGCGTGTCAGTCAATCTTCCTTTGAATTTTGCATTTTGCTCTTTGTCAGTGAAAGTGTGATTTGTATCGTTCATAAAAAATGCAGTTTTTCATCCAGGAATATACCTGAAAATGTACGTGCCTGTCATTCATCTTTGCAAACTTTAATATACTAAGTGACATATAAATCCGAACACCCAGTTTAGATGGTTTTATTTTAATAAAATTTTGTATAAGTACTTAATGAAGCATAATAAGTAAATGATAAAAATTTCAAAATGATTGCACTGCTTTAAAGCCCTTTGACCTTTAATAATGTGTGGATGTACCCTGATGTGCTACGCATTCTCCAACGCGCCTAGGCATGCTTCTGATCAGGTGGTCAATGTCCTCCTGTTGTATCTCATTCCAGGCAACCACCAACTCCTCTCGAAGTGCTTCTAGAGTCTGAGGAGGACGTTGCAAATTGAGCAATCTCCTACCCATCATATCCCACACGTGCTCAATTGGGGATAAGTCGGGAGATCTTGGTGGCCATGGTAACATTGTGACATCATTATGTTGAAAGAAGTCTATTGTGACTCTTGCAACATGTGGTCGGGCATTATCTTGTTGGAAAGTTGGATCTGCCAGGGTGTCAAGATAGGGTAAAAGATGGGGTTCTAGAACTTCGCGGATATAACGCAGCGCGTTCATGTTACCTCTGAAGATTAAAGGTGACCTGGAACCATAAGCTGTAGCACCCCAAACCATAACTCCAACAGTGTGATGAACATGTCTTTCAACAAAAAACTGTGGATTCCTCGTTTCACCACGTCGCCTTCTAACCCTGGCACGACCATCGTGCATGCCTAAACAAAATCGAGACGCGTCACTAAAGACAATACTGTTCCATTCCTGATCCCAGAGTGACCGTTGTCTGCACCACTCAAGGCGATTACGTCGGTGTTCTCGAGTTAAAGGGAGGACCCAGTGTGGCCGGTATGAAAACAAGCCAAAACTTCTCATTCGTCAGTAAACACTTCGCATGCCAATAGGTCTTCCGTGTTCTGTAAACTATTCATTTGCAATGGACCTGGTAGTGGAGAAACAGTCCCTTAAAGCCAATAATCTTAGGCGGCGATCTTCACGGTCTGTTGTTCTACGGCGGCGTCCAGTGCCCCTTGCGCTTTGCGTACGGCCTTCTCGAAGCCATGCCTGACAGCACCTAACCACAGTGTCTACACTTCTTTGCACTCTAACTGCAATTGCCCGAAAAGAAAGTCCAGCTTCCCGAAGTCCCACTATACGGCCCCTATCAAACTCACTAAGTTGACGAAATCGTACAGGTCTCCGTACTCTAGGCATCGTAACAGATCGTAAAGGATGTCAAGAATCAAAATCTGCCAACGTTGATTCTTTACTGCGGCTGAAATCTTCATTTTTAGAGCGTTAGTGAACTAAAAAAAGCAGTATAAAAACCGGAATGTCCAACTGACAAGGCTGAAAATTTTTTCACTTGTTATTTACATTAAGATAAATACATTCACCAACTTTTATTAAAATAAAACCATTTAAACTGGCTGTTCGGATTTATATGTCACTTAGTATACGATGTAAGACCCGCTCTGAAGATATAAGCTTAGGTTTGTATACCTGGATCTTCGGGGAATCTTTTCTTTTCCAGATCGGTGATGATCTTGATGATCTCCCCATGTGCCACCGTGTTCATGTCTATTCCTCTGCCCCCTCTACGTTTGCGGCGACGGAACGGTTGAGTCGCCGTCGTTTGGCACTCCTCGATCAGGTAGAGGAACACTCGGTCCAAGGTCGCGAACAACTTAAAGATGAGCATCTGCCCACCACACTCAACGGTCGTCCGTCACATGCCGCGCACTATCACACTCACACGTCTGCCGGATGGTTTGGTAGTCCAGTTATGGTCTGGATTATATTTGGAAGATAACTGATTCAAGTAAATATTAATCTAGCTGTTACGAATTTAAGATACGGAATAGAGAAACCTGCATCCAACATCTACAATACATTGTACCAAGTTGCTGGGAGAACCTGTTGAGGCCTGAAATGACATCATAGGTAGAGTACTCGAAAATCCCCCAGGCTTGTCTGGCCGATAAAACCACATGTATTGACAGATCTTCTTGACTGTAGTCAAAAACGTGATCTTCTCCAGTACAAACACAGATATTTGATTTATCTCTCTTCCAGGTGATGGTTTGTTTCTTCTTTTCATTATCACGTTCCTGTGCAGTCTTACTTCAGTGTCCAAGTCATCATTCCGAAGTTTAAGTTGGCACCAGCATAGCCCAGCGCTGGCTGGGGTAGGCATCCTCCTCCTCAAAAAACGACAAGCGAGTATGAGACTATCTGTCATCTCTTAAGGTACTAGATACATCGCCCTAAAAACAGCAATAACCCTCGAAAAAAAGACGCGAAAAACCCACCGATAACTGTTGTCACAACACAAGGTTTAATTGTTATGCAATATTCCACTAAAATGTTGCAACCTTTAAAGGGAACCATGCTGTTTGTTCTGCGAGAAATAATATAAGACAAAACAGTTCGGCCTTGAGATGGTAAAGCAGAACATGTCCGTTTAGTGCCGATTTTGAGATTTCTCCCTTTGTTATAAACCCATATGTATGGGAAACAGGACATGTGGTAAAATTGGAGGAAGTCTGTATACTGCATAGATAGAATAACAGTTGCAAAAGGAAGGTAAGGAAATGAGCTTATATGAAACACCAACAGTTGTCTTTCTAGTTCTTCTGTGAACTGTGACCCAATTTGGTTGAATATCCTTTAGACAGAATAACAGTTGCAAAAGGAAGGTAAGGGAAGGAGCTATATGAAACACCAACAGTTGTCTTTCTAGTTCTTCTGTGAACTGTGACCCTATTTGGTTGAATATCCTTGGAGGAAGGATCTGATTGATATACTTCAACCCAACTAATCGACCATGAGTTTTTTGTCCGCGTTTTTGCTCGTGGATTATTGTTGTGTTAATCTCAAGGCCAAACTGTTGAGTCTTATATTATTTTCTGATAGGACAAACAACATGGTTCGCTTTAGATGTTGAAGTAGTGATTCTCGCGTTTCGGATGCAAAAAATGCAGTTGCGACATTTTAGTAGAAGATTGCACAGCAATTAACCAGTGGGTTGCGTTCTTTTCGGATTGCTGTTGGTGTTTTCTGGGCGATGGACGAGGTTGACGTAGCTGGCACATTGAAAAACGACAGATGGCCGCATACTCGCTTGTACTTATTTTGGGAACGAGAATGTCTACCCCAGATGGTCTTGGGTTATGCTCGTTTTGCATAGTGCCATCTTAAGATTCAGAATTTACTTATTTATTTAGCAAATTAGGGGCATGAAACAGAAAAGAATCTACGAAATAGAGATACACAGTGTAGTTAAATATACTATGTCGTAAGCACTGTTATTTATAATCTACCTATATGAAAATACAATGGTAAAATATTCAATTCGGTAAAGAGAAACATTAAACAGAATTTGGGAACGTAACTTACTAGTGGCCAGGTTTCTGTTTTTTATCAAGTATTAAAACTTTAACATATCACAAGCAAAACTATTAGCAAATTCACCATAGTGGTTCAGATTTCTTCGCATTCATGCCAGTGGGGAGCTTAGCCCAATACTAGTTCTGAAAAACGGAATATTAAAGTATTATACGAGTATGTACAGTGTCTAAGATTCTGTACATTTATATTGATTTTCCATGGAGACCTTGGTGACTGAAACACTTAAAGATCTGTCAATACAAGTGGTATTACTGGTCGGACGAGCCTGGGATATTATCTACGTGAAAACCACAGGATAAGTTTCAAATGTTGCATTAGAGTACTCGAAGATTCAGAACTGGGCACAAGGCCCAAAAACTCGACTATAATGAAGAACTTAATGTCCAGAAATGACGGTTTCGAATTGCTGATACTAAGTCGCAGAAATAATTCAGTTAGTTGAACTAGATCTTTTTGCTTTCCATCCCTGTGACCAATCATAGTCACTAGTAGGTGTTGGTGATAAACAAAGAAAGTAACCCAAGCAAATCATGGTCCCATCAGAAACTCAAGGTCACATTCATAGACCCTCACTGAGGCTTCCTTGGAAACAATGATATCAAATATCTCCTTGAAAACAGTGAAACAATGACGCTTCCTTAAGGAACCTTCAAGGTAGGATTTAAACTTTCTTTTTACGGTAAGCCGTAACAGTTGCCATCACAAGCTATCATTTTTCTTTGCTGACCGTATTTATTTGGGGCGATTTGTTTCTTATGTGTAAGTGTATATTAAATCTCATTCAAATAAAAGCATTTTTACTCGATTTTATTTGTGACTCAGTATACAACAATCGTCTAGAATGGCAAACTCGTAGTGTCTACAATGTAGTTCCTCTGTAGGAGGAGTAAGAAAACTTACAACCCTTAAGACGTGGGTTGAGAAGTAACTGAATTCACTTTCTGTGAATGATTACCAAGAATGCCTTTTTAGGGCGATTAAAACTGTTTGCAGTAACATTGCCCGATATTCGTTATAAACCGCTACTATTCATTTTGCCTATAAAGCTAGATAATGGGTCTATCAGGTATACTTTGATTTAAATTATGAGTACATTTGAATTATCTGCCCTACTTAGCCAGGAAAATACTATACCATGAATCTAACGATGCCATACAAGACACACAAATATGAGACTCCATCAATATATACTAAGTGACATATAAATCCGAACACCCAGTTTAAATGGTTTTATTTTAATAAAATTTTGTATAAGTACTTAATGAAGCATAATAAGTAAATGATTGCACTGCTTTAAAGCCCTTTGACCTTTAATAATGTGTGGATGCACCCTGATGTGCTACGCATTCTCCAACGCGCCTAGGCATGCTTCTGATCAGGTGGTCAATGTCCTCCTGTGGTATCTCATTCCAGGCAACCACCAACTCCTCTCGAAGTGCTCTTAGAGTCTGAGGAGGATGTTGCAAATTGAGCAATCTCCTACCCATCATATCCCAATAAAAGTTGGTGAATGTATTTATCTTACTGTAAATAACAAGTGAAAAAATTTTCAGCCTTATCAGTTGGACATTTCGGTTTTTATACTGCTTTTTTTTAATTCACTAACGCTCTAAAAATGAATATTTCAGCCGCAGTAAAGAATCAACGTTGGCGGATTTTGGTTCTTGACATTCTTTACGATCGGTTACGGAGACCTGTACGATTTCGTCAACTTAGTGAGTTTGCAAAGAGCAAGGGGCACTGGACGCCGCCGTAGAACAACAGACCGTGAAGATCGCCGCCTAAGATTATTGGCCTTAAGGGACCGTTTCTCCACTACCAGGTCCATTGCAAATGAATGGTTCGCAGAACACGGAAGACCTATTGGCATGCGAAGTGTTTACCGACGAATGAGAAGTTTTGGCTTGTTTTCATACCGGCCACACTGGGTCCTCCCTTTAACTCGAGAACACCGACGTAATCGCCTTGAGTGGTGCAGACAACGGTCACTCCGGGATCAGGAATGGAACAGTATTGTCTTTAGTGACGAGTCTCGATTTTGTTTAGGCATGCACGATTGTCGTGCCAGGGTTAGAAGGCAACGTGGTGAAAGGAGGAATCCACAGTTTTTTGTTGAAAGACATATTTATCACACTGTTGGAGTTATGGTTTGGGGTACTATAGCTTATGGTTCCAGATCACACATGAACGCGCAGCGTTATATCCACGAAGTTCTAGAACCCCATCTTTTACCCTATCTTGACACCCTGGCAGATCCAACTTTCCAACAAGATAATGTCCGACCACATGTTGCAAGAGTCACAATAGACTTCTTTCAACATAATGATGTCACATTGTTACCATGGCCACCAAGATCTCCCGACTTATCCCCAATTGAGCACGTGTGGGATACGATGGGTAGGAGGTTGCTCAATTTGCAACGTCCTCCTCAGACTCTAGAAGCACTGTGAGAGGAGTTGGTGGTTGCCTGGAATGAGATACCACAGGAGGACATTGACCACCTGATCAGAAGCATGCCTGGGCGCGTTGGAGAATGCGTAGCACATCAGGGTGCATCCACACATTATTAAAGGTCAAAGGGCTGTAAAGCAGCGCAATCATTTTGAAATTTTTATCATTTACTTATTATGCTCCATTAAGTACTTATACAAAATTTTATTAAAATAAAACTATTTAAACTGGGTGTTCGGATTTATATGTCACTTAGTATATGTTGGTTCGATACATACACTTAGATATGTATATAAACCTTTCCGAGAACTTACCGTCCAAGGCTGTTACTGTCTGCGGTATGCCGACGACATCGTAGTCGTGGTTAAAGGGTGATTTGAAACGACCATTTCCGAATGCTCCCAAGGGGCGATGAACATTGTCGACAGGTGGTGTATGACGGAAAGATTAGCTTTAAGTCCACACAAGACAGCCGTCGCGTCGCTACTTTCACACGAAGCCAGGTTACTAGAAGGCCTCATATCTCACTAGCAGAAAAGGGGTGGGAGAAAGAACCCCCTATACATGGCAAAAACTACTGGTACACAGACAGCTGAAGATAAGCTGGAGCCGTGATTCATGAGACAAGGCCAAACACTGAGATCTACGAGCCCCTTCGCACTTCAGTTGGCCCAACTAATGAAATCTTAGTTTTTTCTTATCAAACACAAATAATAAAAATTTAGCAGGGTGTTATAGGTTTAAAATATTAACAATGAATATTTTGGTAATATATAGTAGAAAACACCAACTTTATCACACCCCAATCAAATTTGCAGCATAAAAATAACACATGTTGCAATTACAGCATATCAACCTATTTTTATTTCAATGCAAAATAAGTTTATAACGCATAGGTGGCTGTGAAAAATAAAAACCATGACAATTGTTTTTATTAATCACAGCTGTCAAAATACGTTTAAAATCGTTTTGGGTAGTTACGGTTTTCAAAATGGGTTGAGGAAAGGTTATTAGTGAGAAAATTCGGTTACTAATAATTAAATTTTTTAATTCTGGGAAATCAAACTCAGAAATTGCAGCTATGTTAGACTTATCGCGGTACAGTGTGAGAAATATTGTTAGAAGATATAACGTAACTGGTTCAGTTAATATTAAGCCACGATATGTGAAAAAAAGTAATATCACAAATGCCGACCGAAGAGCCTTAAGAAGAATAATCGTGAAAAACAGGCTTGCCAATTATTTACAATTAAGTGCTCTGTAGAGTGACGCTGTTGGAAGGAGAATTTCAACTCATAGAGAGGCCCACAAACTGGGATTATCTCCTGCAAGGTAACTTTTCTTATAAAAAAAAGTGAAGTAAAAACCCTAAAGTTGCACAACTTGTTTATAGGCCAAAGAAAAGCCACTATTAACTCCACTGAAAAACAAAAATCGGCTTAGATGGGCTAAAGAACATAGACAATGGACACCTCAACAATGGTGTGCAATACAATGTAGTGATGAGGCCCGATTCGAAGTTTGTGTTGGTGACAGTCGCAGTAGAGTTATTCGCAAAAAAAATGAAGCGTTCCATGTTGACTGTCTGAAGAGAAAAATGAAATTTCCAGCATCCATTATGGTCTGGGGCAGTATGTCATCAAAAGGAGTAGGAAAACTTCATTTTATCGATGAAAATGTGGATACAAACAAATATTTGGTAACTTTAGAAGAATCGCTTTTACCAGTAATGGAAGAATGTTTGACATCCGACGAAGATTTTGTGTTTCATCAAGATGATGCAGCCTATAACATGGATGGAAGAAAATAATGTACCACTTTTGAAATGGGTTTCAAGCAGTCCAGATCTGTCACCTATTGAAACTTTGCGGCACAAGATGAAAAAGGTTCTACGACAACATCCTGCTCGTACAATCACCGAACTGAGACAAAAGCTTCAAGAAATATGGGATTGTTTTACACCAAATTTTTTCCAAAACTTGGTTAACACTATGCCCCAAATAATTTCAGCCGTAATAAAAAAGTAAGGTGATGTTGCCCAATGGTAATCTTTCAATTGTTGCTTTGTTAACTTCGCGCAGTTATTCGCACATTGTTTATTTGTTCAGATGTTCTATTAGTTATAAGTCTAAGTGATTTCAAATATGTATTTTTTACGACTAGAGTGCATCTAAAATGTTTTTGAGAAAATAAATTGTTTTAGAAGTAAATAGTTTCGTCATGTTTAGTTTATAAAGGCATATTTTGGTACAAATCTTGAAGTGGGCCAACTGAAGTACGTATATAAGTCTAAGCAATATCTCCTGACAGAGAGCATGAGGAAGCCCCAGAGCAACTCCTGTGTCACTGCGAAGGCATGGCAAGGCTACGGTTTCAGACAATAGGAATCACAAATCCAATGGCGGAAAGCTACATGCAAGGCCCTATGCCAAGGTTATTAAGTCTGACTAAAGAATCACGACTGGACACAGTGCTTTAAAGAAAGTGTATTTGGGGGTACAATAGATCAATTTGGCTCGCAGTGACGTTAGGCTAGCAAGCCAACCCCTTCCTTTTGTAATCTGTGATCTGTAGTTCGCATACAACTTTCGTCTAAACGTTACTCGTCACCTTATTCTAGTTTCGAAGTTGCTTGTACCTTGATTATAAGGATAGGGAACAATGAATCAGTTATCATCTCACAGATACCATTATCCTTGAGTGTTGGCCTCAACAGTGCAACGCAACATTTACAAAAACAAAATCTCGTGACACCTCTAACCATATTTATATACTCCACTTTAAAATTCCTCAGCCCGCTAGCATTTCAGCTTCCAAAAATATATATTCAGACCAGCACGTGGTTATCACAGATTTCGAACACACCACCTAATTTCACTGGAAACTCCACTGTAAGTTCTGCGTATCGGTAAGTTTCCGAAAGAGCGGTCGCGAAAACGACACGATCTACTTTTCACGAATTTTTTCTTCTTAGATCGCACGAGGAGTATCTCGCACGTCAAGGAGACGAAGCACTACTGCCAGTTTTGCCGATGATATAAATACACAGTGTGCACGTTGCTCCTATGGAGCTATTTTCGTACTTCTGTCGATGTTTTCGTTCACCTTCTTTGCTGACGTTGCAGGAGTTCGTGACAGATACTCTGATGGCCGCGATTAATTTCTGGAGATAATTATTTTTCATTTGTCAGTAGGTAGTTGAATTGAAGTCCCTCTTTTTTAACGAGAAGATCATTGTCATTTACACAAGCTTTTTTTAACTTGACCTGTTTCTTAGATTAGGACAAATCTTGGAACTGAATTTTTAACCAGTCAACTTTAACATTAAACAATCAAGCTGCAATTTTGTATACGCGTTTGGTTCACGTTGCAGTACAAATGACGACCGCAAAATGACAGCTTACATTTTTATAGTCACCCCTATGATATCGGTATCAAATGAAAGGGCTTGATGAGGGAAACACAATAAGCAAAGTGTCGTCATTCTAAATGCTACCCAATTTCACCAACAACAGTCCGTTATTCTCCACCTATAGGGTAACAGACCGTCAGATACGGCAAATGAGCTTCAAGTTCCAATCAACAAATTTTAGCAACCAATAGCTACGAAATGTTGAAAACAAAATACTGTCAAAGTATGAGATGACAACTTGTCATTGAAACATCACCAGCTTATTCAATATTAATGAAATTACAATCAAAATTTTAAGAAATGATTGATTTTTGAATTAAATTCATGTTTTAATTACTATTGTTGATTTTTTATTCATGTTTATATTATTTTCTTCAATTGATATGTGATACTGGGTGTTTTTTCCTATAAACCTCTTGCAGATAGCCATTAAGCACCTACTTGATGACAGGCTCTACCAAAAGATATTACTCGTTTCCAAACATTCATTCATTTACTTGCCGTTCATCAGAACCATTATGGCAACTTAGATTGATATTCCCACAAAGCCATTCAGGTTTTTTGATATCCATACGTCCATAAAGTTGAATATTTTTCGTTGTTCAGGAACTGAACAAACATCCACACTGTATTCACAGCGATTAAGAAATTCCCAAATATATGCCTTAAAGCTACCAGCAAACCTAAAACCTGCAAAACAAACTACAAATTTGCCATATTTTTCTTTTTTCACGAATACACATTCTAGGTTATATTTATATTAGACATTATTTGAATACAGCTGATTATTGCATTTCAAGAAGTGACACATGTGTGGGATCTGTCAACTCTTGGTACCAGTCACAAAACGTATACTCTGAAGGTTTAACTCCATGCTATTCAATAACAACACGTTGACTTGTGTGGTTGTCAGCGGCCATTTTGTGAGGGTGCGACAGGGTTGCTAGATTATGCATGAATATCCCGTTTCACCCTCCTGGTCCCAGGGGAGTAAGTTCCGCCAACTGTTGAAATATATATGTATGTATATATATATATGCTTTATAAGACTATTCGTGACTTTTTTTCCCAAAATCATTGCACAACACTTGAAAAAATGCAAATGAAAATTTAAAATTATTTCCATGACGCCGCAAAATAGCTCCGTCGGTACCTTGGGTTATACATCTTGACAGTAGGGATGTTCGATACGAACCTATATTTAGAAGTATCAATACATTTCACGAGTACCGTCATATTTCGATCCGAACTGTGTCAGAAAGAGTGACTGCCATTTGGCTGCGACATTACCCTGCCAAATCAGACATATCTTTCATCATTTTCAAAGAAATTGTACAAAATATTCAAATTTGTGAAGCTAGCGAGTGTCACTTCATAGTTGTAACCAGACATGCCCAAATATATTTTCATAATAGGAGATCTTTCCCATTCCGGATCGAACAATCTACCAAAGATGCTTATAATCATGATACCTAGTAAATTTTCACGAAAAAAATTCAAAACCAGCAAATGTAAAAGATTCATTTCGCACCCTACACCACGGGACGTGATCGTCGTTAGACTTGGCAACCCTGCGAGTGATAGATAGATATCCCCGCCAGTCAAAAAGGACAAAAAGACAAGCAATAAACATTACTAGTTTTTATGATTTTTGGACTTAAAAGACATTATTTGTGAAACATTTTTCATAATTTTTTGTCTATGTCCATCGTAATTGCATTATGCATCAGGGAGATGTAGGGGTTGACACGTCTTACAGATATTATCTGTGTTTTAGCATGGAGAGGACAATGTTTTTATTGCTTTGAACAAATTCATTAACCCATAAATTAACCCTAGACTGCATAGACAAAAATCGCACCTGTCGTTGCTTACTTGGGGTTACCTGTAACCCCATCTATATATTTCCCAAAAACATGGAAACAAACAAACAATAATAAATAAAGACTTTATATTGTAAAGTAACATTACAAACTACAATAACTACTTTAAACAATCAGTGCACATTTCAACTCTATGTGTATTGCAAACGGCCTTAAAACATTTGGCACATGCAGTTTTTGTCTTCCGATCGTTGGCCCTTGGGCAGACAGTGCAGCGTATTTGTTTCTGTAGTTTAGTTGGAGGTTGATCAACTGTCTTCTCTAGTTCTATGCCTAGAATATTTTTTATGGAAGATGTTAAACTTCGGGGTAGAGGTTTTGTTAAACGCCCGCTCCATATGGGGTCTTGAAAGTTGCAACCCAAGTTCGAATAAATATTTTCTTCTGACGCTTTCTTGTCTGTCCTGCTTAGCAATTTGGAAAATTATATTAGAGTTAACCCCTGCTTGGTCCAGCATTCCATAAAAAAAGCGCAGTGGCCATCTACGTGTTTTGCGAGAAACGGAACTAGCATGAACCATTTGGTCGAAGGTGTCGACTCCTCCTTTGGTTGAATTGTAAAAATTTATAATCTCGGGCTTCAGATTTTCATCTACTACTTTACCAGTATGCATTGTACATAGTAAAAGTACTGATTTAGATTTTTTAGGAGTAAACGATACTAAAGTTTTTTCATTATCGAATGCAAATTGGGATGTATTCACGTCTTTTTTTTGTTTGGAAGAAAAGATGGGGGAACTTCCCTTTTGTTTTTACGAAGAGTTCCCACAACTGTTAAATTAAAATCCGAAAGCATTTTGTCGGCTAATGGAACAGAAGTGAACCACTTATCCATTGTTAAGTTACGTCCTGTTCCGTGAATAGACTCTGATAACTTTTTTACATAGTAATCTGGGAGCGGTTCTTTATTTGGCCGGTGCTCTTTGCCAATATATGGTATAGCAGATATCATATAAAAAGTGCGTGAATCGCACATTGTAACAATCTTTAGACCATATTTATCTGGTTTTGAGGAAATGTAGACTCTAAAGGGACAATTGCCGCGAAATCCTAGTAACTGTTCATCAACCGTGCAGTAACTATGAGGCGTATAGTGTTGAGTACATCGAGATATAAAAATCTCCCATAAATTGCGAATACGTGAAAATTTATCGTCGCGGTTTCTTACTGTCTTATCGTCAAATCTGAGACATGAAATAAGAAATCTAAATCTTGTTTCACTTATAATACATCGATATATCTCTGGTCCATTGTTTGACCACATTTCAGCAGTAGTTAAGTGATTGTCTTTACGGCATCCTGATATATAAAGCAGACCTATTAAGGCTAAAATTTCCGTGTCATCTGTGTTATTTATATATCCACAATCTTGACTGTAGTTGCTTTTTTGTCTCCCAATCTCCATATTGGTATACAAAACAATCTTGTTTATTACATCATCGCTGACGAACAACTTCCATGCTTCTAACTCTGTTGATACATTTTTGGCAATACCCTTCGGGCCAGCAACACGTACAACTATATTTCGCCGAGGCGTGCGAGTTCGATATTGAGGCTCGGAGCTCCAAACGTGCCCATGTTTCCTCTTATTACCTTCCTTGTAATCTCAACTTGATCTGCCGTTGCTTCTTCTTCGCTGCCCTCATCCAAAACGGTAGAATCACTTTCAGACTGAACTGACACATTATCTTCGTAATCGGAGCCACCATTATCAGAATCACACTCATTTTCAAGTTCATCATTCCATCGCAAAAGCGTCTCCTCAAATTTGGGATCACCCGGTCGCACAGCCATCTAAAAATAACGCTACTTGTCAATAATGCAATAAAACTTTAACAAACGGTCCTGCTTACCTGGGGTTACGCGCCACCCCACAACTCACAATATCAAAAAACGCCTTAACTGAGTAAACACCTATAACGCAACAGAGCGTGACCTCACATGAACATACCAGAAATCTCGGCGTTGCCAACTCCTCGGTAAGGAAATGATTAAAGAATAAAATTTTGCTGGGGTTACCGGTAACCCCACTAAGCATTCTAGGGTTAATAAATAATCAGTATTATGACGTAAAGGAAGATGAGGAATTGGATGGAATGTATTTTATAGTCTATTTTCTTGAAATCACTAATATTCAGAGACCTTTGACAGCTTCTGTCAAATTGCATTGCGATAAGGTATTTTCCCATTGGTCCGTAATATTAATGGGCTTTATTCCAAATCCAATATGACAGTCACCGCTAAATGGCGATTCATAATTTCGATGATCACCGCTATAGTCAAGTCATATTAGACGAAAATACCCCTGGCTTGTGAAATAATTGTAAAGTCTGGTTTTATTGCTGCGAGTTATTCAAGGGGGTATTCGAAACATGGACGCATAAAATGGGTACACCAATTTTTGTGGGAAAACTTTTTATTCGACAACAAAAAATGAGAAAACGTGTGTTTTTTTTTTTCGGGATTTGATTGAAAGTGTTGGCAGGAAGAAAAAAACCCTTCATATAAGATTTTTAGGTATTTATGAGACCTACAAAATGAGACCACACGTAAAAAGATCCGACTAATAGCAAAAAAGTATTATGGCCGAAAAACGAGGCAAAATGCAGGTTTCGGCACTTGTTGGCAATGCGACGATAATTTCACGCGAGGTTGTTAGTTAGCCACCCTGTACAAATGAACTCCCCATACAACTTCGCTGTTTGAACTTGGACAATCGTTACAATCGTCATAATATGCTTAAATCGTTGCTGAATAGCGTGTCTGCTATCTAATACAGGTAGAAACATTGTTTTCATGCTGGAAGTGGTGAGTAATTACATGTAGAGTTGCTTTTTTAGTAGAATCCTTGAAATACAGGGTCCTACGATAT
Source organism: Acanthoscelides obtectus (assembly GCA_963669975.1). Classification (NCBI taxonomy): domain Eukaryota; kingdom Metazoa; phylum Arthropoda; class Insecta; order Coleoptera; family Chrysomelidae; genus Acanthoscelides; species Acanthoscelides obtectus. Next base: position 14,308,975 of record CAVLJG010000010.1, read on the forward strand.
ATAGAAAATATGACGTCCCTTTTACAGATTATATTTTTATTATTATTATTATACATAATAGAGGAGGTGAGCAGAAGATGTATCAAATACTCGGTTAGACAAAAAAATTGGCGAGGTGAAGCTCGAAACTTCTCCTTGAAAAGCGAGGTTATGTCAGTGCCGAAGAAACCATACAAATCTATGTACGAGCCCCTTCCCACTTCTGTTGGCCCACTTCAAGATTTGTACCAAAATATGCCTTTATAAACTAAACATGACGAAACTATTTACTTTTAAAGCAATTTATTCTCTCAAAAACATTTTGGATACACTCTAGTTGTAATTTTTGTAATCATTTCTTTGGTTTTAATGCTATGTTCATGTTGTCAGTTGTTGCTGTTCATTACCCCTAATGTATACTAAGTGACATATAAATCCGAACACCCAGTTTAAATGGTTTTATTTTAATAAAATTTTGTATAAGTACTTAATGAAGCATAATAAGTAAATGATAAAAAATTCAAAATGATTGCACTGCTTTAAAGCTCTTTGACCTTTAATAATGTGTGGATGCACCCTGATGTGCTACGCATTCTCCAACGCGCCTAGGCATGCTTCTGATCAGGTGGTCAATGTCCTCCTGGGGTATCTCATTCCAGGCAACCACCAACTCCTCTCGAAGTGCTTCTAGAGTCTGAGGAGGACGTTGCAAATAGAGCAATCTCCTACCCATCATATCCCACACGTGCTCAATTGGGGATAAGTCGGGAGATCTTGGTGTCCATGGTAATAATGTGATATCATTATGTTGAAAGAAGTCTATTGTGACTCTTGCAACATGTGGTCGGGCATTATCTTGTTGGAAAGTTGGATCTGCCAGGGTGTCAAGATAGGGTAAAAGATGGGGTTCTAGAACTTCGTGGATATAACGCTGCGCGTTCATGTTACCTCTGATGAAGATTAAAGGCTGGAACCATAAGCTATATCACCCCAAACCATAACTCCAACAGTGTGATGAACATGTCTTTCAACAAAAAACTGTGGATTCCTCCTTTCACCACGTCGCCTTCTAACCCTGGCACGACCATCGTGCATGCCTAAACAAAATCGAGACTCGTCACTAAAGACAATACTGTTCCATTCCTGATCCCAGAGTGACCGTTGTTTGCACCACTCAAGGCGATTACGTCGGTGTTCTCGAGTTAAAGGGAGGACCCAGTGTGGCCGGTATGAAAACAAGCCAAAACTTCTCATTCGTCGGTAAACACTTCGCATGCCAATAGGTCTTCCGTGTTCTGCAAACCATTCATTTGCAATGGACCTGGTAGTGGAGAAACGGTCCCTTAAGGTCAATAATCTTAGGCGGCGATCTTCACGGTCTGTTGTTCTACGGCGGCGTCCAGTGCCCCTTGCTCTTTGCGTACGGCCTTCTCGAAGCCATGCTTGACAACATCTAACCACAGTGTCTACACTTGTTTGCACTCTAACTGCAATTGCCCGAAAAGAAAGTCCAGCTTCCCGAAGTCCCACTATACGGCCCCTATCAAACTCACTAAGTTGACGAAATCGTACAGGTCTCCGTACTGTAGGCACCGTAACCGATCGTAAAGGATATCAAGAACCAAAATCCGCCAACGTTGATTGTTTACTGCGGCCGAAATATTAATTTTTAGAGCGTTAGTGAATTAAAAAAAAGCAGTATAAAAACCGGAATGTCCAACTGATAAGGCTGAAAATTTTTTCACTTGTTATTTACAGTAAGATAAATACATTCACCAACTTTAATTAAAATAAAACCATTTAAACTGGGTGTTCGGATTTATATGTTACTTAGTATATTTGATTTTCCAATTAAATTAATAATAATTTTGCAAGTTAGACAATAGAACGGTTTTTATTTTTTTACTCAAAAATGGCGCATCAAACAAAAACATTTCAAGACGAATCATTTGGTTTAAATTGAACGGGGAATTTAAAAATAATTTTTATTTGTCAAAAAACCATTGGCGTACCATTTTTTTCTTAAAAATTGTCGAAGTGAATACCCGTACGCACGCCACTGTTAAAGCTAAAAATTGTTTTTGCATTGAAAAATATGCAACCTTATCAAATTTCAATACGTACTAAATATCAGTGAAATACCTGAAGCGGTTCTGAAAATATTAATTAATTTCCATTTTTTCCTAAAACTTCAACACTCCGAGTTTTTGTAAGTAAACATTTTTGGACCATAGTTTATAAATCAAACTAACATTTATTTTTCATGTAGATTCACACCCTTAAATATTCGTATATCATTTAAAGTATAAAGATTAATAGTGTTGCTGGTCCAAGAATATTTGAAAACAGATGGAAGGTCGTGTACGTACGTAAAAAATGCGCTTTTAAATAGTCGATGTATGAGAAAATAAATAAAATGCTAGGAGAGCGATATCCATTTTTCATCTCTGAGAGTTATACGCATATGTGACGGTATTGACAAGAAGCTCGGAATATTTTCTCCTGACTTTCCTAAAATAACATGGCGCGGTTCGTTTGGACGGGCTATTTTTCAGCAGCCTCGGAAGTATATTTCGTTGAAAGGTGGCTCAAAAATTCTTTAACAAAGTTGTGACTGAGAAAATAATTCGAACATCTTTTACAGATTATTCAAATCACAGTGACTCTCTCCAGCATGTATCCTTCATATGTTACAAAAACGCGAAAGCAGTTAACGGTATCATCAATATGGTCTTGTAAATATGCAACAGATTGTTATATCTTAAAAGCTCAGGTACATAAAAGTGTACATTATATCCCATGTTAGTGATTTGTAATATGTATTTTCAAAAGTATCTTGTACACGGTACATCCTTTTTTTTAATTCTTCACACACAGAGATTAAAAAGATACAATCTGGGTCTTAAGTAGTGATCCGTCAATCCAAGTAGCTTGACATTTGCACAAACTAGTTGACTTGGCGCGAAAATAAAATTACTTTTAACCTTAGTGCTTGACTCGACATGATTTAATGTTCTGCTTGACTTGAGATCAAGCATTTTCAAACTAGTTGATACATGATGGCAAATTATATTTTTGTTCTACTAAATGTTATACAGGGTGGCGCATCGAAAACGAAACAGACGCATTTACTGACAGCTCAGTTTTTTTTTTGAAAAACGCTCAGACCCGTCGATTTTGTTTTAGAGGGAGACACAAGTTTGGCAAAAAATCACGTCAGCACGTGCAGCCCCCTAAGCGGAGGTGACACCACCCCCAAAATCTTAAATGGAAAGGGGGGTCGAGTGATACCTTATTTTAAAGGCCTTTCAATTCCCTTTATAGTGATATAAAATTAATGTACTTCAGTTCAGTAGTTTTGAAGATTTATTGATTTGAAGCTTAAATAAAACTAATACATCATCATTAGTGGAGATCAATACATTTGGCAGCAAAGTAATTTTAAAATGAAGAATGAACTGACCCGTTAGGCAAGTAAATGTTGAAAATGGCCACCATGACTCTCCCCAAGCAATAATAAAGATTTTGCTCAAAACGTTGCCGCACATTTTGCAATATTTGAGGAGTAATTTGAAGGCACTCGTTCACAATTCTTTGTCGCAGGTCTTCTAATGATGTTGGCTGAGTAGCATAGATTTTGCTTTTTAAATGACTCCACATAAAGAAATCCAAAGGTGATAAATCTGGCGATCTTGGGGGCCATTCAATGGCACCTCTTCTACCAATCCATCGATCTGAAAACGTCTTATCTAAATATTGTCGAACACGTAATGCGTAATATGGTGGGGCACCATCCTGTTGGAACATCAACCTATTCGCAATGTGCCGCCGATCATTCTGATTTTCAATTATGACTGTTAATGCAGGATCTATGGCGTCTTCCAGTTATTCCAAATACATTTCACCGGTCAAATTTCCAGGTAAGAAAAAAGGACCAACTACATGATTGCCAAAAATACCAGCCCAAACATTTAATTTTTGTGGCTGATGTGTATGAACCTCATGACAAATTCTGGGATTAGAATCGGACCAATATCGGCAGCTATGAGGATTTAGTACGCCATTTAAGAAAGAGGAACATTCGTCGGAAAAGTAAGTGTTGAATAGAAAATGTCCATCGTATATAATTCGTTCACTCATATCTTCACAAAATTGTAATCGCTGATCAAAATCGTCTTCATTATGTTCTTGTACCAGGTGAATTTTATACGTCTGAAAACTATGGGCCTTTAGAATCCGTTGGACAGTTCGTCGACTAACACCACACACAGTCTCCAATTTGCGGGTACTTAACATAGGATCTACATAAACTTGCCCTAAAACTCCTACTTCTATTGCTTCGTATTAAAAGCGAGCATTTGAAAATTATAGCCGAGGACATAACAGAACCACTCACTTACCTAATCAACAAATGCTTTGAATCTGGCATATATCCCTCAATTTTAAAAAAAGGTAATATAATACCGATACATAAATCAGGAACAAAAACAGATGTTAACAACTATAGACCAATATCAATAATATCCTTGTAGCAAAGGTTTTTTAAAAAGTTTTGTCTACTAGAATGATTCGATACCTCACAAAATTCAAAATTTTAAGTGAAAATCAATATGGATTTACAGAAGGGAAGGCTACATCGGACGCAATAACTAAAATTGTAAATCAAATACATCAAAATATTGATAACAGAATCCCTTCAATCTGCATTTTTGTTGATTTAAAGAAAGCTTTCGACACAGTTAATCACAAATTATTATTAGAAGCATTGGAGAGAATTGGTTTCAAAGGAAAGGCGTACTCACTGATCGAAAGTTATTTGTCAAATCGCCCACAATCTGTGCAGATATCAGGATCATTTAGTAAAGAAATGTATATTAAGTGTGGTGTCCCACAAGGAACTGTCTTAGGTCCGCTGTTATTCAATATATATTTAAATGATATTTTCCAAATTAATTGTGTTGGCAAAATAACTAGTTTTGCAGATGATACTGCAATATTATATGAAGGCACTGACTGGTCTGATCTGAAAAATGTAATTGAAAATGATTTTATCAAAATTATTCGCTGGTTTAACAGTAGAAAATTAAGCATTAACTACTCTAAAACACATGTTTTACCATTTGGATCTTATGCTAGACATCTGCCAAATTACACAAATTTCTCCTTCAATATTAATGATCAAAAAATGCAAATTAATAGAGTGCCCAACATAAAATACCTTGGAGTGGTCTTGGATCCTCACTTAGGATGGGACATCCATGTCAATTATATTTTATAGAAAGTTAGATTTGTATCCTACAAAATTAAATACCTTGGGAATATATTGACAGAAAAATATCTTCGAACATTATACCATGCACTGATTGAGCCTCATCTCACATATGGTATATTAGCATGGGGAGCTGCATGTTCCTCACATATCTATAATTTAGATGTTTTTCAAAAAAGTATTCTAAAAATGATATTTAAAAAACCGAAACTTTATCATCATATCTCTATTTAGCGCCTAAATTTTATGAAATTATACCTAAAGACTTAAAAGATTTACGTTTCGGAAATTGTTTCAAAAGAAATTTTAAAAAGTGGCTACATTCTATATCTAGGACTGAAATTCATAAACTCATAAATATGAACATCAACTAAATACATAATCTACTGTAGCTAATTTTTGTCCTTTTTTGTCATTTCAACTTAAATTTATTGGTCCCTGTACAGGCGATGCCTTCTATTGGGCCTGGGACCGACCCAGTTTCCCGAAATTTTGCTACAAGTTCTAGAACATATTTTCGATGCACGTTAGTGTTCGCATGTCGCTCATTAAATATTTCTGCTCTTCTATTAGCGCACTGATTATTTCCGAAAAATATTTCGATAATTTCAATTCTTTCTGCTGTGGAATATACCATGGTTAGTTTATGTAATAAAGCGTTACAAGTTATTTTAGCAACAAAGTTTGGTCAAATCAATCGCAAACTATGTACTAAATTCCTATTTAAAATAAGTACGAGATATTTCCTTATCTTTTTTCAAGAAATAACTTTTTTGCCACAAAACATTGCTCCAATACCTATTTTCAACAACAAAATGATGAACAAACCATGGGAGTAGTAAGCATTTACTTATTAGGTAAATTCTTTTAGTCAAATTTCTTCTGAAAGTAGTACAAACTAATCTGATGTACCTATTAAAGTCTACTTTAAGCTCTAAATCAATAAATCTTCAAAGCTACTGAACTGAAGCTCAAGTATTTTACATCATTATAAAGGGAATTGAAAGACCTTTAAAATAAGATATCACTCGACCCCCCTTTCCATTTAAGACTTTAGGGTTGGTGTCACTCTCGCCCAGGGGACTGCACGTGTTAACGTGATTTTTTGGCAAACTTGTGTCCCACTCGAAAACAAAATCGACTGGTCTGAGCGTTTTTCAAAAAAAAACTGAGCAGCCAGTAAATGCGTCTGTTTCGTTTTCGATGCGCCACCCTGTATTTATTTGTACAACCATGTTTTGTAGTGTATTGCAAATAATTATATAGAAAAACGAAAATTTTACACTGCCAACTCAAATAATGCATATAAACGCGTTGCCAAACCAAAAAACACGAATTCGGGAGACTAGTCTGTGTCGTTAAATTCGGTGCATTGAATGACAAAATCAGTAAGAAGAAAAAAATAATTTAGAAATTTAATTTTCTTGAATCAGCTGATGAAAACAAATTTTTTTCTACTTGAGTATACAGTTTTATCGTTTTAGCTTTCTTCTACGATCAACAAATTCTGTTCAATATGCACCTATAGTTTTCTCTATTACTTCTTAAAAATAAAGACTTCCCGTTGAGTATTTATAATCTTTTCGTATTTATATTACAAAGATACAAATTGTCAAGTAATATCGAGACTACTTAAATCCTCAAGTACTTGTCAGACAGACGTAAGAATTATTTACTTGAGATCAGATTGATAATATCTAATACTATTATATTTATTATTATTATATAATTAATAATATAATATAATAATAATATTCTTTTCCTAGGTTAACGTATGTCCGTAGTTAAATGATTGATCTTTTAAAACTCAACAAGATGTTTGGGCATATGGAAGGAATACCTTGATCGGAAGAAACGCTATGCATTTTTTCTGAAAATCTTTTTTGAAAAAAATTATATTGTGAAAATTAGAAGCGTCTTCTAGTCTAATCATATTAGCAAATTTCCCCGAAATAATTGTAAATTCTGGCTTAATTGGTGCAAGTTGCTCAAGGGGGTATTCAAAACATGGACGCATAAAATGCGTACACCAATTTTTGTGGAAAAACTTTTTATTTGACAACAAAGAATGAGGAAACGTGTTACCGGGAACGAAAAAACTTATCGTACAAGATTTTTAGGTATTTATGAGATCTACAAAATGAGCCCACACGTGAAAAGAGAGAGAGAGAGAGAAACGAGGCAAAATGCAGGCTTTGGCACTTGTTGGTAATGAGACGATAATTTCAGGCAACCAGAAGTCGACGTCAAGACGAAACCGGGTGATAGGCAAAGTCATAACAGCTATCAGAAAAATATGTAAAAAAATTTTATGTATGTGTTTTGAAAATTATAGGTCTTTGAAAAAGATATAAAAATTTCACACCCTACGGCAGTCTGTCAACTCCTGTTACTACAAATATTTACTTTTTTTGGATTTTATTTTTACAATGTAATGATGAATAATGCATCTTCAAACTGGTGTCTCAACCTTACTGCCAACTTTTCTCGTTCAGGAAAAATTGCCACTTATTTCCCCACCAAGTATTCCAAAGTAAAACTTTGCTCAACTTTAACTGGCTGTACTGGAAAAAAATGTACTACGAGAGTTTGGCAAGTAACCTTAAAAGTTGGCGCATTTAATAAGGATTCCAAAATGGTATAACAGAAGATTACTCGTTAACTTATGCACAATTTTTATTTGAAGAAAAACTGATGAAAATTTTTCAAAATTTCCTAATTAAACAGCGATTATGAAAACGAGCAAGGACCATTAACGATAACTGTTTGCACAACAGTGGGCGTCAAAATGCTGCTGATAATGATTTACCTTTACAGCAAATGCTCAAACTGTTTTCCTTCAGCCGCAATACACGCTCGACATCTTCTTAAAAAAGATCTGGTTATTAAACGAGCAAATCCACGGTTATTAACAAACTCAGCTGCTTCCAATAGTCTTTGCCGTAGCTCAGCTACATTTTGAATCGGCTTGAAACACACTTTTTCCTTTACAGTTCCCGAGTAAAAAAAATCCAACGGATTCAAATCTGGTGACCGGGCTGGCCACGGTATTGTACCAGACCGCCCTATCCATCCGCCTGGAAAGTTTTGATCGAGATACTCTCTCACTGAGAGTGCATAGTGCGCTGGGCAGCCATCATGCTGAAACCACATGTCCCTGTAATTACTCAGTGGCACGTCCTCCAATAAATTTTCTAAATGATTTTGCAGAAAACCTAAATAAACCTCAGCAGTCAAAGTCTCTGGGAACTCAAACGGACCGATTATTTGCCATTTAAAATTCCTGTCCAATGGTTTATCTTGAGGCGATATTGAGATTTATCGTCTCTCATCAAATGTGGGTTTGCTACGTGCCACTCGTGTAAGTTATGCAGGTTCATGTACGCATCTTTCTTAAATGTGGTCTCATCTGACCATAAAATTTTTTCAAAGAACCGTGGATCTTCCCTGTGTCTTTCTAACATTGTGTGACAAAAAGCAACTCGGGGCTCATAATCCCGGGGCAGAAGAGCTTGAACACGCTGTACGTGGTATGGATGGAGCACGTTTTTTTGCAAGATTCTATGGGCTGTACTTTTGGGCACACCTGTTTTTAGTTCTATTGCACGGACTGAAGTACTCGGGTCTTCTTCGACAGCTCCTAGCACCACGTCTTCGTAAAGAAGGAAAGATCTTCCCTCACCGTGTGATTGGTTTGGTAGTTGGCCCTCTGAGAACAGTAAGCGGTGCACATTTGTGAACACTCGATGATCTGGATGACGAGCTGCATTCGGGTACCTCTCACAGTAAAGTCCCGCTGCAGCACTAGCGTTGCATCTGCATTCCCCATAAATGAGGTGCATGTTAGCATATTCTTGTACGGTGTACACGGACATAGCGGCACTGCATAATCACACTATCAAAGATAGTCTAAGGAAAGCATTTGCTGTAAAGGTGAATCATCATCAGCAGCATTTTGACGCCCACTGTTGTGCAAACAGTTATCCTTAAGGGTCCTTGTGCGTTTTCATAATCGCTGTTTAATTAGGAAATTTTGAAAAATTTTCATCAGTTTTTTTTCAAATAAAAATTGTGCATAAGTTAAGGAGTAATCTTCTAAGTGTTATACCATTTTGGAATCGTTATTAAATGCGCCAACTTTTAAGGTTACTTGCCAAACTCTCTTAGTACATTTTTTTCCAGTACAGCCAGTTAAAGTTGAGCAAAGTTTTACTTTGGAATACTTTTCCTGAACGAGAAAAGTTGGCAGTAAGGTTGAGACACCAGTTTGAAGTTAATACTTGTAGTAACAGGAGTTGACAGACTGCCGTAGGGTGTGAAATTTCTATATTTTTTTCAAAGACCTATAATTTTCATAACACATACATAAAAATTTTTTAAATATTTTTCTGATAGCTGTTATGAATTTGCCTATCACCCGGTTTCGGCTTGACGTCGACTTCTGGGACACCCTGTATACTTGAAATTCTTTAAATCCCTAAGATTTATACTTCTAAATAACAACAACAAAATTAGATTATATGGGTCAAGTAGTTTTTTGAGAATTCCTAATTGGTTATCCCAAAACACCTGCCTTCCGGTCATCACTACTAGTTTATTGAGGAATATACAGGGTTGGTTCAAAGGGCATTTAATAGCAAAATACACGTGTTTACCTTGCCGGTACGAATCACAAACCATTCCGAAAGATAAATGTTATTTTTATGTGAAAAACAAAGGTTAAATTTATTATACGCAGACCCAGATGAGGTTCTCTTCTTTCGATGTATCTCATCGAAATCTCATGTTCTGGGCCACGAAGCATTAAAAAGCAGCAACTCTAATTTGCAAAACAGCGCCTGGCACGATTGAATATTTAATTTTTACTAGGTCTCGTCAAATTGGATTTTCACAATTCAGTGAGTAGTGGCAAGACCTTTTTGCAATTTCATCAAAAATGTACGCCACCCTCGATTTGCTACCGAGGGCAATTCACGTGTATACGTCCATCCTATCCGATAAGTTTTGGGAGATCAATCGATTCCTTTACAATATAGAATCTTGAGGATCAACTCAATAATACGTTTCAGAATCATATTGATCTTTGAACATTCACAACTTCACATATTCAAGTGCATCTTAGCACGTCAGATCTGTTAAATAGGATCTGTTTGATTTCACTGATCAACAGCCAAAAAATATCCTAAATAAAATCAACAAAATATTACTATTTTTAATGTGCTAAAACCGGAATTAAACTTATTTTTTCAATATTAGTTCAAGTTTTAGAGATGCGGTATTATATGTGTTCCTGCTCTGACAGTGTTAATATACTGTAATTCACAAGAATGCACGTGCTACATTTTTATATTCGGCAAGGAAAGATGATGTAATCGGCATGATTGTGTTACGTTATACATACATGTACATTATATTGTTTTATATTAGCCATTTTTTCCTCAGCTGGCTGACAGCGTTCATGCAAGATGTCTCGAAAGTGTGTAAACAATCCAGATCAGTTTTGTTACGTGTGTGGTGATGTGACTTTTGCGTCTCAGAGACGGTCTATTACTCCACTAATAACAAAGGCATATCAGCTTTATTTCGGTTGTAAACTAGGTGATCAAGACAAACAGTGGGCACCCCACATCTGCTGTAATACATGTGCTTCAAGTCTGAGGAGCTGGTTAAATGGCAAAAAACGGTCTATGCGCTTTGCTGTCCCAATGGTTTGGAGAGAGCCTACAAATCATATTAATGATTGTTACTTTTGCATGTGTTGGACAAGCCACAGGTATGTCCAAGAAAAAAAAATCGGTTATTAACTACCCAAACATACCATCTGCGATGAGACCTGTGCCTCACAGTGACGAAAATCCTATTCCAAAACCCCCAGAATCCTACACGTGCGAATCAGAAGACGAATCAGATCATGGCGATCGAGTGATTCGTCAGGAAGAAGATATGCCATCAACGTCAAGAGATCCTGATTTTATACCGAGCACGTCATGCCATCAACCACACAAAATAACAGTCAGAATTAAATGATCTTGTAAGAGATTTAGAACTTCCAAAATGTAAGGCAGAGTTAATTGGATCAAGACTGCAGCAGTGGAACTTGTTAGAAGACGATGTTTCGGTATGTGTTTTTCGTAAGCGCCACAAAGACTTAGAACCATTTTTCAATATGGAGAATAATTTGGTTTTCTGCAGTAACATTGACGGCTTACCGGCGGCTTTAAAAATAAACTATAACCCAGAAGAATGGAGATTGTTTATAGACAGTTCAACATTGAGTTTAAAGGCAGTGTTATTGCATATTGGAAATATTTTACCATCGCTTCACATGAAAGAATCATAAGACAATATGAAGTAGCTATTGACATGCATAAAATACGATGAGCACCAATGCCATATTTGTGGCGATTTGAAAGTTGTTGCACTTTTACTTGGGCTGCAGCTAGGCTACACAAAGTTTTGCTGTTTTTTGTGTGAATGGGCCAGTCGGGCGAAGGCACTTCATTACACCAGACAAAATTGGCCTGTTCGTCAATTCCTAGAGCTAGGTCAAAAAAATGTACAGCATATGCCATTAGTAGATTCGAAAAAAAATTTATTACCACCACTGCATATCAAGTTGGGCCTAATGAAAAACTTTGTCAAGGCATTAGATAGAGATGGGTCAGCTTTTCAATACCTGCGTCAGAAATTTCCATGACTAAGTAAGGCAAAGGTTAAAGAAGGTATTTTTGTTGGGCCACAGATTCGAAATATTTTGAAAGATACACAGTTTGAAAACACTTTAACAGGTATTGAAAAAACTGCTTGGAATGATTTCCGTCTGGTGGTCACTAATTTCTTGGGAAATAGAAAAGCTGACAACTATAAAACCCTTGTCAAAAATATGCTGTCATCGTATCAAAAGATGGGCTGTAATATGTCTCTTAAGATACATTTCCTACACTCACACCTGGACGTTTTTCCTGACCATTGCGGAGCCGTAAGTGATGAGCACGGCGAACGTTTTCATCAGGATATTTCAACAATGGAAAAAAGGTACCAGGGAAAGTGGAATCCTTCCATGCTTGCAGACTACTGTTGGACTCTTGGTAGAGATGCTCCAGAAACGATCCATATAAGAACAGCAAAAAGACAGCGCATATAGTGATTCTTATAAGTATATGAATCTTGTTACTTTTTTCAATATATCCTTAAAAATAAAAAGTTTTTTTTCTAAACCGCAACTAATTTTTTTATTTCATTGACATTTTTGGATTCAGCGCCCCAAAATTAACAAAGAAGTGCACTTTTCCCACAAGATACAATTAAAAAACTAAAATTTGTTGTCCAGTGTTTTCGTCCCTCTGACGATGCCCAATCGTATACAACGCTGTTTCATGCTTGTCGGTAAGCATCAGTACGGTATTGGTCTTATTATGGAGACACCTGAAGCAAACAGATATTATTTATGGTTACATGTGTTTTGTTAAACATCGCTCTAACCGCAAGCCAAATATGGAGTATCCGCTGGGTAGATCTGCGAAAGGAATGGTCAGGTCTGGTACACGTACGGCTCGATTACTGAAGCTTTAGATAGAGTGTGAGCGCTGCGGGTTAGAGGAAGAGTCCGCGGCTATGTGGTTCTGAGCAACTAAAGGCATACTATACTGGGGGCCAACACTTCGGATCCCCAGAATGTTAAGGAGCTGGGAAACTTGACTTAGCTAGAAGATCGGAGCTGGAGCCTTAGGCAATGTAGTGGTGCATAAGGGCTCATTTATGAGGCCTATGTGCCAACTCCTCATGGTGGCCGGTATACCTCTAATTTCTTCATTGATTCATACATGTTTCTTACTTGGATGGCAATGACGAAAAGCCTTGCAAAAATAAGCCTTGTGGCACCGGACCTTTCTCAGCTGCTGATGATTTTCGGCGTTACCAAAACTGATTTTTAGAGAGATCAAAATTGTCAAACCTCTAATACTATGTATTGACTTTCTTATTTCCTTATAAATTTCGTTACAACAACAAATTCATGGCCAACCAAGGAAATACTTCGCTAAATTTAAGACAGTAAAACAAAACAAATTTACAAAATTCTAATATAGTGACCATATGAAAAAAATTAGTCCATAGACATCCTTTCCCCGCCCTACCGGTAGGTATGCTGAGAATATTTTTCTAAGCTTTAAAGGCTAATGAAACAGAGAAATCTATTTATCAAATATACTAAGTGACATATAAATCCGAACACCCAGTTTAATTGGTTTTATTTTAACAAAAGTTCGTGAATGTATTTATCTTACTGTAAATAACAAGTGAACAAATGTTCAGCCTTATCAGTTGGACATTCCGGTTTTTATACTGCTTTTTTTTTAATTCACTAACGCTCTAAAAATGAATATTTCAGCCGCAGTAAAGAATCAACGTTGGCGGATTTTTGTTCTTGACATCCTTTACGATCGGTTACGATGCCTAGAGTACGGAGACCTGTACGATTTCATCAACTTAGTGAGTTTGATAGGTGCCGTATAGTGGGACTTCGGGAAGCTGGACTTTCTTTTCGGGCAATTGCAGTTAGAGTGCAAAGAAGTGTAGACACTGTGGTTAGGTGTTGTCAGGCATGGCTTCGAGAAGGCCGTAAGCAAAGAGCAAGGGGCACTGGACGCCGCTGTAGAACAACAGAACGTGAAGATCGCCGCCTAAGATTATTGGCCTTAAGGGACCGTTTCTCCACTACCAGGTCCATTGCAAATGAATGGTTTGAAGAACACGGAAGACCTATTGGCATGCGAAGTGTTTACCGACGAATGAGAAGTTTTGGCTTGTTTTCATACCGGCCACACTGGGTCCTCCCTTTAACTCGAGAACACCGACGTAATCGCCTTGAGTGGTGCAGACAACGGTCACTCTGGAATGGAACAGTATTGTCTTTAGTGACGAGTCTCGATTTTGTTTAGGCATGCACGATGGTCGTGCCAGGGTTAGAAGGCGACGTGGTGAAAGGAGGAATCCACAGTTTTTTGTTGAAGGACATGTTCATCACACTGTTGGAGTTATGGTTTGGGGTGCTATAGCTTATGGTTCCAGGTCACCTTTAATCTTCATCAGAGGTAACATGAACGCGCAGCGTTATATCCACGAAGTTCTAGAACCCCATCTTTTACCCTATCTTGACACCCTGGCAGATCCAACTTTCCAACAAGATAATGCCCGACCACATGTTTGCAAGAGTCACAATAGACTTCTTTCAACATAATGATGTCACATTGTTACCATGGCAACCAAGATATCCCGACTTATCCCCAATTGAGCACGTGTGGGATATGATGGGTAGGAGATTGCTCAATTTGAAACGTCCTCCTCAGACTCTAGAAGCACTTCGAGAGGAGTTGGTGGTTGCCTGGAATGAGATACCACAGGAGGACATTGACCACCTGATCAGAGCATGTCTAGGCGCGTTGGAGAATGCGTAGCACATCAGGGTGCATCCACACATTATTAAAGGTCAAAGGGCTTTAAAGCAGTGCAATCATTTTGAAATTTTTATCATTTACTTATTATGCTTCATTAAGTACTTATACAAAATTTTATTAAAATAAAACCATTTAAACTGGGTGTTCGGATTTATATGTCACTTAGTATATGTATATCTAATAGGTGCTTAGAATTACCAAGGGGGCGTATGAATGTACTAACATAAAAAATTGAGATACATCCTCCTCACCCCCTTACGACCCCACCTAAGTTTTTTGCTTCTAAAATTTGTTTGAAAAACTATCAGGGTCGAGCGATTTTTATACTTTTTCGTTTTTTGAGTTTTTTTTCTGTCACGAAGCGTCAAAAAACAAAGCTTGGGCGATTTTTATTTATTTCGAGGTTTTGCCGCTAGCCCCGGCACCACTAGACCGATTTATTTAAGCTACACTACAGCTTTTGCGTCCTTGGAATAGTAGCAACATTGTTTAGAAATTTCATCAGTATCCGAGTGGTTTTTCTCAAGTTATAGGCTGTTATACGCTTATATTATAAAATTAGCGGAAATGAGTGACATGGTTTTTCGTGATGTAGGTTTATGTCATATACAGGCTGTAAACGTTATGGCAGTCACTATTGAAATAGTTTACAACTTTAAGTGCCTTAAATCGACCACAATCACTATAATCTTACTAATTTTTATAATCTAATCTAAAACGTTTTTAAATTGGGTAATTAGCAAATAAATGGCATTAAGTTTTTCTAAGTTAAGCCAAAATTTGTAGTCAGTAAGTAAGTTTCATTAAATTGAATATTTAAAATACACATGACAACAGCGCGTCGGTCATCATCACCCTTATCAAACCGGTAATCGATCGCAAATAGTAACAGTGGTTAGTTATCGTTTTGCATAGATAAATTACTTTATCGTTTCGTCGAGCAGAGCATCGGGCGTATTGTTTTGTTTTTGTTCGCGTACGTCGTCGTGTTTATTTACAATGTTCTCGAATCAAGAGTTCGCCGACATGTTGTTAGTTTACGGCGAAGCTCGTCAGAATTCAAATCTTGCAACTCAAAATTATCGCGACAGATTTCGCCAACGGGTTCACCCAGATAGATGGACATTTGTGCAAGTGTACCAAAGACTTTGAGATACAGGAGGAACTAATTTTAAATATCGTGAAAAGCAATGCAGATATCAGCACTCGGGAATTAGGCCGCCGCGTAGAACTATCGCATACCATAGTCCATAGAATCCTACAGGAAAATTTGCTTTATCCCTACCATGTACAACTAGTGCAGGCCTTGTTACCAGAAGACTGTCCTCGCAATAACCTACCAGAACTTTTGGAACAGTGATTAGACAACATGCCATTACAACGGAGACAGAATTTGTGGTTTCTTGATGACGGGGCACCACCACACATTTTTAGAGACGTCATTCAGTATTTGAATGAACATTATCCAAATCGCTGGATCGGTCGAAATGCTCCTGATCCTCGAAAATGGCCAGCAAGATCTCCTGACCTCAATCCGATGGATTTCTGGTATTGAGGAGAACTTAAAGGGATGGCTTATGGGGCTGGTCCAATAACAACTAAAGCACAACTTCGCGAAAAAAATGTTAATGCGGCTGAAATAATAAATGGACAACTTCGATTACCCTGAGTAAGAAGAAACTGGGTTCGTCGTAATGAAGCTTGTGTGTATAACGCGCAAAAAACATTCTAGAAAATGTTCGCGATAATATTGACCGGGCAATAGGCGCGAGGAGTAAAAACTAACTTTGTGATGGAAGTCGCCATTTTGTACAGGAGCCTAAGTGGTAACAACAACATTTCTTTTGAAATCCTGCATCAAATAAGCTCAGGAAAAAGAAAAGTAATTTTGCGATAAATCTGGAATATGAAGCAATCTCAAGGTTTACCAAGGAAATTCCGTTTTTTTTTTCAGTTCAAAAACTAAGGTTTGGCAAGGTCGTAATATATCATACATTTTTGGAATCAGAATTAAAAACTCTATTCCCCTGTGCAAAAATCCAATAGAATAATAATAATAATTAACGTCTTTTATTTGTAATATTCTTACAGGAGGCGAGATTTAGATTATATATCTATTCTACCATCTAACCCCCTTAACAATACGAGATGTAAAAAAAAAAGAATTTGTTGAAAATTAATAGGCACCTGTATACAATAACGAATAATCCAAGTAAATAAATAAGGAATATATGAGTACACTTATGGGTTACAACCGATTTCGCTGCTGATCAAGAAGAACTTCTTTCACTTTTTTCTTGAATTTGGATAATGGATTGGTTTCTTTTAAGCTGCAATCTAAAGAATTATATGATTTAAAAAGTCTCTCTATATCTAATATTAATACGATGCATATTCCCTCTACGTATGAATTTGTTTACTAAATATGACGGTGTTTTTGAATAAAGAACCTTATGAGTCAGATTTAGGAGCTGGTACTTATACATTTTATCAATTTTCAGCCATTTGAGTTCATTAATGGCATTCGATACATGATCATATTTTCTGAGATCATTTACAAGCCTGCAACATGTATTCATAATACTTTGAATAGGATTTCTTGTTATAAAATCTAAATAGGGATAGTAAACCACTAAGCAATACGATATCTTTGAAAATACGAAATATTCACACAATTGCTTTCTCGCAGATTTATGTAATATAGCCTTATTTGCAAATAAAACTCTGAGAATAGCGTAGCACTGAGTAATTAGATAGTTCACGTGTGCAACAAATTTTAAGTCATCATCCATTATAATACCTAGGTTTTTCGAATGATCCACAGGAGTTAATTTATTACCTTTTAAATGTATGTCTATGTCCTTTTTTAAGGTATTCTTTTTTGTTCTATTTGCGTATACTAAGATATTTGTCTTCAAAGGGTTCAAACGAAGATTATGACTACTACTGAACTTTTCAATTTGGGCAAGATCTTGATTAATTTTATTATTTGCTGTTTCCAAGTCATTACTCCTAAATGAATAGAAAATTTGAGTATCATCTGCAAAAAATTGTATGCTGCATGACTTTACCTCTGTTTCTAAATCTGAGATATATAATGAAAATAATAGCGGTCCTAAGACTGATCCCTGTGGTACACCAGAACAAATTTTTTGTTCCGTAGAGTACTGTTGATTTAGACGAACTTTTTGATACCGATTTTCAAGGTAGGTTTGAATAAACGAAAGAGGTTTTTCAGAAAATCCATAGTAACTGCATTTAGATACAAGAAAAGAGTGATTAATGGTGTCAAATGCCTTAGTAAAGTCAAGAAGGATGAGAGCTACTGCTTTTTGGTTATCAAGTGCCATTGTTATATTGTCTGTTAAATCACAGAGTGCCGAAGCTGTATTATGACCTTGTCGAAATCCAGATTGTTTAGATGGAATAATTTTGTTAGAATATAAGTAGGCGCAGAGCTGCTCGTAAACAACGCGTTCCAATACTTTAGAGAAAATTGGCAGTAGACTGATCGGTCTCAGTTGACCATAGTTAGTAGGATCAGAACACTTAGGTAGCGGAATAACTATAGCGCGTTTCCACTGATTGGGGACATTCCCCTGTCTAAACAGCAGTTTATAATATGCGTTAAGTACACATCAATTTCAGGTATACATAGTAGTATCATAGCGCACCCGGAAAGGATGGCTTACACACTAAAACTATCAAGATGATCATGAAGTATCAGTCACCCTATAACTCACATTATCAACCTCTGTTTCAAATCCTCAGTAATATCTCGCCAATTTAAAGAAAGCATAGTGATACCAATATTTAAGTCTGGAAGTAAAGACAATATGTTCAATTATAGACCTATTTCAGTTATCAATGTATTTGGGAAGATTTTTGAGAAGTGTTTGAATAACAGACTTTGTTCTTTTCTTGAGAAATATGACATAATATCGAACTGTCAATTTGGGTTCCGCAAAAATTGTAATACAGAGCAATCTCTACAAGAACTTACAGGACAAGTGCTTGAAAATTTTCAAGATGGAAATAAGACTGTTGCAGTTTTCCTAGATATTCAAAAGGCTTTCGATTCAGTATCTCATACAATTTTATTAAAGAAACTAGAATGTGTTGGAGTGCGTAGTGGAGTTCTGAACTTATTTGAGAACTATTTGGCTGATCGATCACAACAAGTTAAGGTAGGGTCAGATTTAAGCAACATTCAAAAGATCAAAATAGGTGTGCCTCAGGGGACAGTTTTGGGACCAACACTGTTCCTCATATACATAAATGAACTACTTCGATGTAATTTCAACTGTAAGATGATATCATATGCAGACGATACTGTTTTAGTTTGCACTGGTCATTCATGGGGTGACGCAATACGGAATGCCGAGTTGTCATTAAATAAAGTCAAATGCTGGTTGGATAACAATTTACTTAAACTTAATATCTCTAAAACTAAGTATGTAACGTGTTCTCCAACCAAAGCAGGCATGCCATTACACCACCGAACATTAATTATAAATGATAGTGCTGACACTGTCGAAAGAGTTGAAGTTATTAGATACTTAGGAATCATTGTTGACAGTAATTTAAAATGGCAGAGTCATGCCGAGCTTTTGGCATCGAAATTAAGGAGAATTATTCATAAGTTTTTCATTCTTAGGAATATTTTAAGCAGAAAGAGTCTTCTCTCAATATATAACTCGTTTGTGGGGTCTCTACTAACTTACGGGATAAGTATTTGGGGAGCCGCATACACTAGTACTTTAAAAATACTACAAACCACGCAAAATTATATTGTCAGGACTATTTTTCGTATCCCATGTAGGTCAAGTTGCAGATTTGTTTACATTGAAAATGATCTTTTGAATGTTAGAGGTTTATATATTTTTGCTGCTCTAAAATTTGTTCACTCCCGAAACAATGTTCCAACCAGCCACGCTTATGAAACAAGAACCAAAATAAATATAAGTTACACCTATACCAGAGTGAATAAATCTGTTTGCCAAAAATGCATAAAGTTTGATGGTATTAGGTTGTATAATAAATTACCCCTAGAATATAAAATCCTCTCGAAGTATAGTTTCAAAAAAAGAATTAAGAAGTTCATCTTAAATAACTTTGACATGCTTGCATCGACGGTAGCTTGACTCAACACAGTAATTTCGTTTCTATCTAATGTTTTTTTTTATTTCTTTTTTTTATATACATTTGCTCATAATATACCTTATGACCATTAGCCATGCATTGAATTTGTATATTGTATGACACACATAAGCTTATAGCTTAGGTGTCTATTATTTTGTAGTAAATTGTAGTACTCTTGTTTCTCTGCTTAACCTTTACGCAAAATTTTTATTGTTTAAACAATATAGTTTCACCTTACTCGAAATATCCCTCTATTATCATATTTCAGATATTCATATTTTATGTACTCTATATTTATACTTCTGAGTGTTTTTAGTATGCTTCTGAACTATTGTATGAATTTTAGATTTGTTTATGCAGACACGTAATTTAGGATTTGTGACGACAAGATCCAGACATTTACCCTTTACGAGAGTATACAGAATTTTCACAATTCATATACTGTTACTTGCTGGTTCTAGATCTGATGCTAGTAACTTTGCTCAGATTTCTGTTGCAAGCTTGGTTATTCAGGGTAGCAAGAGCATACAAGCTCATGTATTTTTGAAGCTTTTTTTTATTTAAATTGTACTGAAGGTTGTTTTTTAATTTGTAAGTTATATTGGTTTTTGAATTTGAATAAATATATATGCAAAGTTATTTCATCTGTACCACTAGAATTTGATTTTATTTTATCTATACTTTTAACAACGGTGTCAATAGTCACTTTATTAAATTGAATTTTGAGTTATTTTTATTAGCTCGTAATATGCAATTTTATCAGCACAAGCCAAATCACTATTCTCGAAAATTGAAATGAATGCCTCATTTATTTTATACGGATCTGACAAGCTCACGGTAATTGTAGAATCTTTCTGAGATTGTACTTTGAACGTCGTTAGAGTCTTATAAAACTTTTTTATATCCTGATTTTGAACAGCTTGTAAATAATCTCTTTTTCCTCTTCGCACGAGCGTTAATGCACGATTTCTGAAATATGTATACTGTTGCCAAGAGGCGGCTGTACGATCACGTTTGAACTTTGACAAATCTTCAGTCCCTCTGATGGAATACAAGTTTAATATTATCATCCAACCAAGGAGCTGGAGCTTTGTTTACACGCACTACCTTTTTTGGACAGTGAACATTAAATAAGCATAAAATACTATCTGTTAAAAAGTTAATTTTATCTTCAATGTCATCTATCGATATAATATGCAGCATTGAAAACTCTTGAGATCTTGTTCAAACGCCATTTCATTTAAACTATGGAAATCCCTGAACGTCACAAATTTCTGTTGATTTTTAGGAAGTGCAATACGTATATCACAGAAGGTTAAATAGTGATCAGTAATCATATCAGCATTAATAGTGCCACTCCTAAGACAACTTTCAGGCTTGCTCAAATAAATAGGATCTAAGAGAGTGAGTGTCGATTCAGTTATCCTAGTCGGCTCAGATATGACCTGTTTCAGATTATAAGAATCAAGGCATTTAGTCGTCCCTTAAATGAAATAAAGTTTACGCTGGAGTGCAAAAAAGGAAACATAATATTAAAATTCTAATTATACCATCTTGTATAAACAACCAAAACGAATTTGGAGAAAATTGTAATTGTAAATCGTATCTCTTATCATTTCCTAGATCTCAACGGTAAGGATCGAATTTAAAAATCCCGGTATGATCAAGGAAAAAACAGTTCAAACACTTGCTACGAAGTTTCATCCAAAAGTAAAACTAGTGAGACATCTACATCCGTATCCGTATTCGTATCTCGATAAAGAGTCATACTTCCCTTGAAAGCTAGTACAATTTCCACCACAATGTGATGCATGTCAACTTCCTATTCAAATAAAGTTTTTTATCTCCCCTCCAGCGTTACATTGTTAGAACGTAGAGACCATAAATCCTGGGGAAAATCTGATACGCGTTATTTGGTTATGACAACGGACTCGTACCCATAAGACAGATCGTATTGGATAGCCGAAACGGTTCAGTAACCTTCCTATACTGCCAGGGAACGTTCCGTCACAGAAATATTTCGCTGGCAGAATAATATAAAGACACATATTATATCAAAATGGTTGCTTTGCACGATAAGTTGCATACATGTATCGCTCAGCAAAATGCCAATAGATTTGACATATGACCCATAAAACCACTATCTTTTATAAACCTGGCCAGAGAAGGCTTCGCTCATAATATTCAAAGAAGTCATATTAGTTATTTATGTAGAGGGTGTCATAACGGTATGAGGACGGACTATTGCTCGTAAACAAAAAAACCATTAAAGGATGGTATTATACAGGGTGTTTCAGTTTATTGTTGCATAACTTTAAGATTCGATAGAACTTTTAAAATTAATGCATAAAGTCTATATAAACATGGGTCGAAAAATGCGTGGCTTCCGAAATACAGGGTGTTTAAATTTACTTTCTAAAATAGTTTTTTTAAATATTTCGAACAATATTTGATGTATAACAGTGAAAATTGGTATACAAGGGTTTTTTGGTACGACAAAACGAACCAAGGGCATAGTTTTACTGTAGCCGCTAGAGGGCACTCTCTACTGTACCTGTAGTGTATTAAAATAACCGAAAAAATTTTCTTAGTGCAATTTTTTGCTTTTTGAATAAAAATACTGATTCTTCGCACTTTTCAACATAAAAAAGCTCTCCTGTGAGTTTTCGTTATATCTAGCCGTTATTGAGATATTTCGATTTTTAGGGTTCGATGCATTTTTAATTATGGGAAAACAATATTTTTTTTTACATTTTCGATTTGGGCATTACAAGTAATCAAGATGATCGTTTAGATTGTGTTTTTAAACACAGCAATAATTCCTAACTCCAAATAAACACAAAAAAACAGAATATTAATTTGTTTAATTTTCCAATATTATTTTTAACAAATTGAATTAATTATTTAGGTATACAACTAAAATGCTATTGGATAGTTAGGACAAACATACAAAATCTAAAGTAGTTGCTCGAAATGTAAACCCTATTGTTCAATACACAATTCACATCTACGAATCATCGAACGTGGTATAGCATTATTCAAATAAGGCCTTATTGCATCACATGCATTCCTGATTCTGTCTATTAGCATATCTCTTGTGATTACGGGAGTCTAGTAAACTTTTTCTATTAGAAATCCCCACACATAGAAATCTATTGGATTTAGGTCAGGGGATCGTGGAGGCCAGGCGACTGGTCCTCCACGGCCGATCCATCTTTCTGGATAATTTTCGTCCAGCCAGTTTCTAACTATTCTCGAATAATGAGCTGGACAACCATCAAGCTGGAACCAGGCCAATCCTCCTAAGTCTAACATAACATCATCCCACATATTTGCATGTTCAGCCTTTAAAAATTCGCAGCATTTAACCTTGCAGGCAAAAGGTAGGGTCCAAATAGTCGATTACGGTAGTTACCAATCCACACGTTCACACTAAATTCATGCTGAAAATTTCTTTCCAGAACTGCATGCGGATTTTCATGCGACCAAATATGATGATTATCAAAATTTACCACTCCACGTCTAGTGAAGCATGACTCACCGGTCCATAAGACGTTAATTAACAACTCCCTATTATTATCAGTTCTATCAAGAATCCACTGACAAAATGTGATTCTTCGTTCTCCGTCCCCTGGCTGTAGTTCTTGCACAGGTTGCAAATGGTAAGTACGTCTATGGTAATTTCTAAGAACACGGTGAACATGGCTTGCTGAAATTCCCAAGGCACCAGAAACTCCCCTAACACTTGTGGTCGGATCTCAATCAAACTCACGCAGAATCATACGGGTAAATCTGCACTGACAAATACTGAGCGAGTTGGATGTCGTCTGTTTGGAAATCTTCGTGCGTATTCTCTGGCTGCTGCTGCTGCGTTTCCATTTACAAAGCCATACACAAAATGAATATCCGCTAACTCTTGATTGGAGAATAAAAATGACATTTTTATAAAACTTACAAAAAAAACAGGTAAAAGAAACTAAATTTCGTGCATTCACAATTGCAAAAAAACGTTTCAGGTTTCAACAGACAACAAAACTAACTGTCAACTAATTGACGTTTAACCTTATTCTGCTTTCAATTTCAAAAATATTTGCAGGCACAGCCTACTTCTAAAAATTATCGAGATACTGACTTTTTAACGTCATTTTATCATAAATAATTAAAAATGCATCGAACCTTAAAAATCGAAATATCTGAAAAACGGCTAACTATAACGAAAATTCACAAGAGAGCTTTTTTATGTTGAAAAGTGCGAAGAATCAGTTTTTTTGTTCAAAAAGCAAAAAATTGCGATAGGAAAAAATTTTCGGTCATATTAATACACTACAGGTACAGTAGAGAGCGCCCTCTAGCGGCTACAGTAAAACTATGCCCACAGTTCGCTTTGTCGTACCAAAATATACTTGTATACCAATTTTCACTATTATACATCAAATATTGTTCGAAATATTTAAAAAAAACTATTTTAGAAAGTAAATTTAAACACCCTGTATTTCGGAAGCCACGCATTTTTCGACCCATGTTTATATAGACTTTATGCATTAATTTTAAAAGTTCTATCGGATCTTGAAGTTATGCAACAATAAACTGAAACACCCTGTATAGAGTAGGCCATCAGTTGAAACAAATTGACCATCCGCTTCGATATCGTTTCTCTCTGTGGGTTCTAAACCAATTGGAAACGGACGTCAATTTTGGTAGCCAAATCGTCTTTACGAAAGAAGCCCATTTCCATCTGGGGGGTTACGTTAACAAGCAGAACTGTAAGATTTGGGGTTCTGAAAATCCACATGTCATAAAAAAACCAATGCATCCAAAAAGAGTAACTGTTTGGTGTGACTTTTAGAGTGGTGGAATTATTGGTCTCTACTTTTTTCAAGATGAAGATTGTAACAGCCTGACGGTAAACGGGGGACGCTATAGAGACATGTTGAGGAGCTTTTTGTTGCCACTATTAGACGACATTCACATGCACAATCTCTGGTTCAAGCAGGATGGCGCAACATGCCACACCAGCCGTGAAACAATCGATCATTTACACACTAAGTTCGGTCATCGCGTTATCAGCTTGACTCCCTTGGATTACTTCCTATGGGGTACTGCTAAGGACCGCTGTTACATTAACGATCCTTAAACAATTGATGTTCTTAAGTAAAATATCCGTGTTGCTATTGATGAAGTAGATCCACAAACTATCGGAAATCTGCTTTAAAATTGGGTAGAGGATCGACTACCGCCAGGCCAGCCGCGACAGCCATTTAACTGAAATTGTTTTTCATAAGTAATTGGAGGTGTATTCTTTTAAATAAAGTATTTATTGAGTGTTACATATTAATGAAGAGTGTAGTTTTAATACTAATTTAAAAAAGAAACCAAGGGATGACGCACCCTTGATGATGTCCCAATATTGACCCACATACTGATTTTTCTTAAATGAAATGTTATACTTTTTATTGTACATTTGCATAGGCTCTTTTGAAAGGGCAAGATTCATATAACATACTTATGGTCATTGTTTATTGTTTAACGGGTATTTTATATAAAAAAATCATAGTTTGATAGCCTGCATATCTGATATGTTGACAGATTGAGTCATACATTTTATGTAAAACTTTCCATTTCAAGCAATTTTAGCTAATCCATCTATTTTACGATTTTTGAAACAATCAATACAGGATAGTCAAAAACGCAATATGTACTTTTTTTAGAAAAAAATAAACGGAACACCCTGAATCGGATCTCGATTTTCAAGTTTTTTTTGTAATATAAGGTTGTTACCAGTTTGTTCAAGCGATTCCGACGTTCCCAGAAGTCGACGTCAAGCCGAAACCGGGTGATAGGCAAAGTCATAACAGCTATCAGAAAAATATTTAAAAAAATTTTATGTATGTGTTTTGAAAATTATAGGTCTTTGAAAAAGATATAGAAATTTCACACCCTACGGCAGTCTGTCAACTCCTGTTACTACAAATATTAACTTTTTTTGGATATAATTTTTACAATGTAATGATGAATAATGCATATTCAAACTGGTGTCTCAACCGTACTGCCAACTTTTCTCGTTCAGGAAAAATTGCCACTTATTTCCCAACCAAGTATTCCAAACTAAAACTTTGCTCAACTTTAACTGGCTGTACTGGAAAAAATGTACTACGAGAGTTTGGCAAGAAACCTTAAAAGTTGGCGCATTTAATAAAGATTCCAAAATGGTATAACATTTAGAAGATTACTCGTTAACTTATGCACAATTTTTATTTGAAAAAAAACTGATGAAAATCTTTCAAAATTTCCTAATTAAACAGCGATTATGAAAACGCACAAGGACCCTTAAGGATAACTGTTTGCACAACAGTGGGCGTCAAAATGCTGCTGATGATGATTTACCTTTACAGCAAATGCTCAAACTGTTTTCCTTCAGCCGCAATACACGCTCGACATCTTAAAAAAGATCGGGTTATTAAACGAGCGAATCCACGGTTATTAACAAACTCAGCTGCTTCCAATAGTCTTTGCCGTAGCTCAGCTACATTTTGAATCGGCTTGAAATACACTTTTTCTTTTACAGTTCCCCAGTAAAAAAATCTAAAGGATTCAAATCAGGTGATCGGGCTGGCCACGGTATTGTACCAGACCGCCTTATCCATCTGCCTGGAAAGTTTTGATCGAGATACTCTCTCACTGAGAGTGCATAGTGCGCTGGGCATCCATCATGCTGAAACCACATGTCCCTGTAAATACTCAGTGGCACGTCCACCAATAAATTTTGTGTGTAATAAAAAGTAGGACGTTCCTTTTAAGAAAAATCAGCTTTGATATGTGGATCGAAATTGGGACATCCTCTATGACTATAAATATTTCAGAAATGTGCATCCAGATGCCATACATAATAATCCATTTATAGTTTTCTATAAATAGTTTCTGTTTAGGAGCCTCGCATGATTGGGACAACCTGTATGTAGTTTAGTGTGAGAGCACAAGACGAGATACGCCGCAGGGTCTTACGTTTATTAGGCGAAGGTGGATTTAGATGGGGACCAGGTACACGCCCTAGTTGACATGTCTGCCATGCTGTTCAAGATAATCGTACATCAGTGCCGGATGCTCCGCTGTTCGATTTTCGTCCGCCGGCGCGCATGACGTCACGCAGAGAGTTAAGGATAACCTGCATATTTTCACCTACAGGCCAAACGGCTGGACGGATTTTCATATATGAGGTGTCGTTGGATTCGTCTTAGCAATGCGAGTGACATAATCTGCATTAAAATTCTATACAAAATAAAATAGCGGATTTATCAATTTACTAACATCACAGGGTAGATAAAGTACTAATACAAGTCATAAACCCACCAAAAATCACTAACAAATCGCACTATATAGTATTAACCACGATACACAATCACGCCACTGGTAACCACGAGCCGACAACTCTCTGGGTGACATCACGAAGCTCCGCCCCCATGCGCAACATCCTATCTTCAGTGTATGTGTATCGTGATGGTACCTATTGTTGTATCTTGGTGTAAAATTGACTTGCACCTCCCTCCCTAGACGTATCTCACCACCGCTCTTCAATTGTCAGAAGCGCTGCTCAAGTGCAAGTTCACAGCAATGCCGCACCGGTCATAAATGTTTAATCACTGTTATCTTCCCGAGACAAACATATCCCTAATCATGAATGCAGACAGATTCCTAAATCCGCCTTTTAGTCTAATCATATTAGCAAATATCACCGTATTAATTGTGAAGTCTGGTTTTATTGGGCAACTTAGTGACAAACTTAGCATAGTCTTCAATTGAGCATAAAGTTGTTCTTGTGGTCGATGAGCTCTGACAATATGAACTGCAGGTGCTGAAGTTGCTTTACCACCCCATGAGATCAAACATTCTGTGGGCAATATTTACAGTCATAGATGATGTCCCAATTTTAATCCACATATCAAAGTTGATTTTTTTTAAAAGGAACATCGTAATGTTTATTACACAGTCGGATAGGACCCTTTGTCAAGAAGTTTGATATAACCTGCTTATGGGTTTTGGTTATTAGTTGTTGAATTAATAGGTTAGTAAGTTAAATTCTTTCTTTCCCTTAGCAACAAATAGCTAAACAGGTATATAGAAACAATTCGCCCAGGCTATCTGTGTTGATGAAAAGACTGCGGAAAAAATTCGGGTTGTTATTTGGTGGCTGTCACGTCTAATCTTCCGAATTGCTGTTTATGTTGGTAGGTTCCGTTTTAAATTATAAACGAATTGAAGATTTGCTAAACCCTAACGGGTCACATTTTGTACACTTATTGGAATAAAAAGTTATATTTTCCTGTGTTTTTGTTTTCTATCTAAACAAATTAAGATAAATAAAGATTTTTCTGATTTCCTCGAAAACGAATCGATCGATCAATTGAAATGTTGAACAAAGTCGTGAAAAAGCGGTTGCCTTATAAATAAAGGTACATTCTAGATGTAACATATGTCTTTGTGCTTTAGAATTAGGATAACTTTCATAGAATCTCAAATATCTATCATTTCACAAACGACGATCAGTTATTTAAATGGACCAATGAAAATGAGAGAAGACATAATAGGTCGATTTTCTAGCTATCATATTTAATAGGATGTTTTCACTGTTTTTGACTACTGTCCATGCATGGCAATCTAGTTTTGTCTCTGTATGACGTACAGGGTATATCTGTACCGATTTTTGTTATTTTGCAAAACAAGGATATAAAACGTATTCCAACTGGTTCATCATCTTTTCATACATCAAAAACAATTTTTTCCAATTTATGATCTAGGAATCTACACCAAATGTAAACAAACAGCACATTGTGCATTTCTGGGTCCTAAAACATCGATATTTGTAAAAGTATCCACATTCACCTATTATTCATCGTCTAGATCATTAATTTCCAAAGTGGTCTATATCGACCCCTAGGGGTATATGACAACCTGACGTCAGCGAAAAAAAATTTGGGGGTCCATGAAATGAATATGGGGGTCCACGATAATGGATCTCAACACATACACTGATAGTACCTATTTACTTTCATCATACTATCTTATAATATCAAAACACATACATTATTTATAAAAGTACCTATGAAGTACAAAATTTATCATATATGTTTATAAAATTGTGTAAGTCGCAGTCTCAGAGCTTCGCTACCTTGCACTGACTTGTTCAATTCGTCACTCTATAAATACGAATGTGGGACAAATACGTTTATTCGTTTCCTGAATCTTGAAAAGAAAAGTGCTAAGAAAATATTTTAAAAAATATAAACAGATAGTATATCACACAAATTATAGTGAGTCAGTGTTATTTTGTTTGAGAGTTCTGGAGAAAAGTAAGTACATTATTTTTTATTAAATTTTAGTTTTGTACTCGTAGTTAGCAAAGATAGATAAATTACGCCATTCATGACTTTAGTTATTAGTAATTAAATATTCAATCATGCAAAATTACACGAGTACTCCTCAATAGTTTCTTTTTGAAAGTTTTAGCAATCGGTAATATAATTACAGTACAATCTCCGTGATTCGAGCTAATTGTTGCAAGAAGATGATCGAATTATGGAATGTTTTCGGAAAAATCAAAAAATATTTTTAATATAAAGCTGCTGGATTTTCTGTATTATTTAAATAATTTAATTTTGCCCACAGATGACTGATGCCATGTCCGAATCTAAAAAGAAATGTAGACAGTACAGTGTTGATTATTTGAAATTTGGCTTCATTCCATCACTGCCGGACAAACCATCGCCTATGTGCGTGTTATGCAACAAAGTTTTGGGCAATGACGCTACGAAACCATCTAAACTGCAAGATCATCTGAGAAGATGCCACCCTGATAAAACAGAGAAAAATTTGAAATACTTTCAAACACTCAGAGATAAATTTCAGAAGAGACCTACACTGGACAGAATGTTCGCTTCGACGTCACAAATAAATGGTGATGGTTTGCGGGTGTCTCACAATATCTCGTTACCTATAGCAAAATCCGGAAAACCGCATCTCTGACTTCTCTCCGATGGTAATCGGAGAGAAGTTAATTTTGCCAGCCGTTGAAGAGGTTTTAAAAACTGTTTTACACAAACCTGCATCTGATATCATTAAAAGAATTCCCTTAGGCAACAATACTGTTGAAAGGCGTATTGATGAAATGAGTTCTGATATTGAAAGCTTATGTAATTATTTGCAAACGACCCATTTCTCTATACAACTGGACGAGTCAACTTTACCTGATAATGCAGCATTATTATTGGCATATGTTCGTTTTATTATGAATCAAGAAATCTACGAAGAACTGCTCTTCGCGAGCACTTTGATAAGCGACACTAAAGGTGAATCAATATTTCATGTTTTGAAGGATTACTTCATTGAAAAAGCAATTCCTTTATCAAATATAATATCAGTAGCTACAGATGGAGCACCTGCCATGGTTGGACGTTATCGTGGATTTATAAGCTATTTAAAACAAAATGTGTCAGGGGTGTTAGCAATACATTGCGTCATCCATCGACAACATTTAGTTGCTAAAAATTTGAGTGTTAGATTGCATGAATCACTTCATTTAGTCATTGATGCAGTAAACCGAATCCGAAGCAACGCGTTGAATACGCGGTTATTTGCGCAGTTGTGTGAAGAAAATGACGAACACTTTCATCAATTACTCCTTCACACTGAAGTACGCTGGCTGTCGAAAGGCTTATGTTTGACAAGATTTTTTGCACTTTTTGAGACTATTTTAGAATTTCTGAATATTAAAGATAAAATTTTAAAAGAAAATTTAATGAAGAGGAAAACAGACATCGCCTATTTAACAGATTTGTTTACAAAATTTAATATGGTTAATTTGCAATTACAAGGCGACAGTTTAAATTTGATTAAAACAAATTCCATCTTATCAGCGTTTCTTGCGAGAGTTAAACTAATGAAGCAAAACATTGGACGGGGCGAATTTTCTCAGTTCCTCAATTTGTCACAGACAAGCTGCCAGGAAGACAACGTTTCAACTTACGTTCAACATTTAAATGCCCTCTATTCTGATTTTGAATCTAGGTTTGAGGATATTTTGACTATGGTAATACCACCGTGGATAATTAATCCATATGGTGACCTAGAAGAAACGAATGTCATAATACAAGAGGAACTGACTGAACTAAGTACAAACGAAGAAATTAATGTTCAGTTTAAAAACGGATATCAGCAATTCTGGCTGCAAAACAACATACCCGTTACTTATCCCGTATTATGGAATACAGCGAGGAAATTTTTAATTTCCTTTCCATCGTCATACCTAGTGGAAAGGGGGCTCAGCACTCTCCTAACGAAAAAAAGAAACAGACTGGACATCATTAGCCGAGGAGATTTAAGATTAACCATTACAAAATTGACGCCAAATGTTGATAATTTATTATTAAAGCATCAGGTTCATCCTTCTCACTAAAAATATTGACTTATTGCTTATGTTATTTTATTTCTAGTTTATTTTATGTTTATTGGTGTCTGACCAATAAATGCCCGCATTGGGAATAAGTGCCCGCATTGATTTTTTTAAAGAACCGCCCTTTATAGAAAATATTTTTTCCAGTTCCTGAACAACCAAAATATCTTTGAATTTATAAATGTATGGATATCAAAAAGCCTGAACGGTTTTGTGGAAATGTCAATCGACGGTGCTATAATGGTACTGATGAACGGCAAGTAAATGAATGAATGTTTGGAAACGAGCAATATCTATGAAATTTTTGGTAGAGCCTGTCATCAAGAAGGTGCTTAATGGCTATCTGCAAGAGGTTTATACGAAAAAGCACACGGTAGGTGATGTTGTATCAGCAAAATCGCATATCAATTGAAGAAACTAATATAAACATGAATAAACAATCGACAATATTAAATAAAAACATGAATTTTATTAAAAAAATCAAACCCTTTTTTTAAAATTTGACTAAACTATATGTAATTTCTTAATATTCAATAAGCTGGTGATGTTTCAATGACAAGCTGCCATCGCATACATTGACAGTATTTTTTTTTCAACATTAGCTATTGATTGCTAAAATTTGTTGATTGAAATTTGAAGCTTATTCGCTGTATTTGACGAACTGTTACCCTATAGGTGGAGAATAACTGTTGATTTGACAATGCTGGTGAAATCCATCTTTAAACAAGCTACATGTCATTTAAAATTTTCAAGGGAATGACCCTGGGGGGCCGAGAGTGAAAGGGGGTGAAGTAGTTTTTGGTTTCGTCCCCCTTGACAAATCTTTTGACGTGTCTCAGCGTTTTTTCTTTTAATCAGTGCTTTTCGATAAATCCGTGGAGGAAATTTTTCAAATGAACACCCTGTATATGCTTGGCTTCTTATCTATAACAAATTCGGTGCGCCTCTGGCCTAGGCATACCTTGGATAGAATCTGAACACACCGCCATTCCGAGCCTCCGATATTTGACAAATGATTGACTATTTATATCCTCCAAGTGTTCTAAAGGGCGCCAAATCGATAATCACCCAGAAAAAAACAGTTACTTTGATGGACTTTCGTATCCCGCCGATGCTTAAAATGTTAATATCCCTCCCCTCTTATGGCAACGACCCATAACCATCGATACTTTTCACATACAAAGTACGTGGTTTCCATATCAACGAATACCATTCTCGCATTTTCTTGAACGACTACCAGTTTCTTTCCAGAGGGTTAATATCCGCTGCTATAGCAAGCAATTGTTTTTATTGCGGTACAAATATCGGTTATTGTAGTGATTTAGTAAATGGACCTGAGTGTGTGAGCAATTCGCATTATCTCTTTCACCATTGGATTTCAGTATTTTTTTCTTCTAACAATTCGTCTGTTAATACCCCCCTAGGGGACACGCCCCGCAGGTTGAGAAACGCTGCCCTATGGTATATAGGGTGTCCCAGAAGTCGATGTCAAGCCGAAACCGGGTGATAGGCAAAGTCATAACAGCTATCAGAAAAATATTTAAAAAAATTTTATGTATGTGTTTTGAAAATTATAGGTCTTTGAAAAAAATATAGAAATTTCACACCCTACGGCAGTCTGTCAACTCCTGTTACTACATATATTAACTTTTTTTGGATTTTATTTTTACAATGTAATGATGAATAATGCATCTTCAAACTGGTGTCTCAACCTTACTGCTAACTTTTCTCGTTCAGGAAAAATTGCCACTTATTTCCCAACCAAGTATTCCAAAGTAAAACTTTGCTCAACTTTAACTGGCTGTACTGGAAAAAAGTGTACTACGAGAGTTTGGCAAGTAACCTTAAAAGTTGGCGCATTTAATAAGGATTCCAAAATGTATAACACATAGAAGATTACTCGTTAACTTATGCACAATTTTTATTTGAAGAAAAACTGATGAAAATTTTTCAAAACTTCCTAATTAACTAGCGATTATGAAAACGCACAAGGACCCTCAAGGATAACTGTTTGCACAACAGTGGGCGTCAAAATGCTGCTGATGATGATTTACCTTTACAGCAAATGCTCAAACTGTTTTCCTTCAGCCGCAATACACGCTCGACATTTTCTTAAAAAAGATCGGGTTATTAAACAAGCGAATCCACGGTTATTAACAAACTCAGCTGCTTCCAATAGTCTTTGCCGCAGCTCAGCTACATTTTGAATCGGCTTGAAATACACTTTTTCTTTTACAGTTACCCAATAAAAAAATCTAACGGATTCAAATCTGGTGACCAGGCTGGCCACGGTATTGTACCAGACCGCTCTATCCGTCTGCCTGGAAAGTTTTGATCGAGATACTCTCTCACTGAGAGTGCATAGTGCGCTGGGCAGCCATCATGCTGAAACCACATGTCCCTGTAAATACTCAGTGGCACGTCCTCCAATAAATTTTCTAAATGATTTTGCAGAAAACCTAAATAAACCTCATCAGTCAAAGTCTCTTGGAACTCAAACGGACCGATTATTTTACCATTTAAAATTCCTGTCCAATGGTTTATCTTGAAGCGATATTGAGATTTATCTTCTCTCATCAAATGTGGGTTTGCTACGTGCCACTCGTGTAAGTTATGCAGGTTCATGTACCCATCTTTCTTAAATGTGGTCTCATCTGACCATAACATTTTTTCAAAGAACCGTGGATCTTCCCTGTGTCTTTCTAACATTGTGCGACAAAAAGCAACTCGGGGCTCATAATCCCGGGGCAGAAGAGCTTGAACACGCTGTACGTGGTATGGATGGAGCACGTTTTTTGCAAGATTCTATGGGCTGTACTTTTGGGCACACCTCTGTTTAGTTCTATTGCACGCACTGAAGTACTCGGGTCTTCTTCGACAGCTCCTAGCACCACGTCTTCGTAAGGAAGGAAAGATCTTCCCCCACCGTGTGATTGGTTTGGTGGTTGGCCCTCTAAGAAAGTAAGCGGTGCACATTTGTGAACACTCGATGATCTGGATGACGAGCTGCATTCGGGTACCTCTCACAGTAAAGTCTCGCTGCAGCACTAGCATTGCATCTGCATTCCCCATAAAGGAGGTGCATGTTAGCATATTCTTGTACGGTGTACACGGACATAGCGGCACTGCACAATGACACTATCAAAGATAGTCTAAGGAAAGCAAATGTTGTTTTGAAGAGCAATTAAACAGTCCAAATCCAAATCACAAGCGATCAACAGTCCAGTTCACGAATCCAAAATTAGTAACAGTACAAAATCAACAAGCACGAACATGTAAAGATGCGCA
Source organism: Acanthoscelides obtectus (assembly GCA_963669975.1). Lineage (NCBI taxonomy): Eukaryota > Metazoa > Arthropoda > Insecta > Coleoptera > Chrysomelidae > Acanthoscelides > Acanthoscelides obtectus. Next base: position 14,343,551 of record CAVLJG010000010.1, read on the forward strand.
GTAAACGAAGGAGTACTGATCGGTATCAAAGTGTGCAATAGCAAGTAAGTGATGTGCTTCATCCATACCACATACAACCTCTCCTGCCCCGGGATTATGAGCCCCGAGTGGCTTTTTGTCGCACAATGTTAGAAAGACACAGGAAAGATCCACAGTTCTTTGACGCCCACTGTTGTGCAAACAGTTATCCTTAAGGGTCCTTGTGCGTTTTCATAATCGCTGTTTAATTAGGAGATTTTGAAAAATTTTCATGTTTTTTTTTTCAAATAAAAATTGTGCATAAGTTAACGAGTAATCTTGTAAGTGTTATACCATTTTGGAATCGTTATTAAATGCACCAACTTTTAAGGTTTCTTGGCAAACTCTCGTAGTACATTTTTTTCGAGTTCAGCCAGTTAAATTTGAGCAAAGTTCTACTTTGGAATACTTGGTTGGGAAGTGGCAATTTTTCCTGAACGAGAAAAGTTGGCAGTAAGGTTGAGACACCAGTTTGAAGATGCATTATTCATCATTACATTGTAAAAATAAAATCCAAAAAAAGTTAATATTTGTAGTAACAGGAGTTGACAGACTGCCGTAGGGTGTGAAATTTCTATATCTTTTTCAAAGACCTATAATTTTCAAAACACATACATAAATTTTTTTTAAATATTTTTCTGATAGCTGTTATGACTTTGCCTATCACCCGGTTTCGGCTTGACGTCGACTTCTGGGACACCCTGTATATCAAACGATACCATCCGTAGAGATATCGACATCCCCTGAGTTAGGCATTACATCATAGGTATGGCACAACCTCGCAACCAGCAAGCGAAGTCGCACAACAACCCTGTTGCGAGAAGCAGTGGATTACACAGTCGAAGAGATACGCGAACATTCCAGGCCGCGGCTCCTACGGTGAACAAAATTAAATTCATGTTTAGACCTTCAAAATTATAGTTATTAAAAACCAAACACCCAAAGTTCAATTCAGGGCAAGACAAAATTTATAAAGTGCAATGTAACAATCTCTATAGTGTATTTACACCCAAGATAGAATGGATGCATGATTGCCAAAAGCTACGTCCGAATGATGGACTACCACCAACGTGTTGTAAAGCAAAGATGACAGTATTTAACAGAAACAGAAACTTATTAAATTACTCAAATACACTTAACAACAACAACAACAACAACCAAGCAAGATGAATACGATAACACGAGCACTCAGTGATACACGCGACGGACGGTGGCCTGAGTGCAACTCTGCCTGCCCTGCCCCTGCCCCGCGCATTATTCCGCCAGGCGACCGCTTGAAATTTAATGGCGAATTGACCAATAAGAGGCGTGGTCCCCACCTGTTACCGAGAGATCACGCGCTAACTGTTATTATTTACATCTCATCTTGAATTTGGATTCAGTTTAGATCTATCTTACCCCAAATACTTAAAACAATTCCTTTTCTTTCTCTTATCGCTCCTACTTGCTTCACTTCTTTCTCCCTCGCCCCTTTCTCCCACAACTTTTCTGGGTCACCAGACCTGACAGTCTGACGACAGACACTGACATTACAGTGACTATGACCTAAAGGCTAAGGTCCGAACCGCCTTGAGAAGCAACGACGAGTACTAGTAGTGTAAAATTATTATGTCTCGTTTACCACTATTTTTCTGAATAAAACTTCTCCAGTAAGGTCGAAGCTTGCGGTACCGAGTGCCATTTAAGTATCAAGAGTATGCTTGACAAACATCCACTTAGTGCTACCTCTTGCCCCTTAACGAGGAACGGAGACTTTGAGTGTTTTCTAGAGTTATCCCACTATCTGATATCTTACAGATACGTACGTTGCTAATCGATAACCCTTTTCAGAAAATTGATTGGGAATAGAGGGTTCCCTTAACTCGTGCGGGGATAGGAATATTGGATATTTAGCTGTACATCCGAAAAGGATAACTTTATTACCAATCAACGTCGATTTACAAAAATGAAACACATTGATATATTTTGAGACATCGTAGGAACGCGTATGACGACTTGTTATGCACTTATACATAACATACAACGAGCTAAACGCTTAGTAGTTAATTCTTGTCCTGATAAAAACAGTTTTGTTATTTCTGGTGAGGGCTAGGGTCTAGCACATGTCTTCAAAGTTTTGGGACGTTATCCTACAGGGTACGGCAGAGAGGATGGACCGTTTTAAAAAAATCATAAAATAGTTAATTTTACTCGAAAACAAATTTATTGATGGAATCAGGATCACAAGGAAATAGCTTTTGAGACAGTCAAGTGGTGACCGAAATCGTTGATGCAGTGCTGGAGGCGTTCTTGGAAGTTCGCGTAGCCTCTCTCCAACATTGCTCTCTCAACTTGGGCGACTTCCACGCGAATTTCGCCCTTCAATTCGTCCAGACTTCGGGGCTTGTGGCTTGTGAAAGTGGGCTTCGTCACTCATAGACAAAATGAGTTTCTCATTTTGATCGATCAGTGCTTCCATCTCACGTGCGAAGTTCATTCGTTGTGCATAATCTCCGGGCTGTAACTGTTGCACAATGGCCAATTTGTAGGGGTGAAAGCGGAGATCCATATGCAAAATTCGCCTTACCGAACGATCACTGAGGCGAAGTGCAGCAGCATGTTTCCGGGCAGATCGAGTCGGACTGCGAAGAAAGACCTGTCGCACGCGTTTAACATTTTCAGGAGTTCGAACTGTTCGTGACGCTCCTCTTGGTCTTCTGTTGATCAGTTCACCACGCCTGCGAAGTGATTCAACCCAACGAAGGATGGTGTTTCGATAGGGAACAGCTCTATTCCGATGAATGTTGAAGTGGCGATAAAACTCACGCTGTACGACGATGACTGACTCATTATTTCGAACGAAACAATCATAGGCGAAAACGCGGTGTTCCACCGTCCAAGGCGCCATAACGACAACTGGTAAAATAATGCTAGGATCTCAGTCAAACGGCACCCTCTCCACCTCTCTCTTAGATGGAGGCGGAGAGTACTACCCATCGCAAAAACGTCCGTCGTCTCTGCCGCACCCTGTAGTAAAATCTTGAGACATCACAAATTACAAGCACAAAAGTGAGCCAAAAATTATATTCTGAGTTCAGCTGTGAAAGGTATGTATAAAAGTCAACACAAGGACTACAAGTAATGAAAGTGGCAACACTGACTAAGTGCTAATAATCGTCTTCATTGACCAAAAACATGGTACACTACGTGGGACGACATTTAGCACTTGCTATTCCACCATCTAACACAGAACAAAAGTAACTGCAAAAAAACGAGTTATGAAAAAAAGGTAAAAGTTCAGGATTTTTGATATCCATACATCCATAGTCAAATATTTTTTGGTTGTTCAGGAACTGAACAAACGTCCACACTATGCTTACAGCGATTAAAAAATACTCAAATATAAGTCGTAAAGCTACCAGCAAACTTAAAACCTGCAAAAAAATAGAATTTGCAATAACTTTCTTGTTTCACTGAGTACACATTCCAGGTTATATCTATATTAGACATTATTTGAATGACAGCTGATTATTACATTTCAAAACTCCCCAACGAGTGACTATACGCGGAATTTTTTCATCGTACAACACTTAAAAAAATGTAAATGAAAATTTAAAATTATTTCCATGACGCCGCAAAATAGCTCCGTCGGTGCCTCGGCTTATACATCTTGACAGTAGGGATGTTCGATAGGATTCTATATTTAGAACTATCGATACACATCACGAGTATCGTCATCTTTCGATCCGTGTAAGAAAGAGTGACTAACTTCAGATTACTTTTCTTCTTTGTTTCCTTCTACTGGATATCGATAATTTTATTCCAATATTTTAGGGTATCGATACTTCCTAAAACGATAAGAATCGATACATAACGATGCTTATCGTGGAACTAAACATCCCTTATCTTGACAGCTTGTCGTTCTTGTCAACTGGGTTGCAGGGTGCGGTGTTGCCTCTACTATCTTACATTTTGCTAAAATCTTATCCCAAGCCAGGTCCACGTTGCTATCCCAAGCAACCGAGTTCAATATTTCAGCGTTATCCCAAACGTCTTTGTTCGTCCTAGGTATGGAGTTGGCTATCACAAGCTAGGTCCAGGTTGCTATCCCAAGCAACAGTATCAGAACGTTATCCCAAACGGCATGTTAGGCACAGTCTGCAGCGCCGGTGAGGCATCCATACTAACATTCATTTAACTTGCACCTAAAACAGATCGGTTAGTCGACAGTTACCTAATGGTGACGCCCCTCTAGGAAAAGAGGCGCCACTTTCTAATGTTGCTCCGCGACGAAAGGAACCTTCAGCCGACCGATGCGTCGGTCGATATCTCGTTCGACAATGCACATCTATCGGCCAAACCTTCTGTCCGGTTTTCTAATTCTAAATGTTCAGCGATCCCTCGACTCTACTGAAAACGTAAAAATGCGCGCCGATTACGGTGTTAACAGTTTGGCACGAGAACAAGGAATGAAGGTTTATGGACGGCCAGAGGGGAAGAAGGTAGGGGGAAGGGGCGCGGTGCCGCTTTCCTTCGCTGCGTGCGCGCTTTGAAATCGTGTGGGTTGAGTACTACTACGAGGGTACTACGACATGTATTCTAAATATTTACTTCGACGAGGACTTCACATAATTAGGATCGAATATCACTTGCAGGTAGGTTCGTTTGATCACGTAATTTTGTACATTTAAATGGAGTTTTCAGTCCTCAATTCAGTGATCAGTGATGTATACTAAGTGACATATAAATCCGAACACCCAGTTTAAATGGTTTTATTTTAATAAAATTTTGTATAAGTACTTAATGAAGCATAATAAGTAAATGATAAAAATTTCAAAATGATTGCACTGCTTTAAAGCCCTTTGACCTTTAATAATGTGTGGATGCACCCTGATGTGCTACGCATTCTCCAACGCGCCTAGGCATGCTTCTGATCAGGTGGTCAATGTCCTCCTGTGGTATCTCATTCCAGGCAACCACCAACTCCTCTCGAAGTGCTTCTAGAGTCTGAGGAGGACGTTGCAAATTGAGCAATCTCCTACCCATTATATCCCACACGTGCTCAATTGGGGATAAGTCGGGAGATCTTGGTGGCCATGGTAACAATGTGACATCATTATGTTGAAAGAAGTCTATTGTGACTCTTGCAACATGTGGTCGGGCATTATCTTGTTGGAAAGTTGGATCTGCCAGGGTGTCAAGATAGGGTAAAAGATGGGGTTCCAGAACTTCGTGGATATAACGCTGCGCGTTCATGTTACCTCTGATAAAGATTAAAGGTGACCTGGAACCATAAGCTATAGCACCCCAAACCATAACTCCAACAGTGTGATGAACATGTCTTTCAACAAAAAACTGTGGATTCCTCCTTTCACCACGTCGCCTTCTAACCCTGGCACGACCATCGTGCATGCCTAAACAAAATCGAGACTCGTCACTAAAGACAATACTGTTCCATTCCTGATCCCAGAGTGACCGTTGTCTGCACCACTCAAGGCGATTACGTCGGTGTTCTCGAGTTAAAGGGAGGACCCAGTGTGGCCGGTATGAAAACAAGCCAAAACTTCTCATTCGTCGGTAAACACTTCGCATGCCAATAGGTCTTCCGTGATCTGCAAACCATTCACTTGCAATGGACCTGGTAGTGGAGAAATGGTCCCTTAAGACCAATAATCTTAGGCGGCGATCTTCACGGTCTGTTGTTCTACGGCGGCGTCCAGTCTGTACATGTCTGTTTAAAATTTTTCGCGATTTCAGTACTTTCTCGCCCACTGACCTAGGAAGTAAAATATAAACAGCACATGGTACATTGCAGAAATGATACGATATCAAACGGTCAATTTTTCCTTCACTTCGCTTTGGTATAGGCAGAATAAAGACCCTTATACAACGATCTTCATTACTCTGATCGAAGTCTTTTGCCTCTTCCGCAAAGCAAACGAGTTTCACCTGGCAAACATTTCCTTAATTTTGGTCGAACACAATGAAGTTCGCTAATGACTCCCAAGATAATAAGTTGAATAACTGCGGCTTTCTTACACGTGTAATGGTCCCCAAAGTGGTGGCACACAGTGATGTATGGTTGGAGACGTTTTATGGTCGCTATAAACCTTGCTAAGCTATCGTCTGGCTTTTCACTTTACAAATTGATTGGTGCAATTTATCAGATGCCTCTGAAGATATTGAAAAGGAAGTCGTCGTGTGGAGACTAGGGGAGACGCAGCGAGCTCTGTATTCTGTATTCAGGAGCGGTAATCAACGAAACCCCAAACTGTGAAGGAGGATGGAGAAAGTCTGGATCTGAACGGTTATTCTGATAGAGGTACCTTAAGAAGATATATAAAAAAGCTGGGCAGTTCACCTGCTGCAATCCAGTAAAAAAGTGCTATCCTAGGTTCCATAGCCTCCCCCTTATACACCTATGACCCCCTTCCTAAGAACTTCGTACTTTAAATGCATACAGAAGCAATATATTTTTGTTTTATTTTATTGTTTAACAAGAGCAAATTTTTTATTGGTAAGTGTTGATAGAGAATAGATCGACATGAGGAAAGCACCTCAACCTTGGGTTACCAGGGGAGTTGGCTTTCTGAGTGTTGAATCGCAACCTAAGGTTTGCTAATAAAGTTCCTTACCGGACACAACAATGACAAATGTGAAACATTGGAGACAAACCAGAATTCTTCATGGGTACTGAATAGGGCCAACTGGAACATTCACGTTGAGGCTAATCTACTTCCATTTTGAATCTGAAAGTTCTCAGGAAAGGTCGTTACTTATTTTGTCACGCGCGCCTCAAAACATCTATTATATCAAATTAGTTAAGTCGGTTCTAAATCTTTTTATTAGAGCGAAATGAGTGAAAACGTTATAACAGCAGTAATCACCATGTAATATGCAACAAGGTGTTTGCTTTTAGTCAACAATCCCCGTTATGAATAACAATAACTGAATAGTCTACATGGCAACACAAGTAGTATTTCTGTCCTGCTATATGAGAGTACAAACATTACAATTGCCTACTGGAACATGCTTTCCAAAGGAAATAATGTATGCCGATGTACTGGATGATCACTTTGGTAGGCACTGGTACGTAAATCAAACCAGAAATATGCGCCAGTCCTACACAATTTTGGCGATTAAAGCCTCCCACAAACCGGCGCGAAATAATCGCGGCGAAGTATTCGCAACGAAATTCAGAGCGAAATTCGCAATCTGTTTCGCCTGTTTATTCATACCAAAGCGTCTTATTCGCTCCGCGAACGTGAAGGTTTCGACGGGTTGCGTACATTTGCCTTTTGCAATGAGCTCGTCTTCAGAAGAAGAGTAGTCACTTCTATTTCTTGCTTTAGGAGAGGAACAAAATGCACGGTAAGTTATGTTTATTTAACGCCATTTGATAGTTGGGTATGTATTAAGTTTAACGAAGTACATAAAACAAATATTTTCAATTTTGTTTAGGAAACGAAGGAAGTGGGTACATGATATTAACTTGGAACGAAATAAATTTGGGGAATACCATACCTTGATGCCACAACTTCGGCTGGATGAACAGCGCTTTTACGTATATTTTAGAATGACTCCAGAGTGTTTCGATGAAATATTGAACTTGGTGAAAGATGAAATACGAAAATCTGACACAAATTATCGTGAAGCTATTTCGCCAGAAGAACGACTTGCTATTACACTCAGGTAAAAAAATTATATGTATTAAAATTAGTTTGCTTATCGAATACGAAAACTTCAGGGATCGTGAAATAAATATTTTATTGTAATAATTGGACTACATGTTGCCACTAGGATTAAATGTTGCTAAATAATTCGAGGCAGAATTTGCCTCCTCTGTTGGGTATATTATTGGAGTAAGCCCAATGCCGCTTGGGAAGGACGACATACTACTATCATACATACTTGCAGAATTCTGGGTAGACGCTGAAGACATTTCTTCAATATGTTCAAATTCTTCGTGCGCTATTAATTCGGCTATTTTTAGTTTTATTCGGGCTTGACGCTTTAAGGGAAGTATTTTCACAGTCTGTGCATGTGCCAAGAAAAGTGAATCAATGGCCTCGTTCTCTTTTTTAGGTTTTTTACCTTCAAAATAATTAATGAGCTGTTGTACAGATGAAGATGGTGGTTCATAGCGTTTTCTGCTCGTTTTATATTTTGGTGTAGTTGCAGTCTGCGGACAGGTGTGCCCTGGAGTAGTCACTGCTGTAGTGTTCCATGAAGAAGGTGGTGCTGTCTGTGTTGCCGAGGCGTTCTGTGCATCTTCTGCATCTACATCAGCATTTTCATCTTCTCCATGGCCGCGGTCTTCCAAATTTTCGGTTTCTACATTTCCAGCCCTTTCCTGATATATATTTGAGTTAAATTCGGCAGTCTCATAATGTATGACGTCAATATCTTTCACATTAGACGACGTTTTGGCAAATGCCAAAAAAGGACGGAAAAATTCCATGTAGTCAGCCCACTGCCGTTTCTTTATGTTGCCCACTGCTTGGCCGGTCTTTGGTTTGGTAGATTTTATATATTGTATTTTGCAAATGTGTCTCTGATATTCTTCCACCTTTTTTTTACTTCATCACCTATAAACGATTTTTTTTATAGATTCCTTACCACTGGTGACACCTTCTATACCATTGGGCATAGCTTTCGAGTTGGCTTTACAACAGTGAGTGCAATCGTAACCGAAGTCTGTGAAGCGATATGCAGACATATGGAGCATATGTATTTACCAGAACCAACAGAGAATATATGGAAAAAATGTGCTGAAGAATTTGAAAATAGATGGGGATTTCCCAATTGCATTGGCAGCGTGGACGGTAAACATGTAACAATCAAGAGACCTAACAACAGTGGCTCCAATTACTGGTGCTATTTACATAAATATTCAATAGTACTTATGGCCATTGTTGGCCCGGACTATAAATTTATATGTGTTGATATTCGTGGTTTCGGAAAAAATAGTGATGGGGGTATTTTCGAAACCTCAAACATGGGAAAACGATTTGAACAAAATTTAATGAGTGTCCCTGCACCTAGATTTCTCCCTGGGCAAAATGAAATCTGCTCGTACGTTTTAATTGGTGATGAAGCATTTGCTTTAAAACCATACCTTATGAGACCATTTCCTTATAAGCAGACTTTAACAGACGTCAGAAAAGAGAAATACAATGTAAGACATTGTCGAGCTAGAAGGGTCGTGGAAAATGCGTTTGGTATTTTGTCTCAAAAATGGCGAATATTTGCAGGCCCTTAGAAACTAAAGTAGATACTACTATTCTAATTGTACGTACGTGTTTTACACAATTTTTTACGAAGTAAAAGTGGCGATGACAAATATTTTCAATTCTTAGATCCCCCAGAACCCGTGCTTGGAGCTTTTACTGATATAGCAAATGATCCTCGGCGGGCAGCAAGGCTAGCATTTGCTACTCGTGACAAATTCGTAAATTATTTTAATTCTGATATGCCTATGCCCAATATATAGAATGTTCGTTTTCACATTTGTGTAGACTATAAATTATTTAACAAGTTAATAAAAAATATTAGGTACATACCATTTGTATTTAATTTTTTTCCTATTTCCATCCGAATCTTGTCTTTCTTTCTCACATTCCTGTATTCATCGTTCGACAAATCATACAAACAAGGATACTTTTTCACTATTTCTATCAATAATTCCGTTTTTGCCATTGCGAATTTTTGAAGAACGGCGTCAAAAACGCGGCCAAAGGCGAACTGAAATACGCCGCGATAAAAACGCTGGAACAATCGCATTCGCTTCGCACAAGTCTGAGCCTGTCCGTAAACCGCCGTTTTAATCTGATCGCGAATTCATCGCCGCGAAATTTTCACAGCCAAAGCGAATATTTCGCGCCGGTTTGTGGGATGCTTAACACTTCCATATAAACATATAGACTTCTAACCCACTTGAATTTATTGGGAAAGTCCAAAGCATCATCATAGTACCGTACCCACTGTCTGAAAACTTCCAATTATTGTACTAAACCATCACTATACTGACTACAAACAGCAGAGCTCTAGTTGTGTAGCTGTTTGTGGATGAATACGTATTTGGAAGTTTGTAGTCCGCCCACCTTGATTCGAGACATCGGGACAGCTTTCTATAGGGAGGCCGTTTAGTCAAATAACAGTAACAGTATTTGAGTTGACTGAGTCAGAAAACTTTTCCTACCACTTATAAACGGAAATAGGCACTTAGGGAATAACCACAGTTCCGTAAGAACCGATTTATTTATTGTATTTCAATGAAATGATCTAGAAATTCAGTAAAAGCTGTTTGATGTACAAACTCAATCGTATTTATAGATCGTATTGAGAGTAGACTGGTTTATATCTACAATTTCAGATAGTTGCGCTCTTATATTGATTTGAGTGCGCCTTGGCTAGACAAAAATTAATTGCGAGAATTCTGATCAAAGCTTGATACTGGAATGATGGTAAATATAAGTAAATTCAGTTCAGCATGCATAATATGTAAAACTTGTTTATGTCAAATCCTAAGGTCACTGTTTGGATGAAAATACTCCATATCAAATGTTGAAGAGAAAAGAATATATCAAAGACAGTTCTTGAAGACATAGATCCATAAATATTCCCTTGATGTGATAAAGGATGTTATAAATTTCTGCTCCACTAATAAGACTTGTCGAGGACACAACCTCACCAGAACTTCAAATATCCGTAATAATGTGAAATCATTTTCTTACTTCATTTTATGAATCTTCATTGTAAAACTTCACTCTGTTTTCAAAGTAAAACGGAGTTTGTTTTTTATACTCTACTTGAAAAATTAATGTTAGCTTGCTTTATAAATTATGGTCCAAAAATGTTTCCTTACAAAAACTCGGGATGTTGAAGTTTTAGGAAAAAAATGTAAATTAAATAATATTTTCAGAACCGCTTCAGAAATTGTCTGGCTTGCTTACTATTGCCGTCGGCAAGGCCATTACGAGCCCCTTCCCACTTCAGTTGGCCCACTTCAAGATTTGTACAAAAATATGCCTTTATAAACTAAACATGACCAAACTATTTACTTCTAAAACAATTTATTTTCTCAAAAACATTTTAGATACACTCTAGTCGTAAAAAATACATATTTGAAATCACTTAGACCTATAACTTATAGAACATCTGAACAAATTAACAATGTGCGAATAAATAAATAAAGTTAACAAAGCAACAATTGAAAGATTACCATTGGGTAACATCACCTTTATTTTTCATTACGGCTGAAATTCTTTGGGGCATAGTGTTAACCAAGTTTTGGCAAAAATTTGGTGTAATCAAGTATACTAAGTGATATATAAACCCGAACACCCAGTTTAAATTGTTTTATTTTAATAAAAATTGGTGAATGTATTTATCTTACTGTAAATAACAAGTGAACAAATTTTCAGCCTTAGTTGGTCATTCCGGTTTTTATACTGCTTTTTTTTAATTCACTGACGCTCTAAAAATGAATATTTCAGCCGCAGTAAAGAATCAACGTTGGCGGATTTTGGCTCTTGACATCCTTTACGATCGGTTACGATGCCTAGAGTACGGAGACCTGTACGATTTCGTCAACTTAGTGAGTTTGATATTGGCCGTATAGTGGGACTTCGGGAAGCTGGACTTTCTTTTCGGGCAATTGCAGTTAGAGTGCAAAGAAGTGTAGACACTGTGGTTAGCTGTTGTCAGGCATGGCTTCGAGAAGGCCGTACGCAAAGAGCAAGGGGCACTGGACGCCGCCGTAGAACAACATACCGTGAAGATCGCTGCCTAAGATTATTGGCCTTAAGGGACCGTTTCTCCACTACCAGGTCCATTGCAAATGAATGGTTTGCAGAACACGGAAGACCTATTGGCACGCCAAGTGTTTACCGACGAATGAGAAGTTTTGGCTTGTTTTCATACCGGCCACACTGGGTCCTCCCTTTAACTCGAGAACACCGACGTAATCGCCTTGAGTGGTGCAGACAACGTTCACTCTGGGATCAGGAATGGAACAGTATTGTCTTTAGTGACGAGTCTCGATTTTGTTTAGGCATGCACGATGGTCGTGCCAGGGTTAGAAGGCGACGTCGTGAAAGGAGGAATCCACAGTTTTTTGTTGAGAGACATGTTCATCACACTGTTGGAGTTACGGTTTGGGGTGCTATAGCTTATCGTTCCAGGTCACCTTTAACCTTCATCAGAGGTAACATGAACGCACAGCGTTATATCCACGAAGTTCTAGAACCCCATCTTTTACCCTATCTTGACACCCTAGCAGATCCAACTTTCCAACAAGATAATGCCCGACCACATGTTGCAAGAGTCACAATAGACTTCTTTCAACATAATGATGTCACATTGTTACCATGGCCACCAAGATCTCCCGACTTATCCCCAATTGAGCACGTGTGGGATATGATGGGTAGGAGATTGCTCAATTTGCAACGTCCTCCTCAGACTCTAGAAGCACTTCGAGAGGAGTTGGTGGTTGCCTGGAATGAGATACCACAGGAGGACATTGACCACCTGATCAGGATCATGCCTAGGCGCGTTGGAGAATGCGTAGCACATCAGGGTGTATCCACACATTTAAAGGTCAAAGGGCTTTAAAGCAGTGCAATCATTTTGAAATTTTTATCGTTTACTTATTATGCTTCATTAAGTACTTATACAAAATTTTATTAAAATAAAACCATTTAAACTGGGTGTTCGGATTTATATGTCACTTAGTATATTTATATACGAAATCCGGCAACTATGGATTGCTGCTGTTGAGCAAGACTATGTACGTTATAATTTAGGTTAGGTTCACAAAATTATAAAAATTTACTTATCTCCTTTAAATGATTTGTGTTCCATGGCTTTTTCTTATTCACACTGTCAAAGTATTCACTTAGTTTTTTATAAAACAATTCTGAATGCTGCGATATCTTTACAAACACAAAAAAGACGATGTGTATACTCAAGGAAATGAACACAAAACTGGTATAATGAATGACTGAATCAGGCAAATGCAGTAACGAAGTTAATGTGGTTGTTACGGTGTTTGAATGAAGTTGTTCAGTCATTACAGGGAATGACTGAAATGTTAGTCAAACGTTGTAATAATCTAACTGTTACGGTGTTTGTCGGCAATACGGGACTAACTAGGTATTTCAGGATATGACGGATTTCAGCATTTGACGCCGATATATAGATATCCTTGGGCCAATATGTGTTTTTTAATGGCGCAGTGCTTTATTTACCCCCGTTCAACGGATTTTTCTTTCATTAACCTTTGTTTCGCATCACGCTACCCAACTTCCAGGCATGCAATATGGAAGTTTGGTTTTACTTTCAGGAGTAAAAAATGTGTTTGATTTTATTAGAACTTTGAAGGCAGTTTCAGAGTAATTATGAGACTTGAGTAACTATTTCCAAGACGGAACCGCACGGAATGGCTTAATTTGAGGCGGTCTTAAAATTAATGAACCCCGACAATCCCTTCATTTGGAGACGTAGCTTTGAACTAAATTTAAATACCATAACTTTTATGTCATAGAAAAGAAGAATATGCCTGTGTTTTTCAATTTAAGCGTTTATAGCTTACCTCGAATAGTTTCCAGCATAAACTCTTTCTGCAAATGGATGAAAAACTGTAAAACTATAACCGCATTTTCCTGCTATGCAACTATAAAGTGTTATCTATTCAGAATCTAAGCACAATGCGTGGAAATTTAGAAAAGTGTACCAATGTTTCTAGAGATGAGAGTCCTTTCGAAAACAACATGGATGGATGGATGGTTGCAATTACAGCATATCAACCTATTTTCATTTCAATGCAAAATAGGTCTATAACACATAGGTGTCTGTGAAAAATAAAAGCCATGACAATTGTTTTTATTATTAATCACAGCTGTCAGAAGACGTTTAAAATAGTTTTGGGTAGTTAAAGTTTTCAAAATGGGTAGAGGAACGGTTATTAGTGAGAAAATTCAACTACTGATAATTAAATTTTTTAATTCTGGGAAATCAAACTCAGAAATTGCAACTTTTTTAAACTTATCGCGGTACAGTGTGAGCAATATTGTTAGAGGATATAACGTAACTGGTTCAGTTAATATTAAGCCACGATATGTGGAAAAAAGTAATATCACAAATGCCGACCGAAGAGCATTAAGAAGAATAATCGTGAAAAACAGGCGTGCCAATTATTTACAATTCAGTGGTCTGTGGAGTGACGCTGTTGGAAGAAGAATTTCGAGGTCCACAACTCATAGAGAGGCCCACAAACTGGGATTTAGCACTTGCAAGGTAAATTTTCTTATAAAAAAAGTGAAGTAAAAACCCTAAAGTTGCACAACTTGTTTATAGGCCAAAGAAAAGCCACTATTAACTCCACTGCAAAAGAAAAATCGGCTTAGATGGGCTAAAGAATATAGACAATGGACACCTCAACAATGGTGTGCAATACAAGTGATGAGGCCCGATTCGACGTTTGTGTTGGTGACAGTCGCAGTAGAGTTATTCGCAAAAAAAATGAAGCATTTCATGTTGACTGTCTGAAGAGAAAAGTGAAATTTCCAGCATCCATTATGGTCTGGGGCAGTATGTCATCAAAAGGAGTAGGAAAACTTCATTTTATTGATGGAAATGTGGATACAAACAAATATTTGGCAATTTTAGAAGAATCGCTTTTACCAGTGATGGAAGAATGTTTGGCATCCGGCCAAGATTTTGTGTTTCAGCAAGATGGTGCAGCGTGCCATACCTCAAAAAAGGCTATAAAATGGATGGAAGAAAATAATGTACCACTTTTGAAATGGGTTTCTAGCAGTCCAGATCTGTCATCTATTGAAACTTTGTGGCACGAGATGAAAAAGGTTCTACGACAACATCCTGCTCGTACCATCACCGAACTGAGACAAAAGCTTATTGAACGTATTAAAAAAACTCACAATTTTGATACATACATTGTTTTTCTTTTTAAAACCCACACTGCACTTTTTTTGTATTTAAAAAAGGTGTTCAAAATGTCGTCTTACACTTTCCACACAAGCTTCGTTACGACGAACCCAGCTTCTTCTTACTCTAGGTTCTCGAAGTTGTCCATTTATTAGTTCAGCCGCATAAATTTTTTTTTCGCGAAGTTGTGCTGCAGTTGTTATTGGACCAGCCCCATAAACCATCCCTTTAAGTTCTCCCCAATACCAGAAATCCATCAGATTGAAGTCAGGAGATCTTGCTGGCCATTTTCGAGGATCAGGAGCATTTCGACCGATCCAGCGATTTGGATAATGTTCATACAAATACTGAATGACGCCTCTAAAAATGTGTGGTGGTGCTCCGTCATGAAGAAACCACAAATTCTGTCTCCGTTGTAATGGCATGTTGTCTAAGGTCTGTTCCAAAAGTTCTGGTAGGTTATTGGCTAGAAAGCTAAGGTATCCTTCTCCTGATAACTATGGGGGTAGCTCGAAAGGGCCAATTACCTGATCGGCAAGAATACTGAACACTTCCTGTATCTCGAAGTCTTTGGTACACATGCACAAATGTCCTACTGTGTGGGTGTACCCATTGGCGAAATCTGACGCGATAAATTTGAGCTGCAAGATTTGAATTCTGACGAGCTTCATAGTAAACTGGCAACATGTCGGCGAACTCTTGATTCGAGAACATTGTAAATAAACACGACGGCGTACGCGAACAAAAACAAAACAACACGCCCGATGCTCGACTCGACAAAACGATAAAGTAATTTATTTATGCAAAACGATATCTAACCACTGTTACCGTTTGTGATCGATTGCCGGTTCGATAAGAGTGAGAAAAGACCGACGCGCTGTTGTCATGTGTGTTTTAAATATTAAATTTAATGAAACTTACTTACTGACTACAAATTTTGGCTTAACTTAGAAAAACTTAATGCCATTTATTTTTTGATTACCCAATTTAAAAACGTTTCAGATTAGATTATAAAAATTAGTAAGATTGTGGTAATTGTGGTCGATATGGAGCACTTAAATTTGTAAACTATAAAGCCATTTAAACAAAAAAATCTATTGACTTTTGGACCATGGGTCATATGAACTTTTTGACTTGTTTTAACCCCCCTATTACCGATTTCAATAGTGACTACCGTAATGTTTGCACCCTGTATATGTTTTGTGCCTCACTGTGTTTTATTATAGGTTTGACGGCAGGTGTTTAGTGATCCTTCATAAAAATTCAACACCTACAAGTCATTTTCGAAGCAGAATGAATTTAAACTTTTTACACGGGTTTTAAAATGAAGTATTAACGTAAAATTGAATGAGTTACTCAAAAACACGATAGATGTTTCGAAAACTTTCTGCGGTGGACAGTTTCTAGGCTATGTTAGTTTGTGTTGGTTATGATATTTATTCTACGTGTACATAATCACACGACTCTAAGGCTCGCGGGTTCGAATCTCCACCTCGTATGTTGATTTCGAGCCATGGATAGTGTGAAACATATAGGTACCAGGTCGGTGCAAGATCAACATAGGTACACCACATCGCTGGGGGTGGATGATTCAACAACCAGTTACCAGTAGATGGCTTGTGGAGTAGTAGTTACTTTTGATATTACGGGGTTGCCAAAGGGGATCAACCTATCCTACTACATTTATGCTCTCCGGAGACATATTCTTTGTGATTTTGAAATTATAACTTCAGCACAATGTACCTCGGTAACACGAACTTTCCGTGATATTTTTGGGCATACCACCGCTCCTCGAAATACTGCGACAGCTTTTTGAATCTTCCTGTAGAGACGTGCCTGGAAGCGCATTCATCTAAGCTAATAAATAAAAATAAACGCTGACGTAACAGCACATTAAAAAGATATGAAAAAATGAGTCGAATTAAAAACACTTCTAGACTACTTTATCTCAAGAGAGTTCACAAAGGATAAACGTAAATATTTTTGTTGGTGGTCTGGATTTATCTGAAGGAGTACAAAATGACTTAATGGTTTGCACATCATTTATATTTATGAAACAAAGGTGAGTTATTGAATGTTGGAAGCTGGGAGGGTTGTAAACGTTGCCTATTGTACACACCAAAAGCTTGCATACCAATAATTCGTAATATACTTCCCACTTCAGTTGGCCCAACTATTGAAATCTTAGTTTTTTTCTTATCAAACACACATAATAAAAATGTAGCAGGGTGTTATAGGTTTAAAATATTAACAATGCATATTTTGATAATATATAGTAGAAAACACCAACATTATCACTCCCTAAGCAAATTTGCAGCATAAAAATAACACATGTTGCAATTACAGCATATCAACCTATTTTCATTTCAATGCTAAATAAGTCTATAACGCATAGGTGGCTGTGAAAAATAAAAAGCCATGACAATTTTTTCATTAATCACAGCTGTCAGAATAAGTTTAAAATAGTTTTGGGTAGTTAAGGTTTTAAAATGGGTAGAGAAAAGGTTATTAGTGAGAAAATTCGGTTACTGATAATGAATTTTTTTAATTCTGGGAAATCAAACTCAGAAATTGCAACTTTGATAGACTTATCGCGGTACAGTGTGAGAAATATTGTTAGAAGATATAACGTAACTGGTACAGTTAGTATTAAGCCACGATATGTGAAAAGAAGTAATATCACAAATGCCGACCGCAGAATAATCGTGAAAAACAGGCGTGCCAATTATTTACAATTAAGTGCTCTGTGGAGTAACGCTGTTGGAAGGAAAATTTCGAGGTCCACAACTCATAGAGAGGCCCACAAACTGGGATTTAGCACTTGCAAGGTAAGTTTTCTTATAAAAAAAATTAAGTAAAAACCCTAAAGTTGCACAACTTGTTTATAGGCCAAAGAAAAGCCACTATTAACTCCACTGCAAAAGAAAAATCGGCTTAGATGGGCTAAAGAACATAGACGATGGACACCTCAATAATGGTGTACAATACAATGGAGTGATGAGGCCCGATTCGAAGTTTGTGTTGGTGACAGTCGCAGTAGAATTATTCGTAAAAAAAATGAAGCATTCCATGTTGACTGTCTGAAGAGAAAAGTAAAATTTCCAGCATCCATTATAGTCTGGGGCAGTATGTCATCAAAAGGAGTAGTAAAACTTCATTTTATTGATGGAAATGTGGATACAAACAAATATTTGGCAATTTTAGAAGAATCGCTTTTACCAGTGCTGGAAGAATGTTTGACATCCGGCCAAGATTTTGTGTTTCAGCAAGATGGTGCAGCGTGCCATACCTCAAAAAAGGCTATAAAATGGATGGAAGAACATAATGTACCACTTTTGAAATGGGTTACTATCAGTCCAGATCTGTCACCTATTGAAACTTTGTGGTACGAGATGAAAAAGCTTCAACGACAACATCCTGCTCGTACAATCACCGAACTGAGACAAAAGCTTCAACAAATATGGGATTGTTTTACACCAAATTTTTGCCAAAACTTGGTTAACACTATGCCCCAAAGAATTTCAGCCGTAATGAAAAATAAAGGTGATGTTACCCAATGGTAATCTTAAATAATCACCAGGTCGTTGTGCAATATTCTCCACACAGAAGTGCGACTGATACCCACTTCGGCTCTGTAACGAGTTGACACTCTTGCGTTTTCACGCACACTCTAGGCAACAGCAGCAATGTTTTCGGCTGTACATACTTTCGGTACTCATTACCGTGTATGTTTAGCTTTTGCTTAGAATGATCCATCAGACAGTGGTAAAGGAGATGAAAGAAATAAACCGGAAATAAATTATACTCGAAAAAGAGGGACGCTTTTAGTGACAAAAAGCACAACACGAAAATAAACAAAAAATCAGCCCGAATGTTTTGCTTAAGATGCGATTAGAGGTAATAATAGCCAGCCTTCTAAATTCTAAATCCACTAAACGTAAGAGTTAAATAGAATAATACGAATTTCTTTCTAGCTATTGTCAACTTCTTTGTGAGCCAAAAACACAAAACACAGCTTTTGTCTTTGAGGTGCCGCGCCGCCAACTGCATAAGCTTCCACATTCATAAGAAAAAATTACATTGATTACTCTTAATACCACCGGCTTTGGGGCTCTTCGGAGTCTCCCCTCCCGAAGCACAACAGCGTAATCGCTTCTTCTACATATTACGGCATGTTATACCTTCTGTGAAGTGTAGCTACCTGGACTAAGCAAGTCCCCCCTGCTATGCAGTTTTCTATCTCCAAGACAGCCCTCCCCCCTTACTTCCCCCCCCCCTCCCGACCCTGGATCCTGAGCCTCCTACCAGATCTTTTTCTGGATAACACCGCTGGTTGAGCAGTATCTCAATCTACAGGAAACAATAATTATCGCGAAATCAACCACAACAATGGCTCCTACAAATCACTTTTATGGGCACACTTAAAATTTCCGTCATCGGACTAAACTATTAAGTCACATATGAATAAAATTAATAAATCACAACTGATCATAATTGTTGGTATTAGCATTGGGAGGATTTCTGGAAAAGCAAAAATTTTATATACTTGGACTTCTGCTTAAAGTGGCTGAACCTACCAGTATGATTATAAAGTAAGAAGCATGTAGACCAGAATACAGTTTTGTATAGACAGAGAAAGTGGTTAAACTGAATACTGGTGAAATAGTTTTCAGAGATAACGAAATTAGTTGCTAGAAGGATAAATAGCCAGCGCTAATTTCGTAAAGTAAACGTTTTTCATATTTACGTTTTAGATGCGAAAGATCCAACCTACCATATCAGAATCAATCAAACAACTTGCTTCTCCCTGAATATTGAAATTTGAAGGAAACATTTTGCTTTTGAAAAGCCTGGATATATATTACAAATAAACATGTAATCTGCTTTAAAAATCACATTATATTGAGAATTTAATTAAACCTGCACCTCATCAACAGCAATAGCCCACCGCCACTGGAGAGAACTCAACAAAGCCACACGCCTCTATAGAATGCGGTAATGCTTTTTAGACTGTCTTCAGCGCTAATACAACGTTGCAATTCAGTATTTTGGGAGGCCAGAAAGAGGTATGTGCAACTTCGATCGCTTATTTTTGTACGTACGGGTCGAACACGCTCATACGTTCTGTTATTCACATGCAGGCCAGCTTCACGAACCATCTTCACGAATCTTCGTATACCAGTCACAGACGGACCTTTATTCCGACTGAAAATAATTCCAACTTTGAAAAAACAACTGATGGCACACTCTTTATTATTGCAAAAAACGCTTATTAAAGGTATATTAAAACCCATATAAATTCAATTCGTATTAATATTGCATGATGAAAGTATTGTACTATAAACCAGCAAGCTGGAACAAAAACCTTTGCAATGCATATAACCTACAATACAAATTAACATCCTGTAAGAACGATGCTCATTAAAACCTCCTACGAATTTGAAAACTTGCAAAAATTGTATTAAATAAACAGCTATATAGGTGCATGAGAATTTCTTGTTATCGGTAGTTTATTTCTAGTACTTGCGTGAGTAAAAATAGCCATAGCATTAAATAGAGTACGGGCCACTGCGGGATTGTTATGATGGTTTGGAAATCGATTTCGCGACCGAGGTGTTATGCGATTTTGAACGGGTGCTAGCAAAAACGAGTCGATTCAGAAATGACCTTCAGGAGGGCAATGTTCTGTCTATAGCAGAAACATTATTTTCCGAATGTTTAAGAAAAAATCTACCCGTCCATTTTATGTGACTGATGATGCCAACTTATGAACATAACAAGAGTACGACGTCTTGTTTCTTCTGCAAGTATAGATGGTCTTGCTACCCACATCACTTACGCACATGATAAATAAAAACGTAGTGCAAGAGCGCCATCTATCGCACCAGAATCGATCTATTAGTTAGAACTGTCAAAGAGCTCCGTTCGAGTTTAATAGCCGTGCTGCTAGATGGCTGATGATTGTGGCTGAGAGTAGAAGTGATCTACTTGCCATTAAACAGTTCAATGTTTCAAATTAGTAATAACATGACCGATGAGCCATAAAACAGGTAATTTCTCATCTATTTGCGGACAATGTATCCCACTTCAAAATTTTAATGATTATAAAATATTGCCTAGTATTGGTGGAAATGGCCGTGGAATACTGTATGCTAGGAGGGGCTTATAACCATATAACAAACTTTGATCTTTGTATAAACTCAGTAATTTTGATGCGTATATAATAAAGTGTACACATCTCGTCCTCAATTTAGGTCGCTAAATCCATCATTAACATAGAGGCTATTTTTAAGTGATCCAGATCAGTCAAGTATCGATGCCTATTCTGCAAAAATATTGATCATAGTGACCTCGTTGTTGGTAAACAGTTTGAAACGAAACAGGGATGGATATCCAATATAGATCTATCTGTCCATGGTGTGTAGTAATAATGAATTAATCGAAAATCCCCGTGAGTATCAAGAGCAGCCGATGCATCCTCAAAAAGTGACTGTGTGGTGTGCATTGTGGTCAAAAGCCATCATCGGACCTTACTTTTTACCGAAAATGCGGCCGGGGACGCCGTTACCGTCAATTCTGAGCGATATCTCGTGATGATAGAGGACTATTTTTTGCCGCAACTTGAAGGAATGGATATGGACGATGTTTATTTCCAACAAGACGGTGCAACATGCCACACAACCAACGTCAATATCCATCGATTGCGGTCCTTCTTCAGTGATCGCGTGATTTCGCGCAGAGGAAATGTGCCATGGCCACCAAGATCGTGCGATTTGACTCCCTTGGACTTCTTTTTATGGGGATATTTGAAAAGCAAAGTCTACGTCAACAAACCAGCCACCCTCCAAGAACTCAAAAACAACATCATTACCGAGATAAATGCCATAGAACCGACCATGTTGCAAAATGTCATTGAAAATTTCTACCATCGCGTGGACGTCTGTAAATCCAGTCGTGGTGAACATTTGAGCGATATTATTTTTCATACATAAATGGTATAAATGAACCTTCAAAATAAAGTACCCAACTTGATTTGAATATCAATCTTTCTTGTTTTAATATGCGTTTACTTTCCTGCATCCGTTTTGGACAACCCCATAGTAGTGTGGAACTAAAACGGGTTCAAAAAGCTCAGAATTCTTGTCTGAGACATAAGGGGTAGACAAAGGGTATCCCACAAACTACCTGAACTGGAATGGTTGAATATGGCTCAGAGGCGTACCTTGCACTCTACTTCCTTTTTTACAAGATTATAAAATATAAAAGCCCTCCTTATCTTCACTTAAAAATTAGTTACCGGACTGATGTACATGATCTAAACATTAGAAGATTGAATTTGATTACAATACATACAATTACAATAAAGAATCATTTAAGAAATCATTCTCATATTAAATTGCCTTTTTGGTAAATAAATTCAAAATTAAAGGTTTTTCTCTCTTGGTAGAGAGGAACCTTAAAAGTGATTTACTGTCTCAGATATCATAGAAAACATCTCCTGCTAACCCTTTTCTCTTCTTCTCTTTCCCCTCAGTTTCTCTTCTCACTCTAAATTTCGATTTCTCCTCTTACGCTATATTTCTTAAGATTAAAACATTATTAATTATCAATGTCTTAATAGCCATTTGTCTTACTATAGAATTATTTAAATTTGTTTTTCTTTTTTGGCTCTAGCAGCTGCTTCTTTAAGGGGCAAGCTGATTTAGCCCTTTATCCTCTAAAAACCTTTTTTTGTTTGTAAACTTTGTATATACTGTTTAATGAGGGTAATAAATAATATTATTATATTATTAAATATTATTGTTTGATAAAATAACGTCCATCTATACACTTGTTCATCTCAAGCTGGTGTTCAAACTAGGGATTCACGACTTGGTTTGATTTTCAGTCTACAGTGCCACCAAGTAGTTCAATTCGCTAATTATCAGAAACTGCTTCTAAAACGTAGGCGTATTCTCCAGCCAAATATGTCACCCAGCTGGGATACATTATCTTAAAAATAGACATATTTTGATCGGCTTTGAACGAAACGCTGGTAGTTAGAGAGATGGCTATAGAGCGAGCTCCAAGTATTCTACCGCTTTCAGATAGTGTGCTTTCTTAGAATATTTTTTATCCTAGATCGTGAAGGCAGAGGCCTAATACCGAGGTAACGCGATTAGCGTCATTGCCAATTTGTTAGAAACTGAGTGCAACGGCGGATCCAGGACTTGTGTCTGGGGGGGTCACACTGATCAAAATACTTCGTGTTCAGCAAGGTGTTCTTCCCGTCTGCGGGGGGGAGGGGGGCTTGCTCCATTTTGAAGTCAAGTCAAAATTTTCAGTTTTATTTCTTTCTTTTTTCGAAATAATTGTCATAACGTTTTGATTACTTTAGTTGAAAAATTCAAGTACAATCATTAAAGAAAAACACGTTTTTATATATCCAAGAATTGTCATATAGGTCAGATTTTTAATGCTTACATTTTTATTATTATTCTCTTATTCAACTTTATCTAAATTATCAGCCATACGTCAGTACCAGTTAACAAATTTCAGCTGAATGGGCTAAAGAGTTGAATTTTTACAAAAAAAAATTCCAAATGAAGCTTGTCGCCCTGTATCATTGAAGCAAAGTATTTTCGGGCTTACGTTTACCTGAACTTCTTTGTCTTAAAGTTACCCAAGAAATTATCCGTTAAACTGTAGTCAGATACTTTAATAACACCCCCTGTATATATATATATATATATATATATATATTCTTACTTGCTGAATTGCGAAAAGTTAGAACGTCTACATATCCCAGTTGATCTAACGTCCTCCCAAAATTAAAACACAATTCCAATTAGTTATCCTGTTATTTGAAACAGTGCCCTTACGGTAATAATAATATTTTAATAAATACTAAGTGACATATAAATCCGAACACCCAGTTTGAATGGTTTTATTTTAATAAAAGTTGGTGAATGTATTTATCTTACTGTAAATAACAAGTGAAAAAATTTTCAGCCTTATCAGTTGGACATTCCGGTTTTTATATTGCTTTTTTTTAATTCACTAGCGCTCTAAAAATGAATATTTCAGCCGCAGTAAAGAATCAACGGTGGCGGATTTTGGTTCTTGACATCCTTTACGATCGGTTACGATGCCTAGAGTACGGAGACCTGTACGATTTCGTAAACTTAGTGAGTTTGATAGGGGCCGTATAGTGGGACTTCGGGAAGCTGGACTTTCTTTTCGGGCAATTGCAGTTAGAGTGCAAAGTAGACACTGTGGCTAGGTGTTGCCAGGCATGGCTTCGAGAAGGCCGTACGCAAACAGCAAGGGGCACTGGACGCCGCCGTAGAACAACAGACCGTGAAGATCGCCGCCTAACATTATCGGCCTTAAGGGACCGTTTCTCCACTACCAGGTCCATTGCAAATGAATGGTTTGCAGAACACGGAAGACCTATTGGCATGCGAAGTGTTTACCGACGAATGAGAAGTTTTGGCTTGTTTTCATACCGGCCACACTGGGTCCTCCCTTTAACTCGAGAACACCGACGTAATCGCCTTGAGTGGTGCAGATAACGGTCACTCTGGGATCAGAAATGGAACAGTATTGTCTTTAGTGACGAGTCTCGATTCTGTTTAGGCATGCACGATGGTCGTGCCAAGGTCAGAAGGCGACGTGGTGAAAGGAGGAATCCACAGTTTTTTGTTGAAAGACATGTTCATCACACTGTTGGAGTTATGGTTTGGGGTGCTATAGCTTATGGTTCCAGGTCACCTTTAATCTTCATCAGAGGTAACATGAACGCGCAGCGTTATATCTACGAAGTTCTAGAACCCCATCTTTTACCCTATCTTGACACCCTGGCAGATCCAACTTTCCAACAAGATAATTCCCGACCACATGTTGCAAGAGTCACAACAGACTTCTTTCAACATAATGATGTCACATTGTTACCATGGCCACCAAGATCTCCCGACTTATCCCCAATTGAGCACGTGTGGGATATGATGGGTAGGAGATTGCTCAATTTGCAACGTCCTCCTCAGACTCTATAAGCACTTCGAGAGGAGTTGGTGGTTGCCTGGAATGAGATACCGCAGGAGGACATTGACCACCTGATTGAAGCATGCCTAGGTGCGTTGGAGAATGCGTAGCACATCAGGGTGCATCCACACATTATTAAAGGTCAAAGGGCTTTAAAGCAGTGCAATGATTTTGAAATTTTTATCATTTACTTATTATGCTTCATTAAGTACTTATACAAAATTACAATTACAAAATAAAACCATTTAAACTGGGTGTTCGGATTCATATGTCACTTAATATATATATATGAAAAATTAAAGCTTCCGCCTTTTGTTGGGTACTTCGACAAAATTTAAGCAAAGGACTCTTTATACTTTTTTTATTTCTCTCTAGCTTTCAATGGACTTTGCCATCATCATCAGGAGCTGCAATTACATTGATAACAGTAGCAACAATAGTGTAAAATGAATTTAAATTGACTTAACTTACAGTAGTATGTGGGGATGTTGCTAATTGTTGTTTACGTTCAGGATGAGGGAAACGCCCAGTAACATGGTGAAAGCTGGATAGATGGTACAATGGTCAAAATTATATAAAATACACACAAATGTGTGAAAAGAACAAGTTAAAAACAGATTAAAAATTTTTTAGAACATGAAAGCATTACATCGTGAAGCCACTTGATGATTGCTCAAAATGGTGGTGATGGAATAATGAGTGAGATGAACCCTTTGACAGAAGGCCGAAGGTTGTCAATGTCTGTGTAGAAAGATGGAACGAATTGTGGGCGTGTGCCACGTTGCCAAAACACTTCTCGTTGAATTAACTATATTTTAATTAATGGGAAATTAAATTTACAATTATTATTAAATCATGAGGAGAAAAATTATTAGAATTTGAATGGAATGAAGTTTATTGGTGGAATCGACCAAGAAACAGATTCCATTTATGGTTGTGAAGAGTCAAAATTTGGGGAGATATGTAAGTTCTCCAATTTTTCGCAGTTTAGCAAATATGAGTAAATAACACTCAGTTGCTTAACATCTGTCTTTTTTTCCAGGAATAAACACGCCCACAATTCGTTCCATCTTTCTACACAGACATTGACAACCTTCGGCCTTCTGTCAAAGGGTTCATCTAACTCATTATTCCATGACCACCACTTTGTGCAATCATCAAGTGGCTTCACGATGTAATGTTCTAAAAATTTTTAATCTGTTTTTAACTTGTTCTTGTCACACATTTGTGTGTATTTTATATAATTTTGACCATTGTACCATCTATCCAGCTTTCACCATGTTACTGGGCGTTTCCCTCATTCTGAACGTAAACAACAATTAGCAACATCCTCACATACTATTGTAAGTTAAGTCAATTTAAATTCATTTTACACTATTGTTGCTACTGTTATCAATGTAATTGCAGCTCCTGATGATGATGGCAAAGTCCATTGAAAGCTAGAGAGAAATAAAAAAAGTATAAAGAGTCCTCTTTGCTTAAATTTTGTCGAAGTACCCAACAAAAGGCGGAAGCTTTAATTTTTCACCTAACTGGTCTAGGCGACAATGACCACGTCTCAAGTTATATATATATATATAGTGTTAGGAAAAAATATCCTTGAATTTCTTTGAGTAGAAGGCAAAGTATTGCAAAAGTACACTCTTATAACTTAGACTCGAGCTTTCGAAGATCTATGTCTTCATCGTCTGGAGCTGGAAACAACTATTGACAATAGCAACAGATAACAATTAGGAGGAAAAATAGTTACTCACTTAGTCGGCGAGATTATTGCTGACATTGTTTTTAAACAACAGTGAATGGAACACATAGTCGACCAGTCCAGTTTTTTATTCGTCTGGTTCAATAATGTGTTGAGGATCAACGACTTCTTATACACTCATTGACACGCTTGGGCATCGTGCTGATAAGGTTTTGAGCAATCACAAAAGGGCTTCTCAATAAGCCTCAAAATTAAATCAAATTAAGCCTCAAAATAATTGATTTTTACTATCCGCATATAAACTAAGAAGGCGCTGTTTTCGTGATTTTTAGATAACACATTCTTCGGGTTATTTTAATAAATAACGAAAATCCATGCTACTCCATATTATCTACCCATCTATCTGCTTGTCGACAGGATCAACAAAAGCTGATCGTATATCGCAAATCAGAGACTGGTCCTACTTAAAGTTGAACGACACAAGTAACTGTGTGAAAACCAAACTAAACTATAAATACATTGTGTGCTCACATAACCTCTAGGCTTTAACAAAATTAAAAATTTCCCTGGTAGCGCCAGATTTACGCCGTATGTCAAGGTACACATGCCAAAATTCCAATACCAAGTATACGTAGATTTGTAATATTAAGGTTACGGGGCTCAAAATCAATAAAAGGACTTATTACAGCATAAAGAGGTGTTTCATATTTTGATTGGCATCTCTACACATAAGGTGATAATAGCACAAAAAATTCAAATGTAAGTAAAAAATAGTTACTCTGCATATCTGTAACACGCAGACTGACTAAAAGTAACCGCAGTATACATGGTAATCCAAAGTTTTCGTTTGCCAACTTATAGGTTACAAGTCACTGTTTGATTTGTTGTGAAATGTCAGAGAAGCATTCCAGTCAGAAATTGGAAACGTAGCAGCCTAGATCTACATTTCGTAATGAATGGAAAAAGCACTAGAGTACTCGTATATTCAGTTTCTTTTGCTATGCATGTAAAGTATTTATCTTACTATAGCATAGCACTCGAAGGATAAGGAAGTTGGATATCACTGCATTGATTTATTGTTTGTAGGTTTTTATCCTCTTGTAGGTCATGGTCACGATAAAGTATCATGATTTATGTTTTTTGGGTCAACGAGACAGCTTAACCGCTTGATCGGACTGACCCATAAACGTAATTCGCTGCAACGAAGCGGTTCGTTCGGAAGGAAGATTTTGCTTAGGAGAGAAAGACTACTCACTGTCTGTGTCGAATTTCCGGATGATGGTCTCTATAAGGGTTGTTCTGGGTGCCACTAGTCCTCTTCTGACCGGCATGGTTCACTATAACTTCACTGTTCGGGTGTCTGCTAAACTACACGCTTTCATATTTCAAGCGCAAAACAATCGATATATATTTACAACAATACTAAGCTGTATAAAAAACACACAGGCGTTGGATGCATTCGTTGGTGGAAATGAAAAATAAGGCATTTTTAAGGCAAAACTTCATCGGTTGCGGAACCACTGACACCCCGTGACAGACGCGTAAGCGGTGTAGGTTTTGGTGAACGACTGTACATCATTTTGGTTATTTCGCTTCAAGTTTTGTATCACAGCAGTTTGTGTAACAGATGAATGTGTGCGGATCCATAGTAGCTTTCGCAGGCAACTCGATAGCGCCGATAGCAACGAAAATATACGCACGCTTGGATACAGAGTCGGTATGGGACAGGGGACGAGCAGCGCATGCTCCGGAGCGTCGGAAGACGGCGGTTTTCCGAGGAAAATAGTGGCTTGTTTGGCGGTTTCTGGGAGGGATTCGGCTGTTTGAATGTTATTATAGCATGGTCGAGGAATCTGTTCTCACTAGGAGTAGGGCGACAACTTATATGACAGAGAGAATATACAGGGTGTTTCAGTTTATTGTTGCATAACTTTAAGATTCGATAGAACTTTTAAAATTAATGCATAAAGTCTATATAAACATGGGTCGAAAAATGCGTGACTTCCAAAATACAGGGTGTTTAAATTTACTTTCTAAAATAGTTTTTTTTTAAATATTTCGAACAATATTTGATGTATAACAGTGAAAATTTTTGGTACGACAAAACGAACCATAGGCATAATTTTACTGTAGCCGCTAGAGGGCGCTCTCTACTGTACCTGTAGTGTATTAAAATGACCGAAAATTTTTTCATAGTACAATTTTTTGCTTTTTGAATAAAAAAACTGATTATTCGCACTTTTCAACATAAAAAAGCTTTCTTGTGAATTTTCGTTATAGTTAGCCGTTTTGGAGATATTTCGATTTTTAAGGTTCGATGCATTTTTAATTATTTATGATAAAATAACGTTAAAAAGTCAGTATCTCGATAATTTTTAGAAGTAGGCTGTGCTTGCAAATATTTTTGAAATTGAATAAGGTTAAACGTCAATTAGTTGACAGTTAGTTTTGTTGTCTGTTGACACCTGAAACGTTTTTTTGCAATTGTGAATGCACGAAATTTAGTTTCTTTTACCTGTTTTATAAAAATGCCATTTTTATTCTCCAATCCAGAGTTAGCGGATATTCATTTTGTGTATGGCTTTGTAAATGGAAACGCAGCAGAAGCAGCCAGAGAATACGCACGAAAATTTCCAAACAGACGACATCCGACTCAGTATTTGTAAGAGTGCATCGCCAAATAATTGAAAATGCTTTTGGAAATCTCCAAAGGGATCAAAACATAAATGTTCGTCAGCGCAGATTTACCCGTATGATTCTGCGTGAGTTTGATAGAGATCCGACCACAAGTGTTAGGAGAGTTTCTGGTGCCTTGGGAATTTCAGCAAGCCATGTTCACCGTGTTCTTAGAAATGACCATAGACGTCCTTACCATTTGCAACCTGTTCAAGGACTACAGCCAGGGGACGGAGAACGAAGAATCACAATTTGTCAGAGGATTCTTGATAGAACTGATAATAATAGGGAGTTTTTAAGTAACGTTTTATGGACCGATGAGTCATGCTTCACTAGACGGGGAGTGGTAAATTTTTATAATCAACATATTTGGTCGCATGAAAATCCGCATGCAGTTCGGGAAAGAAATTTTCAGCATGAATTTAGTGTGAACGTGTGGATTGGTATCTACCGTAATCCACTATTTGGACCGTACCTTTTGCCTGCAAGGTTAAATGCTGCGACCTTCTTGGAATTTTTAAAGGCTGAACACGCAAATATGTGGGATGATGTTATGTTAGATTTAAGAAGATTGGCCTGGTTCCAGCTTGATGGTTGTCCAGCTCATTATTCGAGAATAGTTAGAAACTGGCTGGACGAAAATTATCCAGAAAGATGGATCGGCCGTGGAGGACCAATCGCCTGGCCTCCACGATCCCCTGACCTAAATCCATTAGATTTCTTTGTGTGGGGATTTCTAAAAGAAAAAGTGTACCAGACTCCCGTAATCACAATAGATATGCTAATAGATAGAATCAGGAATGCATGTGATGAAATAAGACCTTATTTGAATTTGAATAACGTTCGATCATTCGTAGATGTGAATTGTGTATTGAACAATTGGGTTTACATTTCGAGCAACTACTTTAGATTTTGTATGTTTGTCCAAACTATCCAATAGCATTTTAGTTGTAAATAATTAATTTAATTTGTGA
The DNA here is from genome assembly GCA_963669975.1 of Acanthoscelides obtectus. NCBI lineage: Eukaryota > Metazoa > Arthropoda > Insecta > Coleoptera > Chrysomelidae > Acanthoscelides > Acanthoscelides obtectus. The sequence continues at coordinate 14,373,872 of CAVLJG010000010.1, forward strand.
AAAATAATATTGAAAAATTAAACAAATTTTTATTCTGTTTTTTTGTGTTTATTTGGAGTTAGGAATTATTGCTGTGTTTAAAAACACAATCTAAACGTTCATCTTAATTACTTGTAATGCCCAAATCGAAAATGTAAAAAAAATATTATTTTCCCATAAATAATTAAAAATGCATCAAACCTTAAAAATCGAAATATCTCAAAAACGGCTAACTATAACGAAAACTCACAAGAGAGCTTTTTTAAGTTGAAAAGTGCGAAGAATCAGTTTTTTTATTCAAAAAGCAAAAAATTGCACTAAGAATAAATTTTCGGTCATTTTAATACACTACAGGTACAGTAGAGAGCGCCCTCTAGCGGCTACAGTAAAACTATGCCGATGGTTCGTTTTATCGTACCAAAAAACCCTTGTATACCAATTTTCACTGTTATACATCAAATATTGTTCGAAATATTTAAAAAAAACTATTTTAGAAAGTAAATTTAAACACCCTGTATTTCGGAAGCCACGCATTTTTCGACCCATGTTTATATAGACTTTATGCATTAATTTTAAAAGTTCTATCGAATCTTAAAGTTATGCAACAATAAACTGAAACACCCTGTATAGATACGCGCAGTTACTAACAATCGTCGGTAAACCTCAATAATAACCCTAAATAAACAAGTATTTACAGAAATGTGGTAGCGTGATTCCATGGGAATGTTTATTTTTTACCGACGTATTTGGCACACATTGACATTTATTTGAGGCTCTAGCTGACCTGACAGACGTTGCCCTGTCCTAGCTATGAACTGGGATAAATAATGAATAATGAAAGGGTAAATATATGGAATCTAGGTAATTGTATAGCAAAGTGTTTGTACCGCCATTTGGCTAGAAAAATGCGTTGGCAGAATTGCCATTTCTCCATGAACTTATCTAGAAAGTAGGCATAAAATTATGTCGAATGAATTTCGTTGCACCAAATGACGTCATTTCAAAGCAATTATTGTATTGCTGGATATGAGTCAAAAAATTTATAGTATCTGTCCCATTTCTGGAAACCAATGAATGTAGTGGCTCTGGCGGTGGTACCAATGGAGTCAATTTGATTTTTCTCCTAACTCAACACAATCCAGTGGGGCTTCATTTTTAAACTTGAAAGCCTTGCAATGTAGACTCACAATGTTCCAATGGCAACTATGTGTTGTGAACTGTAATCGATTGCCACGTCATAATTGAATGCAGCTCGATTGGGATTAAATGCGACACTATGTACAGGTTCGTTTCCTCAGGTTACACCCGTATCCGGATGTGTGGGCATGTGTATCTACTGTTGTAGTTTCATATGTGCATTCATTTCGGGCCTGATGAAGCCAACCAGCAGAAATACGTATCGCTCGGGTTACCTATCCTATTTTCTGCTCGAATCCACTTTACTCCTTTTTGCGGATTGAGCAGTATTCAATTTTGGATCGAACAAATGAATTATACAGGGTGGCGCATCGAAAACGAAACAGACGCATTTATTGGCAGCTCAGTTTTTTTTTTTTGAAAAACGCGTCGATGATACCTTATTTTAAAGGTCTTTCAATTCCCTTTATAATGATATAAAATTAATGTACTTCAGTTCAGTAGTTTTGAAGATTTATTGATTTAAAGCTTAATAAAACTAAAACATCATCATTAATGGAGATCAATACATTTGGCGGCAAAGTAACTTAAAAATCAAGAATGGACTGACTCGTTAGGCAAATAAACGTTGAAAATGGCCACCATGACTCTCCATGCAATAATAAAGATTTTGCTCAGAACGTTGCCGCACATTTTGCAATATTTGTGGAGAAATTTGAAGGCACTTATTCACAATTCTTTCTCGCAGGTCTTCTAATGATGTTGGCTGAGTAGCATAGATGTTGTTTTTTAAATGACCCCACATAAAGAAATCTAAAGGTGATAAATCTGGCGATCACTCTACAGTCTTATTCACCCGCAGTTTTTCTTATAATTCGGCAGTTCTATATAATCCGTTGGAATATTCCTTTAAATGTATGAGCTTAGCAAGTTTTCGCAAGCATGTAAGGATCAGGCTGCTTGACTGATACTATCCTTTCCACATTCATCATCCAATCAGACTTTATATTTATTACGTTGAGAAGCTAATATTATTTTTAGGCGCATGATATACGAGTATATGTATATATAGGTATGTGTATATATGTGTGTATATATGTATATATATGTGTGTATGTATATATATGTGTATGTATATATATATATATGTGTATATATGTTTTTAATTTATTTAACATCACTGTATTTATTGAGTCAGCTGGTTAAGTGTAAGAGTACCATTGCTAAACTTCGCCAGTTGAGTCCCACTATCGGTGTGTACCATGTACATATTTTTTTGTAATAAAGGCGTATATTATTATTATTATTATTATTATAAATCTGGCGATCTTGGGGGCCATTCAATGGCACTTCTTCTACCAATCCATCGATCTGGAAACGTCTGACCTACATATTGTAGAACACGTAATGCGTAATGTGGTGGAGCACCATCTTGTTGGAACATCAACCTATTCGCAATGTACCGCCGATCATTCTGTTTTCAATTATGGCTGTAAATGCAGGATCTATGGCGTCTTCCAGTAATTCCAAATACATTTCACCCGTCAAATTTCCAGGTAAGAAAAAAGGACCAACTAAATGATCGCCAAGAATACCAGCCCAAACATTTAATTTTTGTGGTTGCTGTGTATGAAACTCATGATAAATTCTGGGATTATAATCGGACCAATATCGGCAGTTATGACGATTTACTACGCCATTTAAGAAAAAGGAACATTCGTCAGAAAAGCAAGTGTTGAATAGAAAATGTTCATCGTTTATAATTCGTTCACTCATATCTTCACAAAATTGTAATCGCCGATCAAAATCGTCTTCATCAAGTTCTTGTACCAGGTGAATTTTATACGGATGAAAACTATGGGCCTTTAGAATCCGTTGGACAGTACGTCGACTAACACCACACACAGTCTCCAATTTGCGGGTACTTAACGTAGGATCTACATAAACTTGCCCTAAAGCCCCCACTTCTATTGCTTCGTTCCTTATGGGATTTTCAATGTTGCGTTCTTTATTGGCGACTGACCCAGTTTCCCCAAATTTAGCTACAAGTTCTAGAACATATTTTCGATGCACGTTACTGTTCTCATGTCGCTCATTAAATATTTCTGCTGTTCTATTAGTGCAATGATTATTTCCGAAAAATATTTCGATAATTTCATCTCTTTCTGCTGTGGAATATACCATGGTTAATTTATGTAATAAAGTGTTACAAGTTATTTTGGCAACAAAGTTTGGTTAAATCAGTCGCAAACTATGTACTAAATTCCTATTTAAAATAAGTACGAGATATTTGCTTATCTTTCTTCAAGAAATAACTTTTTTGCCACAAAAAAAACGCTCCAATAGCTATTTTCAACAACAAAATGATAAACAAACCATGGGCGTAGTGAAGAAAAGCATTCAGTTTACCAGTAAATTCTTTTAGTCAAATTTCTTCTGAAAGTAGTACAAACTAATCTGATGTATCTATTAAGGTCTACTTTAAGCTTTAAATCAATAAATCTTCAAAACTACTGAACTGAAGCTCATGTATTTTACATCATTACAAAGGGAATTGAAAGACCTTTAAAATAAGGTATTAGTCGACCCCCCTTTCCATTTAAGATTTTAGGGTTGGTGTCACCCCCGCCCAGGGGGCTACACGTGTTCATGTGAATCTTTGCCAAACTTGTGTCCCCCTCGAAAACAAAATCGACGGGTCTGAGCGTTTTCCAAAAAAAGACTGAGCTGCCAGTAAATGCGTCTGTTTCGTTTTCGATGCGCCTCCTTGTATATATAGATTATGTTTTAAGCATCCCACAAACCGGCGCGAAATAATCGCGGCGAAGTATTCGCAACGAAATTCGCCTGTTCATTCATACCAAAGCGTCTTATTCGCTCCGCGAACGTGAAGGTTTCGACAGGTTGCGTACATTTTATTATTGCCTTTTGCAATGAGCTCGTCTTCAGAAGAAGAGGAGGCACTTCTATTTCTTGCTTTAGGAGAGGAACAAAATGCACGGTAAGTTATGTTTATTTAACGCCATTTGATAGTTGGGTATGTATTAAGTTTAACGAAGTACATAAAACAAATATTTTCAATTTTGTTTAGGAAACGAAAGTGGGTACATGATATTAACTTGGAACGAAATAAATTTGGGGAATACCATACCTTGATGCCACAACTTCGGCTGGATGAACAGCGCTTTTACGTATATTTTAGAATGACTCCAGAGTGTTTCGATGAAATATTGAACTTGGTGAAAGATGAAATACGAAAATCTGACACAAATTATCGTGAAGCTATTTCGCCAGAAGAACGACTTGCTATGACACTCAGGTAAAAAAATTATATGTATTAAAATTAGTAGGCTTATCGAATACGAAAACTTCAGGGATCGTGAAATAAATACTTTATTGTAATAATTGGACTACATGTTGCCACTAGGATTAAATGTTGCTGAATAATTCGAGGCAGAATTTGCCTCCTCTGTTGGGTATATTATTGGAGTAAACCCAGTGCCGCTTGGGAAGGACGACATACTACTATCATACATACTTGCAGAATTCTGGGTAGACGCTGAAGACATTTCTTCAATATGTTCAAATTCTTCGTGCGCTAGTAATTCGGCTATTTTTAGTTTTATTCGGGCTTGACGCTTTAAGGGAAGTGTTTTTGGTGGTTCATAGCGTTTTCTGCTCGTTTTATATTTTGGTGTAGTTACAGTCTGCGGAAAGGTGGTGCTGTCTGTGTTGCCGAGGCGATTGCATTGGCAGCGTGGACGGTAAACATGTAACAATCAAGAGACCTAACAACAGTGGCTCCAATTACTGGTGCTATTTACATAAATATTCAATAGTACTTATGGCCATTGTTGACCCGGACTATAAATTTGTATGTGTTGATATTGGTGGTTTCGGAAGAAATAGTGATGGGGGTATTTTCGAAACCTCAAACATGGGAAAACGATTTGAACAAAATTTAATGAGTGTCCCTGCACCTAGATTTCTCCCTGGGCAAAATGAAATCTGCTCGTACGTCTTAATTGGTGATGAAGCATTTGCTTTAAAACCATACCTTATGAGACCATTTCCTTATAAGCAGACTTTAACAGACGTCAGAAAAGAGAAATACAATGTAAGACTTTGTCGAGCTAGAAGGGTCGTGGAAAATGCGTTTGGTATTTTGTCTCAAAAATGGCAAATATTTTACAGGCCATTAGAAACTAAAGTAGATACTACTATTCTAATTGAACGTACGGCATGTGTTTTACACAATTTTTTACGAAGTAAAAGTGGCAATGACAAATATTTTCAATCCTTAGTACCCCCAGAACCCGTGCTTGGAGCTTTTACTGATATAGCAAATGATTCTCGGCGGGCAGCAAGGCTAGCATTTTCTACTCGTGACAAATTCGTAAATTATTTTAATTCTGATATGCCTATGCCCAATATATAGAATGTTCGTTTTCACATTTGTGTAGACTGTAAATTATTTAACAAGTTAATCAAAAATATTAGGTACATACCATTTGTATTTAATTCTTTTCCTATTTCCATCCAAATCTTGTCTTTCTTTCTCACATTCCTGTATTCATCGTTCGACAAATCATACAAACAAGGATACTTTTTCACTATTTCTATTAATAATTCCGTTTTTGCCATTGCGAATTTTTGAAGAACGGCGTCAAAAACGCGGTCAAAGGCGAACTGAAATACGCCGCGATAAAAACGCTGGAACAATCGCATTCGCTTCGCATAAGTCTGAGCCTGTCCGTAAACCGCCGCGTTTTAAATCTGATCGCGAATTCATCGCCGCGAAATTTCCGCAGCCAAAGCGAATATTTCGCGCCGGTTTGTGGGATGCTTTATTTTTTTACGATAGTAGCGAACACAATACGAACAAATGTGGAATTTCCCTGGGCAACAGATTGACTGAGGTTAATGGACCCATCAGGGGCGATGCTGAGATGACGAACACGTCAAACTGTACGTTCTGCCCTGGGCCTAAAGGGGGGCAGAGCGCGGTTTATGAGACGTCAGTGTACAAGTAGGTAAAATGCGTACTTCCGAAATCATGAAGTCCCAGCACACACAGAGGATGTCGCAGCCTTCTTTTTTCCAGCTCACTGGCAGAGGTCGGCTTGACATTTTGAATGTATGCATGCAGGGTGGTGTCATCGGCAAAGCTGTGAATTAGATTGATCGTACAGGAAAGGAGGTCGTCGATATGTCGGAGCTAAGACCGATCGCTGGGGAACACCCGCGTTAACGTTGTGGGTTGAAGAGGAGGACCCATCAATTACGATGGATATCTTGTGACCAAAGAGGAAGTCATCCGCCCACCTGCAAGGCTTCTCTGGGAGACCATAGGATGGAAGTTTGCATAAGAGCCGGTCCTGGCCGAAACCTAACCTCCATAACACCGTCGTCTTGAGTTGCTAAGGGCAGGCAGGTCAGCAGTGTTTTGAGGGACAGGATGCGTGTGACGAAACTCGGGGCAAAAGAGTAGGGCTCGTCTCATTTTAGCCATTTCCGGACAATACTATGCAGTCGACCGTTCGCTAGATTTTCAATGATATACACAGTGATACTGAAAGCTAGAAAAACCACTGTAGTAACAGAATCTATCTTTCTGTGTCGTTAGCTAGGTTCATGCCTAACGCAGAGCGAGACATATGGACTCCAAAAAGTGCAAAACCGCTGCATAAGATTCAGTTTGAGTACAACACAACAACACAGTTTAGAAGGAGCGTTCCATGTTTGGCCCCCGATTTGCACAATTAAGCACCTCAAGCTTTGAAAACTCTACATGTGTCCAGCTTTAATAGAAAAATTAAGTTCTTTCTCTTCGATAACATGTAGCACGTATTTTTTATGTAATTTTATATTTGTTTATTTGTGCATGTTTTCTCACTTGCCTCTTTTCATTTGTTATTGTTTTGTACATACACGAGTCTGGTTGCTTTTGATTTATAGTGTATACCTTCTGTCAGCAGTTAATGTTTTACTGTTATTTCTAAGCATGGCTTTTGATCTTGTTAAGCACTCTGTTGATGCACCTTTCTTTTTTGGCTATCATTCCGTGCATAGGGTCTACAACTTTTTTCTACTTTTAGTTTATTGTTATTATTATTATTATTATGATAATTGAGATGAGCAGAGTACACAGTACTATAAGCTCATGCAGTGAATATAGTGTACGGACACGTAACACAAATACATCAAATAGAAAAAAATAAAAAAATACAGTTCATAGCTATAAAGTTTGTACACTCCTCCAGCTATCATACTGCACTTTGAAGCTATTAACTGAAGTAGCACCAACCACACTTTCAGGTAAACTATTCCAGGTGTTGAGTATGCGGTTGGGAAGAAACCACTGTCGGACTGTTGTTTTAAATGGCTCCTTATGCAGTTTGAAGCTGTGTCCGCGTAGATTGCTGCGCGACAGATGGTATAGATGCATGAGGTTGGTGCCCATCAAACCATGAAGTATCCTGAACGTAACTATAAGATCGCCACGAAGTCTTCGCTCAGAGAATGAGGTCAGGTTGAATAATTCAAGGCGATCTTCATAGCTTGGTCTTCGTGCTCCAAAAGGGATACGAGTAGCCCGACGCTGTACTGATTCGACGAGATTTCTATCGCGCAGAAGCACAGTGTCCCATACCGGGCCAGCGAATTCAAGAATTGGCCTCACGAATGCCTTGTAAATGTAGGCGCAAGTGTTGACATCGGATCCTTTGAAAGACCTCTCCAGCATATATAGAAGTTTCTTGGCTTTTGATGTAACGTGGTGAATATGCTCTGACCAGGAAAGACGATCGTTGACTACAACGCCCAGATCAGTGTGGCTCGAAACTGCTTCGATGTTGTGGTCAGAGATCTTGTATGTAAATCGCGGATTTGTCTTCCCGAGGTGGAGGACACAACACTTAGTTAGATTTAAGGGTAAAAGCCAACTGACTGACCATTGACAGACAATATCAAGATCTCGTTGAAGCATAGCAGAATTTACGACAGTATTGTAAATCTTGGTGTCGTCGGCATAAGCTGAACATGTGGAGGAAATCAATGCGGGCAGGTCACTTGTATACAGAAGGAACAGCACTGGCCCCAAGACAGAGCCTTGAGGAACTCCACTTGCTACATGATGAAGGTGAGACTGGCTATCACTGACGCGCACAGAGAAAGTCCTCCCGGTGAGAAAAGCCTTAATACACAGTAACAACTCGCCTCTTATTCCCATACATTCCAACTTAAACAGAAGCCTTCTATGTGGTACGCGATCGAAAGCCCTAGAAAAATCTAAGTAGATTATATCAACAGGAGTCTTTGTGTCCAGATACTGAGTCCAATCGTTGAGAGAGTGGAGAAGGTTGGTCATTATTGATCGACCAGGGAGAAATCCATGCTGATTCTTAGGGATAAGGTCATTTTCGAAAGCAAATGACTGGAGCTTATCTAATATGATTCTTACCTATTATCTTTTCATTGTATATGTTTTTGTATTAGCATGTACTTGAATCTTTTTAGCCCTGACTGGTTCTGAAAAACAGCTTTTGCTGATGTAACTGGCCAGGTAAAATAATGGCCATTTTTTCTGTGACTGGCAAAAAGTTTGACATTTTGTCTCTGCTAACATGCAACATGTCACTTTTTATGAAATAAATTTTTTCCCGGGAAAAAAAAGAGTACTTATTTCCCGGATATTGTATAAACACGTAAGCCAAGATAGATATTTGATTTCAGAAGATTTTCTTATACAATAAAGATATACTAAGTGACATATAAATCCGAACACCCAGTTTAAATGGTTTTATCTTACTGTAAATAACAAGTGAAAAAATTTTCAGCCTTATCAGTTGGACATTCCGGTTTTTATACTGCTTTTTTTTAATTCACTAACGCTTTAAAAATGAATATTTCAGCCGCAGTAAAGAATCAACGTTGGCGGATTTTGGTTCTTGACATCCTTTACGATCGGTTACGATGCCTAGAGTCCGGAGACCTGTACGATTTCGTTAACTTAGTGAGTTTGATAGGGGCCGTATAGTGGGACTTCGGGAAGCTGGACTTTCTTTTCGGGCAATTGCAGTTAAAGTGCAAAGAAATGTAGACACTGTGGTTAGGTGTTATCAGGCATGGCTTCGAGAAGGCCGTACGCAAAGATCAAGGGGCACTGGAAGCCGCCGTAGAACAACAGACCGTGAAGATCGCCGTCTAAGATTATTGGCCTTAAGGGACCGTTTCTCCACTACTAGGTCCATTGCAAATGAATGGTTTGCAGAACACGGAAGACCTATTGGCATGCGAAGTGTTTACCGACGAATGAGAAGTTTTGGCTTGTTTTCATACCGGCCACACTGGGTCCTCCCTTTAACTCGAGAACACCGACGTAATCGCCTTGAGTGGTGCAGACAACGGTCGCTCTGGGATCAGGAATGGAACAGTATTGTCTTTAGTGACGATTCTCGATTTTGTTTAGGCATGCACGATGGTCGTGCCAGGGTTAGAAGGCGACGTGGTCAAAGGAGGAATCCACAGTTTTTTGTTGAAAGACATGTTCATCACACTGTTGGAGTTATGGTTTGGGGTGCTATAGCTTACGGTTCCAGGTCACCTTTAATCTTCATCAGAGGTAACATGAACGCGCAGCGTTATATCCACGAAGTTCTAGAACCCCATCTTTTACCCTATCTTGACACCCTGGCAGATCCAACTTTCCAACAAGATAATGCCCGACCACATGTTGCAAGAGTCACAATAGACTTCTTTCAACATAATGATGTCACATTGTTACCATGGCCACCAAGATCTCCCGACTTATCCCCAATTGAGCACGTGTGGGATATGATGGGTAGGAGATTGCTCAATTTGCAACGTCCTCCTCAGACTCTAGAAGCACTTCGAGAGGAGTTGGTGGTTGCCTGGAATGAGGTACCACAGGAGGACATTGACCACCTGATCAGAAGCATGCCTAGGCGCGTTGGAGAATGCGTAGCACATCAGGGTGCATCCACACATTATTAAAGGTCAAAGGGCTTTAAAGCAGTGCAATCATTTTGAAATTTTTATCATTTACTTATTATGCTTCATTAAGTACTTGTACAAAATTTTATTAAAATAAAACCATTTAAACTGGGTGTTCGGATTTATATGTCACTTAGTATACATTTTATTTATATCAAAAGTAGAATTATTAAATGTGCATTACATGAATGACACGTTCCTTGAACTATTCGGTTATTCGGTATAACAGCCGAATTTTTTTGTGTTAAAATTATATGTTTTTCTGCCATCACAAGTCCCGTAGATGTACTACGTCGCAAATCCGGTGTTTCTTTAGTGTCATTAAGTCTCCCCCAGATTCAAGTAAAAGTGTAGCAGATGATCTTCCAAATAAATGACATGTATATGAGTTAGCATTTTCAAGTTGAAGAAAATTAGCCACTGTTTCGGGAACCTTACAAAACTGGTTCTTACCCACAACCTGATTGATACATTTTCCATTGTGATATGCATAAAATAGGCTCGATCCTTTGCTGCTGCTGGACGAAGGGCTACGTACTTTCGGTGAAATTTAATATATTTTTCTGTAACTACAAATCTCCTGTCTTCATCATTCTTTGTTTCCTTAAATTTCACAATTAATAACGTTCCCGTGTGTTCAATATCATCAAATGTTACCTGGCTGATTTCACAAATTCGACAAGCTCCAAATACAACAACAACCTTGGCCATTTTTAAGCTTCATCGTAAGCATTATTTAAAAAAATCACTGATTTGTGTACTCGTAAGAATTGCAGCTCTCTTGGGCTTGTAACCTTTCCCATTTTGTTTCAGAAATGTAATTAGTTTGAAATATTCTGAAATGTCTACATCATTATTGGATCGTAACATACTTCTAATCATTGAATAATTCGACCACACTGTTGATGGCTTTCGTTGTTGTGCCAATTCCGAAATATAAGCCAATAACGCTGTCTCCGACAAAGAACTGCATATTTTTTTCACCTTCCATTCCACGAATTTTGAATACGCGGTTTCGTAAATTTTCCGCGATTTAGCTGGCAATAATTTTTGTGGCGCTACTTTGGCTACTTCTACTAATTCCGGTGGAGTTAAAGAAAACTCGGAATCAGACATTGTTTACTTTATAATATTAAAAATAACTTCTAAAGAAGCACTAAGTTCATAATTTTTAAATCAAATCACAAAATTAAATTGACAGCTATTTGATTACTTTAAAAGTTTCCTTAGCAACCCAGGTCTAATTGTCGCTGTAAGTACAACATAGACTACCAATTTCAAAATTCAAATTTCACATCGATAATTTTCTGACTTAAATATCGTAATGATATAATTTTTCAATATTAAATCGTCGTTTTTCTCGTCACAGAAAAAAAATGTGTATTATACACGGGAATGATAATAGATTGTAGCTTTCGGTTTTTAGTATCTACCTAGTACTTTTTTCCCTTGTATAAAAAATAACTATTATTATTATTTTTATTATTACACTGATCAACAGCCAAAAAATATCCTAAATAAAATCAACAAAATATTACTATTTTTAATGTGCTAAAACCGGAATGAAACTTATTTTTTGAATATTAGTTCAAGTTTTAGAGATACGGTAATTATATGTGTTCCTGCTGTAACAGTGTTAATATACTGTAATTCACAAGAATGCACGTGCTACATTTTTATATTCGGCAAGGAAAGATGATGTAATCGGCATGATTGTGTTACGTTATACATACGTGTACATTATATTGTTTTATATTAGCCATTTTTTCCTCAGTTGGCTGACAGCGTTCATGCAAGATGTCTCGAAAGTGTGTAAACAATCCAGATCAGTTTTGTTACGTGTGTGGTGATGTGACTTTTGCGTCTCAGAGACGGTCTATTACTCCACTAATAACAAAGGCATATCAGCTTTATTTCGGTTGAAAACTAGGTGATCAAGACGAACAGTGGGCACCCCACATCTGCTGTAATAGATGTGCTTCAAGTCTGAGGAGCTGGTTAAATGGCAAAAAACGGTCTGTGCGCTTTGCTGTCCCAATGGTTTGGAGAGAGCCTACAAATCGTAATAATGATTGTTACTTTTGCATGGTACCTTGTGTTGGACAAGCCACAGGTATGTCCAGGAAAAAAAATCGGTTATTAACTACCCAAACATACCATCTGCGATGAGACCTGTGCCTCACAGTGACGAAAATCCTACTCCAAGACCCCCAGAATCCTACACTTGCGAATCAGAAAACGAATCAGATCATGGCAATCGAGTGATTCGTCAGGAAGAAGATATGCCATCAACGTCAAGAGATCCTGATTTTATACCGAGCACATCATGCCACCAACCGCACAAAATAACACAGTCAGAATTAAATGATTTAGAACTTCCAAAATGTAAGGCAGAGTTACTTGGATCAAGACTGCAGCAGTGGAACTTGTTAGAAGACGATGTTTCGGTATGTGTTTTTCGTAAACGCCACAAAGACAGAACCATTTTTCAATACGGAGAATAACTTGGTTTTCTGCAGTAACATTAACGGCTTACTGGCGGCTTTAAATATAAACTATAACGAAGAAGAATGGAGATTGTTTATAGACAGTTCAACATTGAGTTTAAAGGCAGTGTTATTGCATATTGGAAATATTTCACCATCTCTTCCTGTAGGGTATGCAGTTCACATGAAAGAATCATATGGCAATATGAAGTACCTATTGACATGCATAAAATACGATGAGCACCAATGGCATATTTGTGGCGATTTGAAAGTTGTTGCACTTTTACTTGGGCTGCAGCTAGCCTACAAAAAGTTTTGCTGTTTTTTGTGTGAATGGGACAGTCGGGCAAAGGCACTTCATTACACCAGACAAAACTGGCCTGTTCGTCAATTCCTAGAACCAGGTCAAAAAAATGTACAGCATATGCCATTAGTAGATTAGAAAAAAAATTTATTACCATCACTGCATATCAAGTTGGGCCTAATGAAAAACTTTGTCAAGGCATTAGATAGAGATGGGTCAGCTTTTCAAACCTGCGTCAGAAATTTCCAAGACTAATTGAGGCAAAGGTTAAAGAAGGTATTTTTGTTGGGCCACAGATTCGAAATATTTTGAAAGATACACAGTTTGAAAACACTTTAACAGGTATTGAAAAAACTGCTTGGAATGATTTCCGTCTGGTGGTCACTAATTTCTTGGGAAATAGAAAAGCTGACAACTATGAAACCCTTGTCAAAAATATGCTGTCATCGTATCAAAAGCTGGGCTGTAATATGTCTCTTAAGATACATTTCCTACACTCACACCTGGACATTTTTCCTGACAATTGCGGAGCCGTAAGTGATGAGCACGGCGAACGTTTTCATCGGGATATTTCAACAATGGAAAAAAGGTACCAGGGAAAGTGGAATCCTTCCATGCTTGCAGACTACTGTTGGGCTCTTGGTAGAGATGCTCCAGAAACGATCCATAAAAGAACAGCAAAAAGACAGCTCATATAGTGATTCTTATAAGTATATGAATCTTGTTACTTTTTTTAATATATCCTTAAAAATAAAAAGTTTTTTTCTAAACCGCAACTATTTTTTTTATTTCATTGTCATTTTTGGATTCAGCGCCCCAAAATTAACAAAGAAGTGTACTTTTCCCACAAGATACAATTAAAAAACTAAAATTTGTTGTCCAGTGATTATACATCGATCTGGAAAAATTCAAGAAAGGTGTCAATCATATGGTGAATCATAATGAATGAGTTTATATATCAGTTCATCCAACCTCCTTATATGATCATCGTAACACTCCGCATATAACCGATGTTGACACAAACGACAGCCACATATGCTCTGTCTGATTCCGGGTCTGTCTCTCCAGCGTGCCGTCAACTTCACACCCCATTTATCATTAAGGAAAGCGCGCGCATTCCGGTCGGCGTGGAAACGGGACTTTTCAATTTTCAGCTGTTTTCCAACGCTGGTCGCGACATCGCTCTCACCTTGTTGACACTTTTTATTGCAATAGTTGCCTCACAGATGGCAGCATAACCATACTCAAAATAGTTTATTGGCGTTGTACGAAAAAAGTGCTCATTTGAATATGACATACGTAGAGCAAACGAAACACAAGCAAGGGCGGATTCAGGATTTCGTCTAGGGGCGAGGGGGTGGGGCGCAAACGATATTTGGGGCTGATAATGTTTCCACCTCTACCTATTATTGCTCCTTAAATCCATTATCTGTTCAATGCCAACTTGAAAAAAAAATATGGAAAGTGCTCAGAAATACTCAGAAAGGAAATATCTTATTATATGAGAACAAAAGAATTATGTGACATTTATAAATTACTAGTGTAATAATCTTAAAGATTAAAACATGAAAAAGTTCATTGCTATGTTAACCAAAAAAGACATTTTATTTTATTTTATTTTTATTTATTTAGCAACATCCAACAGCCATAGCCACGGGATGGATAAACATGAAAATATAAACAAATGCATGTTATGGATGTATGTAGAGAAAGCTAAAACGTTGCCAAAAAAAACCTCAAAACAGAACTGGGAGGAGAAAAAAAGCGTTCTAGCTTTACAGCACTCAACAATCTCACCAGCAAGCATTAACGAAAATAAGCATTAATGTCTCCCAAAGTCACACAAAACGAAAATATATCTAAAACGCTATTAACTGAATTATAATTACGGCACATTATATATACCCTAAAACTTAAGTATGTCAGTCCTCGGCCTGGCTAAGTAAAAAGTTAAACTAGTTCGTGACGCTAATCTAGGAATTAAGAAGTTAAGTTGTTCTAAGATGACACTGGAGTCAATAGTGCCATGCATGAGCTTGTGAATGAACTTAAGTGAATTCATTTTGCGTCTGCTCTCTAAATTATGAGGAAAGCCAATAGCGGGATATATCCCGTCAGCTTTGTATGAGAGGTATTTTAAAAACTTTCTTTGAACGGACTCTAAGCGGTCAATATATATTTGATGATGAGGATATCATACCAGGGACGCATACTCAAGCTTAGATCTTACATAAGCATAGTACAGTATTTTCAGTGTAAAGGAGTTGTGGAAATCACCGGTATTTCTTACAATAAAACCATACGCCTTTGATGCAGCCACAGCAGCATTTTCAATGTGATAGGAGAAGGAAAGTTTTCTGTCAAATGTGACTCCCAAGTCATTAATTGTACTAGGTCTGTCAGGTTTCCTGTCACCAATACTATATTCATACATCATTACCCCTATTTTTAAAGTAAACGACAAAACGTGACACTTAGCAGCATTCAAAACAAGTCTGTTTTCACAACACCAGCTGTCAACCCTTACAATGTTGCATTGCAAGCGATGACAATCATCAATGTTAGAGACTCTACAGAAAAGTTTCATATCGTCAGCATATATAAGAAAATCGACATCGATAACTTCAGAAATATCATTTATGAACCTAATAAATAACAGAGGTCCCAAATTAGATCCTTGAGGAACACCGGACATTACAGGGTATTCGCTGGACTTATGTCCATTGCACATAACATATTGTTTCCTATGACATAAGTAAGATCTGAGAAATAACAACAATGCATCTGAAAGACCAAATCTAGATAACTTATTGAGTAGAATGTTATGGTCTAAACTATCAAACGCTTTAGAGAAATCAGTATATATTACATCCGTTTGAAGTTGTCTATCGATTGATTCATAAATATATTGAGTAAGATGTAGCAAGTTAGTAACTGTGGACCTGCCCTTCATGAAACCGTGTTGACTGACGGAGATAGACCTGCTTACATGAAAGTATAGCACAGTGTGTATCACTATTTCGAATGTTTTAGCGAAATTACTGATAATTGTGATAGCCCGATAGTTTTCTACATAATTCCTCTCAACTTTTTTAAAAACAGGAGTTACCCTAGACAACTTCCAAATAGATGGAAAGTGATTATTTTTCAGAGAGAGATTGAAAATGATCAGGAGTGGATGTGCTAAAATGAACGCACAATCTCTCACATTTTGAGGGACCCCGAGACATATCCCAGCCATTCCACACAAAACAATGCCTTTGATGGCGAAAACGAACATGAGACGGAAAAATTCACATTATCGTATAAACGCTAGACGAGACAAAGAAGGATGTCTATAGACCATCTATAGATCGTGTCTTGAGACCGTCTCCAGACTGCCTATAGACAAATTGCACAACGGGGTCTACTAGTGTAGCTTAACGATTAATACTCTGGACTACCCGTTGAACAAATCAAGTAATTGGTGTAAATACTGACACGATCAAGCACTTCTATTATATCAGCAGGTGATAAAAATATCAATAGGTATAGTCAGTTATTTTTGAGACTTTCGGTATCGAACTTAGATTTTCGGCATAGTGAATTCCAATATAGCAACATAAATGGAAACATACGCGGGAAGAAATCAGGGACGTGTGGTATTAACTTTGAGCATCGATCGACGCATTTTTTGGACAGGCTACAGGCGCACCGCTAAGCAAATCTCATAAATGTATAACAGACGCATTTACTGGCAGCTCATTTTTTTTTTTGAAAAATGCTCAGACCCGTCGATTTTGTTTTCGAGGGGGACACAAGTTTGGCAAAAAATCACGTTAGCACGTGCAGCCTCCTCAGCGGGGATGACACCACCCCCAAAATCTTAAATGGAAAGGGGGGTCGAGTGATACTTATTTTAAAGGTATTTCAATTCCCTTTATAATGATACAAAATTAATGTACTTCAGTTCAGCAGTTTTGACGATTTATTGATTTAAAGCTTAAATAAAACTAATACATCATCATTACATTTGGCAGCAAAGTAATTTGTAAATGAAGAATGAACTGACCCGTTAGGCAAGTAAATGTTGAAAATGGCCACCATGACTCTCCATGCAATAATAAAGATTTTGTTCAAAACGTTGCCGCACGTTTTGCAATATTTGAGGAGTAATTTGAAGGCACTCATTCACAATTCTTTGTCGCAGGTCTTCTAATGATGTTGGCTGAGTAGTATAGATTTTGGTTTTTAAATGACCCCACGTAAAGAAATCCAAAGGTGATAAATCTGGCAATCTTGGGAGCCATTCAATGGCACCTCTTCTACCCATCCATCGATCTGGAAGCGTCTGATCTAAATACTGTCGAACACGTAATGCGTAATGTGGTGGGGCACCATCCTGTTTTGGAACATCAACCTATTCGCAATGTACCGCCGATCATTCTGATTTTCAATTATGGCTTTTAATCCAGGATCTATGGCGTCTTCCAGTAATTCCAAATACATTTCACCGGTCAAATTTCCAGAAAGAAAAAAGGACCAACTAAATGATCGCCAAAAATACCAGCCCAAACAATTAATTTTTGTGGCTGCTGTGTATGAACCTCATGATAAATTCTGGGATTAGAATCGGACCAATTTCGGCAATTATGACGATTTACTACGCCATTTAAGAAAAAGGATCATTCGTCTAAAAGCAAGTGTTGAATAGAAAATGTTCATCGTTTATAATTCGTTCACTCACAAAATTGTAATCGCCGATCAAAATCGTCTTCATTAAATTCTTGTACCAGGTGAATTTTATACGGTTGAAAACTATGGGCCTTTAGAATCCGTTGGACAGTACGTCAACTAACACCATACACAGTCTCCGATTTGCGGGTTCTTAACGTAGGATCTACATAAACTTGCCCTAAAACCCCCACTTCTATTGCTTCGTTCCTTATGGAATTTTTAATGTTGCGTTTTTTATTGGCGACTGACCCAGTTTCCCGAAATTTAGCTACAAGTTCCAGAACATATTTTCGATGCACGTTACTGTTCTCATGTCGCTCATTAAATATTTCTGCTATTCTATTAGCGCACTGATTATTTCCGAAAAATATTTCGATAATTACAAATCTTCCTGCTGTGGAATATACTAATTTATCTAATAAAGCATTACAAGTTATTTTAGCAACAAAGTTTGGTCAAATCAATCGCAAACTATGTACTAAATTCCTATTTAAAATAAGTACGAAATATGTCCTTATCTTTCTTCAAGAAATAACTTTTTTGCCACAAAAAAAAAACGCTCCAATAGCTATTTTCAACAACAAAATGATAAACAAACCATGGGCGTAGTGAAGAAAAGCATTTACTTATTAGGTAAATTCTTTTAGTCAAATTTCTTCTGAAAGTAGTACAAACTAATCTGATGTACCTATTAAGCTTTAAATCAATAAACCTTCAAAACTACTGAACTGAAGCTCATGTATTTTACATCATTGTAAAGGGAACTGAAATACCTTTAAAATAAGGTATCACTCGACCCCCCTTTCCATTTTAGATTTTAGGGTTGGTGCCACCCCCGCCCAGGAGGCTGCACGTGTTAACGTGATTTTTTGCCAAACTTGTGTCCCCCTTGAAAACAAAATCGACGGGTGTGCCACCCTGTATAGTCTAAGCATATTAACAAATTTCCCCGAAATAATTGCAAAGTCTGGTTTTATTGGTGCAAGTTATTCAAGTTCGCATTTTAAGCATGGACGCATAAAATGGTCACACCAATTTTTGTGGAAAAACTGTTTATCTGACATCAAAGAATGCGAAAACGTGTTTTTTGGGATTCAATCGAAAGTGGTGACAGGAACGAAAAAACTTTTTATGTAAGGTTTTTAGGTATTTATTTATAGCCGAAAAAACAGGAAAAATGCAGGTTTTGGCACTTGTTGGTAATGCGACGATAATTTTACGCAACTACTTGAAATTCTTCAAGTCCGAGCAACTACTTCCTGCAACGCTGTTGATCTTAACTGACACCTTTGGTCTTGCAATGCGTATACAGAAGTACAGATATCTGTATGCTCTGGTACGAATATTTCAGGTAGAGGGCGTTGCTTGTACAAAAATATTGATTGGGAATCAGATGCCTTGTAGTACGAGAAGTGCCTCCTAGATGGTGCCATCTACATATAATCAACGCATCTTATTTATTTAGCGTTTTGTAATTTGAAACCCAATGCTTTTGAGCAAGGCTCATTATCTGATAATAATGACGAATAGATTTCTTCGACACCAGCATTTATGCTGTCAATCTTGATCCCATTGATTCGAGTTAAAAGATGTCTTTATGCATATAATATTAATTTAGAAACCTCCGTGTAGTGTGAAATATTTACCTTTTATCTCGTGCCACTGCTGTACTTAGATACCGGTGACTTTGAACTCGATATGCTCTTTGTATGTCCATTGGTGTAACTATTCATATAAACGGCTTATGAATTATGTTCTCCAGTCCTAATTTTCCAACATACAAGGGTGGTCCCAGAAGTACCCGACCCAACGAAGAAAACACAAAATTTTGTTTGAGCTCTATACACTTTTCCCAGCGATGTTCAATAAGTTCGATATCCTTTTTATAATAAGAACTGTCTTGCTCCTCAAAATAGCCATTAACTGCCGACATCAGTTCTTCATCGTTGGAAAATGTTTGACCACTGAGCCATTTTTCCAAGTTTGGAAACAGAAAATAATCCGAGGGAACTAAATCTGGTGAATAGGGTGCATGAGGTAGCAATTCAAACATTAATTCGTTAATTTTGGCCATTGCAATAACGGATTTGTGAGCTGGTGCATTGTCTTGATGAAACAACACTTTCTTCTTAACCAAATGCGGCCGTTTTTGCTTGATTTCATCGCTCAAACGTTGCAATAAGTTCGCATAGTACTCGCCGTTGATAGTTTTATCTTTTTCAAGATAGTCAATGAAAATTATCCCACGCGCATCCAAAAAAAAACGACGCCATAACCTTGGCTGCAGATGAAACGGTCTTCGCCTTCTTTGGAGCGAGCTGCCCCTTTTGAGTCCATTGTTTTGATTGTGCTTACATGTTTTTAAAAATAATGAAAAATTCAAGCGGAATTGTGATATGCATAATTATGATACAAGGACTTGTAATAATTTATATGTAAACTTCAGGAAATCAGAAGCGGCATTTCGATCACCTAATAAAATTGGTCCGCTTCTTTTCAATAATTTGCCATGCCACATTACCTCGGTTAAAAATATTAACGACTTCAAGTTCCAGTTGAAGCAAATTTTGATAAACAAGTGCTTTCATCGTGTTGATGAATTTTTGAACATTGCAATTTGAGATTAGTTGTAGGTTTGTAGCGAACGAAAAATTGTCAAGTCCAATACAAGTATACAGGGTGACTTTGAAGTTGAGTCATTAATTTTCAGATAATGATTGTAGAAGGAAGATAAACCAAAATATGTGTGTAAAAATAAAAAGAAAATAAAAAAAAAATGTTACCTTGTTTTATAAAGTATCCTCCCGACAAGTATTTCACTGCGGACCTGTATTTGATCGTGCGGTCTTGGAGCACCGGCATTCCCTCCCCTGTGAGGTCTTAAGTCACCTGATTCACGAGCCCTTTGTACTACATTAACAAAGGCACGAGGGCTTGGTTGCACTCGATTGGGAAACCGATCCGCATAAATCCGTGATGCCGCGTAAATAAGAATCATGTCCACAAGTTCAGCATTTTCGTAAACATGTGCCATTTTTGATTTCGTTTGAGCCACGCAACAGACACCACTATTCACTCACGCGTTACCGACTGACACTGACTGAATACAACTGAATAAAATAATTGTAAAAACATCGTTCCAAATTCTTTCGCTTTTTTGTTTCTGATGCGATGAACCGATAAGGCGGATTATATCCGTTGTTACCAAACACGAGCACATAATATTATTATTGAGACAGGGCGGTACTCAAACTTCCAAAGGGCTATAACTTTGTTACTTTAATTTTACCAGAAAAAT
Organism: Acanthoscelides obtectus; assembly: GCA_963669975.1. Lineage (NCBI taxonomy): Eukaryota > Metazoa > Arthropoda > Insecta > Coleoptera > Chrysomelidae > Acanthoscelides > Acanthoscelides obtectus. The sequence goes on from CAVLJG010000010.1 coordinate 14,394,807, forward strand.
GGTAAAGGAAAAAAACAGTTCTTTTGATCAGATCTACTCACTGTTAAAATAAATGACTCAACTTCGAAGTCACCCTGTATATTGTCTGTATGGAAATAAAGGTTATTGATATTGATTGATTGATTGTTCTTTTGTCTCGAGTGTGAAGTGATGGACCCATATTTCATCCATGGTTATGAAACGACGCAAAAATTCTGCTTTGTTGCTGTGAAACTTCGCTAAACACTCAATTGAAACATCTTCACGACACTGTTTTTGCTCGATTGTGAGCAACCACGGCACCCATCTTGCACACAGCTTTCTCATGTGCAAATTTTCAGATAATATGCGATGAACCGCACTTTTTGAAATGCCTACTATGTCTGCTAGCTCGCGCACTTTCAGTCGACGATCATTCAGTACCGCTTTGTGAATTTTCTTCACCATTTCTGGAATCGTCACCTCATCTGGTCGGCCACTGCGATGCTCGTCTTGGCAGCTCATACCACCTCGTTTAAACTCTGCTACCCCATATCTTACTGTTGTAAACGATGGAGCAGACTCACCCAGAGTTCAGCTTTTATATTGGTTTTGTTGAGGTCTTTGAAATCAAAGTATTGTACCACATAACGATGACCAATTTTCTCCATTTTCACAAATTCACTGAAAACGTTCAGTATTGCTGCCAAACAAATACTAAACAGCGTGGCCTCTTCAAACTTGTCACATATGCTTTACAGGTTGCATACTTTCTAATACAATGATATTTTTCAAACAACTATCGCCATCTCTAGGTCAGGCCGGGTACTACCCTCGTACAAGATTAAGCCCAGTCATATTTTTTGTAGCAATATTTGACTCTTGCTATGACAACTATAGCCCAACCATCGTCACACACATTGCAGCTTTTGTCTTGACAACATTTTCAACACTTCAGAAGGGCTACAAAATCAGGCAAGAATGACTGACGAAATTGTCAGCATTACGACTGCATTAAGTAGGATTCCGGTCGAATCCAGTGTATGAAAATAGCTTAGAAAGGTTTTACTTGTGTAACAATACTAAGAATATTTGAGGTATGTTGCTGGCTACTCTGCTGCAGCTAAATAATGTAGTAAAAATATTGCCCGATCAAAAGCGCCATTAGCTTCACTTCAGTAACAAAAAGGCGACGTCATCCATTATCATTAAGAAGATATATAAGTCGTATATAGTATATAAATGTGTTCGCAATTAAGGCTTTTTGTAAACGTGCTTTTAGCTGATGATGTTAATATCATGAACAAAATACATCGAAGCGATACGCAACGCCAAAGACCAGCACGATGTAAGAATAAGGCACAGGGTAGTGCCGCAGCGCAATGACGGTCAGTCGTTCTGGACGCAGACCAAGCAGATTGAAAAGAACTTCTCACAGAGTAGCCCTCCACCTCCGCACTCACAGACCTCTAGCTTTTCTTTCTGCTATAAGTAAGGCAAAAGAGAGATGCATAAATCGGGAGCTTATGGAGTACCTCGAACCACACGACTTGATTAACGACTGCCATCAGGTTTCCTGCACCAGAGATCCTCAGGGAACTTCCTAGCTTACGCCACTCTTGATATGACGAAAATGTTCGATTCACTGTGGCATGCCCTCTTATGCAGACTTCCATCATGTGGCCTCCCAGAGGAGCTTTGCAGATGGAATGACTTACTCACACACTTCATTCCACAACGTCAACGCGAATGTTCCGCATGGATCGGTCTTTGCTCCGACATTGTTCTTCTAACATATGAAGGACCTCCTTTCCTGTACGATCGATCCAATCCACAGCTTTGCTGATCACAGCACTCTACATGCAGGAAGAAGACTAGCAGCGGCTTTCTCTCCGACGAGAGACCTAGTCTTATAAAGCATAGTAGAGTATATTTCAACAGTTGGCGGAACTTACTCCACTGGGACCAGGAACGTGAAACGGGATATTAATGCACAATCTGGCAACCAAGTCTCCGTGTTGTCATTGAATAGCAAGGAATTAAACCTTCAGAGTATAATATGTTTTGTGACTGGTACCAAGAGTTGACAGATCCCACACATGTGTCACTCCTTGAAATGCAATAATCAGCTGTATTCAAATAATGTCTAATATAAATATAACCTAGAATGTGTACTCGTGAAAAAAGAAAAATATGGCAAATTTGTAGTTTTTTGCAGGTTTTAGGTTTGATGGTAGCTTTAAGGCGTATATTTGGGAATTTATTAATCGCTGTGAATATAGTGTGGATGTTTGTTCAGTTCCTGAACAACGAAAAATATTCAACGTTATGGATGTATGGATATCAAAGAACCTGAATGGTTTTGTGGGAATATCAATCTAAGGTGCCATAATGGTTCTGATGAACGGCAAGTAAATGAATGAATGTTTGGAAACGAGCAATATCTTTTGGTAGAGCCTGTCATCAAGTAGGTGCTTAATGGCTATCTGCAAGAGGTTTATAGGAAAAAACACCCTGTATCACATATCAATTGAATACAAACATGAATTTAATTCAAAAATCAAACATTTCTTAAAATTTTAACTGAATTATATGTAATTTCTTAATATTCAATAAGCTGGTGATGTTTCAATGACAAGTTATCATCTCATACTTTGACAGTATTTTGTTTTCAACATTTCATAGCTCATTCGATGTATTTGACGGGCTGTTACCCTATAGGTGGAGAATAACGGACTGTTGTTGGTGAAATTGGCCCTTAGACTTTTAAACCTTAAGATATACAGGGTGACTTTGAAGTTGAGTCATTAATTTTCAGATAATGATTGTAGAAGGAAGATAAACCAAAATATGTGTGCAGAAATAAAAAAAAAATTATAAAAAAAAATTTACCTTGTTTTATAAAGTATCCTCCCGACAAGTATTTCAGTGCGGACCTGTATTTGATCGTGAGGTCTTGGAGCACCGGCATGCCGTCACCTGATTCACGAGCCCGTTGTACTACATTAACAAAGGCACGAGGGGTTGGTTGCACTCGATTGGGAAACCGATCCGCATAAACATGTACCAATTTTTATTTCGTTTGAGCCACGCAACAGACACCACTATTCACTGACACTGACTGTATACAAATGAATAAAATAATTGTAAAAACATTGTTCCAAATTCTTTCGCTTTTTTGTTTCCGATGCGATGAACCGATACGGCGGATTATATCCGTTGTTGCCGAACACGAGCACATAATATTATTATTGAGACAGGGCGGTACTCAAACTTCCAAAGGGCTATAACTTTGTTACTTTAATTTTACCAGAAAAATGGTAAAGGAAAAAACATTTCTTTTGATCAGATCTACTCACTGTTCAAATAAATGACTCAACTTCGAAGTCACCCTGTAGTTGTACAAACATGAAAATACAATTGATAAAATCCTTTATTAGAAACAAAATACTAAGTAGGTACTAAAAATGTCTCTCAGTATCTTTGCACAGTTGCACTGAGAACAACTCCAGACAAATTGCCAACAAAATATACTAATCATTTTTGAATCAATGATTCTACTGCTGCTTACACTACAGGACATGCTTCGAATCTAGAATCAAGCGCAAAACTGCGGCGTTCCATTTTTATTACTTATTGACATTTAGTCCTTGTACTGAATAAATATTATTATTATTATTATTATTATTATTATTATTATTATTATTATTATTATTATTATTATTATTATTATTATTATTATTATTATTATTATTATTATTATTATTATTATGATAATTGAGATGAGCAGAGTACACAGTACTATAAGCTCATGCAGTAAATATAGTGTACGGACACGTAACACAAATACATCAAATAGAAAAAAATAAAAAAGACAGTTCATAGCTATGAAGTTTGTACACTCCTCCAGCTATCATACTGCACTTTGAAGCTATTAACTGAAGTAGCACCAACCACACTTTCAGGTAAACTATTCCAGGTGTTGAATATGCGGTTGGGAAGAAACCACTGTCGGACTGTTGTTTTAAATGGCTCCTTATGCAGTTTGAAGCTGTGTCCGCGTAGATTGCTGCGCGACAGACGGTATAGATGCATGAGGTTGGTGCCCATCAAACCATGAACGTAACTATAAGATCGCCACGAAGTCTTCGCTCAGAGAATGAGGTCAGGTTGAATAATTCAAGGCGATCTTCATAGCTTGGTCTTCGTGCTCCAAAAGGGATACGAGTAGCCCGACGCTGTACTGATTCGACGAGATTTCTATCGCGCAGAAGCACAGTGTCCCATACCGGGCCAGCGAATTCAAGAATTGGCCTCACGAACGCCTTGTAAATGTAGGCGCAAGTGTTGACATCGGTTGGTCAATATCGAAATGGATTTTTTATATGTAAGCTTACGCATTCATCAAAGTATGAATGTTTCAAGGCAGGATCTACAGCCTATCGGTAGTAGGCATATACCGGGTGATTGAAATTCGATCCTCACCATTGGCGGTAAGAGACACGAATTTGCTTAAATGAAATGCCGCTTAGAGAGTACTTCCGAAAAGAGTCGGAAAAACCGAATTTCCCCAAAATTGTTTTAGCTTCTTCCTGGCTTTATTTGTAGTAAGATTTCAAAATAAACGGCACATCAACATTGCCACTTTTCCTCATCTACAAGATAGAATTCCAATATGACTTTTCGTCCCTTTTCCTCCAGCATTTTTTATTTTTTCAGAAGGACGCCACATTGGATTTTACACAGATGAATAGATTTTTTAATTCTCATTCTGACAACATGTGATACATTGACTGCCAAACCTCAGTTATTTAAAAAAAAACAGAATTCCCTAGGTAGGCCTTGAAATTATCAGTCATTTATTTTATATACAGGGTGCGGCATCAAAAACGAAACAGACGCATTTACTGGTAGCTCAGTTTTTTTTTAGAAGAACGCTCAGACCCGTCGATTTTGTTTTCGAGGGGGACACAAGTTTGGCAAAAAATCACGTTAACTCGTGCAGCCCCCTAAGCGGGGGTGACACCACCCCCAAAATCTTAAATGGAAAGGGGGGTCGAATGATACCTTATTTTAAAGGTTTTTCAATTCCCTTATAACGATGTAAAATACATGAGCTTCAGTTCAGTAGTTTTGAAGATTTATTGATTTAAAGCTTAAAGTAGACTTTAATAGGTACATCAGATTAGTTTGTACTACTGTCAGAAGAAATTTGACTAAAAGAATTTACTTAATAAGTAAATGCTTTTCTTCACTACGCCCATGATTTGTTTATCATTTTGTTGTTGAAAATAGCTATTGGAGCGTCTTTTTGTGGCAAAAAAGTTATTTCTTGAAGAAAGATAAGCAAATATCTCGTACTTATTTTAAATAGGAATTTAGTACATAGTTTGCGACTGATTTAACCAAACTTTGTTGCCAAAATAACTTGTAATGCTTTATTATATAAATTAACCATGGTATATTCACCACAGCAGAAGGAGTTGAAATTATCGAAATATTTTTCGGAAATAATCAGTGCGCTAATAGAACAGCAGAAATATTTAATGAACGACATGAGAACAGTAACGTGCATCAAAAATATGTTCTAGAACTTGTAGCTACATTTCGGGAAACTGGGTCAGTCGCCAATAAAAAACGCAACATTGAAAATCCCATAAGGAACGAAGCAATAGAAGTGGGGGTTTTAGGGCAAGTTTATGTAGATCCTACGTTAAGTACCCGTAAATTGGTACAAGAACTTAATGAAATTGATTTTGATGGGCGATTACAATTTTGTGAAAATATGAGTGAACGAATTATAAACTATGAACATTTTCTATTCAACGCTTGCTTTTCCGACGAATGTTCCTTTTTCTTAAATGGCGTAGTAAATCGTCATAACTGCCGATATGGGTCCGATTCTAATCCCAGAATTTATCATGAGGTTCATACACTGCAGCCACAAAAATTAAATGTTTGGGCTGGTATTTTTGGCGATCATTTAGTTGGTCCTTTTTTCTTACCTGGAAATTTGACCGGTGAAATGTATTTGGTATTACTGGAAGACACCATAGATCCTGCATTAACAGCCATAATTGAAAATCAGAATGATCGGCGGTACATTACGCATTACGTGTTTGATAATATTTAGATCAGACGTTTCCAGATCGATGGATTGGTAGAATAGGTGCCATTGAATGGCCCCCAAGATCGCCAGATTTATAACCTCTGGATTTCTTTATGTGGGGTCATTTATACGTAGAAAGCAAAATCTGTGCTACTGAGCCAACATCATTAGAAGACCTGCGACAAAGAATTGTGAATGAGTGCCTTCAAATTACTCCTCAAATATTGCAAAATGTGCGGCAAAATCTTTATTATTGCATGGAGAGTCATGGTGGCCATTTTCAATATTTACTTGCCTAACGGGTCAGTTCATTCTTCATTTTTAAATTACTTTGCTGCCAAATGTATTGATCTCCACTAATGATGATGTATTAGTTTTATTTAAGCTTTAAATCAATAAACCTTCAAAACTACTGAACTGAAGCACATTAATTTTATATCATTATAACGGGAATTGAAAGGCCTTTAAAATAAGGTATCACTCGACCCCCCTTTCCATTAAAGGTTTTTGGGGTGGTGTCACCCCCGCTTAGGAGCTGCACGTGCTAACGTGATTTTTTGCCAAACTTGTATCCCGCTCGAAAACAAAATCGACGGGTCTTAGCGTTTTTCAAAAAAAAAACTGAGCTGCCAGTGAATGCGTCTGTTTCGTTTTCAATGCGCCACCCTGTATATAAATTTATTTGAGATCGGATATCAAAATAAATTAGATGTTCTTGCTACTTTTTCTCCTCTACAAGATGTCGTAGTCCAATTTTCATTTCGAGGTTTCTTCTTTCGGCTCCCAACTTTTTTTTTCCATATGGACACTGTATTGGAATGTTGTATAGTATATTTAACAGGATTTCCCAGTCTTAAATTCAGCGATGAAATTTCCTTATTTGGCCATGAATTTGTTGTTGGAACAAAAATTATAAGGAAACGATACAACTTCAATCAGCTTGCTTAAATCTAACACTTCTGATTGTATTTTAACTTTACATTTTTCTATTTCTCAATCAATTGTACAGACCGAGAAGGTTGAAGATGCCTTTCATTAAAATGTACTTCTTCTGAAGGCTTAACGAGATGCAACGTCATTAAGTAGATACAGCTATGAAACAAGATACTATCATAATGAGGCATTGCAAAGCAATGCATTTTATTTCAAAAATTCCCTCTCTCTACTTGTACTTTTCTATTTTCTGTAATTGAGAAACACAATAGTTTGCTTTGCCATGAGGACGCAAACACGGGAATTATTTGCAGACAGATATGAAGTAAAATGCCATCAATTCCTAGGTTATAGTGAATAGCAAGTAGGCATTATAATAACCATAAATTCTTAACGAATCTGGATGATTACATGGAATGATAAAGGTTTCCCAGATTCAATAGCCTTAAGTCAGAACAAAAAATTACAAATGAATACCACCAGTAGTATTTGTTAGCGTGGTCGTCGAACCTTTGTTCTTTGTCATTTATACTAAGTGACATATAAATCCGAACATCCAGTTTAAATGGTTTTATTTTAATAAAAGTTGGTGAATGTATTTATCTTACTGTAAATAAGAAGTAAAAAAATTTTCAGCCTTATCAGTTGGACATTCCGGTTTTTATACTGCTTTTTTTTAACTCGCTAACGCTCTAAAAATGAATATTTCAGCCGCAGTAAAGAATCAACGTTGGCGGATTTTGGTTCTTGACATTCTTTACGATCGGTTTCGATGCCTAGGGTACGGAGACCTGTACGATTTCGTCAACTTAGTGAGTTTGAGGGGCCGTATAGTGGGACTTCGGGAAGCTGGACTTTCTTTTCGGGCAATTGCAGTTAGAGTGCAAAGAAGTGTAGACACTGTGGTTAGGTGTTGTCAGGCATGGCTTCGAGAAGGCCGTACGCAAAGAGCAAGGGGCACTGGACGCCGCCGTAGAACAACAGACCGTGAAGATCGCCGCCTAAGATTATTGGCCTTAAGGGACCGTTTCTCCACTACCAGGTCCATTGCAAATGAATGGTTTGCAGAACACGGAAGACCTATTGGCATGCGAAGTGTTTACCGACGAATGAGAAGTTTTGGCTTGTTTTCATACCGGCCACACTGGTTCCTCCCCTTAACTCGAGAACACCGATGTAATAGCCTTGAGTGGTGCAGACAACGGTCACTCTGGGATCAGGAATGGAACAGTATTGTCTTTAGTGACGAGTCTCGATTTTGTTTAGGCATGCACGATGGTCGTGCCAGGGTTAGAAGGCGACGTGGGGAAACGAGGAATCCACAGTTTTTTGTTGAAAGACATGTTCATCACACTGTTGGAGTTATGGTTTGGGATGCTATAGCTTATGGTTCCAGGTCACCTTTAATCTTCATCAGAGGTAACATGAACGCGCAGCGTTATATCCACGAAGTTCTACAACCCCATCTTTTACCCTATCTTGACACCCTGGCAGATCCAACTTTCCAACAAGATAATGCCAGACCACATGTTGCAAGAGTCACAATAGACTTCTTTCAACATAATGATGTCACATTGTTACCATGGCCACCAAGATCTCCCGACTTATTCCCAATTGAGCACGTGTGGGATATGGTGGGTAGGAGATTGCTCAATTTGCAACGTCCTCCTCAGACTCTAGAAGCACTTCAAGAGGAGTTGGTGGTTGCCTGGAATGAGATACCACAGGAGGACATTGACCACCTGATCAGAAGCATGCCTAGGCGCGTTGGAGAATGCGTAGCACATCAGGGTGCATCCACACATTATTAAAGGTCAAAGGGCTTTAAAGCAGTGCAATCATTTTGAAATTTTTATCATTTACTTATTATGCTTCATTAAGTACTTATACAAAATTTTATTAAAATAAAACCATTTAAACTGGGTGTTCGGATTTATATGTCACTTAGTATAGTTACTGAGGTCAAAGAACCAATGTCCCATAATTTGTTGCACATTCAGATAGACCTTTCGGAAAAAATACGACTTGTATAGCCTGTTTCACAGCCCGCCAGCCCGCAATTTTGAAATTTAATGATTTACACCGTGGGGCTCAACGAATTCAGGCTAAAAAATCGTAATTGATAACTTTGAACATAACCTGTCTTCCGAAAGGATAATATATAATTAACCAGTCGGCGACAGCTAATAGATATACTTCATTGGCAGCATATTCAGTAATGACTTTCTCACACAGCAAATATCATTGATTTTATACACATGCAGACCAATACACACAATCATCCAGATGCGGTCTTGCTATTCAACAAATAACCAACTTTCTTCTCAGAGACTCAGAGATGAAAACTATAGACTACTCGGCTTCACAAGACATATGCAACCAACAATGCGTGTACGTGTAGTTGAGCCATTCAGCCATAGATGGACGCTCACAACGTGGAATGACTGCGCCCTAGTCTGCAAGATGACATCTTATAGGTTTTTTACCCGTGCAGGTTTAAACCGCCAGTTTGACAGCTGTTGACATTTCACATGAAATTCGTATTTTGCAACGAGGGTACATGAAAGTGCGTAAGCTTCATAAGGTCCTGGTGTTCCAGATATTTGAAAGCGGAAAGCAAAAAGACGTTTGAAGTGAATAATTTATCGCTAACTGTTAATACATTAAACAACTTCGTATCTTTTACTATTTCCAAAATACCAATTTTGATGTCAGCGTTGCTACGTTTCCTACTATTGCTTCAGATTGTGGTTCTTTTCTTTTCAGCCGCTGGGAAATTCTGAGAATACGAATTATTAGGAATACTTACGAAGTATGTTGTGGGCTGAACTTTCTTTGGATAATTCGTGATAGGTCTAATAATAAACAAAAGAATTGCTGAGTTCGTACTTGGCAATACGATTGTAAATTACATGTGAACGTCAAATACAGCATAAGGTTTGGGCATTATTGGAGAATACGTTAATCACTGTATCAATATACAGGGTTATCCAAATTAAGTGTCCACCATTAGTAACTTTGTTATTAGTGAAAATACAAAGTTGTTTGAATTAGCAAACTAGTAGCATTTTTAACGCTGGTAAAAATGAGAAATAAAAAAAAACAATTGAGAGTCGTTATTTTGATTTTTTTCAGTAAAATAACATTTTTTTAAATGGAAACCCCTGTATATTATATTTTTTTCTGTTAAAGCATCAAATTTTAAACAAAAAAGTTCATAATGACTTTTCCGCTAAAGTCAAAAATAAAGTCAAAATAACGATAAATATTTTTAATTATTTGCAGTATTATAATATTAAGACGGCTATGAAAACAACATGGCGTTCGCGATTTGACAGCATTAAGATAAGCGACAAATTGTTAAACTGGACATACTCGCAACTAGAAGGCTTTGGAAAACAATGATAAAATCAAATAATGTCAAACATTAGTGTAAATACTTGTTTATAAGCTTTATTGTGTCATTAATTTAAAGAAAAATGTTCTCCCATGAAGAAAAGTGTGATATGTTAGAATGCTATTTAGTGTGCAGAAAATCCTCCTTGAGAGCAAGAGAATACTACAGTGAATTATATCCCGCTCGCATTCAACCGTATGAACATATTTTCTGAGACTTTATCGAAAATTTAGGGGCAACGAAAATGTTTTTGCTAAAACAAGGGCAAAAAAAGAATTCATAATAAGCGAGGCCACGGAAATTGCAGTTATTGGATATTTTGAAGCTTATCGTGAGAATTCAATAGCAGATATTCTCAAGGACTCTAATTTCAGTTATGGTACTGTTCAAAGGATTTTAAAAAAATACAAATTTATTTCGTATAAGTACCGACCAGTTCAAACGCTTTTGGCAGGGGATCCAGAGAGAAGACTTGTTTTTTGCCATTGGTATCTTAGCTTCTGTCGCCAAAATGTAAATAACTTTCGTTACCTTTTATGGACAGATGAATCAAATTTTTCAAATTCTGGAATGTTTAATAGAAAAAACCACCATTATTGGTCAAGAGAAAATCTTTTGTTAGTACATCCACGAGGCCCACAAGTACCGTTTCAGTTTCAACGTTTGGTGCGGTATAATTGGTTCAAAAATTGTTGGCCCGTTCTTTTATGAGGGAACCCTAACTGGTGAAAGATATGTGGAATTTATGCCAGAAATTCTGACTAATTTCTTAGACGAATTGGATCTTATAAGTAGACATCATCTGCATTTTCAGCAAGATGGCGCACCTGCCCACAACTCCAGAGGTACTTATCATTTTCTAAGTACTACTTTTAATGATCAGTGGATAGGAACAAATGGCCCAATACAGTGGCCTCCCAGATCACCAGATCTAAACCCACTTGATTACTTCTTGTGGGGTTACTTAGAGAACCAAATTTACAAGCGAAGGTACGATAACCTTGACGCGTTAAAGACTGCAGTTAGGGAAAAGATAACCCAGATAGATGGTAGGACCATACTTAAGACAGTTCGAGCAGTTGAAAAACGTGCCCAAAAATGTATTGAAGAACAAGGTGGTGTTTTCGAGCATCTTCTTTAAAAAAATTGTTATTGTATTTTGTAAGATTATAAGTTGATGTTGAAAATAAAGTTTGTCGATACAATTTAATTGTTTCAGATTGGAGGCCATAACTTCAACAATTTGTAACCTAGGAGAAAAGTTATTGTAAGCTTTTTTGTTTAAAATTTGATGCTTTAACAGAAAAAAATATAATATACAGGGGTTTCCATTTAAAAAAATGTTATTTTACTGAAAAAAATCAAAATAACGACTCTCAATTGTTTTTTTTTATTTCTCATTTTTACCAGCGTTAAAAATGCTACTAGTTTGCTAATTCAAACAACTTTGTATTTTCACTAATAACAAAGTTACTAATGGTGGACACTTAATTTGGATAACCCTGTATACATACGCGAAAACAATTGCATTCATGATGAAAAACAAAAAAAAATGAAACAAAACGCACGTGTTGACTTTTATAGGTGATGATGATGGATTCCAATGGTATTGTCTCACAGACGATGCATCAAAGGCAATCAGTCGATTTAAATTGGAATACGCGAGAATAAGAAGAATTGGAATTCAACTAGGAATGGCTGACTGGTGTAGGAAACGGTACAGCAGGGCAGACCAATTGACAGCAATAAGGGAAATAAAGCGTAGATGTTTCAAAGTTCCGGCACATCTAGCGCGGGTAGACATGGTCGTGGTAGTTTAACCATTCGGTGCAAAAAAGGGGATCTAAGAAGTTTTTGAGAAGCTTTGGAAATTACTGTTTTTATGGGTTGGTTTGTCCGAATTTTCTTCAAGGTCAAACCAAACGTGACCGTTGGAAAGTCATTTGAAATTCGCCTGGAAAATTTTTTGAAAGTTTTGAAAATTAATATATTCATGTATTTGGGTACGCTCTTTACCTATTTTATTTACTACAATAGTTTCACAAGAACCTACCCTCCATCTTATGCGTACTGCAACTACAAGCGATATACAGGATTTGCCAGGAAAGTAAAAGGACTTAGTCGATTTAAAAAAAATTATTGAGCCAATCGTTACAATTCTTTAAAAACTTTCAAAATAGGCTCCTTCTGCGTCGATGCAGCGCTGCCAGCGCGATTTCCAAGCATTGAAGGCGTCACGGAAGGCATTCTCCGGAATAGCCTTGAGAGCCGCGGTGCATGCTGCTTGGACCAACTCTGTCGTCTCAAAATGCTTGCCTTTCATCGGCCTTTTCATGCGAGGAAACAAAAAAGTCCGGGGGGGGGGCACATCTGGGCTGTAGAGCGGTAGAGCGGCTGCGGAAGCGTTGGGATCAGTGTTGCCACTTGTAACATAATTATCAAATTGTACCATATTTTTTACTGAAATATACAGCAAATAAAAAGATGTAACATAATCGATAATTGTAACATATTATTTTTCCATCTCCCAGCCTATAACTATGTTTTCAAAATTATTGGTTCTAATTGTATGCAAAAAAAGCAACGTAACAAAAAGGATAATAATTATTAGTGCTGACCTCTTTCAGTTAATAGCATGGTTATTATGGAATTAGAATAAAAATCAAGCCTACCGCCATCTATGTAAATATTACGGAACTCGAGTCTCGGTGAATTTGAGCGTACGCAGGGGAATACCCTAATCCTCATTGTTTCTTTTTCAATACGAGCAAGAGTAGTTGATCGAATGAGTCCTTATTAATGTGTGTTGATGTGATCAAATAGTGAAATAAAATGACCAGTACCAGCAAAGGGGATAATCATGATTACTCCGATTCTTCGGATTCAGAAAGGGAGGCAAAAAGATTAAAGTCTAAAAACGTAAACAGACGAGAAAATAGACCACAAAAATATAGATGTGAATGGGAAAGCAATCCTCATTTCAAAGGATGGTTGAAAGCTGTTAAAGGTAGAAAAAATAACATAAAACCATTTTATACTTTTAATGATATGCATTTTTGTTTTTAGAAAAACCCACTCGAGCAAAATGTATTGCTTGTGATAGTGAAATTCAAGCAGATTTAACTGTATTGAAAAATCACAGTAAGGGAGCTAAACATTTAAAAAATGTAAAGGTGATTGTGAAAAATCAACCAAAAATTTCTACTATGTTTTCTAATAAAAACGAAGCTAGTGCTCAACTGAGTAGGGCAGAAATAAAAATTGCTGCATTAATATCAGAGCATAATCTACCCATCAAGCTGTGTGATCATCTGATTCCTTTATTAAAAGACATATTTCCTGACTCGAAAATTGCCCAAGGAATGCAGATGGGAAGAACCAAAGCAACAGGTGTTATAAAACATGTTTTAGCCAAATCTCATTTTGAAGAACTAATCGATGAACTAAAAGCAAAAAAGTTTAGCATTTTAGTAGATGAATCTACAGACATAGGTGTAGTAAAAATATATGTGTATGTGTTAGGTACTTTAGTGAAAAAACAAATGAGTTAACAACAAAAATTTTAAATTTGATTCAATGTTTTTCAAATCAAAATCCAGATGAAGCAAATACAGGGGCGACTGCAGAAGTTCTTTATAAAAAAATTATGGATTTATTTGAGTCTAACAATATACCTTTCCAAAATATTATAGGATTTGGTTCTGATGGTTGTAACACTATGTTTGGTGCCAATAACTCAGTAGTAAGTAGGTTAAAACTAAATGTTACTGGCATTATAGTTCAAAAATGCATCTGCCACTCTTTACATCTTTGTGCCAGTGAGGTTTGTAAAGTTTTGCCCCGTCATTGTGAAGATTTAGCCAGGAATATTTTTGGTTACTTTAAAAATAGCTCCAAACGGCAAGCACAATTTACAGAATTTCAGACATTTTGTAATGTGGAGCCTCACAAAATTTTACGTCCTTCACAAACTAGGTGGCTTTCGTTACTTATGGTAGTGGAAAGGATAATTGAGCAATGGAATCCCCTTCAATTATATTTTGTTAAAGAATGGACCGAACATAGACTGCAAGCTTCAGAAGTTGTTGCCAATAGACTTAATGATATGGAAACTTAACTTTTTTGCTTTTTTCTTCATTGGATTTTACCAAAATTTGTAAAATTAAATGAATACTTTCAAAGTGAGCGTGTCATAATTGCACACGTTTATGATGTAGTTTGTGAAACTTATAAAGAAATTTGTTTAAGCTATTTACAACCAAATTATATTCATAAAACCGAAATAGGTAAAATCGATCCCAACAATGCTAGTCAGTTCATTGACTTGAAACAGATATACCTTGGTGTTCGCGTACTTCAGAACATTGATAAATTAAGTCAAAAGGAAAAAGAAGATTTCTACATGCGGTGCCGTCAATTTTTAATAACTTCTGCAAATGAAATGAAAAAACGGTTTGATTTTAATGAAAATATTTTGTCAAAAATATCAGTATTTAAAAAAGGGTATTCTAAACCAAAACCAGCATCGCTTTTTCCATTAATTAAGTTACTACCCAGAATTGTAGATCCTCAAGATATTGAACAAATACAAAAAATTGATGGTCAGTGGCGGATGTATTGCCAGTCAGAACCAAATTTCAGTGATGAAATAAAGGATGAAACATCAATCGATAAATACTGGTACAAAATCTCCCAAATTCACGACATGTCTGATGTTTACGTATTTAAAGAATTGGGAAATTTTGTATTAGATTTATTAGTAATTCCTCATTCAAATGCCGCATGCGAAAGAATGTTTTCAAAAGTAAATTTAATCAAAACAGATGTCCGAAATCGCTTGTACAGTGATAGAGTAAATTCAATTTTATTGGCATCTCAAAGTGTAGATCGTGAACGTTATAAGTTTAATGTTACTCAAAATATGATTAATAGAATAACGTCCTATAAACATGTCGCTCAAGATGAAAATGAAACTGTTGATATTCATTTTGAACCTGAATAATGTTTTTTATGTTTTCGAGTTAGGTATATCTTGTAGTATTTTTCCAGAGTTTGTTTGATTTTCCCAAATGTTTCATTTTTTTATGAGATTTTTACATTAAAGAACCTATATTAACTATGTGTATTTTTTGTCTTAAAGGAACACTATTTGTAACATAATTTTGAAGAAAAATTGATAATTCTGGTAACATCGTATCATAATTCCTTTACTGGCAGGTGGCATCACTGGTTGGGATGCCGGCCTTGGTCAGGTAGCTGTTCACAAGAAAGGCGGTGTGAGCCGGGGCGTTGTCATGGTGCAACTTCCAGTCGGCTGCGATGTCTTGTCGGACCCGACTGACCCCTCATTTAAGTCTCCTGAGCACTTCTACGTAAAACTTGGCGTTGACGGTTTGTCCAGGAGGAACAAATTCATGGTGGACGATGCCTTTGATGTCAAAAAAGACAATGAGCATCGTTTTCACTTTGGATTTGCTCATTCTTCCCTTTTTTGGGCGGGAAGACGCCTTCGTGTGCCACTCGGAAATTGCCTCTTTATCTCGGGATCATACTCAAATATCCACGACTCGTCACCTGTAATTACGTTACTCAAAAATTGGGGGTCACTTTCACACATTCAAATTTTCTTGGCACACTTTCCCTCGCCGCAATTTCTGGTCGTCAGTGAGCACTTTTGGGACCATCTTCGCGCATACCTTGCGCAGGTTCAAATGCTGTGTCACAATGTCATGAATCTCAGATTTTGGTAAATTTAACATCTGGGCAATTAAACGAATGCTTAGTCCACGGTCTGAGTTCAAAACTTTGCGCACACGAGTCACATTTTCGGTGTTTGTCGAAGTCGAAGGTCTTCCAGCACGGTCTTCATCAGCGACCTCTTCCCGGCGCTCCAAAAAGGCCTCGTGCCACCGAAACACACCACTTCTTGCTGAAGCAACACCTGCTTGATCATATCAAACGTCTCTGTCGCAGATTTACCGAGTTTCACACAGAATTTAATCGCGTACCTCTGCTCTAACGAACGCTGCATTTTCGGCCTGCACCACTCACAGAAACACGTCGCGCGAAAATGCCTGTCCTGACTCTCCAAGTGTGGAGACAACTGACCAGCCGCTCATTCGTTAGCTAGGAACGCCCTCTACCGAATCCAGTCGGTGCGCACAGTCATGGCGGAAGAAAATGAGTCCTACTACTTTGCGGACAAACCCTGTATGTGAGACAACATTTGCAGATGATACGACACTTGTGGGGGCTCATGAGGATCCAGGCCAAATCTCCACATAAATCCGCTCCAACTTAAAGATAGAGATAAAAGTTAATAAAACATCCGCACAAGTGACATAAAGCGTTGTGTACGAAAACCTGTCCACAAGTAGCAATCAACAATTCACAAATTCTACAATCAGATCTTGAAGTATCTCGGAATACACTGAGACAGAAGGCTTACGTGGCTAGCGCGTACTTTCCCAAAAAGGAAACAAATGGGCGTCAAACTCAGATAGATCTAATTGATTATTGGTAGGAAATCTGAACTGTCATTGGACAACGAGAAACTACCTTACAATGCTTTGTTGAGACCAATATGGACGTATGACATCCAGTTATGGGGCATAGAGGGAGATAGCAGAACAAGGGAATGATCGTTCACGCACTATACTATGTTTCCGATGAAGTGGTTTAGCGAGATATCCTTCTCCTTACTATCTGAGCGTTTTTCCAAAAAAAAAACTGAGCTGCCAGTAAAAGCGTCTGTTTCGTTTTCGATGCGCCACCCTGAATATCTAGCAAATCATTTAATTTTCTAGCATCTACTGGAAGCAAGCTTGTGTACAGCAAAGGAAGCGTATTGTTTTGCGGTCTCATTCTGTGATAATCAATGTTACTATCGTGAGATCATCAGCATAGTCGCAGTTATAACGGGTGACTTTTTAAGAGGTATAGGATTTAATTTTAAAATAAACACAAAAAATTTGAAAAAACGATTAAATCTTTATTTGAGTTGATGGAACGGTCGATATAATTTAATGTTTAAAGATTATTTCATGTAAATGTTGGCCGCGGCTCCGCTTTAGATGGCCCATGCGCAAGGTCCAATTTTGGCACAATCTCTCCAACATATCGGCCGGTATCTCACGAACAAATGCTTCAATATTCGGTTCCAGTGCGTCAATCGTAGCTGGTCTATCCCTGTTGACATTAGCCTTAACATGGCCCCACAAGAAATAGTCCAACGGCGTTAAATCATACGATCTAGGCGGCCAATTGACGGGCCCCATACGTGAGATAAACTGTTCACCGAACTCGGCTCTCAATAGGACCATTGTTTCGTGTGCGGTGTGGCATGTGGCACCGTCTTGTTGAAACCACATGTCAGCCAAGTCCAGCTCTTCCATTTTGGGCAAAAAAAAGTTTGTTATCATCGCACGGTAGCGCTCGCCATTCACAGTTACGTTCCGGCCATTGTCGTCTTTGAAGAAGTACGGCCCGATGATGCCACCGGCCCACAATCCACACCAAACAGTGATTTTTTCGGGATGCATTGGTAGATCTTGCAATGCTTCTGGCTGGTCTTCACTCCAGGTGCGGCAATTTTGCTTGTTAACGTACCCATTCAACCAGAAATGAGCTTCGTCGCTGAACACAATTTTTCAATAAAAATGTGGATCTTTCCAACTTTGCCATCGCCCATTCACCAAATTGGAAACGTTGTCGCAGGTCGTGTGGCTTCAATTCTCGCACCAGCTGTATCTTATAAGGTTTTACACCCAAATCCTGTCGCAAAATTTTCCACGTAGTGGAGTAACAGAGGCCCAATTGCTGCGAACGGCGGCGAATCGACATTTCACGGTCATCACTAACACTGGCGGATACAGCCGCAATATTTTCTTCAGTCCTCAATCTACGACTGCGTGTTGGTGGTTTAATGTCCAATAATGTAACTGGGTTCGAAATTGAGTCACAAGCTTCCGAATAGCTCCCTCAGTAGGCCGACCAAATTGCCCATAAATTGGAAGCAGTGCTCTCTTAACCGAGCATGAATTTTGATAGTAAAATTCAATAATTTGCAAGCGCAAGTCGATTCATGGTTAAATTATAGACCAAATTGAACAAGTTTGACAACGACACAAGACACGATTCACGCGTCATCTGTCAAAAACAGTGTTGCCAAAAAGATACTAGCAAAAAAATCACCCATTATTTCATTTCACGAGTCACTTATTTATTTTCAACTTTTCTCCACAATCGTCTTTGTTCCAATTTTCAGATTTTAATTTTTACTTAAAACTGATGGATCCCCGACCAACCGCAGACAGGGCTCTTTAGTCCTCATCAGTACGATATAGTTCTGTAATATACGTACGCATCAGGTCCAGACTTGGAAATGCAAGAATGAAAAGCAAACACGCGAGTGTCGTCCTAGCAAAACCGAGGACTGTAGTAGCTGAATTCTCTGTTAAACTTTTTTATTTAACAGGCATGAGAGATGCAAACTTTGATGCGACAGATCCCAATGCATAACGTGCAGAAGAGGATGCATGTTTGAAACTTTTTGCTGTGTTAAAAGAATTCATCACTGTTTATAAAGCAAACTCGCCTGAATTTAACGGTTCAGCAATTGCGCTTAGCGTCTTTGCATCTGCCAGAATCATTTTGGTAGTTGAATTCATTTTAGTTCGCTTTGAAAACGTTTTCGCTATTAATTACCGTAACCTCAAACTATGCCACGAAAATCATAATAAGTCAGACAGTAGGTCTAACACTAAATTACGCTTTTCATAATTTTTTGCATCGAAGAGTAAACTAACTCAATTTGATGTAGTTTTCGCGGGAGCAACCGCCACTATTATACTTACTATATGACGTAGAAGATTCTTCCGCCAAAGAAAACCCAATAAAGTATCGATACCATATAGTAAGTCAAAAGCAAGGATTTTTGAGTTACTATAGTCTTCGTTGCAGTGGTCGTATAACATCAACAAGAAATTATTTGCGATTACAGTATTTCCTCGTCCACTGGCGTAGGAGATATAATAAATTTTATGCACTCATAGTCCGCAGTTGTCTTGAGAATGGTGAAGGTGTCTGCTATAAAAGTTTGTTCTCCAATTTATCAAGCGGTTTATTAACACATTCTATAAATTGCACTTTTTTTTAAATAAATATTATTTTCAATCCAGAGGCACACCGCCACCGACGCATATGATGGGTTCGGAAATATGGGGAGTAATTTTTAGAGGCGTAATAATTCCATAATTCGATTATTGCTCTACCTTTGCGCGTTGCCCTGTGATGAAGAGCTTTGCTAAAAATGTTCAACTGCTAGCGATTCTATGAGCGATACGGCACAAGACGAGAGTATTTCATATTTACTGCCTGTTATATTGCATATTTAATCCGTTGCGATAAAATGTACATATTACAGAAATCATCCTTCATGCAGATTTTAGTATAAAAGTAATGATCTCTAAAATATACCGACAAAATTAGAAAAAAATCATAAAATGAATTAATTTCCCTCTGATTAACACACCTATGCATTAAGAATCACTGCACAATTTATATAAAATATCCTCAATTGTTACTGACATGCAATATCATTGACATGAATGGCAAAATGTGTAGCCGTATTCATAAAAGAGAAGCATACTCGTATCCTCGGAAGCATAAGATAAAAGTATAAGTTCTTGCTTCGGAGAAAAAGGTAGAAGTATAAGCATAACCTTGTATTCATATTCATAATGATTACCTTATACTAGCGAGGATATCCTCCAAGAAGAAGTTGAAGGTTGACTGATATTTGTATCTTGAGCGACATGTCCCGACTTGTTCCAGCTTGTAGTTGACGTGGGAGTTCGTTCACTCAGCATCACTGACAGTTGTACTCCAGAGCTTACACAGACCGTTCCGTATTTTTACTGGATACAGTTTTGTATCAAAGTAATAAGCATGTCATCCTCAGGTGATGAGGAAACTATAGAAAATAATGGCAACGACCTGCAGTTCATCGCAGATGAAATTGTCATTGCTCCAATTATTTTGCAAAAGTCACATGTTCCAAAAATAAAATGAGAAAGAACGACGCCTTGAAGAATATGTTGAAAAAATACGAATCAACATTCGGTAGACCATTAGATACTAAAGGCTTATTAAACAAAATCCACAACATGAAATCAAGATTGAAGAAAAAACAGATCTAAGAAAAATTGTTAATAAAGCAATTTAATTTGTTTGATTGAGAAAGCAAGTTGCTGAAAGCTATGGAAGGTGACATCCTACAATTGGAAAAATTAGAGGTGCCATTCAGGTTGGTAGTGTTCAAGAAGAAGGAAATGATCTATATACCGAGCACATTGAGCAAACAGTTAGTACCTATTACTGCGCCAGCAATTCAGAAGACATTGCCACCACAAATAAAATGAGCAAATTAGAAATACGAAACTGAGGAAACCAAAGGATTAACTTCAAAATAATTGAAACGTCTAGTGCTATTACAGCAGTACCAAACAAGCATTTAACAACAAGAGTATTATAAAACGAAATTAGAAATCATGCAGCGTCAGAAGCCACCTGTAACTCATGACATTCACGAAAATAAAACTTATTATAACTTATAAACACACTTTAATCAGTAAAACTATTTATTATAATACTCAAGTTGCTTATTTGGTGACCTACTTGGCGGAGAGGAAGTTCGTCATTCTCACGATTTCCTTCATCTTCATCTGGGTTTTGTTCAAGTAACTCAAAGTCAGGATCGCCCAAGTTCTTCGCAACATTATGGAGTACAATACAAACAATAATTATTTTCGGCACATTTTCGAACTTTACGCGGCAAACATACTGTAGGATAGGAAACCGGCGTTTCAGTTGGCCGAAACAGCATTCAATTATAACTCTTTCTTGTTTTAAAAGCTTATCAGAATTTACTTCTGCACCTGGATTAGGATTTCTGAAGGGAGTCATAAGGCATGGCTCAATACCGCAACCGTCATCGCCAAGTAGTACATTTGCTTTATTTATTAGTTGTCTGTGAATTTCTCCATATTCTGGATGCACTGATCCAGACCAAATGACATCAACACTTGTGAACATCTCTCTGGCATCACAAGTGGCTTGCACATTTAAAGTAGATTTCTCTTTTTGGTTGATATACTCATCTCCATGACGATTTGGTTTCAGGATTCCTATATGTGCACAATCAATTACACCAATTGCTGTCGGAAATTTATACATGCCTTGCCATATCCGCTTGACCTCCATCAGTTCATGGTCGGTAGTTGGAAACTTGATCCATTCGTTCGACTGTGCAACTATGATGTTCACAACTCTATCCACAGTCCGAGATACCGTTGCTTGACTAACACCAAGTTCCTGACCAATACCTTGTTGATATCCAGGGTCGCCGAGATAGCGTAGACATATCTTCATTTTATGAATACATGAAAGTGCTCCTCCTCGAGTTTCCTCATTCTCAACTAAAAATCTATCCGTAAGCCATTGTACATTTGCTTCGTCGAACCGATATAATTTTTTGAAGTCACGACCAGGTGAAGGTAAACGAGATTTGTACGTTTTAACATCCCTAACATCCACAATGTCCGCCATCATCGTTTGACCACCTTTGGTTACGAAGTTGAGTCTGCTACTGACCACACTCAGAATTTTTGAAGAATATGCTTCCTATGCCAAGTATAAGGTGAAGATTATGAATATCCTTTTACTTATGTCACTGCTTTGAAGGATATGCTTATACTCAAAAAGCAAAAGCATTTAGTTCAAATGATTATAAATACCATCTGGAGCATTTCCTTCAAAATTTGCGAGTACAAGGATATCCTTTGTTTTATGAATACGGCTCATGGTCACTTTTACAAAAGTAACAAAGTGCGTTAAAGTGACTTCAGACTTAAAAAACATCATTGGTTAATTACCTAACTAATTTTACTCTTGATCCGTGAATGAAATGTTCTAAATACGAGAGGAATAATTGCAACAAAGATGACTTCACCTCTAAAGGCCTAGTTAGACCTTCTTTTAGGACTATAGTATTTTTCCTTTTCGTGGCCGATGTAACATCTGAAAAATAAACAACAATTGTCCTTTTGGTCTATGGACTGTTATCCAGCTTGGTTGGATATCCTTGAAGAAAAGATCTAATTGATATTTTCCAACGTAACTAATGAACTGCATGATCGACTGTACGTCCTTGCATCTTGTGAACGGTCGAAGACCAACCCCGTTGTGCTGTGTCGAGTGCCCGAACTAACAAAGAGTAAGTCCGAAACTGCACGCATGCGCAGATCGCTCGCTAACTCTATCTCTCTTCCTCCCCTACAGAGGATCTATAAAAGATTTTATCAGTCCTGGCGATCCTAAAAGGGATAATGGAAAACTGTTATCAAATCATGGCATTGTCATCGGTCCTTGATACGTGCGCGAAGTTTCAAATTAATCAAGCTTCTGGAAACACTGGACAACAAATTTTAGCTTTTTAATTGTATCTTATGGGAAAAGTGTACTTCTTTGTTAATTTTGGGGCGCTGAATCCAAAAATGACAATGAAATAAAAAAATTAGTTGCGGTTTAGAAAAAAACTTTTTATTTTTAAGGATATATTAAAAAAGTAACAAGATTCATATACTTATAAGAATCACTATATGCGCTGTCTTTTTGCTGTTCTTTTATGGATCGTTTCTGGAGCATCTCTACCAAGAGTCCAACAGTAGTCTGCAAGCATGGAAGGATTCCACTTTCCCTGGTATCTTTTTTCCATTGTTGAAATATCCTGATTAAAACGTTCGCCGTGCTCATCCCTTACGGCTCCGCAATTGTCAGGAAAAAAGTAAAGGTGTGAGTGTAGGAAATGTATCTTAAGAGACATATTACAGCCCATCTTTTGATACGATGCCAGCATATTTTTGACAAGGGTTTTGTAGTTGTCAGCTTTTCTATTTTCCAAGAAATTAGTGACCACCAGACGGAAATCATTCCAAGCAGTTTTTTCAATACCTGTTAAAGTGTTTTCAAACTGTGTATCTTTCAAAATATTTCGAATCTGTGGCCCAACAAAAATACCTTCTTTAACCTTTGCCTCACTTAGTCTTGGAAATTTCTGACGCAGGTATTGAAAAGCTGACCCATCTCTATCTAATGCCTTGACAAAGTTTTTCATTAGGCCCAACTTGATATGCAGTGGTGGTAATAAAAATTTTTTCGAATCTACTAATGGCATATGCTGTACATTTTTTTGACCTGGCTCTAGAAATTGACGAACAGGCCTAGCTGCAGCCCAAGTAAAAGTGCAACAACTTTCAAATCGCCACAAATATGCCATTGGTACTCATCGTATTTTATGCATGTCAATAGGTACTTCATATTGTCATATGATTCTTTCATGTGAACTGCATACCCTACAGGAAGAGATGGTAAAATATTTCCAATATGCAATAACACGGCCTTTAAACTCAATGTTGAACTATCTATAAACAATCTCCATTCTTCTGGGTTATAGTTTATATTTAAAGCCGCCAGTAAGCCGTTAACGTTACTGCAGAAAACCAAGTTATTCTCCATATTGAAAAATGGTTCTAAGTCTTTGTGACGTTTATGAAAAACACATACCGAAACATCGTCTTCTAACAAGTTCCACTGCTGCAGTCTTGATCCAAGTAACTCTGCCTTACATTTTGGAAGTTCTAAATCTCTTTCAAGATCATTTAATTCTGACTGTGTTATTTTGGGCGGTTGGTGGCATGACGTGCTCGGTATAAAATCGTTGATGGCATATCTTCTTCCTGACGAATCACTCGATCGCCATGATCTGATTCGTTTTCTGATTCGCAAGTGTAGGATTCTGGCGGTTTTGGAATAGGATTTTCGTCACTGTGAGGCACAGATCTCATCGCAGATGGTATGTTTGGGTAGTTAATAACCGATTTTTTTTTCTTGGACATACCTGTGGCTTGTCCAGCACAAGGTACCATGCAAAAGTTAACAATCATTAATATGATTTGTAGGCTCTCTCCAAACCATTGGGACAGCAAAGCGCATAGACCGTTTTTTGCCATTTAACCAGCTCCTCAGACTTGAAGCACATGTATTACAGCAGATGTGGGGTGCCCACTGTTTGTCTTGATCACCTAGTTTACAACCGAAATAAAGCTGATATGCCTTTGTTATTAGTGGAGTAATAGACCGTCTCTGAGACGCAAAAGTCACATCACCACACACGTAACAAAACTGATCTGGATTGTTTACACACTTTCGAGACATCTTGCATGAACGCTGTCAGCCAACTGAGGAAAAAATGGCTAATATAAAACAATATAATGTACACGTATGTATAACGTAACACAATCATGCCGATTACATCATCTTTCCTTGCCGAATATAAAAATGTAGCACGTGCATTCTTGTGAATTACAGTATATTAACACTGTCACAGCAGGAACACATATAATTACCGTATCTCTAAAACTTGAACTAATATTGAAAAAATAAGTTTCATTCCGGTTTTAGCACATTAAAAATAGTAATATTTTGTTGATTTTATTCAGGATATTTTTTGGCTGTTGATCAGTGAAATTGGTGAAAATTATGCTCAAAGATTCCATTACAAACATACAGGCCAAGCTAATAAAAGCGTGTAAAAAAGATATTGTCACTGTACTGAAGATCACCTTTGTGATTGAAACATTTACAGCAAATAGATTCTGTCAATGCATGTGATTTTATTGGCCAGATCAGCATGGACATTAACAGGATGTTGCCTTTGCTACAGATTTCGTACAGTAACTCGTTAGCTCAAGTGAGGATGAAAACGGGAAAAGAGGTTTTGAATGTTTACAAAGATAGCAGAGTAAATCCGCAACCAATAAAAAATGGCATCAAGTACGTTGAATATGCATCTCCCAAGCAACGGTATCATCAGTTCAGAAAATCATTGTCAGCATAAGTAAGCTCCTTTGAGAAAAAAAAATAACTACGAGCATGTATAACAAAGGAATGAAATAGGCCATAACAGTCAATTAAGCCAATACAAATACTTCCTCAGTTCCCAGCGGGATCGTTGCTACATTATGGGCGCATAAGGAAGTAAAATAGGATACCCGTTTTTTTGGACAATGCGCATTTTTTTACTGAAAACATCGCTGCATATTCTATCTTACAACGCTTAAAACCGCTACTTCAAGCTGTTTCACTATGAGCATTGATTATATGATGGAGTTTACTAGAACTTACAGCTTGTTGTATTCCTTATTCTACAAACTTCACCAAATCGAGACGCTGTCAACCTGATCCTCCGATGAAGGCGCGACAAAGTGCAGTCCTGTGATTGGGTGACTTGTTCGATCTGCAAAATCTCGTCGTCACTTTTTTCAAGTTTCCCTAAAAATTTTCGCTTTGCAGCCTCCAAATCAATGTATACTAAGTGACATATAAATCCGAACACCCAGTTTAAATGGTTTTATTTTAATAAAATTTTGTATAAGTACTTAATGAAGCATAATAAGTAAATGATAAAACTTTCAAAATGATTGCACTGCTTTAAAGCCCTTTGACCTTTAATAATGTGTGGACGCACCCTGATGTGCTACGCATTCTCCAACGCGCCTAGGCATGCTTCTGATCAGGTGGTCAATGTCCTCCTGTGGTATCTCATTCCAGGCAACCACCAACTCCTCTCGAAGTGCTTCTAGAGTCTGAGGAGGACGTTGCAAATTGAGCAATCTCCTACCCATCATATCCCACACGTGCTCAATTGGGGATAAGTCGGGAGATCTTGGTGGCCATGGTAACAATGTGACATCATTATGTTGAAAGAAGTCTATTGTGACTCTTGCAACATGTGGTCGGGCATTATCTTGTTGGAAAGTTGGATCTGCCAGGGTGTCAAGATAGGGTAAAAGATGGGGCTCTAGAACTTCGTGGATATAACGCTGAGCGTTCATGTTACCTCTGATGAAGATTAAAGGTGACCTGAAACCATAAGCTATAGCACCCCAAACCATAACTCCAACAGTGTGATGAACATGTCTTTCAACAAAAAACTGTGGATTCCTCCTTCCACCACGTCGCCTTCTAACCCTGGCACGACCATCGCGCATGCCTAAACAAAATCGAGACTCGTCACTAAAGACAATACTGTTCCATTCCTGATCCCAGGGTGACCGTTGACTGCACCACGATTACGTCGGTGTTCTCGAGTTAAAGGGAGGACCCAGTGTGGCCGGTATGAAAACAAGCCAAAACTTCTCATTCGTCGGTAAAAACTTCGCATGCCAATAGGTCTTCCGTGTTCTGCAAACCATTCATTTGCAATGGACCTGGTAGTGGAGAAACGGTCCCTTAAGGCCAATAATCTTAGGCGGCGATCTTCACGGTCTGTTGTTCTACGGCGGCGTCCAGTGCCCCTTGCTCTTTGCGTACGGCCTTCTCGAAGCCATGCCTGACAACACCTAACCACAGTGTCTACACTTCTTTGCACTCTAACTGCAATTGCCCAAAAAGAAAGTCCAGCTTTTTTCACTTGTTATTTACAGTAATATAAATACATTCATCAACTTTTATTAAAATAAAACCATTTAAACTGGGTGTTCGGTTTTATATGTCACTTAGTATAATTCTGCATAAAAATATTTTAATTGCTTGAAAATACAGTAGCGACTCGATAATCCGAATTGCTATAATCCGGATGTTCTAATAATTCGGACCTATCTCGCAAACTCTGTAATTCGGATTGTCATGTTTCGCTAGTCCGAATCAGATATTAAGTTCTTAACAAGTTCTATCTTGTTAAATATTACACCATGAACGACGCGACCGCCACGCAAATAAAGCAGAACCTTTCCACGGGTCATTCAGCAACAAACGCGATAAGATTAACCAAAATGTTTTATAGAAAAACTTTATTGGGTCACATCTTCTGTACTATGGAGCAAGAAAACAATGACCTTAGTCAATCTTTAAAAAACTACAACCTAAAAGACGCAGTTAACTTATCGCATAATGCATGGACAAAAGTATCAACTGCTTTAGAATAGTGTTGGAAAAAGTTGTTAGCTGAAAACTTAGATTATGACCCTTAAGATTTAATACCATTAAGCTTATTCCGCGTACAAATAAAGCAGCGGATGGAGACTATTGAGGACATTTCAACAATGCTTGTAAAAACATCATCTAAACAATTTACAGAAGGGGAAATCTTGGAGTGGGTGAAAGAAACTGAAGAACATACTCTTCAAGACGAATTTCAAGATGACTATTCTGAAAATTCACTAAGTGATGTAGAAATACAAAATGGAAACCAAATTACTGTTCCAACACAACAATATTGCACTTACCACAATCCTTGCCTTGAAAGACTAAAGAGAAGAAGCTGTTATTAAGTTGCATTCTGAACATAAAAGGAAAACAAAAATAACAGATTTTTTAATAACTAAATTTTTTTTTACTTTTTTATTTTGTTATTTGCTTAGCTATGTAGAGAATTTATGTTTCAGTTTTTCTGAAATAAATATGTTTGTAATATCAAGAAGTTGTTTTCCTTATGATTCTCACTAATCCGGATTTTTCGTTAGTCCGGATTGCACCTGGTTTTAATTGATCCGGATTATCTCGAGTCGCTACTGTATGTACATTTCCTCCTAGATGAGCGATACCTCAATCAATAATTTGCTGCATTAAAGTGATGGTGTGTGCACCTTGTACTATTAAAAGCATATATAAAACAATAGATACATAGCCTGCAGTAAATTTTGCGATTGTCAAGGGCTCCGATGGTAAAAAATCGCATAATTGTTTTCTCTGAAGTACAAGGCGAAGAGAAAGGTGACTGCGCTCGATATTAGCATTGAACTTGTATCATATGCACTATTGTTAAATAAGTTATCTAAGCAAGGTGCCTATTGCCTCCGTAATCACTTCCTTGTCGGTGCGACTCGTTACTGCAAGTGCTGATTTTTACTGATTCCACATAGGTAAGTAATGATATTCATGATACACCAGTACGTACTTGAATTTTTGAATATATATGGAATATGCTTATTTGATTTCGTGTGTTTAGACGTTTTGTATTTCACCTCTATTCCAAAAGTAGGTTCTTCCTTTCTTCAGATGCAGATCCACAATGAGATTTGATTCATGAAATTTTTTACTCTTGACATAAAAAAAGTATTATTTCATTGTGGAAACATGATATATCGCAAATCTCACATGAGACATTTATCTCACTTGCTGCACATGAGATAAAACGTTTTTATAGGGAAATGAGTGAACCAAGTGTAGACAGAAGTGAATATGTATGGAATATGCTTATTTGATTTCGTGTATTCAACCATTTCATAATTCACCTCTATTCCAAAAGGAGGTTCTTCCTTTCTTAAGATGCAGATCCACAATGAGATTTGATTCATGAAATGTTTGACTCCTGACATAAAAAAAGTATTATTTCATTGTGGAAACATGACATATCGCAAATCTCACATGAGACATTCATCTCACTTGCTGCACGTGAAATAAAGCTTGTTTATAGAGAAATGAGTAGACCAAGTGGAAAGAGAAGTTTTGAAAAGAAAAATTCTAGTAACAATTGGACTAGAGCTATAATATACTAAGTGACATATAAATCCGAACACCCAGTTTAAATGGTTTTATTTCAATAAAATTTTGTATAAGTACTTAATGAAGCATAATAAGTAAATGATAAAAATTTCAAAATGATTGCATTGCTTTAAAGCCCTTTGACCTTTAATAATGTGTGGATGCACCCTGATGTGCTACGCATTCTCCAACGCGCCTAGGCATGCTTCTGATCAGGTGGTCAATGTCCTCCTGTGGTATCTCATTCCAGGCAACCACCAACTCCTCTCGAAGTGCTTCTAGAGTCTGAGGAGGACGTTGCAAATTGAGCAATCTCCTACCCATCATATCCCACACGTGCTCAATTGGGGATAAGTCGGGAGATCTTGGTGGCCATGGTAACAATGTGACATCATTATGTTGAAAGAAGTCTATTGTGACTCTTGCAACATGTGGTCTGGCATTATCTTGTTGGAAAGTTGGATCTGCCAGGGTGTCAAGATAGGGTAAAAGATGGGGTTGTAGAACTTCGTGCATATAACGCTGCACGTTCATGTTACCTCTGATGAAGATTAAAGGTGACCTGGAACCATAAGCTATAGCACCCCAAACCATAACTCCAACAGGGTGATGAACATGTCTTTCAACAAAAAACTGTGGATTCCTCCTTTCACCACGTCGCCTTCTAACCCTGGTACGACCATCGTGCACGCCTAAACAAAATCGAGACTCGTCACTAAAGACAATACTGTTCCATTCCTGATCCCAGAGTGACCGTTGTCTGCACCACTCAAGGCGATTACGTCGGTGTTCTCGAGTTAAAGGGAGGACCCAGTGTGGCCGGTATGAAAACAAGCCAAAACTTCTCATTCTTCGCATGCCAATAGGTATTCCGTGTTCTGCAAACCATTCATTTGCAATGGACCTGGTAGTGGAGAAACGGTCCCTTAAGGCCAATAATCTTAGGCGGCGATCTTCACGGTCTGTTGTTCTACGGCGGCGTCCAGTGCCCCTTGCTCTTTGTGTACGGCCTTCTCGAAGCCATGCCTGACAACATCTAACCACAGTGTCTACACTTCTTTGCACTCTAACTGCAATTGCCCGAAAAGAAAGTCCAGCTTCTCGAAGTCCCACTATACGGCCCCTATCAAACTCACTAAGTTGACGAAATCGTACAGGTCTCCGTACTCTAGTAGGCATCGTAACCGATCGTAAAGGATGTCAAGAACCAAAATCCGCCAACGTTGAATCTTTACTGCGGCTGAAATATTCATTTTTAGAGCGTTAGTGAATTAAAAAAAAGCAGTATAAAAACCGGAATGTCCAACTGATAAGGCTGAAAATTTTGTTCACTTGTTATTTACAGTATGATAAATACATTCACCAACTTTTATTAAAATAAAACCATTTAAACTGCGTGTTCGGATTTATATGTCACTTAGTATATATACGAATAGCCATTTGAACAGACATTTAAAACGTATTCAAAGGTTGTTATCAAAAATGATTTGCATAACCTCCTGTGCGAAACTTAACTTGGAAAGTGTCTTCACACTTGATGGCAATTTATTGTATAAATTCGGTGCAATTTAAGAAATTGACTTTATAAATTGTACAATTTATTTCTTTTAAATGGCTAGAAATTATCTCTCTTCGTGCTATGCCTAACACAATACTATTTCGAACCTTTTGGATACTGATACGTCTCAGCTTGCATCAGCCAAGAAGCAAAAACCGAATCTCCATATTATGTTTTAATCAAAATCAGAAAATCAGAAGGTCTGATCTTCACGTGAGAGTTCAGAACGACTTGTGAGACATGATCGTAGAACATTAGATTTTCATCAAATACGATCCCCAAGTTGCATACTATCCATCTATGAGCTAGTGCTTCATTTTCAATAGATACATTTATTAGTTTTCTATCAAAATTACTGTTTTTGGATTTGAATGTAATGAACGTAGTGTTAGTAGTGGAAAGATTTTAGACATACCTTGTTTGAGAAGGTCGAGCACTTTCATAACCTGAGACACGTAGCACCGAAGAATATAATTTCTCAAACTGAGTATTTAATGTACTGTTGTTAACCAGACTACAGGAATTTCTGACAAATAAGCTCTAAGAAAATTGACTGTATTTAAAAACAAACAAGAATAAAAACATTTTGTTTAACTGACTTCTCTATCCGAAACCTGGAGCTACATAACAAGTTTAACTATGTATCGAAATGTTTCGTCCATAATGAATGTTATCTCCTTTGGACAAATTTGCTACAGCGTACAATAAATACAGGCACCAATTTTATTTTTCAGTGAAAATGTTTTCGGACTCCTTGCTCGTCAGACATATATTTAACGCAAAGCAAGACAGCGTCCGCAAGAATCTCCTAATAATATGTTGTGTGGCAATTTGCTTTTGGTACCTACAAACACTATGGAAGAAAAGGAAACTCTACTGGTACTCATGGAATGTTCCAGGACCACTCGCGTTGCCAGTGATAGGAAGTGCCTATATGTTCTTAACATTACCAGTAACAGGTATGAACGATAATGAAGCTCATATATACTAAGTGACATATAAATCCAAACACCCAGTTTAGATGGTTTTATTTTAATAAAAGTTGGTAAATGTATTTATCTTACTGTAAATAACAAGTAAACAAATTTTCAGCCTTATCAGTTGTACATTCCGGTTTTTATACTGCTTTTTTTTAATTCACTAACGCTCTAAAAATGAATATTTCAGCCGCAGTAAAAAATCAACGTTGGCGAATTTTGGTTCTTGACATCCTGTACGATCGGTTACGATGCCCAGAGTACGGAGACCTGTACGATTTCGTCAACTTAGTGAGTTTGATAGGGGCCGTATAGTGGGACTTCGGGAAGCTGGACTTTCTTTTCGGGCAATTGCAGTTAGAGTGCAAAGAAGTGTAGATACTGTGGTTAGTTGTTGTCAGGCATGGCTTCGAGAAGGCCGTACGCAAAGAGCAAGGGGTACTGGACGCCGCCGTAGAACAACAGTCCGTGAAGATCGCCGCCTAAGATTATTGGCCTTAAGGAACCGTTGCAAATGAATGGTTTGCAGAACACGGAAGACCTATTGGCGTGTTTACCGACGAAGTTTTGGCTTGTTTTCATACCGGCCACACTGGGTCCTCCCTTTAACTCGAGAACACCGACGTAATCGCCTTGAGTGGTGCAGACAACGGTCACTCTGGGATCAGGAATGGAACAGTATTGTCTTTAGTGACGAGTCTCGATTTTGTTTAGGCATGCACGATGGTCGTGCCAGGGTTAGAAGGCGACGTGGTGAAAGGAGGAATCCACAGTTTTTTGTTGAAAGACATGTTCATCACACTGTTGGAGTTATGGTTTGGAGTGCTATAGCTTATGGTTCCAGGTCACCTTTAATCTTCATCAGAGGTAACATGAACGCGCAGCGTTATATCCACGAAGTTCTAGAACCCCATCTTTTACCCTATCTTGACACCCTGGCAGATCCAACCTTCCAACAAGTTAATGCCCGACCACATGTTGCAAGAGTCACAATAGACTTCTTTCAACATAATGATGTCACATTGTTACCATGGCCACCAAGATCTCCCGACTTATCCCCAATTGAGCACGTGTGGGATATGATGGGTAGGAGATTGTTCAATTTGCAACGTCCTCCTCAGACTCTAGAAGCACTTCGAGAGGAGTTGGTGGTTGCCTGGAATGAGATACCACAGGAGGACATTGACCACCTGATCAGAAGCATGCCTAGGCGCGTTGGAGAATGCGTAGCACATCAGGGTGCATCCACACATTATTAAAGGTCAAAGGGCTTTAAAGCAGTGCAATCATTTTGAAATTTTTATCATTTACTTATTATGCTTCATTAAGTACTTATACAAAATTTTATTAAAATAAAACCATTTAAACTGGGTGTTCGGATTTATATGTCACTTAGTATAGTTCCACATGAATCCAAATCAAAAAACAGCTATAATCGTCAGCTACCTAGCGGTCACGTGGTGACTGGGCTATTAAACGCGCTTTCCGCAGTGGTCGATTCTGGTGTTGTATTTCGATAGACCAGTATAGAGGATAGTTGTGAAGCTTTCGTTTGTTCGTCCAGAAACAAGCCTAGACCATGCTGATGAGTAGCAAGGAAGTATTGAACAGCTGTCCGTGGTTGGCTGTTTTTTTGTTCGGACTTATGCAAACATCATGTTTGGTTTAAGCGTCAGCATCCTAGTGCGTAGATGCGGCGCGTTTGTTGCCTGATCGCCCCGAAGTCGACTCAGTCCTATTACATTCCGGACAAACCCTGTATAAAGGACACGTCTGGATGAGCTCAGCGTAAACAAACCAACAGTATTTGTAGTC
The DNA here is from genome assembly GCA_963669975.1 of Acanthoscelides obtectus. NCBI lineage: Eukaryota > Metazoa > Arthropoda > Insecta > Coleoptera > Chrysomelidae > Acanthoscelides > Acanthoscelides obtectus. Next base: position 14,428,157 of record CAVLJG010000010.1, read on the forward strand.
TTCTACATAAATGCGCACAATTTGAGCAAACTTCTGTGGTCCTTCGGAAAAAAACATTACATATAGCCATTACATATTAAGTCAAAAAAAGGAAGATTTTGTATAAGGAAATCCTATTATTTGGACGACAGTAAATTTTGTTGGTGGTTGTATCGTTAAACTATTGCTTCCTAATGATAATTTTATTTAGCGCCAAGCTAAGGCTGAAGCATTTGCCACTTATTACGTGAAAAAATAATAGAAACACATTTGTAGGGAGCTGAATTCTTCATCATTCTGTAAAAACATGTCGTATAGTCAAGAGATTGAAGGGTAAAGGTAAATGTGATGATATTTCTCCATATTATAATGGCTAAACTACAAATCTGAATATAGAAGACCATTTTTTTTTGTAGAGAATAAAATTGATGACAAAAAACAAATATGTCTAAATTTGATTATAGATATGTCTTTCTAATATTTTGGATGTAGCGGGTAATATGCTTATAGGCCTTTGGTAAGGGTTTAACACTAGCTTTCTTCAATATTCAGCAACGCATTCGTACAAGGTGGAATACATAGCTTTAGGTCTCTCATAGAGAAGCCATCCTCTCCAATGACATTTGATGAGGTGCTACCTATATTTTTGATAAAATTTGCCCTGTCTAACAGTTGGAAGTTAAGAGAATTTGGTCTTTATATTGTTTTTATAAAAATTGATTAATCCTTTAGAAACAGTGTCTGGTAAATTGTCGGTCTATTGGACGTAATTGTGTATATCATTTACATTTTGTAAGTGTTCGGGTATAGTCAAGTTGAGCTTTTTGGTAGTATCCCAAAATTCTTTACCTTTTCCTGTTGAGAGTAAGTTAAAAAATGTATTTGTTTCTCGGATAATATCATGCTTTGTATAGTTCCTTAGCTGTTTATAATGTTCAAAATGCGCCTGTGATTTGGATTTTTGAAATTCTTTATGACGTTCCACACTTCTCATAGCATTTCTTATACATGAGAGAAATATTCGCTGTAATTTTGCGATCTCTAATGGCATTTTTTATAGAACTTTTACATACAGGTAAATCTTGACCAATGGACTTATTTCGGATCTAAATATACGTAGTACTTGTATGTCCACGAAATATCAGGACACCCTGTATGAAAGTCTTTACCGATGACGGTAGGAAAAATGAAAATCATAATTATGTATTGCATTAATTTTATTTTAGATGCTCTACAAGTAGTTCATAATATAACGAAAAGGTATCCAAAAATCGCCAAAATATGGTTTGGTTCGAACTTATTATATGGAGTGTATGATCCGGTATACATAGAGAAAATCTTGAAAAGCCCGAATGCTGCTGCGAAGGATGGGCTTTTCTACTTAGCTTTCAAGGACATCTTCAGGGAAAGTCTTATCACTGCCGAAGGTATCGTATACCACAAAAAGAGTACAGAAGTAACGGAACGGCTCTGTCGAGGTTAACTCAGTGTTGAAGTTAACTAAAAAGGTTCTCGAAAATAAGTAACAGTAACAGTATAAAATTTCCTGCGGTGAACTGTATAGCTAGTTCTGAGACGTTCTTTTTTCCACCACATGCAGGCTCTGCATTTTCCCAGGTAAGGTACATCTGAAAAAGGTCTAGAACAAGCCTTTACTAACTTTACATGATTCAATAGTGCTTTTGGGATTCGACCTTAAGCCTCAGGGTTATTTTCAAAGTCAACTTTTGCTTTTGAAACCAGTAATCGAAAGAAAATCTATGTCCGAATATTTATTAAAGTGCAAGATAAAAGTCAAGGTCAAATCAAGGTTGGAATGTGAAAAGTCAAAATGCAAATCCGTTCCCTTACTTTTGTTACAGTATGTGTAAATGTATACAGGGTGATTCACAAGTCGTGACCAAAAATGAAACATCATACGAGCCCCTGCCCACTTCAGTTGGCCCAACTATTGAAATCTTAGTTTTTTTCTTATCAAACATAGATAATAAAAACGTATCAGGGTGTTATAGGTTTAAAATATTAACAATGAATATTTTGATAGTATAGTAGGAAACATCAACTTTAAATAAATAAATAAAAGTCATGACAATTGTTTTTATTAATCACAGCTGTCAGAACACGTTTAAAACAGTTTTGGGTAGTTAAGGTTTTCAAAATGGGTAGAGGAAAGGTTATTAGTGAGAAAATTCGGTAACTGATAATTAAATTTTTTAATTCTGGCAAATCAAACTCAGAAATTGCAACTTTGTTAGACTTATCGCGGTACAGTGTGAGAAATATTGTTAGAAGATATAACGTAACTGGTTCAGTAAATATTAATCCACGATATGTGAAAAAATGTAATATCACAAATGCCGACCGAAGAGCATTAAGAAGAATAATCGTGAAAAACAGGCGTGCCAATTATTTACAATTAAGTGCTCTGTGGAGTGACGCTGTTGGAAGGAGAATTTCGAGGTCCACAACTCATAGAGAGGCCCACAAACTGGGATTTAGCACTTGCAAGGTAAGTTTTCTTATGTAAAAAATTGAAGTAAAAACCCTAAAGTTGCACAACCTGTTTATAGGCCAAAGAAAAGCCACTAGTAACTCCACTGCAAAAGAAAAATCGGCTTAGATGGACTAAAGAACATAGACAATGGACACCTCAACAATGATGTGCAATACAATGGAGTGATGAGGCCCGATTCGAAGTTTGTGTTGGTGACAGTCGCAGTAGAGTTATTCGCAAAAAAATAAAGCATTCCATGTTGACTGTCTGAAGAGAAAAGTGAAATTGCCAGCATCCATTATGGTCTGGGCCAGTATGTCATCAAAAGGAGTAGGAAAATTTCATTTTATTGATGGAAATGTGGATACAAACAAATATTTCGTTTAGAAGAATCGCTTTTACCAGTGATGGAAGAATGTTTGACATCCGGCCAAGATTTTGTGTTTCAGCAAGACGGTGCAGCGTGCCATACCTTAAAAAAGGCTATAAAATGGATGGAAGAAAATAATATACCACTTTTGAAATGGGTTTCTAGCAGTCCAGATCTTTCACCTGTTGAAACTTTGTGGCACGAGATGAAAAAGGTTCTACGACAACATCCTACTCGTACAATCACCGAACTGAAACAAAAGCTTCAAGAAATATGTGATTGTTTTACACGAATTTTTTGCCAAAACTTGGTTAACAATATGCCCCAAAGAATTTCAGCCGCAATAAAAAATAAAGGTGATGTTACCCAATGGTAATCTTTCAATTGTTGCTTTGTTAACTTGGCGCATTTATTCGCACATTGTTTATTTGTTCAGACGTTCTATTAGTTATAGGTCTAAGTGATTTCAAATATGTATTTTTTACGACTAGAGTGTATCTAAAATGTTTTTGAGAAAATAAATTGTTTAGTTTATAAAGGCATATTTTGGTACAAATCTTGAAGTGGGCCAACTGAAGTGGGAAGGGGCTCGTATACAGGACCGTATTTTTAGGGGGGGTCGTCTATGTAGCATTTATACTCGAGGGCTTCATTAACAAGATACGGGGTGTTGAAGTTTAAAAATATTTTTTTTAATATCTAACCGTCAACTGAAATGAACTAAAATTTGGTATTGTCCACATTCAAAAGTCTAATTTAAAATTAACAAGCCACCGGCAGGGTTATTACGTAAGAAAACTACATTATGTCACAAAAAACGACAAAATATCAACTTTCTTGCTAGATAGCTGCTAGTGTGCAAGAATTTCATCCCACGTTTGCTCGCTGAGAGCGTCACCTATGGAGAAATGACTCAAAGACATCCCCAACTACCATGCTGCAAGTTAGTTCGCTAGCATGCTTTGTTGGTTGCAGAATACCTAGATAGTCTGCAAAGTATATCTCTCAGAAGATGTGACAGAAAGAAAATTGGTTGAGCAACAGAGTAGCAAGATCGCATGTGGATGATTGTGTGTAATGATCTGCTGTGTAAAATCATCTGCTATTAAAGAAAATTATTACTAAATATGCTGTCCATCAAGTATATCTATTAAATGTGCCAGATGGGTTATTTATGCATTTCCCTTTCTGAAGAGAGTCCATGCTCAAAGTTACAGAGAAAAACCTACATAATGTCACTTTTCAATATACGTAATACCCCTGCGAACCGGCTTAGAGACATTTAATGCTTTGGTATCTGATAAGATATTAAACATTCCACCAGAACTGTAGACAACATTGCGTGAAAAATCCAACTGATTGATTTTCATACAAGACCCACCAGTTGCAAGGAAATGAAGATGGAATGGAAGAATCAACTGTTTTGTTGTGAAACGGGTATAAGCCTAGTACAAGTATTTTTTCGAGTTTCATCTAGAACTGCATTTTGGCGCATTTATTATATATTTTGAATGTCTTTGTAGTATTTATATTCGTTTCAGTACACACGTGGAGAAAACATAGGAAACTAATAGCACCTTCATTCAATCAGAAGATACTAGATAGTTTCGTCGAAATATTCGTAGAGCAAAGTGAAGTGTTTGCCGACCAGCTCAAAAAACGTATTGGTCAGAAAGATATAGAAATCTACCTCCTAGCAACCAGGTGTACTTTGGACATTATATGCCGTAAGAGTCACATTTTTCAAGTATTGAGAAGTTCCTTATAGTGTACATCGAGCACAATCATATGAAACAGATACGATTGTAGCCCTTGGTCATGATTTGACAAAGATGTTTTTTTTAATTTGGAAGAAATGACTCTCTGAGAAACCCCTACAGTAAAAAGTATGAGATAGTAAATTCCGTCGTTGACGTAAAGAATAGTAACATTTGCAAGAAATATTACGGCAACGAAAAGTTATATCCTTAAATGATTACGCTAAATATCAGCTTTTCAGCAATAGTACTATGTGTTATCATTCAAAATGTCATGCAGAAAAGTAAGAGGTTTTGTTTTTTAATTTTAAACTAAAAGTAAACTGAACAAACATTAAAACCGATCCTTATACCACTTTCGTGTCATTTCAGAAACTGCTATGGGAGTCGATATGCATATACAAACGACTAACGGAGACCTTGGTCTTGTTTTAGAGAAGCAAGTATATGAAACACGCTATTGTTTATTTATATGACCAAATCGCTCTTGTTTTTAGGATATTTGATTTAGCAATGATTCGCACACTAAAGATATGGTATAAAATTGGGTTTATTTGGAAAATGTCGTCTCCAGGAAAACAGTTTAAACAAAATCTTGTTAAGTTGTTCAGCATTACCGGTAGTGTAAGTGATGACGATGATTTTTTAACCCATTGAAGCAGAATGCCTAACAAAGTGACTAGTTTATATACTAAGTGACATATAAATCCGAACACCCAGTTTAAATGGTTTTATTTTAATAAAATTTTGTATAAGTACTCAATGAAGCATAATAAGTAAATGATAAAAATTTCAAAATGATTGTACTGCTTTAAAGCCCTTTGACCTTTAATAATGTGTGGATGCACCCTGATGTGCTACGCATTCTCCAACGCACCTAGGCATGCTTCTGAGCAGGTGGTCAATGTCCTCCTGTGGTATCTCATTCCAGGCAACCACCAACTCCTCTCGAAGTGCTTCTAGAGTCTGAGGAGGACGTTGCAAATTGAACAATCTCTTACCCATCATATCGCACACGTGCTCAATTGGGGATAAGTCGGGAGATCTTAGTGGCCATGGTAACAATGTGACATCATTATGTTGAAAGAAGTCTATTGTGACTCTTGCAACATGTGGTCGGGCATTATATTGTTGGAAAGTTGGATCTGCCAGGGTGTCAAGATAGGGTAAAATATGGGGTTCTAGAACTTCGTGGATATAACGCTGCGCGTTCGTGTTACCTCTGATGAAGACTAAAGGTGACCTGGAACCATAAGCTATAGCACCCCAAACCATAACTCCAACAGTGTGATGAACATGTCTTTCAACAAAAAACTGTGGATTCCTCCTTTCACCATGTCGCCTTCTAACCCTGGCACGATCATCGTGCATGCCTAAACAAAATCGAGACTCGTCACTAAAGACAATACTGTTTCATTCCTGATCCCAGAGTGACCGTTGTCTGCACCACTCAAGGCGATTACGTCGGTGTTCTCGAGTTAAAGGGAGGACCCAGTGTGGCCGGTATGAAAACAAGTCAAAACTTCTCATTCGTCGGTAAACACTTCGCATGCCAATAGGTCTTCCGTGTTCTGCAAACCATTCATTTGCAATGGAGCTGGTAGTGGAGAAACGGTCCCTTAAGGCCAATAATCTTAGGCGGCGATCTTCACGGTCTGTTGTTCTACGGCGGCGTCCAGGGCCCCTTGCTCTTTGCGTACGGCCTTCTCGAAGCCATGCCTGACAACACCTAACCACAGTGTCTACACTTCTTTGCACTCTAACTGCAATTGCCCGAAAAGAAAGTCCAGCTTCCCGAAGTCCCACTATACGGCCCCTATCAAACTCACTAAGTTGACGAAATCGTACAGTTCTCCGTACTCTAGGCATCGTAACCGATCGTAAAGGATATCAAGAACCAAAATCCGCCAACGTTGATTCTTTACTGCGGCTGAAATATTCATTTTTAGAGCGTTAGTGAATTAAAAAAAAGCAGTAAAAAAACCGGAATGTCCAACTGATAAGGCTGAAGATTTTTTCACTCCTTATTTACAGTAAGAAAAATACATTCACCAACTTTTATTAAAATAAAACCATTTAAATTGGATTTATATGTCGCTTAGTATAATTTACATTTGAATTTTCACATTTTCTCAGAATCTTTCCTACTCAATCTTAGCATTTGTCTTGAATGTACTCGTATATCCTGAGCGATACTGATCCTGAAATGTCGAGGACATACTTAACTTATGAAAATAACAATCCAATAAAAAAAATTCTGTAATAACGTTTCGTTAATTGGATCATCTTGTTTTCCGCGTGACCACCTTGGCAAACTTTTTGAAGGTTTTTGAAAATCAAACAAACTGTGTGTGCTCGACATTTCTTAATGTAGGAGTGTGGACTCTGTACAGGGTGGCCCATCCGTGTGTGGACGGAATATTACTCATAAACAAATACATTTTGGGAAAATCTATTTATAGCATGTTATACATGACATTTGAGGGCATATTTCTAAAAAATTGGCAATTATACAGGGTGTCCCAATTTTGACCTACATATCAAAGTTGTGATTTTTGAAATGGAATGCCTCAAATTTTATTGCATATTTGGATAAACCAATTCAAATGAAGAAGATTGATATGACATACTATGGGGTTTTGGTAATTAGCTACTGACATATAAGGTGTTTTTTCTAGGAAAACCCCCCACTTCGGCAACCCCTCAGTCCGCCATTTTGAAACTTGGAGTGGTGAATTTTGTATCAAAAAAAAACTTACACGCCTCAGATTTTGTCTTATTTGCCACTTTTTCGAATTTTAATTTTTGCTCATACGTGGTGGTCTAAAACGCAAATTGAAGTTTTTCTAAAAAAATTCAAATGCATCACCCTGTATATTCGTGCAAGGGTTTTTACGGCTATTTTTTCGGTTATTCGCACGTCTTTTATGGAACGGCTTCATTCCCTAAAATATCGCATCATCCTTGGAAACAAATAAATTGTTGATTAGTTACAAACTGTCAAAATGTATGTTATATCAATTTTCTTCTTTTGAATTGGTTTATCCATATATGCAAAACAATTTGAGGCATTCCATTTGAAAAATCACAACTTTGATATATAGGTCGAAATTGGGACACCCTGTATAATGGAAAATATTTTAGAAATGTGCCCTCGAATGTCATGTATAACATCCCATAAATAGATTTTCCCAAAATGTATTTATTTATGAGTAATATTCCGTGGATGGGCCACCCTGTATACTTTGCTATCAATTTGAACCCATACCATTTATCCTATATTTTAGGTCGTGAAAAGAAAGATGCAGGAATATGAAAAGAGGAATAATTGCGAATATTTAATGGCTGAAATTGAGGAGGGTAAGTGATATCAAGTGAAATTTAAACGCGGTTGGTTTATCCAGTCTCCCAAAATGGTAATAATTGTTTTTATTGAAATAAAACAGAGCTCTCACTTGCATTCAGAGAAGGTGCATTTACGTGATTCCAAGTCTTATTAACTAGTATTAGCTGCAGAGGATTATCTTCACACCTTACATTATTAAATATAGCATGGTTATATTTCAGAACCCGTTGTGAAAAGGTTAGCCTTCTTGGACTTAGTTCTAGAGAACTCTAATTTTACAGAAGAGGAGCTCAAGGCAGAGGTGGACCTGTTTTTGTTAGCAGTGAGTTATTTTCTTTTTGTATGATGTTACTCATAGTTAAGTACCAAAATAGAAGAGAGTAGCTAAACTCATCGTACGTCTAACTCGGTCATACTGTGTTGAATAGAGGCGCACCATGCGATACGATACCCTCTTCCACATTGGTATCACCTAGAGACTATAGTCCTACCAGACTTACCACACTTAAAGCAAAATATAGACAAATACAGAGGTTAATAAGGATGAATTCAGCAAAGAACGCGAGTCTTTCTACCATTCCCCTTCTTTAACGCAGTGTAGAGGAGGACTTGTTCGCTAAATTTCTATGTCAGCAGACTTATCCCTCTTATATACTTGAGAGCTTTTTTTTCTGTGCAGGGTATGGAGACTACTGCTAGTGCACTGACATTTGTATTCGCGGTATTAGGAATTCACCAGGATGTACAAGTAAGTAATATCAATGACTCTCGGGTCCATACTTCGAAAAGTATACCGGGTGCGCCATGTTTTATGTCGGCATTGAGACATCGAATTACTTTGATATTTACCAACCGAGTGATTTGGTTATACGTGTTTCTGAAACGTCAATTCACTACAATTTTAGTCACGAAATAGTCACAACGTACATTGAAAATCGTCGTTCAGTTGTGTTCACATCATCGAAAATATCGTGGCAAACAGGCGTCGTCTGAAAACACTATCCGTCGTTTGGTTTCGAATTTTCTTGAGTACGGGACAGTGGGAGATCGTCAACATACCGTTCATCAACGGCCAAGACGTTCCAAAGAATTGGTTGAAGCGGTCAGAGACGGTGTTGTCCAGAATCCAAAAGTGTCGTATCGTCAGCGCGCTCAGCATTTTGGCATCAGTGGAACCACGTTGCGGCTCATTTTGAAGGACGATTTGCATTTGTTTCCTTATAAGGAGCAGTTAACACAAAAAATATTGCCAACAGACCGTCCACGTCGTTTGGAATACGCCCAAACAGTCGCTCGCATGGTTGATGCTAAACCAGATTTTTGGAAGCAAATTGTAATGACCGACGAGGCCTATCTCACGCTCTCTGGCGGTGTTAATAAGCAAAACTGCAGCATCTGGGAGACGGAAAATCCACATGAGGTCCACGAAATGCCGTTGCATGACCGGGCCGGCGTTTGCGCCAAAACCATCATTTTTCTTCAACGAAAACGAAACAATCGATGGAAATCGATATCGGGAGATGTTGGCTCATTATGTCTGCCCACAGACCACTGAAGAACTCAGGGCAAACAATCTCCGCTATACCACCAGAGATGCTCGAAAAAGTAATGGAAAACGGGCACATTTTGTTTTGACCAATAAAAGTGGCCACTTGATAGATATTGTGTCCAAAAACTAGTCCCAATAAATTGTAAAGGACCATATTTAATAAAAATACCCGATATATAGAAATCAGTTTTTCGTTTTCAAAGTTATTTCGTGTTTACATACCGACATAAAAGATGGCGCACCCTGTATACATTTAGTCAGCATGCTTTTTTCAGTTTCGGTAATGGGCTACAGCATTCAGTATTTTCCCTACCTAGGCCAAAAATCCTATTGTGTTCAATAGAAAGTAAAACGATCAAGATTTACTGTGATGCGTCAGTATTTGTCATCGAATGTGAAATTTATTGACAGTGTATCCTGGACGTCAGAAATTACTGTAAGGTTACGTAGAAGTATCAACTGACGCTGATGTATCTAACCATTCAAATCCTGATGGTACCAACCACAGTATAAGTATACTTATTGTGTGACGTTCCCCTAACGGGTCTGCTTTACTGGGAATAGCATGTTTTTGTCGCCGCCAGGCATACCACGAGTAACTATACTAAGTGACATATAAATCCGAACACCCAGTTTAAATGGTTTTATTTTAATAAAACTTTGTATAAGTACTTAATGAAGCATAATAAGTAAATGATAAAAATTTCAAAATGATTGCACTGCTTTAAAGCCATTTGACCTTTAATAATGTGTGGATGCACCCTGATGTGCTACGCATCCTCCTACGCGCCTAGGCATGCTTCTGATCAGGTGGTCAATGTCCTCCTGTGGTATCTCATTCCAGGCAACCACCAACTCCTCTCGAAGTGCTTCTAGAGTCTGAGGAGGACGTTGCAAATTGAGCAATCTCCTACCCATCATATCCCACACGAGCACAATTGGGGATAAGTCGGGAGATCTTGATAGCCATGGTAACTATATGACATCATTATGTTGAAAGAAGTCTGTTGTGACTCTTGCAACATGTGGTCGGGCATTATCTTGTTGGAAAGTTGGATCTGCCAGGGTGTCAAGATAGGGTAAAAGATGGGGTTCTAGAACTTCGTGGATATAACGCTGCGCGTTCATGTTACCTCTGATGAAGGTTAAAGGTGACCTGGAACCATAAGCTATAGCACCCCAAACCATAACTCCAACAGTGTGATGAACATGTCTTTCAACAAAAAACTGTGGATTCCTCCTTTCACCACGCCGCCTTCTAACCCTGGCACGACCATCGTGCATGCCTAAATAAAATCGAGACTCGTCACTAAAGACAATACTGATCCATTCCTGATCCCAGAGTGACCGTTGTCTGCACCACTCAAGGCGATTACGTCGGTGTAAGGGTTAGAAGGCGACGTGGTGAAAGGAGGAATCCACAGTTTTTTGTTGAAAGACATGTTCATCACACTGTTGGAGTTATGGTTTGGGGTGCTATAGCTTATGGTTCCAGGTCACCTTTAATCTTCATCAGAGGTAACATGAACGCGCAGCGTTATATCCACGAAGTTCTAGAACCCCATCTTTTACCCTATCTTGACACCCTGGCAGATCCAACCTTCCAACAAGATAATGCCCGACCACATGTTGAAAGAGTCACAATAGACTTCTTACAACATAATGATGTCACATTGTTACCATGGCCACCAAGATTTCCCGACTTATTCCCAATTGAGCACGTGTGGGATATGATGGGTAGGGGATTGCTCAATTTGCAACGTCCTCCTCAGACTCTAGAAGCACTTCGAGAGGAGTTGGTGGTTGCCTGGAATGAGATACCACAGGAGGACATTGACCACCTGATCAGAATCATGCCTAGGCGCGTTGGAGAATGCGTAGCACATCAGGGTGCATCCACACATTATTAAAGGTCAAAGGGCTTTAAAGCAGTGCAATCATTTTGAAATTTTTAGCATTTACTTATTATGCTTCGTTAAAAATTTTATTAAAATAAAACCATTTAAACTGGGTGTTCGGATTTATATGTCACTTAGTATATGTATACTCATTGTGTGACGTTCCCCTAACGGGTCTGCTTAACTGTGAATACCATGTTTCTGTCGCCTCCAAGCATATCACGAGTAACTATGTAAATAACCATGTTTTTATCGTCCTGGTCAACTTTATTTCTAGCAAAGAGTCTACGAAGAAATCATGGACGCAATTGGACCAAGCAGAGCTGTACAAGCAACAGACCTTCGGAAACTCAATTATACAGAGAGAGTTATAAAAGAAACACTGAGAGTGTTTCCTATTGCAGTCTGGTTCAGCAGAGAAGTCACTGAGGACCTTGATCTCGGTAAGACATAACCTGAAAACTGAAATGGCATATTCGTCCACAAAAAGGCGAAGATATCATATCTCCATTTGCTGTAAGGACGTCAAGTCCAATGTGCCCTGTATCGCACCTCAAGGTATTTGCCCATTACACCGTATCATACTAGGATCATGCTTGAATCGTATCCAAAGCAGCACGTTACCTATACAAATATGACGTGTATGAAATCAGAATGGTAAGCTTTCCATGGACGTCGATGTCAAAATGAATAATTGCTTTCTACGCGGTGTTAGCCTTATTCGCGTTCTATTAAAAACTGACCTAGAACTGTTCTGATGAGATGAAAGACCTTTAAAATAAGGTATCACTCGACCCCCCTTTCCATTTAAGATTTTGGGGGTGGTGTCACCCCCGCTTAGGGGGCTGCACGTGCTAACGTGATTTCTTGCCAAACTTGTGTCCCCCTCGAAAACAAAATCGACGGGTCTGAGCGTTTTTCCAAAAAAAAAACTGAGCTGCCAGTAAATGCGTCTGTTTCGTTTTCGATGCGCCACCCTGTATATATATACAGGGTGTCCGCAAAGTTGTGGTTTTCCTTTTCAGAAACAACTACCCTTGAAATAACAAAGGTAATGTGTAGTGAAACGAGGGCGACCAAGTAAAAAAAAAATAAAGGAAAAAGTACTCACTCTCCAGTTGACGGGAAGGGCTAAGTACGTCTCTGCCCGAAATCATACCGCTCCAACAGAAAATGAAATCAGCTGAAGCGCTACCGAGCAGACGCAGAAACCACATTGATTGTTTTACACTTAATGGCACATCTTCTAACAAGGAAGGCAAAATGTTGCATGAAAAGTCTAGGTATTGCATCCCGTCCCATGGATTTGTGTTGCGAAAGTTATTCACCCCATTACGCGTGAACGTAGATTCGTCTGTCACCAATATGCACTTCAAAAAGTCCGGATTATTGTCATGTTCTCACAAAACCGTACTCTTGCTGGAAAATCGGCAGGTTGAAGGGCTTGTACACGTTGGACGTGAAACGGATATAGCCCCTCTTCACGCAGCGTTTGCCACACTTTAGTTTTTGATACTTGCACTTTTGTAGCCACGTCTCTAGTGCTTGTTGTTTTTTGAAACGCAATCGATTATACGAGTTCGTTTACCTCTACAGGCGTGACTGCAACCGTCGGTTGAAGGTTGCATACTAACCTGACACACTGACCCCGACCCAGTTCTGCCGTAGGGTTGAGACCTTGTACCAGTCGTAGTGTCGGGGGTATCCCGGCGGGTCGCGGCTACAGGACGGTATTCAGATATTTTTGATGTTGCAGAGCCCTTTATCTCGGTTCCCTTAAGACATTGGTGTATATGGTACTAAGAGAAATTGCTTATGTTTTCAAGATCTACACGTCGTGTAAAGGAAAACCCCAACTTTGCGGACACCCTGCAGCTGCTATCTATTTCCGCTAGTATTCGTCTTTCACTGAACGACAAACATCAAAAATGGATCGTCATTTTGTTGCGTGATGGGGTTGCACGACGTCGTTCGGTTTGTGGTACTCGTAATGTTCGTTGCAATGTTGGTTCGTCGACTGGTTCGGTTCGTGGTATGTTACATATCTGTACATGGCTTAAAAAAGCGTGTGTGTATAGTCAAAAACCATCATGTCAATTGGAATGGATTCTAACACATGATGGAACCGATTACACCTGCCGCGGCAAATCGCTTTTCGGCTCATAATAATGCTTCTTGGACGCCACATGATTTTCTGCGCCAAGGAACGTATGCGTATGCCAAACTTATGTTTACCGCGAGCGACCGCCCGATGACAGCAGTATTCGAAAACAAACACACGAGTACCTAAGCGCAGGTCACAATCTCAGCGACAACTGGTGAAAACATAGCCATGCGGCGTATATTTTCCCACAGGTTAGGACTAGTAACTTTTATATTTTTAGCAGCAGGTGCAACATCTACTTTTCATCAGCTTGTTCTGGTATACACGTGCATAGTAAAATTTTTGCCTAGTATGTGCTAATTTGTCTCAGTTTCGTTTTATATTTGGGGCTTCTACTGGTAACTCTATATTCTTTGAGTATAAGGAGCAAACACCTGAGATGCTGACATGGCAAGCGCAGTGGAATTCTACTGAGCAATGGCTGAGCATCTTGGCTTTATTCAAAAAACTGTAAAACAGCTATGTATCATTATAACAACGCCTACTATACTATAACTATCTAAAACTGTAATGACTCATCGATGTTCACGTGAACATCACTTAACTACCAGTAGTCGGCTGTTCATAGGCGGGGTATGAATGTTTAACATGGGTGAACTAGATTTGTCACATGCTTAATAAAGAGTGGTTTGAAACATATTGTAAGTCAAAAATTTGGGAATTACATTTATTCATCGTCACTTCCACTTACATCTGACAGTAATAAACTGTCGCTATCGCTTTCCTCGTTGAAATTGACTATAACTGGCTCTATGATGGTGTCGATGTGGTGGTCAAGCTGCCACATTTTTGTTTCTTCCTTCACAACATGACGGATAGCATTCTGCCAAGCTTCGGGCGTTACTAGCTGTATGGAAGTCTCAAGTAAAACCTTAACGTCTGGTAATTTGAAGGTTGTGTTATGGCGCGCAATATAACCCTTCACTTGAGCCCAGATGAGCTCTATTGGGTTCAGTTCACAGTGGTAGGGCGGTAACCGCAGCACAGTGACACCACATTGGGCCATCTCATCAGTCACGTAACTAATGTTCGCAGGTTTGTGCTGTTTAATTTTTTCATACAATTCCGCTTTCACACATGAATCGTCGCGCAACCATTGCTGCATGTCACTTTTTCGAGATCCCATAGTCGGTACACATTCGGCTCGACGACTATGGTAGGAAGCATTATCCATGACGATCACAGAGTTGGGCTCAACTCGCTGAAACACCCCTTGAAACCAGCTCTCGAAACAGCTGGCATTCATTTCGTCATGGTAATCACCTGCTTTCTTAGAGACGAAAATCAAGTCACACTCTTCTAAAAAGCCACTATCGCTACCAATATGAGTTACGATCAATCTTTGACCTTTCCCTGATGGTCCACGAAGACCTGTTGACAAACCTTCAATGCTTGCTTGTCGGTTACTCACTACGTTTTTGTCTATCCAGGTTTTTTTAACTGTGTGACCTGCATTTACCCATCTCTCGTCCAAATAATAGATTTTTCTGCTTTGTCGCCTATATTCAATCATTTCGCGTAGGTATTTTCGACGCCAGGCGACTATTTTAGGTCTCTCTATCAATACTAACTTCCGATTACGCGTTTCGTAACGAAAATTAATTTCGTGCAGGGATTTCCTCATTACCTCGACGCTCATTTGGGGTATAATTTGATTTTCCTTGATCGCGGCATGTACAGCCTTGAGGGTTGGTATCTCATTCCTAAAGAAGAATGAATGTACGGTTCGCCTTAACGCCATTTTGCTATCGTCATCCAATTTAACGGCCTTTCGTCCCTTCAAATTAAACTTTGGATCAGTAGTAGCTCCAGTTTTCTTCTTTTCATGCACCACCCTGCGAATGGTCCACTCTGGAACGCCTGTCATACTTTCACAACGCGTGAGTGTATCTCCCTGCGACATAGTTCTGTTCAGATAATTGAACACGTTGAGCACGATTTCTTTCGCGTCCCTCTTCAGTGCTTTACGAAGCCGTCTACTTGTTGCCTGGCTTTCAGTACTTCCACTCGTTCCTTTTGTACTCTCCATGGTTAAGTATAACCAAAACAGTAACCACAGAAACCACGACAATAACAATCACACAACAATTCTTATAAAAACACACAATATGCGATCGCTCAACGAAACACGTTCCAATGCGTTGCCGACGCCTATGAGTCTGCCGGTCGAGGCGCGTCTGTGATTTCATTGGTTCTACCGGCGGAGAACAATCAGCCATTATTTCCATCTCTGTCTGTGCTGTTGACCACCGCAAAGCCACAGAAACGACATATGTCGTACGCTATACGGCTGTACTGGAAGGAAGCCGGGATCGAGCTCTGATCACGTGTTGATCACGCGTATGAGTCATTACAGTTTTAAATAGTTGTAGTATACTAGATGAATGAGCTCTGGGAATATTGAAGCTTGGAGCTGGATTATAAATATTACATCTACTAGACGCTATTGTTTCAGGAAATGTTGTTATCCCAAAAGGAGCGTATGTAGGCTTCCCGACAACCACTCTGCATTATAGTGAGGCGCATTGGCCAAATCCAACCAAGTTTGATCCGGACAGATTTCTGCCGGAAGTTGCTGCAAAGAGGCACCCTTTTGCCTACATACCTTTTTCAGCAGGACCAAGAAACTGCATAGGTAAGCTTAATCATAGCAGAATGTTTTTATACAGAGTTACTCGACAACGAGTGACGAGTGACAGCATTTGTGGAGCAGAAAGTACCTACAGCAATAAAAGAATGATAACAACTTTTTGTAATCGTAAACATTGGCACTAAAATCTCAACCTGCCCAGATGCTACTGATACAAGGAACATTTTTCACATGCCTGTCTGACCAATAAAACCACATGTGTTGACAGATTAGGCACTGATATTTGATGGATTTTTACGTTTCAAGGAGCATGCTAATATTTTTAAAAAAAGTGTATATTGTTCTTAAACGCCTTCATACTAGTAAACATACAGGGTGTAAACGTTATGATAGTCATTATTTAAATGGGTGATAGAGGGGCGTTAAGAGAAGCAAAAAGTTTCATATAACATAGAGGGCAAACGGCATTTTTTTAGAGAAAAGCGACTAAAGTAAATTACCCATTTTAAAAACGTTTTGGATTAGTTTATACGATACCTCACAAAATTCAAAATTTTAAGTGAAAATCAATATGGATTTACAGAAGGGAAGGCTACATCGGACGCAATAACTAAAATTGTAAATCAAATACATCAAAATATTGATAACAGAATCCCTTCAATCTGCGTTTTTGTTGATTTAAAGAAAGCTTTCGACACAGTTAGTCACAAATTATTATTAGAAGCATTGGAGAGAATTGGTTTCAGAGGAAACGCGTACTCACTGATCGAAAATTATTTGTCAAATCGCCCACAATCTGTGCAGATATCAGGATCATTTAGTAAAGAAATGTATATTAAGTGTGGTGTCCCACGAGGAACTGTCTTAGGTCCGCTGTTATTCAATATATATTTAAATGATATTTTCCAAATTAATTGTGTTGGCAAAATAACTAGTTTTGCAGATGATACTGCAATATTATATGGAGGTACTGACTGGTCTGATCTGAAAAATGTAATTGAAAATGATTTTATCAAAATTATTCGGTGGTTTAACAGTAGAAAATTAAGCATTAACTACTCTAAAACACATTTTTTACCATTTGGATCTTATGCTAGACATCTGCCAAATTACACAAATATCTCCTTCAACATTAATGATCAAAAAATGCAAATTAATAGAGTGCCCAACATAAAATACCTTGGAGTGGTCTTGGATCTCCACTTACGATGGGACATCCATGTCAATTATATTTTAAAGAAAGTTAGATTTGTATCCTACAAAATTAAATACCTTGGGAATATATTGACAGAAAAATATCTTCGAACATTATACCATGCACTGATTGAGCCTCATCTCACATATGGTATATTAGCATGGGGAGCTGCATGTTCCTCACATATCTATAATTTAGATGTTTTTCAAAAAAGTATTCTAAAAATGATATTTAAAAAACCGAAACTTTATCCCACTGAAAAATTATACGCAGATGTTCGAATGTATGATATAAGACAGCTTTATTTCTTACACAGTATCACTCACTACCATAAATTTGTAAACACCGACCAAAAAATTAAACATGGTATATAAAAATTAGTAAGATTGTGGTGATTGTAGTCGATATAAAGCACTTAAAGTTTTAAACTATAAAGCCACTTAGACAAAAATCTATTGACTTTTGGACCATGGGTCATACGAACTTTTTGTATATTAAATTTCAATACAAGGAAAAAACTTTGTGAGACGCTACT
This sequence comes from Acanthoscelides obtectus, assembly GCA_963669975.1. Lineage (NCBI taxonomy): Eukaryota > Metazoa > Arthropoda > Insecta > Coleoptera > Chrysomelidae > Acanthoscelides > Acanthoscelides obtectus. The sequence continues at coordinate 14,446,034 of CAVLJG010000010.1, forward strand.
CTTTCCTATACTCTCTTACTGATGTGTAGTCTCGATGCTGCCACTAAGAACAGAATGCAGAAAGTGCAAAACATTTGTAGATTATTTTTTATTTCAAGTAAGTACGAGAATATTTCATGTTATATTAGTGAGCTGGGTTGGTTATGTATGGACGATGCTTACAAAAGTTCCAAATGCTCACTCTTACCCATAAAATATTAACAACCCAATCCGCATTCTTATCTTTGTAACAAGTTTGTACCTCGCCGTAGTAAGACGGATTCAACTTCAGATTTAAAAGTCGCCTAGAAATGTTGCTGTTTACCGTACTACATTTTCTGCCTGTCGTTTATTTACAACTCGATCAAAATATACAATGACACATAAGAAATGCGTGAAGCCGGTCTATCGATAAGAGAAGGCCGAGGACAGCGAGGGAGGGGTTCTGGACATCAGGGAGGGACCTCAAAGCGACGAGATCGCCGGTTACGACTTCTGGCTCTGAGAGATAGATTCAGTAGTACTCAAGCCATCGCTAATCGGTAATTTGAAGAGCATGGAAGTATGGAAGGATATAACGGGTGATTTTTTAAGAGGTATAGGATTTGATTTTCCAAAAAAACACAAAAAATTTGAAAAAACGATCAAATCTTTATTTGAGTCGATAGAACGGTCGATATAATTTAATGTTTAAAGATTATTTCATGTAAATGTTGGCCGCGGCTCCGCTTTAGATGGTCCATGCGCAAGGTCCAATTTTGGCACACTCTCTCCAACATATCGGCCGGTATCTCACGAATAAATGCTTCAATATTCGATTACAGTGCATCAGTCGTTGCTGGTTTATCCCTGTAGACATTAGCCTTAACATGGCCCCACAAGAAATAGTCCAACGGCGTTAAATCACACGATCTAGGCGGCCAATTGACGGGCCCCAAACGTGAGATAAACTGTTCACCGAACTCGCCTCTCAATTGGGCCATTGTTTCGTGTGCGGTGTGGCATGTGGCACCGTCTTGTTGAAACCACATGTCAGCCAAGTCCAGCTCTCCCATTTTGGGCAAAAAAAAGTTTGTTATCATCGCACGGTAGCGCTCGCCATTCACAGTTACGTTCCGGCCATTGTCGCCTTTGAAGAAGTACGGCCCGATGTTGCCACCGGCCCATAATCCACACCAAACAGTGATTTTTTCGGGATGAATTGGTAGCTCTTGCAATGCTTCTGGCTGGTCTTCACTCCAGAACCGGCAATTTTGCTTGTTAACGTACCCATTCAACCAGAAATGAGCTTCGTCGCTGAACACAATTTTTCGATAAAAATGTGGATCTTCCTCCAACTTTGCCAGCGTCCATTCACCAAATGGGAAGCGTTGTGGGAGGTCGTGTGGCTTCAATGCTTGCACCAGCTGTATCTTATAAGGTTTTACACCCAAAATTTTCCACGTAGTGGAGTAACAGAGGCCCAATTGCTGCGAACGGCGGCGAATCGACATTATTTTCTTCAGTCCTCACTCTACGTCTGCGTGTTGGTGGTTTAATGTCCAATAATATAAACTGGGTTCGAAATTTAGTCACAAGCTTCCGAATAGCTCCCTCAGTAGGCCGACCAAATTGCCCATCAATTGGAAGCAGTGCTCGATGCACTCTCTTAACCGAGCAGGAATTTTGATAGTAAAATTCAATAATTTGCAAGCGTTGTCGATTGTCGACCAAACTGAACAAGTTTGACAATGACACAAGACACGATTCACGCGTCATCTGTCAAAAACAGTGTTGCCAAAAAGATACTAGCAAAAAAATCACCCATTACGTACGGTATATCGCTGAATGCGACAGTTTGGCCTTTTTTCTTATCGCCCACATTGGATGCCACCTCTCACAGCTGAACATCGGAGTAACCGTTTGCTCTGGTGCAGAGAAAGGATTCTATGGGGATGCACGATGGTGGGCAAGAGTGACAAGGCGACGTGGTGAAAGACGTGACCCACAATTTGACAGGGAGCGTCACGTTCATCACACCGCGGGAGTCATTGCTTATGGTAACAGATCAACGCTAATTTTTATCACAGGCAAAATGACAGCCCGACGCTATATTTAGGAAGTAGTGGAGCATCATCTTTTTCCATACCTAGACACCATCCTAAACCCGATTTTTCGGCAAGACAATACCAGACCGCACATTACCAGAGCTTCGTTAGCCTTCATGGATCAACATCGCATCAACCGTTTACGTTGGCCACCACTATCGCTTGACCTATCTCCAATTGAACCTGTCTGGGACATGATAGATTTATCTAGACTGCGCCTATAACGAATAAGATGTGATGTACATGTTGTCTATTCCAATAACGACCTTTTATAATTATATACTAAGTGACATATAAATCCGAACACCCAGTTTAAATATTATATTTTAATAAAAGTTGGTGAATGTATTTATCTTACTGTAAATAACAAGTGAAAAAATTTTCAACCTTATCAGTTGGACATTCTGGTTTTTATACTGCTTTTTTTTTAATTCACTAACGCTCTAAAAATGAATATTTCAGCCGCAGTAAAGAATCAACGTTGGCGGATTTTGCTTCTTGACATCCTTTACGATCGGTTACGATGCCTAGAGTACGGAGACCTGTACGATTTCTTCAACTTAGTGAGTTTGATAGGGGCCGTATAGTGGGACTTCGGGAAGATGGACTTTCTTTTCGGGCAATTGCAGTTAGAGTGCAAAGAAGTGTAGACACTGTGGTTAGGTGTTGTCAGGCATGGCTTCGAGAAGGCCGTACGCAAAGAGCAAGGGGCACTGGACGCCACCGTAGACAACAGACCGTGAAGATCGCCGCCTAAGAATATTGGCCTTAAGGGATCGTTTGTCCACTACCAGGTCCATTGCAAATCAATGGTTTGCAGAACGCGGAAGACCTATTGGCATGCGAAGTGTTTACCGACGAATGAGAAGTTTTGGCTTGTTTTCATACCGGCCACACTGGGTCCTCTCTTTAACTCGAGAACACCGACGTAATCGCCTTGAGTGGTGCAGACAACGGTCACTCTGAGATCAGGAATGGAACAGTATTGTCTTTAATGACGAGTCTCGATTTTGTTTAGGCATGCACGATGGTCGTGCCAGGGTTAGAAGGCGACGTGGTGAAAGGAGGAATCCACAGTTTTTTGTTGAAAGACATGTTCATCACACTGTTGGAGTTATGGTTTGGGGTGCTTTAGCTTATGGTTCCAGGTCACCTTTAATCTTCATCAGAGGTAACATGAACGCGCAGCGTTATATCCACGAAGTTCTAGAACTCCATCTTTTACCCTATCACCCTGACACCCTGGCAGATCCAATTTTCCAACAAAATAATGCCCGACCACACGTTGCAAGAGTCACAATAGACTGCTTTCAACATAATGATGTCACATTGTTACCATGGCCACCAAGATCTCCCGACTTATCCCCAATTGAGCACGTGTGGGATATTATGGGTAGGAGATTGCTTCGAGAGGAGTTGGTGGTTGCCTGGAATGAGATACCACAGGAGGACATTGACCACCTGATCAGAAGCATGCCTAGGCGCGTTGGAGAATGCGTAGCACATCAGGGTGCATCCACACATTATCAAAGGTCAAAGGGCTTTAAAGCAGTGCAATCATATTGAAATTTTCATCATTTAGTTATTATGCTTCATTAAGTACTTATACCAAATTTTATTAAAAAAAAACCATTTAAACTGGGTGTTCGGATTTATATGTCACTTAGTATATATTTCTTACTGTAGTAAACGTTAAAGGAGATCTTTTTCAGTGCGGTGACATAATATTTGATTTATTTATTACCTTCGTAATTGAAACGTTTACTACAGTAACGAAGATCTGTCAATACATGTGGTTTTAATAGCCAGACATGCATGGGGGATTATCGGCATGTAAGCTACAGGATATATTTCGGATGTTACATTAAACATATTTTTATACATTTCTCAAATTTTGGTAATGATTTGAATTGGTAATCAAAAAATTATATGTTTTGACCTTTTGTATTGATTTTTCGAATTGAGCATTTTTTGTAAAAAATTCCATTTATACAGAGTGTCCCAATATTCCATGGACATAAAAGGACCACGTATTTTTAGACTCAAAATAAGTCGATTGGGCTTGATTTACCTTTACGCAAAAGTGCTTCGCTTGTCCGTTAGAGCGCATCAAAGTTTTCTTTTTAAAACACACTTTTTCGGATATTTTTGGAACCGGTAGTCCGATTTGGATAAAATTTCTAACACATGTGTTTTGCTATACTATAACTATCTAAAACTGTAATGACTCATCGATGTTCACGTGAACATCACTTAACTACCAGTAGTCGGCTGTTCATAGGCGGGGTATGAATGTTTAACATGGGTGAACTAGATTTGTCACATGCTTAATAAAGAGTGGTTTGAAACATATTGTAAGTCAAAAATTTGGGAATTACCTTTATTCATCGTCGCTTCCACTTACATCTGACAGTAATAAACTGTCACTATCGCTTTCCTCGTTGAAATTGACTATAACTGGCTCTATGATGGTGTCAATGTGGTGGTCAAGGTGCCACATTTTTGTTTCTTCCTTCACAACATGACGGATAGCATTCTGCCAAGCTTCGGGCGTTACTAGCTATATGGAAGTCTCAAGTAAAACCTTAATGTCTGGTAATTTGAAGGTTGTGTTATGGCGCGCAATATAACCCTTCACTTGAGCCCAGATGAGCTCTATTGGGTTCAGTTCACAGTGGTAGGGCGGTAACACCGCAGCACAGTGACACCACATTGACGGGCCATCTCATCAGTCACGTAACTAATGTTCGCAGGTTTGTGCTGTTTAATTTTTTCATACAATTCCGCTTTCACACATGAATCGTCAAACGGGATTCCTTTTTCGCGCAACCATTGCTGCATGTCACTTTTTCGAGATCCCATAGTCGGTACACGTTCGGCTCGACGACTATGGTAGGAAGCATTATCCATGACGATCACAGAGTTGGGCTCAACTCGCTGAAGCACCCCTTGAAAGCAGCTCTCGAAGCAGCTGGCATTCATTTCGTCATGGTAATCACCTCCTTTCTTAGAGACGAAAATCAAGTCACACTCTTCTAAAAAGCCACTATCGCTACCAATATGAGTTACGATCAATCTTTGACCTTTCCCTGACGGTCCACGAAGACCTGTTGACAAACCTTCAATGCTTGCTTGTCGGTTACTCACTACGTTTTTGTCTATCCAGGTTTTTTTAACTGTGTGACCTGCATTTACCCATGTCTCGTCCAAATAATAGATTTTTCTGCTTTGTCGCCTATATTCAATCATTTCGCGTAGGTATTTTCGACGCCAGGCGACTATTTCAGGTCTCTCTATCAATACTGACTTCCGATTACGCGTTTCGTAACGAAAATTAATTTGGTGCAGGGATTTCCTCATTACCTCGACGCTCATTTGGGGTATAATTTCATTTTCCTTGATCGCTGCATGTACAGCCTTGAGGGTTGGTATCTCATTCCTAAAGAAGAATGAATGTACGGTTCGCCTTAACGCCATTTTGCTATCGTCATCCAATTTAACGGCCTTTCGTCCCTTCAAATTAAACTTTGGATCAGTAGTAGCTCCAGTTTTCTTCTTTTCATGCACCACCCTACGAATGGTCCACTCTGGAACGCCTGCCATACTTTCACAACGCGCGAGTGCATCTCCCTGCGACATAGTTCTGTTCAGATAATTGAACTCGTTGAGCACGATTCCTTTCGCGTCCCTCTTCAGTGCTTTACGAAGCCGTCTACTTGTTCCCTGGCTTTCAGTACTTCCACTCGTGCCATTTGTACTCTCCATGGTTAAGTATAACCAAAACGGTAACCACAGAAACCACAACAATAACAATCACACAACAATTCTTATAAAAACACACAATATGCGATCGCTCAACGAAACACGTTCCAATGCGTTGCCGACGCCTATGAGTCTGCCGGTCGAGGCGCGTCTTTGATTTCATTGGTTCTACCGGCGGAGAACAATCAGCCATTATTTCCATCTCTGTCTGTGCTTTTGACCACCGCAAAGCCACAGAAACGACATATGTCGAACGCTATACGGCTGTACTGGAAGGAAGCCGGGATCGAGCTCTGATCACGTGTTGATCCCGCGTATGAGTCATTACAGTTTTAAATAGTTGTAGTATAGACGTACTAATATTCGACTTTACAAAAGATATGAAGAGGTCCGAGAAGGATGAAAACTGCTCCCACTCTTACATAACTTATAGCTGAGTTTTTCGCCACTCTTCAAAACACTGAGATTTTTCGTTTAAATGGTCCTTTTATTCAGTTAATTTTTTTGGTTTTCGAGAGAAAAATGTTTTTGCAGCTGGTTTCTATAAATTGTTCTATCTACGGGTCCCTTCTCACTTCAGTTGGCCCACTTCAAGATTTGTATCAAAATATGCCTTTATAAACTAAACATGACGAAACTATTTACTTCTAAAACAATTTGTTTTCACAGAAACATTTTAGATACACTCTAGTCGTAAAAAATACAAATTTGAAATCACTTAGACCTATAGCTAATAGAACATCTGAACAAATAAACAATGTGCGAATAAATGCGCGAAGTTAACAAAGCAACAATAATTGAAAGATTACCATTGGGTAACATCACCTTTATCTTTTATTACGGCTGAAATTTTGTGGGGCTTCGTGTTGACCAAGTTTTGGCAAAAATTTGCTGTAAAACAATCCCATATTTCTTGAAGCTTTCGTCTCAGTTCGGTGATTGTACGAGCAGGATGTTGTCGTAGAACCTTTTTCATCTCGCGCCACAAAGTTTCAATAGGTGACAGATCTGGACCGCTAGAAACCCATTTCAAAAGTAGTACGTTATTTTCTTCCATCCATTTTATAGCCTTTTTTGAGGTATGGCACGCTGCACCATCTTGCTGAAACACAAAATCTTGGCCGGATGTCAAACATTCTTCCATCACTGGTAAAAGCGATTCTTCTAAAATTGCCAAATATTTGTTTGTATCCACATTTCCATCAATAAAATGAAGTTTTCCTACTCCTTTGGATGGCATACTGCCCAGACCATAATGGATGCTGGAAATTTCACTTTTCTCTTCAGACAGTCAACATGGAATGCTTCATTTTTTTTTCGAATAACTCTACTGCGACTGTCGCCAACACAAACTTTGAATCGGGCCTCATCACTCCATTGTATTGCACATCATTGTTGAGGTGTCCATTGTCTATGTTCTTTAGCCCATCCAAGCCGATTTTTCTTTTGCAGTGGAGTTAATACTGGCTTTTCTTTGGTCTATAAACAAGTTGTGCAACTTTATTGTTTTTACTTCACTTTTTTTATAAGAAAACTTACCTTGCAAGTGCTAAATCACAGTTTGTGGGCCTCTCTATGAGCTGCGGACCACGAAATTCTCCTTCCAACAGCGTCGCTCCACAGAGTACTTAATTGTCAATAATTGGCACGCCTGTTTTTCACGATTATTCTTCTTAATGCTCTTCGGTCGGCATTTGTGATATTACTTTTTTTCACATATCGTGGCTTAATATTAACTGAACCAGTTACGTTATATCTTCTAACAATATTTCCCACACTGTACCGCGATAAGTCTAACAAAGTTGCAATTTCTGAGTTTGATTTCCCAGAATTGAAAAATTTAATTTTCAGTAACCGAATTTTCTCACTAATAACCTTTCCTCTATCCATTTTGAAAACCTTAACTACCCAAAACTATTTTAAACGTATTCTGACAACCGTGATTAATAAAAACAATTGTCATGGCTTTTATTTTTCACAGCCACCTATGCGTTATAGACTTATTTTGCATTGAAATGAAAATAGATTGATATGCTGTAATTGCAACATGTGTTATTTTTTTGCTGCAAATTTGGTTAGGGAGTGATAAAGTTGGTGTTTCCTACTATATATTATCAAAATATTCATTGTTAATATTTTAAACCTCTAACATCCTGCTACATTTTTATTATTTGTGTTTGATAAGAACAAAAACTAAGATTTCAATAGTTGGGCCAACTGAAGTGGGAAGGGGCTCGTAGTAGGTCTCTGAATGTAAGAATAGACATGTCTTTTATGCACTATGGTGCTCCACCTCACTTTGCGCGTGCTGTGGCAAATTACTTGAACGAGAAATTTGCTGGTAGAGGTCAAGAAGCTCCTATTTAATGGCCATCGTTCGCAGGATCTTAATCCATGCGATCTTTTTATATGGAAACCATTAAAGACAAAGGTATACCAGGTCTACCAAATATTGATACACCCTGTATATTGTACTATTGTGCTACGGGCGTACTTGATTCGATATTTTTGGCTTTTGACTTTTACTCTTTTCAGGGTGGCGGTACGCCATAATGAACATGAAAACCATTTTAGTAGCAGTTTTGAGGAATGTGAAAATATTCTCAGAATATAAATCATTAGAAGAAATCGAACTCAAGACGAGCTTACTCCTAAGGATGAAGCATGGACCAAAAGTGTGGGTTGAGGCAAGATGATGGTCCTTCTAATATTTTTAAATCGAATTGATTAAATGAATTGTTGCATGATGAATATTTTATGTATAAATATACTTAATTATTGGTCTTTTTCTATTTGTCATTGCCCGTCAGAGTGGCCCGTGGACCTTTGCTCTTGGTTAAAGTATTGTAGGTCTGTCCAGATACTACACAAGCTCAGGAATTAATTATTGGTATTGCAATGAGCAATGGTAAAAAACACTGGTCAACACTGGTTTTGCCACACGAACTTTGACAGCTAATTTTGTTTTATCAGTCTACCCTCATTATTACATGACAGCTGTCATATGTCTATTCGCCTCATATTTGTTGTGATACGGTAATACTCATAACTAGTACTACGGCAGTAAATTAACAGAAACGCTTACAAGTAAATCCTTATAAAAATATTTGTTGTTGAATTTGAACACTTTTTTGTGATTTATTAACTCTGTGAATATGTCGAGGAAGTGTAATAATGATCCTAACTCTTTTTGTTATGTCTGCGGAGAACTAACATTCAAAAAACAACGACGAATCTTGTGTTGGAGTGTTATCACCAATGTTTTGATTTTTCTGTCGCCCATCAAGACAAATCACAGAAATTTGCCGTGAACGCCCGGCAACATCGCGGTACATTATTGTAATCAAAGTGTTTCCAGTTTTGTGAAATAAATAATGTAAGTTACACCTCCCAAGTATTAGAGGGTTTACCAACAACATTTACTATAATGCGGCTGTAAAACAATGGTTTTTTGTGTCTAATTTAGTTTTGATCTAAAATAACAACAACAAAATTCTTCCGGAGCCCATCAACTGTGAAGCAACGTTGCCACCTCTTGCAATATCTCCCCAAATAAAACAAATCGCAACATGAACACTCGACTGCACAGTAAGAAACAAAAGTTAATAACAGAACGAGTCAATCGGTCGCAAAATACAAGCTACATACATATACAGGTCGACGACCCAATTGACGAAAACACTAAAACCCAGGAAAGCATTGTGTTGGATATAAGGAACAGGTTGGCACAGAAGGAAACGAAAATTGAGGAGCTCAACAACACCTTAATTGAGCTGAACAAGAAAAATGATAAGCTTGCCAGAGAACTAGAAGCTAGGCAAGACACTATTGATTACCTGAAAAGCGTAATAGAAAAAGTTGTACGCAAAAGTATAGTTATGGATAATTCTACTCAGACACATCAAAAAGTCACATCAACTGTATCACAGACTGATGACACAAATTTACAATTAGACACATCGTATTCATTAAAAGGAGACATATCTAAACATGAAGGTCGAGCAATTAATACGCAAATCTCTCGTACAGTCCAACCAGAAGTAAGCAACTCATCAGGAAGTGTGGAATTGTATGTGAGGCCACAAACTGGCGCCAACACACAGAACGAAGAAAATCACAATACATCGACATCAAGCTTGTCTAAGACTCTAGATGACATCTTAACTACCGATGCTCATCCAAGCAGTGGGATTATTTCCAGTGACAGTATGACAACGAATATCAGTGAACCCATAGCTTTAGAACAACGACATGTAGGTAGTGATAAATCTAAAGTGCTGGTCTTCGGCGATGAGTTTGCAAGACATGCATCTTTTTTAGTACATTCCATTCTATCACAAAGAGATTTTATCGTAGAAGGTGTGGTCAAGCCGAGCATAAATGCTTTAGATTTAGTTTTAACTCTGTTTGAACATTCACGTCAATACGGTGAAAATGACCATGTGATTGTTATGATTAGCACAAAAAACGTTTCAAATTTCAGACAACTGAGCAAAAGCTTGAAATATCTGCTGCCAATCAGTAAAGTAACGAATCTACATATTCTCACTGAACGAAACCATATGCAGGACGAAAAGATTGATGAGTTTATTAGTAAGGCAATTGTAAATTTTACAGACAAAAACAAAAATACATCGACAAACTTTCAATGGAATGTTCAATTAAGACGAAATGCCTTAATCGGGCTGATTAATAATTACATACTCTCTAAGAGTAGCACAAATAATATTGTTTTAAAAGTAGTAAAGACAAATCAATTGGCAACTGTCAATAGCTCAGTTACTTCTCAGTTTTTTCGTACCCAATAAAGAAAGAATCTCTAAATTTAATTTCAAACTTCTTCACCTCAACATACAGTCTTTGCGTCACAAATCAGATGATTTAGCAGTGTTAGGATCTGACAATCAGTATGATGTGCTGTGCTTGAATGAACATTGGTTGTCTGAGGGTTAATTTATTGTTAATCAATTAATAGGTTATACACCAGTATCAAGCTTTTGTAGAAAAAATAAAACACATGGTGGTGTAGCAATCTTTATAAAAACCAACGTTGTTGCGGCGCCTTTGCCAGATTCAGTTTTTGTAGAAAAGGAAGAACAGACTTTTGAGATAGCAGGCTCTTATATTAACAATATTCAAATTATTTCGTTATACAGAAGCCCTAACAGCGATTTCGATACATTCCTTAATAAGTTATGTACTACACTTGATCGCTTAAATTACGAGAGGGATATAGTCATAGCAGGCGATTTTAATGTGAAATTCACCACCAATGACACTCGAGCACACCAAGTCGAAAGTCTATTTCGCTGCTATGGATTGAATAAAAAAGTCAGCACCAGTACTAGGAGGCATAACTGTCTGGACAATATATTCACAAACATAGACAGGCCCTCCGGTGTCACAGTTTTTGAGAGCTATCTGTCTGATCACCTAGCAATTGAATTTACATGTGAGCAAAGTAAGAACTTACGAACGTTCAACAGAGTTACTTTTAGGCCAATTACGGATGAGGGTCTTTTCAATCTGTACATGGAAATTGAGAAGGTTGACTGGTCATTCATCGGGGGAAATGATAACATCGAGCAAGCCTTTGAAACATTCATTCATCTAATCAGCAGTAAAGTTGAAAAATGCCTTCCATATAAATCACGTATCTTTGGTAGTGATAATAAAGGGGGAAGAAAAATAAATTGGTTTGACAGTCATTTGCGTGCTATGAGAGACCGTTTGAGGCTCCTGATGGATTGGTACAAGGTTAACCCACAAATAGTTACCAAACAAGCTGTTAACGAGTATAGATCACAATATCGACAGGCTATCACTAATAGCAAAAAACAAGCACACGACTTGTATATAAACAATTCGAGCAACAAGCAGCTAGCAATGTGGAATATTATTAGATCCAATGTTCCAGCTAATAATCAGAACAAAAGCAACATCTTGAATGCTAACGAATTCAATTCATACTTCTCAAGTATAGCCCAGACGCTCATTGACAATATTCCTCCAGCAAATCGTGATGCACTAGACTACTTGGTTCATACTGATAACATCGACCTTTTCTTGTTCAAAGAAGTATCCTACAATCAAGTCAGATCAGCGATTTCATCACTAAAAAATTCTAAGAGTACAGATGTACATAAATTGAATTCAAAAATTATAAAGACCATAATGAATCTGATTATCGTTCCACTCGCTAAACTTTTTAATATTTGTATTCGAAATAGTACTTTTCCTAAAATTCTCAAGATATCCAAAGTCATTCCAATACTTAAAAATGGATCGGGTGATGTGCTTTCCAACCATCGACCAATTTCTCTAATCTCATACTTTGCTAAGATTTTTGAAATTCTGCTAAAAGATCAACTAACCTCTCATCTAGAGTCAAGTCAATTATTTAATGACAAGCAGTTTGGATTTAGACGGAACAGATCTACTACTACAGCTATCAATTGTCTTATAGATCTTGTTAACGAAGGATTTGAGAACCATCTACATACCAAGGCGGACCTTTTCGATTTATCTAAGGCTTTTGATTGTCTGCAGCATAGTATTTTAATAAAAAAATTACCTTATTATCACATTCATCCTTCTAGCATCAAAATTTTAGACTCTTACTTATCCGACAGAAAACAACTAGTACATTTCAATGGCTGTAACTCTGATACCAGATCAGTGATCCATGGAGTTCCTCAGGGTTCCGTACTGGGACCACTGCTGTTTTTATTATACATTAATGACATCCCCAATAGCCTGTCAGATACGCACAATGCTGCTTTGTTCTTATATGCTGATGACACTACTTTGGTAAATTCTAATAAATATGTAAACACCCTTGTCGAAACTAGTTCATTGTGTAAGTCGAACCTTGAGGATTGGTTTGCTGCCAATATGCTATTGCTCAACACTGATAAAACTCAGTCTATAATACTAAGCTTACGCAGTCATGAGTTGGAATCTGCTCAAACAGTGAAATTGCTAGGCGTTCATATTGACTGTACTCTGACATGGGAGGTGCATACTCGCTGTGTGGTGGATCGTTTGTCCAGAGTTATATAGCTGATACGTAGTCTAAAGGATAGAGTATCTGATAAAGTTTTATTAACTGCTTATCATGCATATTTCCACTCTAAAATGACATATGCAATTTTGGTCTGGGGACACTCTCCACATATGCAAAAAGTGTTTGGCATGCAAAGGCGTTGTATACGATACATCTCTGGTTTGAAATATAGAGACCCCTGCAAGGCTGAATTCATTAAATTGGCCATACTAACCCTTCCATGCGCGTATATTTTGAGTTGTCTCATATATATCAAAAGTAACATTAGTACCTTGCCCACTCATAGTGATAACCACAAATATGAAACACGAAATAGGAACAACATTTGCCATAATAACTACCGTCTAGAAAAATCAAGAGTTGGAACAAACTTTTATGGCATTAAATTTTTTAATGTGCTACCCAACAATATAAAAACATTGGATATTGGTGTTTTTCATAGGAAACTAAAGTATTATTTAATAAAAAACGCATTCTTTAGCACGGACGAATATTTGGCAAATGACTTTACTGATATACCTTAAATGTTTATTTATTCATTTCTGTCTCCAACTTATGTACAGTTGTTATTGTTTTGTTTGTCTGTATGTGTATAGTTAATTGTATTATACATATATTTTTCTTAGCGATCTTCTTTTATCTCATGACATTTTTGTATTGTTTTTTTTTTCAATTTGCTTTTGGTAATTATGCGTTACGCAGCATTGCATTGTTTTTAACTTGTTTTATTCATGTTTGATGTAGATTTTTCTAAGCGTTCGATGAGTATATATTGACTTGTGTAAACACTTTCTGTGTATTAACATCAATAAATTATTATTATTATTATTATTATTATTAAATCCTGGGCCCCTCATGGCTGTTGCATAACGTGTGTGAAAAATTCAACTGACTGGAAGAAAGGTGCACTACCTATGCCGTTTGCTGTACCCATGATATGGACTGAACGGCGAGATCACGTTTCAGATTGCTATTTTTGTCTCACAGACATAAAAGGTATAAATTACAAGAAAAAAACCACAGTTATTTACCCTAACTTATCTTCGGCTATAAGACCAGTCTCTCATTGTAAAAAATTGCCAGAACTAATACCAGTTGCAACTACGTCTGTTGAGTACAATTCACAACCGTCCACTTCAGGTGAATGTGTTGACGAGGACGATGACTTTGAGTTAAAAGGAATTGTAAACGAGCCACATTTGATAACTCAAGGAGACATAAATGATTTGGTTCGGGATTTAAATTTGTCAAAAAAGCAGTCAGAACTATTAGGATCACGTCTAAAAGAATGGAATTTGCTACATCATAATACAAAAGTTAGCTATTTTCAAAACCGTGATCAACACTTCAGAACGTATTTTTCTCAGGATGGAGATTTGGTGTTTTGCAATAACATAAATGAGATTATGAAAATGTTGGACATAGATTTTGATCTCTCTCAGTGGCGTTTATTCATTGATTCTTCGAAAGCAAGTCTAAAAGCAGTGTTATTGCATAATGGAAATAAGCTTCCGTCTGTACCTCTGGCCCATGCTGCAAATATGAAGGAAACCCATGAAAATATGAAACTTTTACTTGAAAAAATAAATTACAGTACATATTCCTTCAAAATCTGCGGTGATCTTAAAGTTGTTGCACTATTACTTGGACTTCAGCTGGGTTATACAAAGTTTTGCTGCTTTTTATGTGAATGGGATAGCCGAGACAGACCTAATCACTATATAAAAAAACATGGCCTATGCGTGCATCGTTAGTTCCTGGGCAAAAAAACGTAAAGTATTTACCCCTTGTACAGCCTAATAATGTGCTTCTACCACCATTGCATATCAAATTAGGATTAATAAAAAATTTTGTGAAGGCAATGGATCGCAATGGGAGTGGATTTTTGTATCTAAAAGAAAAATTCCCTAAAATAAGTGGTACAAAGATAAAAGACGGTATTTTTGTTGGCTCTCAAATTAGGGAGTTAATAAAAGATTCAAGATTTGAAGAAAAATTAAGCGATTTAGAAACATCTGCATGGAAGGCTTTTAAAAATGTGGTTGCAAATTTTTTGGGTAACCACAAGAGTGACAGCTTCAGAGAGTCGGTTAGCGAGCTATTATTGTCATATCAAGCATTGAGTCGCAACATGTCACTTAAGATCCATTTTTTAGACTCGCACCTGGATTTTTTTCCTGACAATTTAGGGGCTGTCAGCGACGAGCACGGTGAGAGGTTCCATCAGGACATTTCTAATATGGAAAAGCGGTACCAGGGCAAATGGAGCCCAAATATGTTAGCAGATTACTGCTGGACAATTAAAAGGGACCAACCAGAAGCTAAATATTCAAGAAAATCTTAGATTATTAAGTCATTTATAAAAAAAATAACTTTTGATTTACGAGATCTGTGTTTTTTGTTAATATTTTAAATTACTCAATAGAATAAAATCCTTGTCTAGCAAATTTTTTTAACTCTTTATTTTTTCTTACAATCATCAATTAAAGTAAAAAATATCAAAAAAGTCCGTGTGGCACGACAAAGTTAAAATTTTGTTGACCAGTGAAATTAGCCGATTTTTGACAAAATTCACCTAATACTCGTAACTGCTGCCTATTCTCAATTTTGAATGCTACTCTATCGGTAATATATAAAGAAAAAGTAATATCATCCCATTGAAAATGAGTAGTGAAAAGTGATATGAAAACAAAGATTAAGGGTAGTATTTATCAGAGTCTAGCAGTACCAAGAGTAGATAGTTCAAAGGGTCTACTTCAAAGTTCCACCATGCTCAGCGTCCACGCCTTTTTAAATATGTCGGCAGAGTATCTGCAAAAAATGGAGCAAATCTAGCTTCAAACTAATCAAAAGACTTTATTGCAGTTGGTTTTTGTTAGGAACTTGCGGTAATCAAAGGGTTAGTGAATGAAATTAATGAAAAATCAAGTGACTTAGTTAGCTTTAAGAATATGCTGCACATTACCTTACAATATCTGCAAGTTATGAGCGAAGCTACAGTAAACTGAAAATAATTAAAACTTCGCTACGTCCAACAATGTGTCAGGAGCGTCGACCTGGACTCGCTATCCTAGCCGTTAAAAACAAAGCTGCCTTTGCCGTGTAATGGCACTAATCAGACAAAACAAAAACAATACACAAACTCCTGTCGAAGACAACAAAACTGCAATATTTGGCAATCTTTTTGAATACGTATTTTGAGGCAGTTGTCGTTTCGGAAGCGGTCACATCAAAAGGTTTCATCGTGTTTTGAAACTCGAGTATGTTTAGTCGTGTTGTGGTTTCTATTTTCACTTTGCTAATCTAAATACGAATTTTGTACAAAATTAGTAGATAAGTAGCGATTATTTTATAGATCAAACATTTGTTTTGGAACGCTGGACAAATTTATAAGTACTACCTATACAATTAAGCTTTCATAACTGTCCAAAGTAGCAAGAAATCGCAGTGTAACTGCTAATCGATCTTTAACAGAAATTTAATCTCTAAAGTTTGTGTTTAACTTTGCAACTTTTCTGAAAATTCTTGGTCCGGTAATAATGCACCAATGAGAAGGAGGTAATAGATATAATGAATATAGTCGATTTTTTTCTAAAATGTTTCTCAAGCTAGCGAAGAAATATACGATTTGTGTAAAAAGAGCATCTAATCCCCACATTAAATCAAGGAGTTCTTTAAAAATCGCTTGGTTTAGCTACAAAATAGTTATATTTATTATACAAGGCAAAAAAGTACTAGATACTTAAATCTAGTATTTTTCCCGTGTATATATAGAATACACATTTTTTTTTCTGTGACGGAAAAAACGACGTTTCAATATTGAAAAATTATATACTAAGTGACATATAAATCCGAACACCCAGTTTAAATGGTTTTATTTTAATAAAAGTTGGTGAATGTATTTATCTTACTGTAAATAACAAGTGAAAAAATGTTCAGCCTTACCAGTTGGACATTCCGGTTTTTATACTGCTTTTTTTTAATTCACTAACGCTCTAAAAATGAATATTTCAGCCGCAGTAAAGAATCAACGTTGGCGGATTTTGGTTCTTGACATCCTTTACGATCGGTTACGGTGCCTAGAGTACGGAGATCTGTACGATTTCGTCAACTTAGTGAGTTTGATAGGGGCCGTATAGTGGGACTTCGGGAAGCTGGACTTTCTTTTCCGGCAATTGCAGTTAGAGTGCAAAGAAGTGTAGACACTGTGGTTAGGTGTTGTCAGGCATGGCTTCGAGAAGGCCGTACGCAAAGAGCAAGGGGCACTGGACGCCGCCGTAGAACAACAGACCATGAAGATCGCCGCCTAAGATTATTGGCCTTAAGGGACCGTTTCTCCACTACCCGGTCCATTGCCAATGAATGGTTTGCAGAACACGGAAGACCTATTGGCATTCGAAGTGTTTACCGACGAATGAGAAGTTTTGGCTTGTTTTCATACCGTCCACACTGGGTCCTCCCTTTAACTCGAGAACACCGACGTAATCGCCTTGAGTGGTGCAGACAACGGTCACTCTGGGATCAGGAATGGAACTGTATTGTCTTTAGTGACGAGTCTCGATTTTGTTTAGGCATGCACGATGGTCGTGCCAGGGTTAGAAGGCGACGTGGTGAAAGGAGGAATCCACAGTTTTCTGTTGAAAGACATGTTCATCACACTGTTGGAGTTATGGTTTGGGGTGCTATAGCTTATGGTTCCAGGTCACCTTTAATCTTCATCAGAGGTAACATGAACGCGCAGCGTTATATCCACGAAGTTCTAGAACCCCATCTTTTACCCTATCTTGACACCCTGGCAGATCCAACTTTCCAACAAGATAATGCCCGACCACATGTTGCAAGAGTCACAATAGACTTCTTTCAACATAATGAAGTCACATTGTTACCATGACCACCAAGATCTCCCGACTTATCCCCAATTGAGCACGTGTGGGATATGATGGGTAGGAGATTGCTCAATTTGCAACGTCCTCCTCAGACTCTAGAAGCACTTAGAGAGGAGTTGGTGGTGACCTGGAATGAGATACCACAGGAGCACATTGACCACCTGATCAGAAGCATGCCTAGGCGCGTTGGAGAATGCGTAGCATATCAGGGTGCATCCACACATTATTAAAGGTCAAAGGGCTTTAAAGCCATGCAATCATTTTGAAATTTGTATCATTTACTTATTCTGCCTCATTAAGTACTTATACAAAATTTTATTAAAATAAAACCATTTAAACTGGGTGTTCGGATTTATATGTCACTTAGTATATTTACAACACGCAAAATATGAAATTTTTTGTAATTGAGATTGTTAGTAATGTGCGGTCACTGAGACCGCACTACGTTAATGACGTTACACTTTCTGCACTACGGTAGTTAAGGGTTAATAATTGTACTTTTGATATAAAAGAAAATGTAACTTTATTGTATAATAAAATATTCTAAAATTAAATATTAACCTTTGCTTATGTGTTTTTACACGTAATTTCATAAAAAGTGACATTTTGTTACCTGTCAACAGAGATAAAATGTCAAACTTTTTCCCGACACAGAAAAAACGTGTTTTCTGCGATTCAATCGAATGTGTTGGCAGGAACAAACAAACTATCTCTACAGGGTGTCCGCAAAGTTGGGGTTTTCCTTTACACCACGTGTAGATCTTGAAAACATAAGCAATTTTTCTTAGTACCATATACACCAATGTCTTAAGGGAACCGAGATAAACGGCTCCGCAACATCAAAAATATCTGAATACCGTCCTGTAGCCGCGAGCCGGGACATCACCGATTGGTACAAGGTCTCAACCCGACGGCAGAACTGGGTCGGGGTCAGTGTGTCAGGTCAGTATGCAACCTTCAACCGACTGTTACGGTCACGCATGTAGAGGTAATCGCGTAGACGAGAATCCCTCAACAAGCACTAGAGACGTGGCTAGAGAAGTGCAAGTATCAAAAACTAAAGGGTGGCAAACGCTGCGTGAAGAGGGGCTGTATCCGTTTCACGTCCAACGTGTACAAGCGCTTCAACCTGACGATTTTCCAGCAAGAGTGCGGTTTTGTGAGTGGTTGTTGCATCAACATGACAATAATCCGGACTTTTTGAAGTGCATATTGGTGGCAGACGAATCTACGTTCACGCGTAATGGGGTGAATAATTTTCGCAACACTCATGTTTGGTCAGTAGAAAATCCGCACGCTGTCCGTCGGGCACATTTTCAACAAACATTTTCGGTGAATGTTTGGGCTGGCATGGTGAACGGTATGCTCATTGGACCATTTATTCTCCCAAATCGATTAATACCTAGACTTTGTACGCAACATTTTGCCTTCCTTGTTAGAAGATGTGCCATTAAGTGTAAGATAATCAATGTGGTTTCTGCGTCTGCTCGGTAGCGCTTCAGCTGATTTTATTTTCTGTTGGAGCGGTATGATTTCGGGCAGAGACGTACTTAGCCCTTCTCGTCAACTGGAGAGTGAGTACTTTTTCCTTTATTTTTTTTTACTTGGTCGCCCTCGTTTCACTACACATTACCTTTGTTATTTCATGGGTAGTCGTTTCTGAAAAAGAAAACCCCAACTTTGCGGACACCCTATAAGGTTTTATGTATTCATAAGACCTACGGCCATCACTACTAGCTTATTGAGCAATATACAGAGTTCGTTAAAAGAGCATTTAATAGCAAAATACACGTGTTTACCTCGCCTATATGAATCACAAACCATTCCGAAAGATAAATGTTATTTTTATGCGAAAAACAAGGCTTACGTTTTTTTCTTCTGAACAAATTCAAAAATTTCGTATTTGTGAGTAATTGAACAAATGCGCTACGACATTCGAAAAACATACGTTACTATACACATTTTAAAACAAAGCGGATGTGTCTATCATCTTTTGTTCGAATTACTCACAAATACGAAATGTTTGAATTTGTTTAGAAGAAAAAACGTAACCCATCCTTTTTGCATAAAAATAACATTTATCTTCCGGAATGGTTGCGATTCATATTGGCAAGATAAACTAGTGTATTTTGCTATAAAATGCCCTTTGAATTAACCCTGCATATTGCTCAATAAACTAGTAGTGATGGCCGGAAAACAGGTGTTTTCCTCGGTTTTTTCGCCATAACTTTTTGCTATTAGTCGGATCTTTTTAAATCTCAAAAAACACGTCATTCTTTGTTGTTGAATAAAAAGTTTTCCCACACAGATTGGTGTACCCATTTTATGCGTCCATGTTTTAATTACCCCCTTGAACAACTTTCAGCGATAAAACCAGAGTTTACAATTATTTCGCAAACCAGGGGTATTTTATTCTAATATGATTAGACTAGAGGTGGAATAACCACAGATACAAATTTAGACAGAGATCGACATTTCTGATGAGCATGGTATTATATGTACTTACTTATTTCGCGTTCTGTTTTAGTCTCTACGATTTTGTTTTAATTAGAATTCAATACGACCCTCTCGCCCTCATGACGGAAGCAGTTACTAAGCTTCCAACCTAGTTGGTTAATTGGTTCTGAAGAATGATTGTTCCTTTACGCTTTTCTGTAGTTCGTATACGCTGTTTCATAAGCCCCATCAGGAACTTTATGTTTTGAGTGTTACGTGTATGGTGTAGCTTAGCCGCGCCTACTGTTTTGACGTAAATGTAAATTCAGGAGGCATCAAGCTTAACATCTTAAATTACAAACTTAATTTATTCCGTACAGTTCGTACCTAACAGAAAGTTTGCAAAGTTCAGCAGCACAGTATTAGGACATCGTAAAAATAAGTGTATGAGGATTCTCATGCTTTTGAATATAGGAAAGTTAATTTATGGATTCAATCAATTTTGAAGCAAACTTAATTATAATTTGGAATTCCATGCCCCGTTGGATTTGTATATTTATGATCTATATTACCTTTTGATTGTATCAAACCTCCATCTTTCAGAATTATGAGCTACAATCATTTTGATCAAAAAAATAACACACACAGTTTTTCTATACTTATAATTTGTGAAGTTGTTTTTGTACATTTATGATTTGACATCAAGATCCATGTAACCGTCTTTCTATAGCTTTGGTCGAAGAATCCTCCTGGGTAATGGCTTTCGAACATTTAAAAAACATCTTATTAGGTGTTAGATTGAAGTATATTTACAGGACTGCGATGCAGTATAATATAGTTGTTTAGTGTTTATTACGTTCTTATCACCATCCATAGAGCCCAGTTTATCAACATTTTTATTTTATCACATATACAGGGTGTTTCAGTTTATTGCTGCATAACTTTAAGATTCAATAGAACTTTTAAAATTAATGCATAAAGTCTATATAAACATGGGTCGAAAAATGCGTGGCTTGCGAAATACAGGGTGTTTAAATTTACTTTTTAAAATAGTTTTTTTTTAAATTTTTCGAACAATATTTGATGTATAATAGTGAAAATTGGTACACAAAGGTTTATTGGTACGACAAAACGAACCATGGGCACAGCTTTACTGTAGCCGCTAGAGGGCGCTCTCTACTGTACCTGTAGTGTATTAAAATGACCGAAAATTGTTTCCTAGTGCAATTTTTGTCTTTTTGAATAAAAAAACTGATTCTTCGCACTTTTCTGCATAAAAAAGTCTTCTTGTGAGTTTTCGTTATATACTAAGTAACATATAAATCCGAACACCCAGTTTAAATGGTTTTATTTTAATAAAAGTTAGTGAATGTATTTATCTTACTGTAAATAACAAGTGAAAAAATTAACAGCCTTATCAGTTGGACATTCCGGTTTTTATACTGTTTTTTTTTTTAATTCACGAACGCTCTAAAAATGAATATTTCAGCCGCAGTAAAAAATCAACGTTGGCGGATGTTGGTTCTTGACATCCTTTACGATCGGTTACGATGCCTAGAGTACGGAGACCTGTACGATTTCGTCAACTTAGTGAGTTTGATAGGGGCCGTATAGTGGGACTTCGGGAAGCTGGACTTTCTTTTCGGGCAATTGCGATTAGAGTGCAAAGAAGTGTAGACACTGTGGTTAGGTGTTGTCAGGCATGGCTTCGAGAAGGCCGTACGCAATGAGCAAGGGACACTGGACGCCGCCGTAGAACAACAGACCGTGAAGATCGCCGCCTAAGATTATTGGCCTTAAGGGACCGTTTCTGCACTACCAGGTCCATTGCAAATGAATGGTTTGCAGAACACGGAAGACCTATTGGCATGCGAAGTGTTTACCGACGAATGAGAAGTTTAGGCTTGTTTTCATACCGGCCACACTGGGTCCTCCCTTTAACTCGAGAACACCGACGTAATCGCCTTGAGTGGTGCAGACAACGGTCACTCTGGGATCAGGAATGAAACAGTATTGTCTTTAGTGACGAGTCTCGATTTTGTTTAGGCATGCACGATGGTCGTGCCAGGGTTAGAAGGCGACGTGGTGAAAGGAGGAATCCACAGTTTTTTGTTGAAAGACATGTTCATCACACTGTTGAAGTTATGGTTTGGGGTGCTATAGCTTAAGGTTCCAGGTTACCTTTAATCTTCATCAGAGGTAACATGAACGCGCAGCGTTATATCCACGAAGTTCTAGAACCCCATCTTTTACCCTATCTTGACACCCTGGCAGATCCAACTTTCCAACAAGATAATGCCCGACCACATGTTGCAAGAGTCACAATAGACTTCTTTCGACATAATGATGTCACATTGTTACCATGGCCACCAAGATCTCCCGACTTAGCCCCAATTGAGCACGTGTGGGATATGATGGGTAGGAGATTGCTCAATTTGCAACGTCCTCCTCAGACTCTAGAAGCACTTCGAGAGGAGTTGGTGGTTGCCTGGAATGAGATACCACAGGAGGACATTGTATATTATGCCGATAACGAAAAGACTGTAGGTTTCGAAAATCGATGCTGTGGTGGCGAAGCTACGGGCAAAAAAACGAAAGAATAAACTGATTTAACCTTGGTTTCATGATGTTTTAAATAATCCTGGTCTTTACAAAAATTATCTGAAAAAGTTGAAAATTGGGAGTTAGAGCTTGTAGGAGCATAGAAGGTTATAAATGCCTCATCTTGGGTTTTTATGAAGAAGCTTTGATTCCTGGTTATACTACGCATCTATTATTTAGTGTATTTCAACAACTAATAATCAAAACCCATAAGTATGTCATATGGATTGTTCTTTCAAATCTCAAATTAATCCACTTTTGCACTGATACGAGGGATGTCTCTTAAGTTTTGTATATGAAAATAAAACAACACGGCAGGTAGTTTTAAATGACTTTATTGTTTTTCGAAGTATTCTCCACGAAGATTAATATACACCTGCATGCGCTCGAACCAATTTTCGAAGCACTTATTCCACTCGTTTGCTGGCAGATCCAAAACGGCATTTTTGAATGCGTCAACTGCTTCTTCTGTGACTGGAACCTTTGACCACGCAGTCTGTTTTTAATTTTCGGGAAAGTAAAGAAATCGTTAGGACTTAGATCGGGACTATATGGAGGATGGTCCAAAATTCCACGTTTTCTTCCGTTAAATACTGCCTTGTTTTTTGGACTGTGTGCGAGCTTGCATTGTCTTGGTGGAGGATGATTCTTCTTTCGGGGTTGATTTTCCGAAGCTCGGTGATGACTTTTGGCAAACAAATGGTGGTATAGCAATCCGCAATAACAGTTCTTTGCTCATTAGGAGGAATTGTTGCAATATGACCCGCTTTTGACACAAATTTCGCTACCATCTTTTTTTCGAAACACTTCGAGAACGGATGACTTTTGTTGGCAAGGCATTCTTGTTGCGATAATTGTCTCTGAAGGTTGTAATAAATTATGGCGCGAGAATGTTCTCGGTTGAGTTCCATTTTTCTAATGACTTGGTGACACTTGAAAATTCACTGTAGTGAGAACACTGCACGTATTGTTGTGAAACTTTGAATTTAAGTTTACTAAAGAGTGAGATTAAGATTCAGTGCTGACGTTCGATCCGCGCGGCCTACTATGTTTCTATATGCAAAACTTAAAAGACATCCCTCGTACCACAATTTCAATAAAAAAAAAGCATTTAAGTTCAAAAGTAAAGTTCCATGTAGTGAGTAAACAATTGTATTAGAGCCATTAATTAACCGCAACATCCATGCAGAAAACGAAGAAGCCCACGGGTCCAATAGATCAGAAATAATCGACGGATATGGAGCGGAAATCGAGAGTTTTTTGCCGCGTTGCGATATTTCTATACACTGAGCTGTAACTTATTGGGTGCGGTCAGCTTTGTCTGGGGATATAACTTTCAAGATGCTAGACTTCCCGACTTCCTTGTTTTAAACCTCAATGATTTATTGGCCTCGATGCAGTGCCGGTAGCAGGGATGATATTAAAAAGGGTGTAAGCGTTATGATAGTCATTATTTAAATGGGTGATAGAGGGGGTTAAAAGGAGCAAAAGGTTTCATATAACAGGGGTGTCAAATCGGCATGTTTTTAGAGAAAAGCGACTTTACAGTAAAATAAAATCTGACAACGCCGCAATGCCCGACGCAAATTACGACGGAACGCAGTGTAAATAAAGATCCAGTTTGTTATTTTTGGACCTTGGGTATTATTTCATTATTTGATAATGTACTAACTGTACGTATTAAAAAAATCCACTTATAAATAGGGAACATAATTTTGATACATACATTACAATGATCAACAGCCAAAAAATATCCTAAATAAAATCAACAAAATATTACTATTTTTAATGTTTTAAAACCGGAATGAAACTTATTTTTTCAATATTAGTTCAAGTTTTAGAGATACGGTAATTATATGTGTTCCTGCTGTGACAGTGTTAATATACTGTAATTCACAAGAATGCACGTGCTACATTTTTATACTCGGCAAGGAAAGATGATGTAATCGGCATGATTGTGTTACGTTATACATACGTGTACATTATACTCGTATTGTTTTATATTAGCCATTTTTTCCTCAGTTGGCTGACAGCGTTCATGCAAGATGTCTCGAAAGTGTGTAAACAATCCAGATCAGTTTTGTTACGTGTGTGGTGATGTGACTTTTGCGTCTCAGAGACGGTCTATTACTCCACTAATAACAAAGGCATATCAGCTTTATTTCGGTTGTTAACTAGGTGATCAAACAAACAGTGGGCACCCCACATCTGCTGTAATACATGTGCTTCAAGTCTGAGTAGCTGGTTAAATGGCAAAAAACGGTCTATGCGCTTTGCTGTCCCAATGGTTTGGAGAGAGCCTACAAATCATATTAATGATTGTTACTTTTGCATGGTACCTTGTATTGGACAAGCCACAGGTATGTCCAAGAAAAAAAAATCAGTTGTTAACTACCCAAACATACCATCTGCGATGGGACCTGTGCCTCACAGTGACGAAAATCCTATTCCAAAACCCCCAGAATCCTACACTTGCGAATCAGAAAACGAATCAGATCATGGCGATCGAGTGATTCCTCAGGAAGAAGATATGCCATCAACGTCAAGAGATCCTGATTTTATACCGAGCACGTCATGCCACTAACCGCACAAAATAACACAGTCAGAATTAAATGATCTTGTAAGAGATTTAGAACTTCCAAAATGTAAGGCAGAGTTACTTGGATCAAGACTGCAGCAGTGAAACTTGTTAGAAGACGATGTTTCGGTATGTGTTTTTCGTAAACGCCACAAAGACTTAGAACCATTTTTCAATATGGAGAATAACTTGGTTTTCTGCAGTAACATTAACGGCTTACTGGCGGCTTTAAATATAAACTATAACCCAGACGAATGGAGATTGTTCATAGACAGTTCAACATTGAGTTTAAAGGCAGTGTTATTGCATATTGGAAATATTTTACCATCTCTTCCTGTAGGGTATGCAGTTCACATGAAAGAATCATATGACAATATGAAGTACCTATTGACATGCATAAAATACGATGAGCACCAATGGCATATTTGTGGCGATTTGAAAGTTGTTGCACTTTTACTTGGGCTGCAGCTAGGCTACAAAAAGTTTTGCTGTTTTTTGTGTGAATGGGACAGTTGGGCAAAGGCACTTCATTACACCAGACAAAACTGGCCTGTTCGTCAATTCCTAGAGCCAGGTCAAAAAAATGTATAGCATATGCCATTAGTAGATTCGAAAAAAACTTTATTACCACCACTGCATATCAAGTTGGGCCTAACTTTGTCAAGGCATTAGATAGAGATGGGTCAGCTTTTCAATACCTGCGTCAGAAATTTACAAGGCTAAGTGAGGCAAAGATTAAAGAAGGTATTTTTGTTGGGCCACAGATTCGAAATATTTTGAAATATACACAGTTTGAAAACACTTTAACAGGTATTGAAAAAACTGCTTGGAATGATTTCCGTCTGGTGGTCCCTAATTTCTTGGGAAATAGAAAAGCTGACAACTACAAAACCCTTGTCAAAAATATGCTGTCATCGTATCAAAAGATGGGCTGTAATATGTCTCTTAAGATACATTTCCTACACTCACACCTGGACGTTTTTCCTGACAATTGCGGAGCCGTAAGTGATGAGCACGGCGAACGTTTTCATCAGGATATTTCAACAATGGAAAAAAGGTACCAGGGAAAGTGGAATCCTTCCATGCTTGCAGACTACTGTTGGACTCTTGGTAGAGATGCTCCAGAAACGATGCATAAAAGAACAGCAAAAAGACAGCGCATATAGTGATTCTTATAAGTATATGAATCTTGTTACTTTTTTTAATATATCCTTAAAAATAAAAAGTTTTTTTTCTAAACCGTAACTAATTTTTTTATTTCATTGTCATTTTTGGATTCAGCGCCCCAAAATTAACAAAGAAGTGCACTTTTCCCACAAGATACAATTAAAAAACTAAAATTTGTTGTCCAGTGTTATTTTTCTTTTTAAAACCCACACTGCACTTTTTTTGTATTTAAAGAAGGTGTTCAAAATGTCGTCCTCCACTTTCCGCACAAGCTTCATTACGACGAACCCAGTTTCTTCTTACTCTAGGTCCTCGAAGTAGTCCATTTATTATTTCAGCCGCATTAAAAATTTTTTCTACGCCCGCGAACAAATACAAAACAACATATAAGATAGATTAGATAAGAGTGATGATGACCGACGCGCTGTTGTCATGTGTGTTTTAACCCAGATATGCCTAGCGTACAATTTATGGTACACCGTAAACAAGTCGCGACTTGCAACGACCTGTGCTTATTTTGACGCGGTAATAGTACAGATGTATTCAGTAAGCCTTAGTAAATCGTAACGTGCGGTTGGGTGTTATCGTTGTATTGAGATTTTTTTGCGATTTCGTAGAGAAGTTTTTATTTTTTGTGACATGGCTGAATATGGAATACGATTTACCAAGTAAGTAAATACAGGGTGACTTCGAAGTTGAGTCATTTATTTTAACAGTGAGTAGATCTGATCAAAAGAAATGTTTTTTTCCTTTACCATTTTTCTGGTAAAATTAAAGTAACAAAGTTATAGCCCTTTGGAAGTTTGAGTACCGCCCTGTCTCAATCATAATATTATGTGCTCGTGTTTGGTGACAACGGATATAATCCGCCTTTTCGGTTCATCGCATCGGAAACAAAAAAGCGAAAGAATTTGGAACGATGTTTTTACAATTATTTCATTCAGTTGTATGCAGTCAGTGTCAGTCGGTAGTGAATAGTGGTGTCTGTTGCGTGGCTCAAACGAAATAAAAAATGGCACATGTTTATGCGGATCGGTTTCCCAATCGAGTGCAACCAACCCCTCGTGCCTTTGTTAATGTAGTACAACGGGTTCGTGAATCATTTGACTTAGGACCTCACATATGGACGGCATGCCGGTGCTCCAAGACCTCACGCTCAAATACAGGTCCGCACTGAAATACTTGTCGGGAGGATACTTTATAAAACAAGGAAAATTTTTTTTTTAATTTTTTTTTATTTTTACACACATATTTTGGTTTATCTTCCTTCTACAATCATTATCTGAAAATTAATGACTCAACTTCATAGTATATGGTCTTTACGTAAATAAAAAAAATGTTTTGATTGCTTCTACCAATAACACACACATGCTTTTTTCCAGTTATAATGCCAAATTACTTATGTTATTATTTCGGATTTACATTTCCGTCATTATATACTAAGTGACATATAAATCCGAACACCCAGTTTAAATGGTTTTATTTTAATAAAAGTTGGTGAATGTATTTATCTTACTGTAAATAACAAGTGAAAAAATGTTCAGCCTTATCAGTTGGACATTCCGGTTTTTATACTGCTTTTTTTTAATTCACTAACGCTCTAAAAATGAATATTTCAGCCGCAGTAAAAAATCAACGTTTGCGGATTTTGGTTCTTGACATCCTTTACGATCGGTTACGATGCCTAGAGTACGGAGACCTGTACGATTTCGTCAACTTAGTGAGTTTGATAGGGGCCGTATAGTGGGACTTCGGGAAGCTGGACTTTCTTTTCGGGCAATTGCAGTTAGAGTGCAAAGAAGTGTAGACACTGTGGTTAGGTGTCGTCAGGCATGACTTCGAGAAGGCCGTACGCAAAGAGCAAGCGGCACTGGATGCCGCCGTAGAACAACAGACCGTGAAGATCGCCGCCTAAGATTATTGGCTTTAAGGGACCGTTTCTCCACTACCAGGTCCATTGCAAATGAATGGTTTGCAGAACACGGAAGACCTATTGGCATGCGAAGTGTTTACCGACGAATGAGAAGTTTTGGCTTGTTTTCATACCGGCCACACTGGGTCCTCCCTTTAACTCGAGAACACCGACGTAATCGCCTTGAGTGGTGCAGACAACGGTCACTCTGGCATCAGGAATGGAACAGTATTGTCTTTAGTGACGAGCCTCGATTTTGTTTAGACATGCACGATGGTCGTGCCAGGGTTAGAAGGCGACGTGGTGAAAGGAGGAATCCACAGTTTTTTGTTGAAAGACATGTTCATCACACTGTTAGAGTTATGGTTTGGGGTGCTATAGCTTATGGTTCCAGGTCACCTTTAATCTTCATCAGAGGTAACATGAACGCGCAGCGTTATATCCACGAAGTTCTAGAACCCCATCTTTTACCCTATCTTGACACCCTGGCAGATCCAACTTTCCAACTAGATAATGCCCGACCACATGTTGCAAGAGTCACAATAGACTTCTTTCAACATAATGATGTCACATTGTTACCATGGCCACCAAGATCTCCCGACTTATCCCCAATTGAGCACGTGTGGGATATGATGGGTAGGAGATTGCTCAATTTGCAACGTCCCACTCAGACTCTAGAAGCACTTCGAGAGGAGTTGGTGGTTACCTGGAATGAGATACCACAGGAGGACATTGACCAGCTAATCAGAAGCATGCCTAGGCGCGTTGGAGAATGCGTAGCACATCAGGGTGCATCCACACATTATTAAACGTCAAAGGGCTTTAAAGCAGTGCAATCATTTTGAAATTTTTATCATTTACTTATTATGCTTCATTAAGTACTTATACAAAATTTTATTAAAATAAAACCATTTAAACTGGGTGGGATGGTTCCAGGTCACCTTTAATCTTCATCAGAGGTAACATGAACGCGCAGCGTTATATCCACGAAGTTCTAGAACCCCATCTTTTACCCTATCTTGACACCCTGGCAGATCCAACTTTCCAACAAGATGATGCCCGACCACATGTTGCAAGAGTCACATAATGATGTCACATTGTTACCATGGCCACCAAGATCTCCCGACTTATCCCCAATTGAGCACGTGTGGGATATGATGGGCAGGAGATTGCTCAATTTCCAACGTCCTCCTCAGACTCTAGAAGCACTTCGAGAGGAATTGGTGGTTGTCTGGAATGAGATACCATAGGAGGACAATGACCACCTGATCAGAAGCATGCCTAGGCGCGTTGGAGAATGCGTAGCACATCAGGGTCAAAGGGCTTTAAAGCAGTGCAATCATTTTGAAATTTTTATCATTTACTTATTATGCTTCATTAAGTACTTATACAAAATTTTATTAAAATAAAACCATTTAAACTGGGTGTTCGGATTTATATGTCACTTAGTATAAAAATTAGTAAGATTGTGGTGATTGTGGTCGATATAAAGCACTTAAAGTTGTAAACTATAAAGCCATTTAGACAAAAATCTATTGATATATTGCTCAGGAGTAGTTAGATATAATTTCATCAAAATCCTATCAACTTTTATAATCCTCGCTTCGGTTCTGGGTACCTACAGAACGAGCAAATAACAAATAACTGACAAAAATAACACATTTCACCTGCTTCCCTTGCTGGTGGAACAAAAGATCACTCATTAAATTTGTGGCTGTCTGGAAGTTTAGTTAAACTTATAATTGAGGAAAACACCTTAATTGAATGAACGTGAAATACAAAATACAGTGCAAGGTGAAATACGTACCACAAGAAAACTTAAAGTTGCAGCATTTCAACCTAGTTGAATACTGCCCTCTTTCTTTACATTTGCAGCAAAACGAATTTTCGCGGGATGCAGAGATTCTTTGAAGAAACAAATGGCGTCAAGCAGATTGACTCTATACTTCTTACGCCTTCGTTGGGTGTTTCAAAGGAAATGAATGAGTCAAGTCGTTTTAAAAGGCGGAATCAAATCGTAACCAGGTAGGTTCACTTAGGTACAATGAATCTTCGACCCTTACATATAGAATAAAGCTAATTTCTGTTTCCATAGGCAGCACATGTGTCTAACCTTATGTATAACAGGGGCACAATATTACCGGGATCATCGCTTTTTTAAGGCGGCTCCGACGCAGTGAGTCTCAAGCCATTTACAAGGGTTCAGCTGCTTCAAAACTGACACTCCATTTTTCAATGTGTTTGAATGAAATTCATACAGTATGTTGTAATTTTTATGATGGGTTGAAGTGCACACTTTTTCTGTTCAACTTCTGTTCAACAAAAGAACCTAGTGAAAAAAATGAAAAGGTGGCTCTATAGCATCCTGTGGGGTTTTGTTTTCAGCACTCTGTGAAGATTTCATCCAATAATATCAAAAATAAAGCGTCAATTTTGAAGCGCGCAAACCTCTACAAATCGTATTTTGGACGAATTTTGTCTACTGTTTCATGCTGCCAAACCAAGCGTTGCGGCGCAATGTGCGGACTAAGAAAGGACGTATTCAGACCCTATTTCATATAATCTCGCGTAGATAAGTCGTTCTGCAAATACGTATACTTTATCTGAAGTCACTTGAAACACTGTGAAATACCGGGTGCGTTTTATATATCTATATTTAACACGCTCTGTTGCTGCAAAAATCGCCAAATTTCGCAGCAAATATCCCCCATATAAGATCAAAGGCAGTTTCACCGGTCCACGTGGAGTAAAGCACGCCTATGCGTGGACATAGCCAATGAGAAAGCGTGTATTTCAGAGCTCGAAACAAGTGCAGGTGGCTACTGAAAATTGAAACAGTATAGCCAGTGCCGTGTAGCGGTGAATAAACGTGTTTTCTTTAGTCTGTCCGTGTTTTTTCATAGATTTTATTAGTTTGTGTGTTTTTGAGTTTTGAATACTCAGTTTGTTGATATACCATGAAGTCACTTGAAATAGCATAAAAACCTTTGGTCGGCGCGTCCTTTGTAATTTCATGACGTATCATAGGCGTGCGGTGATTTATTTAGAACGATAATAATAATGTTTTTATATCACAATAAATGGATTTTACTATCTTCTTATTTTTTTGATTTGGGATAAAAAATACTTATATTGGGAGTTTAATTTATGTTGACTGAAAGTTAAGAAATGGAAAAATTACAGAATTCCAACGTTTGACATAGGCAAATATTTACATAGCAGGTAGGTATATAAAAAGGTATATAAAGACTTACATTATAGGTATTTATATATCATCCTCGCCTTCGGAGCTGTCGCTAGAGTCATCTTGTAGAGGAATTACAACGGGATTTACAGGAGGCAAAACACAATATTCATTTTCTTTTTCAATAATATGCCTAGAACACTGCTTCCATAGGTCTGTGGCAGCAATATGAGATACTGCATCTCTTATTGTGGCCAATAGCGATTCACTTAATTGAGGGGTCTGATTATGTTTTCTTACTTTTTTTTTAAAGCATCCCAGACCAACTCAATCGGGTTAAAAATGCAGTAATAGGGAGGTAGACGTAATACTTCATGGCCATTTTGCTGAAGCAGATTGTCAACAACATACTCTTTTTAAAATTTTTGTCTTTTAATAAGATCCAATAATATGGCTTTGGTTGATTTTTGTGGTATTTCCATTCCCTTATCCTTCATAAAATCAATAATGTCTTGTTTTTTTGTGCCTGTATTCGGAATTTTGTTTTTCGGTCGGGAATGGTATGGCGCATTGTCCAAAATAATCACTGAATTTGGGGAAATGTTTGGTATTAACTGCTGCTCTATCCACTTTTCAAATAAGTCGGAGGTCATGTCCTCATGATAGTCGGCACATGATTCTTTGATATTTTAAGCAGATAACAGCAAGGCATTAGGTATAAATCCATTTTCACTGCCAGCATGGAGAATAATGATTCGTTTTCCACGGTTGCATGGTGCATTTAAAATGCACTTGTTGCTGTCGTCAACCCAGCCGTACTGCACAACATTATGGGTATCATACCACGTTTCATCCAGGTAAATCAGATTCCTTTTCTGCTCTCTATAGATTTTAACTTTGTGCATAATCACCATTCTTTTATCTAATTTTTTGTATTGAAAACCACACAGTTTTACAATACAGTGCAGTGAGTCTAAGCATTTGTAATTATAAAAATCTTCAGGATGATCTTTTAATTTATCCCGTATCATTTCCAACGTGGGCACCAAATTTTCTTTATAAAATCCGTATATTATACGACGAATATCTTCCTGAAAACCCACGTCTATTCTTTTTAATTTTTGCCCTATACGCTTTCTGTGGAAGGAATGGTTGACTACATCTCCCCTTTTTATAACCCGATAAATGGTAGACCGACTGATTTTTGTCAGGATACAAATTCTGTTTAAAATTTGATTTTGCGAGGAATCTGGATTTTCGTTTTTCAAACAATCATACATATTTAGGATTACTCTTTGGGTCTGTTCCTCTAAATCTTTATGAGAGAATTCTGCCTGCACAGGTTCATCAACCATCTCCTCGTGGCTTGGAGCATTTTCCCAAGGTCTCCAAAGAGCCATATTCAGGACACACAAGAACAATCAACACAACAATTAAATCAACAAGTAAACTGAGTATTCAAAAGTCAAAAACACACAAACTAATAAAATCTATGAAAAAACACGGACAGGCTAAAGAAAACACGTTTATTCACCGCTACACGGCACTGGCTAAACTGTTTCAATTTTCAGTAGCCACCTGCACTTTTTCGGAGCTCTGAAATACACGCTTTCTCATTGGCTATGTCCACGCATAGGCGTGCTTTACTCCAAGTGAACCGGTGAAACTGCCTTTGATCTTATACGGGGGATATTTGCTGCGAAATTTGGCGATTTTTGCAGCAACAGAGCGTGTTAAATATAGATATATAAAACGCACCCGGTATTTCACAGTGTTTCAAGTGACTTATAGATAAACTATACTCATAATCGCGATCGCTGATCAGTGGCGTAGCTAGAAGTCATGGAGCCCCGGGGCAAACATTTTTGGGGGCCCTCATGAGTATGTTTAAGAATAAAAAATATCATCTCATAATAAAAAAATTGTTTATTGTCATAAAAACAAAAAGTAACACACATTAAAATAATGAAATAACAAAAGTCAAATATTAAAGAATAATAAAATTAAAAATCCCTTTTTCTTGCTTTTCTATTTGCAAATTAGTTGATAATATCATAACATTTATATCAAGGTTTTGGGCTTCTTCATTCTCTATAGAGAGCAAAGCAAGATCGCTTAATCTAATCTGGCCTGTAGTAGACCTAAGATAGTTTTTTATAAGTTTTAGCTTGTTAAATGATCTTTCAACAGTTGCAGTAGTTACAGGCAACGTAAAAAATAAAAGGAACATTAAGTAAACTTCACTTAAGTCGCTATCAAGTACTCCATACTTACTTATAATTATATTGAAATATTCCTTAATTGATAGATCATTCTTAAGGTCTGTTTTACAAACATTTAACAAATTGGTATACTGAAATATTAAATTATTTAAATCAAATATTTCGGGATATTTGTTATAAATGGCTGTACATTTATTTTTAATGGATGTTTCATCGCAACTTAATATAATTTTTGGAAGAAGTAAATCAAACAATTTATTAATTTTTTTCATGCTCCTAAATCTATTAGAAATCTGTGTCCGAACACGGTCCATAACAACATTAAAAACATTTATTTTAAATAAAATTTTAGTATTATTAAATCTGTAATCACTTAAGAGTTCGTCGTTGACGTTTTTGCCTGAATTCCGGTTGAATATTCCATTTGTTAGCCAGTTCCGTAGCTTCAATCATTAAAATTTCATAAGAAGATCTTAATTCAGTAAGGTTCTTTTCTACTTGTTCTAAAACAGTCACAGATTCACTTAAATTAGTATTTTTCTTTTGAAGGACCTTTGAGGCGAAGTTAACCTGGGTAAAGATTTTGTACAACATTGTTGAAATAAATACAAATTCAAAGCAACACATTTGTTTTTTAATGGAAGAAGCTTCTTCTGTTTCTTCTTTTTTATGAGACTGTAACTCTATTTCTGTTAAAGATTTAATAATATCAAGATTGACAGCACTAATAGACAATATCCTTCCTGACCAACGAGTTGGATTTAATGTTTTTAAAGTTGTTTTGGATTCACTGGTAAAAGAAGCTGTCTATCAATACTTAAACGAAAAAAAGAATATATATTTTTCAAAGTGGCAAAATATTGCGAGACCTCTTTACAACAATTTACTGCATCGTTTATTACTAAATTTAAGTTATGACTTGCACAATGTACATATTTGGCATTTTGTTGAACTCTTGACTATACTTTATAAATCACCTCATCAGAATTCTGTATAATTCCTTGCGGTTAAGTCTTAATCTGTCTTAAATGAAACTTAAGTCTGAAGTCTTACGTTACTGAAATTCTGCGGGCGCCTTCACTCAGCAAGGTAATGGACAAATGTACATTTACAAACAAAATTACGCACAAATCTAAATCGAGCCATTTATTCATTAAGTAATATAACTTACACTTAAATTTTTTTCTAATACGTACCTTATTATTACGAGACACAATAGTCACAATACAAATATAGTAATGTTATTTTACACCACGCCGGGCACCACGGCGCGACTACCACACATATCAATATCACATAGGGCACGCTGGATAGTTAAAATCATCAAAACAATAGATCGGGGAATCCCCAAAGACGAGACGAAATATTAGGGCGGTGGTGCCAAGCCCATCGCGGTCCGCCGGATTATAGCTACATACATATAGGAACGCAAGCGTTTTCCTCAAATATGTAGCGTTTTAAAAAATAAACATTTTTTATCATTATATTTATTATTTATTTTTCTTTTTAGTATACCTAGAGTATATTAGCACTTAATGACTTTATTGCTGATCGGCGCTTAAAAACAATTTTTTTGAGGCGCATGGCCGGGGCCCCCTATAAGCCAGGGCCCCGGGGCACTCCCCTAGGATTGCTACGCCCCTGTCGCTGATACTCCTCGATTTTAAAGCCGTGTCACTTCCCACGTTATTGGCGAGGAAGTATTGTAATCACGAAAAATTCCTAAAATGAGATGTTATGTTTTTTTAAATCATATGACATCTACATCACAAAGAACTGTATCAGTCATCATCAACTTGGAAATTACCTCTCGGATTTTTTGAAATTTCCACACGCGGTTACTAGTATGCCAAAGCTTTGTAGTTTTAGTCCAGTGGCAACGGTGCTGTAGGCAGGAAAGAAAAAGTAACAATTGCTGAAACTCCGTTTTTGACGTTTCAGGGGTTCCTACTAATCATTGACATAAAAAATTGTACTACTTAAAAGGGGTGGGGGGGTTAAAATCAGTGAAACACGTTCTATTACTAAGTAGCTTCTGATCCCATTGATTACAGGAAA
Organism: Acanthoscelides obtectus; assembly: GCA_963669975.1. Lineage (NCBI taxonomy): Eukaryota > Metazoa > Arthropoda > Insecta > Coleoptera > Chrysomelidae > Acanthoscelides > Acanthoscelides obtectus. The sequence continues at coordinate 14,481,972 of CAVLJG010000010.1, forward strand.
TTTAAGTATCGAAAATTCGACGAATAATGTGCTCACGATATCAAAAAATCGGTACCTGCACTATAGGTTTGACACCAACAGCCAACAGATCTGCAACAGTAGGGAAGAATAAATTCGGATATCACTCCAGTCAAGTATAGAGGAATTTAGCGTGGAACTTCAAAATTATCGGTATGTCAAGGAAATATGTTTTTAAGAACGATCGTTTAGTAGATTTTATACCTGCATTTTCATTTGAATTTCATAACCCGTGAAATGTACCCATTTTGCCGTTACCTTTTGTGTTCTGCAGATTGTGATGTTTTTCTGGATACAAAATCTTGTCTTTGCCCAAGAATTATGATGGTTTGAAATGCTCACTATTTGTGCTCAACTTCTTGATATTTTAAAAAGATCCTAAGTGGATAAAATCAAGAAAGTGGATCGCTGGCACCCTGTGGACTTTGTTTTTAGCATGCTGCAAGAGTTTCATTTGGAAATAATAAAAGGTAAGCTGTGAAGTGCAAATCGGTTTTTGGGCGAAATTCATCTACTGTCCAAACGATGCGACGCGACGGTGCGTCCCGACTAAGAAAAAATGTATTCAAATAATTTTATATCTTTCCTAAAATAAATTCATGAACTCAAATTCTAATTCGTTTATTCATGTCAATAAACACAATTAATTTTACAAGGGTCGTGTGGTAGATAGTAACAATTGAACGAGGGTCATAAAAATATCTTATGTCGTCAAAATAAGAGGAAACAGTTAGGTAGTTTTTGCAAAGCAATAAACAGGTAGGCTTATACCTGGATTGAGTACATTTCTTGTCTACTGTAATAGGTAGATGGAGGTGATGCTGCCAGAAATGGATGTGTGCGATCAATAAACAAACCACAAGATTGAACTGCCGTGTCCAATGATTTTTGTATTGACTTTTTTTATTGCCTTACTAGAAAACTCTGTAGGATATATGATCGAGTTTACTAGAACTTTACAGCTTGTTGTCTGCCTTCTTCTACAAACTTCACCAAATCGAGACGCTGTCAACCTTATCCTCCGATGAAGACGCCACAAAGCACAGTCCTGTGATTTGGTGACTTGTTCGATATGCAAAATCTCGTCGTCACTTTTTCTAAGTTTCCCTAAAAATTCTTGCTTAGCGACCTCCAAATCAATGTCGTCCATGTCAGGTTTTTGACAGAATTCGCCATAAAACTATTATTTATTTTCTTTGGAATTGCTATCCGAATTGTTAGTTATTTTTATATCAGCTTTTCAAGATTCTTGCGTTTGAGTCTTTGTTCCATCTTAGTGATAAGCGAGGTTGGACTAAGCTTAGAACGCAAACGTATTTGGACCACATAGACAGGCCGCTCGGTATTGTGGCTCACTGCAGCTGCAGCACATGTTCCATGGTATGACCTCTTCTTGCAATTTTTTATTCGCTTACCTCAATGTATTTTGCGATTATAGAGTTGAACTGCTCCACACTATTGTTGTCCTCACCATGAATTAAACTCACTGAATTCGTAATTAAAATTGTCGCATATGACCTTTTATTGTCCATTATCAACCTTGATAAAAAATTCACTCTAGAACAATCACAACAACAAGAGTACAACACAACAATTCAACAACACAATATCGACGAACAGTAACAAGGGTAGAACGACAACCGAAATTAAAACAAGATTCCAAAACTGCTTAGAAACTCAAATTTTGATTTCTTGGATACCAAACAAAATCCTGAAGTTCTGGATATATTCAATGAAGTATTTGAGACAAATTACTTAGCCAATTGTGACATAGAGGATAGTACTAAGACTTATATATCTGGATATGCTTCACACGCTATCTCTAAAAACCTAAACTGCGAGATATGCAAATCGCTAATAGTTAAAGAAAAAGGTTCATTAACAACAAATGTTTATTTTGATCATTTGCAAAGAGGAGGACTGTCAATTCCAACCAGTTATGTACCAATCATATTCTACCATATGTATGCCATTTTTGAATCTATTATTAATGTAGATAGATTGGAAATTTTCTTCTTGAAAAGCAATAATCAAAAATTTATTTTGTGTCAGTTAACCTTGCTCAGCATTCAGTCTGACTTTATATACAGTGAATTTTCTTTAACTAGCATCTGTGGCCGCAATTATGCAGATATTTTATCTAAGCTTTTGTCTATTTTTTCAAACATAATTTTGAATGATTATGTAAAATTGAAAAATAACAGAAAAACTGAAAGTAAATGTATTAAAAACAAACAGGTAACTCCACATTTCCAAGCTAGGCCTGTTGGAACACAGTGTGCTGACACCAGAAAACGTAAACTAAATACTTTTAATTAGGTTAACTGCATTAGCGACTCATATACATATATCACGATTATTTCGTATTTTTAAATTTTTTAGAGCTATTTCATATTCAGACGATTTGTATCGAATCGAACTGTCCTCTTTTCCAAAATTAAATTTAGTTCTTGAACGTTACACGGAGACAGAGCACACAGCCGCTGGCGGCCGACGTTCACAGGTAGCACTACCATGCCGTCCGAGCGCGGTGTTGCCTTTCTTTCATCACGGCTCGTAGTTGACGTCGGCTGTGGTAGAACAATACTAAGTGATCACTAGGTGAGTACCAAAATAGGAAACGATTTACAAGCTATACTATAACTATCTAAAACTATAATGACTCATCGATGTTCACGTGAACATCACTTAACTACTGTTGGACCAGCGAAAGATTGCAAGCCGAAAGAATGCGGACAAAAAATTGCGAAGTTGTCAGATGTTCTACATAAAATGCGGTCCATACATATTAACATATTTAAGATATAGAATTGTTCCGCTGAATTTGGCAATGTAGCTGGAAAACCCAGGCCGCAGGTAAACATCCGGTCGCTGATTGGTCCAAAACTCTTATCTTATCTGAAACTAGAATAACGTGCCGATGGCACGGTCATTTATAAACCTACTCCCATAGGCGTAGGCAGTTGGCAAATACTTTGAAAATATAATTTACTGTTTAGTGGTGATAATGGAATTCAAGCATGGGAAAGTTATTCACAGCCAGGCAAGGGAAATAATAGCAAACGTGATACGTGCTTGCGATGCAGAAGCGGCTAACAATACTTTCGTTTATCCACTGGTAGCTAGAAATGCAAGGGCGGCATATTATACGGGTGTTAGTGAACGAACTATAAGTAAAATTAGAAAAGAAGATAAAGACAGGCAAAATGCAACCTCCACACAGCCTTTAGCTTCTCCCGGAAAAAAGAGATCACGCCCTTCTGTGATCCAAAAAATTGATGGAGTCGATTTTTCCATTATTCGGAGAATGATAGAAAAATTTTACTGTGATTTTAAAGTGGTACCTACTTGTAGTAAACTTCTAATCAAACTGAAGGAAGAAATGGAATTTCCATTTGGTAAAGAATCGTTGAGGCTGCTTTTAAAAGCAAAAGGATTTTACTGGCGTAAATGCCACAACAAAAGGAAATTACTAATGGAAAGACCCAGTATTTTACATTGGCGATACAAGTATCTTAGGTCTATTAAAAAGTTCCGGGAAGAAGGAAGGCATATTATTTATTTGGACGAAACTTGGGTTGATAATGACCTCACTTTCAAGAAATGCTGGCAAAGCGAAGAAATTATGGGTGTCCTGAGCAATATAAGTTCTACAGGTAATAAAGTTTCTTTCACCTCGATTTTGCTTATTATACATTTTTCTCAATTTTGGAATATTCTTAATAAGTGCTCATTTAATTTGTCTAATTGAATACATAATCCCTTGCAAGTATTTTTTTCTCAAAAATATGTTTTTTATACATAGTGATTCAAAAAGGTGTTGGCAAACTTAAAATAACACTAAAATGAGGCTATTTATTCATTTCCAGGACGACTTATAATTGTTCATGCGGGTTCGCAAGATGGTTTTGTTCCTGGAGCCTGTCTCATTTTCAAGGCTGGCTGTGCCACTGGTGATTATCACGGTCAAATGAACCAAGAAAATTTCACGAAGTGGCTTACTGAAAAACTATTTCCTAACATTCCTCCTAATAGTATTATAATAATGGATAATGCACCTTACCATTCAGCTTTGGAAGACAAGCCTCCAACTAGATCTTCTCTAAAAAGAGACATCATCACGTGGTTGAGCAAAAAAGGTATAGAGCATGATCCTAATGCTAAAAAAATGGAGCTTTATGAAATAGCTTGTCTACATAGGCCACCATCTGATGAGAAAAATTATAAGATAGATAATTTAATAAGAAGTTTCGGACACACCCCACTTCGAACGCCACCCTATATGTGTCAGTTTAATCCCATAGAGATGATTTGGGCACAAGTAAAATTTTTCATTAGAAGCCATAATACAAGCGGCGAATTTACTATAAAAAAACTAGATGAAATTTCTAATAAGGCCATCGCTTCAGTAAGTGCCAGTGACTGGCAAAAGGTTATTGGACATGTTATAAAAATTGAAGATGAATATTGGGAAAAAGACAGTCTCATTCAAGAAATACAGGAAGAAATAATAATCAACATAGGAGGTGAAAGTGATAGCAATGACAGTTCCTCAGACAGTGATCATGACTCTAATCAGGATTGAAACTATACTAGATTGGCTACCTTTTAGAATTTTTAGATATTCATTTATTATACTATTGGTTTGTGGCTTTTAGTATCTCAGTAGAAAGTCTAATTCTATGTGTTGTTTATGGGTTATTTCATCAAGAAATTACTTTTTGTTTTCCTATATTTTTCTATTCAGTCAGATATTTTTGACTTGTTGTATTCTATTTTAGAAGAATGCATAATTTGTTTTGCTGTTCAATCATAATGCGTACATAGGAATATTACTTGTTGCCTAAAAAATATATTTATTTTGTTCTCAATATTCAGTGTTTGTGTATATTTATTTCTTATAATGTATGTTTGGTATCACGTCATTATGAATCGCAAAAAAATATTAATACTACCAGTTGTAATAAAATATAAATTCAATTAATAATTCAAGTCTCTCCGATCTCCGCCTATGACTCCATATAAAATCGTCTAATGGTAAGGTTTTTTCATCGCATTTCCCCCTTTCGTCCCTAGCAATCTTTGGCTGGTCGATCTTTACCAGTAGTCGGCTGTTCATAGGCGGGGTATGAATGTTTAACATGGGTGAACTAGATTTGTCACATGCTTAATAAAGAGTGGTTTGAAACATATTGTAAGTCAAAAATTTGGTAATTACCTTTATTCATCGTCGCTTCCACTTACATCTGACAGTAATAAATTGTCGCTATCGCTTTCCTCGTTGAAATTGACTATAACTGGCTCTATGATGATGGTCCAGCTGCCACATTTTTGTTTCTTCCTTCACAACATGACGGATAGCATTCTGCCAAGCTTCGGGCGTTACTAGCTGTATGGAAGTCTCAAGTAAAACCTTAACGTCTGGTAATTTGAAGGTTGTGTTATGGCGCGCAATATAACCCTTCACTTGAGCCCAGATGAGCTCTATTGGGTTCAGTTCACAGTGGTAGGGCGGTAACCGCAGCACAGTGACACCACATTGACGGGCCATCTCATCAGTCACGTAACTAATGTTCGCAGGTTTGTGCTGTTTAATTTTTTCATACAATTCCGCTTTCACACATGAATCGTCAAACGGGATTCCTTTTTCGCGCAACAATTGCTGCATGTCACTTTTTCGAGATCCCATAGTCGGTACACGTTCGGCTCGATGACTATGGTAGGAAGCATTATCCATGACGATCACAGAGTTGGGCTCAACTCGCTGAAGCACCCCTTGAAACCAGCTCTCGAAGCAGCTGGCATTTATTTCGTCATGGTAATCACCTCCTTTCTTAGAGACGAAAATCAAGTCACACTCTTCTAAAAAGCCACTATCGCTACCAATATGAGGTACGATCAATCTTTGACCTTTCCCTGACAGTCCACGAAGACCTGTTGACAAACCTTCAATGCTTGCTTGTCGGTTACTCACTACGTTTTTGTCTATCCAGGTTTTTTAACCGTGTGACCTGCATTTACCCATGTCTCGTCCAAATAATAGATTTTTCTGCTTTGTCGCCTATATTCAATCATTTCGCGTAGGTATTTTTGACGCCAGGCGACTATTTCAGGTCTCTCTATCAATACTGACTTCCGATTACGCGTTTCGTAACGAAAATTAATTTCGTGCAGGGATTTCCTCATTACCTCAACGCTCATTTGGGGTATAATTTCATTTTCCTTGATCGCTGCATGTACAGCCTTGAGGGTTGGTATCTCATTCCTAAAGAAGAATGAATGTACGGTTCGCCTTAACGCTATTTTGCTATCGTCATCCAATTTAACGACCTTTCGTCCCTTCAAATTAAACTTTGGATCAGTAGTAGCTCCAGTTTTCTTCTTTTCATGCACCACCCTGAGAATGGTCCACTCTGGAACGCCTATCATACTTTCACAACGCGCGAGTGCATCTCCCTGCGACATAGTTCTGTTCAGATAATTGAACACGTTGAGCACGATTTCTTTCGCGTCCCTCTTCAGTGCTTTACGAAGCCGTCTACTTGTTCCCTGGCTTTCAGTACTTCCACTCGTGCCATTTGTACTCTCCATGGTTAAGTATAACCAAAACAGTAACCACAGAAACCACAACAATAACAATCACACAACAATTCTTATAAAAACACACAATATGCGATCGCTCAACGAAACACGTTCCAATGCGTTGCCGACGCCTATGAGTCTGCCGGTCGAGGCGCGTTTTTGATTTCATTGGTTCTACCGGCGGAGAACAATCAGCCATTATTTCCATCTCTGTCTGTGCTGTTGACCACCGCAAAGCCACAGAAACGACATATGTCGTACGCTATACGGATGTACTGGAAGGAAGCCGGGATCGAGCTCTGATCACGTGTTGATCACGCGTATGAGTCATTACAGTTTTAAATAGTTGTAGTATAGATCGCTAATCGAAATCCGACTCTGTTATTATAAAAATTTACCTGGGTAGGCACCCGCAGTCATCCTTTCCTCTTTTAAAGTAGCGCCGGCCACCGTCTAAGACCAGCCCACAATCGTTTCCTTTTCACCCCCCCCGTTACCTCAGCAGATGATGCTCGTGATTGTAGGAGGTTTGATTAATTTGAAACTTCGCACACGTATCAAGGACCGATGAGAATGCAATAATCTGATAACAGTTTTCCTTATCCTTATAAGTAAAATTCTGTGAAAAGTAGATATGTTACTGATAAGCTAGGGACTTCAAATGCCGCTTTACGAATTCTGAAACTACAAGCCTCTGTAGCTCAATGGCAGAGCACTGGTCTTGTAAGCCAGGGGTCGTAAGTTCAACCATCACAGGAGGCAGACTGTGGTATACCTTTTTTTATTTCTTGCTTTTATCAGCCTGGCCTGTATGTATGTAATGGAATCTTTGAACATATTTTTCACTAATTTGCAGGGCAACTGTTTAATTAACCACGCTTTCTCAGTATCTCAGCCTACAAAATATCGACTTCCTTTTGGAACACCCTGTATAACAGACCCGATACATCAGCCAGCCCTTTTATTTTACGGAAGCTACAAAGCGAGAACGTGCTGTCACTGGTCAATCATCTCATACTTCTCACTCTGTGAACAACCAACTAATCAAAAATAAATCAAACCCATTTCATCTGTCATTATCGTTGTGTCAAAAATGTCGATCACTTCCAAAATTCTAGTAAAATGACCAGGAGGAAGAAAAAGAGATGTCCTCTCCTGTCGCCAGTGTCCATCAACCTTCTGCGCCTGTCCAAGCTGCTTCGACCGCCACAGATAAGCAAGAAAAGAAACTCAGCGTCTTAGAATCGCATGGATACTATCTGGGTATATACATATTTTTTTTCTACCAGCAGTACTCATTTTCAACTTTTCCGCATAAGCGCTACTTTCTGCTCGCAGATGCGTATTGAAATTGTATTTTCCGCACTTGTTGGGTAAATATTTATTAGTAACTAATATACTACGTGACAAAAAAAGATCAACTCCTACGTATGTTTATCCGATTTTAATAATTTTTGGCATATCGTCGTCATAAAGTCGAAACCTCGTAACTCAATCCTTAGCGCTTTTGAGGTACGAGCTCATTATTTTTTCGAATATTTTAGTAATGTATAATGGTAAACGTTATGGTAGTCATTATTGAAATGGGTAATAGGGGGAGTCGAAACAAGTCAAAAAATTCTTATGACCCATAGTTCAAAAGTCAATAGATCAATCACCACAATCTTACTAATTTTTATAATCTAATCTAAAACGTTTTTAAATTAGGTAATTAACAAATAGATAGATAGATAGATAGATAGATAGTTTATTGTCCTATTAGATCATGTTACATGATATAAGACTTGTCAATATCAATTTGAGGGTCATATATGCGTTTGAGCAAATATGCCAGAAAAACACTTATAATTATAAAATAAATAAGGACATTACAATTACAAAACATTTTAAAAGGTTAAATCACATTATAGGTATAGGTACAGTGCAAGAATCATAATGTGTAAAAGTATATACATATACAGCGACTTTTTTTATCACAAAAAATGTTCGTCTAGCCGGTAAAAATCATTGAAGCTGATACAAAGAAAAGAAAAGCGATAGGAGAATCTGTTAGAAATAAATAATATAAATGGCATTAAGTTTTTCTAAGTTAAACCAAAATTTTTATATATATATATATAATAAATAGTTTTACTGTAGCCGCTAGAGGGCGCTTAAAATGACCGAAAAATTTTTCTTAGTGCAATTTTTTGCTTTTTGAACAAAAAACTGATTCTTCGCACTTTTCAACATAAAAAAGCTCTCTCGTGAATATTCGTTATAGTTAGCCGTTTTTGAGATATTTCGATTTTTAAGGTTCGATGCATTTTTAATTATTTATGATAAAATAACGCTAAAAAGTCAGTATCTCCATAATTTTTAGAAGTAGGCTGTGCCTGCAAATATTTTTGAAATTGAAAGCAGAATAAGGTTAAACGTCAATTAGTTGACAGTTAGTTTTGTTGTCTGTTGAAACCTGAAACGTTTTTTGCAATTGTGAATGCACGAAATTTAGTTTCTTTTACCTGTTTTTTTTGTAAGTTTTATAAAAATGCCATTTTTATTCTCCAATCAAGAGTTAGCGGATATTCATTTTGTGTATGGCTTTGTAAATGGAAACGCAGCAGAAGCAGCCAGAGAATACGCACAAAGATTTCCAAACAGACGACATCCAACTCGCTCAGTATTTGTAAGAGTGCATCGCCAAATAATTGAAAATGGTTTTGGAAATCTCCAAAGGGATCAAAACATAAATGTTCGTCAGCGCAGATTGACCCGTATGATTCTGCGTGAGTTTGATAGAGATCCGACCACAAGTGTTAGGAGAGTTTCTGGTGCCTTGGGAATTTCAGCAAGCCATGTTCACCGTGTTCTTAGAAATGACCATAGACGTCCTCACCATTCGCAACCTGTGCAAGGACTACAGCCAGGGGACGGAGAACAAAGAATCACATTTTGTCAGTGGATTCTTGATAGAACTGACAATAATAGGGAGTTTTTAAGTAACGTTTTATGGACCGATGAGTCATGCTTCACTAGACGTGGAGTGGTAAATTTTCATAATCAACATATTTGGTCGCATGAAAATCCGCATGCAGTTCGGGAAAGAAATTTTCAGCACGAATTTAGTGTGGACATGTGGATTGGTATCTACCGTAATCGACTATTTGGACCCTACCTTTTGCCTGCAAGATTAAATGCTGCGACCTTCTTGGAATTTTTAAACGCTGAACATGCAAATATGTGGGATGATGTTATGTTAGATTTAAGAAGATTGGCCTGGTTCCAGCTTGATGGTTGTCCAGCTCATTATTCGAGCATAGTTAGAAACTGGCTGGACGAAAATTATCCAGAAAGATGGATCGGCCGTGGAGGACCAGTCGCCTGCCTCCACGATCCCCTGACCTAAATCCATTAGATTTCTTTGTGTGGAGATTTCTAAAAGAAAAAGTTTACCAGACTCCCGTAACCACAAGAGATATGCTAATAGACAGAATCAGGAATCCATGTGACGAAATAAGGCTTTATTTGAATAATGCTAATGCTATATACGTTCAATCATTCGTAGATGTGAATTGTGTATTGAACAATTGGGTTTACATTTCGAGCAACTACTTTAGATTTTGTATGTTTGTCCTAACTATCCAATAGCATTTTAGTTGTAAATAATTAATTTAATTTGTTAAAAATAATATTGGAAAATTAAACAAATTAATATTCTGTTTTTTGTGTTTATTTGGAGTTAGGAATTATTGCTGTGTTTAAAAACACAATCTAAACGTACATCTTAATTACTTGTAATGTCCAAATCGAAAATGTAAAAAAAAATATTATTTTTCCATAAATAATTAAAATTGCATCGAACCTTAAAAATCGAAATATCTCAAAAACGGTTAACTATAACGAAAACTCACAGGAGAGCTTTTTTATGTTGAAAAGTGCGAAGAATCAGCTTTTTTATTCAAAAAGCAAAAAATTGCACTAAGAAAAATTTTTCGGTCATTTTAATACACTACAGGTACAGTAGAGAGCGCCCTCTAGCGGCTACAGTAAAACTATGGTTCGTTTTGTCGTACCAAAAAACCCTCGTATACCAATTTTCACTATTATACATCAAATATTGTTCGAAATATTTAAAAAAAAAACTATTTTAAAAAGTACATTTAAATACCCTGTATTTCGGAAGCCACGCATTTTTCGACCCATGTTTATATAGACCTTATGCATTAATTTTAAAAGTTATACAACAATAAACTGGAACACCCTGTATATTATTAAACAAGTGCAGATTATTTTCTCATCCATGGGAAAAGTAGTGACACATTCTGTAGACTAGAAGTGTATACTTTGGAACGGCAAAATATTGATATTCCGCGAAATGAGATTTTTGGAAAGTACCCCATTGAACAGTATTCGACAATCCATGTGAATGTATAGATAATTTTATTTTGATTACAGGTAAATCGATAGGAACGGGTTCATACGCCACTGTGCGCATGGCGCATTCAGATCGGCATGACGGGAATGTAGCTATAAAGATTGTTAGCAAATTCTCGGCACCAGCAGACTATCTCAAGAAATTCTTACCACGGGAAATTGAAGTGGTCAAAGGATTGAGACATCCAAACTTAATCAGGTCAGAAAACGTCTAATAACACTGGCAAAATAAAAAAGTGGTCAGGAGAAGAAGTATACGAGTAGATGAGAAACAATATTTTTAGACTTCAAAAGGGCTTTTGAGACTATAGATAGGGAAAAATTGTTAATTAAATTGCGTCACTATGGCTTTAAAAGATCGGTATTACACATTTTACAAAATTATTTAGTAAAAAATAGAAGTAAAATACTAAAGTTGGAAATATTATGTCACGTGTTCAAAATATATCAGTAGGGGTGCCACAGGGGAGTAAATTAGGGCCGTTACTATTTATTACTTATATAAATGATATCTCTGACATTTTAGAACACTGCAAAATTCAAATATTTGTGGACAATACACTTATATATATATATATTCAATAAAAGTACCTTTTTATGTAGAAAGCCCTAAATTTTCAAATTCTAAAATTGAATTTCAAAAATAGAATCACACAAAAATTTTGGGGCTAAAATAACCTGAGTCCGTCCCTGTTACATACGCTTCCAAACAAAACTGTCTAAAATTGTTAATATTTTTAAATCCAGCATAAAAAACTAGGCTATAATACCAAATTTCATGTCTTTGTCTCAACACGTTTCGAAAATATTAAGGAAAACCCATCTTCAGGGGAGCCCTTTAAAAGACCGTAGCGCCCTTTGGGGACATTTGTCGACCTATGTTTATATGAGCTTTTCTTCCTATTTTAAGCTCTAGAAACCGCTGGTAGAATATTGCACACTTTTTTGGGACACCCTGTATATACTTTGAAAGGGGAACGTATCATCGATTGTTAAAATTTGATCTTACTTCACGCATTTCCTTTTTTTTAAGAAAAGATTCATTTGAAGGTTTCTACAAGCCATCGAAACTACACATAGGGTCTACATTATAATGGAGTACGCAGAAAACGGAAGTTTGTTGGATATAATCAGGCAAGACCAATACATCGATGAAACAAGAGCTAGAAAATGGTTTCGCCAGCTGGTGGATGCCGTTGAATATTGCCATGATAGAGGAGTCGTTCACAGGTATCTTGATAATACACGTAAAATTTCAAATGTACCTGTGTCATGTGAAATAATGTTATTTTAACTCCTTTTAGTTCTTATTTCGCAACATACTGAATACAAAGTTGAGCCGTGTGCTCTTGACAACATTATTGAATAGTTAGTTCAAGAATTTTAAATTTAAGAATCGAAATGGCGAGTGTTACCTTAAGGTATTTTTCAACTCAGTCATGAAATAAAATTGCAAACATGAATAAAAATAGAGTTGTAGAGTAATGAAGAAATAATAATATTCAAGTATATAAAACTATACAAGTTATTTAATATAAAATCATAATGCCCATATGATATACCTCGAAAAAGCATACAGTCAGTCTTATTCTAGCTGAATTTTTTAAAATTGATCTTTATTGTTATCAGATATAAGCACATGAACATCGAACACTTGTTGTTGAAAGCCCTATCGTGGAAAAGGTGTGCAAAGAAGCATCAAAAGATCCCCAGAAAGCTATTTTTCCCCTAACCGCTAAAATAATAATATAAATACACTAAGTGACATATAAATCCGAACACCCAGTTCAAATGGTTTTATTTTAATAAAAGTTGGTGAATGTATTTATCTTACTGTAAATAACAAGTGAACAAATTTTCAGCCTTATCAGTTGGACATTCCGGTTTTTATACTGCTTTTTTTTAATTCACTAACGCTCTAAAAATGAATATTTCAACCGCAGTAAAGAATCAACGTTGGCGGATTTTGGTTCTTGACATCCTTTACGATCGGTTACGATGCCTAGAGTACGGAGACCTGTACGATTTCGTCAACTTAGAGAGTTTGATAGGGGCCGTATAGTGGGACCTCGGGAAGCTGGACTTTCTTTTCGGGCAATTGCAGTTAGACTACAAAGAAGTGTAGACACTGTGGTTAGGTGTTGTCAGGCATGGCTTCGAGAAGGCCGTACGCAAAGAGCAAGGGGCACTGGACGCCGCCGTAGAACAACAAACCGTGAAGATCGCCGCCTGAGATTATTGGCCTTAAGGGACCTTTTCTCCACTACCAGGTCCATTGCAAATGAATGGTTTGCAGAACACGGAAGACCTATTGGCATGCGAAGTGTTTACCGACGAATGAGAAGTTTTGGCTTGTTTTCATACCGGCCACACTGGGTCCTCCCTTTAACTCGAGAACTCCGACGTAATCGCCTTGAGTGGTGCAGACAACGGTCACTCTGGGATCAGGAATGGAAGGTCTTTAGTGACGAGTCTCGATTTTGTTTAGGCATGCACGATGGTCGTGCCAGGGTTAGAAGGCGACGTGGTGAAAGGAGGAATCCACAGTTTTTTGTTGAAAGACATGTTCAGCACACTGTTGGAGTTATGGTTTGGGGTGCTATAGCTTATGGTTCCAGGTCACCTTTAATCTTCATCAGAGGTAACATGAACGCGCAGCGTTATATCCACGAAGTTCTAGAACCCCATCTTTTACCCTATCTTGACACCCTGGCAGATCCAACTTTCCAACAAGATAATTCCCGACCACATGTTGCAAGAGTCACAATAGACTTCTTTCAACATAATGATGTCACATTGTTACCATGGCCACCAAGATCTCCCGACTTATCCCCAATTGAGCACGGGTGGGATATGATGGGTAGGAGATTGCTCAATTTGCAACATCCTCCTCAGACTCTAGAAGCACTTCGAGAGCAGCTGGTGGTTGCCTGGAATGAGATACCACAGGAGGGCATTGACCACCTGATCAGAAGCATGCCTAGGCGCGTTGGAGAATGCGTAGCACATCAGGGTGCATCCACACATTATTAAAGGTCAAAGGGCTTTAAAGCAGTGGAATCATTTTGAAATTTTTATCATTTACTTATTATGCTTCATCAAGTACTTATACAAAATTTTATTAAAATAAAACCATTTAAACTGGGTGTTCGGATTTATATGTCACTTAGTATAATAATAATAAACGCATATGTAGACTAAACACTATACGACTACGAGGCTTATTGTTCAATAAGTATCGGTGTTTGACGACAGTGGGCGTTCCTGAGGGAAGTTGGTGTTATTATCGTGTGCTGCCATCTATCAAATGACGGAACAACAAATTTCAGACTGATAGGTTAGTTTGGTTTGACAGCTATTTGAGTAACAGTGTTTCGTGATTTTCGCTATGATGGAAAAGGAGCAGTATCGTTTGTTTTTTGATGGAAAAAATGCAAGGAGATAGAAGGAGGAGAAGAAGTTGGATGCTATTTATGGGAACACTTCGTCATCTGTGACCGCAATTAGATATTGGTTCAACGAATTTGAACGTGGGCGAACATCCCTTTTTGATGAGGAGCGACCAGGACGCTCGGCACACGTGGTTACCGAGCAATTGATTCAAAAAATCCACACGATTCTCGCTGATCAACGAACGAAAGTGCGCGAAATATCAGAAGCCGTAGATGTGTCGACCGGAACGGCAATGAAAATTATGCAAGATAAGTTGTAGATGAAAAAATTGTCGGCCCTGTGGGTGCCGCGATTGCCCACGGTGAGGCTGTTAACTTCGAAGCAGTGTTTGGAGCAATTTGAGCGAAATCCGAATGAGTTTTTACGTCGAACTGTCACCGTTGATGAACCTGGACTCATCATTACACGCCAGAAACTAAGCAACAATTAAAACGATGGACTTCTCCCGGTGAATCTGCACCAAAGAAGGTCATGGCGATGATTTTTTGGGATGCGAACGGCGTCATCCTCATGGATTTTTTAGAGAAAGTGAGTTATGGGACCGCTTCGACAAAAAATCAGACACGGCCTCATTTGGCAAAAAATATAGTGCTGTTTCATCGCGATAACGCATCAGCACATTCATCCGGAGTTGACGCCGCCAAACTACATGGTTGTATGTTATGAAGTGCTGCCGCACCCTCGGTATTCAAAAAATAGCTCAAACGAGGAAGTCATCGCCGAGACAAAGGCGTATTTTGGAGAGTTCGCAAATCCTGTTCTTTGGAGGGGTTAAAAATGGCAGGAACGTTGGGAAAAGCGTACCTTTCTGAAAGCGGACTATGTTTTAGAAAAAAGTTTGGAAAAAATGGTCTCTTCATTTCTACCACGGGCACTTATTGAACCGCCCCCGTATACATTTCTTGCCATTATGTCATATCGGCTGACGGAGCTATAAGCGACATATCCTTAATGCTGAAACAGTGAACCTACAAACCTACCATCTAGTACGAAAATTCGTAGGTGTCTAAGATCAGTTGGTTGAAGTTAAGTCTTCCTAGGCGAATACATATCCCAGCATTTTAGCTGTCTCGAATTTATAGAAATACCCGGAATAATAATAGTAATAATAATTCTGGCTTTATTAGAAAAATTTAGGCAATGGCTACTCTTACATTTAAACCTGTTAAAAGAAAGTTATACAGGAATTTAGAGAATACTCGTACAAAATCAAAACGTGAAACCAGCTATATCACTCTGCTAGTAGCATGTACCTGATATTCTTTTAATACTGCGTATTTTTTTACCTCATTATTCACTGATCATAGAATATCACAGCGTCATTAGTCTGATCATATTAGACGAAAATACCCCTGGTTTGCTAAATAATTGTAAAGGCTGGTTTTATTGTTGCAAGTTGTTCAAGGGGGTAATCAAAACATGGAAGCATAAAATGGGTTCAGCAATGTTTGTGGGAAAACTTTTTATTCGACAACAAAGAATGAGTAAACGTGTTTTTTGAGATTCAATCGAAAGTGTCGGCAGGAACGAAAAAACTCTTCATATAAGACTTTTAGGTATTTATGAGACCCACAAAATAAGACTACACGTAAAACACACACACGACTAATAGCAAAAATGTTATGGCCGAAAAACGAGGCACTTGTTGGTAATGCGACGATAATTTCACGCAACTACTTGAAATTCTTCAAATCCGTAGGATTTACAATTATAAACAACAACAAAACTGGAGCATAACGCCTACAGGCGAAGAGATCGATGAATCCGATTATTACTTCATATCAATATCTAGCTCGATAAAAACATATACAGGGTGGCGCACCGAAAACGAAACAGACGCATTTACTGGCAGCTCAGTTTTTTTTCGTTAACACGTGCAGCCCCCTGGGCGGGGGAGACACCAACCCTAAAATCTTAAACGGAAAGGGGGGTCGAGTGATACCTTATTTTAAAGGTCTTTCAATTCCCTTTATAATGATGTAAAATACATGAGCTTCAGTTCAGTAGTTTTGAAGATTTACTGATTTAAAGCTTAAAGTAGACTTTAATGTACATCAGATTAGTTTGTACTACTTACAGAAGAAATTTGACTAAAAGAATTTACTTAATAAGTAAATGCTTTCCTTCACTACGTCCATGGTTGTTTATAATTTTGTTGTTGAAAATAGCTATTGGAGCGTTATTTCTTGAAGAAAGATAAGGAAATATCTCGTACTCATTTTAAATAGGAATTAAATACATAGTTTGCGTTGCTAAAATAACTTGTAACGCTTTATTAAATAAATTAACCATGGTATATTCCACAGCAGAAAGAGTTGAAATTATCGAAATATTTTTCGGAAATAATCAGTGCGCTAATAGAACAGCAGAAATATTTAATGAGCAACATGAGAACAGTAACGTGCATCGAAAATATGTTCTAGAACAAGTAGCTAAACTTAGGGAAACTGGGTCAGTCGCCAATAAAAAACGCAACATTGAAAATCCCATAAGGAACGAAGCAATGGAAGTGGGGGTTTTAGGGCAAGTTTATGTAGATCCTACGTTAAGTACCCGCAAATTGGAGACTGTGTGTGGTGTTAGTCGACATACTGTCCAACGGATTCTAAAGGCCCAAAGTTTTCATCCGTATAAAATTCACCTGGTACAAGAACTTATGAAGACGATTTTGATCGGCGATTACAATTTTGTGAAGATATGAGTGAACGAATTATAAACGATGAACATTTTCTATTCAACACTTGCTTTTCCGACGAATGTTCCTTTTTCTTAAATGGCGTAGTAAATCGTCATCACTGCCGATATTGGCAGATTCTAATCCCAGAATTTATGATGAGTTTCATACACAGCAGCCACAAAAATTAAATGTTTGGGCTGGTATTTTTGGCGATCATTTAGTTGGTCCTTTTTTCTTACCTGGAAATTTGACCGGTGAAATGTATTTGGAATTACTGGAAGACGCCATAGATCCTGCATTAACAGCTATAATTGAAAATCAGAATGATTGGCGGTACATTGCGGATAGGTTGATGTTCCAACAGGATGGTGCCCCACTACATTACGCATTACGTGCTCGACAATATTTAGATCAGACGTTTCCAGATCGATGGATTGGTAGACGAGGTGCCATTGAATGGCCCCCAAGATCGCCAGATTTATCACCTTTGGATTTCTTTATGTAGGGTCATTTAAAAAGCAAAATCTATGCTAAGAATTGTGAATGAGTGCCTTCAAATTACTCCTCATATATTGCAAAATGTGCAACGTTTTGAGCAAAATCTTTATTATTGCATGGAGAGTCATAGTGGCCATTTTCAACATTTACTTGAATAACGGGTCAGTTCATTCTTCATTTTTAAATTACTTTACTGCCAAATGTATTGATCTCCACTAATGATGATGTGTTAGTTTTATTTAAGGGAATTGAAAGACCTTTAATAAAGGTATCACTCGACCCCCCTTTCCATTTAAGATTTTGGGGGTGGAGTCACCACCGCCCAGGGGTCTGCACGTGTTAACGTGACTTTTTGCCAAACTTGTGTCCCCCTCGAAAACAAAATCGACGGGTCTGAGCGTTTTTAAAAAAAAACTGAGCTGCCAGTAAATGCGTCTGTTCCGTTTTCGATGCGCCACCCTGTATACGTATATACACTGAAGAAGGTTTAGTCACGTACTGTGGAAGGGACAATGTTTAATGTCATTTTAAAGTCCCACGATAAATAGAGCCGGGAAAAAGTTAAAACGAGCTGAGAAAATTCTGTTTTTGTCGTCTCTGGAAGTGTTTTTCTAAACATTCTAAGCAGTATTTCGTTAGACAAATTGGTTAACGCTTTCGCGGCCAGTTGATAAACTGCTTTTTTTTATACTCCAACTACCTCGAAGGCCTAAGGCCTAAACACCCATTTTGTACCGTGGTGCTATAGGGGGATACAGGGAAAAGGGGGAACGCCACTAGGGAACACGTGTGCATGCAACATACACACATTCTGGCTCAGCCTACGAGATCCGCCGGGTGGTACCTCCGCGTTCGACAGTCAGAGACCGTCTACCACCTACGGACAATCACAACATCCATAGCAAGAGAAAAATTTCTCCTGGAACGGGATTCGAACCCGCACAGCGCACGGCGACTGATCAGGAGACCGAAGAGTCTACTACTGCGGCCACCGCTGCTGCCTGTCTCAAAGTGTTCCATAAAAAGGTTGGCTATGACTGGGCTAAGTGGACTTCCCATTGCCACTCCGTCTGTCTGCTCATAAAACCCCGCGTCCTATACGAACCCTGACAGAACGCGCTCGAAGGATTTGCGAACCGGAGAACCTCCAGACAGAACTTGAAAACTGCGTTCGAAGCAAAGGGCTACAGCAAGAGCAACATCGAAAGATCGATGGGCTCGAGATCAGCCAGGCCACGTGAAACCGAACAGCGTCCCACCACCTCTCAAGCGTATCTTCCATTTGTGCCAAGAGACAGGATTGGCAGAGTCCTGAAGAGACATGACATTACAACAATTTTCAAGCCTACGAAGAAAATCCAACAAACCATCAGATCGGCAAAGGAGAAGAAGGACCCACTCTCAGCTGCTGGAGTCTATCGCATACCGTGTTCATGCGGCAAAGTATTCATTGGAACCACGAAAAGATCAATGGGAACGAATTGCCGGCTAGGACAAACTGAGAAGTCTGCGGTAGCTGAACATGCACTAAGCAATGGGGACCACAGGATACACTTTGAGAGCTGCAGGTTGGTGTCAACGGCTATCACAATAGACTGGTCAGGGAAGCTATCGAGATTCACAAACATCCAGATAACTTCAACAGGATGGAAGAGACCCTCAGACTCAACCCGATCTGGCACCCGATCCTCAGAAACGCTCAAGCAGTACCGATCGACATCCCGAAGTCAACTGAAGCGGAACAAGCCACATCCCCTACCCTACGGTATAAATACAACCTGCGCAAGAGAAATCGTCAGTCTACATCCAGCATCGGAAATGGAAGGACCTCTGAAGAAGCTTGCCACTCCTGCTAGAGAAGTGTTAGCAAGAAATTCCAACCAAAAATGGCCTTTAGGCCCGGATCAAGACGTAGTAGTATTAGTAGTAGTATTTCGTTAGTTAGCTAGATACGCATCTCCCATTTAAGAAACTTCTTATCCCTTACCGTGTCCGAGATCCCATTGGTGTGGGTCGAATTTGAAACAACCGATACAACACCTATCATCTGATTACTCCTATATAGGGACATAAAGTGCGAGAATCTGCTGATGGACGGCAAATGGAACGTGAAACTGTCAGACTTTGGCTTCGCCAGATCGCACTTACGCACGAAAAGCGGAGAGTTCCTGCTGAGCGAGACCTACTGCGGCAGCTACGCGTACGCTTCTCCCGAGATACTCAGGGGAATCCCCTACCAGCCCCACCATGCTGACGTGTGGTCCATGGGAGTGGTCCTGTTTGCGATGGTCTTCGGGAGGCTGCCTTTCGACGATAGTAACTACAGGGAGCTTATAAAGCAGGTGCGTACGAAAAGGTCTTTCTATTCTGCTGAAAAAGTAAACGTAACTTAAGTAGGTAGATACTTCCCACGTTGCAGTACTTGCGGCATTTTGTTGATTACCTAAATACGCATCTTTGCTCTGATTTGAGCGACTTCGTATCTCTTACAGTTTCCGAGATCCCAATGACTCATGTAATTCAATGTACAAAAACGTTCAACTTTCGACCGTTCTCCATTCTACCATTCTAAAAGGCACTGATTTTGTATTCCGAGGTTATGAAGAACTCATAAGGTCCTTTAATCCACCAGCTTTAAACATCCAACTATTATTTCTACGCCAAAATATACTAAGTGACATATAAATCCGAGCACCCAGTTTAAATTGTTTTATTTTAATAAAATTTTGTATAAGTACTTAATGAAGCATAATAAGTAAATGATAAAAATTTCAAAATGATTGCACTGCTTTAAAGCCCTTTGACCTTTAATAATGTGTGGATGCACCCTGATGTACTACGCATTCTCCAACGCGCCTAGGCATGCTTCTGATCAGATGGTCAATGTCCTCCTGTCGTATCTCATTCCAGGCAACCACCAACTCCTCTCGAAGTGCTTCTAGAGTCTGAGGAGGACGTTGCAAATTGAGCAATCTCCTACCCATCATATCCCACACGTGCTCAATTGGGGATAAGTCGGGAGATCTTGGTGGCCATGGTAACAATGTGACATCATTATGTTGAAAGAAGTCTATTGTGACTCTTGCAACATGTGGTCAGGCATTATCTTGTTGGAAAGTTAGATCTGCCAGGGTGTCAAGATAGGGTAAAAGATGGGGTTCTAGAACTTCGTGGATATAACGCTGCGCGTTCATGTTACGTCTGATGAAGATTAAAGGCGACCTGGAACCATAAGCTATAGCACCCCAAACCATAACTCCAACAGTGTGATGAACATGTCTTTCAACAAAAAACTGTGGATTCCTCCTTTCACCACGTAGCCCTCTAACCCTGACCCGACCATCGTGCATGCCTAAACAAAATCGAGACTCGTCACTAAAGACAATACTGTTCCATTCCTGATCCCAGAGTGACCGTTGTCTGCACCACTCAAGGCGATTACGTCGGTATTCTCGAGTTAAAGGGAGGACCCAGTGTGGCCGGTATGAAAACAAGCCAAAACTTCTCATTCGTCAGTAAACACTTCGC
Organism: Acanthoscelides obtectus; assembly: GCA_963669975.1. NCBI lineage: Eukaryota > Metazoa > Arthropoda > Insecta > Coleoptera > Chrysomelidae > Acanthoscelides > Acanthoscelides obtectus. The sequence goes on from CAVLJG010000010.1 coordinate 14,503,144, forward strand.
ATGCCAATAGGTCTTCCGTGTTCTGCAAACCATTCATTTGCAATGGACCTGGTAGTGGAGAAACGGTCCCTTAAGGCCAATTATCTTAGGCGGCGATCTTCACGGTCTGTTGTTCTACGGCGGCGTCCAGTGCCCCTTGCTCTTTGCGTACTGCCTTCTCGAAGCCATGCCTGACAACACCTAACCACAGTGTCTACACTTCTTTGCACTCTAACTGCAATTGCCCGAAAAGAAAGTCCAGCTTCCCGAAGTCTCACTATACGGCCCCTATCAAACTCACTAAGTTGACGAAATCGTACAGGTCTCCGTACTCTAGGCATCGTAACCGATCGTAAAGGATGTCAAGAACCAAAATCCGCCAACGTTGATTCTTTACTGCGGCTGAAATATTCATTTTTAGAGCATTAGTGAATAAAAAAAAGCAGTATAAAAACGGGAATGTCCAACTGATAAGACTGAAAATTTTTTATTTATTATTATTTACAGTAAGATAAATACATTCACCAACTTTTATTAAAATAAAACCATTTAAACTGGGTGTTCGGATTTATATGTCACTTAGTATATTTACTGTGAATTATTACTTCTATATTGGGGTCTAGTACCTACCGCAAAAGGCACACATTTTGCTATCTTTGTTTACAATCATAAAATGAAAGCACAATGTGAAAACGCACTTCATTTATTGCATTGATGGCCGATGATTAGAAGTTTGAAGAGCGTGGGGAGGGGAGGGGGGTTGCTAAAAATGCAAAAAACATATTTTTTGTAATTGTTCTTTTTAAGGTATCTAATAAGGTGGTTTTTCCGAAAGACCCGAAAGTTTCTCCTATGTGCAAGTCGCTGATAAGCAAAACACTAGCTCCGCTGAAGTCAAGAATTCGAATTAATGGAATGAGACAAGACCAGTGGTTCATGTTTGATCCAGACGCTGCAAGTGAGTATAAGAATTGTTTGAGCACTATGTGGCAGATGACTGGTTTGAGCAATAGATTCTAACATCGACCACTACAAAATATAGACCTCTTAATGCATTCATAACGGGTGATTTTTTAAGAGGTATAGGATTTGATTTTCAAAAAAAACACAAAAAATTTGAAAAACGATTAAATCTTTATATGAGTCGTTAGAACGGTCGAAATAATTTAATGCTTAAAGATAATTTCATGTAAATGTTGGCCGCGGCTCCGCTTTAGATGGCCCATGCGCAAGGTCCAATTTTGGCACACTCTCTCCAAGATATCGGCCGGTATCTCACGAATAAATGCTTCAATATTGGCTTCCAGTGCGTCAATCGTTGCTGGTTTATCCCTGTAGACATTAGCCTTAACATGGCCCCACAAGAAATAGTCCAACGGCGTTAAATCACACGATCTACTAGGCGGCCAATTGACGGGCCCCAAACGTGAGATAAACTGTTCACCGAACTCGCCTCTCAATAGGGCCATTGTTTCGTGTGCGGTGTGGCATGTGGCACCGTCTTGTTGAAACCACATGTCAGCCAAGTCCAGCTCTTCCATTTTGGGCAAAAAAAGCTTGTTATCATCGCATGGTAGCGCTCGCCATTCACAGTTACGTTCCGGCCTTTGTCGTCTTTGAAGAAGTACGGCCCGATGATGCCACCGGCCCATAATCCACACCAAACAGTGATTTTTTCGGGATGCATTGGTAGCTCTTGCAATGCTTCTGGCTGGTCTTCACTCCAGAAGCGGCAATTTTGCTTGTTAACGTACCCATTCAACCAGAAATGAGCTTCGTCGCTGAACACAATTTTTCGATAAAAATGTGGATCTTCCTCCAACTTTGCCAGCGCCTATTCACCAAATTGGAAACGTTGTGGGAGGTCGTGTGGCTTCAATTCTTGCACCAGCTGTATCTTATAAGGTTTTACACCCAAATCCTGTCGCAAAATTTTCCACGTAGTGGAGGAACAGAGGCCCAATTGCTGCGAACGGCGGCGAATCGACATTTCACAGTCATCACTAACACTGGCGGATACAAGCGCAATATTTTCTTCAGTCCTCACTCTACGTCTGCGTGTTGGTGGTTTAATGTCCAATAATGTAAACTGGGTTCGAAATTTAGTCACAAGCTTCCGAATTTTGATAGTAAAATTCAATAATTTGCAAGCGTTGTTCGTTCGTAAGTCGATTCATGGTTAAATTATAGACCAAACTGAACAAGTTTGACAATGACACAAAACACGATTCACGCGTCATCTGTCAAAAACAGTGTTGCCAAAAAGATACTAGCAAAAAAATCACCCATTACAATCATAAGTAAGACTTTGCGCACATTTTAATAGGTCAGGGGGAGTGCGGGTGTGAACAAAGCCAGAAGGTGACATGAGTGACATATGATTTACAAGATCACTCATACGATCCAGTGTCGTAGCACAGTATCGGTATTTGTGGTCGGAGTCAGATACTATGAGCACTTGATGTTTCAATACTGTTCAATGGCAGACTTATGAAAGAGGCACCGGTCGGCAATTTTAATTTGTTTTATTTGATACACTAAAATATAATCATGTAACTTTAAATCCTCGTTCGGCACTGAGGTTAGTAATAGTGATTCCATGAGTTACTAGTAAAAAACGGTCTATTTTCGTTCAATTTTATTTGCCAGATCAGGCTGCTCAACGGCGGATCCAGGATTTGTGTCTGTTGTGTCTGGGGGGTCAAAAAACTTCATGTTCTGGAAGATGTTCTTCTCGTCTTCGGGGGGGGAGGGCGTGTTTAAAATGTTAAATCTAATTTATAAATGATAATTTATTGTTAAATAACAAAATTAATTCTTCTTTTTTGTCTTCCTGCGAATTGATTAATATTAATACTTACCATCTCCTTTCAATCCAGTGCAACAACTTTTTTGTGGTTTTGACAAGACATTACTCATTAAATTTTGATATTAATTTCTGAGTTATCATGCAACTTTCAAAGTTTCCATTGTCGTATTTATTCGTCAATAATTGCAGTAATTTGTTATTCGCAAAACAGTTATAGTGCACACTATTTGCCGTCTGTCCCCGATCATACCACTGCCGCCCTTGTGGAAGACGATTCTTGCTAGATGTTCAAAAATTTCCAGCCACTCTGTATGTACTTTAATCACTGCTGTTCTCACCGTGTTGGTGGCAGCTAGAAGCATAATTTTAACGAAACAAGTTTTGCCTGGCAAACAGACCTAGGATATTGTTCTATTCAACTATTTTGCAATTAAATCATACAATGGACCCTACAAACGTAGTTCCCCCTGGAAATGATAATTAACTGTTCCATATAAAGAGTTCCAAGCAATGAGGTATTGAAAACTTGCCAGCTCATGAACTGTTGGTCCTGTAGGCGAATAGCAAGTACAGCAAAGATTTAGTTATTGCATACGCACAGGATACCATACCAAAGTATAAAAGTCAAAGTACTTAGACTCAGAAAAAGTGGAATCACTGGTGGAAAAACCTTTCATGTTTGGGCTTTCGCATCCACTATACGCTTTTTCGGAAAACCGGTAAAAATCATTCCAACATTTTTAAAGAATGACAGCCGTACACCTGAAGTCGTAGATTTTTCAATTCCCGCTCTTCGTTAGCTTGAATTAAATGACTGACTAAAAAACAAATAATTCTATTCGTAAAATAAATGGTAACTCATCTACAGACGCAAAGGTTATACTCGTATTTGGATAGTTATTTGTTGAGCAAAAATGTCAGGAAACTAGAAAAACACGAGCTACATTCCTAACCCCTATTGTAGGATTTTCAAAGACAGCATCTAAAATATTTTCTTGAAGGGTTCTGGGAGCTCCACTATGTCGGTCCATATTTTGAGCAAAACTACCTAAAATCCAAATGGTTCTTGCTACTCAAAATAAGGCTATAATCATTTCTTACCAGTTTCTCGTGACCGCTGATCGATTCATTGGAAAGTCTTTGAATTAGGCAGGTGTCTATTAGGGAATCTGTCAGCTTACAATTCCCGAACGCACGCCACCGTTAAAGCTAAAAATTATTGTTGCATTGAAAAATATGCAACTTTATTAACTTTCACTACGTACTAAATATCAGTGAAATGTCTGAAGCGGTTCTGAAAATATTAATTAATTTCCATTTTTTTCCTAAAACCTCAACACCCCGAATTTTTGTAAGGAAACATTTTTGGACCATAGTTTATAAAGCAAACTGACATTAATTTTTCATGTGGATTCACACCCTTAAATATTCGCATATCATTAAGGAACACCCTGTATACAGGGTGTCCGCAAAGTTGGGGTTTTCCTTTACACGACGGGAACCGAGATAAAGGGCTCTGCAACATCAAAAATATCTGAATACCGTCCTGTAGCCGCGACCCGCGACATAACCGAGTGGTACAAGGTCACTGGCTCAACCCGACGACAGAACTGGGTCGGGGTCAGTGTGTCAGGTCAGTATGCAACCTTCAACCGACGGTTACGGTCACGCGTGTAGTGGTAAACGAACCCGTATAATCGATTGCGTTTCAAAAAAAAAATAATAATGGCACACCCATACACCAATAATGAACTCGTTGATATGTTGTTAATTTATGGCGAATGTCTTCAAAATGCTACAGAGGCTTCGCGAGTGTATGCAGATCGTTTCCCTAGACGACATCATCCAAGGCTCCGCAGATTTGTGTGGCAAACGCTGCGTGAAGAGGGGCTGTATCCGTTTCACGTCCAATGTGTACAAGCCCTTCAATCTGGCGATTTTCCAGCAAGAGTGCGGTTTTGTGAGTGGTTGTTGCATCAACATGACAATAATCCGGACTTTTTGAAGTGCATATTGGTGACAGACGAATCTACGTTCACGCGTAATGGGGTGAATAACTTTCGCAACACTCATGTTTGGTCACTAGAAAATCCGCACGCTGTCCGTCGGGCACATTTTCAACAAACATTTTGCCTTCCTTGTTAGAAGATCTGCCATTAAGTGTAAGACAATCAATGTGGTTTCTGCACGATGGTGCACCGCCCCATTTTAGAAGCGAAGTGCGTGAGTTTTTGAATGAATTATTTCCGAATAGGTGGATCGGACGTAATGGACCCGTAGCGTGGCCTCCGCGATCTCCAGACTTAACACCATGTGATTTTTTTCTATGGGGAGAAATGAAACGCTTAGTGTACAAAACTGAAGTGCATACGGTTGACGAACTTCGTCTCAGAATTGAACAAGCTACGTCGTGCACGCACCTGTGTTTTTGAATCAAACGGCGATAACTTCGAACAATACCTATAAAGTACATTTACCTAAAAACTGAAAACGCGGCAACGCCGTCATATTTGTTACCTCTGTTCGTGGTCTTCACCACCGCCTGCGTCTGCTCGGTAGCGCATCAGCTGATTTCATTTTCTGTTGGAGCGGTATGATTTCGGGCAGAGACGTACTTAGCCCTTCTCGTCAACTGGAGAGTGAGTACTTTTTCCTTTATTTTTTTTTTACTTGGTCGCCCTCGTTTCACTACACATTACCTTTGTTATTTCAAGGGTAGTTGTTTCTTAAAAGGACAACCCCAACTTTGCGGACACCCTGTATATGTATATATAGAGAGAGAGAGAAAATTATCATATAATTTTTTTTTGTTATATATATATATATCATCGAATCATAAAGATGAGCACCAACAGAGAAAATTCAAAACTAAATTGGTTTGTTGTTGAAAATATATGAAATTTGGTGAAATTAATTCAGTATACGACTATACGATATGACTATATAGTCTCAGTATTGAAAGTATTTCCTCACTATTCGTATTCAGCGATCCCAAACTCTTAGAATTGAACAAAATATTTTTTGGAAACTCGAAATTTCAAGGTCGGATTCAGTTTTCTTGTTCATTCCTCCCCCCATTTTCAAAGGTGGTAGGACTATAAAGTATTCATAAGGATCCTCAAAATTAGATATCACACGACCCACCATTTCATTAAAAAAATGTGAAACTAATAGCGTCCAGACGCCATATTTAAATGTTTAATTGCCATTTTTCTGCTAAAATATAGAATTCATGCGTCAATTTCATTCCGCGAATGCTAACCTCACCCGTTCAAAACGTAAGAAAGGTAGGGAAATTTTTGAAAAGTACTGTATACGTATAATTATATCGTTTCTTGTGCAGGTACGAGCAAGGACAACAGAGATTCAGTCTTGTCAAAATCTGCTGACGAAAGCGTGAGATTATCAGTGCCCAGTAAGGATATTGTACCTGCTCAGCTGATAACAAAACAGCATCTTGAGTCAGAGGCCAAACCGAGGGATAAACGTAGAATAAGGACAAGTACAGATGAAGAAACTGCTATACAGACTGAGTATCCAGAAAGTGGTCCTGAATCGTCTAAAAAGAAAAAAGACAAGAAACAGTGATTCCGTTCCTCTTGTCGACATATTTCGAAATTGAATAAATGTTTATTTTGACCAAACTTGCCAGCCCAGTTCATTTTGTGTAATGTTGTTTCTCTTCTCAAGGACTCTAGCAAGAGAACACGTGTGTATGCGACATGCCCCGCCTTAGAAATCCGCCAAGTGTTACCTTCACGTTAGGCAGCCCGAAACCGTCTACCAAGGCACACAGAACAGAATAGATAGAAGAGAACAAAGTAGCCTTCCACCACTTACGTGTCCGGATGGAACGATTGTATCCGACTCAAAGGCCAAGGGGGAAGTGGTTGCCAAGATCTTTGCTGCCAACTCCACCACGGGCGTTCCCTCCAACGCCCAAGTGCCGTCAATTCAAAATCCTAGGCTATTTGTTTAGGGCTAAGAAGTACTTTTCTCCGCATGACCTTCTCACTCTATACAAGGCCCAGATAAGGCCTAGCCTCGAGTATTCCCCATATCGGCACAGGACACATAATTCTGACGGAGCCGTCAACGTCAGATAGTCAGAGCTGTATTTTGTTTTGATTTTTGTACGCGACAGATTCGTTTAGTACTTGCTAACAGCTCTTTTATTTAGAGAAGTTCATTTGCATAGAAAAGGCCAAACGCTACAAATAAATTTTACTAGACTTACACCCGATTCATTATTGCCAACCTCGCAGACTAACACTAAAATGTCACTTGCTGATCAGCTTTTCACCTCAGTAGACGTCAAAGCGTGATGGATACTCGTTTAGTCAATTCGTATCGTCGCGCTTTTCCTTAGAATTAAAACAAAACACTCACAACACCATACACAGTTGTTATATCTATTTACACGAAAGTTTATTCACATTCTGCAAATGATATCCACTATCAAAGGAGATGCAAAGATTCTGTTTGTTTGTAGTTTACACGTCATAGACGTCCGGTGGTACATTTATACCATACATATACTAAGTGACATATAACACCCAGTTTAAATGGTTTTATTTTAATAAAAGTTGGTTTTATACTGCTTTTTTTTAATTTACTAACGCTCTAAAAATGAATATTTCAGCCGCAGTAAAGAATCAACCTTGGCGGATTTTGGTTCTTGACATCCTTTACGATCGGTTACGATGCCGGAGACCTGTACGATTTCGTCAACTTAGTGAGTTTGATAGGGGCCGTATAGTGGGACTTCGGGAAGCTGGACTTTCTTTTCGGGCAATTGCAGTTAGAGTGCAAAGAAGTGTAGACACTGTGGTTAGGTGTTGTCAGGCATGGCTTCGAGAAGGCCGTACGCAAAGAGCAAGGGGCACTGGACGCCGCCGTAGAACAACATACCGTGAAGATCGCCGCCTAAGATTATTGGCCTTAAGGGACCGTTTCTCCACTACCAGGTCCATTGCAAATGAATGGTTTGCAGAACACGGAATACCTATTGGCATGCGAAGTGTTTACCGACGAATGAGAAGTTTTGGCTTGTTTTCATACCAGCCACACTGGGTCCTCCCTTTAACTCGAGAACACCGACGTAATCGCCTTGAGTGGTGCAGACAACGGTCACTCTGGGATCAGGAATGGAACAGTATTGTCTTTAGTGACGAGTCTCGATTTTGTTTAGGCATGCACGATGATCGTGCCAGGGTTAGCAGGCGACGTGGTGAAAGGAGGAATCCACAGTTTTTTGTTGGAGTTATGGTTTGGGGGTGCTATAGCTTATGGTTCCAGGTCACCTTTAATCTTCATCAGAGGTAACATGAACGCGCAGCGTTATATCCACGAAGTTCTAGAGCCCCATCTTTTACCCTGTCTTGACACCCTGGCAGATCCAACTTTCCAACAAGATAATGCCCGACCACATGTTGCAAGAGTCACATTAGACTTCTTTCAACATAATGATGTCACATTGTTACCATGGCCACCAAGATCTCCCGACTTATCCCCAATTGAGCACGTGTGGGATATGATGGGTAGGAGATTGCTCAATTTGCAACGTCCTCCTCAGACTCTAGAAGCACTTCGAGAGGAGTTGGTGGTTGCCTGGAATGAGATACCACAGGAGGACATTGACCACCTAATCAGAAGCATGCCTAGGCGCGTTGGAGAATGCGTAGCACATCAGGGTGCATCCACACATTATTAAAGGTCAAAAGGCTTTAAAGCAGTTCAATCATTTTGAAATTTTTATTATTTACTTATTATGCTTCATTAAGTACTTATACAAAATTTTATTAAAATAAAACCATTTAAACTGGGTGTTCGGATTTATATGTCACTTAGTATATGAATTTTGACATTTTTTTTTTTGATGTTTTAGGAAGGTGCGGCCGCTTGTCTGGTTTTCTGAAGTCGATTATTTGATTAACCGAATTCAAATAATCGATTAATAGAGGCTGTCGATGTTTTACTTCCCACACTTACTATCGGGGAAATGTCCATGTCACTCATTCTCTCTCTCGGTTTGTCTGCTAATCTTACAACCGCCTATAACTAGAGAAGTTCCACTCGGATTTCGATGAAATTTTGTACACAATGTTACCACTTTGACAAGGATGCAAAGGCCTTGTAGTTTTTGAAAATTGTTCCAGTGGCAGCGGAGAAAAATACCCAAAACGAAAAAATAAAAATCGCTCAAACGTTTCAAACGATCATTTTCGGAAATTTTTTTGTAGGGCTTGCACGGGGGAAGGGGAGAATTTATCTTAATTTATTGACGTAGGTATATTTATACACCTCGAACCCCTTATCATACATCCCCCCGTACATTTACCGTTAAGGCGGCTCGACGCAGTGAGGTTCAAGCCATTTACAAGGGTTCAGCTGCTTCAAAACTGACACTCCATTTTTCAATACTTTTGAATGAAATTCATACAGTATGTTGAGAAGCTAATTGCCCAGGGTGCTATAGGAGCACTTTTTGAAATTTTGTTTTTGCACAAGTTTTATGATGGGTTGAAGTGCGCACTTTTTCTGTTCAACTTCGCGATTTTTTTAAAAAGAACCTAGTGAAAAAAATGAAAAAGTGGCTTTATAGCACCCTGTGGGGTTTTGTTTACAGCACTCTGTGAAAATTTCATCCAAAAATATCAAATATAAAGCGTCCATTTCGAAGCGCGCAAACCTCTACAAATCGTATTTTGGACGAATTTTGTGTACTGTTTCGTGCTGCCAACCCAAGCGTTGAGGCGCAATGTACGGACCAAGAAAGGGCGTATTCAGATAATTTGGTGGCCCTATTTCATATAGTATCGCGTAGATAAGTCGTTCTGCAAATAGGTACTCATAATATCGCTGATACTCCTCGATTTTAAAGCCGTTTTACTTCCTACGTCATTGGCGAGGAAGTATTGTAATCGCGAAAAATTTCTAAAATGAGATGTTATGTTTTTTAAGTTATATGACATGTACATCACGAAAAACTGTATCACTCATGAACTTGGAAATAACGGCTGGGATTTTTATGAAATTTCCACATGGGGTTACTAGTAAGTCAAAGCTTTGTAGTTTTAGTCCAGTGGCAACGGTGCTATAGACAAAAAAGAAAAAGTAACAATTGCTGAAATTCCGTTTTTGACTTTACAGGGCTTCCTTATCATTGCCAGAAAAAAATTGTACTGCTGAAAAACTGGGGGTTGGGGGAGGGTGATTCTGAATGTTGCATCTTTGATATCAGTTAAACACGTTCTAACGTTCTATTATTAAGGAGCTTCTGATCCCAGTGATTACAGGAAATTTAAGTAGCGAAAATCCGACGAATAATGTGCTCACGATTTGAAAAAATCGGTACCTGCTCTGTAGATTTGACACCAAAAGCCAACAGATCTATCTGCAACTGCCGACATAAGGGAAGAATGAATTCTGATATCACTCCAGTCATGTATAGGGGAATTTAGCGTGGAACTTTAAAATTATCGATATGTCAAGGAAATATGTTTTTGAGAACGCTAATTTGGTAGATTTTATACCTGCATTTTCATTTGAATTTCATGAGCCGTGAAATGTACCCATTTCGCCGTTACGTTCAATTTGTGTTCTGCAGTTTGTGATGTTTTTCTGGATATAAGCAGGACATAATTGCCTAAGGTGCCATCAGAGCGTTTTACAAAATGTTGTCTTTGCGCAAGAATTATGGTGGGTTGAAATGCTTACTATCGAATTTGTGCTCAACTTGTTGATATTTTTAAAAAATCCTAGTGGATAAAATCGAAAAAGTGGATCGTTAGCACCCTGTGGACTTTGTTTTTAGCACGCTGCAAGAGTTTCATTTGGAAATAATAAAAAATGAAACGTAAGCTGTGAAGTGCAAATCGGTTTTTGGGCGAAATTCGTCTACCGTTTCGTCCTGCCAGTCCAAGCGACGAGACGATGCGTTCCGACTAAGAAAAAATGTATTCAAATAATTTGATATCTTTCCTAAAATAAATTCAAGAACTCAAATTACAATTCGTTTATTCATGTCAGTAAACATAATTATGTTTACAAGGGTCATGTGGTACATGGTAACAATTGAATGAGAGTCATAAAAATATCTTATGCCGTCAAAATAAGAGGAAACAGTTAGGTAGTTTTTGCAAAGCAATAAACAGGTAGGCTTATACCTGGATTAAGTACATTTCTTGTCTACTGTAACAGGTAGATGCAGGTGATGCTGCCAGAAATGGATGTGTGCGATCAATAAACAAACCACAAGACTGAACTGCGGTGTCCAATGAGTTTTGTATTGCCTTACTAGAAAACTCTATTGGGTATATGATGGAGTTTACTAGAACTTTACAGCTTGTTGTCTGCCTTCTTCTACAAACTTCACCAAATCTAGACGCTGTCAACCTTATCCTCCGATGAAGGCGCGACAAAGTACAGTCCTGTGATTTGGTGACTTGTTCGATCTGCAAAATTTCGTCGTCAGTTTTTTCAAGTTTCTCTAAAAATTTTCGCTTCGCAACCTCCAAATCAATGTAGTTAATGATTGAATTCGCCATAAAACTATTCATTTTCTTTGGAATCGCTATCTGAATTGTTAGTTATTTTTATATCAGCTTTTTTTGGTCCGAGTTTCTTTTCAAGATTCTTGCGTTTGAGTATTTGTTCCATCTTAGCGATAAGCGAGGTTGGACTAAGCTTACCCCCGGTTATCTCAGCAGATGGTGCTCGTGATTGTAGGAGCCCCGTCCTCCTACTACCAAATATATTTGCATCTATTGCATCGAGTGTCTCCAAGAATGTGCTACTGAAAGTATCTTCCTTGCTTCACCGCTTGTTCTTTTCGTTTAACATTAGAGCTTCCCTAATGCTCTCAAAGTATGTACTCGGAGCAACATGCAGTCGAATAAAAAAAACTAATCCTTATACACATAGTTAACCACGAGTATTTTTAAGCAAGTTTCAAGCTCATTAATAAATTATCAACAGAAATGGAACCGTTAGCGCAAAGTAGTTTTCAAAAGTTTTTCAGTTATATCCATGTCGTGTACTTTGCAGTTTTCTGCAGTTAATGAATTAAAAAATGAATGCACATCAGTTGCGCATTAACCCTTGCTATATATACCAACACGTTACAGATTTAGAGGGGGCGCGCCTCCCCCCCCCCAAGACGAAAATACACCTGGTTTGCGAAATAATTGTATAGTCTGCTTTTATTGCTGCAAGTTGTTCAGTGGTATTTTCAAAACATGAACGGATACACCAATTTTTGTGGGAAAACTTTTTATTCGACAACAAAGAATGAGAAAACGTGTTTTTGGGGCGTCAATAGAAAGTATTGGCGGGAACGAATAAACTCTTTATATAAGATTTTCAGGTATTTATGGGTCCTACAAAATGAGACCACACGTAAAAAGATCCGACTAATAGATATTTGAGATACTTCAAATTCGTAGGATTCGTACATCTAAATAACCACAAAAAAATTGGAGTAGATTGGTCAAGTAATTTTTGAGAATTTCTAATTGTTTATCCCAAAACGCCTGTTTTCCGGCCATCACTACTAGTTTATTGAGCAATATACAAGGTTAGTTCAATGGGAATTTTATAGCAAAATTCACTAGTTTACCTTGCCGATATTTTTTTTTCTACTTTATTAGCGATCAGCATGTATGTACATTCTATAAGCTAATTTGCTGGATGGTACAATTTTTAAATAGTTGTACCTCATGACGGGATGAATCAGACATCCAACGATGTCACCTCAGTCTTGCAAGTCTAGTAGCAATTTCCTTTTCAGTCTCATGGTCTCAGTGGGATCTAATAGCGATGGCAGCAGTGGGTTTGGATGGTCGCTAAGCCTAGCAAGATGTTTGCAACTTCTTTCCATGATGACTTCCCTGATGAATGGGATTTTCAGATCCCTATGGAGCGTGTCATTTGAGACATACCAAGGCGCATCTGCAATGCTTCTAAGGATTTTTGATTGAGCTCGTTGAATGATTGAAAGGTTTGACTTGCTAGCGCAGCCCCAGAGTTCGATCCCGTAAGTCCAAATGGGCTTGATGATGGCTTTGTATATCAGTAACTTGTTTTCTATGCTTAGTTTTGATTTGCGTCCTATCAGCCAATTTAACTCTTTACTTTTCAAGTCCTACTGTTTTCTTTTCTTGGATAAATGTTGCTTCCAGTTTATTTTGTCGTCCATGTGCAATCTCAGGTATTTAACACTTGCATGTTGAGGTATGGTGACTTGATTCAAGGAAACAGCTGGGCATTGTCCTTTGCGTGGATTTGGTTTCGTTGACTTTGATCTTCTATTTGTTCAGCCAACTTCCTATATCGTCTAGGTGCCTCTGTAGTTTACTTGAAGCGTGGTCGGGATCTTCATCAGTTGCAAGAATCGCCGTATCGTCTGCAAATGTGCCAACTGTTGTTTCAGTTGTTGTGGGTATATCCGCTGTATATACGACATATAGTAAGGGACCCAGTATGCTGCCCTGTGGGACTCCTGATTTCATAGGGTAGTAGTTTGAAGTCTCACTGTTTACTTTAACTTTGTAGCAGCGGTCACTTAAGTAGGATTGTATCAACTTGAGGTACTTGGCTGGCAATACTTTCTTTATTTTATGCAACAAGCGTGGATGCCACACTTTATCAAATGCCTGCTTCACATCTAGGAAGGCTGCCGTACAGTATTCTTTTCTTTCGAAGGATTTGGCGATTATATACGAAAGGCGGTGACACTGCTGCACAGTTGAGTGAGCCGGCCTAAAGCCAAACTGATGATTAGGGATCCAAGCTAGCCGATCCAGTTGGCCATTTATTCTATTGAGGATAAGTCTTTCCAAAAGCTTAGAAATTACTGGCAACAGGCTGATCGGGCGATAAGAACTAATATCCATTAGATTTTTTCCTGGTTTCGGTACCATAATTATTAGCGCACTCTTGAAGGACATGGGCCAGTAGTCTAGCCTTATAATCGCATTAAATATATAAAGCAATTTCATCAAGCCTTTCTTGGGAAGTTCTTGTAATATTTTGCCTGTGATCATGTCAGCTCCGGGAGCTTTTTTTATATTTATTTCATTTTGTAATTCCTTCGGAGAGAAAGGTGCTAACCGTTCTTGAGTTAAAAGATGGATGAGATTGGCTTCGTCTACTTCCTGCACTGGATCGTCATTATGTGGGATGAACACTTCGGCAAGGTGTTGTGCAAATGCGTCAGCTTTTTCTTTATCGCTTTTTGCCTATTGACCATTACCTACTGTTTGGCTACGGATTGGGGGTGATGTAGAATGAGGTTTTCTCTTAGCTTTTATGCGCTTCCATATGGAGTTATCTCGTGAGTTGAGATACGTAGCCTTCTACGGAGGCATTCCTCATTTCTTGAAGTTTAGACTTTAGCTTATTACAGCAGGTGTTGTACTTTGTTCGGCTGGCTGGCGTGCGGGTACGAGGCCAAATTGATCGTGCTCTTCTCTTCTCTGCAACTAGCTTCTTTATTTCAACGAGGATATTTTTTGTTTTGCAAGCACAGTCTATGAATGGTGTGGATTCTTTCGCTGCCTGTTGGAGTGTACAAATAAAGCTATTGCAGTCGACCTCTATATCATTTGGCTGCTTCAATCTGGTTGAGAGATTGATGTTATCTACAATTATCTGTTTGTATCTATCCCAATTTGTTTTGTTATTGTGCAATCTTGGAGTGGGTTTCTTACATATCACTGCTGTGCTCAGAGTTAGGGTAATTGGGCTGTGGTCTGATGTGAGGTCAAAGCTTGAAGATATTTCTGTATAAGATGAAGATATGCCACTGGTTATGAAGAAGTCTAAAAGATCGGGAAGTCTGTTTACATTTGTAAGCCAATAAGTAGGTGCTTCTGATGAAATAAACGTGTAGTTGTTTTCTAATATGACTTGTATCAGTTCTTTTCCTTTTGTTGTTGTGAGCCGTGAGCCCCATATGGTATGCTTGCTATTGTAGTCCCCCCCAACAATGAATTATGGACCAAGAGTTATAACGAAATTTTTGAATTGCTCGTTTTTGAGGTTGTGACGTGGTGGACAGTAGACAGCTGATACTGTTATATCGTAAGGAAGACTGTTTACTTTTACAGATGCTGCCTCGATATGGTTTTATTCATACTTTTTTGATAAGTACTGCAGCTCCTCCATGTGCTGTACCATCGGGATGATTTGTATTGTAAAGTATATAATCGGGTATAGAAAAATAGCTTCTTTCAGTGAATGTGTTTCACTGATTAGTAGGACGTCGATATAGTTTTGCTGTAAAAACAATTTAACTTCTTCTTTATGACTAGGAAGACCATTGGCATTCCACTGGGCAATTCTTAGAAAATTGGCCATTTTAATTGATTTTGTTGACTAGCGTGGCAATCATATTGAGGATCAGACTGTTTTGTTATAGGAGCTGGTTGAACATATTTTTAAATTCATCTAGGAATTTATTCATTGTAGAAGTTAGACTTATCGAGTTTTCAGTGTTGTTGGCTACTGCATCTGCATACGTTCTTGAGTATTGGCGGTTAGTGGCGGGCTCAACATTGTTAACATAAGCTGGTTCACTAGTTATAGGTGGTGGAAGGTGGGATTTTTACTTTTTAATGTTCTGTGGTAGTGTTCGCAGCCTCTATAGTTTGCAGTATGACTGCCACCACAAAGGGCACATTTTGCTGGCGCATCTTTCGGCTTCTTGCAGTCCTTAGTATTATGGGGACCACCACATTTCACACATAAGTATGGTTTTGTTGCAGTATGTTTTAGTATGTCCAAATTGTTGGCACATCATACACTGGATGATATTGTTCTTTCTAGGTCTGGGTGGGTCTATTTGAATAGTTTTATTGTGTAATCCTCTGATGTTATATACAGGGTGACTTCGAAGTTGAGTCATTTATTTTAACAGTGAGTAGATCTGATCAAAAGAAATGTTTTTTTCCTTTAACATTTTTCTGGTAAAATTAAAGTAACAAAGTTATAGCCCTTTGGAAGTTTGAGTACCGCCCTGTCTCAATCATAATATTATGTGCTCGTGTTTGGCAACAACGGATATAATCCGCCTTATCGGTTCATCGCATCGGAAACAAAAAAGCGAAAGAATTTGGAACGATGTTTTTACAATTATTTTATTCCGTTGTATACAGTCAGTTTCAGTCGGTAACGCGTGAGTGAATAGTGGTGTCTGTTGCGTGGCTCAAACGAAATCAAAAATGGCACATGTTTATGCGGATCGGTTTCCCAATCGAGTGCAACCAACCCCTCGTGCCTTTGTTAATGTAGTACAACGGGCTCGTGAATCAGGTGACTTAAGACCTCACAGGCGACGGCATGCCGGTGCTCCAAGACCTCACGATCAAATACAGGTCCGCACTGAAATACTTGTCGGGAGGATACTTTATAAAAAGGTAAAATTTTTTTTTAATTTTTATCTTCCTTCTACAATCATTATCTGAAAATTAATGACTCAACTTCAAAGTCACCCTGTATATCTTTATTATTTTCGGCTGGCTCAAGATCTACAAAGAATAAGTTTAGTGGTTTTCCCAGCTCCTCTTTTATATCATCGATTTTTGTAGAGTGATGTAGATACCTTATCACTACCCTGTATGATCGCTCTTCTTTCAGTTGGTAGGTATGGTGAAAGATACTATTTTCTTTGAAGTTTCTGACGAGCTTACGGTATGATTCTGGGGTTGCGCAGTTTATTTTCACAACGTTGTTTGCGAGGCTCTTCATGATATATTGCTCGTCTTCTAATATGTCTCTAATGGTGTTGACCATTTCCTCGTAGTTGATCACTCCATGAACAAAGATTGGGGGTGGCTTTTGTTATGGAACACCTTTTTATTACGTAGATTATATTATTTGTACTCGTACTCATCGATTCGCTTATCAGCACGTCCGTTTGCTACGAAATCCAAACGAGAACTATAGTACCTTGCAGATATGAATCGGAAGATAAATGTTATTTTTATGCAAAAAGGATGGTTTACGATTTTTCTTCTAAACAAATTCAAACATTTCGTATTTGTGAGTAACTCGCAACAAAAGGTGATAGACACATTCGCTTTGTTTCAAAATGTGTATAGTAATGTACCTCGAATATCGAAGCGCATTTGTTCAATTACTCACTAATACTGTTTGAATTGGCTTCCTGTTCTTATTTTTTCAGACGATGAGCTCTACTGATTAGCGTATCTCCAACTGCAGTTCACACCTACCAACTGCAGCTACCTTATTGATTACCTTTGAGGCTCCTCAACTAAAAGTTTACGTGCACGTATTAAAGCATTATAGCATCGCGGAATTAAGGCCACTTTTATGAGATGTCCCATTAACTTTTATGGAATCGTGCCACTAATCAAGATCAATATTTATTGGAAAACATACACACATAAAATTTGGCACAGCACCTTCTTGGTAATTGACGGGCTGAGCTTGAGATACGGAACCTCTGGTCTATGTATATATTTTGTCCGTAACAAGTATAAAAAAAGTCGAAAACTCGATGACTTTCGGCAAATTCCGTAAAAATGTTCAGCTTTATTTGATTGATCAGTTAAGCATAGAAAAAATATCAAAAATAGCAAAACTTTTGTCACCGAGGTAAAAAAACTTGATTCCTTTCAGAAAAGCACTCTATATCTCTTCTACCGCTACGTTTTGGTCAGACTTCTGCATCCCCTTCTAACCGTATCGAACTTCGTACATCCAGAACTGGCCGATACGACCGCTCCTTTGTCGCTGGGTATCGAGATTGTGGGACAATGTACATGAGGAGGCTTTTCCCAGTTCTATTGAGATTAGGCAGTTTAGAAATCGGATTAATAAAGTTTCTCTAAGCTCTTCATAGCAGCCGTGTTGCTCTGGCGTTTAGGCTTCTGCCTGAGCGGCTGCTTCGGTGTAAAAAAATCGTTTAACCTGTAGGAAGAGGTAATTTCTCTGAATGGCTGGATTGGTGAATATCAAATGTTTTCAAAACTGTTAGCAAAAACGGCATTACTATTATAATAAACTAGTATAAACATTTTGAAAAAAATACATTTTGGGTTTTACATCACCCTCTGTAAATAATGATAATAATAATAACACTGATCAACAGCCAAAAAATATCCTAAATAAAATCAACAAAATATTACTATTTTTAATGTGCTAAAACCGGAATGAAACTTATTTTTTCAATATTAGTTCAAGTTTTAGAGATACGGTAATTATATGTGTTCCTGCTGTGACAGTGTTAATATACTGTAATTCACAAGAATGCACGTGCTACATTTTTATATTCGGGAAAGATGATGTAATCGGCATGATTGTGTTACGTTATACATACGTGTACATTATATTGTTTTATATTAGCCATTTTTTCCTCAGTTGGCTGACAACGTTCATGCAAGATGTCTCGAAAGTGTGTAAGCAATCCAGATCAGTTTTGTTACGTGTGTGGTGATGTGACCTTTGCGCCTCAGAGACGGTCTATTACTCCACTAATAACAAAGGCATATCAGCTTTATTTCTTTTGTAAACTAGGTGATCAAGACAAACAGTGGGCACCCCACATCTGCTGTAATACATGTGCTTCAAGTCTGAGGAGCTGGTTAAATGGCAAAAAACAGTCTATGCGCTTTGCTGTCCCAAAGTTTTGGAGAGAGCCTACAAATCATATTAATGATTGTTACTTTTGCATGGTACCTTGTGTTGGACAAGCCAGGTATGTCCAAGAAAAAAAAATCGGTTATTAACTACCCAAACATACCATCTGCGATGAGACCTGTGCCTCACAGTGACGAAAATCCTATTCCAAAACCCCCAGAATCCTACACTTGCGAATCAGAAAACGAATCAGATCATGGCGATCGAGTGATTCGTCAGGAAGAAGATATGCCATCAACGTCAAGAGATCCTGATTTTATACCGAGCACGTCATGCCACCAACCGCACAAAATAACACAGTCAGAATTCAATGATCTTGCAAGAGATTTAGAACTTCCAAAATGTAAGGCAGAGTTACTTGGATCAAGACTGCAGCAGTGGAACTTGTTAGAAGACGATGTTTCGGTATGTGTTTTTCGTAAACGCCACAAAGACTTAGAACCATTTTTCAATATGGAGAATAACTTGGTTTTCTGCAGTAACATTAACGGCTTACTAGCGGTTTTAAATATAAACTATAACCCAGAAGAATGGAGGTTGTTTATAGACAGTTCAACATTGAGTTTAAAGGCAGTGTTATTGCATATTGGAAATATTTTACCATCTCTTCCTGTAGGATATGCAGTTCACATGAAAGAATCATATGACAATATGAAGTACCTATTGACATGCATAAAATACGATGAGCACCAATGGCATATTTGTGGCGATTTGAAAGTTGTTGCACTTTTACTTGGGCTGCAGCTAGGCTCCACAAAGTTTTGCTGTTTTTTGTGTGAATGGGACAGTCGGGCAAAGGCATTTCATTACACCAGACAAAACTGGCCTGTTAGTCAATTCCTAGAGCCAGGTCAAAAAAATGTACAGCATATGCCATTAGTAGATTCGAAAAAAAATTTATTACCACCACTGCATATCAAGTTGGGCCTAATGAAAAACTTTGTCAAGGCATTAGATAGAGATGGGTCAGCTTTTCAATACCTACGTCAGAAATTTCCAAGTCTAAGTGAGGCAAAGGTTAAAGAAGGTATTTTTGTTGGGCCACAGATTCGAAATATTTTGAAAGATACACAGTTTGAAAACACTTTAACAGGTATTGAAAAAACTGCTTGGAATGATTTCCGTCTGGTGGTCACTAATTTCTTGGGAAATAGAAAAGCTGACAACTATAAAACCCTTGTCAAAAATATGCTGTCATCGTATCAAAAGATGGGCTGTAATATGTCTCTTAAGATACATTTCCTACACTCACACCTGGACTTTTTTCCTGACAATTGCAGAGCCGTAAGTGATGAGCACGGCGAACGTATTCATCAGGATATTTCAACAATGGAAAAAAGATACCAGGGAAAGTGGAATCCTTCCATGCTTGCAGACTACTGTTGGACTCTTGGTAGAGTCCAGAAACGATCCATAAAAGAACAGCAAAAAGACAGCGCATATAGTGATTCTTATAAGTATATGAATCTTGTTACTTTTTTTAATATATCCTTAAAAATAAAAAGTTTTTTTTTCTAAACCGCTACTAATTTTTTTAATTCATTGTCATTTTTGGATTCAGCGCCCCAAAATTAACAAAGAAGTGCACTTTTCCCACAAGATACAATTAAAAAACTAAAATTTGTTGTCCAGTGAATTGGTCTTTATTATGGGAAGTTTATCCAAAGGCTATTCTTCTACTTAACCCTAAATACAGGGTGTAAACGTTATGATAGTCATTATTTAAATGGGTGATGGAGGCATTTTTTTAGAGAAAAGCGACTTTAAACTAAAATAAAATCTGACAACGCCGCAATGCCAGACGCAAATTACGACGAAAGGAGTTTGTTATTTTTGGCTCTTAGGTATTATTTCATTATTTGATAATGTACTCGTAAAATGCAAACAATTAAAGAAACGGACTTACCACTAAATATCTCAGCGCTTCACCTGGTGTGTGAAAGTTTATTGAACGTATCAAAAAAGTCCACTTATAAATAGGGAACACAAGTTTGATACAAACATTGTTTTTCTTTTTAAAACCTACACTGTACTTTTTTTGTATTTAAATAAGGTGTTCAAAATGTTGTCCTCCACTTTCCAAACAAGTTTCATTACGATGAACCCAGTTTCTTCTTACTCTAGGTCCTCGAAATTGTCCATTTATTATTTCAGCCGCATTAATTTTTTTTTTCGCGAAGTTGTGCTTCAGTTGTTATTGGACCAGCCCCATAAAACATCCCTTTAAGTTCTCCCCAATACCAGAAATCCATCGGATTGAGGTCAGGAGATCTTGCTGGCCATCTTCGAGGATGAGGAGCATTTCGACCGATCCAGCGATTTGGATAACGTTCATTCAAATACTGAATGATGCCTCTAAAAATGTGTGGCGGTACCCCGTCATGAAGAAACCACAAATTATGTCTCCGTTGTAATGGCATGTTGTCTAAGGTCTGTTCCAAAAGTTCTGGTCTGTAAATGGCTAGAAAGCTAAGGTATCCTTCTCCTGACAACTTTGGGGGTAACTCGAAAGGGCCAATTACCTGTTCGTCAAGAATACCCGTCCAAATATTTGTTTTAAAACGCTGCTGGAAATGACCTTCACGAATGGTATGAGGATTTTTATGGACCCACGTGTGAGTATTATGGAAATTTAATATCCTGCCTCGCGTAAAAGTACATTCGTCATTCGCTAGAATGTTTTTAAAAAAATCCGGATTGTCAATATGTTTGTGCAAAAAAAAACTTACAGAATGTTAGTCTACGAGGATATTCTTCTGGTAACAAGGACTGCACTCGTTGTACATACTAGGGATAAAGCAAATTTTCCCGTAGGATTCTATGGACTATGGTATGCGATAGTCCTAGGCGGCGGCCTAATTCCGGAGTGCTGGTATCTGCATTGATATCCACGCTATTTAAAATTTGTTCCTCCTGCTCTACAGTAATCTATCTTTCACGAGTGCGAATATTAGTGGGCTGAACACTTCCTGTATCTCGAAGTCTTTGGTACACTTGCAGAAATGTCCTTATGTCTAGGTGTACCCGTTGGCGAAATCTTTCGCGATAAATCTGAGCTGCAAGATTTGAATTCTGACGAGCTTCACCGTAAACTAACGACATGTCGGCGAACTCTTGATTCGAACAAAAACAAAACAACATACTAACCACTGTTACCGTTTGCGATCGATTACCGGTTCGATAAGAGTGATGATGACCGACGCGCTGTTGCCATGTGTGTTTTAAATATACAATTTAATGAAACTTACTTACTTACTGACTACAAATTTTGGCTTAACTTAGAAAAACTTAATGCCATTTATTTGATAATTACCCAATTTAAAAACATTTTAGATTAGATTATAAAAATTAGTAAAACTGTGGTGATTGTGGTCGACATAAAGCACTTAAAGTTGTAAACTATAAAGCCATTTAGTCAAAAATCTATTGATTTTTGGACCATGGGTCATATGAACTTTTTGACTTGTGTTGACCCATTTTAATAATGACTTCGATAACGTTTACAGTAAAAAATTTAATTTTCAGCTTTGTGGGACTTTTTGCAACCTAACTTTTATTTTGACTGGATTATTTGGTATAGCTTCCAAAACATTTGAAGATTTCACAATTTGCAGATTACGTTTAGTTCATAAATAGACTTATATTAATGCCGTGAAGTGATGTTTGCATGATTTGCAGTAAGAAGTTGTCTTTTCACATGTTTCCTCTTTTCTAAATATTTACCTCAAAAAGTGGAAAAATACACCAACCAGGCTGACAGATAAAGGAGGTGGGTTGATAAGGGCCATTTTTTGCCCATAACACACTCAAAAATAAAAAGTTCGATTCCAGTCTATTAATGAATTTATTTGTGAACTTCAAGACGTGTATTTTTTCATTATATAATATTTACGGTATAAATAATGTAGTATGCTTCAGAAATTATTGCCAAGAAATAGAGTATTTAGCGCATTTCTGTTGTTTTTCGATCTTCGAATCATGTTTTCCCTACGAAGCGTTCCATGAACCACATTAACTTTTATGCTCAGTGAGTCTACTTATCACAAGCTTGTATATGAGTATTTATTTGTTTTGGTTCGGTGCTGCGGGAGAGTGTGAGTCACGCTGCATTCGTTGCGTGTTCAGACATGATTTTTCGCGCTCGAAAAGTATTTACGTAGTAGAGGTACAGAAACTGTGCTGTGCTGTCGCGTCAACGTTTATTGAAAAACTTGATAAAACAATAATGCCTGGATGCCAGTGTGATTGTTGTAAAACGTGGCGAAAAACAAACATTGATTTCAATAGCTGCTCCAACAAAAACATTATAGCAAAACTGTGATCTGCAGATTGATTCCAAGTTGTGTCCTAAATGCAGATCACATGCATTCCGCGTGGCTCAATCTCAAAAGACTCCCACTTCATCTTCTGTAAGGACAACAAGAGTTCTTACTTCAACAAGTACCTCTGATGATACTGAATTCATTTAAATTCGCAGTACATTTCCTATCATGTGACAATTTTTTTAGTTTGATTTTATTCAAAAATGGCACAATTTATCGATATTCAATAAGAGTTCCTTTTTCATGTAGAAAACCCTAAATTTTCAAATTCTAGAATTGAGTTTCAAAAATAGAATCACACAAAAATGTTGGGGCTAAAACAACCTGAGTCCGTCCCTGTTTCATACGCTTCCAAACAAAACTGTCTAAAATTGTTAATATTTTTAAATCCAGCATAATAAAGTAGGCTAGAATACCAAATTTTATGTCTTTATCTCAACACGTTTCGGAAATATTAAGGAAAAACCATCTTCAGGGGAGTTCCTTTAAAAGACCGTAGCGCCCTTAGGGGACGTTTGTCGACCTATGTTTATATAAACTTTTCTTCCTACTTTAAGCTCTAGAAACCGCTGATAGAATATTGCACACTTTTTTCGGGACACCCTGTATAACACTCGGATAATTATTTAATTTATGTATACCACGAATTTAAGTTTTGATTTCAAATAAGTATGTTTTCTTCTTTGTTATGAAGTATACTCTTCATAAATATATATGTCATGTTTATTCGCTGATTGGCGAAAAATGGCACTTATCAGCCCACCTCCTTTTTATAAGATAATTTTTAAGCGAAACATTTCAAGTTTCAAAATGATCTTATAATGCTTTGACGCCATCAAGCTGATCAAACGTCCCACTGCAGGCATGTGGGTGTTCCAAATGATGAATAAATGAAGATGGTTGGAACTCCATTGCGTAATTAAAAAAAATATACAATACAACAAATGTAATTATGGCAATGTCAATGTCACAACATGAAATTCGTTGCTCAGGTTACAAAGCTAAAACCTGAAAGTTATGAATATTCAGCCAAAAATACATTATTATCTAATTTTGTATATAAAACAGGGACCGACCGACATGGCTGCCTGCTTCCCCTTCATTACCATAGTAATTAGATTCTTGTGACACAAGGAAAATTTAATTCAAGGAGCATTTGATGAATTTCGAAGTTTATCTTAATATACACGTATGTTGCTCTTTTTGTACGTTTGATACGCAAGCACTATTGGAATCACGGAAGGCCCTGTTATCGCCAAAACCAACCAATTATAGAGCCAAGCCTATTTGTTTACATTGAATTGTTTGTCGCCAAAATTGCGTAGTTTTAGTCCCGTATCGTCAGTCGTCCCTACAATTGTAGGGCGCGTTTATGGCCTCCTTGATTGTCATAGTTTTCTACTTCTCTGTGTCAGAGCTCTATTTTGAGGTTATGTCACAAACATCTATACTAAGTGACATATCAATCCGAACACCCAGTTTAAATGGTTTTATTTTAATAAAAGTTGGTGAATGTATTTATCTTACTGCAAATAACAAGTGAAAAAATGTTCAGCCTTATCAGTTGGACATTCCGGTTTTTATACTGCTTTTTTTTAATTCACTAACGCTCTAAAAATGAATATTTCAGCCGCAGTAAAGAAACCAACGTTGGCGGATTTTGATTCTTGACATCCTTTACGATCGGTTACGATGCCTAGAGTACGGAGACCTGTACGATTTCGTCAACTTAGTGAGTTTGATAGGGGCCGTATAGTGGGACTTCGGGAAGCTGGACTTTCTTTTCGGGCAATTGCAGTTAGAGTGCAAAGAAGTGTAGACACTGTGAGGTGTTGTCAGGCATGGCTTCGAGAAGGCCGTACGAAAAGAGCAAGGAGCACTGGATGCCGCCGTAGAACAACAGACCGTGAAGATCGCCGCCTAAGATTATTGGCCTTAAGGGACCGTTTCTCCACTACCAGGTCCATTGCAAATGAATGGTTTGCAGAACACGGAAGACATATTGGCATGCGAAGTGTTTACCGACGAATGAGAAGTTTTGGCTTGTTTTCATACCGGCCACACTGGGTCCTCCCTTTAACTCGAGAACACCGACGTAATCGCCTTGAGTGGTGCAGACAACGGTCACTCTGAGATCAGGAATGGAACAGTATTGTCTTTAGTGACGAGTCTCGATTTTGTTTAGGCATGCACGATGGTCGTGCCAGGGTTAGAAGGCGACGTGGTGAAAGGAGAAATCCACAGTTTTTTGTTGAAAGACATGTTCATCACACTGTTGGAGTTATGGTTTGGGGTGCTATAGCTTATGGTTCCAGGTCACCTATAATCTTCATCAGAGGTAACATGAACGCGCAGCGTTATATCTACGAAGTTCTAGAACCCCATCTTTTACCCTATCTTGACACCCTGGCAGATCCAACTCTCCAACAAGATAATGCCCGACCACATGTTGCAAGAGTCACAATAGACTTCTTTCAACATAATGATGTCACATTGTTACCTTGGCCACCAAGATCTCCCGACTTATCCCCAATTGAGCACGTGTGGGATATGACGGGTAGGAGATTGCTCAATTTGCAACGTCCTCCTCAGACTCTAGAAGCACTTCGAGAGGAGTTGGTGGTTGCCTGGAATGAGATACCACAGGAGGACATTGACCACCTGATCAGAAGCATGCCTAGGCGCGTTGGAGAATGCGTAGCACATCAGGGTGCATCCACACATTATTAAAGGTCAAAGGGCTTTAAAGCAGTGCAATCATTTTGAAATTTTTATCATTTACTTATTATGCTTCATTAAGTACTTTTTTTATTAAAATAAAACCATTTAAACTGGGTGTTCGGATTTATATGTCACTTAGTATATTTGCATAAAATTGTGCTTGCTTTTTAGTTATATCATGTTTTATCAGCCTGGAATTTCCTACAATTTAAAAGGAAACCATATCTTAACAATAGGAGAGCGCTGACGCTGACACGGGACGAGTGTAATCTAGAAATTTTTGAAGGAGAGAAAAGAGTATGACAATCAAGGAGGCCATAAACACACCCTACAATTGTAGGGACGACTGACGATACGGGCCTTAGTTCATACTTTTGTCTACCAATACCTACGAAAGTGACAAAGTTGTGTCAACTGTTTAATTGACCACGTTGTCTCAGTGATCAAGTGTGAAGGGATGTGCAGATAGACCGACGGAAATGAATGACGTGTTTGTTCGTGTTGTACATATCATATAACATCCAAAAACATCCCTTTTTGGAAATTTATGCGTTTAAAATATTCCCTTGCCAGTGGCAACGGAAGTAAATGATGTATCAAGGATTCGTGACTTGTCGCGTTTTCAAACAGAATGTCCATAATCAAAAAAGGCACGTATGACCGGGTTGACATGAATATTTTCACAATTTTATACAGTTTCGTTCTACCAATTAGGTCTTCATGTGAAATGGAATTTCACAACAGCAACAACGGAAAAACGAAACAGGTGGGTATATTAATTTTACTGATCCGTGAAGAATAAAAAGTTAGTTTCAACGAATATAAGGGAGCTCATTTAATTGCCTTCTGGTGATTAGTACCTATGTTGAAAACAGTATGTTGTCACGTACATACATATACTTACAGGGTGGAACATCGAAAACGAAACAGACGCAATTTGGAACCAAACTATAACTGGTTAGAACTATGGCAACGCTATCTAGGCAGCAGCGGTGGCCGCAGTAGTAGAATGTTCGGTCTCCTGATCAGCCGCCGTGCGCTGTGCGGGTTCGAGTCCCGTCCCAGGAGAAATGTTTCTCTTGGCTATGGATGTTGTGATTGTCTGTAGGTGGTAGATGGTCTCTGACTGTCGAACGCGGAGGTACCACCCGGCGGTTCTCGTAGGCGGAGCCAGAATGTGTTCATGTTGCATGCACACGTGTTCCCTCGCCAGAGTCCGTGTGGCGTCCCCCCTTTCCCATGTATCCCCCATAGCCCCACGGTACCCAATAGGTGCTTAGGCCTTAGGGCTTCGTGGTAGTTGGGATATAAAAAAAAAAGAAAGCGATTCCAGCTAAGCCACCGAGCTAGAACTCAGGACGGCCGAGGACAGCGAGCGAGGGGTTCTGGATGTCCCTGAGGGACCACAGGGCGGCAAGACCGCCGGTTAAGTCCTCTGGCTCTGAACAGCATAGAAGGATGGTTGGTACGATATATCGCCACTACTATCGCCTGACCTATCTCCAATTGAACATGTCTCGGGCATAGGTCGCAGGCTCTTAAATTTGCAACACCCTCCACAGACTTTAGCAGCTCTCACTCACAAAGTTGCAGTAGCCTGGAATGAGATACCCCAACAGGATACTGACCACCTTATCAGCACGATACCCAGGCGTGTCAAGGAGTGTAGAAGAAATCGTGGATCCTCAACACATTACTGAACCAGCATCTGCAGTCAGTTGACGAATCAAGCTTAAAATTTAGTCGTTTTACTAGTAAGGGGCACTGAACAGTATGCCAAAAATTATTAAAATCTGATTAACATACGTAGGTGTTTACCGTTTTTTGTCAGTCAGTATATAAACATAAAAACTTTAATCTGATAACCCAACATTTGAGACCCAAGAAGCATAAGCATATTTCAGCAGTTCATTTGGAAGCAGTCATAACTAAAACAAAAAAATAGATTTTTAAAAACAAGCTTTCAGTTAGCTGTTAATAAGATGAACTAAAAATTTACAAATATTTTTTAAGGGATTGGAAATATTTAAACAATAATGAAGCTGCTTCGTCACAAATTTTCAAATAAAAGCGGGTTATATACCGGGTTTGTCCGGAAAGTAATAGGACACATTTTCTTCCGCCATGACCGTACTTCGGAGCGTGCACGCACCGACTGGATTCGGTGGAGGGCGTTCCTAGCTGAGACGTTTGATATGATCAAGCAGGCTTACCCAGGTGTTGCCTTAGCAAGAAGTGGTGTGTTTCGGTGCCACCAGGCCTTTTTGGGGGGAAGAGGTCGCTGATGAAGACCATGCTGGAAGACATTCGACTTCGCCAAACACCGATAATGTGACTCGTGTGCGCAAGGTTTTGAACTCAGACCGTCGACTAAGTATTCGTTTAATTGCCCAGATGTTAAATTTACCAAAATCTGTGGTTCATGACAATGTGACACACCATTTGAACATGCGCAAGGTGTGCGCGAAGATGGTCCCAAAAGTGCTCACTGACGACCAGAAGTGTGCCAAGAAAATTTGAACATGCGTGAAAGTCACCCCCAATTTTTGAATAACGTAATCACAGGTAACGAGTCGTGGATCTTTGAGTATGATGCCGAGACAAAGAGGCAATCTTCCGAGTGGCACACGACGGCGTCTCCTCGCCCAAAAAATTGAAGAATGAGCAAATCCAAAGTGAAAACGATGCCCATTGTCTTTTTTGACATCAAAGGCATCGTCCACCATGAATTTGTTCCTCCTGGACAAACCGTCAACGCCAAGTTTTACGTGGAAGTGCTCAGGAGACTCAAACGAAGGGTCAGTCTGGGTCCGACAAGACATCGCAGCCAACTGGAAGTTGCACCACGACAACGCCCCGGCTCACACCGCCTTTCTTGTGAACAGCTACCTGACCGAGGGCGGCATCCCAACGCTTCCGCAGCCGCCCTACAGCCCAGATGTGGCCCCCCGGAGTTTTTATTGTTTCCTCGCGTGAAGGGTGATAGACTAGAGGTTGAAAATTATAGACTGATAACCCTTGTATGTATCTTTTCCAAGGCCTTAGAAACTTTGCTTCATAATTTCCTATACCACAATACACATTCCCAAATAAGTACTTCTCAGCATGGCTTTATGAAGGGTAGATCAACCATAACTAACCTAGCCTGTTTTACTCAGTCAGTCTCCTCTGCATTAGATGCTAATAGCCAGGTGGATGTAATTTATACAGATTTTAGTAAAGCATTTGACAGATTTGATCACAGTATTCTGTTAACGAAGCTGAGCTATCTTGGATTCTCCCCCAAGCTGTTATCCTTTCTTAAGTCATATCTATCAGGAAGAAAGCAATATGTTGAATATGAGGGTGTCAAATCCATTGAATTTTTCCCAACCTCAGGAGTACCTCAAGGCTCCTGCTTAGGTCCTTTGCTTTTCATACTGTTCATAAACGATATTGTTAGCGACATCGACAGCAGCCACTCAATCTATGCTGATGATCTGAAAATTTTTTCCAATGTCGACTGCAGCACAGACTGTGCTCACTTACAAAAAGACCTAGCCAAAATAGTTAAATGGTGTGCTGTAAATCGACTTCCAATTAACTACAGTAAATGTAGTGTTATGTCTTACACCAGAAAGCTAGATATTATTGCATTGGACTACAGAATTGGCAATCATTATCTGCTGAGAGTACAAGAATGCAAGGACCTGGGGGTTTTGACATGTCACTTAGCTTCAATCCTCATATTGAGTACCTTATTAATGCTGTCAACAGATTATTAGGATTTGTAATACGTAACTCAAAGGAATTAAGTAACAAAGATGCCATGATTATGCTTTATAATTCATTCATACTGTCTAAATTAGAATATGGACGGCTAATATGGAATCCATGCTATGTTACAACTTGTGGCTCTCTGGAGAAGATTCAGCGGAAATTTCTGAAATTTCTTTCATTCAAAATTGACGGTACGTACCCACCCATTGGGGTCCCACAGGAAGACCTGTTACGTAAGCACAAGTTTATCAGTCTTGATAACAGAAGAAAGATTCACTCGCTAATATTCCTGCATAAAGTAGTGCATAGCAGTTATGATTGTCCATCATTTCTAGCACAGATTAAATTTATCGCTCCAAAATTTGTTACTCGTAATACATCCACTTTTTACCTACCTACACCACGAACTAACTTACTGTTGCACTCACCTTTGTACTCGATGTGTTCATGTTATAATAGTCTACAGAGTACATTTGATTTGTTCAACACAAGTATTTCGAATATTAAGAGAGTTTGCAGTGAATTGATTTAGTTTTTAGTTTTCGTTGTATTTTTATGTTTTTTTTACTATTTCTATTGTTGTTTTGCCACCAGTAATTGGTTAACACTGTTGGTGGTGGATTTCAATGAATAAATAAAAGTAAAATAAATAAAAGGCCGATAAAAGGAAAACATTTTGAGACGACAGAGGGGATCCAAGCAGCATGCACCGCGGCTCTCAAGGCTATTCCGGAGAATGCCTTACGTGACGCCTTCAATGCTTGGAAATCGCGCTGGCAGCGCTGCATCGACGCAAAAGGGGCCTAATTTGAAAGTTTTTAAAGAATTGTAACGATTGGCTCAATAATTTTTTTTAAATCGACTCAGTCCTATTACTTTCCGGACAAACCCTGTATACCCTTTTTCCATCCTGCTGTCAAAACGAAACACGCTGTCAATAGAAAACATGAGATAAACGAGCGTCGTTATAGTTTAAATGTTTAAAATTGAAATAAAATGTCTTTAAATGTTTAGTTTAATTTAGCCACACCGAAATGAAAGAAGCTAGTTTTTAAAAAACTATTTTTTATTTTCTTTTTCACCTTTTAACATTTATGATATTAAATAAGCAGTTTGGTAATTTCTATATAATTCTCATATATTTCATTAATAAAACTTACTTTATTTGTATTTTGATAGATATAAATCACATAACGATAAATCGATATTTTGCGGCTATCGCCATATGGAATTTTGAATACCACCGTTATTTGCTTATTGTGTTTCTCTCAATAAGCCTTTTCGTTTGATACCCATGGAAAATGAAAAGGCGCCATATTAGATTCAGAAGGACGTCGCTTTGCTTATTATGTTTTCCTCATCAAACCGTTTCATTTGGTACCCATTGTATAGGGGTGACTATAAAAATTATAAATCGGCGTTATGCGATGGCCGCCATATTGGATTTGGAACAACGTCGGGTTGCTTGTTATGTCTCTCTCAAAGCCCTTTAATTTGAGGTGACTATGGTAAATATAAACGCCATCTTAGGGCGGTCGCCATATTGGATTTATATCGACGTCACTTTGCTTATTTCGTTTCTCTCATCAATTCCTTTTATTTGATATCCATATCACTGCGGTGACTATGAAAAAAGTAGATCGCCATTTTGCTGTGGCCGTCACATTAAATTTAAAATTACGTCAATTTGCTTATTGTACCTCTCAAGAAGCCCTTTCATTTGATACTCATATCATAAGGGAGATATGGGCACAATGAATCGCCATTTTGTACCATACGCGATATTGGTTTCAAAACAGCGGCAGTTTGTCATTTTGTATTGTGACCCAAACCAAACTTGTGTACAACATGTCAGCTCAATTGGTTAAGATTAAATATACTAAATGACATATAAATCCGAACACCCAGTTTAAATGGTTTTATTTTAATAAAAGTTGGTGAATGTATTTATCTTACTGTAAATAACAAGTGAAAAAATTTTCAGCCTTATCAGTTGGACATTCCGGTTTTTATACTGCTTTTTTTTAATTCACTAACGCTCTAAAAATGAATATTTCAGCCGCAGTAAAGAATCAACGTTGGCGGATTTTGGTTCTTGACATCCTTTACGATCGGTTACGATGCCTAGAGTACGGAGACCTGTACGATTTCGTCAATTTAGTGAGTTTGATAGGGGCCGTATAGTGGGACTTCGGGAAGCTGGACTTTCTTTTCGGGCAATTGCAGTTAGAGTGCAAAGAAGTGTAGACACTGTGGTTAGGTGTTGTCAGGCATGGCTTCGAGAAGGCCGTACGCAAAGAGCAAGGGGCACTGGACGCCGCCGTAGAACAACAGACCGTGAAGATCGCCGCCTAAGATTATTGGCCTTAAGGGACCGTTTCTCCACTACCAGGTCCATTGCAAATGAATGGTTTGCAGAACACGGAAGACCTATTGGCATGCGAAGTGTTTACCGACGAATGAGAAGTTTTGGCTTGTTTTCATACCGGCCACACTGGGTCCTCCCTTTAACTGGAGAACACCGACGTAATCGCCTTGAGTGGTGCAGAAAACGGTCACTCTGGGATCAGGAATGGAACAGTATTGTCTTTAGTGACGAGTCTCGATTTTGTTTCGGCATGCACGATGGTCGTGCCAGGCTTAGAAGGCGACGTGGTGAAAGGAGGAATCCACAGTTTTTTGTTGAAAGACATGTTCATCACACTGTTGGAGTTATGGTTTGGGGTGCTATAGCTTATGGTTCCAGGTCACCTTTAATCTTCATCAGAGGTAACATGAACTCGCAGCGTTATATCCACGAAGTTCTAGAACCCCATCTTTTACCCTATCTTGACACCCTGGCAGATCCAACTTTCCAACAAGATAATGCCCGACCACATGTTGCAAGAGTCACAATAGACTTCTTTCAACATAATGATGTCACATTGTTACCATGGCCACCAAGATCTCCCGACTTATCCCCAATTGAGCACGTGTGGGATATGATGGGTAGGAGATTGCTCAATTTGCAACGTCCTCCTCAGACTCTAGAAGCACTTCGAGAGGAGTTGGTGGTTGCCTGGAATGAGATACCACAGTAGGACATTGACCACCTGATCAGAAGCATGCCTAGGCGCGTTGGAGAATGAATAGCACATCAGGGTGCATCCACACATTATTAAAGGTCAAAGGGCTTTAAAGCAGTGCAATCATTTTGAAATTTTTATCATTTACTTACTATGCTTCATTAAGTACTTATACAAAATTTTATTAAAATAAAACCATTTAAACTGGGTGTTCGGATTTATATGTCACTTAGTATAGTTCAAAATACAGTTCCAGGACTTGTCCACACATTCTAACATACTAACAAACACGTCAAGTTAAATAAAGGCTTGCGAAAATGCAATTTGCTTTCGACACTTGCCAAAACCTTCATCACCCCAATAATACTCGTACATCAGAAGACGCAAATGTTTGGTCCGCTACTCAAAAAGATATAAAACAATTCCTCGGAAAGATGTTCCTAATATTTCGAATTAAATCGTGGGAAGACAGAGTCAACCTACTTGACTGAACTTCCTTAGAAAGCTCAACCTGTACGCTCCTTCATTGGCTGCACGTTGACAATTATGATTATACAATTAAGCGATCAATTAATGAACCAAATGACGGCCTATTTGCAAGTAGCATTTTTTCTCTAATTTACGGACGACTTTTCACAATTAACTTCTGACGGATAAAAACCCCCGCTCATTACCCAAATATTTTTCTTCAAGGCAATAATCATTTTTTCCTTTGCCTCAGTGTAAGAAAAAAATACAGAGATGTGTTGAGTGAACACACCAAAAAGCAACCCTAGAGAAAGCTCGTGGAAATGATTTTGAGCCAAATTAGTACATTATCGCTTCTTATATGAGTTTAATTCTCCATGCCGTTATTTCTCTATACAGGGTGTTTCAGAACTATGGGATCAAACTTGTAGGGGTTATTCAGTATAGCACTTGTCTATTGTTATCTTTAAAAACGATAACAGCGATTGTTTTTTGTAGCTGCTTAGTCGTGCTATCGTATTTGTGAAGTTTGCAAGAAATTAACAAAAATTAATTGTTGCTAATGAAAAACTTAAACAATCATGAATTGCTGGATATACATTTGGCATACGGAGCAACAAGCTGCAATGCACGAGCAGCAGCGCGGTTGTATCAAGAACGTTATCCCCCGCATCCGGGATACATAAAGTTTATTGCTATTCATCGGCGCCACTCCGAGACAGGCATGTTTAAAACCAACATGCATGATACTGGTGTTGCTCGAACCGTAGGAACGGTCGAATTTGAAGAAGAGGTCCTTCATCGAGTTGCCGACGTGCCGTAGTGCCGTAGTGACACTTTTCCGGATATGGGTGGTCCCTATACTCTAATGTTTTCTACTGTTACATTGAATAACCCCTAGAAGTTTGATCCCTTAATTCTGAAACACCCTGTAGCTCAAGCTGTTTTTGTTATAATCTATTTTTCATGACAATCCATGACGGAAGATTATAAAAATAGAGGTTCGAAAGCAATGGAATGAGGTGTGAGGCCTGTTTAGAAGTCCAGGATCTACCATCAAGTAACAAGGAACTTTACTTAAAGTTTATATTCTTTGTTGTTTATTATGTAATTAAAAACCATGAGAGAAACGCATAAAAAAGATGCCGGTAGAAGTTGTGATTTGATATCTTATGTTTTATAGTATTTTTTATTTTCCTTTGAACTTTCTCTATGAGAAGGTTATTTAGGCTTATAACAAGGAAATACAAGCTCAGAGAGAACAAGACATAAATTCCTCAACTGATTCCGATAAAATTAGATGGTAGAAATTAAACATGTAAATTGGTTTTAATTATTTTTGACCAAGCGCGGATAGACGGGGAGTCATAGGGGCCATGACCCTCCCCCCTAATACTAATATTTATGACTTACGGATCTCTTTGATGAATTTTTTGTAATCGATACAAACGGGTAAAAAATCACCAGATTTGGTGAAAAATTACCATACCTGGAAACCCTGGTCAATTTTGAAGCGCAACGATGGTGGCGTGGAAATAAGAGGTTGCGTAAGTCTGGTTGCCTTGTAAGTTCAGGTGACGCAAATATAAATGAAATAGTAATACTGCGTTTTTCGGGTTGGTAGCACTGCATGTCCGATAGTAGTTACATTATTGGAAATTGTTCTGTTCCGTATCAGCGTCAGAGCTCTGCTATTGTGTGGCTATGTTTTCTTTCTGAATCTTTAAAAATTTTATACAGGGTGGAGCATCGAAAACGAAACAGACGCATTTACTGGCAGCTCAGTTTTTTTTTAAACGCTCAGACCCGTCGATTTTGTTTTCGAGGGGGAGACAAGTTTTTCGAAAAATCACGTTAGCACGTGCAGCCCCCTAAACGGGGGTGACACCACCCCCAAAATCTTAAATGGAAAGGGGGGTCGAGTGATACCTTATTTTAAAGGTTGTTCAATTCCCTTTATCATGATATAAAATTGATGTACTTCAGTTCAATAGTTTTGAAGATTTATTGATTTAAAGCTTAAATAACACTAATACATCATCATTAGTGGAGATCAATACATTTGGCGGCAAAGTAATTTAAAAATGAAGAATGAACTGACCCGTTAGGCCAGTAAATGTTGAAAATGGCCACCATGACTCTCCATGCAATAATAAAGATTTTGGTCAAAACGTTGCCGCACATTTTGCAATATTTGAGGAGTAATTTGAAGGCACTCATTCACAAATTCTTTGTCGCAGGTCTTCTAATGATGTTGGCTGAGTAGCATTGATTTTCATTTTTAAATGACCCCACATAAAGAAATCCAAAGGTGATAAATCTGGCGATCTTGGAGGCCATTCAATGGCACCTCTTCTACCAAACCATCGATCTGGAAACGTCTGATCTAAATATTGTCGAACACGTAATGCGTAATGTGGTGGGGCACCATCCTGTTTGAACATCAACCTATTCGCAATGTACCGCCGATCATTCT
Organism: Acanthoscelides obtectus; assembly: GCA_963669975.1. NCBI lineage: Eukaryota > Metazoa > Arthropoda > Insecta > Coleoptera > Chrysomelidae > Acanthoscelides > Acanthoscelides obtectus. Next base: position 14,538,406 of record CAVLJG010000010.1, read on the forward strand.
GATTTTCAATTATGGCTGTTAATGCAGGATCTATGGCGTCTTCCAGTAGTTCCAAGTACATTTCACCGGTCAAATTTCCAGGTAAGAAAAAAGGACCAACTAAATGATCGTCAAAAATACCAGCCCAAACATTTAATTTTTGTGGCTGCTGTGTATGAACCTCATGATAAATTCTGGGATTAGAATCGGACCAATATCGGCAGTTATGACGGATTACTACGCCATTTAAGAAAAAGGAACATTCGTCGGAAAAGCAAGTGTTGAACAGAAAATGTTCATCGTTCATAATTCGTTCACTCATATCTTCACAAAAATGGAATCGCCGATCAAAATCGTAAGTTCTTGTACCTAGGTGAATTTTATACGGATGAAAACTATGGGCCTTTAGAATCCGTTGGACAGTACGTCGAATAACACCACACACTGTCTCCAATTTACGGTTACTTAACGTAGGATCTACATAAACTTGCCCTAAAGACTTCTATTGGTTCGTTCCTTATGGGATTTTCAATGTTGCGTTTTTTATTGGCGACTGACCCAATTTCCCGAAATTTAGCTACAAGTTCTCATGTCCCTCATTAAATATTTCTGCTGTTCTATTAGCGCACTGATTATTTCCGAAAAATATCTCGATAATTTGAACTCTCTGCTGTGGTTAATTTATGTAATAAAGCGTTACAAGTTATTTTAGCAACAAAGTTTGGTAAAATCAATCGCAAACTATGTACTAAATTCCTATTTAAAATAAGTAGGAGATATTTCCTTATCTTTCTTCAAGAAATAACTTTATTGCCACAAAAAAAAAACGCTCCAATAGCTATTTTCAACAACAAAATGATGAACAAACCATGGGCGTAGTGAAGAAAAGCATTTGCTTATTAAGTATTCTGAAAGTAGTACAAACTAATCAGATGTACTCGACGGGACTGAGCGTTTTTCCAAAAAAAAACTGAGCTGCCAGTAAATGCGTGTATCGTTTTCGATGCGCATGCGTATGTACTTATAATTACTCCTTTTTACTATTGATTCACACAAACTACACCAGATCATACAAAACATTATCATTTTACGATTGCAAAGAATATCTGCATCGTGGCTGACCAAATCATTGAACGTCAACGATTTAAAGATATAGTCAAATTTATTCGGTCATTTCATGACATGTTCCATTATACGATATGGCCACGACATATACATTCAGTTTTAGAAAGTGTGACTTGAGACCATACAAGTATACAAGTTTTGACAGAATCTGCACGGTGGTTACTGAGGTTACGCGATGACAATTATTTTGAGCAAAGGAAATTGCATATGCAAATTTTCTGTATTTCAAAAATGAGAGAGATAAGAAATAATTATATTCACTGTACACTGTCAAATTACAAGTCATATACATGCTAACGCGGGAGCAGTAGTGATTTCCCGTAATTCTCTTCAAAGTTTTTGAAAACACAAAAAAACGTAAAAAATCTTAATTTATAACTTTGAACATAACCTGTATTCAGAAAGGACAACATATAAATAACCCGCCGGGCACAACTAATATACCGCAGCGCAAAGTTGGGGTTTTCCTTTACACGATGTGTAAATCTTGAAAACATAAGCAATTTTTCTAAGTACCATATACACCAATGTCTTAAGGGAACCGAGATAAAGAGCTCTGCAACATCAAAAATATCTTAATACCGTCCTGTAGCCGCGACCCGCGACATCCCCGAGTGGTACTAGGACACTAGCTCAACCTGACGACAGAACTGGGTTGGGGTCAGTATGTCAGGTCAGTATGCAACCTTTAACCGACGGTTACGGTCACGCGTGTAGAGGTAAACGAACCCGTATAATCGATTGCGTTTCAAAAAACAACAAGCACTAGAGACGTGGCTAGAGAAGTGCAAGTATCAAAAACTAAAGTGTGGCAAACGCTGCGTGAAGAGGGGCTGTATCCGTTTCACGTCCAACGTGTACAAGTCCTTCAACCTGACGATTTTCCAGCAAGAGTGCGGTTTTGTGAGTGGTTGTTGCATCAACATGACAATAATCCGGACTTTTTGAAGTGCATATTGGTGACAGACGAATCTACGTTCCCGCGTAATGGGGTGAATAACTTTCGCAACACAACACTCATGTTTGGTCAGTAGAAAATCCGCACGCTGTCCGTCGGGCACATTTTCAACAAACATTTTCGGTGAATGTTTGGGCTGGCATGGTGAACGGTATGCTCATTGGACCATTTATTCTCCCAAATCGATTGGACGAGATGCAATACCTAGACTTTTTACGCAACATTTTGCCTTCCTTGTTAGAAGATGTGCCATTAAGTGTAAGACAATCAATGTGGTTTCTGCACGATGGTGCACCGCCCCATTTTAGACGCGAAGTGCGTGAGTTTTTGAATGAATTATTTCCGAATAGGTGGATCAGACGTAATGGACCCGTAGCGTGGCCTCCGCGATCTCCAGACTTAACACCATGTGATTTTTTTCTTTGGGGAGAAATGAAACGCTTAGTGTACAAAAGTGAATTGCATACGGTTGACGAACTTCGTCTCAGAATTGAACAAGCTGGTGCTTTCATTCGGGGGAGGGACTCCATTCTCAAAGCCTGCACCGATGCTTGGCTACGTCGTGCACGTACCTGTGTTTTTGAATCAAACGGCGATAACTTCGAACCTATAAAGTATGTTTACCTAAAAACTGAAAACGCGGCAACGCCGTCGTATTTGTTACCTCTGTTCGTGGTCTGCACCACCGCCGGCGTCTGCTCGGTAGCGCATCAGCTGATTTCATTTTCTGTTGGAGCGGTTTGATTTCGGCCAGAGACATACTTAGCCCTTCTCGTCAACTGGAGAGTGAGTACTTTTTCCTTTATTTTTTTCTACTTGGTCGCCCTCGTTTCACTACATATTACCTTTGTTATTTCAAGGGTAGTTGTTTCTGAAAAGGAAAACTTTGCGGACACCCTGTATACTCGTATTCTTCATTGGCAGCATATTCAGTAATGATTTTCTCACACAGCAAATATCACTGATTTCATACACATACACACAAATACACATAATAATCCAGATACGATCTTGCTATTCAACAACTTTCTTGTCAGAGATGAAAAGTACAGACTACTCGGCTTCCCAAAACATATGCAACCAACAATAGTTTGTAGTCGAGTCATTCCTCCATAGATCGACGCTCACAACGATCCTAGTGAGCTAACGTGGAACGACTGTTTGCACCCTAAAAACTACCTAGTCTGCAAAATGACATTTTATAGGTTTTTTTTTAACGTTTCATAGGTTTTTTACGTAATACCTGTGCGGGACCTCGTCAGGTGAGGCATTTAAAAAAGGATTCTTAGATAAATGTCTTCATCTTTAGAAGCCAGAATCCTATCAAAGGCTCTTTCACGAGTGCTCCATCTACTGGTAACTTTATATTCTTTGGATGGATGCATATACAGTATATTCAGATAAGAGATAGACCGGATGTAAACAAAAGGTTCGGGTGATTTTCACGCTAACGCCGCCGTCTCGACGTAAAACAGGAGCCCTCATTGGTCAATTCGCAATTAAATGCCTATGCCGAGCGGCAGACCAGTCGTATCAAGGCAGAGTCACATTCAGGTTCAGACGTGTTACGTATGTCGTGTGCATCATTGCAATTTGATATTTCTTGTTATTGTTATACCTTGTTATTGATTGTTATTGTTATCAACTGCTTGCGCAAAATGCCCAGTAGTACAGATACTGCCGATGAAGTTGTAAACTCCTGTAGTCCACCTAGGAAACGCTCTAAAAAAAGACACCTGAGTGCAGAAATGAAAGAGGTCATTTTGAATATATATAAGATCGAGCGCGAGGAGAACGAGGCATCAACCATCAAAGAAATTGTTGTGAAGGTTTCTCACAAACTTGGGGTGTGTAGCGCATCAGTGTTTAATGTGTTAAGACAATACAAAAAAAATCACACCTTTTCTGAGCCAATGACCAGTAAACATCGCAAAAGTATTGTTAAATCATTGGATGAAGCTGATAAGCATGCGATTAGGAGGAAAGTGCATTAATTCTTCTTTAGGAATGAAATACCTACTATAGATAAAGTACTGCAGGAGGTAAATGGAGATACAACGTTGCCAAATTTCAAACGATCAACTTTCCATGCGTTACTGAAGCATTTAAATTTCAAATGGAAAAAACGGGGTCGTAATAGTTTACTACTGGATAGAGAAGAAATTGTGCTATGGAGGAGGGATTATTTAACAAAAATTGGGAAATATAGAAATCAAAACAGGAAGATTTATTACCTTGATGAAACGTGGGTAAACGCAGGACACACTACAAGTAAAGTATGGGTTGATGATTCTGTAACTTCATCCAGGAGGGCCTTTCTAGATGGACTGTCCACCGGATTAAAAAATCCAGCAGGTAAATACGAGTAATAGACAACAATCGGATGTTTTTCAAACCTTGGGAACAAGGTTCTAAACATTAATTCCAGGGGGCAGATAAAACATATTACAAGTAACAAAACTTTTATAACTTTCGATAAAATGCGTGGATGCTTTATTGTCATTTTCATTTGTTAGAACTTTTTTAAGCCATGTTTTTATGTGTTTTCGATATTTCAATGATTTTTTAATATAATCTTAAAATATGTCGAATATTATAAACTTAAAAAAAGTTACTAAGTTTTATATTGTGGCGTTCCTAATATTTCTAATCATTTTAATTCATACTTTAAGCTTTATAAAGTTATAATTTGTTAATATTAATATTTGCGCGTATTTCAGGTTCCTGATCATTCATTTTTTAAAGGTTTATAACTTTAAATTAAATTGTGAAGCGCTGAGTAATCATACGACGTTCAATATTCTTTCTTTCAATATGACTAAATAATCCCAATTATAGCAATCTGATACTCATGTCTCAATGTTTTTTCGCTGAATGTGATGAAAACATTTGAAAAAGGTTCGCTTATTGAAATAAATCTACACCAGTTAGTACTTCGATTTCCAGGTAAAGGGAAAAGGCTCATTATCTGCCATATTGGCAGTGAGGATGGATTTGTTGTTGACGGTCTGTGGTGCTTTGAGTCTAAGAAAACTGGAGATTACCACGAGGAAATGAATGGCGAATCGTTTGAACAGTGGTTTTCAAAAATTTTACCGAACTTAGAGGAAAACGCAGTAATTGTGTTGGATAATGCGCCTTATCATTCTCGAAGAATGGAGAAGGTCCCAACAACGGCTTCAAGGAAAGTTGATGTTCAAAATTGGCTCCGCTCGAAAAATATCAACTTTGAAGAAGCAATGCTGAAAGTACAATTATTAAGAATTGTCAAGGATCACAAGGCGGAATATCAAAAATACGCCATTGACGAAATGGCAGCAAGTCAAAATAAAACTGTGCCCCGTTTACCTCCATACCATTGCGAGCTGAATCCCATTGAGCTCATACGGGCAGAGGTTAAAAATTATATAGCTAAGCACAATACAACTTTTAAATTTTGTGACCTCAAAGGACTTTTCAAAGAAGCACTAGAATTAATAACAGCTCAAAAATGGGAAAACTGTATTAAGCACGTGAAAGACAAAGTTGAAAAGAGAATGTGGAAACTGGACAATAGTTTAGAGGAACAAGTCGAGCCATTCATTATTGACGTTGGTGCTTCAGGCAGTAGCGATGATGAAAGCTCATCAAGCTCATCTTTCCAATAAAAGATGTCGTTCATCAAATTCGGTAAGTTATAAGTAATTATAAAGCTACTGTATTTTTTAATTAATTATTGACATTTTTGAACCCATTTTGGCAAAACCTATTCAAGAATCTACTTTCTGACAATGTTCAACCATGCACATTTTTTTACGTTTTGAACGTTTTAATTTGGTTACATATTTACCTAGAAATCAAAAAATATACTAATCAATATTCTAAAAGCAATTTTAAGAGATATACGATTATTTTTAATTTAGGCTAATTTAAACGCCATTTTGAGATTATATTCGACTGTATTTCACCAAACATCAGGCGGCATCCGAAGCTGGAAATCGAAGCGAAAATTTTGAAACCCTTATGTATATTTACATCATTATATATTTCTTACCCCACCCCCACATGATCCTATATCCATCACCAATCGTATACACATCGAATTGTGCTAATTTACTACAAAGTTACGCAAAGCAGCATCTACTATCTAAAATATGTACTGCGTGACTCTTAATACGTCCCTGCCGAATGTTACAGCGTTCGATGATCACGTGGTCTTGTTTATGTCCGGTCTATCTCTTATCTGAATATACTGTAGAACAGAAAAAATGGTGCCTCACATGTCCAAAAGGGCAACGTTACTTAGAAACAGGTCCCTAAAGGACGCTACTGGAAATCGTTCATAACCCTTGACCGAACATGTGCCATTCAACGAATTTTTGATAGTTTAGTAACCAATTAGGTATGTAATTTCTAGAACATCTAATTTTCACCTGAAAAAATGTGCTCTGGATTTCGATGAAATGAGCTAATTTTGAGAAAAACTGTTTTTTGTATTGGTTCACTATGCTGGTTTCATCATTTCGACGCTAGGGTAATTCTAATTACAGATTCATAATTAGCGATCCAAAGACTCCGGTTAAATTTTCATATCAATCAGAATGTTTGGGTCGTCGAACAGTGTAACTCTGTAGGAATAGTTTTGAAACAAGCCTTTTTCAGAATTCATTTTTTCAGCAAAAAGACTAAGCGTTTTAAAAATATCATGTCGATCCATTATCCCGTTCCTGCCAATCCAAACGAGTTATTCGTTCCACAAGGACACCGTGGTTGTACGTATAAACGATTGGAAAATGGGGTGATTGACACCTCTGATATGAATACATACCCCGACGCTTCCCACCATGATGAAATGGGGGATTTTAGCCGCTATGTCTTAATTCTGGAAAATGTCGCAGTTCAGGCAGAAAAGGTCAAGCTTTTCTGCCTGTGAAAGATTTCCCGTTCAAAGTCAAGATGTTAGATACTGTTAAATGATTTAATAACGTCGACGCTATTTGAAAAGCTTTATTAGTTCATTAAAGTATAAATAATACAGAGTTATACGAAAAAAGAAATAGTGAAGAATAAAAAAATAGATACTAACATAACTAATGTATGGCAGTGGTGCAATATACATCAAGAATTATTGAATGACGTTAATGACAATTTTTGACAGGTGTATTCATTGTTATGGGGTCATCATTAACAGAATCTTCACAAACCCGTTGACTCGATCAAAAAAAATATTTGACCCTAATGTAACTTACCATCTAGATGATTGTGTTTATCAATATAGTCAAAATCGCGAAAGATGACGATTACGTCATCATTTTAGTCTGCAGTAAAGACAAACGACAGCGATTTGTGAATAGTTTTAATGAAGTTTCAAATATGCTAGACAGAGACAAACAGAATCTTATTAAACTGTATTGCTAATTTGCATGTATCCAACAAAGACAGACGATGTTTTCATGTTTATGATCGATCATATGTTGAAAGATTAATAGTTAGGTTATGTTAAAGCAGGTTAGATTGTTTTCGAATGATACTTTGGTCTTCGGTGTTAATGTCGCAAGGCGTATTCTACTCATAACTTTTTTCTTTTCAAAACAAAAACTCCTCACTAAAATTATTACTAAGGTACCACTTAAAACCGTGAAATAAAATAAAAATAATCAGTGAAATAACCTAACTTCACAAAAGCATAATATAAATTCATGACATCGTGATTTTATCAACGACGTACGTCCATTGATTACTTCAGTACAATTTATGGTATGACGTAATAGTCATCTTTCATGATTTTGAATATGTTACATATTATATTGTACAACAGTTTTATCAAGCAAACGATGCAGGAAAATATGTTTGCCAAGTATGCCAGTTATTAAGAAAATATATGATCGAATTCTTCGTTTGTGCATAAACCTTTAATAAATATTAAATATATAAGGTGTTAACCTTTATATTTGAAGGGTACAGGGGCAAAAAAAAACGTCGCAAAAATGCAAAAATGTGATAATGATGGCGACATCTGCATTTTCCTGTGTAATTTCATTGGGTATGAATTAAAAAGTGTAAAAAACAGTGTAGTCCATAATTTCACCCACGTTTCGAAACGTAGTGCAGGCACTAAACAGGGAATGTCCTTAATGTAACAGAACGTAAGAAGGCATGTCCACCTGTCAGTCGCCAAACAATTAACTTTGAGGTTAGGCAAAATCGACAAATTACACCATTTTGTACCACGGTGTTGTTTATGAGCTAAGGATTTTAGGTTTATTAACAGTACGGATGTTTGCTACAAGGCCTTTTTGTCCATATTTGGAGTCAGCAAAAAAATTGAGCACCTCTTAAAGTCATTGAAATCAACAGGCAATGTGCCATTTTAACCATCGTACCGCTCTGACGAATAATGACGAATAGTAGGTAATAAAAGAGGCAAATCAGGCTCTCACAAAAAGTTAAACCGTGATGTTAAACAATTGTAACCCTACTAACTCATTCAAAAGAAGACAAAGCCACTACGTTTGACTGATACCAAAAAATAATATTTACCTGAAGACCTGAATATAAAAAAAAATTAAGATGTATTCGTATCAATACCCACAACCTGAAAATAATGTATCTTATTAAATCTGCATAAAAATATTTATCACAGAATTTAACATATCAGTCGGTTACGCACTACCCACGTACCGATACTTGTAGCAGTAGTGATGAATTTCAAATAAAAGCCAAGGCACTGATGGCGGAAGAAAATAATGATCAGCTGAAACGTTTAACTATCCTGAACAATTTGAAGAATAAGACTCAAAAATTTTATGATACGAAGAACAATGCTAGAATCAAAAGCAGAGCTGAAGCTGAATTTCAAGCTATTGCCATGGTCTATCAAAAAAATGTCTCACTGTCAAACCTCACCACTAATGATGTGTATTATAAATGTCAGTTGTCAATGTACTCATTTAATTTACATGTCTTGAGTGATGCTAGCTCCTACTCCTACTCCTGAAATAGATTTAGAAGAAATAGTTTTATTCATGTTTCACTACTTGACAAATTAATTTGATCGTCGCGTGAATCATTTGGAAATATATTGCGACTCAGCAGGTGGCTAGAACAAGAACTACACTGTAGTGAATGCGAAAAAAATATGGACTTAGTTAATTTAAATTTTTCCTTGAAATAAGTCTACAAAGGCCCAAACCGTTTGATGTGATTGAAGTGGGGACCGGTGAAATCATCAGGAAGTTAACTAACTTTTTCCAAGATATGTACTTGGAAAAGAATCTTTTCCAATCCAGTCACAAAGAGAAATAATGGGCAAAACAGGTCATCTAGGATTAAATTTGCAACGAAGTAACTGCAATGGTTTGTGGGGAAAATTCACCTATACTGCATAGACAAAGAATAATCCTGCACGAATCTTCATGTAACAATCAGTTTGAATTACTAGATTTTGCATACAAACATTATCTACCCATTAGTGCAGAGAAGTATGAGGACCCCATATTCCTGAAAAAATTGTGTTCTGCTGGAGCTTAAGCCTTTTCTGATAGCATTACTCATGTATAATTAGTAACATTAATTAGTATCAAAGATTCTTTGTTTTGGATGTGATGGACATTCCTTGTTTTTGTACTTCAAATCATTAAACTACTTTAATTTTTTATTACATTTACAATTAGTTATCTGTGCATAAGTTTTACAAGTGCCTAACACTAAGCCTTATAATGTAAACTTAAGTTCCTATTAACTACTTGTAGAATGAATTGATAATCAAAAAAGTTATCGACTTTCAAATATTAAAATCTTAATTACACAAAACTTGGTCTTTGTGGCATTCCATCTTTTGCCCTTGTACCCTTCATTTCATACTTCATTGTAGTTGATGTTCTTTTGCTGTTTCCGCTCTAAAATCAAGTAACCTTTAATCTGTCGAACAGATAGTATAAGACCCCAGGACTGCCAGACGTTACTTATTTTCTCAAAAACTCGGTGGATAAGCAAATGCAGTTTTAAAATAGTCTCCAAATCTCATAATCAAAATATAATGGGTGATTTTTTTGCTAGTATCTTTTTGGCAACACTGTTTTTGACAGATGACGCTTGTGACTAAATTTCGAACCCAGTTTACATTATTGGACATTAAACCACCAACACGCAGACGTAGAGTGAGGACTGAAGAAAATATTGCGGCTGTATCCGCCAGTGTTAGTGATGACCGTGAAATGTCGATTCGCCGCCGTTCGCAGCAATTGGGCTTCTGTTACTCCACTATGTGGAAAATTTTGCGACAGGATTTGGGTGTCAAACCTTATAAGATACAGCTGGTGCAAGAATTGAAGCTTCACGACCTCCCACAACGTTTCCAATTTGGTGAATGGGCGCTGGCAAAGTTGGAGGAAGATCCACATTTTTATCGAAAAATTGTGTTCAGCGACGAAGCTCATTTCTGGTTGAATGGGTACGTTAACAAGCAAAATTGCCGCATATGGAGGGAAGACGAGCCAGAAGCATTGCAAGAGCTACCAATGCATCCCGAAAGAATCACTGTTTGGTGTGGATTATGGGCCGGTAGCATCATCGGGCCGTACTTCTTCAAAGACGACAATGGCCGGAACGTAACTGTGAATGGCGAGCGCTACCGTGCGATGATAACAAACTTTTTTTTGCCCAAAATGGAAGAGCTGGACTTGGTTGACATGTGGTTTCAACAAGACGGTGCCACATGCCACACCGCACACGAAACAATGGCCCTATTGAGAGGCGAGTTCGGTGAACAGTTTATCTCACGTTTGGGACCCGTCAATTGGCCGCCTAGATCGTGTGATTTAACGCCGTTGGACTATTTCTTGTGGGGCCATGTTAAGGCTAATGTCTACAGGAATAAACCAGCAACGATTGACGCACTGGAAGCCAATATTGAAGCATTTATTCGTGAGATACTGGCCGATATGTTGGAGAGAGTGTGCCAAAATTGGACCTTGCGCATGGGCCACCTAAAGCGGAGCCGCGACCAACATTTACATGAAATAATCTTTAAACATTAAATTAGATCGACCGTTCTATTGACTCAAATAAAGATTTAATCGTTTTTTGTGTTTTTTTGGAAACCAAATCCTATACCTCTTAAAAAATTACCCACTATAATAGATGCCAACACGAAATTTATGGCGGTGTGTGATACATATCAAAAGACAAAAACGATACAATATACTCTCAAAACTTGCCTGTAATATGGATGTAACAGACAAGGCCTATTCTATATAAATAAAGTGTTTTTTTTCTACAAAGGTAAAACGTATTACAAATTAGAAACTAAAATTGTAGCCTTTCTTAAAACTCAAAAGAAAAAACACTAGACTGGTGAGCTTAAGACATTGAAAAAAAACCATCGTACTTAGCATAAAAAGTAACATGAAATAAAAACTAGAATCCATACTAACACTTATCTCAAGGTACAGTCATTAACCTGAATTTGAAACGCAATATGACAGGCTCACATCATATTATATTTGCATGTTTTTTCATGTACCGTTACAGCACTTATTGGTCCAATAAATGTGCAACCTCTAAATTTTTTTCGACATGGTATATTCATATGGCGTACTAGGTTTTCGAGTGCAAAATTTCTTGAAGATCGCATGAGGTTTCTGCAGATAGGACATATTTTGTTACCATTTTTTTCATTGCATGTTCCGCAAACTGAGTGACCATTTTGGCAAAGATAAATCTGATCTGTCATATAATTTATGCAAACCGGACACTCTAAATATTCTGGAGCATTTCCAGCAGGGGTTTCCGTTTCATAAACCGTTATGGTATAGAAAATGTCAGTTTCCAAATTTCGCCTTACATTCACAGGAATTTGGTTTGTAATCCAATTGCATTTATTTTCGTGCAGTTTTTTGTCACACTTCTGATACAGGCAGTTAACACAGTGAAATCTATCGCGATAAAGATTTATGTTTCTTCCGTGTATTAACTTAGTTATGGTCAAATCGAAATTTGGAACCTCGATTTCCAATCTTATTTGTAAAGTATTCAATAATTTTTGGTCATAGTCCTGAGGTGACACTAAAAAGACATTGTAGTCAAAATAAAGAATGTCAGCCTTACGCTCTAATCTGATGAAAAATAGAAAAACGAATTTATCAAAAGCGATGCAATTTAAACGGACTATGAGGTCCAAAGTACCTGATAGTTGATGTTGTTTCGGAGATTCTTGATAAAACGACTTATGATATGTTTTCATGTGCTCGTTTAAACCTTGAAGTGACATGGTCGTTGTACAATTCCCGAAAGGACAAACTACAGTTCTTTTCTTGCAGAAAACTTCATGCTTGAACACTTGCCCCCAAGCCAGGGAATCTTCACATTTAAATATACAAGGAAACAAAACTCTTTCTGCCGCTTCTTCAAAGGAACTGTTTGGAGCTGCCTTTGGACGACAGCGGCCGCAGTAGAAATATCCTGAAAAAAAGTGTGTTGACTAGAATTAGAGCATACCAAGCAGTGAATCAAAATGTTTAATAGTAAATAGTAGTACATATTCTCATTCCTCAATAACCTGGTAAGTAACATTATTTCTTATGAGCAATGTTAACTGTATTTCAATACTAAATTTTCCTAGCGATAAGTACCACTCTCCCACTTTCAGCCCACGGACTCTGTGCGGGAAAGTAGCTATTAGGGGTCGGAAACCGATATCGAATATGCCGGCAGGGGTATTACGTATCTTGAAAAGTGTCATTGATGATTTTTTTACATTATGCAGGGTGTCCCAGAAGTCGACGTCAAGCCGAAACCGGGTGAGGCAAAGTCATAACAGCTATCAGAAAAATATTTAAAAATATTTTATGTATGTGTTTTGAAAATTATAGGTCTTTGAAAAAGATATAGAATTTTCACACCCTAGGGCAGTCTGTCAACTCTTGTTACTACAAATATTAACTTTTTTTGGATTTTATTTTTACAATGTAATGATGAATAATGCATCTTCAAACTGGTGTCTCAACCTTACTGCCAACTTTTCTTGTTCAGGAAAAATTGGCACTTATTTCCCAACCAAGTATTCCAAAGTAAAACTTCGCTAACTTTAACTGGCTGTACTGGAAAAAATGTACTACGAGAGTTTGGTAAGTAACCTTAAAAGTTGGCGCATTTAATAACGATTCCAAAATGTTATAACACTTAGAAGATTACTCGTTAACTTATGCACAATTATTTTTATTTGAAAAAAAACTGATGAAAAATTTTCAAAATTTCCTAATTAAACAGCGATTATGAAAACGCACAAGGACCCTTAAGGATGACTGTTTGCACAACAGTGGGCGTCAAAATGCTGCTGATGATGATTTACCTTTACAGCAAATGCTCAGACTGTTTTCCTTCAGCCGCAATACACGCTCGACATCTTCTTAAAAAAGATCGGGTTATTAAACGAGCGAATCCCCGGTTATTAACAAACTCAGCTGCTTCCAATAGTCTTTGCCGTAGCTCAGCTACATTTTGAATTGGCTTGAAATACACTTTTTCTTTTACAGTTCCCCAGTAAAAAAATCTAAAGGATTAAAATCAGGTGGCTGGCCACGGTACCACGGTATTGTACCAGACCGCCTTATCCATCTGCCTGAAAAGTTTTGATCGAGATACTCTCTCACTGAGAGTGCATAGTGCGCTGGGCAGCCATCATGCTGAAACCACATGTCCCTGTAAATACTCAGTGGCACGTCCACCAATAAATTTTGTACATGATTTTTCAAAAAATCCAAATAAAATGCAGCAGTCAAAGTCTCTGGGAACTCAAACGGACCGATTATTTTACCATTTAAAATTCCTGTCTAATGGTTTATCTTGAAGCGATATTGAGATTTATCTTCTCTCATCAAATGTGGGTTTGCTACGTGCCACTCGTGTAAGTTATGCAGGTTCATGTACCCCATCTTTCTTAAATGTGGTCTCATCCGACCATAAAATTTTTTCAAAGAACTGTGGATCTTTCCTGTGTCTTTCTAACATTGTGCGACAAAAAGCAACTCGGGGCTCATAATCCCGGGGCAGGAGAGGTTGAACACGCTGTATGTGGTATGGATGAAGCACATCACTTACTTGCTATTGCACACTTTGATACCGATCAGTACTCCTTAGTTTACTGCGCATCTTTACATGTTCGTGCTTGTTGATATCGTACTGTTACTAATTTTGGATTCGTGAACTGGACTGTTGATCGCTTGTGATTTGGATTTGGACTGTTTAATTGCTCTTCAAAACAACATTTGCTTTCCTTAGACTATCTTTGATAGTGTGATTGTGCAGTGCCGCTATGTCCGTGTACACCGTACCAGAATATGCTAACATGCACCTCATTTATGGGGAATGCAGATGCAACGCTAGTGCTGCAGCGAGACTTTACTGTGAGAGGTACCCGAATGCAGCTCGTCATCCAGATCATCGAGTGTTCACAAATGTGCACCGCTTACTATGCTCAGAGGGCGAACTACCAAACCAATCACACGGTGAGGGAAGGATCTTTCCTTCCTTACGAAGTCGTGGTGCTAGGAGCTGTCGAAGAAGACCCGAGTACTTCAGTGCGTGCAATAGAACTAAAAACAGGTGTGCCCAAAAGTACAGTCCATAGACTCTTGCAAAAAAACGTGCTCCATCCATACCACGTACAGCGTGTTCAAGCTCTTCTGCCCCGAGATTATGAGCCCCGAGTTGCTTTTTGTCGCACAATGTTAGAAAGACACAGGGAAGATCCACGGTTCTTTGAAAAAATTTTATGGTCAGATGAGACCACATTTAAGAAAGATGGGTACATGAACCTGCATAACTTACACGAGTGGCACGTAGCAAACCCACATTTGATGAGAGAAGATAAATCTCAATATCGCTTCAAGATAAACCATTGGACAGGAATTTTAAATGGTAAAATAATCGGTCCGTTTGAGTTCCCAGAGACTTTGACTGCTGAGGTTTATTTAGGTTTTTTGCAAAAACATTTAGAAAATTTATTGAAGGACGTGCCACCGAGTTTTTACAGGGACATGTGGTTTCAGCATGATGGCTGCCCAGCGCACTATGCACTCTCAGTGAGAGAGAATCTCGATCAAAACTTTCCAGGCAGATGGATAGGGCGGTCTGGTACAATACCGTGGCCAGCCCGGTCACCAGATTTGAATCCGTTAGATTTTTTACTGGGGAACTGTAAAAGAAAAAGTGTATTTCAAGCCGATTCAAAATGTAGCTGAGCTACGGCAAAGACTATTGGAAGCAGCTGAGTTTGATAATAACCGTGGATTCGCTCGTTTAATAACCCGATCTTTTTTAAGAAGATGTCGAGCGTGTATTGCGGCTGAAGGAAAACAGTTTGAGCATTTGCTGTAAAGGTAAATCATCATCAGCAGCATTTTGACGCCCACTGTTGTGCAAACAGTTATCCTTAAGGGTCCTTGTGCGTTTTCATAATCGCTGTTTAATTAGGAAATTTTGAAAAATTTTCATCAGTTTTTCTACAAATAAAAATTGTGCATAAGTTAACGAGTAATCTTCTAAGTGTTATACCATTTTGGAATCCTTATTAAATGCGCCAACTTTTAAGGTTACTTGCCAAACTCTCGTGGTACATTTTTTTCCAGTACAGCCAGTTAAAGTTGGGCAGTTTTACTTTGGAATACTTGGTTGGGAAATAAGTGGCAATTTTTCCTGAACGAGAAAAGTTGGCAGTAAGGTTGAGACACCAGTTTGAAGATGCATTATTCATCATTACATTGTAAAAATAAAATCCAAAAAAAGTTAATATTTGTAGTAACAGGAGTTGACAGACTACCGTAGGGTGTGAAATTTCTATATTTTTTTCAAAGACCTATAATTTTCAAAACACATACATAAAATTTTTTTAAATAGATAGCTGTTATGACTTTGCCTATCACCCGGTTTCGGCTTGACGTCGACTTCTGGGACACCCTGTATAGGTGTTTTTGCGAAGTTATGTGGGTTTTTCTACAAAATCTAATTGTTGTTCACTTGGTGTGCACTCGGTCTCTAGCTGTACGTGTTGCCTAAACGTCACGCTTCAACTATCAATGTTTGGTTCTGATGTGAAGTAGCATCTGCTTCATAGATGGCATTATTGGAGGTCTAAGCTGTAAGTTGTATGCTATAGCTGGAAGGAAACGGCAGTGCATATGTGCATAGTGAGGATTTGTGTGCTAATAACACTGGTGAACAAAATTAAAATAATTTATTGTGACACGGACAAAAAGGTGGCTATTATGTAAAACGTACCCAAACAGTCGGAAATAGCATTCGATTTTTTCTATCGCCCACGGTTTTAACTTGCAATAAGGCATTTTATTGGCTGCTTATACTCGTAAAATATAAGGCTATGCGTGTAAGAGTACCAATAAACGCTCGAATAAGCATTAATTAAACCTGATTATGTCCCAAGCTGCTTCCGCAAATGCTCAAGTTCGGCTGTTCTTTGGGGATTTGAAAGATATTCCGGGATTTTTTAATAATTCTCCTTAACGCGTAGAGGTACTGAATATAATTGTGGGGAAAAAAATTCCCCAAGGAGCAAAAACTCGTTGGAATTTTAATATTCGAACAATAAATGTAGTGTTTGAGAACAGAGAGTCACTCATTGAATGCATTGAAGAAAATTTCACTAATGAAACCGTTTGCAAGGCAGCTTGCGGTATTCGCCGTATGTTAAACGATTCTGTTTTCGTGTTTTGGTCGACATTTTTTCATCATGTCATGTCTCAAGTCGACATCTTTTTCAACCAGTTGCAGAAGAGAAAAACCGAGCCAGCGCAAGTTAAAACGGCTATCGATAATTTTGAAAAATGTATTGTCGATGTGAGAAATAAAATTGATGAGATAATAAATGAAGCCAAAAGTATTTGCACTGAACCCCAAGGCAACAAAAGGAGACGACGTAATAATAGCAGTCACGATCACCGACTTGCCGCATTAGAAGTATGCGGCAATATAGTGAATTCTGCAAACGACAGATTTCAATTCAAGGATCATTTGGTAGCCGCATCCCTTTTTCCCCGAACACTTTGGAGAATACTGTGGTAAGTTTCCTGATGACAAGTTGGAAACTACCTGGTTGGCTTATCCCGAATTAGAAAAGAGTCGTTTAAAGACAGTTGTCTGTTATTTATGCACGGAATGGTGGCCGAGATTTACATGGAACATGTCTCTTTTGAAATTTTTGATGCAAAATGGTTTTGAGGAAACACTAAAAGAAACAAGAAAGCTATTAGAAATTATTGTTACAACTCCTATGTCAACATCAGAGGCTGAGCGAAATTTCTCAACATTGAAAAGAATCAAGACTTTTCTTCGTAATACTATGACCCAGGATCGCCTTACAGCGTTGTCGATGCGGTCCATTGTAAAGGAATTTATTTCGACCATGGAAAATTTCAACGGGAAGGTGAACGACAAATTTGCGGCCAAGAAGGAGCGGAGGATCGAACTGACATATAAAAAATAGGTAAGTTCGGATTTGCAGAACACCTGTTTTATTTTGCCACGAGCCGCCACTGAATACACCGTATTTTCATCTTTTCAGGTATACTTTATCTGAAGTCACTCGAAATAGCATAAAAACCTTTGGTCGGCGCGTCCTTTGTAATTTCATGACGTATCATAGGCGTGCGGTCATTTATTTAGAACGATAATAATCATGTTTTTATATCACAATAAATGGATTTTACCATCTTTTTATTTTTTTGATTTGGGATAAAAAATACTTATATTGGGAGTTTAATTTATGTTGACTGAAAGTTAAGAAATGGAAAAATCACAGAATTCCAACGTTTGACATAGGCAAATATTTACATAGCAGGTAGGTATATAAAAAGGTATATAAAGACTTACATTATAGGTATTTATATATCATCCTCACCTTCGGAGCTGTCGCTAGAGTCATCTTGTAGAGGAATTACAACGGGATTTACAGGAGGCAAAACACAATATTCATTTTCTTTTTCAATAACATGCCTAGAACACTGCTTCCATAGGTCTGTGGCAGCAATATGAGATACTGCATCTCTTATTGTGGCCAATAGCGATTCACTTAATTGAGGGGTCTGATTATGTTTTCTTACTTTTTTTTTAAAGCAGCCCAGACCAACTCAATCGGGTTAAAAATGCAGTAATAGGGAGGTAGACGTAATACTTGATGGCCATTTTGCTGAAGCAGATTATCAACAACATACTCTTTTTTAAATTTTTGTCTTTTAATGAGATCCAATAATATTTCTTTGGTTGATTTTTGTGGTATTTCCATTCCCTTATCACTCATAAAATCAATAATGTCTTGTTTTTTTGTGCCTGTATTCGGAATTTTGTTTTTCTGTCGGGAATGGTATGGCGCATTGTCCATAATAATCACTGAATTTGGAGAAATGTTTGGTATTAACTGCTGCTCTATCCACTTTTCAAATAAGTCGGAGGTCATGTCCTCATGATAGTCGGCACATGATTCTTTGATATTTTTGGCAGATAACAGCAAGGCATTAGGTATAAATCCATTTTCACTGCCAGCATGGAGAATAATGATTCGTTTTCCACGGTTGCATGGTGCATTTAAAATGCACTTGTTGCTGTCGTCAACCCAGCCGTACTGCACAACATCATGGGTATCATACCACGTTTCATCCAGGTAAATCATATTTCTTTTCTGCTCTCTATAGATTTTAACTTTGTGCAAAAATTCTTGGTGCAATTCAACGATTCGAGACGACTCCATAATCACCATTCTTTTATCTAATTTTTTGTATTGAAAACCACACAGTTTTACAATACAGTGCAGTGAGTCTAAGCATTTGTAATTATAAAAATCTTCAGGATAATCTTTTGATTTATCCCGTATCATTTCCAACGTGGGCACCAAATTTTCTTTATAAAATCCGAATATTTTCCTGAAAACCCACGTCTATTCTTTTTAATTTTTGCCCTATGCGCTTTCTGTGGAAGGAATGGTTGACTACATCTCCCCTTTTTATAACCCGATAAATGGTAGACCGACTGATTTTTGTCAGGATACAAATTCTGTTTAAAATTTGATTTTGCGAGGAATCTGGATTTTCGTTTTTCAGACAATCATACATATTTAGGATTACTCTTTGGGTCTGTTCCTCTAAATCTTTATGAAAGAATTCTGCCTGCACAGGTTCATCAACCATCTCCTCGTAGCTTGGAGCATTTTCCCAAGGTCTCCAAAGAGCCATATTTAGGACACACAAGAACAATCAACACAACAATTAAATCAACAAGTAAACAGAGTATTCAAAAGTCAAAAACACACAAACTAATAAAATCTATGAAAAAACACGGACAGACTAAAGAAAACACGTTTATTCACCGCTACACGGCACTGGCTAAACTGTTTCAATTTTCAGTAGCCACCTGCACTTGTTCGGAGCTCTGAAATCCACGCTTTCTCATTGGCTATGTCCACGCATAGGCGTGCTTTACTCCACGTGGACCGGTGAAACTGCCTTTGATCTTATACGGGGGATATTTGCTGCGAAATTTGGCGATTTTTGCAGCAACAGAGCGTGTTAAATATAGATATATAAAACGCACCCGGTATTTCACAGTGTTTCAAGTGACTTCAGATAAAGTATACACGCCACGCCTGATTTCAAAAATGTTGAGTGTAACTATACCCAGACCAGGAAATACATACAGAAAGCGTGATTTTTTAAATCGTGCATCCACCAAAAATAAAAAATGTTTTGCTGCCATCAAAAATCATCAGGACAAAACACGGAATAACAACGTTGAGAAACGATTTTCATAGACGAAACTTTTTTGTTCTTGCCCTATGAGCAATATGTTTATCATGAAATTATACAAGTCATAATAGTGGGTCAACCAAGAAACGAGAGATAAGCTGTAGCTGGTAGAAACCTTTATTTTTCCATTCTAAAAGTTGTCGCAAAAGTCTCATAAAATCTGTTGTATGCATCTTAAGAAATCAAAGGTCAAGAAAATCGTTTTTTGAAAAAATATCCTATATATTTAATGGTAATTGCATCTATTACGAATCTTGTAGATAATAAAATTCTCTACAACTTTGGTTTCGGTTTTTTTATATAATTAACCGTTTATTAGATAGAGAGTCGAGACCGCGCAGCATGTAAGGTCAACCGGTAATCCAACAAAGTCATAGTACGTATCTAGGGTATAGCTATGCAAAAATATGCGAGACTACACTGACTCTGTGCCTATAAGAGTTAACTACCAAAAATCTAAAAAAAAAAAAAAATGCGAACCCCAATCGAAGATTTGTCACGAAGTTACTGAGTAGATATATAGTATATATATATATATATATATACATGTATATATATATATATATAACTTGAGACGTGGTCATTGTCGTCTAAACCAGTTAGGTGAAAAATTAAAGCTTCCGCCTTTTGTTGGGTACTTCGACAAAATTTAAGCAAAGAGGACTCTTTATACTTTTTTTAATTCTCTCTAGCTTTCAATGGACTTTGCCATCATCATCAGGAGCTGCAATTACAATGATAACAGTAGCAACAAAAGTGTAAAATGAATTTAAATTGACTCAACTTACAGTAGTATGTGAGGATGTTGCTAATTGTTGTTTACGTATAGGATGAGGGAAACGTCCAGTAACATGGTGAGAGCTGGATAGATTGTACAATGGTCAAAATTATATAAAATATGACAAGAACAAGTTAAAAACAGATTAAAAATTATTTAAAAAACATTAGAGCATTACATCGTGAAGCCACTTGATGATTGCACAAATTAGTGGTCATGGAATAATGAGTGAGATGAAACCCTTTGACAGAAGGCCGAAGGATGTCAATGTCTGTGTTGAAAGATGGAACGAATTGTGGGCGTGTGCCAAACGTTGCCAAATCACTTCAGATGATGTGATTTTCAGAATTTTATGTAAGAATTTGTTAAACCGACCAGAGGCAGTTGAATAAACTATATTTTAATTAATGGGAATTTAAATTAACATTATTAATAAATCGTGAGAAGAGAATTATTATATTTTGAGTGGAATGAAATTTACTGGTGGAATCGGCCAAAACACAGATTCTAATTATGGTTGTGAAGAGTCGAAATTTGGGGAGATATGTAAGTTCTCCAATTTTTCGCAGTTTAGCAAATATGAGTAAATGACACTCAGTTGTTTAACATCCGTCTTTTTGTTGATACAGTTGTTATTCATGAAGATGTGGGACATTTCCAGGAATAAACGTTTGGAAAGGTGTTTTTCTTTATCAAGAACTTTGATACTTGTGTAATTCATAGAATGCCCTGTTGTGTTAACATGAGATGCTAGAGCGCATCTTTCAGGATGAAGCCTAGCATCACTTTTGTGTGATGTAATCCTTCCTTTAAGAGATCTGGAGGTCTGACCTATGTATATTTGGTTGCAGTTGTTGCAATTGATGGAGTAGACTGTTGGTTAAGCCAAGCAGCGGGACTTTGTCTTTCATTTTTGAAAAAATGCAGTTCCTTGATATAGGGCAGGACAGCAAAACCAGGTCTGGAGTCCGGGTTGGTGCTTGTACTGTTAGGAAAAAAATACGTAGATGACATTATTTTATGCCTCTCTTCCATAGGTCTGGATGGTATTGTCGGAGAATTCAACAGCTATGACCCCTACATCCAATTTACCATTGAAAAAGAAGATGAGAACCTGTCTGTCCCCTTTCTAGACACAAGACTCATTCGCACCAACAACAACAGTTTATTGGTAGACTGGTACCAGAAACCTACGGCCTCAGGTCGGTTTCTCAATTTAAGGTCATACCATAAGCTAGCGATTAAAATCAATTTGGTAAAACAGATGAAAACAAGGGTAATCAGCATCTCAGATAATACCTTCCACACCTCAAATTTACGTAAACTATCAAAACTGTTCATCAACAATGGTTATCCGAAGTGTCTGATTAACAAGATCTTATTTAGTTCACCTTCCAATATTTTGCCGAACTCTGGTGATGCAGGTAATAGTCGCACAACCCCTAATAACGGAACTGATGTAATTCCCAATAATAACATCAATCCTAACAGTACAAGCACCAACCCGGACTCCAGACCTGGTTTTGCTGTCCTGCCCTATATCAAGGAACTGACCCCTAAGCTGATCAGATTGTGCAGTCCTTTGAACTTTCGAATTGCTTGCAAATCCGTCCTCACTATAAACTGCATTTTTTCAAAAATGAAAGACAAAGTCCCGCTGCTTGGCTTAACCAACACAGTCTACTCCATCAATTGCAACAACTGCAACCAAATATACATAGGTCAGACCTCCAGATCTCTTAAAGGAAGGATTACATCACACAAAAGTGATGCTAGGCTTCATCCTGAAAGATGCGCTCTAGCATCTCATGTTAACACAACAGGGCATTCTATGAATTACACAAGTATCAAAGTTCTTGATAAAGAAAAACACCTTTCCAAACGTTTATTCCTGGAAATGTCCCACATCTTCATGAATAACAACTGTATCAACAAAAAGACAGATGTTAAACAACTGAGTGTCATTTACTCATATTTGCTAAACTGCGAAAAATTGGAGAACTTACATATCTCCCCAAATTTCGACTCTTCACAACCATAATTAGAATCTGTGTTTTGGCCGATTCCACCAGTAAATTTCATTCCACTCAAAATATAATAATTCTCTTCTCACGATTTATTAATAATGTTAATTTAAATTCCCATTAATTAAAATATAGTTTATTCAACTGCCTCTGGTCGGTTTAACAAATTCTTACATAAAATTCTGAAAATCACATCATCTGAAGTGATTTGGCAACGTTTGGCACACGCCCACAATTCGTTCCATCTTTCAACACAGACATTGACATCCTTCGGCCTTCTGTCAAAGGGTTTCATCTCACTCATTATTCCATGACCACTAATTTGTGCAATCATCAAGTGGCTTCACGATGTAATGCTCTAATGTTTTTTAAATAATTTTTAATCTGTTTTTAACTTGTTCTTGTCATATTTTATATAATTTTGACCATTTTACAATCTATCCAGCTCTCACCATGTTACTGGACGTTTCCCTCATCCTATACGTAAACAACAATTAGCAACATCCTCACATACTACTGTAAGTTGAGTCAATTTAAATTCATTTTACACTTTTGTTGCTACTGTTATCATTGTAATTGCAGCTCCTGATGATGATGGCAAAGTCCATTGAAAGCTAGAGAGAATTAAAAAAAGTATAAAGAGTCCTCTTTGCTTAAATTTTGTCGAAGTACCCAACAAAAGGCGGAAGCTTTAATTTTTCACCTAACTGGTCTAGACGACAATGACCACGTCTCAAGTTATATATACATATATATATATATATATATATATATATATATATATATATATCACATATACATATCACATATATACATATCACATATATACATATCACATATATACATATATATATATATATACTATAGGGCCTCCACAACATAATTATATGAGTTTTTTGTTTGGGTTCTGTGAATAAGCGTATGTTTTATATAAATATTTGATTCATCAAAAATGTAATACAATAATTCATAAAAAAGCTGATTATGCATAATAAACGTTTTTTTTTTTTTTGTTTTAAATATGTTTTTTTTTGTTTTAAACAAATAAAACTTAGAAAAAACATTGTTTAAATCATATTTTTTCATAATATTAATTGCAAATGTTCGACCTATTATTATACTAAATAATAATAGATACCTTATTTAAAGTCCGACTCTGTACTAAACTGTCGCGAACAGCTGTTACGAACTACGCCGCGCCACGCCGCCGTTAGTCTGAGCGGGTGAATCCCCGAAATAACAAAAACCAATTACAATGAGGAACTATTGGCCTGGGGCCTGGGGGAACCACAGACTACTATTTATAAATTAGCCTTGCAAGTTGGCTATTGCAATAACGTCTACTGTAAGTTATTTTGTGGTGTTCTTTTTTGAAAAATGTCTACAGGAAGGAAGAAAGATGCCATTTGGTCCTGTTTTGATGTTGTTAAAGATAATAACAAAAAATCAGTGACTGCTAAATGCAAAAAAGTAATTATGACTGTACTAGTGCTGCATATGAGGACACATATTCAAAATTTTAAAATTCTCAGCTACCAATGTCAATTATCTATGATTCCGAGTCAGATGAGGATTTAACGCTAGATGTGATATCCGAAACTCAAAAATATTGAAAGAATGTTTACCCTGATAAAAATACAGGTAACTTTGAATTTTAAATTTTCACCAATTTAAAGACAAATAAATATGCCCAAGTCTATTTAAAAAAATCAGAGTATGTTGCAAAAGTCCAGAGGAACGCTTGCACAATAGGAGAGGCTACAGAGATATGGCTAGAATTTTTAGAAGCATTCGAGACTGAACAAGCAAATGGAGAATTTTCGGTAAGAGATATGAATAAAGTCGAGGAGCGTATGAAAATGACTTTGACCCCAGCTCATGTTTTTGCAAATTTGTTTGATCATCGCTTTAGAGGCAATAAACTTAATCAAGAGCAAATAGAAACTGGCATGGAATATGTAGAAACCTATCATCCAGAAGCATTGCCAATTATTAGCTTACTCCTTTTGTCATGACGGAAACTTGTTTATATGCCAAAGAGAAGCCACTATTAACTCCACTGAAAAAGAATAATCGGCTTAGATGAGCTAAAGAACATAGACAATGGACACCTCAACAATGGTGTGCAATAAATACAATGGAGTGATGAGGCCCGATTCGAAGTTTGTGTTGGTGACAGTCGCAGTAGAGTTATACGCAAAAAAAAATGAAGCATTTCATGTTGACTGTCTGAAGAGAACAGTGAAATTTCCAGCATCCATTATGGTCTGGGGCAGTATGTCATCAAAAGGAGTAGGAAAACTTCATTTTATTGATGGAAATGTGGATACAAACAAATATTTGGCAATTTTAGAAGAATCGCTTTTACCAGTGATGGAAGAATGTTTGACATCCGGCCAAGATTTTGTGTTTCAGCAAGATGGTGCAGCGTGCCATACCTCAAAAAAGGCTATAAAATGAATGGAAGAAAATAATGTACCACTTTTGAAATTGTTTTAGAAGTAAATAGTTTCGTCATGTATAGTTTATAAAGGCATATTTTGGTACAAATCTTGAAGTGGGCCAACTGAAGTGGGAAAGGGGCTCGTATAATGAACTGAACCAACCGGTTGTTTCTATTGAGATATTAAATCCTAAATTAAAACTAAAGCAACAAGCCAAACTGTAAGGATTATAATTTTAATATCAAATCACAAAACGTGAAGGCCTCAAAACGACGGTTGCTATCTAGGAAAAAGAGCTAAAAGCAAGTAGAATTCCCCAAAAAAATTGACGGAAAATTAGAACAAGCTCTAATCTGACCATTTATTCAATTTATTGGATCGTTTATATCTGCAAAAAATGTTTCTCAATGTTTTCTATCAACTTACCTGCTTCTTTGCTAACAGGAGGGATAGCGCAAATAGAGCTACACTCGCCACATTTTGTCTTCAAAATTTTAGATGATGAAAAGGTTTCTTCGGTCATTTTGATAAAAGTTTATCGTATAGATATGATGATACGTTTGAACTTGAACCTAACTGTGGTAGAGCAACGACTGTGCCTTGAACTATCCGACCGCAAATTATTTATTATGCTGAGGGTGGCACTCAAGCAACTTTGACCGTTAAAGGTAGCAATTCATACGAAAAGGAACGAAAGGAATTTCCAAACGAGCAAGTAGCCAACAGAATGAGAGCATGACGTGATGAGGGCCTCTTGGGTAGTAGACTCTTTTATGGTTCGACGTTGCCATATTTGTCTCCCGGTTTGCCCTATCCCGATGTATAGTGCAGCAGCTCTGTGATTTAAATGAATTCAATATAGCAACATAAATAGAAACATACGCGAGAAGAGATGCGGGACGTGTGTTATTGACTTTGAGCATCGATCGACGCAGTTTCTGGACAGGCCACAGGCGCACCGCTAAACAAATCTCATTAATGTCTATTTCCAATTTAGGCGTTCATCTAGCACCAACCCCGAACAAAATCTGTCAGCTTTACACACTTTTCAAATTACTATTGAGCAACAAATAGAACATGATTCACTTTTGAAGTGCAATCTGTATAGCTAATATACAGGGTGACTTTGAAGTTGAGTCATTAATTTTCAGATAATGATTGTAGAAGGAAGATAAACCAAAATATGTGTGTAAAAATAAAAAAAAATTAAATTTTTTTTTTACCTTGTTTTATAAAGTATCCTCCCGACAAGTATTTCAGTGCGGACCTGTATTTGATCGTGAGGTCTTGGAGCACCGGCATGCAGTCCCCTGTGTGGTCTTAAGTCACCTGATTCACGAGCCCGTTGTACTACATTAACAAAGGCACGAGGGGTTGGTTGCACTCGATTGGGAAACCGATCCGCATAAACATGTGCCATTTTTTATTTCGTTTGAGCCACGCAACAGACACCACTATTCAAACGCGTTACCGACTGACACTGACTGTATACAACTGACTAAAATAATTGTAAAAACATCGTTCCAAATTCTTTCGCTTTTTTGTTTCCGATGCGATGAACCAAACACGAGCACATAATATTATTATTGAGACAGGGCGGTACTCAAACTTCCAAAGGGCTATAACTTTGTTACTTTAATTTTACCAGAAAAATGGTAAAGGAAAAAAACATTCCTTTTGATCAGATCTACTCACTGTTAAAATAAATGACTCAACTTCGAAGTCACCCAGACTTAGGCCCGTATCGTCAGTCGTCCCTACAATTGTAGGGCGCCTTTATGGCCTCCTTGATTGTCATAGTTTTCTACTTCTCCGTGTCAAAACTTTATTTTGAGGTTATGTCACAAACATATATTTGCATCAAATTGTGCTTGCTTTTGAGTTATATCATGTTTTATCAACCTGAAATTTCCTACAATTCAAAAAGAAAACATATCTTCACAATAGGAGAGCGCTGACGCTGACACGGGACAAGTGTAATCTAGAAATTTTTGAAGGAGCGAAAGGAGTATGACAATCAAGGAGGCCATAAACGCGCCCTACAATTGTAGGGTCGACTGACGATACGGGCCTTAGATTTGTCACAAGTAACAATACTCGTATATACGTATAAATCGTAAGAATTGTGCTGCAAACATGTGATGTCAAAGAAGGACAGCATTTGGAATACCAAAGGATACAGAAAATCGCAATGCTCAGTTCCTATAGCTATAACTTATAGTTAGTATGTCTCTGTCACCATGATGTGACAGAAAGTAACACAATGGTGTTAGATTGCAAAAGCAAGTGTCAGACTTCTAGGGGGGGCGTGCCCCCCCTCTAAATCCGCCACTGATCTACAACCGGATGGTAAAGTGTACTTTATGAATAGATTTCCCGAACGATAAGTCCATGCTGTTGAGCATGTTACTCCTTTATGCCATAATAGTAGTAAAGTAACTTTAGGGTCTTTAATGAATCTATTTTGATCCCATTGTGACGCTCCTTGGAACTGCCCTTATTTGCCTGTTACGATACACGGGTACCAAAACGGAAGAGAGTAGCATAACACACCGTACGCCACTGCGAACGCGGCGTTCCTTTACATCGGCAAAGTCGGCGCGCACAAATTTCGCTGTATTCAACAACGTAACCAACAGTGCCTCAATCGTAACAAAATAAGTCAAAATTGTAATTTCGCGCGAATAGGTTCTTAACCTAGATTAGGTGAAACTACCAGAAGCTTAAAAACATTGCTTATCAATGCGATAGTATCATAAAACCATTAATTACTTCGAGTTTA
Source organism: Acanthoscelides obtectus (assembly GCA_963669975.1). NCBI lineage: Eukaryota > Metazoa > Arthropoda > Insecta > Coleoptera > Chrysomelidae > Acanthoscelides > Acanthoscelides obtectus. The sequence continues at coordinate 14,566,285 of CAVLJG010000010.1, forward strand.
TCACTTTGAGGTCAATAAGTAAATATGATTAAAAAAGTTTAAGCGTGGCAACAGTGCATACAAGTTTAGCTGCTGTGAATTACAGTATGCTTACAATGTTGCCGGGAAACGACGAAACCGAAAACCGACCAGTCAGCGAATTGGCATACAGGCGATTATATATCGCAATAGATCAATGAATGATGTAGTATGCAGTACGTTCACGTCAATTCATTTTCCAGATTGTGAATATCAATAATGGTGCCCAAAGAAAAAAGAAAAAATATTGGCCAGCAATTACTTCTTTCCTACTCCTGAAGGCGGAGGAGTATTGTAATCACGAAAAATTTCGAAAATGAAATATTACATTTTTGGGATGTTATATAGTATATCATTTACATCACAAAAAATGTGTCACTCATTTCTGTTGGTCTCTCTGTCTGTCCGCTAATCCTTGAACCGTCTATATAACTTGGAAAGTACCGCTCGGATTTAGATGAGATTGTTAGCTTTGTAGCTTTTGAAAATCGGTCCAGTAGCGGCACAGAAAAGGGTCAAAAGCAAAACAATCGCTTAAACTTCGTTTTTCGACGTTTCAGAGAATTCTAATCATTTAAAAAATACATTTTTAGAGGTAAAAAGGATAGTGTGGGGGTTGTAGGTAAGTGGGGGAGGGTGTAAAGCAATTTTTTGGTGTTAATACATAGATTAATACACTTCCAACCTCAGTGATTCGGCACACCTATTAAGACATATTTCCCCGTACATTTGCCCTTGAAAATATTTTATATTTTCACCAGACGGATCGCCTATTGGAGTGTTATTCAGTGATGTTATTTGACAGCATATAAGTATTCATCAAGAGCTATTATAATCTGATATCAAAGGCTCAAATGGTGTATTACTGGTTCTAACAAAACCGAGGTACGTCTTTTTGATATCATTGCACTACTTGGAAGATTGTACTAGAAGGTGTGAAGGCGTGGAAAGTATAGTCAATCTACTTGACGCCTTTTTTTAAACTTTAATAACTCAATACACAGATATGATGAAAAATTTTTAAATGTGGCAATGGCGCAAATGAGCTTATGCTGATGTGAATCACAGTCTGCTTGGTATAAAACAACTGACTACTCAGCGATTCGACGTAAGTTGGTAAGTTGGCCATACACGTTGACTAATATCAGTGCACTGGGCTGTTACAGTATGTTTCAAATTTTTGGCAATCACAAATAATAGCGTATGCGTTATATGTGGTTGCCAAAACTGTATAGTTTATTGCGCTAAGCGCTATATCATTTGGAGTTAACTACATTAACTTTCATAAGCCGGGGTCAAAAACTTACATTAAGTACCGAGTGGGGTGCAAATGTATCCCACGATTTTTTTGGCTTATTTTTTTCAATTTGTAATTAATCAGAAATAAACACATTCTAGTTAAGAATATATATGTTACCGGCAATCTGAATAATCCGGTATTCTATAAGTAATGTATAGAATACCTAAGCCGTGTAGGTAATGTATGAAATATCTTTTGCCTAGGTATTTTATACAATACCAAATGCGCAGCCGGTAATGTATGTAAAAGACGAGAGCAAGGAACGGGTTGTACGTACAGGCAGGCAGCGAATAAACGAAGTGCGTCCTTGAAAGCAAAGAAAATTACATTATGTTACTTATAACCAGAATAATTTTAGTTTCGCATCAGTTTTACTGTAGTAACAGAGAGGTGCTTTTCTTGTACCCTTTTGATAAAGCTTATTTTTAAGAAGCACTCTAATTGTTAATTTTAAGAAAGTTGATTTTAAATAACATAACTTGTTTCATTTGCCCGTCATTTTTTAGGTATGCCTGTTAACACTGATAAATTTAGACCAAGATCTATTTATTTTACACGTTGCCGGTGGAACACATATAAAATGGCTATACGACCTCGAATTTTCAAGGAGACGTCTAACCACACCCACGCGGCCCATTATTTCCCTACTTGTTGTTATATACCTTTCTCCGCATGATCATATTTTCTTTGTAGATCCTTTTGACCTGAAGTACCACAGCAAGTGGCTATAACCGGCCGCGTGGTTGTGGTTAGACGTCTCCTTGAAAATTCGAGGTCGTATAGCCATTTTATACTACAATGTGTAGGTTGGCTCTTGTTGTGGACTTCGTGTGTCGTTTTTTCTCCGTCCAACTTCGTTTCCTCAGGTTACACCCGTATCCGGATGTGTGGGCATGTGTATCTACTTTTGTAGTTTCATATGTGCATTCATTTCGGGCCTGATGAAGCCAACCAGCAGAAATACGTATCGCTCGGGTTGCCTATCCTATTTTCTGCTCGAATTCACTTTCCTCCTTTTTGCGGATTTTGCCCATTATTTTCCTACTTTTTGTTATATATCTTTCTCCGCATGATCATTTTCTCTCTCTCTCTATATATATATAATAGGCAAAAAGCAGTAAAGTGGATTCGAGCAGAAAATAGGATAGGTAACTCGAGCGATACGTATTTCTGCTGGTTGGCAGAATGCGCACATGCAACTACAAAAGTAGATACACATAAGATGGAGAGGTAAAAAACGACACACGAAGTCCAGAATAAGAGCCAACCTACACATTGTAGTATAAAATGGCTAGAAGAACTCGAATTTTCAAGGAGACATCTAACCACAACCACGCGGCCGATCATAGCCACTGTTATTTTCAATAAAATGCAATTTTAAACATAAATCTAGATGTATCAGATGTGTGTCCATGCTCCGAGTATGGCGCCTATTTTTCATTGTTACATTATATACTAAGTGACATATAAATCCGAACACCCAGTTTAAATGGTTTTATTTTAATAAAATTTTGTATAAGTACTTAATGAAGCATAATAAGTAAATGATAAAAATTTCAAAATGATTGCACTGCTTTAAAGCCCTTTGACCTTTAATAATGTGTGGATGCACCCTGATGTGCTACGCATTCTCCAACGCGCCTAGGCATGCTTCTGATCAGGTGGTCAATGTCCTCCTGTGGTATCTCATTCCAGGCAACCACCAACTCCTCTCGAAGTGCTTCTAGAGTCTGAGGAGGACGTTGCAAATTGAGCAATCTCCTACCCATCATATCGCACACGTGCTCAATTGGGGATAAGTCGGGAGATCTTAGTGGCCATGGTAACAATGTGACATCATTATGTTGAAAGAAGTCTATTGTGACTCTTGCAACATGTGGTCGGGCATTATCTTGTTGGAAAGTTGGATCTGCCAGGGTGTCAAGATAGGGTAAAAGATGGGGTTCTAGAACTTCGTGGATATAACGCTGCGCGTTCATGTTACCTCTGATGAAGATTAAAGGTGACCTGGAACCATAAGCTATAGCACCCCAAACCATAACTCCAACAGTGTGATGAACATGTCTTTTAACAAAAAACTGTGGATTCCTCCTTTCACCACGTCGCCTTCTAACCCTGGCACGACCATCGTGCATGCCTAAACAAAATCGAGACTCGTCACTAAAGACAATACTGTTCCATTCCTGATCCCAGAGTGACCGTTGTCTGCACCACTCAAGGCGATTACGTCGGTGTTCTCGAGTTAAAGGGAGGACCCAGTGAGGCCGGTATGAAAACAAGCCAAAACTTCTCATTCGTCGGTAAACAGTTCGCATGCCAATAGGTCTTCCGTGTTCTGCAAAACCATTCATTTGCAATCGACCTGGTAGTGGAGAAATGGTCCCTTAAGGCCAATAATCTTAGGCGGCGATCTTCACGGTCTGTTGTTCTACGGCGGCGTCCAGTGCCCCTTGCTCTTTGCGTACGGCCTTCTCAAAGCCATGCCTGACAACACCTAACCACAGTGTCTACACTTCTTTGCACTCTAACTGCAATTACCCGAAAAACTCACTAAGTTGACGAAATCGTACAGGTCTCCGTACTCTAGGCATCGTAACCGATCGTAAACGATGTCAAGAACCAAAATCCGCCAACGTTGATTCTTTACTGCGGCTGAAATATTCATTTATAGAGCGTTAGTGAATTAAAAAAAGCAGTATAAAAACCGGAATGTCCAACTGATAAGGCTGAAAAATTTTTTACTTGTTATTTACAGTAAGATAAATACATTCACTCACTTTTATTAAAATAAAACCATTTAAACTGGGTGTTCGGATTTATATGTCACTTAGTATATATGATCATGGTCGCTAATTTACTGTTCAAACGCAAATAAAAAAAAGTTTTAGAAGATGAACCAAGTGATTTATGCTATATTTAATTTGGGAATTAAGGGCCGTATAATTACGTCTGAGAAACATTTTACAAGAAATCGACCATATTCATTAAATCCATTACTTCACATGTGCCTTTTCAATGGTTGAATTTGTGCTCCACGCACTTTTTTCAATAATCTTGAACAAACCTGTTCAACTCTACGAATTTTGATAGTCTACAGTATATGTATATTCAGATAAGAGATAGACCGGATGTAAACAAAAGGTTCAGGTGATTTTCACGCTAACGCCGCCGTCTCGACGTAAAACAGGAGCCCTCATTGGTCAATTCGCAATTAAATGCCCATGCCGAGCGGCAGAGCAGTCGTATCAAGGCAGAGTCACATTCAGGTTCAGACGTGTTACGTATGTCGTGTGCATCATTGCAATTTGATATTTCTTTGGACGTTTTCGTTTGTTATCTTATTGAGTTGTTGAGTTTGTCGTTGTTATTGTTATACCTTGTTATTGATTGTTATTGTTATCAACTGCTTGCGCAAAATGCCCAGTAGTACAGATACTGCCGATGAAGTTGTAAACTCCTGTAGTCCACCTAGGAAACGCTCTAAAAAAAGACACCTGAGTGCAGAAATGAAAGAGGTCATTTTGAATATATATAAGATCGAGCGCGAGGAGAACGAGGCATCAACCATCAACGAAATTGTTGTGAAGGTTTCTCACAAAGTTGGGGTGTGTCGCGCATCAGTGTTTAATGTGTTAAGACAATACAAAAAAAATCACACCTTTTCTGAGCCAATGACCAGTAAACATCGCAAAAGTATTGTTAAATCATTGGATGAAGCTGATAAGCATGCGATTAGGAGGAAAGTGCATGAATTCTTCTTTAGGAATGAAATACCTACTATAGATAAAGTACTGCACGAGGTAAATGGAGATACAACGTTGCCAAATTTCAAACGATCAACTTTCCATGCGTTACTGAAGCATTTAAATTTCAAATGGAAAAAACGGGGTCGTAATAGTTTACTACTAGATAGAGAAGAAATTGTGCTATGGAGGAGGGATTATTTAACAAAAATTGGGAAATATAGAAATCAAAACAGGAAGATTTATTACCTTGATGAAACGTGGGTAAACGCAGGACACACTACAAGTAAAGTATGGGTTGATGATTGTGTAACTTCATCCAAGAGGGCCTTTCCAGATGGACTGTCCACCGAGTTAAAAAATCCAGCAGGTAAATACGAGTAATAGACAACAATCGGATGTTTATCAAACCTTGGGAACAAAGTTCTAAACATTAATTCCAGGGGGCAGATAAAACATATTACAAGTAACAAAACTTTTATAACTTTCGATAAAATGCGTGGATGTTTTATTGTCATTTTCATTTGTTAGAACTTTTTTAAGCCATGTTTTTATGTGTTTTCGATATTTCAATAATTTTTTAATATAATCTTAAAATATGTCGAATATTATAAACTTAAAAAAAGTTACTAAGTTTTATATTGTGTACCGTTCCTAATATTTCTAATCATTTTAATTCATAGTTTAAGCTTTATAAAGTTATAATTTGTTAATATTAATATTTGCGCGTATTTCAGGTTCCTGATCATTCATTTTTTGAAGGTTTATAACTTTAAATTAAATTGTGACGCTGAGTAATCATACGCCGTTCAATATTCTTTCTTTCAATATGACTAAATAATCCCAATTATAGCAGTCTGATACTCATGTCTCAATGTTTTTTCGCTGAATGTGATGAAAACATTTGAAAAAGGTTCGCTTATTGAAATAAATCTACACCAGTTAGTACTTCGATTTCCAGGTAAAGGGAAAAGGCTCATTATCTGCCATATTGGCAGTGAGGATGGATTTGTTGTTGACGGTCTGTGGTGCTTTGAGTCTAAGAAAACAGGAGATTACCACGAGGAAATGAATGGCGAATCGTTTGAACAGTGGTTTTCAAAAATTTTACCGAACTTAGAGGAAAACGCAGTAATTGTGTTGGATAATGCGCCTTATCATTCTCGAAGAATGGAGAAGGTCCCAACAACGACTTCAAGGAAAGTTGATGTTCAAAATTGGCTCCGCTCGAAAAATATCAACTTTGGAGAAGCAATGCTGAAAGTACAATTATTAAGAATTGTCAAGGATCACAAGGCGGAATATCAAAAATACGCCATTGACGAAATGGCAGCAAGTCAAACTCAAACTGTACCCCGTTTACCTCCATACCATTGCGAGCTCAATCCCATTGAGCTCATATGGGCAGAGGTTAAAAATTATATAGCTAAGCACAATACAACTTTTAAATTTTGTGACCTCAAAGGACTTTTCAAAGAAGCACTAGAATTAATAACAGCGCAAAAATGGGAAAACTGTATTAAGCACGTGAAAGACAAAGTTGAAAAGAGAATGTGGGAACTGGACAATATTTTAGAGGAACAAGTCGAGCCATTCATTATTGACGTTGGTGCTTCAGGAAGTAGCGATGATGAAAGCTCATCAAGCTCATCTTTCCAATAAAATATGTCGTTCATCAAATTCGGTAAGTTATAAGTAACTATAAAGCTACTGTATTTTTTAATTAATTATTGACATTTTTGAACCCATTTTGGCAAAACCTATTCAAGAATCTACTTTCTGACAATGTTCAACCATGCACATTTTTTTACGTTTTGAACGTTTTAATTTGGTTACATATTTACCTAGAAATCAAAAAATATGCTAACAATATTCTAAAAGCAATTTTAAGAGATATACGATTATTTTTAATTTAGGCTAATTTAAACGCCATTTTGAGATTATATTCGACTGTATTTCACCAAACATCAGGCGGCATCCGAAGATGGAAATCGAAGCGAAAATTTTGAAACACTTATGTATATTTACATCATTATATATTTCTTACCCCACCCCCACATGATCCTATATCCATCACCAATCGTATACACATCGAATTGTGCTAATTTACTACAAAGTTACGCAAAGCAGCATCTACTATCTAAAATATGTACTGCGTGACTCTTAATACGTCCCTGCCGAATGTTACAGCGTTCGATGATCACGTGGTCTTGTTTATGTCCGGTCTATCTCTTATCTGAATATACTGTAGTAACCAATTAGGTACGTTACGATGGTACCCATGTAAAATGACTAGCTCATTTGGATTGCCAGGTACGGACTAGCTCTAACGGAATATTGCTGATTTTTCTACACTGGATATAATAGTGCCTAAGTGCCTAAAAGATGTGATTTCTGGAAAACCTAATACAGTGAAAGCTCTCCTTGCGGACAGCTCCTATAAGCGGACATCTCTTTTAACCGGACAAAGTTCCTGGAACCGAATTTCAGCCATCAATTTTCAATGTTAAATGCATTCCGATAAACGGACGCTCTTATAAACGGACGCGGACACTAGATTTTCCTGTATGTGATCAAAAAATCTCCCATAAGCGGACGCGAAACTCTAATACCCGGACGATTTTTTAGTTCCGCTTATTGCAATGCACATATCTACATACATAAAATTCGGTAATTCCCCGATTTATATTAGGTGATTCCCCATTTACGCATTTCGTTGGGTAGCCTGTATGTAATCTTGTGGCTTGTCTTCAGTTCAGGCGAATTCGTAGTTGATTGAGTTACGTATTTTATTATTGTAACTGTAAAATGGCACCAAAAAAAAGGATGGTCTCGTTAAAGGAAAAGATGGAAGTTGTTAACGTATTAGACAGAGAAAGTGTTTCAGTTCGTCATTTGGCAAAGAGGTTTAATATTGGGAAAACGCAAGCAGCTGAAATTGCCAAAAATAAGGAAGATATCTGGAGTAAATGGCAATCAGGAACTAATATAAATTAAAAGAAGGATTTTTTAAAAAAGGAAGGTTTTGCTATAGACAAAACATGTTTTGAGTGGTTTGTGAAAGCTAGAAGTCAGAACATTCCAATCTCAGGGCCGTTAGTGAAAATGAAAGCTAAAGAAATCGCCACTACTTTGGGCTATAATAATTTCAGTGCGTCCGACGGGTGGCTGCAAAAGTGGCGCAAGAGACATAGTGTGAGTTTCAAATGCATATCTGGCGAAGCTACTGCAGTAGATCAAGTTGATGTGTCACAATTTTTGGAGAAACTTCCGTCCATGTTGCTTGGCTACAAACCAGAAGATGTGTACAACGCAGATGAGAGTGGACTTTTTTTTCGCGCATTGCCCGACAAAACTCTGTCCTTTAAAGGAGAAACATGTGTGGGTGGAAAGTTGTCTAAAGATAGACTAAAAATTTTATTCTGTGCAAATATGGCCGGTGAAAAATGCGATTTGATTGTGATCGGGAAAGCGGCTCGTCCCCGTGCTTTAAAAAACGTTGCTATTAAGGATCTACCAGCGACTTGGAAATCCAACAAAAAGGCATGGGTGACCCGAGAAATCATGTCTGAGTGGTTAGTCGAATTCGACCGGAAAATGAGAATCCAAAAAAGGCAAGTTCTTTTATTTTTAGACAATGCATGCTGTCATCCTCGTGATATGAAAATGAAAAATGTGAAAATTATATTTTTACCGCCAAACACAACTTCTGTTTGTCAGCCCATGGATCAAGGTGTCATACAGAACTTTAAATTTTATTATCGGCACTTGATTTTAAAACATATTTTAACAAAAATTGACGATGGTCAAAGCTTATCTGAGCTTACAAAGTCTATCAATGTGTTAGAAGCTTTGTATTTTATAAAAACAGCATGGAATAAAGTAAATTCCTCTACAATTAAAAACTGTTTTGGCAAAGCTGGATTCAGAAAAAGTGAATGTAGCTTAGAATTTGCTGAGCAAAATTATTGCGATGCTGAAGACGATCTGCCCTTAGCGACACTTGCTCAGTTACTGCGACATGCCAAACATTTAGGAGTAGCAGATCCCCAGAAAGTAGATGATTTCCTGGCCATAGACAATAACATAACATCAGAAGAAAATGCCATTGGCAACTTTTCGAATTTGGATGTAGAAAGCCCAGGCCAACTTGAATATGGTAGTCCTAACGACTCAGAAGAAGAAGTGGAACTGGTGGACTCACTAAGCGGTTCAAAAACGATAAATTCATATGGGGAAGCTCTAAATCATATTTCTATATTGAAAAAATTTGCTAAAGATGATTTCAATGCATTTCAACATTTGAAAAATTTAGAAAGTTATTACGAAAATTGTCTCCTTCAGCAAAAGATGGTGAAATTTCGTCAGACAAACATTTTAAACTTTTTTCAACAAGCTAAAGAATAATGTTTTTTTTTAAATTCTCGTACCATGTATTGAAGCATTTATGTTTTTGTATGCGTATATGTATATATATAGCATAAATACATACTTTAAAAATGTGGCGAGTTTCTGTTTCATTTTTCTGATGATTATAATACCTCATTTCCTCATGATTATATACCCCGTTATTTATACTCTATACTTACATACTCTCTTTTAAACGGACACCTCCCATAAGCGGACAAAAGTTACGGAACCGTGAGTGTCCGCTTATGGGAGCTTTCACTGTATTTTACCTGGAAAAATGTGCTCGTGTTTTTTTATGAATTTTGGTATTGGCTCATTATACTGGTTTCACCATTTCGAAGCTAAGGGTAATTCAAATGCCAGATTCATGATTAGCAATCCAAAAATTCCAATTCAGTTTTCAGATCAATCAGAGTTTTGGTTGGTCGAACTTTTCGGAAATTGCCTGCAGTGTGACTCTGTAGAACTAGTATTGGAACAAGCTTTTTCAGAATTCATGTTTTCAGTCGACAATATGAAAATAAATATTGAAAAATAAAACGGCAACGTAGCTACTAACGTCGTGAAAATTCAGTCCCGTTGTTTTGGATTGTAAATATCGTAAAAATCTTGTTTTATTTGATTATTTCGCAACGTTTCAGTTCTGTTGATATCTAATTTTGAATGTGAGTTAAAATCGTCGGTGTCTGTGTCGCTTTTGCACCGAAAATCGGAATTTTGGTTCCCAAAACAATAGTGCAACTCAGGAATTTTTTTGTCACCTCGTCAGTGAAGACAGAACCTTCTGTGTGTGCGGTGTTGCGACGTTGAAGTAATATTCTGAGGTAACAGAATTTTATGTCGTGTTTCATGTGGGCAAATACGTTGGCCCAAAGATGGGAGGAACTGAGGATGATGGCGGAGACTCTTTGTGTAAAATATGCAAACACGAAGTAAAAGACAATGAACATGGTCTTTTATGTGAAGGAAAATGCCAATCTTGGTATCACATAACTTGTCTGGGTATTACTAGTCAGCTATATAAAAAAATGTATGGAGAAATTCTGAAGATCCTTATTTGGATGTGCCCTTCTTGTAAGAAACAGCTTAAGCAATTAATGGAACTGGAGACCTGTGCTGATAAGATGAAGACTCTTTGTGACAAATTTGCAAATATTGAAGGAAAAGTTAATAGCATATCCGAAAGTATGGAGAAGTCCTTTTCAAAGCCTACATATTCACAAGTTGCAATCTGTAACAAGCAGTTTTCCGTGGCAAAACCTGTAAATCTGCCCAACTTGATAATTAAGCCAAAAAACAAGCAAGATTTGCAAAAATCCAAGCAAGATATTGAAAAAATCAAACCAGTGGACATTGGAGTTAGAATTAATACTAAAAAGGAGCTATCAAATGGAAAAATCCTTCTAAAATTTCCATCGGAATCTGACATGGAGAAGATGAGAGATACTGCTACAAAAGTTTTAGGAAAAAATTACGGAATTATTCAAACTACATTAAGGAATCCTCAGATAAGAATCCCTGGATTTGTACAGGATTGTAGTGAAAACACTGTAGAATCCATGATAAAGAAGCAAAATCCATTTATAGGTGAAGAACACTTTAAAGTCACATATATAAAATCTTTTAAAACAAAAAAATATAAGACTGTATATGCAGAGTGTTCCCCTAAGTTGTTTCACTTACTTATGGAAAGAAAGAAAATTTACATGGGATGGGAGAGATTTCCAGTATATGAAAATATAAGTATACTTAAGTGCTTTAAGTGTCAGCAGTTTAATCACAAATTTAATGACTGTCCCAACAAACCAGTCTGTTGCAATTGTGCTGGAGAACATGATACGAAAGAGTGTGTAAGCCGGAATCAAAAACCAAAGTGCAAAAATTGTGAAAGTGCAAATAAAAAATACTCAACAGGCTATGACATCTACCACAAGGCAAATGATGAGGAATGCTCTACATACAAATATCGTCTGGACAGTGCAAGATCGAGAATCAACTATGGCTGATCCTACAATTGAGCTTCTTGAGGACTTACCAGAGTCTGTAAATACTAGCTTAAGAGTGAGTCCGGGTGTTTTGATAGATAAGATAAATATAGTGGGAAAACTGATTAACATTTTACATATAAACATTAGAGGTTTAATCACAAACTTTAATAATTTGTTGGTATTCTTGGAAACTTACAATATTAATGATTACTGTGATATTGTGATTTTGACTGAATGTCATAAGTTAGAATCTTTTCGAAAGTTTGACATACCAGGTTATGTATCATATTACAACAGTGGTAACTATAATGCTTTTGATGGGGTTATTATCTACACAAAATTAAATTTGAATCCAATTTTTGTCAACTATAAACTACGGAATTCAGAAGTTACCATAACTAAAATTGCATTGTCTGTAAAAAATGTTACCTATACTATATTTGCTTTATATAGATCTCCATCTTCGAGTTTACATGAATTTTTGAATGACTTAAATATATTTTTTGAAACTAATGTTAGTAGTAATAGTAACATTGATATTTTTTTGGGTGATATTAATATTAATCTTCTAAGTAAGGATAATGTTGATGTAAACAGGTATCTTTCCATAATGTTCTCGCATGGGTTTGTTCCATTGTGTCAGGGGGTTACGAGGGAGGTGAGTGAAACCTGTCTCGACCATCTTTTCGTGCGCGACAAAATCAAAGCAGCCTCCAGAAAAATAGATAGCTATATTATAGAACATGACATAACTGACCATCTACCCCTCATGCTTCATGTTTCAGACGACTTCGCTGTAAACTCTACAGAATCTAACTGCCGAAATGTCTTTAAATGTATTGATATGAATAAATTGAAGCACTTAGCATCTGAGGTAGACTGGAACTACAGTTTGGTTTTTGATCAAGCAGAGGAAGCAACCAATTACCTTTTTAAAAAATTAAGTAATATTATAGAAAAGTCAGAATTTGTTAAAAACACCCTGAATAATTATAAAAAGCTTAAACCGTGGATTACAAGTGCAATAATTAAATCTATGAAAAACCGAGATAAGCTGAAAAGAGCCCTTAAGCTAAACCCGTCTCCAGCAGAGATATCGGAATACAAAGAATATAGAAACCGTCTTAATAAAATAATAAGATTTACAAAAAATGAGTACTATAAAAGTAAATTTAATCAAAGCTCGCATGATATCAAAAAAGTTTATAAATTAGTTAAAGAGGTAACAAATGAAAGCCAAACAGAATGTCCTATAACTTACCTAAAGGATGAAAAAAATGACATGATTATTGATAAAAAGCAAATTGCTGATTTTGCAAATAACTTTTTTATAAATATTGGCAGAGAAATGTCAGATAAAATTGGGAACCCTCCCACACCTTTTCAATTTATAAATAGCCCTTCCTATTCAATGTATTTAAAACCGACCAACAGGAATGAAATTATTGAACATATAATGAGTCTAAAAAATAGTTGCTCTCCAGGATTAGATAAATTAACGACTGAAATAATCAAACAACTACATGTATATCTCTTGGATCCCTTAGTTCATATAATCAATCTGATTTTCAAAACGGGCAAAGTACCTAAACAATTTAAAATATCGGTTGTATCACCTATTCACAAAGCAGGAGATAAAGAATATATAAGTAATTATAGACCAATAAGTATAATCTCAAATTTAGCAAAGATATTTGAAAAATGCCTTAAGGTTAGATTGGTTGCATTCTTGGACTCAAATAAGTTGTTATCTGAGAATCAGTTTGGTTTTAGGCAAGGTTTAAGCACATCACATGCGGTTTATGAATTAGCGTCTAAAATAATGTATCATTTAAATAACGGTGATAAGTGCATCGCTTTGTTTTTGGATTTAGCAAAGGCATTTGACACGGTATCTCATCCTATGCTCCTCCAAGCACTGGAGGGACATGGAGTTAGGGGTGCTGTGTTAAGTGTATTTAGAGATTATTTAATGCATAGGATTCAGTGTGTCAGGATTGCGGACGTTCTAAGTGAACCTAAGACGGTTCAGCATGGAGTTCCACAGGGTACAGTACTTGGGCCAATTCTTTTTAATATATATGTAAATTACCTCTGCAGTCTTGCAGTTGATGGCGATGTAATTGCCTATGCTGATGACACTGTGGTGGTGTTTCATGGAGAGACATGGGAATCAACGGGTGAAAAATTGAAGACTGATTTTGCAAAAATTAAAAACCTTCTGGACACATTTAAATTAACTCTGAATATAAAAAAAACTCATTACATTGCCTTCTCTATAACCATGGCTAATAGACCAGCATTTAATCAAATTAAACTTGATAATATTGATGAGCCTTTGAAAGAAGTAAATGAAATTAAATATTTGGGGGTTGTTGTTGATAAGCACTTGAAGTGGGACCGACATGTGCTGTATTTGAGCAAAAAAATTAGATTTTTCATTCATAAATTCTACGCTCTTCGTAATATACTGAACATTAAACTACTATTAATGATTTACAAAGCACTTGTGGTCCCACTATTGGTATATGGCATAATTGTGTGGGGTGGGATGTACGGTTCAAATCTTGGGCAGCTAAAAGTGGTGCAGAACCATATTGCAAGGATCATTCTAGAAAAACCTAGATTATATCCCACTATGCAACTTTATTCACAAGAAATAAACAATATTAAAATCTTATATATCCTTGCAGTATGTAGTTTTGTACATGCAAGTAAGAAATTAAATACAAATTATGTGTCCCACAATTATATGACCCGAGCAAACACCACTCATAACCTGAACGTCCCGCAGTCCAGGCGAGATTTAAATTTGCGTTTTGTGACATATCTTGCACCTAAATTTTACAATTTGATTCCTGCTAATATCAGGAATATTGGAAATAATAAAAAATTTAATATTTCGTTTAATATGTTCTGTTGGGAAAATCGTGAACAATTTATGCGTCTATTTTAAGTTGCTTTGAGGTAGATTGATCTGCCTATTTGTTCCATCAATTTCTTTTTGATATTATTGTGACACTTTTTTTCTGTGATCTTAAGTTAAATCTATTACTTACAAAAATATGAAATTTTCTTTCATTTTGTGTATATCGTGTATCATGTTTTGTTTGTATAGTTGAGTGATTTTATACAAAAAATATATATTGCACGATATTTATCAATTAATTACTGTTTTGGTCTGTTTTTGCGCATACAAGTTTTTAAACTTAGGCGCTCATATATTATAGAGAAACCTTGTTTTTGTTTCGTTAATTTACAGATATATATTATTTTTATATTGGTAAATTTTGGTTCTGCTGAATAAATGTGGTAGAGTTCAGGGCGTACTGTTCTCTCCAACAACTCAACAACTCAACTCAATACTGGGTATTTAAAAAATATCATGTCGATCCATTATCCTGTCCCTGGTAATTTAAATAAGTTATTCGTTTCATAAGAACACCGTGGCATGAGGCAAAACATTTTACAAACGTATAAACGATGGGAAAATGGGATAACCGACACGTCTCATATGAATACTTAGCGCTACGTTTCCCACCATGATGAAATCAGGGATTTTAGCCACTATGTGTTAATTCTGGAAAATCTTGCACTTCGGGCAGAAAAAGTTGCCGAGCTTTTTTGCCTGAGACAGACTATGCAAGCTTTCCGGTTAAAATCATGATGTTAGATATTATTAAATGATTTAATAACGACGACGCTATGGGCAAAGCTTTATTGCTATAGCGAAATATAAATAATATACGGAGTTATACGTACGGTGAAAAATAAATAAAAAAAATAATACTAAGATAACTTATGCATGGCAGTGGTGCAATATGCATCAAGAATTATTGAATGACGTTAAGGATTTTTGACGGGAGTATTAATTGTTATATGTCATTGTTAACAGAAAATTCACAAACTTGTTGACTCGATCGAAAAAAGACCTTAATGTAACTTCCTTCTATAGTCAACGCCAAACAAAGTGGCGTGCACGTCATCAAGGTGGGTGTGTTGAAAAATTTACATTGTTGCCAAACTTTTTGTAAAATAATAAAATTTATTATTTACATATCTAGGTTTATAAGCAATATTAACCTCAAATGAGAACAAAAATAATAGTATAATAAAATTATAGATCTGTACTTGCATAATCATTAAGTATGACAATTATTGATCAGATGACACTATGAAACTACCATATTTAATTGATAGCTTAAAGGTACTGAATAAAAATCCAAATGGGGTCCTCCAAATTTTATGCATGGTATTTATTTTACAGAATTCATACAGAAAAATGCATTCTAAAATTAGGTAAGCTACTGGTGTAAGCTTTTTCTGTACAATAAAGTTAGTCGGAGTTTCTTTCTTCAGCGCTGTCTGAATCTGAATGTTCATCACTCTCAAAGTTGATTATTAAAGGTTCGATGTCTGGTCGATCAAAAATTCGTTCTCTTTCATACCATTTAAAAATTTCTTGCTCAGTATGTCGAACACTATTTTTCCACATGTCTGGGGTAACCGTTTGTAGAGCCTCGTTCCACATATCCAAACAGTCTTTTTCACTGTTACCATCTCTACCAATATGTCTGTTATAGTAACCTTTTGCTATGCCCCAAATTAACTCAATAGGGTTAAATATACAATGGTAAGGAGGCAGACGAAGAACTTTGTGCCCATGTTGTTCCGCCAGTTCATCAATCACGTATATTTTAGGTGGTTTGTTTCTAAAAAAGCAGTTATTTTAAGAATAGGAATAAACAAAAGAAATATAAACTGTCGACCAAAATATATATAATTAAGAAGCATTATGTACCGAGCAACAATACTCAATAGCTCTGTTTTAAACATTGTGTTTAAAAATGGTATGTTTTGATTTGTCAACCAGTCTTGGATATTTTTTTTTGTCCATGCATTGTTGGGCACTTTGTTCAATATCATGCTGTGATAAGGGGCGTTATCCAGTATAATCATAGATGGACTCTCCAATTTTTCTAATAACTGATGTTGAAACCATTTCAAAAAATTGTCCTGGTTCATCTCTCCATGGTAATCGCTCAATTTTGTTTTCGAAGAAAATATCGCTTCACTACCCTCAATAAGCCCATTTTCATTTCCAGCATGTAATATAATGTATCTAACATATATTAGTTTTAAATTTTATAGTGCAAATTGTGTAAAAGTACATACCTTTTACCATCTGTTTTAATAGCTTTCACGCTTTTTTGGTTTCCATTTTGCCAAGAGCGACCTATGGTCCCATTTTGAAATATCCAAGTTTCATCGAGGAAGACAAACTGGTATAAGGCCTCAACCTTGGCTTGATTGTATTGCCTTAGAAATTCCACCCTTTTCAAAGCTATACTTGGTAGTTCCATGAGACCTCGTCGCGGATTGTCCTTAAGCCACTTAAATCCAAGATCTCTAAGCAACCGCCTTAAAGACGTGGCACTACCATCAAATAATGCCCTATCTCTTAATCGAGACCATAAAGTTTGTATCGTAACTTGTTCTTCTGAAACCATGTGTAATATGACATTATAATTTACTTAACAAATTAATGCAAATTTCTGATAAGTTATAATAATAAGAGCTTACTTTTGTGATACATATTATAGATCACTTCTCGAATGGCACTTGTATCCAATGTCGCTGTGTTGGTTACACATTTAATATAACTCCACTTTTTCTTGGGCGATTCTAAATTTGCATCACTTTTCACACCCTCGGAAATACGACTAACTGTCCTTAAACTAATTTTTAAAGCAGCAGCAACACGCTACAAAAAATGAAATAAAATTTCACTATTATTAATATACATTACATATAATTATTAGTAACCTACCTCTTGAACAGCATTTAAAGGCAACAAAGGCCCGTTGTTGTCCCTTTCTTGCTCAAAGTAGTGCATTAACGAGGCCACGAGTTCCTTACACCGACTATTTAACTGTTTGGGCATCTTTATATACCAAAATTGCCTTTATCTACTCGTAAAATGAATAATTTTGTTTTGAAACAAACAGTTGTTGATTTACAGTATGCGGGGCCAAAGGATTTATAAAGATTTGAAATGCCACAAATTGATTCAGTGTCAAAATTAATACAAATGTCAGTTCCCAGTTTAAATAAGTTTCAAGGTGACAATGTGTCAACGCTGCGAAATCGGTTTAGTGCGTTTACATGTCGATAAGTGATTGGAGCGTTTGCAAAACATTTTATTTCGCATAATGCGTCTAAATTTATCAGAAAGCAACTTATGTGATATTTTAATAACAATGTTTATATGACTATTAACCATAATAAGAGAGTAATGACCATTTTACAATTCATATATCACATTAATATGAAACTGCAATAGAGCAATTGTTTGTGATAGAAACCTAGGCATTAGGTCGGGGAATTTTTATCGTGATGACGTGCACGCCACTTTGTTTGGCGTTGACTATAGTTGAATGCGTTTATCAATATTATACAGGGTGACTTCGAAGTTGAGTCATTTATTTTAACAGTAAGTAGATCTGATCAAAAGAAATGTTTTTTTCCTTTACCATTTTACTGGTAAAATTAAAGTAACAAAGTTATAGCCCTTTGGAAGTTTGAGTACCGCCCTGTCTCAATAATAATATCATGTGCTCGTGTTTGGCAACAACGGATATAATCCGCCTTATCGGTTCATCGCATCGGAAACAAAAAAGCGAAAGAATTTGGAACGATGTTTTTACAATTATTTTATTCAGTTCAGTTATACATACAGTCAGTGTCAGTCGGTAAAGCGTGTGAATAGTTTCTGTTGCGTGGCTCAAGCGAAATAAAAAATGGCACATGTTTATGCGGATCGGTTTTCCAATCGAGTGCAACCAACCCCTCGTGCCTTTGTTAATGTAGTACAACGGGCTCGTGAATCAGGTGACTTAAGACCTCACAGGGGACCTCACGATCAAATACAGGTCCGCACTGAAATACTTGTCGGGAGGATACTTTATAAAACAAGGTAAACATTTTTTTTTAATTTTTTTTTTATTTTTACACACATATTTTGGTTTATCTTCCTTCTACAATCATTATCTGAAAATTAATGACTATTATCAAATTCTTGGTTTGTGCATGGGCTTTCAATAAATATTGAATAGGGTGACGGGAAAATAGATGCGGAGCCGGTGGGGGGAGATAGTACAAGCCAATCTGAGTCGATTTTACATAGGAACTGCTATCCGAAAATTAGCCGTTTTCGAATTATACTAATTTTTAAGATTTTATAAAATTAACGTCCTTTATACGTTAACCAAGTCATAAAACTGGACAGTTGGGTGTTTCATTTGATTTTCATTCGGTTTTACAATAAAAATATTCTAAAATACGAAAATTGATACTCAAATGTACATTATTAACGTTATCTCACGCAGTAAGCTTCAAAATAGTTCGATTTTTGTTAAAAAAATCTTCGTTCATCCCAAAAACTGCAGTTTACTAGAAAAAATCGCATACAAATTTTTCGTACAAAATAATTAGAAAATATCTACGTTTCATTACCTTTCAAATGAGGTATAAAAATCACAAATCGATTAAGAATTGGCAAAAATATGACTATTATAAAAGGAGGAAGGAAAAAGCAATGAAAATACTACACTTACAAGATCATACCTTAATACAGGATAATTTGCTTGAAACTACATTCTTTTATTTTTATAATACATGTTCAATATGGGGCCCTCTATTTCTAATGCACACACGTGCTCTTCTTATGACAGCTGATTTTACTACCACCGAATACCTAAGAGAGGCTTGAATTTCTTGTGATGCATGTATTATCCTGTTTCTAAGGTCTTCTATTGTGGGTACAGGATTTTGATCAGAGTATACTAAAGTTTTCAGGTGACCCTACACAAAAAAGTCCATAGGTGTGAGATCGGGACTGCGTGCTGGCCATGCGATTCGTCCGCCTCTACCGATCCATCGATTCGGAAACTGCTCATTTAACCAATTTCTAGCACTGAGTCTGAAATGTGCTGGGCACCCGTCATGCTGAAAAATCATTGTGTCTTGTGTGTAGCGACACGCCTTCAAGTAATTCAAATAGAACATTTCTTAAGAAATTTTCGTAGGCTTCTCCGTTTAAGTTGTCGAGTAGGAAATGTGGTCCTACCAAACAGTTATTTATAATGCCCATCCAGACATTCAGACAAAATCGCCTTTCGAGATCCTTTTGGTCTCTTTATATGAGGATTTCCCACTGCACGTTCACGCCAATAGTGAGCGTTGTGGTAGTTTGTTATGCCGTCTTTATCAAATCTTGATTCGTCGGTCCATAGAATTTTTCTTAAATAATTGCTATCTTCAACATCAGCGTTTAAAATAAAACGACAAAATTGCATGCGCCTCATGGGATCTCCTTTCTCTATGACGTGCACAGGTGTGAAGTGGTAAAGCCCTACGCCTACTTATATTGTAACAAAATTATTCCATCTAAACAATCTGGATTTCGACAAGGTCATAATACAGCTTCGGCACTCTGTGATTTAACAGACAATATAACAATGGCACTTGATAACCAAAAAGCAGTAGCTCTCATACTTCTTGACTTTACTAAAGCATTTGACACCATTAATCACTCACTTCTTGTATCTAAATGCAGTTACTATGGATTTTCTGAAAAACCTCTTTCGTTTATTCAAACCTACCTTGGAAATCGGTATCAAAAAGTTCGTCTAAATCAACAGTACTCTACGGAACAAAAAATTTGTTCTGGTGTACCACAGGGATCAGTCTTAGGACCGCTATTATTTTCATTATATATCTCAGATTTAGAAACAGAGGTAAAATCATGCAGCATACAATTTTTTGCAGATGATACTCAAATTTTCCATTCATTTAGGAGCAATGACTTGGAAACGGCAAATAATAAAATTAATCAAGATCTTGCCCAAATTGAAAAGTTCAGTAGTAGTCATAATCTTCGTTTGAACCCTTTGAAGACAAATATGTTAGTATACGCAAATAGAACAAAAAAGAATACCTTAAAAAAGGACATAGACATACATTTAAAAGGTAATAAATTAATTCCTGTGGATCATTCGAAAAGCCTAGGTATTATAATGGATGATGATTTAAAATTTGTTGCACACGCGAACTATCTAATTACTCAGTGCTACGCCATTCTCAGAGTTTTATTTACAAATAAAGCTATATTACATAAATCTGCGAGAAAGCAATTGTGTGAATATTTCGTATTTTCAAAGATATCGTATTGCTTACTAGTTTACTATCCCTATTTAGATATTATAACAAGAAATCGTATTCAAAGTATTATGAATACATGTTGCAGGCTTTTAAATGATCTCAGAAAATATGATCATATATCGAATGCCATTAATGAACTCAAATGGCTGAAAATTGATAAAATGTATAAGTACCAGCTCCTAAATCTGACTCATAAGGTTCTTTATTCAAAAACACCGTCATATTTAGTAAACAAATTCATACGTAGAGCGAATATGCATCGTTTTAATATTAGATATAGAGAGACTTATTCAATTCCACGCCACAGTACGTCTCTATTTCAGAATTCATACATTTACAATGCGATCAAATCATATAATTCTTTAGACCGCAGTTTAAAAGAAACCAATCCATCATCCAAATTCAAGAAAAAAGTGAAAGAAGTTCTTCTTGATCAGCAGCGAAATCGGTTGTAACCCATAAGTGTCCTCATATTTTCCTTATGTATTTACTTGGATTATTCGTTATTGTATATATATATATATATATTTTACATCTCGTATTGTTAAGGGGGTTAGATGGTAGAATAGATATATAATCTAAATCTCGCCTCCTGTAAGAATATTACAAATAAAAGACGTTAATTATTATTATTATTATTATTAGGTATTATATGTAATAGATGCCTACACGAAATTCATGGCGGGTGTGTTATACATATCAAAAGTCAAAAACAATACAATATACTCTCAAAACTTGCCTGTAATATGGATGTAACAGAAAAGGTCTATTCTATATAAATAAAGTGTTTTTTTTCTACAAAGGTAAAACGTATTACAAATTAGAAACTAAAATTGTAGCCTTTCTTAAAACTCAAAAGAAAAAACACTAGACTGGTGAGCATAAGACATTGAAAAAAACCATCGTACTAAGCATAAAAAATAACATGGAATAAAAACTAGAATCCATACTAACATTTATCTCAAGGTACAGTCATTAACCTGAGTTCGAAATGCATTAAGGCTCAAATCATATTATATTTGCATGAGTTTTCATGTACTTTTACAGCAGTTACTAGTCCAATAAATGTACATCCACTACATTTTTTTCGACATGGTACATTCATATGTTTCACTAGATTTTCTAGTGCAAAATTTCTTGAACTTTGCATGTTGCTTGAGCAGACAGTACATCGATTACCGTGTGCGCATGTTCCGCAAATTGAGTGACCATTTCCGCAAAGATAAATCTCTTCTGTCATATAATTCTTGCAATTCGGACACTCTAAATACTCTGGAGAATTTCCAGCAGGGGTTTCATTTTTGTAAACTATTATGGTATAGAAAATATCAGTCTCCAAATGTTCTTTTACATTCACAGGAATTTGGTTTGTAATCCAATTGCATTTATTTTCATGCAGTTTTTTATCACACTTCTGATACAAGCAGTTAACACAATGAAATCTATCGCGATAGACATTTATATTTCTTCCGTGTATTAGCTTAGTTATGTTCAGATCGAAATTTGGAACCTCGATTTCCATTCTTAGTTGTAAAGTATTCAATTCTTTTTGGTCATAGCCCTGAGGTGACACTAAAAAGACATTGTAGTCAAAATAAAGAATGTCAGCCTTACGCTCTAATCTGATGAAAAATAGAAAAACAAATTTATCAAAAGCGATGCAATTTAAACGGACTATGAGGTCCAAGGTACCTATTGATAGTTGATGTTGTTTCGGAGATTCTTGATAAAACGATTTATGATATGTTTTCATGTGCTCGTTTAAACCTTGAAGTGACATGGTCGTTGTACAATTCCCGAAAGGACAAACTACAGTTCTTTTCTTGCATAAAACTTCATGCTCTAACACTTGCCCCCAAGCCAGGGAATCTTCACATTCAAAGGGACAAGGGAACAAAACCTTTTCTGCTGCTTCTTCAAAGGAACGGTTTGGAGTTGCCTTTGGACGACAGCGGCCGCAGTAGAAATATCCTGAAAAAAAGTGTATTGAATAGAATTACAGCATGCCAAGCAATGAATCAAAATGTTTAATAGTAATCTGGTAAGTAACATTATTTCTTATGAGCAAATAAATAAATTTTACCTATGACCGAAAGCGATGAAGAGTTGCGTCAGACAAAAAAAAAATGATTTCAAGTAGATTGAGTAAGTAGATCAAATACACCCAGGGGCGGCTGGCCCTTAAGTTCTGCAAAGCTGCAGAACTGCCAAAACTTTTGTCTTAACAGAAAAAAGCAGTAGTAATTTGATCACTATTTATTTTCCATGTATCACACAAATAGAAACAATACCGGCAAAGCTGCCCCCGGAAGACACGGCGTCGAGTCTGTTTTGTATTGAGAAAGCAGTATAATCGACCAATTGCGTACTTGTCATTTTCGTCGCGACCGCAGCGTAACATTATTCATGGGCCACTTGAAAAGGGTCTGCGCACTACTTCGACACAAGCCGCACGCGCTTGCTTTTGTCTCTCTCTACAAAATCAAATGCGCGATTTAAGCATAATCATGTGCTGCACGTTATACAGATCCGTACAGATCTAATGCGAAGTACGATATCTGATTGGTCGGTCGGTGCTCGGTATAAAATTTTGCGGAGCATTTGAATTGGCACTACGGGGCCGCGACGAAACCGAGAGCTCCCAACACCCGGAAATATTTCATGAACTGCTTAATTTTTCTGCTGAGCTTGATACAACCTTAAGCGAAGACATAAAAGATGCTTCAATATTTAAAGGAACTTCGAAAGAAATACAAAACGATCTACTGGATTGTATTCGTGAAGTTTATCATGAAGAAATAATAAAACAGATTAAGGTCGCTCATCGCTTTTTTTCAACTGTGCGATTGGGGCAGCATTATTAACACGTATTGTCTAATTATTTTATGGTGTGTGTAAAAATGACTGATTTTGATAATCTCTTGTTTTTTTGTCAAAATAACAACTTTTTTTTGTCAATATTTCTACCGCGATAGCTTCAGAATAAATAGTCGCACAGACATGAGATTTCGTGATTGCATAACAAATGGATAAAGGGAGGTCGCATATGATAGATTATGTTTCTTTCTTTCGCAAAAATATTTTTTTCTTATCGGAGAAAAACAATTTTTCAGATATTGTTCATACTGAACATAGAGAAGTTGTAGAACAAGCCACAACAAAAAAATAAGCTTTCTATTTCAAACGGTCTTAGAGTCTTCGAGGCAATTCGATATTAATCGTAGCAAAACCACGCCTCCCGCTGACCACGCTTCCAAGCGAGTGATAAGTGGCTAGATATAAGACAGGTGCCTTGTTCGGCACCCGTTCGATTTATTCCTTGAGTGCCGAAGTGTTGTATCTATGATTATTGTTATTATTATAAGTTTGTTGTTGTTGCTCTGTTTTGTGATTAAGATGCTCCACTATCAAAAAGACGTCACATGTCAGGAAAGAGATGTCTACGTCGAAAGAATGCTCTAAAAGCAAGGCTTCACTATTCAGAAACACGTATGTCGGCTCATTCTTTTTAAAAAAGGAGTCACATGAAGTCATTTGGCTTGAGCAACTATATACCTTTCTAAAATCAATAGCCTATAAACTGAAATTTGTCGTTTTGTTTTGTCTGAATGTTGCTATTCCGCTTAAGCAAATTTGATATGATACCGAAACGAATGAAAATTTGCAAAAATATTAAGTAGTGATGTAGCAAGCACACAATATGTGGCATTTTGTATTGAACTCTTCTGCTGCTATTTAAGATATTATTTTTGTTCATTTATTTTTTCATTCCACTCAAAAATAACGAACAGTAATCTTGTATTCAACAATAATTTATACCTGGCGGGCGCTACAGCTACTTTACTGCAAAAGAGAATATAAACGCTCAGAACTACAAATTTATAAAATACATTTTTCTGCCTGGTCGTAGTTAAGCTTATTTGTGAACTAATTGTTCGCATATATATATACAGGGTGTCCGCAAAGTTGGAGTTTTCCTTTTCAGAAACAACTACCCTTGAAATAACAAAGGTATTGTGTAGTGAAACGAGGGCGACCAAGTAAAAAAAAATAAAGGAAAAAGTACTCACTCTCCAATTGACGAGAAGGGCTAAGTACGTCTCTGCCCGAAATCATACCGCTCCAACAGAAAATAAAATCAGCTCATGCGCTATCGAGCAGACGCAGGCAAACAAGGAAGGCAAAATGTTGCGTAAAAAGTCTAGGTATTGCATCCCGTCCAATCGATTTGGGAGAATAAATGGTCCAATGAGCATACCGTTCACCATGCCAGTCCAAACATTCACCGAAAATGTTTGTTGAAAATGTGCCCGACGGAGAGCGTGCGGATTTTCTACTGACCAAACATGAGTGTTGCGAAAGTTATTCACCCCATCACGCGTGAACGTAGATTCGTCTGTCACCAATATGCACTTCAAAAATTCCGGATTATTGTCATGTTGATCCAACAACAACTCACAAAACCGCACTCTTGCTGGAAAATCGTCAGGTTGAAGGGCTTGTACACGTTGGACGTGAAACGGATACAGCCCCTCTTCACGCAGCGTTTGCCACACTTTAGTTTTTGATATTTGCACTTCTCTAGCCACGTCTCTAGTGCTTGTTGAGGGATTCTCGTCTACGCGATTACCTCTACACGCGTGGCCGTAACCGTCGGTTGAAGGTTGCATACTGACCTGACACACTGACCCCGACCCAGTTCTGTCGTCGGGTTGAGACAGTGACCTTGTACCAGTCGGTGATGTCGCGGCTACAGGACGGTATTCAGATATTTTTGATGTTGCAGAGCCCTTTATCTCGGTTCCCTTAAGACATTGGTGTATATGGTACTAAGAAAAATTGCTTATGTTTTCAAGATCTACACGTCGTGTAAAGGAAAACCCCAACTTTGCGGACACCCTGTATATACAGGGTGACTTCGAAGTTGAGTCATTTATTTTAACAGTGAGTAGATCTGATCAAAAGAAATGTTTTTTCCTTTAACATTTTTGTGGTAAAATTAAAGTAACAAAGTTATAGCCCTTTAAAAGTTTGAGTACCGCCCTGTCTCAAGAATAATATTATGTGCTCGTGTTTGGCAACAACGGATATGATCCGCCTTATCGGTTCATCGCATCGGAAACAAAAAAGCGAAAGAATTTGAAACGCTGATCACGATGTTTTTATTCAGTCAATGTGTAACGCGTGAGTGAATAGTGGTGTTTGCTGCGTGGCTCAAACGAAATAAAAAATGGCACATGTTTATGCGGATCGGTTTCCCAATCGAGTGCAACCAACCCGTCGTGCCTTTGTTAATGTAGTACAACGGGCTCGTGAATCAGGTGACTTAAGACCTCACAGGGGAGGGCATGCCGGTGCTCCAAGACCTCACGATCAAATACAGGTCCGCACTGAAATACTTGTCGGGAGGATACTTTATAAAACAAGGTAATTTTTTTTATTTTTTTTTTATTTTTACACACATATTTTGGCTTATCTTCCTTCTACAATCATTATCTGAAAATTAATGACTCAACTTCAAAGTCACCCTGTATATATACGTATTCAAAACGCTAAGCTAATATGACATCGCTGACCATCTATCACCCCCATATGTTCCTATGGCTGTGATAGTGCCAATAGCTACGCGCAAGTAAACATTCAGTTCTTTGCCTCCCACACGTAGAATTATCGTGCGAGCGAAACGCGCCGAACGGCTTAGCAGCGGGGTAGAGGGTGAGGGTGGTACCAACTATTCGTGATCGGTGGTTATTATGGCAAAATATCGCACTGGCCGGCGGGGCGACTAGGCCGCTACACTATGAACCGTTGTTGTGGCGTATCATTTTATCATGAATCTGTTCATTGCACTGCCTCCTTGTGGATTATGGTCTTTCAGGGGGTAGGTATGAAGGCCGTTAACAGAGCCTCGTATTTGGCGATAATAGCAGATGAAACAATGGGCATTTCGGGGAAAACCCAACTGGTAACAATTTTCAGATTCGTATTTAACGGCGAACCAGTAGAACGTTTTTGGAATTATATGAATCCCGAAAAATGTGACGCTGATACTCTCACAAGACATATTTTGAGCGTCGTAGATGCATTAATAGGAAATTTCCCTAACAAACTGATTTCACAAAGCTATGATGGAGCCACGGTAATGACCGGACATAATGCTGGAGTACAGGCAGAAAAAACAAAGATATCCATTCGCTCACTATGTGCATTGCTATGCGCATCAGTTAAACCTGATTATGTCCCAAGCTGCTTCCGCAAATGCTTAAGTTCGGGTGTTCTTTGGGGATTTGAAAGATACTCCGGGATTTTTTAATAATTCTCCTCAACGCGTAGAGGTACTGAACAGAATTGTGGGGAAAAAATTCCCCAAGGAGCAACAACTCGTTGGAATTTTAATATTCGAACAATAAATGTAGTGTTTGAGAACAGAGAATCATTCATTGAATGCATGGAAGAAATAGAAGAAAATTTCACTAATGAAACCGTTTGCAAGGCAGCTTGCGGTATTCGCCGTATGTTAAACGGTTCTGTTTTCGTGTTTTGGTTGACATTTTTTCATCTTGTCATGCCTCACGTCGACATCTTGCTCAACCAATTTGCAGAAGAGAAAAACCGAGCCACCGCAAGTTAAAACGGCTATCGATAATTTTGAAAAATGTATTGTCGATGTGAGAAATAAAATTGATGACATAATAAATGAAGCCAAAAGTATTTGCACTGAACCCCAAGGCAACAAAAGGAGACGACGTAATAATAATAGTCACGATCCCCGAGTTGCCGCATTAGAAGTATGCGACAATATAGTGAATTCTGCAAACGACAGATTTCAATTCAAAGATCATTTGGTAGCCGCATCCCTTTTTCCCCGAACACTTTGGAGAATACTGTGGTAAGTTTCCTGATGACAAGTTGGAAACTACCTGCTCTGTCTTTTGAAATTTTTGATACAAAATAGTTTAGAGGAAACACTAAAAGAAACAAAAAGGCTATTAGAAATTATTGTTACAACTCCTGCGTCAACATCAGAGGCTGAGCGAAATTTCTGAACATTGAAAAGAATCAAGACTTTTCTTCGTAATACTATGACCCAGGATCGCCTTACAGCGTTGTCGATGCGGTCCATTGTAAAGGAATTTATTTCGACCATGGAAAACTTCAACGGGAAGGTGAACGACAAATTTGCGGCCAAGAAGGAGCGGAGGATCGAACTGACATATAAAAAATAGGTAAGTTCGGATTTGCAGAACACCTGTTTTATTTTGCCACGAGCCGCCACTGAATACACCGTATTTTCATCTTTTCAGGTATACTTTATCTGAAGTCACTTGAAATAGCCTAAAAACCTTTGGTCGGCGCGTCCTTTGTAATTTCATGACGTATCATAGGCGTGCGGTCATTTATTTAGAACGATAATAATAATGTTTTTATATCACAATAAATGGATTTTACCATCTTTTTATTTTTTTGATTTGGTATAAAAAATACTTATATTGGGAGTTTAATTTATGTTGACTGAAAGTTAAGAAATGGAAAAATTACAGAATTCCAACGTTTGACATAGGCAAATATTTACATAGCAGGTAGGTATATAAAAAGGTATATAAGACTTACATTATAGGTATTTATATATCATCCTCACCTTCGGAGCTGTCGCTAGAGTCATCTTGTAGAGGAATTACAACGGGATTTACAGGAGGCAAAACACAATATTCATTTTCTTTTTCAATAATATGCCTAGAACACTGCTTCCATAGGTCTGTGGCAGCAATATGAGATACTGCATCTCTTATTGTGGCCAATAGCGATTCACTTAATTGAGGGGTCTGATTATGTTTTCTTACTTTTTTTTTAAAGCAGCCCAGACCAACTCAATCGGGTTAAAAATGCAGTAATAGGGAGGTAGTCGTAATACTTGATGGCCATTTTGCTGAAGCAGATTATCAACAACATACTCTTTTTTAAATTTTTGTCTTTTAATAAGATCCAATAATATTTCTTTGGTTGATTTTTGTGGTATTTCCATTCCCTTATCACTCATAAAATCAATAATGTCTTGTTTTTTTGTGCCTGTATTCGGAATTTTGTTTTTCTGTCGGGAATGGTATGGCGCATTGTCCATAATAATCACTGAATTTGGAGAAATGTTTGGTATTAACTGCTGCTCTATCCACTTTTCAAATAAGTCGGAGGTCATGTCCTCATGATAGTCGGCACATGATTCTTTGATATTTTTGGCAGATAACAGCAAGGCATTAGGTATAAATCCATTTTCACTGCCAGCATGGAGAATAATGATTCGTTTTCCACGGTTGCATGGTGCATTTAAAATGCACTTGTTGCTGTCGTCAACCCAGCCGTACTGCACAACATCATGGGTATCATACCACGTTTCATCCAGGTAAATCATATTTCTTTTCTGCTCTCTATAGATTTTAACTTGCAAAAATTCTTGGCGCAATTCAACGATTCGAGACGACTCCATAATCACCATTCTTTTATCTAATTTTTTGTATTGAAAACCACACAGTTTTACAATACAGTGCAGTGAGTCTAAGCATTTGTAATTATAAAAATCTCCAGGATAATCTTTTGATTTATCCCGTATCATTTCCAACGTGGGCACCAAATTTTCTTTATAAAATCCGTATATTATACGAGGAATATTTTCCTGAAAACCCACGTCTATTCTTTTTAATTTTTGCCCTATGCGCTTTCTGTGGAAGGAATGTTTGACTACATCTCCCCTTTTTATAACCCGATAAATGGTAGACCGACTGATTTTTGTCAGGATACAAATTCTGTTTAAAATTTGATTTTGCGAGGAATCTGGATTTTCGTTTTTCAGACAATCATACATATTTAGGATTACTCTTTGGGTCTGTTCCTCTAAATCTTTATGAAAGAATTCTGCCTGCACAGGTTCATCAACCATCTCCTCGTGGCTTGGCGCATTTTCCCAAGGTCTCCAAAGAGCCATATTTAGGACACACAAGAACAATCAACACAACAATTAAATCAACAAGTAAACTGAGTATTCAAAAGTCAAAAACACACAAACTAATAAAATCTATGAAAAAACACGGACAGACTAAAGAAAACACGTTTATTCACCGCTACACGGCACTGGCTAAACTGTTTCAATTTTCAGTAGCCACCTGCACTTGTTCGGAGCTCTGAAATACACGCTTTCTCATTGGCTATGTCCACGCATAGGCGTGCTTTACTCCACGTGGACCGGTGAAACTGCCTTTGATCTTATACGGGATATTTGCTGCGAAATTTGGCGATTTTTGCAGCAACAGAGCGTGTTAAATATAGATATATAAAACGCACCCGGTATTTCACAGTGTTTCAAGTGACTTCAGATAAAGTATACACGCCACGCCTGATTTCAAAAATGTTGAGTATAACTACACCCAGACCAGGATATACATACAGAAAGCGTGATTTTTTAAATCGTGCATCCATCAAAATAAAAAATGTTTTGCTGCCATCAAAAATCATCAGGACAAAACACGGAATAACAACGTTGAGAAACGATTTTCATAGACGAAACTTTTTTGTTCTTGCCCTATGAGCAATATGTTTATCGTCCAATTATACAAGTCATAATAGTGGGTCAACCACGAAACGAGAGATAAGCTGTAGCTGGTAGAAACCTTTATTTTTCCATTCTAAAAGTTGTCGCAAAAGTCTCATAAAATCTGTTGTATGCATCTTAAGAAATCAAAGGTCAAGAAAATCTTTTTTTGCAAAAATATCACTTCCTATATATTTAAAGCTAATTGCATCTATTACGAATATTGTAGATAATAAAATTCTCTACAACTTTGGTTTCGGTTTTTTTATATAATTAACCGTTTATTAGATAGAGAGTCGAGACCGCGCAGCATGTAAGGTCAACCGGTAATCCAACAAAGTCATAGGCTGTACAGTACGTATCTAGCGTATAGCTATGCAAAAATATGCGAGACTACACTAACTCTGTGCCTATAAAAGTTAACTACCAAAAATTTAAAAAAAAATGCGAACCCCAATCGAAGATTTGTCACGAAGTTACAGAGTAGATGTACAGGGTGTCCGCCAAGTTGGGGTTTTCCTTTACACGACGTGTAGATCTTGAAAACATAAGCAATTTTTCTTAGTACCATATACACCAATGTCTTAAGGGAACCGAGATAAAGGGCTCTGCAACATCAAAAATATCTGAATACCGCCCTGTAGCCGCGACATCACCGACTGGTACAAGGTCACTGGCTCAACCCGACGACAGAACTGGGTCGGGGTCAGTGTGTCAGGTCAGTATCATGTAGAGGTAATCGCGTAGACCAGAATCCCTCAACAAGCACTAAAGACGTGGCTAGAGAAGTGCAAGTATCAAAAACTGAAGTGTGGCAAACGCTGCGTGAAGAGGGGCTGTATCCGTTTCACGTCCAACGTGTACAAGCCCTTCAACCTGACGATTTTCCAGCAAGAGTGCGGTTTTGTGAGTGGTTGTTGCATCAACATGACAATAATCCGGACTTTTTGAAGTGCATATTGGTGACAGACGAATCTACGTTCACGCGTAATGGGGTGAATAACTTTCGCAACACTCATGTTTGGTCAGTAGAAAATCCGCACGCTGTCCGCCGGGCACATTTTCAACAAACATTTTCGGTGAATGTTTGGGCTGGCATGGTGAACGGTATGCTCATCAGCTGATTTCATTTTCTGTTGGAGCGGTATGATTTCGGGCAGAGACGTACTTAGCCCTTCTCGTCAACTGGAGAGTGAGTACTTTTTCCTTTATTTTTTTTACTTGGTCGACCTCGTTTCACTACACATTACCTTTGTTATTTCAAGGGTACTTGTTTCTGAAAAGGAAAACCCCAACTTTGCGGACACCCTGTATATTTAATGCTAATTGCATCTATTACGAATATTGTAGATAATAAAATTCTCTACAACTTTGGTTTCGGTTTTTTTATATAATTAACCGTTTATTAGATAGAGAGTCGAGACCGCGCAGCATGTAAGGTCAACCGGTAATCCAACTAAGTCATAGGCTGTACAGTACGTATCTAGGGTATAGCTATGCAAAAATATGCGAGACTACACTGACTCTGTGCCTATAAGAGTTAACTACCAAAAATCTAAAAAAAAAAAAAATGCGAACCCCAATCGAAGATTTGTCACGAAGTTACTGAGTAGATATATATATACAGGGTGTCCCAGAAGTCGACGTCAAGCCGAAACCGGGTGATAGCCAAAGTCATAAAAGCTATCAGAAAAATATTTAAAAAAATTTTATGTATGTGTTATGAAAATTATAGGTCTTTGAAAAAATACAGAAATTTCACACCCTACGGCAGTCTGTCAACTCGTGTTACTACAAATATAAACTTTTTTTGGATTTTATTTTTACAATGTAATGATGAATAATGCATTTTCAAACTGGTGTCTCAACCTTACTGCCAACTTTTCTCGTTCAGGAAAAATTGCCACTTATTTCCCAACCAAGTATTCCAAAGTAAAACTTTGCTCAACTTTAACTGGCTGTACTGGAAAAACATGTACTACGAGAGTTTGGCAAGTAACCTTAAAAGTTGGCGCATTTAATAACGATTCCAAAATGGTATAACACTTAGAAGATTACTCGTTAACTTATGCACAATTTTTATTTGAAAAAAAACTGATGGAAATTTTTCAGAATTTCCTAATTAAACAGCGATTATGAAAACGCACAAGGATCCTTAAGGATAACTGTTTGCACAACAGTGGGCGTCAAAATGCGGCTGATGATGATTTACCTTTACAGCAAATGCTCAAACTGTTTTCCTTCAGCCGCAATACACGCTCGACATCTTCTTAAAAAAGATCGGGTTATTAAACGAGCGAATCCACGGTTATTAACAAACTCAGCTGCTTCCAATAGTCTTTGCCGTAGCTCAGCTACATTTTGAATCGGCTTGAAATACACTTTTTCTTTTACAGTTCCCCAGTAAAAAAATCTAAAGGATTCAAATCAGGTGATCGGGCTGGCCACGGTATTGTACCAGACCGCCTTATCCATCTGCCTGGAAAGTTTTGATCGAGATATTCTCTCACTGAGAGTGCATAGTGCGCTGGGCAGCTATCATGCTGAAACCACATGTCCCTGTAAATACTCAGTGGCACGTCCACCAATAAATTTTGTACATGATTTTTCAAAAAATCCAAATAAACTTCAGCAGTCAAAGTCTCTGGGAACTCAAACGGACCGATTATTTTACCATTTAAAATTCCTGTCCAATGGTTTATCTTGAAGCGATATTGAGATTTATCTTCTCTCATCAAATGTGGGTTTGCTACGTGCCACTTGTGTAAGTTATGCAGGTTCATGTACCCATCTTTCTTAAATGTGGTCTCATCCGACCATAAAATTTTTTCAAAGAACTGTGGATCTTTCCTGTGTCTTTCTAACATTGTGCGACAAAAAGCAACTCGGGGCTCATAATCCCGGGGCAGGAGAGGTTGAACACGCTGTATGTGGTATGGATGAAGCACATCACTTACTTGCTATTGTACACTTTGATACCGATCAGTACTCCTTCTTTTACTGCGCATCTTTACATGTTCGTGCTTGTTGATTTCGTACTGTTACTAATTTTGGATTCGTGAACTGGACTGTTGATCGCTTGTGATTTGGATTTGGACTGTTTAATTGCTCTTCAAAACAACATTTGCTTTCCTTAGACTATCTTTGATAGTGTGATTGTGCAGTGCCGCTATGTCCGTGTACACCGTACAAGAATATGCTAACATGCACCTCATTTATGGGGAATGCAGATGCAACGCTAGTGCTGCAGTGAGACTTTACTGTGAGAGGTACCCGAATGCAGCTCGTCATCCAGATCATCGAGTGTTCACAAATGTGCACCGGTTCCTGTTCTCAGAGGGCCAACTACCAAACCAATCACACGGTGAGGGAAGATCTTTCCTTCCTTACGAAGACGTGGTGCTAGGAGCTGTCGAAGAAGACCCGAGTACTTCAGTGCGTGCAATAGAACTAAAAACAGGTGTGCCCAAAAGTACAGTCCATAGAATCTTGCAAAAAAACGTGCTCCATCCATACCACGTACAGCGTGTTCAAGCTCTTCTGTCCCGGGATTATGAGCCCCGAGTTGCTTTTTGTCGCACAATGTTAGAAAGACACAGGGAAGATCCACGGTTCTTTGAACAAATTTTATGGTCAGATGAGACGACATTTAAGAAAGATGGGTACATGAACCTGCATAACTTAGACGAGTGGCACGTAGCAAACCCACATTTGATGAGAGAAGATAAATCTCAATATCGCTTCAAGATAAACCATTGGACAGGAATTTTAAATGGTAAAATAATCGGTCCGTTTGAGTTCCCAGAGACTTTGACTGCTGAGGTTTATTTAGGTTTTTTGCAAAATCATTTAGAAAATTTATTGGAGGACGTGCCACTGAGTATTTACAGGGACATGTGGTTTCAGCATGATGGCTGCCCAGCGCACTATGCACTCTCAGTGAGAGAGTATCTCGATCAAAACTTTCCAGGCAGATGGATATTGCGGTCTGGTACAATACCGTGGCCAGCCCGGTCACCAGATTTGAATCCGTTAGATTTTTTTTACTGGGGAACTGTAAAAGAAAAAGTGTATTTCAAGCCGATTCAAAATGTAGCTGAGCTACGGCAAAGACTATTGGAAGCAGCTGAGTTTGTTAATAACCGTGGATTCGCTCGTTTAATAACCCGATCTTTTTTAAGATGTCGAGCGTGTATTGCGGCTGAAGGAAAACAGTTTGAGCATTTGCTGTAAAGGTAAATCATCATCAGCAGCATTTTGACGCCCACTGTTGTGCAAACAGTTATCCTTAAGGGTCCTTGTGCGTTTTCATAATCGCTGTTTAATTAGGAAATTTTGCAAAATTTCCATCAGTTTTTCTTCAAATAAAAATTGTGCATAAGTTAACGAGTAATCTTCTAAGTGTTATACCATTTTGGAATCCTTATTAAATGCGCCAACTTTTAAGGTTACTTGCCAAACTCTCGTAGTACATTTTTTTCCAGTACAGCCAGTTAAAGTTGAGCAAAGTTTTACTTTGGAATACTTGGTTGGGAAATAACTGGCAATTTTTCCTGAACGAGAAAAGGTGGCAGTAAGGTTGAGACACCAGTTTGAAGATGCATTATTCATCATTACATTGTAAAAATAAAATCCAAAAAAGTTAATATTTGTAGTAACAGGAGTTGACAGACTGGGGTAGGGTGTGACATTTCTATATTTTTTTCAAAGACCTATAATTTTCAAAACACATACATAAAATTTTTTTAAATATTTTTCTGATAGCTGTTATGACTTTGCCTATCACCCGGTTTCGGCTTGACGTCGACTTCTGGGACACCCTGTATATATATATATATATATATATATATATATATATATATATATATACAACATAATTATATGAGTTTTTTGTTTGGGTTCTGTGTGAATAAGCGTATGTTTTATATAAATATTTGATTCATCAAAAAATTAATACAATAATTCATAAAAAAGCTAATTATGCATAATAAACGTTTTTTTTTTTTGTTTTAACTGTTTTTTTTTTTGTTTTTAAATTTCATTTTAAACAAATAAAACTTAGAAAAAACATTGTTAAAATCATATTTTTTCATAATATTAATTGAAAATTCGACCTATTATTATACTAAATAATAATAGATACCTAATTTAAAGTCCGACTCTGTACTAAAGTGTCGCGAACAGCTGTTACGAACTACGCCGTTAGGCTGTGCCGGTGAATCCCAGAAATAACAAAAACCAATTGCAATGAGGAACTATTGGCCTGGGGGAACCACATACTACTATTTATAAATTCGCCTTGCAAGTTGGCTATTGCACTAACGTCTAATGTAAGTTATTTTGTGGTGTTCTTTTTTGAAAAATGGAAGAAAGATGCCATTTGGTCCTGTTTTGATGTTGTTAAAGATAATAACAAAAAATCAGTGACTGCTAAATGTAAAAAATGTAAAGTAATTATGGCTGTACTAGTGCTACGTATGAGGAAACATATTCAAAATTTTAAAATTCTCAGCTACCAATGTCAATTATCTATGATTCCGAGTCAGATGAGGATTTAACGCTAGATGAGATATCCGAAACTCAAAAATATTGAAAGAATGTTTACCCTGATAAAAATACAGGTAACTTTGAATTTTAAATTTTCACCAATTTAAAGACAAATAAATATGCCCAAGACTATTTAAAAAAATTAGAGTATGTCGCAAAAGTCCAGAGGAACGCTTGCACTATAGGAGAGGCTACATACAGAGATATGGCTAGAATTTTTAGAAGCATTCGAGACTGAACAAGCAAATGGAGAATTTTCGGTAAGAGATATTAATAAAGTCGAGGAGCGTATGAAAATGACTTTGACCCCAGCTCATTTTTTGGCAAATTTGTTTGATCATCGCTTTAGAGGCAATAAACTTAGTCAAGAGCAAATAGAAACTGGCATGGAATATGTAGAAACCTATCATCCAGAAGCATTGCCAATTATTAGCTACCAGGCAAATGTGTAGGTACTCTTTAAACCATATATGTTTCCTAGACATCTAATTGAGACTGTAAAACCATTCGCATGGTGGCATTCTATGAAAAATATAAATACCTCAGCCTTGGAACTTGCTCAACAGCTCCATACAGCTAAGTCGGTATCAATTTTTAAAGAGCTCAATTCCAACAGTGATGAAACTGAAAGGGTGTGGGGAATTTGTTAACACTTGTATGCAAAATGTTTAAGTTTCCCAATTTTTGTTGTGTTCTTATTATTAATAAATAAATAATATTTATAATGTTAAAAAAGTTTTTACAATGTAATTGAGAACATTTCCTATTTTTATTTATTGTATTAATAAAGAAAATGAAGATAAAAACGCTTGTTTAATTTAAGTGTTTTAAACATGTTTTAAACAATAACTGTTTTAAACCTAAGCGAATGTTTAAAGAATGTTTAAAACATTCTATTAAAACAAAATGTTTAAAACGAAACAACCCTGATTTCTAATACCCCTTTTGTCACGACGGAAACTTGTTTATATGTCAAAGAGAAGCCACTATTAACTCCACTGCAAAAGAAAAATCGGCTTAGATGGGCTAAAGAACATAGACAATGGACACCTCAACAATGGTGTGCAATAGTGCAATACAATGGAGTGATGAGGCCGGTTCAAAGTTTGTGTTGGTGACAGTCGCAGTAGTTATTCGCAAAAAAAAAAATTAAGCACTCCATGTTGACTGTCTGAAGAGAAAAGTGAAATTTCCAGCATCCATTATGGTCTGGGGCAGTATGTCATCAAAAGGAGTAGGAAAACTTCATTTTATTGATGGAAATGTGGATACAACTATTTGGCAATTTTAGAAAAGGCTATAAAATGAATGGAAGAAAATAATGTACCACTTTTGAAATGGGTTTCTAGCAGTCCAGATGTGTCTCCTATCGAAAATTTGTGGCACGAGATTAAAAAGGTTCTACAACAACATCCTGCTCGTACAATCACCGAACTGAGACAAAAGCTTCAAGAAATATGCGATTGTTTTACACCAAATTTTTGTCAAAACTTGGTTAACACTTTGCCCCAAACAATTTCAACGGTAATAAAAAATAAAGGTGATGTTACCCAATGGTAATCTTTCAATTGTTGCTTTGTTCAGATGTTCTATTAGTTATAGGTATAAGTGATTTCAAATATGTATTTTTTACGACTAGAGTGTATCTAAAATGTTTTTGGGAAAATAAATTGTTTTAGAAGTAAATAGTTTCGTCATGTTTAGTTTATAAAGGCATATTTTGGTACAAATCTTGAAGTGGGCCAACTGAAGTGGGAAGGGGCTCGTATAATGAACAACCGGTTGTTTCTATTGAGATATTGAGATAATCCTAAATTAAAACTAAAGCGTCAATCCAAACTGTAAGGATTATAATTTTAATATCAAATCACAAACCGTGAAGGCCTCAAAACGACGGTTGATATCTAGGAAAAAGAGCTAAAAGCAAGTAGAATTCCCCAAAAAAATTGACGGAAAATTAGAACAAGCTCTAATCTGACCATTTATTCAATTTATTGGATCGTTTATATCTGTAAAAAATGTTTCTCAATGGTTTCTAGGTATCAACTTACCTGCTTCTTCGCTAACAGGAGGAATAGCGCAAATAGAGCTACACTCGCCACATTTTGTCTTCAAAATTTTAGATGATGAAAAGGTTTCTTCGGTCATTTTGTTAAAAGTTTATCGTATAGATATGATGATACGTTTGAACCTAACTGTGGTAGTGCAACGACTGTGCCTTGAACTATCCGACCGCAAATTATTTATTATGCTGAGGGTGAAACTCAAGCAACTTTGACCGTTAAAGGTAGCAATTCATACGAAAAGGAACGAAAGGAATTCCCGAACAAGCAACAGAATGAGAGCATGACGTGATGAGGGCCTCTTGGGTAGTAGACTCTTTCATGGTTCGACGTTGCCACATTTTTCTCCCGGCTTGCCCGATCCCCATGTATAGTGCAGCAGCTCTGTGATTTAAACGAATTCAATATAGCAACATAAATAGAAACATACGCAAGAAGAGATGCGAGACGTGTGTTATTGACTTTGAGCATCGATCGACGCAGTTTCTGGACAGGCCGCAGGCGCACCGCTAAACAAATCTCATTAATGTCTATTTCCAATTTAGGCGTTCATCTAGCACCAACCCCGAACAAAATCTGTCAAGCTTTACACACTTTTCAAATTACTATTGAGCAACAAACAGAACAGGATTCACTTTTGAAGTGCAATCTGTATAGCTAATATATTACCCAGACTTAGATTTGTCACAAGTCACAATACTCGTATATACGTATAAATCGTAAGAATTGTGTTGCAAACAAGTGATGTCAAAGAGGGACAGCATTTGGAATACCAAAGGATACAAAAAAATCGCAATGCTCAGTTCCTATAGCTGTAACTTATACTTAGTATGCCTCTGTCGCCATGATGTGTCAGAAAGTAACACAATGATGTTAGATTACAAAAGCAAGTGTCAGACTTCTAGGGGGGGGGGGCGTGCCCCCCTCTAAATCCGCCACTGATCTACAACCGGATGGTAAAGTGTACTTTATGAATAGATTTCCCGAACGATAAGTCCATGCTGTTGAGCATGTTACTCCTTTATGCCATAATAGTAGTAAAGTAACTTTAGGGTCTTTAATGAATCTATTTTGATCCCATTGTGACGCTTCTTGGAACTGCCCTTATTTGCCTGTTACCAAAACGGAAGAGAGTAGCATAACACACCGTACGCCAGTGCGAACGCGGCGTTCCTTTACATCGACAAAGTCGGCGCGCACAAATTTCGCTGTATTCAACAACCCGCAACGTTAGCGCGGGTGCACAATACCGTCGGTGAAACTGCAATACAACGTAACCAACAGTGCCTCAATCGTAACAAAATAAGTCAAAATTGTAATTTCGCGCGAATAGGTTCTTAACCTAGATTAGGTGAAACTAGCAGAAGCTTAAAAACATTGCTTATCAATGCGATAGTATCATAAAACTTTTAATTACTTCGAGTTTATCACTTTGAGGTCAATAAGTAAATATGATTAAAAACGTTTGAGCGTGGCAACAGTGCATACAAGCTTAGCTGCTGTGAATTACAGTATGCTTACAATGTTGCCTGGAAACGACGAAACCGAAAACCGGCCAGTCAGCGAATTGGCATACAGGCGATCATATATCGCAATAGATCAATGAATGATGTAGTATGCAGTATTTTTTTTTATACGTTCACGTTAATACATTTCCCAAATTGGAAATATCAATAAGGGTGCTCAAGGCGAAAACGGAAAACATTAGCGAGCAATATGATACCATGGTAAAACCATAATTACTTCCTTCCCACTCCTGATGGCGGAGGAGGTATTGTAATCACGAAGAATTTAGAAAATGAAATGTTATATTTTTGAATGTCATAAGACATAGATAACAAAAAAAACATGTAATTCGTTTTCATCCGCCTGTCTGTTCGTCCGCTAATCCTTGACCCGTCTATAACTTGAAAAGTACCGCTCGGATATTGATGAAATTTTTACACAAGGTCACTACTACTCCAAGACCGAAACAGCTTTCTAGTTTTTGAAAACCAGTCCAGTAGCGGCGCAGAAAAGATCAAAAACAAAAAAAATTAAAATCGCTTAAACTTCGTTTTAAAAAATATATTTTCAGGGGTAAAAAATGATAGGGTAGGGGTTGTAGTTGAGTGGGGGTTGTAGTTGAGTGGGAGAGGATGTCAAGCAATTTTTTAATGTTAGGTTAGTATATTAATACACTTCCAGCCTCGGCAACCCTACGCAACTATTAGACATATGTCACATACCATAAATTTCCCCTTGAATACAGGGTGTCCGCAAAGTTGAGGTTTTCCTTTACACGACGTGTAGATGTTGAAAACATAAGCAATTTTTCTTAGTAGCATATACACCAACGTCTTAAGGAAACCGAGATAAAGGGCTCTGCAACATCAAAAATATCTGAATACCGTCCTGTAGCCGCGACATCCCCGAGTGGTACTAGGACACTAGCTCAACCCGACGACAGAACTGGGTCGGGGTCAGTGTGTCAGGTCAGTATGCAACCTTCAACCGACGGTTACGGTCACGCGTGTAGAGGTAATCGCGTAGACCAGAATCCCTCAACAAGCACTAGAGACGTGGCTAGAGAAGTGCAAGTAACAAAAACTGAAGTGTGGCAAACGCTGCGTGAAGAGGGGCTGTATCCGTTTCACGTCCAACGTGTACAAGCCCTTCAACCTGACGATTTTCCAGCAAGAGTGCGGTTTTGTGACTGGTTGTTGCATCAACATGACAATAATCCGGACTTTTTGAAGTGCATATTGGTGACAGACGAATCTACGTTCACGCGTAATGGGGTGAATAACTTTCGCAACACTCATGTTTGGTCAGTAGAAAATCCGCACGCTGTCCGTCGGGCACATTTTCAACAAACATTTTCGGTGAATGTTTGGGCTGGCATGGTGAACGGTATGCTCATCAGCTGATTTCATTTTCTGTTGGAGCGGTATGATTTCGGGCAGAGACGTACTTAGCCCTTCTCGTCAACTGGAGAGTGAGTACTTTTTCCTTTATTTTTTTTTACTTAGTCGCCCTTTGTTATTTCAAGGGTAGTTGTTTCTGAAAAGGAAAACCCCAACTTTGCAGACACCCTGTATATTTCCAGCAGTCAGATCGTCTATTGGAGTGTAATTCAGTGATGTTATTCGATTTCGTGATATTATGTATACTTTATCTGAAGTCACTTGAAATAGCATAAAAACCTTTGGTCGGCGCGTCCTTTGTAATTTCATGACGTATCATAGGCGTGCGGTCATTTATTTAGAACGATAATAATAATGTTTTTATATCACAATAAATGGATTTTACTATCTTCTTATGTTTCTGATTTGGGATAAAAAATACTTATATTGGGAGTTTAATTTATGTTGACTGAAAGTTAAGAAATGGAAAAATTACAGAATTCCAACGTTTGACATAGGCAAATATTTACATAGCAGGTAGGTATATAAAAAGGTATATAAAGAATTACATTATAGGTATTTATATATCATCGTCGCCTTCGGAGCTGTCGCTAGAGTGATCTTGTAGAGGAATTACAACGGGATTTACAGGAGGCAAAACACAATATTCATTTTCTTTTTCAATAATATGCCTAGAACACTGCTTCCATAGGTCTGTGGCAGCAATATGAGATACTGCATCTCTTATTGTGGCCAATAGCGATTCACTTAATTGAGGGGTCTGATTGTTTTCTTACTTTTTTTTTTAAAGCAGCCCAGACCAACTCAATCGGGTTAAAAATGCAGTAATAGGGAGGTAGACGTAATACTTCATGGCCATTTTGCTGAAGCAG
Organism: Acanthoscelides obtectus; assembly: GCA_963669975.1. Taxonomy (NCBI): domain Eukaryota; kingdom Metazoa; phylum Arthropoda; class Insecta; order Coleoptera; family Chrysomelidae; genus Acanthoscelides; species Acanthoscelides obtectus. The sequence continues at coordinate 14,607,934 of CAVLJG010000010.1, forward strand.
ATTGTCAACAACATACTCTTTTTCAAATTTTTGTCTTTTAATAAGATCCAATAATATGGCTTTGGTTGATTTTTGTGGTATTTCCATTCCCTTATCCTTCATAAAATCAATAATGTCTTGTTTTTTTGTGCCTGTATTCGGAATTTTGTTTTTCTGTCGGGAATGGTATGGCGCATTGTCCATAATAATCACTGAATTTGGGGAAATGTTTGGTATTAACTGCTGCTCTATCCACTTTTCAAATAAGTCGGAGGTCATGTCCTCATGATAGTCGGCACATGATTCTTTGATATTTTTGGCAGATAACAGCAAGGCATTAGGTATAAATCCATTTTCACTGCCAGCATGGAGAATAATGATTCGTTTTCCACGGTTGCATGGTGCATTTAAAATGCACTTGTTGCTGTCGTCAACCCAGCCGTACTGCACAACATCATGGGTATCATACCACGTTTTATCCAGGTAAATCGGATTTCTTTTCTGCTCTCTATAGATTTTAACTTTGTGCAAAAATTCTTGGCGCAATTCAGCGATTCGAGACGACTCCATAATCACCATTCTTTTATCTAATTTTTTGTATTGAAAACCACACAGTTTTACAATACAGTGCAGTGAGTCTAAGCATTTGTAATTATAAAAATCTTCAGGATAATCTTTTAATTTATCCCGTATCATTTCCAACGTGGGCACCAAATTTTCTTTATAAAATCCGTATATTATACGACGAATATCTTCCTGAAAACCCACGTCTATTCTTTTTAATTTTTGCCCTATGCGCTTTCTGTGGAAGGAATGGTTGACTACATCTCCCCTTTTTATAACCCGATAAATGGTAGACCGACTGATTTTTGTCAGGATACAAATTCTGTTTAAAATTTGATTTTGCGAGGAATCTGGATTTTCGTTTTTCAGACAATCATACATATTTAGGATTACTCTTTGGGTCTGTTCCTCTAAATCTTTATGAAAGAATTCTGCCTGCACCGGTTCATCAACCATCTCCTCGTGGCTTGGAGCATTTTCCCAAGGTCTCCAAAGAGCCATATTTAGGACACACAAGAACAATCAACACAACAATTAAATCAACGAGTAAACTGAGTATTCAAAAGTCAAAAACACACAAACTAATAAAATCTATGAAAAAACGCGGACAGACTAAAGAAAACACGTTTATTCACCGCTACACGGCACTGGCTAAACTGTTTCAATTTTCAGTAGCCACCTGCACTTGTTCGGAGCTCTGAAATACACGCTTTCTCATTGGCTATGTCCACGCATAGGCGTGCTTTACTCCACGTGGACCGGTGAAACTGCCTTTGATCTTATACATCTTATATATTTGCTGCGAAATTTGGCGATTTTTGCAGCAACAGAGCGTGTTAAATATAGATATATAAAACGCACCCGGTATTTCACAGTGTTTCAAGTGACTTCAGATAAAGTATACTATATTAGGTATGTGAGTATTTATCAAGAGCTATTATAATCAGCTATCAAAGATTGTTGATAAGGAGTTTCACACCAGAGCTCCAAAAAAATTAGGTTATCCTGTACAGACACGCTCATTCCTTTAATCTGAGGAATTTTTTTTCATGTAAAGCCCAAATAGTGCATTACTGGTTCTGACAAAACCTAGGTTCGTCTTTTTTATATCACTTCACTACTTGGAAAAATGTACTAGAAGTTGTGCCAACCAACCAGTGGCGGATTTAGGGGGAGGGGAGATGTTAATAAAAAGCCACGGATTTCAAATGCCGCTTTACGAATACTGAAACTACAAGCCTCTGTAGCTCAGTGGCAGAGCACTGATCTTGTAAACCAGGGGTCGTGAGTTCAATCCTCACAGGAGGCAGATTGTGGTACACTTTTTTTTATTATTTTTAACACGCCTATATTAGCTTGGCCTGTATGTATGTATGTAAACGGAAACTTTGATTAATTTGAAACTTCGCACACGTATCAAGGACCGATGACAATTTAATAATTTGACAACAGTTTTTTATTATTCTTCTTAGGAGTAAGAGAGATAGAGCCAGCGAGCGATCTGCGCATGCGCGGAGTTTCGGACTTACTCTTTGTTGGTTCGGGCACTCGGTACACCACAAAAAACTAATTGATAAATCGAACTAAAAAATGAAAAATAAATAATAGTTTAAAAAACTAAAAAAAACTCGCTTTCATAGCTAACCAAACTAAAAAGTAGAAAATAATTTTTAATTACAAATGACAGTAGGTGATGGTCGAACAATCAATCATAATCAATGACGTCAAAATAAAATTATAATAAATTCTAGTTTATTAACAGAATAATTCCATTCGGAGTAAAAAGCGTGGGGTGCTTGATATATTAAATGTTACAATAATGCTATTGGCAACTGTCTATGAGAGGAAAGTTATTCTGTTAATAACTTCAATTTTGTTATAATTTTATTTCGAGATCATTAATTATGATTGATTGTTCGACCATCTACTACTGTAATATAAGCTCTTGGAATTAAAAATTATTTTCTTTTTCTAGTTCGGTTAGCTATGAAAACGTTTTTCTTTTTTAGTTTTTTTTAATTTATTATTTATATAGTTTTATATGCAGACGTCGAAGATTTATCGTACCTGAGTACCTAATCACGATTCGCATTCGCCTTTTGATTTGACTCATAACACTGGACAACAAATTTTAGTTTTTTAATTGTATCTTGTGGGAAAAGTGCACTTCTTTGTTAATTTTGGGGCGCTGAATCCAAAAATGACAATGAATTAAAAAAATTAGTTGCGGTTTAGAAAAAAAACTTTTTATTTTTAAGGATATATTAAAAAAAGTAACAAGATTCATATACTTATAAGAATCACTATATGCGCTGTCTTTTTGCTGTTCTTTTATGGATCGTATCTGGAGCATCTCTACCAAGAGTCCAACAGTAGTCTGCAAGCATGGAAGGATTCCACTTTCCCTGGTACCTTTTCCATTGTTGAAATATCCTGATGAAAACGTTCGCCGTGCTCATCACTTACGGCTCCGCAATTGTCAGGAAAAAAGTCCAGGTGTGAGTGTAGGAAATGTATCTTAAGAGACATATTACAGCCCATCTTTTGATACGATGACAGCATATTTTTGACAAGGGTTTTATAGTTATCAGCTTTTCTATTTCCCAAGAAATTAGAGACCACCAGACGGAAATCATTCCAAGTTTTTTCAATACCTGTCAAAGTGTTTTCAAACTGTGTATCTTTCAAAATATTTCGAATCTGTGGCCCAACAAAAATACCTTCTTTAACCTTTGCCTCACTTAGTCTTGGAAATTTCTGACGCAGGTATTGAAAAGCTGACCCATCTCTATCTAATGCCTTGACAAATTTTTTCATTAGGCCCAACTTGAAATGCAGTGGTGGTAATACAGTTTTTTTCGAATCTACTAATGGCATATGCTGTACATTGTTTTGACCTGGCTCTAGGAATTGACGAACAGGCCAGTTTTGTCTGGTGTAACGAAGTGCCTTTTCCCGACTGTCCCGTTCACACAAAAAACAGCAAAACTTTGTGTAGCCTAGATGCAGCCCAAGTAAAAGTGCAACAACTTTCAAATCGCCACAAATATGCCATTGGTGCTCAACGTATTTTATGCATGTCAATAGGTACTTCATATTGTCATATGATTGTTTCATGTGAACTGCATACCCTACAGGAAGAGATGGTAAAATATTTCCAATATGCAATAACACTGCCTTTAAACTCAATGTTGAACTGTCTATAATCAATCTCCATTCTTCTGGGTTATAGTTTATATTTAAAGCTGCCAGTAAGCCGTTAATGTTACTGCAGAAAAGCAAGTTATTCTCCATATTGAAAAATTTGTGGCGTTTACGAAAAACACATACCGAAACATCGTCTTCTAACAAGTTCCTCTGCTGCAGTCTTGATCCAAGTAACTCTGCCTTACATTTTGGAAGTTCTAAATCTCTTTTAATTCTGACTGTGTTATTTTGTGCGGTTGGTGGCATGAGGTGCTCGGTATAACATCAGGATCTCTTGACGTTGATGGCATATCTTCTTCCTGACGAATCACTCGATCGCCATGATCTGATTCGTTTTCTGATTCGCAAGTGTAGGATTCTGGGGGTTTTGGAATAGGATTTTCGTCACTGTGAAGCACAGGTCTCATCGCAGATGGTATGTTTGGGTAGTTAATAGCCGATTTTTTTTTTCTTGGACATACCTGTGGCTTATCCAACACAAGGTACCATGCAAAAGTAACAATCATTAATATGATTTGTAGGCTCTCTCCAAACCATTGGGACAGCAAAGCGCATAGACCGTTTTTTGGCATTTAACCAGCTCCTCAGACTTGAAGCACATGTATTACAGCAGATGTGAGGTGCCCACTGTTTGTCTTGATCACCTAGTTTACAACCGAAATAAAACTGATATGCCTTTGTTATTAGTGGAGTAATAGACCGTCTCTGAGACGCAAAAGTCACAACACCACACACGTCACAAAACTGATCTAGATTGTTTACACACTTTCGAGACATCTTGCATGAACGCTGTCAGCCAATTGAGGAAAAAATGGCTAATATAAAACAATATAATGTACACGTATGTATAACGTAACACAATCATGCCGATTACATCATCTTTCCTTGCCGAATATAAAAATGTAGCACGTGCATTCTTGTGAATTACAGTATAATAACACTGTCACAGCAGGATCACATATAATACCGTATCTCTAAAACTTGAACTAATATTGAAAAAATAAGTTTCATTCCGGTTTTAGCACATTAAAAATAGTAATATGTTGTTGATTTTATTTAGGATATTTTTTGGCTGTTGATCAGTGATAACTTTTCTTTGAAATCGGTGCGGGAAATCTAGAGTCAATCTACTTTATGCTATTTTTTTGTCATGCGAGTTTTTGAATGTGCACATAATTTACATATCAATAGTATTAAAAATGCTGCATCGGACATTTTGTTTCTAATATTTCGATTCTACAACCTTTATACAGGGTGTAACCTTTGTGGTAGTCATTATTAAAATGGGTAATAAAGCGGGTCAAAACGAGTCAAAAAGTTCATATGACCCATGGTCCAAAAGTCAATGGATTTTTGTCTAAATTGCTTTATAGTTTACAACTTTAAGTGCTCTATATCGACCACGATCACCACAATCTTACTAATTTTTATAATCTCATCTAAAACGTGTTTAAAGTGGGTAATTAACAAATAAATGGCATTAAGTTTTTCTAAGTTAAGCCAAAATTTGTAGTAAGTAAGTTTCATTAAATTAAATATTCAAAACACACATGACAGCAGCGTGTCGGTTTTTCATCACTCTTATCGAACCACACATATTTAGAGGCATCATTCAGTATTTGAATGAACATTATCCAAATCGCTGGATCGGTCGAAATGCTCCTGATCCTCGAAGATGGCCAGCAAGATCTCCTGACCTCAATCCGATGGATTTCTGGTATTGTGGAGAACTTAAAGGGGTGGTTTAAGGGACTGGTCCAATAACAACTGAAGCACAACTTCGCGAACAAAAATTTAATGCGGCTGAAATAATAAATGGACAACTTCGAGGACCTAGAGTAAGAAGAAACTGGGTTCGTCGTAATAAAGTTTATGTGGAAAGGGGATGACGACATTTTGAACACCTTCTTCAAATACAAAAAACTGGAGTGTGGGATTTAAAAAGAAAAACAATGTATGTATCAAAATTGTGTTCCCTATTTACAAGTGGATTTTTTTAATACGTTCAATATACTTTCACACACCAGGTGAAGCGCTGAGACAGTTAGTGGTAAGTCCGTTTTTATTAATTGTTTGCATTTTACGAGTACATTATCAAATAATGAAATAATACCTAAGAGCCAAAAATAACAAACTCCATCTTTATTTACACTGCGTTCCGTCGTAACTTGCGTCTGGCATTGCGGCGTTGTCAGATTTTATTTTACTTTAAAATGACTATCATAACGTTTACACCCTGTATAGTAATTCTTGTAATCTTATCAAATTCAAATGTTATCTAGCTGTCGCACCTTCGGATTAGTCTGGAGGAAATACTGAGTCAACGTCTGTGGTTGATAAATTTTTTGAAGGAATCACGCTGAGTTATTAATAGACATTAACGTTACTTGTATCAACGTCTAGAGAACATGTTTGATCACGCATAAAAAAAATCCTGTTGTGATAAGTATCTGCAAATATAGTATTTCCAAATTTGCCAATTGCATTAAATTGCATAAGTTGTACGAGAGTTTTTGGTCTGACAGAATGAGATAAAACATTCCGTTTAACAGATAAAGAGGCCATATGTACCAAAAGGTCAAATTTTAAGGAGATATTGGAATGCGCGATCCATCGAATACTTTAGAAATGAACCTTTTTTATATACAGCGAGGTCATACATTCAAAGGATATTAAGCCGATTTAGTATAATTTACCAAAAAAATCCTATCGGGTAATACTAGGAGCAGTGTCAATTTTTAGTCAGAAAGCACAAAATGGCAGGAAATTTCATACCCTCAAGGAAAGATTTCAAAAGTTTTAGGAGCCAGAAGGTGAAGCCCTTTTGGATCAATTTATAAAGTACGCCCTTGTGTCACCCCTTGTCAAATGCGTTTGAGGCGTACAGAAGCAAGATGCCAGTACTTTCGTTAAGAGTAAAGGCCAAGGTTATTAGCTCAACAAGCCTAACCGCCTGTCACTCCGTACTATGCTCAGACCGAAAGCCAAATCGTAGGTCAGGAATCACATTGTGGCTTGACGAGAACAGTTTGAGCCATAATTGTGTTAATTCTCCATGTAACTAACGCTTCGAACACTTCGGCGACGATTTTCAAAATACAGATCAAAAGCGCTTTTACACCAATTCTATTAGCACGCCATATGCGACTAGAGATAGTGCAATTAACCTCGACAACGTATATGGCTAACTTCACGCTGAATCGCTGAGCGGTCAGTTTTATACCAAGCAGACTGTGATTTACATCAGCAGATAAGATCTTTTGCGTCGTTTTGACTCTATAGTTCCCACGCCTTCGAAACAAATTCTAGTAGTCTAAACAAGGTTTGAACAGTGTTGCCCCTACAGCCCCAAGATACTCAATATTAATGATCAAAAAATGCAAATTAATAGAGTGCCCAACATAAAATACCTTGGAGTGGTCTTGGATCCTCACTTACGATGGGACATCCATGTCAATTATATTTTAAAGAAAGTTAGATTTGTATCCTACAAAATTAAATACCTTGGGAATATATTGACAGAAAAATATCTTCGAACATTATACCATGCACTGATTGAGCCTCATCTCACATATGATATATTAGCATGGGGAGCTGCATGTTCCTCACATATCTATAATTTAGATGTTTTTCAAAAAAGTATTCTAAAAATGATATTTAAAAAACCGAAACTTTATCCCACTGAAAAATTATACGCAGATATTCGAATGTATGATATAAGACAGCTTTATTTCTTACACAGTATCACTCACTACCATAAATTTGTAAACACCGACCAAAAAATTAAACATAATCATTATACCAGATACAAAATTCGTGGCACAGTAGTTCCTCAACCGCATAAATCTATAATGCAGCGATCACATCTCTATTTAGCGCCTAAATTTTATGAAATTATACCTAAACACTTAAAAGATTTACGTTTCGGAAATTGTTTCAAAAGAAATTTAAAAAAGTGGCTACATTCTATATCTAGGACTGAAATTCATAAACTCATAAATACGAACATCAACTAAATACATAATCTACTGTAGCTAATTTTTGTCCTTTTTTGTCATTTGCATTCTACAGTTTCAACTTAAATTATTGGTCCATGTACAGGCGATGCCTTCTATTGGGCCTGTTTTGATTTTATATTTATTTACTCATATTGTTTGTTATCTTTGTACATTGAGTGAATAAATATTATTATTATTATACAAATACTCACATTTCACATTATCTCGAAATGAAAGCAATAATCAAATCTATTTCTGTTCTCCTTTAAATCATTTAGATTCTTTATCTTATCATGCGATTCATGCAGACTAACACTAATAATAATTAGCTAAACAGCTGCTTACATCAAAATGGGATTCACAGCAAAACAACGTTGATTTTTCCGACAGCGGCAATTTATCGTCCCTATACATTACCTTGCACCACTTCTTTCTAATACTTCTCTGTTTTGGCACACAGAAAAATTTTTTATCTGGAGCTGGTATGCTAGTATTTGTACACACAGGTACAATAAAATATTTACAGGTTCAAGGTTTGACTCAAATTTTACTCATTTTTAATAATAGGGGGAAGCGTGTGTGGCCGTTACCACCGAGAGTACAAGGCCTAACAACAGACGCGTGACGTCACCACGAGTAGGCCGGTCGGCCGGCCGACAGCACGGCGTGCCGTACATCAGCGCTAGTGAATAATATATTATTGCAGCATATTTAATATACTCTACCTGATGTAAATAACAAATAATTCAAAAAAGTGTTTTTGGTATATGAAGGCAACTTGGTGGAAAATATTAAAGTAGTTATTAACTATTTTCACCCCGATTTTCACTGATATTTCATCAAATGTAGTGCTTGTAGAACAGTTGTGTCCAGCAAGAGCCAACGAGCAGGTCTGAGGTAAGCTCTTGCCAGGAAAGGAATACGGAAGATGAGGAGGAAAAAGTGTAGGATAAACGATAAGAAAAACAGATAAAATCAAAGTAAAATAAACAACAGAAAAAACATAACAAAGATTAACGAAAACTTAATAAAAACTCTTAGAACAAACAAATAACAGCACAAAATAATAACAAAAATTAGAAAACAGAAAACAAGTATCAAAAATAACAAAAATTAGAATAACGAAAATTAAAGTGCTAAATTCTGAAAATGTACAAATAAACATTTATCTGCAGCTATGTAAATGTTGCGGCCTCGTGTGAATGTAGTCAATTTACGTTTCTTTGCTTTATTGGCGCTTGCAAAGCTGCCGTTCCTTTTGGCACAATAATTTTTCAAAAATGTATTGACTGTGCAAATAACAATTCGTTTTATAACATAATCTGGTGAATGGACTGTGCAACGCGAAAATGAAGTGTCGTGATTATTATCACTCAGATTGTTAATTATCAACTGAGAAAGAGCGCGTCTCTTATCAGTGATTTCTAAAAATGATTCCTCGTCACTTTCCAAAACCTTATTGAAAATTATATAACTTAGCATGACAATACTAATAATAATAAGATCCTTTGGGAATTTCAAACCACCTCTACTCAAATTTTGTATAATATTGTGCTTGTCTTCTATAGATATGAATATCATCTGCCTGTGTCAAATTTTCCTTACAATGATCGCAGTGATTTTTCTTTAATAAGGCATAACAACAGTAACCAGCTAAGTAGGTGATGACAGGGATTTCATCCTTTATACTATCACTATCAGACTGTAAAATTTCATTTTCCCGGAAAAAGTGATAATCATTAAAATTGTGTGGAAAGAACATGCAGAACATCATCCAAGTGGAGTACATTAGATAATAAAAATGGAGTTTTAATATTACCTGAGTTAAGTAACAATTCGTGGGAGTACATATACGTTTTTACATTGAGATCTTTATCAACAATCACAGAATGAGTTATGATGGGTGCTGGTTTATATTCTAACTTAAACAAAGTAACTTTATCCTGAACGATTTTATGCCACCCATATGGACATTGCCATGAACTGAAAACTGTGAGAAAGTCTGAATAATTTTGAAAACAAGTTGATTTTTGATAGGAGGAATAATCATCAATGCTAGTTTGCAGTGCTTTAAGTAGTTGTTCATGTTCCTTGTCCTTCAATTTCTCATCTCGGCTTCTGCTTGATATGTCCTTTGAAAGGTATTTTGGACAATTTGCAAAGATACTTAGAATTACATCTGCCTTTAATTTTGGATACTTAAGGGGTACAGTAATGGTCCTACATGTATTTTCGTCATGGAAGGTGGATTCCCAAATGATGCTGTCCTCAGCAAAGTGCAAATTACATACTTGGGTGTATTTTGTAACCACTAAATCACTACGAGGGATTGCATTGAGCCATCTTTTACGACAGTTTTTGTTCAATGGAAACGAAAATACGTGTATAGTCAACGCCAAACAAAGTGGCGTGCACGTCATCAAGGTGGGTGTGTTGAAGATTTACATTGTTGCCAAACTTTTTGTAAAATAATAAAATGTATTATTTACATATCTAGGTTTATAAGCAATATTAACCTCAAATGAGAACAAAAATAATAGTATAATAAAATTATAGATCTGTACTTGCATAATCATTAAGTATGACAATTATTGATCAGATGACACTATGAAACTACCATATTTAATTGATAGCTTAAAGGTACTGAATAAAAATCCAAATGGGGTCCTCCAAATTTTATGCATGGTATTTATTTTACAGAATTCATACAGAAAAATGCATTCTAAAATAGGTAAGCTACTGGTGTAAGCTTTTTCTGTACAATAAAGTTAGTCGGAGTTTCTTTCTTCAGCGCTGTCTGAATCTGAATCTTCATCACTCTCAAAGTTGATTATTAAAGGTTCGATGTATGGTCGATCAAAAATTCGTTCTCTTTCATACCATTTAAAAATTTCTTGCTCAGTATGTCGAACACTATTTTTCCACATGTCTGGGGTAACCGTTTGTAGAGCCTCGTTCCACATATCCAAACAGTCTTTTTCACTGTTACCATCTCTACCAATAGGTCTGTTATAGTAACCTTTTGCTATGCCCCAAATTAACTCAATAATGTTAAATATACAATGGTAAGGAGGCAGACGAAGAACTTTGTGCCCATGTTGTTCCGCCAATTCATCAATCACGTATATTTTAGGTGGTTTGTTTCTAAAAAAGCAGTTATTTTAAGAATAGGAATAAACAAAAGAAATATAAACTGTCGACCAAAATATATATAATTAAGAAGCATTATGTACCGAGCAACAATACTCAATAGCTCTGTTTTAAACATTGTGTTTAAAAATGGTATGTTTTGATTTGTCAACCAGTCTTGGATATTTTTTTTTGTCCATGCATTGTTGGGCACTTTGTTCAATATCATGCTGTGATAAGGGGCGTTATCCAGTATAATCATAGATGGACTCTCCAATTTTTCTAATAACTGATGTTGAAACCATTTCAAAAAATTGTCCTGGTTCATCTCTCCATGGTAATCGCTCAATTTTGTTTTCGAAGAAAATATCGCTTCACTACCCTCAATAAACCCATTTTCATTTCCAGCATGTAATATAATGTATCTAAAATATATTAGTTTTAAATTTTATAGTGCAAATTGTGTAAAAGTACATACCTTTTACCATCTGTTTTAATAGCTTTCACGCTTTTTTGGTTTCCATTTTGCCAAGAGCGACCTATGGTCCCATTTTGAAATATCCAAGTTTCATCGAGGAAGACAAACTGGTATAAGGCCTCAACCTTGGCTTGATTGTATTGCCTTAGAAATTCCACCCTTTTCAAAGCTATACTTGGTAGTTCCATGAGCCCTCGTCGCGAATTGTCCTTAAGCCACTTAAATCCAAGATCTCTAAGCAACCGCCTTAAAGACGTGGCACTACCATCAAATAATGCCCTATCTCTTAATCGAGACCATAAAGTTTGTATCGTAACTTGTTCTTCTGAAACCATGTGTAATATGACATTATAATTTAGTTAACAAATTAATGCAAATTTCTGATAAGTTATTATAATAAGATCTTACTTTTGTGATACATATTATAGATCACTTCTCGAATGGCACTTGTATCCAATGTCGCTGTGTTGGTTACACGTTTAATATAACTCCGCTTTTTCTTGGGCGATTCTAAATTTGCATCACTTTTCACACCCTCGGAAATACGACTAACTGTCCTTAAACTAATTTTTAAAGCAGCAGCAACACGCTACAAAAAATGATATAAAATTTCACTATTATTAATATACATTACATATAATTATTAGTAACCTACCTCTTGAACAGCATTTAAAGGCAACAAAGGCCCGTTGTTGTCCCTTTCTTGCTCAAAGTAGTGCATTAACGAGGCCACGAGTTCCTTACACCGACTATTTAACTGTTTGGGCATCTTTATATACCAAAATTGCCTTTATCTACTCGTAAAATGAATAATTTTGTTTTGAAACAAACAGTTGTTGATTTACAGTATGCGGGGCCAAAGGATTTATAAAGATTTGAAATGCCACAAATTGATTCAGTGTTAAAATTAATACAAATGTCAGTTCCCAGTTCCCAGTTTAAATAAGTTTCAAGGTGACAATGTGTCAACGCTGCGAAATCGGTTTAGTGCGTTTACATGTCGATAAGTGATTGGAGCGTTTGCAAAACATTTTATTTCGCATAATGCGTCTAAATTTATCAGAAAGCAACTTATGTGATATTTTAATAACAATGTTTATATGACTATTAACCATAATAAGAGAGTAATGACCATTTTACAATTTATATATCACATTAATATGAAACTGCAATAGAGCAATTGTTTGTGATAGAAACCTAGGCATTAGGTCGGGGAATTTTTATCGTGATGACGTGCACCTTCGGACCCTTCCCGACACAATTAGGAACGCAGCACTTGTAAGGCATTTTAAAAACTTAGTTAAACAATCGCGAGACACAAATATAAGTTTAAAACATCAATAACTTTCCGTTTACATAGCATTGACAGATGAGGCTCAGAATGTGAGGTTAGTTGGCAGGGTTTTCACATCTTCCAATTTTGAATGGAATATTAGACTTCACAAGTGACAGATTGAACGTAATATCGAAAATGTATTCTTGACATACTGAGGCAGATCAGAAAGAATAATCACATCACCACTGAAGCTGCGCAGGCCCCCAAATTCGCCCACAACTAATTAGTAGAGATTTCGATACTGCTATATCAAACCTAAATATGACAACACCCCAGAGAAATGGTGGCGCGGTTCAGTTGCCCGCCAGCAGTGGTGCCATTTCTAGGGAATTCTCCCTAGTTCTAGGGAGAATTTACGATGTTTTCTAGTTCTAGGGACTTTTAGGGAAATAGGGAAATTCTAGGGATTTTCTACAGTTTCAAAAAAAAGATTAATGAATAATTAAATTCCAATCTATATTGCAAAAACATAAACGGACCCTGTTAACATAATTGTTAAATAAAACAGTATACAGCTTTGCTAATTACAAGGTTGGTTGCACTGTACATCTTCTGTGTGAATCACCGATAAGTTCTCCGCCACCTGCCGCCACCGACGACTGTATTACGCATACCCAGTTCAATATCAAAGTGTGACGCGACGTTTTTGAGTGCGTTTAATGTCAATATTAGGACGGTCAAATTAGAAAAGAATCTTTGTTCAAAGTTTTTAAGTTTAGTTTTGTGATGATGGAGTCCGATACAGCAGAAAATTCTGATCAAATGTAAGTTGCATAATATATTATAAGTAATCAATAGCTGATATATTTTTAAAATCGTAGGGATCAACCCTCTACGAAAACAAAAAAAGAAACAAAATAGGAAGTGAATCATTAAATGCCGTATGTGTTACAAGATTTTCGTCTGATAATTGCTGCCAGTCATTTAAAGTAACTAGTGAGCATCTTAAACTAATGAGCCAAAAAAATGTGTACTCAAAAGATTAGTGGCAAGTAATGTATTATTTTAAGTTAGATAATTAAGAAAATTCCGTTTTTTAATCTAATAAAGTTTTATTTTTAAATGTAATTTTTAATATATTTTTTTTTAACCATATTATGAATTCAATATGTAATACAGAAAAAATTGGGGGTGGCGAGTAGACAGAAAAAAGAGGGTAGACTTAGAAAATAAAAATCTAGGGAATTCTAGGGGAAAAAATAGAATGTTAGGGATTTTTAGCAGAATTCGTCTGGCAACACTGCCCGCCAGTCATGGCGAAACTCCATAAGAACATGCATAGGCCTACTCTACGTGACGTCACAGGCTTTTTAGAGCCCATTTGTTTGGCCTTGTACTCTCGGTGGTAACGCTACAGCAGCCAACACAGAAAATGCCACAACTTCCTTAAATTTAAAGTTTTTTGAATAATTCTTTCAGATTTGTCAAAGATACTAGTTATATTATCAGATGCAAGTTCGACTGCAGGAAACTTCCTAATTCGTTTCGAAGGCGTGAGAAGTATAGAGTCAATCCACTCGACACCATTTTTTAGAACTTAATGCTTGCCATAAAACTGACCACTCAGCGATTCGGCTGAAGTTAGCCATATACGAGCCCCTTCCCACTTCAGTTGTCCAAACTATTGAAATCTCAGTTTTTTTCTTATCAAACACAAATAAAAATGTAGCAGGGTGTTACAGGTTTAAAATATTAACAATGAATATTTTGATAATATATAGTAGAAAACACCAACTTTATCACTCCCTAATCAAATTTGCAGCATAAAAATTACACATGTTGCAATTACAGCATATCAACCTACTTTGATTTCAATGCAAAATAAGTCTATAACGCATAGGTGGCTGTGAAAAATAAAAGCCATGACAATTGTTTTTATTAATCACAGCTGTCAGAATACGTTTAAAATAGTTTTGGGTAGTTAAGGTTTTCAAAATGGGTAGAGGAGAGGTTATTAGTGAGAAAATTCGGTTACTGATAATTAAATTTTTTAATTCTGGGAAGTCAAACTCAGAAATTGCAACTTTGTTAGACTTATCGCGGTACAGTGTGAGAAATATTGTTAGAAGATATAGCGTAACTGGTTCAGTTAATATTAAGCCACGATATGTGAAAAAAAGTAATATCACAAATGCGGACCTAAGAGCATTAAGAAGAATAATCGTGAAGAACAGGCGTGCCAATTATTTACAATTGAGTGCTCTGTGGAGTGACGGTGTGGGAAGGAGAATTTCGAGGTCCACAACTCATAGAGAGGCCCACAAACTGGGATTTAGCACTTGCAATTTAAGTTTTCTTATAAAAAAAAAAGTAAAGTAAAAGCCCTAAAGTTACACAACCTGTCTATAGGCCAAAGAAAAGCCACTATTAACTCCACTGCAAAAGAAAGATCGGCTAAAGAAGATAGACAATGGACACCTCAACAATGGTGTGCAATACAATGGAGTGATGAGGCCCGATTCGAAGTTTGTGTTGGTGATAGTCGCAGTACAGTTATTCGCAAAAAAATGAAGCATTCCACGTTGGCTGTCTGAAGAGAAAATTGAAATTTCCAGCATCCATTATGGTCTGGGGCAGTATGCCATCAAAAGGAGTAGGAAAACTTCATTTTATTGATGGAAATGTGTATACAAACAGATATTTGGCAATTTTAGAAGAATCGCTTTTACCAGTGATGGAGGAATGTTTGACATCCGGCCAAGATTTTGTGTTTCAGCAAGAGGGTGCAGCGTGTCATATCTCAAAAGAGGCTATAAAATGGATGGAAGAAAATCATGTACCACTTTTGAAATGGGTTTCTAGCAGTCCAGACCTGTCACCTATTGAAACTTTGTGGCACGAGATGAAAAAGGTTCTACGACAACATCCTGCTCGTACAATCACCGAACTGAGACAAAAGCTTCAAGAAATATGGGATTGCTTTACACCAAATTTTTGCCAAAACTTGGTTAACACTATGCCCCAAAGAATTTCAGCCGTAATAAAAAATAAAGGTGATGTTACCCAATGGTTATCTTTCAATTGTTGCTTCGTGCATTTATTCGCACATTGTTTATTTGTTCAGATGTTCTATTAGTTATAGGTCTAAGTGATTTCAAATATGTATTTTTACGGCTAGAGTGTATCTAAAATGTTATTGAGAAATTACATTGTTTTAGAAGTAAATAGTTTCGTCATGTTTAGTTTATAAAGGCATATTTTGGTACAAATCTTGAAGTGGGCCAACTGGAGTGGGAAGGGGCTCGCACGTTGTCGAGGTTAATTGCACCATCTCTAGTCGCATATGGCGTGCTAATAGAATTGGTGTAAAAGCGCTTTTGATCTGTAGTTTGAAAACCGTCGCCGGAGTGTCCGAAGCGTTAGTTACACGGAGAATTAACACAATTATGGCTCAAACTGTTCTCGTCAAGCCACAATGTGATTCCTGACATGCAATTTGGCTTTCGGTCTGAGCATAGTACGGAGTTACGGGCGGTTAACACGTTCGCTGCCAGACATATTTTTTAACATGTGTCCACTACGCCAAACATGTATTTTACATTGAGCAGTAGTGGGCCACCATATAAAAAAGACGTTGGACCGATCGGGGCTACATTCCTCATTATGGAAAAAGCAAAGGAATTATATGTGCGGCGTATAGCTTCTAGGCCATGTTGGTCCATTTCTGCAGGCGTATGGTATATCTGAAGTCACTTGAAATAGCATAAAAACCTTTGGTCGGCGCGTCCTTTGTAATTTCATGACGTATCATAGGCGTGCGGTGATTTATTTAGAACGATAATAATAATGTTTTTATATCACATTAAATGGATTTTACTATCTTCTTATTTTTTTGATTTGGGATAAAAAATACTTATATTGGGAGTTTAATTTATGTTGACGGAAAGTTAAGAAATGGAAAAATTACAGAATTCCAACGTTTGACATAGGCAAATATTTACATAGCAGGTAAGTATATAAAAAGGTATATAAAGAGTTACATTATAGGTATTTATATATCATCCTCGCCTTCGGAGCTGTCGCTAGAGTCATCTTGTAGAGGAATTACAACGGGATTTACAGGAGGCAAAACACAATATTCATTTTCTTTTTCAATAATATGCCTAGAACACTGCTTCCATAGGTCTGTGGCAGCAATATGAGATACTGCATCTCTTATTGTGGCCAATAGCGATTCACTTAATTGAGGGGTCTGATTATGTTTTCTTACTTTTTTTAAAGCAGCCCAGACCAACTCAATCGGGTTAAAAATGCAGTAATAGGGAGGTAGACGTAATACTTCATGGCCATTTTGCTGAAGCAGATTGTCAACAACATACTCTTTTTCAAATTTTTGTCTCTTCATAAGATCCAATAATATGGCTTTGGTTGATTTTTGTGGTATTTCCATTCCCTTATCCTTCATAAAATCAATAATGTCTTGTTTTTTTGTGCCTGTATTCGGAATTTTGTTTTTTGTCGGGAATGGTATGGCGCATTGTCCATAATAATCACTGAATTTGGGGAAATGTTTGGTATTAACTGCTGCTCTATCCACTTTTCAAATCGGAGGTCATGTCCTCATGATAGTCGGCACATGATTCTTTGATATTTTTGGCAGATAACAGCAAGGCATTAGGTATAAATCCATTTTCACTGCCAGCATGGAGAATAATGATTCGTTTTCCACGGTTGCATGGTGCATTTAAAATGCACTTGTTGCTGTCGTCAACCCAGCCGTACTGCACAACATCATGGGTATCATACCACGTTTCATCCAAGTAAATCAGATTTCTTTTCTGCTCTCTATAGATTTTAACTTTGTGCAAAAATTCTTGGCGCAATTCAACGATTCGAGACGACTCCATAATCACCATTCTTTTATCTAATTTTTTGTATTGAAAACCACACAGTTTTACAATACAGTGCAGTGAGTCTAAGCATTTGTAATTATAAAAATCTTCAGGATAATCTTTTAATTTATCCCGTATCATTTCCAACGTGGGCACCAAATTTTCTTTATAAAATCCGTATATTATACGACGAATATATTCCTGAAAACCCACGTCTATTCTTTTTAATTTTTGCCCTATGCGCTTTCTGTGGAAGGAATGGTTGACTACATCTCCCCCTTTTAAAACCCGATAAATGGTAGACCGACTGATTTTTGTCAGGATACAAATTCTGTTTAAAATTTGATTTTGCGAGGAATCTGGATTTTCGTTTTTCAAACAATCATACATATTTAGGATTACTCTTTGGGTCTGTTCCTCTAAATCTTTATGAAAGAATTCTGCCTGCACAGGTTCATCAACCATCTCCTCGTGGCTTGGAGCATTTTCCCAAGGTCTCCAAAGAGCCATATTTAGGACACACAAGAACAATCAACACAACAATTAAATCAACAAGTAAACCGAGTATTCAAAAGTCAAAAACACACAAACTAATAAAATCTATGAAAAAACACGGACAGACTAAAGAAAACACGTTTATTCACCGCTACACGTCACTGGCTAAACTGTTTCAATTTTCAGTAGCCACCTGCACTTGTTCCGAGCTCTGAAATACACGCTTTCTCATTGGCTATGTCCACGCATAGGCGTGCTTTACTCCACGTGGACCGATCTTATACGGGGGATATTTGCTGCGAAATTTGGCGATTTTTGCAGCAACAGAGCGTGTTAAATATAGATATATAAAACGCACCCGGTATTTCACAGTGTTTCAAGTGACTTCAGATAAACAGGTAAATGAGCGCCAACGGCCCAGCAGCTATTAGAAACTGCGTTGACCCCATGGGACCAACATAGCCTGGTAAGGCAAAATATATATTGGCCCTATTGGACCAATGTGGCCTGCTGAGGCAACATGAGTGTTGGTCCTATAGGACCAACGTGGTAGTGAACGTGTTAACAAGGTGTGACACAAGGGCCTACTTTATAAATTGATCCAGAAGTGCTTCACCTTCTGGCTCCTAAAACTTTTGGAATCTTTCCTTGAGGGTATGAAATTTCCTACCATTTTGTGCTTTCTGTCTAGAAATTGACACTGCTCCTAGAATTACCGTGTATGATCTTTTTAGTAAATTATATGTACTATTGGCTTAATATCATTTGAAGATATGATATAAAAAAGGTTGGTTTCCAAAGTATTCGATGGACCGTGCATTCTAATATCTCCTTAAAATTTGACCTTTTGGTACATATTGCCTTTTTATCTGCTAAACGGAATGTTTTATCTTATTTTGTCAGACCAAAAACCTTCGTACAACTTATGCAATAGGCAAATATGGAAATACTATATTTGCAGATATTTATCATATCGGGAATTTTTTTATACGTGATCAAACATGTTCTCTACACGTTGATACAAGTAACGTTAATGTCTATTAATAGATCAGCGTGATTCCTTCAAAGAATTTATCAACCGCAGATGTTGACTCACAATTTCCTCCAGACTAATCCGAAGGTGCGACATTCGAATTTGATAAGATTATAAGAATTATTATATAAAGGTTGTAGATTAGAAATATTAGAAACAAAATGTCCGATGCAGCATTGTTAATACTGTTGATATGTAAATTGAAAAAAAAATAGCATCAAGTAGATTGACTCTACTATACAGGGTGTTTCAGTTTATTGTTGCATAACTTTAAGATTCGATAGAACTTTTAAAATTAATGCATAAAGTCTATATAAACATGGGTCGAAAAATGCGTGGCTTCCGAAATACAGGGTGTTTAAACTTACTTTCTAAAATAGTTTTTTTTAAATATTTCGAACAATCTTTGCTATATAACAGTGAAAATTGGTATACGAGGGTTTCTCGGTACGACAAAACGAACCATGGGCATAGTTTTACTGTAGCCGCTAGAGGGCGCTCTCTACTGTACCTGTAGTGTATTAAAATGACCGAAAATTTTTTCTTAGTGCAATTTTTTGATTTTTGAATAAAAAAACTGATTCTTCGCACTTTCCAACATAAAAAAGCTCTCATGTGAGTTTTCGTTATAGTTAGCCGTTTTTGAGATATTTCGACATATTATATATACAGGGTGTTCCATAATTATTGCGACAAAATGATAGGGGTTGTAGAGGGCATAAAAATATGCAATTTTGCCTTATAAACCCCTGTTCGTAAATATGCCGTTTGAGCACTACAGTTAATTTTACCTTAAGAGCTCATAGGAGAAACAAAAAATTCACCAGCTGCAAAATGTTCGTCTAGCACATTTCATGGTCTCGCCGGTTTGTAGAAAAAGCCTGCTGTGTTTACATTTTTGTTATCGTACACCCGTACCACCTTTTAAAAGTCCAAGCCATGGGTCCAGCAGACTATCTGCCGCGTCGACGTTTTTGTCGTTGGTGGCTGCAGCAGGAGTTGAGGCAACCAAACTTTGGTCGCTACGTTTTGTTCACTGACGAGTCCTGTTTTACAAAGGACGGTTATTTTAATAGCCGTAACAGTCACATTTGGGATGAAGAAAACCCTCATGCCATAGCCATCCATGGAGACCAATATCAGTTTTCAATTAACATCTGGTGCGGCATTGTGGACGAGCATATCATCGGGCCATATCTGCTTCCACCACGTTTGGATGGGCATGCTTATGGTCGATCCTTACAGCATGTGCTACCGGAACTATTAGAAAATGTGCCACTGAATATAAGAGCCAACATGTGGTTTCAACACCATGGCGGTCCAGCCCACTTTTCTTTACAAGTGCGGCAGTATTTGGACGACAAATTTCCAAATAGGTGGATAGGCCGAGGTGGCCCTGTGCCTTGGCCTGCGCGGTCACTTGACCTGACTCCACTGGATTATTTTATCTGGAGCTATCTGAAAGCTTTAGTGTACGAAACTCCTGTTCCCAACCAACAAGAGCTACTGGGAAGAGTGATGGCCGCGTCCGCACATGTTCAGGACATACCGGGGGTATGCCACAGAGTTCGCCGATCATTGAACAATCGTGCACAGGTGTGTATTGAGCAAGGTGGAGGACACTTTGAGCAATTACTGTAGGTAAGCTGTTTCAAGAAACTGATTTTTTTTTTTTGCTGCAGCCCAAGCGGCATGTTTCCGAACAGGGGTTTATAAGGAAAAATTGTTCATTTTGATGCCCTCTACAACCCCTATCATTTTGTCGCAATAATTATGGAACACCCTGTATATATATATATATATATATATATATATATATATTTAATATAAATAATAAATAAAAAAAAAACTAAGAAGTAGAAAATAAATTTTAATTGCAAGTAATAATAATTGCAGTACATAATTAATGACTTCAAAATAAAATTATAATAAAATTTAAGTTATCAACATAATAATTCAATTCAGAATAAAAATCGAGGGATGCATTTTACGACATTTTTATAACTCTCCTCTCAAAGATAGTTGCCAATAGAATGATTGTGACATTTAATATATACTAAGTGGCATATAAATCCGAACACCCAGTTTAAATGGTTTTATTTTAATAAAATTTTGTATAAGTACTTAATGAAGCATAATAAGTAAATGATAAAAATTTCAAAATGATTGCACTGTTTTAAAGCCCTTTGACCTTTAATAATGTGTGGATTCACCCTGATGTGCTACGCATTCTCCAACGCGCCTAGGCATGCTTCTGATCAGGTAGTCAATGTCCTCCTGTGGTATCTCATTCCAGGCAACCACCAACTCCTCTCGAAGTGCTTCTAGAGTCTGAGGAGGATGTTGCAAATTGAGCAATCTCCTACCCATCATATCCCACACGTGCTCAATTGGGGATAAGTCGGGAGATCTTGGTGCCCATGGTAACAATGTGACATCATTACGTAGAAAGAAGTCTATTGTGACTCTTGCAACATGTGGTCGGACATTATCTTGTTGGAAAGTTGGATCTGCCAGGGTGTCAAGATAGGGTAAAAGATTGGGTTCTAGAACTTCGTGGATATAACGCTGCGCGTTCATGTTACCTCTGATGAAGATTAAAGGTGACCTGGAACCATAAGCTATAACACCCCAAACCATAACTCCAACAGTGTGATGAACATGTCTTTCAACAAAAAACTGTGGATTCCTCCTTTCACCACGTCGCCTTATAACCCTGGCACGACCATCGTGCATGCCCAAACAAAATCGAGACTCGTCACTAAAGACAATACTGTTCCATTCCTGATCCCAGAGTGACCGTTGTCTTCACCACTCAATGCGATTACGTCGGTGTTCTCGAGTTAAAGGTAGGATCCAGTGTGGCCGGTATGAAAACAAGCCAAAACTTCTCATTCGTCGGTAAACACTTCGCATGCCAATAGATCTTCCGTGTTCTGCAAACCATTCATTTGCAATGGACCTGGTAGTGGAGAAAAGGTCCCTTAAGGCCAATAATCTTAGGCGGCGATCTTCACGGTCTGTTGTTCTACGGCGGCGTCCAGTGCCCCTTGCTCTTTGCGTACGGCCTTCTCGAAGCCATGCCTGACAACACCTAACCACAGTGTCTACACTTCTTTGCACTCTAACTGCAGTTGCCCGAAAAGAAAGTCCAGCTTCCCGAAGTCCCACTATACGGCCCCTATCAAACTCATTAAGTTGACGAAATCGTACAGGTCTCCGTACTCTAGGCATCGTAACCGATCGTAAAGGATGTCAAGAACCAAAATCCGCCAACGTTGATTCTTTACTGCGACTGAAATATTCATTTTTAGAGCGTTAGTGAATTAAAAAAAGCAGTATAAAAACCGGAATGTCCAACTGATAAGGCTGAAAATTTGTTCACTTGTTAGATGATAAATACATTCACTAACTTTTATTAAAATAACACCATTTAAACTGGGTGTTCGGATTTATATGTCACTTAGTATATAAGCGTGTTAATAAATCATATCTATCACATTTCTGTGTCCATGGCAGATCTAGGAAAAATATTTGTGACTTATGTCTAACAGTTGCATAGCGTCACTGAAATCAGCAGCTTCTTAATAATAGAAGGTCTGTCACTCATACCAAGTATGCAACAATTTACAACCATTGTAAAACTAGCGGACAGAGAGACAGACCGACGGAAATGAGTGACATGGTTTTCTGTGATGTACGTGTCATATAGTATCCAAAAAACATAATATCTCAATTTCGAAATTTTTCGCGATTACGATACTTCCTCGTTTTGGCATATGACGTAAATTAATCGGAAAATTCAGTTCGCATTTTGGGCCACAGTAAATTTTTTGATAGAATCGTTAGATTATTGCTTCCTAATGATAAGTTCCACCCGCTCTTCAAAAAGTTTGCTGGCTGATATTTATACCCCAACGATATCCTGACATCTGTATCAGTACTATTCGAAAACGCAGGCAATCTACTGTACAAAAAGACGCCGCGGCGTTCCGTCTGAAGTTTCAATGACTGGACTTCGTATACCATGGGTGTTTTATTGCCAAAACACACATGCGAAATTTGCAGGTTCTGCAAAGCAAGACGTTTCGCACTATTACTGACGCTCCATGGTATGCCTCTAACGAAACTCTTCATAGAGACCTCGATGTCCTTCACCTTAAGGACTACATTAAGCAACAGGCGCAGCGGCGCTATAGCCTAGCGGAATCGCACAGTAACCCTCTGTTGCGCGAGTCAGTGGACGACACAGTCGAGCAAGTTCGCAAGCACAAAGGGCCGCGGCTCGCACTGTAATCAAAATTAATTCGTGAACTTAGAACAACCAAAATTGGAGCATTTTGACAAAATCTTTAAAAAAAATCAAATATTTTTGGACCATATTAAAATCTGTGAAGTTATTTTAACAATACCTAGATGCTGCTGATCCTAAAAGATTATCTTCTTCCTCTTTGCTCACATAAAAAATGCTTCAATATTTAAAGGAACTTCGAAAGAAATATAAAACGATCTACTGGATGTATTCTTGAAGTTTGTCATGAAGAAATAATAAAACAGATTAACAGAGCCTCGTATTTGGCGATAATAGCAGGTGAAACAACGGACATTTCAGGGAAAACCCAACTGGTAACAATTTTCAGATGCGTATTTAACGGTGAACCATTAGAACGTTTTTGGAATTATATGAGTCCCGAAAAATGTGAAGCTGATACTCTCACAAGACATATGTTGAGCATTGTAGATCCATTAATAGGAAGTTTCCCTAACAAACTGATTTCACAAAGCTATGATGGAGCCGCGGTAATGAGCGGACATAATGCTGGAGTACAGGCAAAAATTAAACAAAGATATCCATTTACTCACTATGTGCATTGCTATGCGCATCAGTTAAACCTGATTATGTCCCAAGCTGCTTCCGCAAATGTTCAAGTTCGGGTGTTCTTTGGGGATTTGAAAGATATTCTGGGATTTTTTAATAATTCTCCTCAAGGTACTGAACAGAATTGTGGGGGAAAAAATTCCCCAAGGAGCAACAACTCGTTGGAATTTTAATATTCGAACAATAAATGTAGTGTTTGAGAACAGAGAATCATTCATTGAATGCATGGAAGAAATAGAAGAAAATTTCACTAATGAAACCGTTTGCAAGGCAGCTTGCGGTATTCGCCGTATGTTAAACGATTCTGTTTTCGTGTTTTGGTTGACATTTTCTCATCTTGTCATGCCTCACGTCGACATCTTGTTCAACCAGTTGCAGAAGAGAAAAACCGAGCCACCGCAAGTTAAAACGGCTATCGATAATTTTGAAAAATGTATTGTCGATGTGAGAAATAATATTGATGACATAATAAATGAAGCCAAAAGTATTTGCACTTAACCCCAAGGCAACAAAAGGAGACGACGTAATAATAACAGCCACGATCACCGAGTTGCCGCATTAGAAGTATGCGACAATATAGTGAATTCTGCAAACGACAGATTTCAATTCAAAGATCATTTGGTAGCCGCATCCCTTTTTCCCCGAACACTTTGGAGAATACTGTGGTAAGTTTCCTGATGACAAGTTGGAAACTACCTGCTCTGTCTTTTGAAATTTGTGATACAAAATAGTTTGGAGTAGACACTAAAAGAAACAAAAAAGCTATTAGAAATTATTGTTACAACTCCTATGTCAACATCAGAGGCTGATCGAAATTTCTCAACATTGAAAGGAATCAAGACTTTTCTTCGTAATACTATGACCCAGGATCGCCTTACAGCGTTGTCGATGCTGTCCATTGAAAAGGAATTTATTTCGACCATGGAAAATTTCAACGGGAAGGTGATCGACAAATTTGCTGCCAAGAAGGAGCGCAGGATCGAACTGACATATAAAAAATAGGTAAGTTTGGATTTGCAGAACACCTGTTTTATTTTGCCACGAGTCGCCACTGACTGATCTGTACCAGAGATGAAAGCATAAGATTCTGGTAGGATTCCCGTCACTGCCACTGGCACATTCTTACAATACTTTATATTTATATATTTTAGCTACCAGTTATTTAATATACAAGAAGAAAGCATATTGTTGTGTATATCATAGAACTGCTGGTAGGCTTTTTAAGATTAGGCCTCTCAAGGAAAATATACTAAGTGACATATAAATCCGAACACCCAGTTTAAATGGTTTTATTTTAATAAAATTCTGTATAAGTACTTAATGAAGCATAATAAGTAAATGATAAAAATTTCAAAATGATTGCACTGCTTTAAAGCCCTTTGACCTCTAATAAAGTGTGGATGCACCCTGATGTGCTACGCATTCTCCAATGCGCCTAGGCATGCTTCTGATCAGGTGGTAAATGTCCTCCTGTGGTATCTCATTCCATTCAATCACCAACTCCCCTCGAAGTGCTTCTAGAGTCTGAGGAGGACGTTGCAAACTGAGCAATCTCCTACCCATCATATCCCACACGTGCTCAATTGGGGATAAGTCGGGAGATCTTGGTGGCCATGGTAACAATGTGACATCATAATGTTGAAAGAAGTCTATTGTGACTCTTGCAACATGTGGTCGGGCATTATCTTGTTGGAAAGTTGGATCTGCCAGGGTGTCAAGATAGGGTAAAAGATGGGGTTCTAGAACTTCGTGGATATAACGCTGCGCGTTCATGTTACCTCTAATGAAGATTAAAGGTAACCTGGAACCATAAGCTATAGCACGCCCAAACCATAACTCCAACAGTGTGATGAACATGTCTTTCAACAAAAAACTGTGGATTCCTCCTTTCACCACGTCGCCTTCTAACCCTGGCACGACCATCGTGCATGCCTAAACAAAATCGAGACTCGTCACTAAAGACAATACAGTTCCATTCCTGATCCCAGAGTGACCGTTGTCTGCACCACTCAAGGCGATTACGTCGGTGTTCTCGAGTTAAAGGGAGGACCCAGTGTGGCCGGTATGAAAACAAGCCAAAACTTCTCATTCGTCGGTAAACACTTCGCATGCCAATAGGTCTTCCGTGTTCTGCAAACCATTCATTTGCAATGGACCTGGTAGTGGAGAAACGGTCCCTTAAGGCCAATAATCTTAGGCGGCGATCTTCACGGTCTGTTGTTCTACGGCGGCGTCCAGTGCCCCTTGCTCTTTGCGTACGGCCTTCTCGAAGCCATGCCTGACAACACCTAACCACAGTGTCTGCACTTCTTTGCACTCTAACTGCAATTGCCCGAAAAGAAAGTCCAGCTTCCCGAAGTCCCACTATACGGCCCCTATCAAACTCACTAAGTTGACGAAATCGTACAGGTCTCCGTACTCTAGGCATCGTAACCAATCGTAAAGGATGTCAAGAACCAAAATCCACCAACGTTGATTCTTTACTGCGGCTGAAATATTCATTTTTAGAGCGTTAGTGAATTAAAAAAAAGCAGTATAAAAACCGGAATGTCCAACTGATAAGGCTGAACATTTTTTCACTTGTTATTTACAGTAAGATAAATACATTCACAACTTTTATTAAAATAAAACCATTTAAACTGGGTGTTCGGATGTATATGTCACTTAGTATATATATATATAATATATTCCAACTATATCCATTGCCGGAACTGTTTTTTGTTTTCTACAGAATTTCGGGAGCACATTCTATGTTTGTACTAGCCGTCCTCGGAAAAAGCCAGTGTGCGCTTATGGGAGAGATAGTTTTTTTTTTATATTCCGACTACCACGAAGGCCTAAACACCCATGGGGAACGTGGGGATACAGGGGAAAGGGGGAACGCCACTCGGACTCTGGCGAGGGAACACGTGTGCATGCAACATGTACACATTCTGGCTCCGCCTACGAGATCGGCCGGGTGGTACCTCCGCGTTCGACAGTCAGAGATCGTCTACCACCTACGGACAATCACAACATCCATAGCCAAGAGAAAAATTTCTCTTCGGACGGGATTCGAACCCGCACAGCGCACGGCGACTGATCAGGAGACAGAAGAGTCTACTACTGCGGCCACCGCTGCTGCCTAGTTAGTGACACCAAGATGAATGAGAACGACAGTCACTGTCGCATCTGTATGTCTGACATCTGAGCCAGAGACAGGTATACAGGGCAATTGAGAAAACGGTGGCAACGTTCTTACGGCAGAAAATAGGTCCAAAAATAACGCACAATGCTTAGTCCTAAAATACTCCCTAAATATACGCATGCAGACCAATACACATAATCATCCAGATGCGATTTTGTCAATGATGAAAACTACAGACTACTCGGCTTCACAAATCATATGCAACCAACAATGCGTGTAGTTGAGCCATTCCTCCATAGATGGACGCTCACAACGATCCTAGTGAGCAAACGTGGAATGACAGTTTGCATGGTGACATTTTATAGGCTTTTTTTGACGTTTTATATGTTTTTTACATAATACCCGTGCCGGTAACTGACGTTTTTGAAACATCCATTCCATTTTTTAATAAAACATTCAGTACTCTTATTTAATCATTTAAATCGCACGGTAACCTCAAATGTTGATTCTGTGTGCAGCATATTGGGAGGGTGATTCCATCTCACCAGACCCCATCTCTTGATAGTCGGAAATTTTAGCAGCTATGCTTATAGAACCTTTTTATGCTATGGAAATATTGCCATTGTTTTTTAATTACCCTGATTTTCACTTTACAAGTCTACCCGTCCTTAGTTGTCCCTTATACATATAAAGGGTGTTTTTTTTCGAGGTATAAAACTTAAAGTTGGCATTACTTTTGAAGATGGCGACCGATTTGACAGCTGTCAAGTGATTTATTCTCAGTTTGGTTTGGCAATTCATCATGAATAGACTCACGTCTGAACAACGCTTGCAAATTGTGCTGTTTTATTTCGAAAATAATGGTTGTGTGCGGAATACGTATCCCGCAGTACGTCCATCTTATCGTCGACAAAATCGTCCATCAGAGCAGTTAATTCGATTAACCATGGAACTTTTTCGCACCACGTTTACTCTAATTGATAACTCGCATCCCCAGAGACGCCGTACGGGGCGTAGCATTGAGGACGACCCGAATAAGTCCATCCGCCATCGAGCACAGGAATTGGATTTGTGTCCATCCACTTTATGGAAGATTTTGCGGAAGGATCTCGGTTTGCGTGCTTACAAAATCCAACGCGTGCAAGAATTGAAGCCAAACGATCATCAAGCATGGCGTAGATTCGTTGAATGGGCCCAAAACGAGATTGCCGTTGTTCCCGATTCTCATAAGCGGATTTTGTTTAGCGATGAAGCGCACTTCTGGTTGAATGGCTACGTCAACAAACGAAACTGCCGCATTTGGAGTGAAGCTAATCCTCAAGTCTATGTCGTTACATCCAGAAAAACCGACTGTTTGGGGCGCTTTATGGGCTGGTGGAATCATTGCTCCGTACGATGACGACCAGAACGTTACAACCAATGGTGATCGGTATAGAGCCATGATTACTAACTTTTTCATTCCTGCATTGAACAATCATGATGTCCAGGAGCTGTGGTTCCAACAAGACGGCGCAACATGCCACACAGCTCGTGCTACAATCGATTTATTGAAAGACACGTTTGGTGACCGCCTGATTTGACGTTTTGGACCTGTGAATTGGCCTCCAAGATCTTGTGATTTAACACCGCTAGACTATTTTCTGTGAGGCTATGTAAAGTCATTGATCTATGAGGATAAGCCGCAAACGCTTGACCATTTGGAAGACAACATTCGCCATGTTATTGCCGATATACGGCCACAAATGTTGGAAAAAGTCATCGAAAATTGGTCGTTCAGATTGGACTACATCCGAGCCAGCCGTGACAGTCATATGCCAGAAATCATATTTAAAATATAATGCCACAAGATTATCTTTCGAATAAAAAAAATACACGTCAATCGAATAATCCATCGTTGTTTTATTGCAATTTAAGGTTCTATACCTCCAAAAAAAACACCCGTTAGTTCTGTTATACTTTCAAAAGGAGTCATATTATAAACTAATCAGACAGAAAGTATTGATATGCTTATTGAACGTTTTGGTTTTTTGTGCACATTTTTAGGACGATATTAGATATATTTTAACTTACGTATACGCCGATATTTGTGATGGATTTTACATAATTTTGTAAAAATGCTTGAACTGTTTATATACTAAGTGACATATAAATCCGAACACCCAGTTTAAATGGTTTTATTTTAATAAAATTTTGTATAAGTACTTAATGAAGCATAATAAGTAAATGATAAAAATTTCAAAATGATTGCACTGCTTTAAAGCCCTTTGACCTTTAATAATGTGTGGATGCACCCTGATGTGCTACGCATTCTCCAACGCGCCTAGGCATGCGTCTGATCAGGTGGTCAATGTCCTCCTGTGGTATCTCATTCCAGGCAGCGACCAACTCCTCTCGAAGTGCTTCTAGAGTCTGAGGAGGACGTTGCAAATTGAGCAATCTCCTACCCATCATATCCCACACGTGCTCAATTGGGGAGAAGTCGGGAGATCTTGGTGGCCATGGTAACAATGTGACATCATTATGTTGAAAGAGGTCTATTGTGACTCTTGCAACATGTGGTCGGGCATTATCTTGTTGGAAAGTTGGATCTGCCAGGGTGTCAAGATAGGGTAAAAGATGGGGTTCTAGAACTTCGTGGATATAACGCTGCGCGTTCATGTTACCTCTGATGAAGATTAAAGGTGACCTGGAACCATAAGCTATAGCACCCCAAATCATAACTCCAACAGTGTGATGAACATGTCTTTCAACAAAAAACTGTGGATTCCTCCTTTCACCACGTCGCCTTCTAACCCTGGCACGATCATCGTGCATGCCTAAACAAAATCGAGACTCGTCACTAAAGACAATACTGTTCCATTCCTGATCCCAGAGTGACCGTTGTCTGCACCACTCAAGGCGATTACGTCGGTGTTCTCGAGTTAAAGGGAGGACCCAGTGTAGCCGGTATGAAAACAAGCCAAAACTTCTCACTCGTCGGTAAACACTTCGCATGCCGAGTTCTGCAAACCATTCATTTGCAATGGACCTGGCGAAACGGTCCCTTAAGGCCAATAATCTTAGGCGGCGATCTTCACGGTCTGTTGTTCTACGGCGGCGTCCAGTGCCCCTTGCTCTTTGCGTACGGCCTTCTCGAAGCCTTCCCTGACAACACCTAACCACAGTGTCTACACTTATTTGCACTCTAACTGCAATTGCCCGAAAAGAAAGTCCAGCTTCCCGAAGTCCCACTATACAGCCCCTATCAAAATCACTAAGTTGGCGAAATCGTACAGGTCTCCGTACTCTAGGCATCGTAACCGATCGTAAAGGATGTCAAGAACCAAAATCCGCCAACGTTGATTCTTTACTGCGGCTGAAATATTCATTTTTAGAGCGTTAGTGAATTAAAAAAAAGCAGTATAAAAACCGGAATGTCCAACTGATAAGGCTGACAATTTTTTCACTTGTTATTGACAGTAAGATAAATACATTCACGAACTTTTATTAAAATAAAACCATTTAAACTGTTCGGATTTATATGTCACTTAGTATATCATTATTTAAAATACCGAATTTGATGTCTCGTAACGCTTTCAATCTAACATAATGGACAATCCGAAAATATATTTGCATGAGCTTGTCAGTCTTTTACGCGTCACGAAGCACGTTCGCCAATATGATGAGTAAGGGTACGAACATAGTGGAGCGACGAGGTTTCAGATTCAGATAGAGGCTAACCGCGCGGTTTGCCGCTATGTGAGTCAAAAACACAGGTTGAAACCTGTCGGGCCATAGTAGCGCGATAAGGCATGCGTCGAGTCTCTAGGAGGTTTCGAGCGACGAGTTTTAAATAGTTGCATTCAATTTTTGTCACGCGTTTTCAAGCGATTTAATAATGGATGTTGTGCAATTAATAAATAGTGTATATCACAGAAGGGCTATATGGGATCAGAGTCATCCAGATCATCGCAACCGATACGTGCTAGATAAGTTATGGGAGGAGGTAGCCAATGAATGCAATAATCAGTCGGGTAAGTAAATAATTGTATTTTATACACATTTCAACAGCTAGAACTTACATCTTGCGGTAAAATTTTAAGCTGTCTCGTAACTGATTGGAAAGAAATTAACATAGTTACAGAAAATGTCGCGAACTCTTTGACCTTCACCCAGTTGCCTTCCTCTAGGTAATTCAAACATCTGATCTCTAGGAACTGCATCAGTTACTAATGTTAAATGTCGTTGAAATCCCTCTCGGTCCAGTATTGTATTATGCAAAATGCATATCGCCTTAATGATATCATCCGCAGTCTTTTCAGTAGTCTCTATAGCTTTGGACAGAAGACGCCACTTCGCGTACATAATTCCAAAGGTGCACTCGATAGTTTTGCGTGCTCTGGACAATCTTTGGTTAAAATTTATATGTTCCAAAGAGCGGTTCCTTCGATTGTATGGTTTTAGCAAATTGGGCATTAGTGGATACGCTTCATCTGCAATAAATACGTAGGGAGCGCGGACATTTGTTCCTGGTAAACTATCTGGATTTGGCACATTTAGTTTGTTTTGGTGTATCCGTTTGTACAAATTGGAACTCTGAAACGTTCCCCCATCGCTCTGTTTGCCGTAACCTCCGACATCTATCACAAGCAATTTGTAATTTGCGTCGCAAACTCCTTGTAGGACGATAGAAAAATAATGCTTATAATTGAAGTACATGGATCCGGAATGTTGTGGTGCTATAACTTTGACGTGTTTGCCGTCAACAGCTCCGATGCAATTGGGGAAGTTCCATACTTTCATGAAGTCTGCACTTACATTTAAAAATGTTGCCGTAGTAGGTTCTGGCATGTGAAGTGGTTGCAGCATGTTCCATAATATTTTAATCATATGTTTTATAATGCTCGCAACAGTACTCCTGCCCATTCGAAAGGAAAATGCCAAGTGTCTAAAGGACGCTCCTGTTGCAAGATATCTGAAAATTTTTGTTTGTTGCAGTTAAGAAAGTTTCTGAGAAGTGGAAAAATCTACGTGATTATTTCAGAAAAGAACTGAAGAAAATACCTCTGCCCCGGTCTGGTGATCCAGGCGAAGAGGCTCTTAAAAAGAGCTCCTGGCCTCATTTCAAAAGTTTATTGTTTCTGAGAGACCAGTTTCTGCCGAGATCCAGTCATAGCAACCTGTTGGATCCCGACAATGACACACAAGTTTCGACACCCTCTACGCAGATGGATGAAAATGATGGTGACTATGACGAAGACGAAATGGACGAAACGCAGGGTGTAGAAACGCAGGAAACAGAACCCGACCACACAGAATCAGTCACTCCAATTCAAAGCACACCAAAAGAACCACGAACTATTCTAAAGAATAGGGCCCGAAAACGGTCAAATCAACTTGACGCTTTTCTTGAGATAGAGAAGAAAAAACTACAATATTTAGATGAGAAACGTGTCGCTGCAGACCGTGGCAGAGCCCTACCAGTCACAGATGACGATAAACTGTTTTTTGATAGCCTTTTGCCCCACGTGGTGAAAATTAGGCCTCATCGAAAACTTCAGTTCCGCAATGAAATTCAAAATTTGGTTCAGAAGTATGCCTATGAAGAGTACTCGAACAATCAGTCCACCATCAATGTCAGTCATTCTGTTAATCATAGCCCGACATATACATCTCAACCACAAACATCGTTTGCACATTCATCCCATTTGTTGCAGGGGTTTAATTACGCAGATCAGTAAACATTATAAGTTATTATAAGTTATCGTTCGTTGTGTTCAGAAGACAGAATATTATTTTGCGTTACCGTTTGTTTGTTTATGAATAATAAAAGTATTATCCTTAATACATAATATTCTCTTACCGAATTGTTACCACCAACATTTCTTCGGTTCCTATAGGCGCTTGATTAAAATTTGTCCATTTCTTGTTGATGCAGGGTGTAACTTGTTCTAATATATACTGAAAGGTGGCAAGTTCCATTCGAATGTAGTCAAATAGCCTGTCGGGATAATTTTTCAGTTCTAGAAATAAATGATGGAATTCCCCTAGGCGTTTCCGACTTTTATTTACGTCGTGCACACTACACTGCCGCACTCCAGTCATTAAAAGCACTTGCAGGTAAGTATTATTGAGAAGAATGTCATCGTCACTGTCGGAATACATATTTTTACGTCTATCTTCGACAAAACGCGACGCTCTACTATAACCATAGGTGCCTCTTGCCTCTACGCTCTAGACGCTACCAGATATCTGAATCTGAAACCTCGTCGCTCCACTATGTTCGTACCGTAATACACTTCTGCTGATTTCTAGTGTTTGTTTTTAAAGGTAAACAACAAGAAACTGTAAAGCACTGAACCATCTGTTTCCAAGGTATGGCGGGGTGGGTCTACGAGATTAATCTTTTTTCAAGACCTATTGCGAGATCAAACTTTTCATCCTTAATATTTACCAAAGAGGTTAACAAATTGTATAAGTATGAGATATTCCTATCATATACAGGGTGTCCCAGTATTCCGTGGACATAGAAGAGCTACGTATTTTTAGACTGAAAATAAGTGGATTGGTGATTGTTCGGGAAGGATGAAAACTACCTCCACCCCTACAGAATTTTTTCGCAACTCTCCCAACGACTGATTTTTTTTCATTGAAAATATCGTTTTATTTACTCCATTTTTCAGGTATACGAGGTTTAGATAGTCAACGCGTTGACGTTGTAGGATGAAGAAGAGGACCCATCAATTACGACGGATATACTGCGGCCAGAGAGAAAAACATATATTTTTTTATTTTAACAAAACGCGTTTTTTTTGTTTTAAACTTTTTTTTTGTTTTAAACATTTTGTTTTTAGATTTTTTAGTTTTAAACAAATAAAAAATAAAAATCATTGTTTAAATCATATTTTTTCATATTTTAATAAATAAATAATATTTATGTTAAAAAGTTTGTATAATGTATTTGAGAACATTTCCTATTTTTATTTATTATATTAATGAAGAAAATGAAGAAAAAAACGCTTCTTCAAATTAAGTGTTTTAAACATGTTTTAAACTGTTTCAAACAAAAACTGTTTTAAACCTAAACGAATATTTAAAACAATTGATTAAAACAAAATGTTTAAAACGAAACAACCCTGCTAGGAGGTCATAGGATGGAAGTTTGCATATGAGAGCAGCGTGCCACAGCTGATCGAACGCTTTCGTGAAATCAAGGACAACGACATGAACCTCGCCATATGACTGGATGAGCTTACTCCACAATTGGGTCTTAAGCTAGGAGGTCCCCTGTGGATCGCCGGTGCCGGAAACTATACTGCCCGTCGCTAATCAAGCGGCGGCACTCCAGATGCTCCCGATTTATGTACATCTCCATTAACTTACGAGTATAACAGAAAGCAGAGCTATTGGCATGTAGTTGTAATACTAAAAGCATTGAGAAAAAAGAAATACTTATACTACTATGATATGTGCAGGAGGTAATATTTTAAATTACATTTAAATTTATTTAGTGACATGACTTAAAATTATACAAAGATACTGCATCAAACGTGAAAGACCTAGTGAATAATATGATGTTATTTTGGGGCATGGTAAACAAAATAATGTGGAAACCTTATGATTCTGGTATTAGCTTTTTGTATAAGTATAAGGTTTTTCAGTCAATTTTATTTTATGTACTGCAGTGAGTTTAAAAATAAATTGTTCAGCCGACGCATATTATTAATGTGCTCTGAGGTATGATCATATCTAAACTGAATCCAAATTCAAGATGAGATGTAAATAATAACAGTTGGCGCGTGATCTCTCGGTAACAGGTGGGGACAATTCGCCATTAAATTTCAAGCGGTTGCCTGGCAGAATAATGCGCGGGGCAGGGCAGGCAGACCACCGATCGTCGCGTGTATCACTGCGTGCTCGTGTTTTCGTATTCACCTTGCTTGGTTGTTGCTGTTGTTGTTGTTAAATGTATTTGAGTAATTTGTTAAGTTTCTGTTTGTTATTGTTATTCCTCGTTATTATTTGTTTTGAACCAATCCTGAACATGCCCAGTACAGATACTGCTGACGATTTTGTAGGCTACTCCCTTAGCCCTCCTAGAAAGCGATAAAAAAGACATCTTAACATAGACATGAAAGACGTCATATTGAATACATTCAAGATAGAGCGGAAGGAAGACGAAACATCAACTAACCCGGAAATAGCTCTGAAAGTGGCAGATAAAATTGGGGTATGCCAAGCGACAGTGTACAATGTTTTGAACGAACATAAGAAAAAGCGTGCCTTTTCCAAGCCAATGACGGGTAAAAATCGCAAAAGTATCATAAGATCGTTGGGTGACGCTGACAAGCATGCGATTCGGAGGAAAGTGCACGAGTTCTTCTTCAGAAACGAAATACCGACAATTGATAAAGTACTATGGGATGTTAACGAGGATGCTATGTTACCACATTTCAAACGTTCGACTATTCATAAACTTGTGAAGCATCTTAATTTCGAATGGAAGAAACGAGGTCGTAATAGCTTACTTATGGATAGAGAAGAAATTGTTCTGTGGAGGAGAGAGTACCTGACCAAAATTAAATCATTCAGGGATCAGCACAGGAAGATCTATTACCTGGACGAAACCTGGATTAACGCTGGGCACACTACTCCGAAGGTATGGGTTGACAAAACTGTGACTTCATCCAGAAGGGCATTTCTAGATGGACTGTCGACCGGATTGAAAAATCCAGCAGGTAAATAGATCGAAGTAGTTCACGGTATCAATTTTTGCGCGCAATATCTCTCTATCTTCGTACCTACAAGACGTGCATGTGTACTTAGCGGATTTTATCTTTCTAGGCAAAGGAAAAAGGCTCATTATTTGCCACATTGGGGGTGTAGATGGCTTCGTGGATGACGGCTTATGGTCTTTTGAGTCAAAAACACTGACTACCATGAAGAGATCAATGGGGAAGCATTCGAGAAGTCGTTTTCAGGCATTTTACCACGTCTCGAAGACAATTCTGTGGTTGTTTTGGATAATGCTCCCTATCATTCTCGCAAAATAGAAAAAATCCCAAATTCAGCTTCTAGGAAATCAGACATTCAGAGCTGGCTCCGTTCGAAAAACATAACTTTCGACCCTTCCTTACTGAAATTACAACTAATAGATATTGTAAAACAACACAGACCAAGACATGATAATATATCATAGATGAAATGGCCAAAGCACACCACAAAACAGTACTCCGTTTGCCGCCTTACCACTGTGAGCTCAACCCCATTGAGCTCATATGGGCAGATGTTAAGAAGTTTGTTGCTGCACACAATACAACATTTAAATTTTCTGACATGCAAGAGCTGTTCGGACTTGCTACACAGAGGGTCACACCAGAAAGATGGCTGAAATGTGTGCAGCATGTTCAGGAGAAAGTGGAGGTAGCAATGTGGGAGCTGGACAACATAATTGAGAGAGATTTTGAATCCATCATCATAAACATTAATGACGATAGCTCTTCAAGTGAGTCTGAGTAAGTTTCGCGTTTTTGTTTTGTCACATATTATGGGAATCGTAGTTATAGTGAAATATTAACTTACAGATAAACTACAGACAATGCAAGTCCGAAGTGCACCTTCAAAATGTATTTCTCCATGATGTCTAGTTTGAAAAATCTGTAGAAAAACTTAGCACTCCTTCAAGAATAAAAATTTGATTTTGCGACTCCCTTAACTGTAACTACTTCAATATATTAGATAATTTCGTTAAATACTGTCATCTTTGTTTTACAACACGTTGGTGGTAGTCCATCATTCGTAGGTAGCCCTGAATGCGGCCCTGTACGCCGTCCTTGCTTTTGGCAATCACGCATCCATTCTATCTTGAGTGTAAATACACTATAGTTGAATTATTCACAACGCGACAACAGTAATTTTGGACATTCTGCAAGCGTTTAGCAGTGTTTTGATCTAGACAAGGATAATATGATGATAAACAGTAAAAAAAATCCAAATT
Organism: Acanthoscelides obtectus; assembly: GCA_963669975.1. NCBI lineage: Eukaryota > Metazoa > Arthropoda > Insecta > Coleoptera > Chrysomelidae > Acanthoscelides > Acanthoscelides obtectus. Next base: position 14,644,967 of record CAVLJG010000010.1, read on the forward strand.
ACTAATCTTCCACAAAGAATATTTTTTTATAAATTTTGTCATTATATCTTTGTTCGCATATATGAATGCCTTAATACTAAAAATCAATTTCTAACCATGTTAGTGATGTGTTCTCGAAATCTTAATTTTCCACCAAACAATAAACCAAGCTTCTTGGCACATAAACTTCCTTTGACGAGTTCTACAAGCTATTAAAATGAATGACTCAACTTTGACAACACCCTATAATTTGTAATTGTAATCATACAAAAAAAGTATTGACGTAAACGTTTAAAAACGGCAGTAGATGAACTTGAATGTCTTTTACCTACAGTATATTCAGATAAGAGATAGACCGGACATAAATAAGACCACGTAATCATCGAACGCTGTAACATTCGGCAGGGACGTATTAAGAGTCACGCAGTACATATTTTAGATAGTAGATGCTGCTTTGCGTAACTTTGTAGTAAATTAGCACAATTCGATGTGTATACGATTGGTGATGGATATAGGATCATGTGGGGGTGGGGTAAGAAATATATAATGATGTAAATATACATAAGGGTTTCAACATTTTCGCTTCGATTTCCAGCTTCGGATGCCGCCTGATGTTTGGTGAAATACAGTCGAATATAATCTCAAAATGGCGTTTAAATTAGCCTAAATAACCGTATATCTCTTGAAATTGCTTTTAGAATATTGATTAGTATATTTTTTGATTCCTAGGTAAATATGTAACCAAATTAAAACGTTCAAAACGTAAAAAAATGTGCATGGTTGAACATTGTCAGAAAGTAGATTCTTGAATAGGTTTTGCCAAAATGGGTTCAAAAATGTCAATAATTAATTAAAAAATACAGTAGCTTCATAATTACTTATAACTTACCGAATTTGATGAACGACATCTTTTATTGGAAAGATGAGCTTGATGAGCTTTCATCATCGCTACTGCCTGAAGCACCAACGACAATAATGAATGGCTCGACTTGTTCCTCTAAAATATTGTCCAGTTCCCACATTCTCTTTTCAACTTTGTCTTTCACGTGCTTAATACAGTTTTCCCATTTTTGCGCTGTTATTAATTCTAGTGCTTCTTTGAAAAGTCCTTTGAGGTCACAAAATTTAACAGTTGTATTGTGCTTAGCTATATAGTTTTTAACCTCTGCCCATATGAGCTCAATGGGATTGAGCTCGCAATGGTATGGAGGTAAACGGAGCACAGTTTTATTTTGACTTGCTGCCATTTCGTCAATGGCGTATTTTTGATATTCCGCCTTGTGATCCTTGACAATTCTTAATAATTGTACTTTCAGCATGGCTTCTTCAAAGTTGATATTTTTCGAGCGGAGCCAATTTTGAACATCAACTTTCCTTGAAGCCGTTGTTGGGACCTTCTCCATTCTTCGAGAATGATAAGGCGCATTATCCAACACAATTACTGCGTTTTCCTCTAAGTTCGGTAAAATTTTTGAAAACCACTGTTCAAACGATTCGCCATTCATTTCCTCGTGGTAATCTCCAGTTTTCTTAGACTCAAAGCGCCACAGACCGTCAACAACAAATCCATCCTCACTGCCAATATGGCAGATAATGAGCCTTTTCCCTTTACCTGGAAATCGAAGTACTAACTGGTGTAGATTTATTTCAATAAGCGAACCTTTTTCAAATGTTTTCATCACATTCAGCGAAAAAACATTGAGACATGAGTATCAGATTGCTATAATTGGGATTATTTAGTCATATTGAAAGAAAGAATATTGAACGTCGTATGATTACTCAGCGCTTCACAATTTAATTTAAAGTTATAAACCTTTAAAAAATGAATGATCAGGAACCTGAAATACGCGCAAATATTAATATTAACAATTTATAACTTTATAAAGCTTAAAGTATGAATTAAAATGATTAGAAATATTAGGAACGGTACACTATATAAAACTTAGTAACTTTTTTTAAGTTTATAATATTCGACATATTTTAAGATTATATTAAAAAATTATTGAAATATCGAAAACACATAAAAACATGGCTTAAAAAAGTTCTAACAAATGAAAATGACAATAAAACATCCACGCATTTTATCGAAAGTTATAAAAGTTTTGTTACTTGTAATATGTTTTATCTGCCCCCTGGAATTAATGTTTAGAACCTTGTTCCCAAGGTTTGAAAAACATCCGATTGTTGTCTATTACTCGTATTTACCTGCTGGATTTTTTAATCCGGTGGACAGTCCATCTAGAAAGGCGCTCCTGGATGAAGTTACAGAATCATCAACCCATACTTTACTTGTAGTGTGTCCTGCGTTTACCCACGTTTCATCAAGGTAATAAATCTTCCTGTTTTGATTTCTATATTTCCCAATTTTTGTTAAATAATCCCTCCTCCATAGCACAATTTCTTCTCTATCCAGTAGTAAACTATTACGACCCCGTTTTTTCCATTTGAAATTTAAATGCTTCAGTAACGCATGGAAAGTTGATCGTTTGAAATTTGGCAACGTTGTATCTCCATTTACCTCCTGCAGTACTTTATCTATAGTAGGTATTTCATTCCTAAAGAAGAATTCATGCACTTTCCTCCTAATCGCATGCTTATCAGCTTCATTCAATGATTTAACAATACTTTTGCGATGTTTACTGGTCATTGGCTCAGAAAAGGTGTGTTTTTTTTGTATTGTCTTAACACATTAAACACTGATGCGCGACACACCCCAACTTTGTGAGAAACCTTCACAACAATTTCTTTGATGGTTGATGCCTCGTTCTCCTCGCGCTCGATCTTATATATATTCAAAATAACCTCTTTCATTTCTGCACTCAGGTGTCTTTTTTTAGAGCGTTTCCTAGGTGGACTACAGGAGTTTACAACTTCATCGGCAGTATCTGTACTACTGGGCATTTTGCGCAAGCAGTTGATAACAATGACAATCAATAACAAGGTATAACAATAACAACGACAAACTCAACAACTTAATAAGATAACAAACGAAAACGTCCAAAGAAATATCAAATTGCAATGATGCACACGACATACGTAACACGTCTGAACCTGAATGTGACTCTGCCTTGATACGACTGCTCTGCCGCTCGGCATAGGCGTTTAATTGCGAATTGACCAATGAGGGCTCCTGTTTTACGTCGAGACGGCGGCGTTAGCGTGAAAATCACCCGAACCTTTTGTTTACATTCGGTCTATCTCTTATCTGAATATACTGTAAGTACGAGAGTCAACTCTTTATACAGGGTGTCCCGAAAAAAGTGTGCAATATTCCAGCAGCGGTTTCTAGAGCTTAAAATACTAAGAAAAGTTTATATAAACATAGGTCGACAAACGTCCCCTAAGGGCGCTACAGTCTTTTAAAGGGGCTCCCCTGAAGATGGTTTTTCCTCAATATTTCCCAAACGTGTTGAGATAAAGACATAAAATTTGGTATTGTAGCCTAGTTTTTTATGCTGGATTTAAAAATGTCAACAAATTTAGACAGTTTTGTTTGGAAGCGTATCTAACAGGGACGGACTCAGGTTATTTTAGCCTCAAAATTTTTGTGTGATTCTATTTTTGAAATTCAATTTTAGAATTTGAAAATTTACGGTTTTCTACATAAAAAAGGTACTCTCATTGAATATCGATAAATTGTGCCATTTTTGAATAAAATCAAACTAAAAAATTTGTCACATGATAGGAAATGTACTGCGAATTTAAATGAATTGTTGATTATACATAGTTAGCCATGACTGCAAACAAAAGTTGTTTTGATTTGTTATGACTTATTTTGACGTTACAGTATATCCAACTGTATATGTCTTCTTTTTTAAACAAATTTCAATTTCGTTCGTAGAAAAAATTTATTTCTTTTGTTTTTGCCTAAATGTTAGCTATTTTGCAATAGAAATATGTATTTATGTAATATTTACCAATTATTAAATTATTTTTTTCGTTGCAATGGCTAATTATTCAACAATTCATTTAAATTCTCAGTACGTTTCCTATCATGTGACAAATTTTTTAGTTTGATTTTATTTAAAAATGGCACAATTTATCGATATTCAATAAGAGTACCTGTTTTATGTAGAAAACCCTAAATTTTCAAATTCTAAAATTGGATTTCGAAAATAGAATCACACAAAAACTTTGGGGCTAAAATAACCTGAGTCCGTTCCTGTTACATACACTTCCAAACAAAACTGTCTAAATTTGTTAACATTTTTAAATCCAGCATAAAAAACGAGGCTACAATACCAAATTTTATGTCTTTATCTCAACACGTTTCGGAACTATTAAGGAAAAACCATCTTCAGGGCAGCCCCTTTAAAAGACCGTAGCGCCCTTAGGGGACGTTTGTCGACCTATGTTTATATAAACTGTTCTTCCTATTTTAAGCTCTGGAAACCGCTGGTAGAATATTGCACACTTTTTTCGGGACAATAAGATTTTTAGGTATTTATGAGACCCACAAATTGAGACCACACGTAAAAAGATCCGACTGTTGTTTTGTAATTGTAATCGTCAAAGAAATATATTGGAGTCCAAATTTAAAAAAGGCAGAAATTGAACTGAACGGCGATTCAAAATTGAAGAACGGGGGAAGGTTGTCCGCAAATATAGTTCAAAGCTTGGATATTCTAGGGGGGGGACCCCAGAACACCCTCCCTGGATCCGCCAATGGACGGAGACGAGGATCACGCTAACGTAGCACAGCAGATTTTCGATTTTGAAATATTGCCGCATATCACGAATCGCGGAACCTCTGTTCGAGGCGCCAGATCATGGACCCCCCATGATCACCACAGGTGGAATCCCCCCTCCACCCACTTAATTTGACCGCGACGTCGCGCATCCGAAAAAATCGCGCGTTCCCTCTATAAAGCCGCTATCACCGGTTGCTCGTCTCCATTGATAACGCCAACTTTCCGGCGCGCCGCGTGCGAACAGAAGAACATCGACGGCAAACATCTGAACATCGCGGATCTTCGCGGAAACTCACGCCTCAACAGCCGACAAAACGCGAGTTTCTCTTGGAAAAGTTCAGTTTTGGTTACGTTGTTCGAAAGAGTATGCGAGTGGTCACGCTAAAGAGGGTCATCGTCCTGGTGCTGGTCACTGTTTTGGGGGTGCAACTGGTCGTTGGCAGGACATACAGGTATAGTTTGAATTTCAATAATCCGACTCAAATCTCCGGAAAATCGCTGTTTAGTTTTTGAGACAAATAAATTTAGGAATGCGGAATTAAGGAAATCCACAAACCCTTCCAAAAAAATAAGCACAATTAAGCACTTCTTAGAAAAAATATCTTGAAAAAGGGGTTCCTTATTATTTCCAAATATTCCTTGAACTTTCTTTTTGCGCAAAACATCTTATATTTTTACAAATAAAAAGTTAATTATAAATACTCAATGGGAAGACTTTGTGACAAGTTACAGAGAAAACAATACATATTGAACAAAATTCATCGTATAAAAAATAAAAGATTGATAAAACCGTAAGCTCAAATAGAAAAAACATTTTTTTATCAGTTTATACAAAAATTCTAAATTAGCTTTTCATTCGCTAACCAACAGTTAAGACACACGAGGATCCTAACGGATTTATCGCTCATTGTCTTTCCATTAAAACTAGATTTGGGAATGCATTTTTATGTATTTTCCACCACTCGTGATTATTTGCATTGAAAAACAAAATACGGTTCATCGATTGTACAAATAAATATGACTGGAGGCCTTAAGTAGAACAAAAATATAATTTTCCAGCAGAACAACAAAAAAAATCAAGTCAAGCATTAACGTCTCAAGTGATTTTATTTTCAAGTTAAGTAGTTTCTAAAAATATCAAGCAAGTAGTTTCCGAGATACAGGGCTTCCAAGTTGGGCTGTGCATATTCTACAACAAAAGCTAGTTCTTATTTTAGTAGATCAAACAAGTTACTAGTCCTAATGTTCGTTTTTTTGTTATGGTGACATTTCGACGTTGAATGTTTCAACAAACACGTCACAAGGATTGTAGTATATAAGTCACATATACATACGAATTAAAAACAAAAAAATGTGTGAAAAATAAAATCGAAGATGCCAGTGTCAGCCTGATTCAACCGAGTTTTACTCTATCTATTAAAATGTGGAAGTGTTCGAGACACGGGTTCACATACCTTAATATGTTTTAGACAAAATATAGAATATCTCTCAATAACACGTAGAAACGTGGTCTATCCAAGTATGTAATAAAAAATATGAATATTCGTAAAAACAATTTTATTTCATTATTTAAATGGATCTCCTTAGGACAGTTTGCAGGATAATTCTGAACAGTTTTAAAAAAAAGTTTGTGTCTTGGAGTGGTGCTCGATTCATGTAAGTTTGGACCACCCTGTACATGTACGTGCTATTGAATTACAGTATGAACTGGACAGTAGAAGTGATCAAATAATGATTGCATATAATTTGCTGAACCCACAATACTTTAGTACCATGGACAATTTTGTCCTACCTGTTGAGATATACAACGTACTAATTTTAAAAAATAGCCAAAAGAAATTGTCTATATGGTTTATGTGGGGTCTGTTATTGTGAATATCTCAAAAAAAACATTTATATAAGACGGGTGGCGCATCGAAAACGAAACAGACGCATTTACTGGCAGCTCAGTTTTATTTTTTGGAAAAACGCTCAGACCCGTCGATTTTGTTTTCGAGGGGGACACAAGTTTGACAAAAAATCACGTTAACACGTGCAGCCCCCTGGGCGGGGGTGACACCAACCCTAAAATCTTTAATGGAAAGGGGGTCGAGTGATACCTTATTTTAAAGCTCTTTCAATTCCCTTTATAATGATGTACAATGCATGATCTTCAGTTCAGTAGTTTTAAAGATTTGTTGATATAAAGCTTAAATAAAACTAATACATCATCATTAGTGGAGATCAATAGATTTGGCAGCAAAGTAATTTAAAAATGAAGAACGAACTGATCCGTTAGGCAAGTAAATGTTGAAAATGGCCACTATGACTCTCCATGCAATAATAAAGATTTTGCTCAAAATTTTGCCGCACATTTTGCAATATTTGAATCTGAAGGCACTCATTCACAATTCTTTGTCGCAGGTCTTCTAATGATGTTGGCTGAGTAGCATAGATTTTGCTTTTTAAATAACCTTACATAAAGAAATCCAAAGGTGATAAATCTGGCGATCTTGGGGGCCATTCAATGGCACCTCTTCTACCAATCCATCGATCTGGAAACGTCTGATCTAAATATTGTGGAACACGTAATGCGTAATGTGGTGGGACACAGACCTATTCTCAATGTACTGCCGATCATTCTGATTTTCAATTATGGCTGTTAATGCAGGATCTATGGCGTCTTCCAGTAATTCCAAATACATTTCACCGGTCAAATTTCCAGGTAAGAAAGAAGGACCAACTAAATGATCGCCACAAATACCAGCCCAAACATGTAATTTTTGTGGCTGCTGTGTATGAACCTCATGATAAATTCTGGGATTAGAATCGGACCTTATTAATTTTCTGAAACAGCTTCACTTCGAAGATTCAGCGCTAAATGGCCTTTTATATTTCGCCTCGTTTGGAATATTCAATATAGTCGAAATAAACGTATGACGTGGTACAATATTGCCTCTATTTAAAATCGTTAATTTGTTCCACTCCAGTAGAAGATGACGATTCGGAAAATCGAATAATTGCTGGATATAACTTAATAAGAAACGTGATGGATATGATTCAATAAAAAACTCCCCTCGCTATTCTAAAAAAGCTCGGCAATCAGTTAGTAGAAAACTGGATACTTCCACGCTAACAAACTAGGAGGAGCAATAACAAACAGTTCTTCTAAGAATAGCAACCTTTGCGGTGTCTGCCAACAATATGTTAATATTACCAAATGTTTTTTGTAATAATTTTTCGAAGATTTAGGAAAATTTACGACATCTCATGACAAAAAAACTTTACTAGTGGAAGAAAATACACAAAGCACGAAATATTCGTATATTTCCACAATAACCGATTTTTATGCACAAATTTTGCAAATATCATGTCGTATAATGGAGAAATGGCTTAACTAAAAACAAGAGATCGTTATTACAGTATCCACTTTACTAGATAAGGGTTCCGGGACGAAAATGTGCCAAGTAACCTTAAATAACTTATTAATATACAGGGTGTCCCAGAAATAACATGCCAGAGTGACACAGGAGGTAGATTGGCTTCAGATCAATCAGACAAGGTCAACATGACCTTAGTAAAAGTTTTCTAGTATTCGAGATATTGCCACTTTTAAGTTTTTTAAAAAAATCACTACTTTTTGCGTCTTTTTTTGCTTGTTATGGCTATAAAGTACATCTAACTTATGATTTTTTTTCTGAGCAACCGTTTAAAATTATTACATTTTGTTTCAATTTGAAAACCTTTACTAAAGTTTGAGTGGTTACTGTAAAAAAAAATATGGGGTTGTCATTTATACCATTTATGTATGAAAAATAATATCGCTCAAATGTTCACCAGGACTGGATTTACAGACGTCCACGCGATGGTCGAAATTTTCAATGACATTTTGCAACATGGTCGGTTCTATGGCATTTATTTCCGCAATGATGTTATTTTTGAGTTCTTGGAGGGTGGCTGGTTTGTTGACGTAGACTTTGCTTTTCAAATATCCCCATAAAAAGAAGTCCAAGGGAGTCAAATCGCACGATCTTGGTGGCCATGGCACATTTCCTCTGCGCGAAATCACGCGATCACCGAAGAAGGACTGCAATCGGTGGATATTGACGTTGGTTGTGTGGCATGTTGCACCGTCTTGTTGGAAATAAACATCGTCCATATCCATTCCTTCAAGTTGCGGCAAAAAATAGTCCTCTATCATCACGTGATGTCGCTCAGAATTGACGGTAACGGCGTCCCCGGCCGCATTTTCGAAAAAGTAAGGTCCGATGATGCCTTTTGACCACAAAGCACACCACACAGTCACTTTTTGAGGATGCATCGGCTGCTCTTGATACTCACGGGGATTTTCGTTCACCCAGATGCGGCAGTTTTGCTTGTTTACCGTCCCATTCAAAGTGAAATGCGCTTCGTCGCTGAACATGATTTTTGATGAAAAATTGGCATCAATTTGGCGGTGTTCAAGGAGCCAATCTGAGAACGTTCGGCGCGAAAAATGGTCGGCTCGACGCAGCTCTTGCGTCAATTGGATCTTGTAGGCGTGTACATTCAAATCCTTGTGGAGAATGCGGAGCAAACTGGCTCTCGAAATGCCCAATTCTTGGGATCGACGCGTTGTTGATTGTTTCGGATCGTCTCTCACACTGTCCTCCACAACAGCAATATTTTCCGGTGTGCGAACGCTCCTTGGCCGGCCAGAGCCTGGCAGATTGGCCACAGAACCTGTTGCCTCGAATTTACGCACCAGACGACCGATGGTTGTTTCGTTTGGGCGGTTGTTGCGACCGAAATGTTCACGAAACGCGCGAAACGTGTTTTTTATTTTTGCACCATTTTTGTAGTGCTCTTGAATAACTTTAATGCGGTCTTCAATCGAATACGACTCCATAGCGATCAATGGTAAACATTCAACTAACAAAGTGACATGTCGGTGACAGAAAACAAAGATGGCGTCTATGTCAAATTGACGTTTACTTTCCTGCGTCCCTATTGGACAACCCTTAACAGATTGAATCAGCAAATGATCTTAAAATACATTCTGCCGTGCTAAGCAAGAAGGTCGATTCTGACAGTTTTATCAAAATAAGGTTTATGCAATATTAAGGATAGCTGTATAATGTCCTACCTATTGTACTAGGAGCAAAAGTCGTATGAAGAATATTAACGGCTAAATTTGCTTACAAAATTTGTCATAACTGCAAAATTGACACGGTTCCTGCTAAAGCTTTTCGGATGTAGCTAATGTTGAGAAGAACTGTCGTTTATTACGTAGATAGGTCCATCTTTATTAGTACTACAGGAACAAAGTTTTCCACTAGTCTTAATAAAAATCGTATATTGCCTGGGCTAAGAAAAATTGTCGTATATTACAAATTCACCATTTTATGATTCCCAGACCTTATTTGCAAGATATGGTATTTGTTCAGTGTCAGAGAGGACAGAGATGTTTAAAATATAAAACATCCTTTTTTTGTAATTTTTGTTGTATAAATTTCCTTTCATCTTAATACGAAACATGACCCTTACCTCAACCTATACAAAAAATTTGTGGAACGGGTGTATCTAAAGAAATAAAGAACAGTAATAAGTGAAATTAAAAGTCTGATCCCGGAAAACCGTTTGCCATTCTGGCAAAATCTCAAAGAAACGGAAATAGAAGTTACACTAGATTAACTTAAACTTAATAAAACTCTGATTCAGAGTATATTGGTTTATTTTGCATTGAAATGACTATTTCATTTTTGAGGATTTTGGTATATATGATTGGTTTTCTTAGCAATTATAATTAAAAATATACTAAGTGACATATAAATCCGAACACCCAGTTTAAATGGTTTTATTTTAATAAAATTTTGTATGAGTACTTAATGAAGCATAATAAGTAAATGATAAAAATTTCAAAATGCTTGCACTGCTTTAAAGCCCTTTGACCTTTAATAATGTGTGGATGCACCCTGATGTGCTACGCATTCTCCAACGCGCCTAGGCATGCTTCTGATCAGGTGGTCAATATCCTCCTGTGGTATCTCATTCCAGGCAACCACCAACTCCTCCCGAAGTGCTTCTAGAGTCTGAGGAGGACGTTGCAAATTGAGCAATCTCCTACCCATCATATCCCACACGTGCTCAATTGGGGATAAGTCGGGAGATCTTGGTGGCCATGGTAACAATGTGACATCATTATCTTGAAAGAAGTCTATTGTGACTCTTGCAACATGTGGTCGGGCATTATCTTGTTGGAAAGTTGGATCTGCCAGGGTGTCAAGATAGGGTAAAAGATGGGGTTCTAGAACTTCGTGGATATAACGCCGCGCGTTCGTGTTACCTCTGATAAAGATTATAGGTGACCTGGAACCATAAGCTATAGCACCCCAAACCATAACTCCAACAGTGTGATGAACATGTCTTTCAACAAAAAACTGTGGATTGCTCCTTTCACCACGTCGCCTTCTAACCCTGGCACGACCATCGTGCATGCCTAAACAAAATCGAGACTCGTCACTAAAGACAATACTGTTCCATTCCTGATCCCAGAGTGACCGTTGTCTGCACCACTCAAGGCGATTACGTCGGTGTTCTCGAGTTAAAGGGAGGACCCAGTGTGGCCGGTATGAAAACAAGCCAAAACTTCTCATTCGTCGGTAAGCACTTCGCATGCCAATAGGTCTTCCGTGTTCTGCAAACCATTCATTTGCAATGGACCTGGTAGTGGAGAAACGGTCCCTTAAGGCCAATAATCTTAGGCGGCGATCTTCACGGTCTGTTGTTCTACGGGGGCGTCCAGTGCCCCTTGCTCTTTGCGTACGACCTTCTCGAAGCCATGCCTGACAACACCTAACCACAGTGTCTACACAACTGCAATTGCCCGAAAAGAAAGTCCAACTTCCCGAAGTCCCACTATACGGCCCCTATCAAACTCACTAAGTTGACGAAATCGTACAGGTGTCCGTACTCTAGGCATCGTAACCGATCGTAAAGGATGTCAAGAACCAAAATCCGCCAACGTTGATTCTTTACTGCGGCTGAAATATTCATTTTTAGAGCGTTAGTGAATTAAAAAAAAGCAGTATAAAAACCGGAATGTCCAACTGATAAGGCTGAAAATTTGTTCACTTGTTATTTACAGTAAGATAAATACATTCACCAACTTTTATTAAAATAAAACCATTTAAACTGGGTGTTCGGATTTATAGTCACTTAGTATATGTGACTTTGAATATTTTCAAAAAACGTTAAAAAGACATGATTCTGGAGTCCTTACTTCATTTTACATCAACATATTGCTTAACTGCCGTTTTACAGAAAAAAACTCCCTCTTCATAAAAATCACTTTTGTGCAAAATGCAGATATGACCTTGTTAATAAGGACGGCAGTATTGCTCTTTTAAAAATAGTATAACATTTGTAGGTTCTTTCTACTAAAATTGAATAATTCCAATTTCTTTCATTGAAGTCGTAATACTTGCGAAATACTACAAATAAAAAAAAGTACTGCCGTCTTTTGTACCCAAATTACTAAGGAATGAAACGACCTAAACATGTCATGACTATCTCGCTCTCACATTCACTGTTCGATCGGTAGCATCATGACTCCACGAGGAACTTTTAGCATGCCGTGCTAGTTTTTATTCAAATGAATACTTTTTTGAAAAAACTTAAAAGTGGCAATATCTCGAAAACTAGAAAACTATTACCAAGGTCATGTTGATTTTATCTGATTGATCTGAAGCCAATCTACCTCCCGTGTCACTCTGGCGTGTTATTTATGGGATACCCTGTATGCTGCAACGCTCAAAAGTTAATTTGCTGTATCAATAAAGAGCAAAAAACCTGATTTTCAAATTTATGTTTGGCCACAAAGTTAAATGAAATCTGTTTATACAATTTTTCTCTAAAATTCTTCTGGATATCCTGCTCTTATACTAGACGTCCATCCCGTATCTAATACGTCTATGCAGCATTTGGGTCAAACTTTCAGGGATTCTCCTGAAGTACTACATATCACAGCTCAGCAAGCTGTCAAGGTTTAACTCGTTCGACAGGTATAATGTGTAAATACTAATATTTGGACTGGGGAGTGCAACATATTTCATGCATTTCGTACCATCTGTTTTGCTAAAGGCATTACCGTAGTCGCCCGTTCTTGCGACAGCTCATTCTGCACTGGTAATAAAATCACTGTGTACTGATGATAACCTCATATAGAAATTACAAACAGTCCATTCTGTCCACGGTCACAATACCTGATTGTTGCAATACCGTCCAGTCCAAGTGTCCCCTTCTTTGAAGTGCGACATTCAAAGATTGTACGAAACCTACCCTTGGGTGTTATATAAGCAATTTTCTAGCGCCTTCAGACACAAAAATGGCGCCAAGTAGATTGACTTTATACGTCCTACGCCTTCGTTGGACGTTACAGAGAAAAGGGATCGTTTCAAAAGGCGTTCCCCTAATATCGAAATAATGCCAAAATATACAGGGTGGCGCATCGAAAACGAAACAGACGCATTTACTGACAGCTCAGTTTTTTTTTGGAAAAACCCACCAACCCTAAAATCTTAAGTGGAAAGGGGGGTCGAGTGATACCTTATTTTAAAGGTCTTTCAATTCCCTTTATAATGATGTAAAATACATGAGCTTCAGTTCAGTAGTTTTGAAGATTTATTTATTTAAAGCTTAAAGTAGACTTTAATAGATACATCAGATTAGTTTGTACTACTTTCAGAAGAAATTTGACTAAAAGAATTTACTTAATAAGTAAATGCTTTCCTTCACTACTATGCCCATGGTTTGTTTATCATTTTGTTGTTGAAAATAGCTGTTGGAGCGTCTTTTTTGTGGCAAAAAAGTTATTTCTTGAAGAAAGGTAAGGAAATATCTCGTACTTACTTTAAATAGGAATTTAGTACATAGTTTGCGATTGATTTAACCAAACTTTGTTGCTAAAATAACTTGTAACGCTTTATTACATAAATTAACCATGGTATATTCCACAGCAGAAAGAGTTGAAATTATCGAAATATTTTTCGGAAATAATCAGTGCGTTAATAGAACAGCAGAAATATTTAATGAGCGACATGAGAACAGTAACGTGCATCGAAAATATGTTCTAGAACTTGTAGCTAAATTTCGGGAAACTGGGTCAGTCGCCAATAAAAAACGCAACATTGAAAATCCCATGAGGAACGAAGCAATAGAAGTGGGGGTTTTAGGGCAAGTTGAGTGAACGAATTATAAACGATGAACATTTTCTATTCAACACTTGCTTTTCCGACGAATGTTCCTTTTTCTTAAATGGCGTCGTAAATCGTCATAACTGCCGATATTGGTCCGATTCTAAGCCCAGAATTTATCATGAGGTTCATACACAGCAGCCACAAAATTAAATGTTTGGGCTGGGATTTTTGGCGATCATTTAGTTGGTCCTTTTTTCTTACCTGGAAATTTGACCGGTGAAATGTATTTGGAATTACTGGAAGACGCCATAGATCCTGCATTAACAGCTATAACTATAACAGGATGGTGCCCCACCACATTACGCATTACGTGTTCGACAAGGTTTAGATCAGACGTTTCCAGATCGATGGATTAGTAGAAGAGGTGCCATTGAATGGCCCCCAATATCGCCAGATTTATCACCTTTGGATTTCTTTATGTGGGGTCATTTAAAAAGCAAAATCGATGCTACTCAGCCAACATCATTAGAACACCTGCGACAAAGAATTGTGAATGAGTGCCTTCAAATTACTGCTCAAATATTGCAAAATGTGCGGCAACGTCTTGACCAAAATCTTTATTATTGCATGGAGAGTCATGGTGGCCATTTTTAACATTTACGTGCCTAACGGATCAGTTCATTCTTCATTTTTAAATTACTTTGCTGCCAAATGTATTGATCTCCACTGTCTGAAGATGTATTAATGCACCTACGAAATCTGAAGACCTCTTCCTCCCCTGGTAAAGATGGGATGACGGCGGCTGTACTTAAAAACTGCGCTTCAGCACTGGCCCTACCATTAAGCTTGATATTCACATCGTCTTTTAGATCCCATACCCTACCCTCATGCTGGCTTAGTGCTTCTGTTACCCCTGTATTCAAAAAGGGCGACAAATCCTCCGCTAAAAATTATCGACCAATAAGTCTCGTTCCTATCGCCGCGAAAATAGCTGAAAGAATCATATTAGATAAGCTCCTGTCATTTGCTTTCGAAAATGACCTTATCCCTAAGAATCAGCATGGATTTCTCCCTGGTCAATCAATAATGACCAACTTTCTCCACTCTCTCAACGATTGGACTCAGTATCTGGACACAAAGACTCCTGTTGATATAATCTACTTAGATTTTTCTAGGGCTTTCGATCGCGTACCACATAGAAGGCTTCTGTTTAAGTTGGAATGTATGGGAATAAGAGGCGAGTTGTTACTGTGGATTAAGGCTTTTCTCACCGGGAGGACTTTCTCTGTGCGCATCAGTGATAGCCAGTCCCACCTTCATCATGTAGCAAGTGGAGTTTCTCAAGGCTCTGTCTTGGGGCCAGTGCTGTTCCTTCTGTATACAAGTGACCTGCCCGCATTGATTTCCTCCACATGTTCAGCTTATGCCGCCGACACCAAGATTTACAATACTGTCGTAAATTCTGCTATGCTTCAACGAGATCTTGATATTGTTTGTCAATGGTCAGTCATTTGGCTTTTACCCTTAAATCTAACTAAGTGCTGTGTCCTTCACCTCGGGAAGACAAATCCGCGATTTACATACAAGATCTCTGACCACAACATCGAAGCAGTTTCCAGCCACACTGATCTAGGCGTTGTAGTCAACGATCGTCTTTCCTGGTCAGAGCATATTCACCACGTTACATCAAAAGCCAAGAAACTTCTATACATGCTGGAGAGGTCTTTCAAAGGATCCGATGTCAACACTTGCGCCTACATTTACAAGGCATTCGTGAGGCCAATTCTTGAATTCGCTGGCCCGGTATGGGACACTGTGCTTCTGCGCGATAGAAATCTCGTCGAATCAGTACAGCGTCGGGCTACTCGTATCCCTTTTGGAGCACGAAGACCAAGCTATGAAGATCGCCTTGAATTATTCAACCTGACCTCATTCTCTGAGCGAAGACTTCGTGGCGATCTTATAGTTACGTTCAGGATACTTCATGGTTTGATGGGCACCAACCTCATGCATCTATACCGTCTGTCGTGCAGCAATCTACGCGGACACAGCTTCAAACTGCATAAGGAGCCATTTAAAACAACAGTCCGACAGTGGTTTCTTCCCAACCGCATATTCAACATCTGGAATAGTTTACCTGAAAGTGTGGTTGTTGCTACTTCAGTTAATAGCTTCAAAGTGCAGTATGATAGCTGGAGGAGTGTACAAACTTTATAGCTATGAACTGTCTTTATTAAAAAAAACTGAGCTGCCAGTAAATGCCTCTGTTTCGTTTTCGATGCGCGACCCTGTATAAATATTTGTACTGTAGCGGTGTGTCAGTGACGGCACCACCGCAGACCAGTTGGAGTTTGTTACCCATTACGCCCACGATTGCAAAGCTATTTCGAATTATGAGCAAGTTATACAACGGACTATTTCCATTTAATTTTTTAGCTGCTTTATGATAGATCGTCTCTTACTAATACTACAGACGTTACATTTACAACCCCCAACCACAAAGTTTCAACCGCTACCGAAAATTTTCCGATAATGATCACGAACCTCTGAAACGTCAAAAACGAATTTTTATTTTGTCCGTATTTTTGCCTCAAGTAGGTGACACTTTGCTTTCATTAATATCTAAATCTCAGAATATACGTACGTAAAAATAACTTCATAAAAAGAAGTGGATAAATGGAGTCTGCCATTGCAAACATATGCTTTGGTAATATCATTAATTACCTACCTAGGTAGAATATGTTAATCAATATTAATTATTATGTAGGTACATATGTAAAACCAACAAAAATGTTTGAAAAAATATTGATATTGATTTGTTGTGCCTGATTATTGCTGTAACATAACGCGAATTTCACACCGTGTTTACAAAGTTTACTCATATCCAAACAATTCTTAGGAATGGATGTTATGGGGTGATACTACATCTGTCATCTATAGAAAAACAGAAAATGGATCTAATAACAATAATCATAAAAAACATTGTCTAATTCAGAATGTGAAAGGTGTTTCGATGGCCACCTGCTCTGAATTGTGACACATAGATAGTAAAGATAAAAATTCGGGGTAACATATGTTATATTAAGACTCAGTGCAAAAAGGATAATGCTTAAGTTGCTTTAACCGACCGACTTTTCGAAGGCTTTCGATAAAATTAACCACAACACTTTATTAAATAAGTTAGGTGCACTTGGTTTCACAGATGATGCTAGGGAGTTGATGAAATCTTACTTATCCGATCGTAGACAATTTGTTAGCTATAATGGCTTTCAATCTGAGACCTACTTGGCACCTTCTGGAGTTCCTCAGGGATCCAACCTGGGACCATTACTGTTTTTGATATTTATTAATGATCACTGTGACTCAGTTGAATGTGAACGCCTATGCTTTGCTGACGACCTAAAAATTTATTCGCAGATAAATACTCCTGATGATTGTATCAAGCTACAACACCAATTAAATTTTTTGCTGTCTTGGTGTGTAGGAAAAAAGTTGGAGCTTAATGTGAGGAAGTGTAAAATAGTCAGCTATACCAGGAAAATTAATGTTTGCGAATATCCATACTCTATTGATGGGTCTCTGCTAGAAAGATGCTCTGATGTACGTGATTTAGGTATAATCTATGATCAAAAGTTAACTTTTAGTCAGCATATAAATAAAAAAGCATCAGAAGCATTGGCGGCTTATGGTTTCATAGTAAGGAATTGCAGGAATTCTCATAACATAAAGTCTATTAAGTTATTATATTATGCTTATGTTAGATCCAAAGTCGAATATTGTAGTATTATTTGGAGCCCTTACGAGGAATGCTATAGCACAGCTATTGAAAGAGTACAACGGAAGTTTATGAAGTTTGTTCTGTTTAGGATTGATCTGACATATCCAGAGAGAGGTACAAGTAATGAGGAACTATGTAGTCGCTTAGACAGGTTGACTTTGAAAAAACGTAGGTACTGTGCCTCAATAATATTTGGCTACAAAATGATCAACAATTTAATTGATTGCCCCATGATCCTGGAATAGATCAAGTTTCGTACTCCAACGTTTTCATCTCGCAATCTTAAAATATTCGGGCTTCCTAGAGCTAGGACAAATATTCTTCTCAAGTCACCGTTATATGTAATGTGCTCTAACTTAAACAGAATTGGATGTAACTGTGATATATTTACGACAAATGTTAATTACCTGCTAAAGGCAGCTAAGGCTTATTCGGACCAATAGCTCATGTAACAAATTTATACCTGTGTTGCATTTGTTGTTTTCTTTTCGCTTTTTTTTGCTTTTGTATTTTGTTTATAAATTGTCCTATAAATGGGAAACTGTTGGACAATAAAGCTATTATTATTATTAACAAGAAACATAAAGGACTCCATTACCTAAAAATTGCGACCTTATGCCCAGAAAATCTGTTCGTAGAGTAATATAGATTCGTATCTAATTAACTTGGTACATAATTTTATTATTCCTTCCTGCATGTATTTCATCATCGAACTATATATTTATCTTATGTGATATTTACTTTTATTAATTCAACATCGTAAAATTAATAGGATATATCAGCATGATTTGTCTAAAATGAAATTTTGCTTATATAATAATTGTCCATGAAACTTCCGTCAATATCTATTTTAGAAATCAAAGCCAAGGATCTCTAAAAATAATTCAATATCAGGAAGTTGTCGTCTATCACCATTTTCCTTTTTATATATATTTACGCAACCTTATCTCGCAATTCGCGTGCTTTTTTATCGCACAAAGATCGCTTCCGCGTCAGAACGTTACTTAGATACTTAGAACATTGTCTCAATATTTGCTTGCCATTATTTATTCATTCCATCCAATGCAGCGCTTGCATTACTTTTAAGTGCTGATTTGGCAATGGAACAGGATAACTAAAATTTCAGAAGAAATATACTAAGTGACATATAAATCCGAACACCCAGTTTAAATGGTTTTATTTTAATAAAAGTTGGTGAATGTATTTATCTTACTGTAAATAACAAGTGAAAAAATTTTCAGCCTTATCAGTTGGACATTCCGGTTTTTATACTGCTTTTTTTTAATTCACTAACGCTCTAAAAATGAATATTTCAGCCGCAGTAAAGAATCAACGTTGGCGGATTTTGGTTCTTGACATCCTTTACGATCGGTTACGATGCCTAGAGTACGGAGACCTGTACGATTTCGTCAACTTAGAGAGTTTGATAGGGGCCGTATAGTGGGACTTCGGGAAGCTGGACTTTCTTTTCGGGCAATTGCAGTTAGAGTGCAAAGAAGTGTAGACACTGTGGTTAGGTGTTGTCAGGCATGGCTTCGAGAAGGCCGTACGCAAAGAGCAAGGGGCACTGGACGCCGCCGTAGAACAACAGACCGTGAAGATCGCCGCCTAAGATTATTGGCCTTAAGGGACCGTTTCTCCACTACCAGGTCCATTGCAAATGAATGGTTTGCAGAACACGGAAGACCTATTGACAT
Organism: Acanthoscelides obtectus; assembly: GCA_963669975.1. Classification (NCBI taxonomy): domain Eukaryota; kingdom Metazoa; phylum Arthropoda; class Insecta; order Coleoptera; family Chrysomelidae; genus Acanthoscelides; species Acanthoscelides obtectus. Next base: position 14,664,267 of record CAVLJG010000010.1, read on the forward strand.
GCGAAGTGTTTACCGATGAATGAGAAGTTTTGGCTTGTTTTCATACCGGCCATACTGGGTCCTCCCTTTAACTCGAGAACACCGACGTAATCGCCTTGAGTGGTGCAGACAACGGTCACTCTGGGATCAGGAATGGAACAGTATTGTCTTTGGTGACGAGTCTCGATTTTGTTTAGGCATGCACGATGGTCGCGCCAGGGTTAGAAGGCGACGTGGTGAAAGGAGGAATCCACAGTTTTTTGTTGAAAGACATGTTCATCACACTGTTGGAGTTATGGTTTGGGGTGCTATAGCTTATGGTTCCAGGTCACCTTTAATCTTCATCAGAGGTAACATGAACGCGCAGCGTTATATCCACGAAGTTCTAGAACCCCATCTTTTACCCTATCTTGACACCCTGGCAGATCCAACTTTCCAACAAGATAATGCCCGACCACATGTTGCAAGAGTCACAATAAACTTCTTTCAACATAATGATGTCACATTGTTACCATGGCCACCAAGATCTCCCGACTTATCCCCAATTGAGCACGTGTGGGATATGATGGGTAGGAGATTGCTCAATTTGCAACGTCCTCCTCAGACTCTAGAAGCACTTCGAGAGGAGTTGGTGGTTGCCTGGAATGAGATACCTCAGGAGGACATTGATCAGAAGCATGCCTAGGCGCGTTGGAGAATGCGTAGCACATCAGGGTGCATCCACACATTATTAAAGGTCAAAGGGCTTTAAAGCAGTGCAATCATTTTGAAATTTTTATCATTTTCTTATTATGCTTCATTAAGTACTTATACAAAATTTTATTAAAATAAAACAATTTAAACTGGGTGTTCGGATTTATATGTCACTTAGTATATATGGGACAGAGCCGTGCAAATGCACGGTGATTACTTCATGATTTATTTATGTTTTTACTTTTTCGCTACTGTTTACACATTAGCTTTGTTATTTCAAGCGTAGTTGCTTCTGAAAAGGAAAGTCTTAACTTTCAGGACACCCTGTATAGGCTAGTAGTGAGAAGAAAATACATTTTTCTAATGTGACCAAACAGATTAAAGTATGACAGTGTAAAAAAAATTGTCAATTTTGTGACAGTAACAGAGCAATATTGTTTGAAGGAATGTTTGGTTTTTGAGGGGATACATAACCACCGTTATAGTATATAAAAACTATCACAATATGCCCGACACGATGTATCAACGTGTAAAACGTTCTGCAATAAATTACGGTCAGTGACACAACTTGAAAAATCCAATTTGACGTTAACAAACGATCGTAAATAGAGACAGAACGTCCCCGTTTAACTTGATTTTCATCGGCCGTTTTATAATAGGCTGTCAACGATACCACTCTAGTTGGTATTTTAATATTTTCGCGCATTCAAAACCGTCTGGCACGCATATATGTGATGACGCCATCACGGTTCTAGGTCGCAATTAATCCTATCTGGCATTGGACAGAACGAGAACTGCAGCATGAAATTGAGTCACTCCACTATAACATACATTTTTGAGAACATGCATGTCTAGACCATATCGTAGGTTATCAATCCAACTGGGCAAGTGAGGTGAGATTGTGAAAATAATAATAATAATACGAGGGATGTCTAGAGTGCTTGCTGGAAGAAAAGGACCTGAGTCTCAGTAACTGTACTTGCAATAACATAAAGGCGCTGCCTATCTTTGAGTAGGCAGTTGCAAATGAGAATTTTTCTTGTTCAAATAACGTGAACTGAAACCAATTGCTGTTATCTTTTATCATCACCCACCTATGCCAATCATTTCCATTGTATGCTAATCTCACAATCAGTGGAAAGTAGTATATATGCTGTTTTACTACACGTCTATTACATCAATGACGACAAATAATTGCAAAGTCAATATTGAAATGATCATTCCGAGTATACATGATGACGTATGAACATTATATTGTACCTTTCAGAGAAGAACTTGCGTAATTTTACATTACTGGGATTTTTTGACTCTGAAGTGACTCATTCATTGGGTTTATAGAAGCATACATAGCAAATCGGCTCTGCAGACTTTCACTTTATATCATTATAAGAATTTTAGGCTTTCCGACTCTTTGTCGTTTAGGAATAAATGAAATCTTATAGCGTTACGAACAAAACATAATAATTCAAATCAAAGGAGGTTAAACGTACAAAGGCTAAGTCATCTCTAGAACAGTTGTCGTTAAGTGCACAGACGGATTTGGATCATATTTTTGAGGGTCCCTTAATAAAAAATCAACCAGAGTAAAAAAATCGTGGCCTAATCTCAAACTCATAAATCAAGGTTGATTCCTCGTGTGTTTGAGAAACTACGAAACACTGGTATAAGAGTCTAGAGATGAGTTGTAAAGGATTTTAGAGACCTTCAATATGATGCACCGCTTGATAGCCCTTGGTTAGAAAAAGTGTATTAGAAAAATTAAGTTCGAAAATGCATGTCATTATTGAAACATTAATGATGAAAACATTGAAGTCATCGATCATTCAAAATAGGTATAGGTATATGCGGAAGGTAAACTACTGTTTCTAGAGCACTATGAACACATTATTTCAAAAATATCAAAAATATATACTCAGTGACATATAAATCCGAACACCCAGTTTAAATGGTTTTATTTTAATAAAATTTTGTATAAGTACTTAATGAAGCATAATAAGTAAATGATAAAAATTTCAAAATGATTGCACTGCTTTAAAGCCCTTTGACCTTTAATAATGTGTGGATGCACCCTGATGTGCTACGCATTCTCCAACGCGCCTAGACATGCTTCTGATCAGGTGGTCAGTGTCCTCCTGTGGTATCTCATTCCAGGCAACCACCAACTGCTCTCGAAGTGCTTCTAGAGTCTGAGGAGGACGTTGCAAATTGAGCAATCTCCTACCCATCATATCCCACACGTGCTCAATTGGGGATAAGTCGGGAGATCTTGGTGGCCATGGTAACAATGTGACATCATTATGTTGAAAGAAGTCTATTGTGACTCTTGCAACATGTGGTCGGGCATTATCTTGTTGGAAAGTTGGATCTGCCAGGGTGTCAAGATAGGGTAAAAGATGGGGTTCTAGAACTTCGTGGATATAACGCTGCGCGTTCATGTTACCTCTGATGAAGATTAAAGGTGACCTGGAACCATAAGCTATAGCACCCCAAACCATAACTGCAACAGTGTGATGAACATGTCCTTCAACAAAAAACTGTGGATTCCTCCCTACACTACGTCGCCTTCTAACCCTGGCACGACCATCGTGCATGCCTAAACAAAATCGAGACTCGTCACTAAAGACAATACTGTTCCATTCCTGATCCCAGAGTGACCGTTGTCTGCACCACTCAAGGCGATTACGTCGGTGTTCTCGAGTTAAAGGGAGGACCCAGTGTGGCCGGTATGAAAACAAGCCAAAACTTCTCATTCGTCGGTAAACACTTCGCATGCCAATAGGTCTTCCGTGTTCTGCAAACCATTCATTTACAATGGACCTGGTAGTGGAGAAACGGTCCCTTAAGGCCAATAATCTTAGGCGGCGATCTTCACGGTCTGTTGTTCTACGGCGGCGTCCAGTGCCCCTTCCTCTTTGCGTACGGCCTTCTCGAAGCCATGCCTGACAACACCTAACCACAGTGTCTACACTTCTTTGCACTCTAACTGCAATTGCCCGAAAAGAAAGTCCAGCTTCCCGAAGTCCCACTATACGGCCCCTATCAAACTCACTAAGTTAACGAAATCGTACAGGTCTCCGTACTCTAGGCATCGTAACCGATCGTAAAAGATGTCAAGAACCAAAAGCCGCCAACGTTGATTCTTTACTGCGGCTGAAATATTCATTTTTAGAGCGTTAGTGAATTAAAAAAAGCAGTATAAAAACCGGAATGTCCAACTGATAAGGCTGAAAATTTTTTCACTTGTTATTTACAGTAAGATAAATACATTCACCAACTTTTATTAAAATAAAACCATTTAAACTGGGTGTTCGGATTTATATGTCACTTAGTATAAGTACTGTTCGAAGTTGTCACCGTTGGTAGAGCGTTTTGCAGAAATTCTAGATATTGTGAACAGTCCAGCCGATTCGGGAAAATGAGCAAACCATTTACCCTACCACCCCAAATATTCAAAGAAATTGTTTGTTGAAAATATGGCCGATGGACTACGTGAGCATTTTCCAATGACTACACATTAGTATTTTGGAAGTTATTCACCCTGTTACGAGTGAAGGTTGATTCGTTTCGAAATATGGGCTGCAACAACCACTCACAAAACCGCACTGTTGCAGGAAGATCCTCGGCCTGGAGCTCTTGTACAAAAGAGTACAATCCATCACCACGCAGCGTTTATAGTACTTTAATCTTGGAGAGTTGAACTTGTCTAGCCACTCCCCTAGTACTTATTGAAGGAATTCCATCTACAAGGTACAATACTCCTTCGTCAGCTTGCACAATTTGGGGCTTTCTATCTTTTCCACTGAGCCTATCTCGACATTCCTGCAAAACGACATGTATCCCCAGCTCTTTGCACAAAGTAAACAAATCTACGCGGCTGTGAATGATAACATCTGGGAAAGCGATTTGCATACACTCGCGAAGCCTCGGTAGCATTTCACGAAAAATTAAGTTCAATGTTGCTGTGCCAGTTTGTTTTTTTTTTCGAACCGAATGTTTTCGGCGTGCCTTCCCAATTCTGATCTGATCGAGATACAGGTGCGGGTTAGGTTCAATTTAGGTTTGTTTGATCTTGCAGATCTCTGATATCTTAAGACTTTGGTGGATATGCTACTATAATTGTAACTATATGCGGGCATCGTTCAAAAATAAATCAATTGTAGTACCCCCGTACGGGTTGAAAAAAGAGCGACAATCTTGCAACCTTGTCCCCGCATCCCATCGTCGACGATCTGATTCTTCATTTCAGCGTTGGCAGATGGGTCAGACAGGTTCCCCCAGAATAAGCATAAATATCCGCCAGAATAGCAACTTTTTCAAAAAAAAACCCAAATCACACTACATTAATGGGTAGGGGTCTATCCGTGAAACGTGTGATTTATAACTTTATTAAAACAGAACTTATTCTTAAAGCCTGTTTACAAATTTACAGGTCCCCTTGCAGAGAAGAGGAGTCATCATCTAGTTCTTTCTCACGCAACACGTGTGAGATAAGAATAACTAATCCACTGACCGGGTTACATGTTACTATCCCGTTTTTTTTTCTGTTTTATGACTATGGATACAGGTATACCAAGTTACAATTAATATTGTAGGTGTTTTGTGGGGATAGGTGCGAGTGCGATCATGAGGGAAGAAAAAGCACCATGAAGATAAAAATGTTATTTAGGAGCTTACAGTTTTGTGTGAGATGGAATAGAATACCACAAAAAGTTTTTATTTTCCCCCAAAAAAAATCTTCAGAAAATTTTCCTCAAAAAATTTCCCAGGGGTAGAAAAAATCCCCAAAATTTGCAGGAAAATCCTCCAATATGGCAACCCTGCTTCGTTCGTATGTCAGATAATCCGCACTTGCTTACAGTGTTACCGAACCTACCGATTTTTCGGTATGTCTACCGAAATACCGAAACGTCCCCATTTTCCACGAGTGTTTCAGTTATTACCAGATTTTCTACTGAAAAAGAGCCGGGACCAAATATAAATTTAAAAGAAATCATTTCTATGTATCTTTTAGTCCCATACCGATCATACATACACGGTGGCGCATCGAAAACTAAACAGACGCATTTACTGGCAGCTCAGTTTTTCTTTTGGAAAAACGCTCAAACCCGTCGATTTTGTTTTCGAGGGGGACACAAGTTTGGCAAAAATCACGTTGACACGTGCAGCCCCCTGGACGGGGGTGACACCAACCCTAAAATCTTAAATGGAAACGGGGGTCGAGTGATACCTCATTTTAAAGGTCTTTCAATTCCCTTTAAAATGATATAAAATTAATGTACTTCAGTTCAGTAGTTTTGAAAATTTATTGATTTAAAGTAGACTTTAATAGGTACATCAGATTAGTTTGTACTACTTTTAGAAGAAATTTGACTAAAAGAATTTATTTAATAATTAAATGCTTTTCTTCACTACGCCCATGGTTTGTTTATCATTTTGTTGTTGAAAATAGCTATTTTAGCGTTTTTTTTTTTTGTGGCAAAAAAGTTATTTCTTGAAGATATATAAGGAAATATCTCGTAATTATTTTAAAGAGGAATTTAGTACATAGTCTGCGATTGATTTGACCAAACTTTGTTGCTAAAATAACTTGTATTACATAAATTAACCATGGTATATTCCACATCGAAAATATGTTCTAGAACTTGTAGCTAAATTTCGGGAAACTGGGTCAGTCGCCAATAAAAAACGCAACATTGAAAATCCCATAAGGAACGAAGCAATAGAAGTAGGGGTTTTAGGGCAAGTTTATGTAGATCCTACGTTAAGTACCCGCAAATTGGAGACTGTCTGTGGTGTTAGTCGACGTACTGTCCAACGGATTCTAAAGGCCCATAGTTTTCATACGTATAAAATTCACCTGGTACAAGAACTTAATGAAGATGATGCCCCACCACATTACGCATTACGTGTTCGACAATATTTAGATCAGACGTTTCCAGATCGATGGACTGGTAGAAGAGGTGCCATTGAATGGCCCCCAAAATCGCCAGATTTATCACCTTTGGATTTCTTTATGTGGGGTCATTTAAAAAGCAAAATCTATGCTACTCAGCCAACATCATTCGAAGACCTGCGACAAGGAATTGTGAATGAGTGCCTTCAAATTACTCCTCAAATATTGCAAAATGTGCGGCAATATTTTGACCAAAATTTTCATTATTGCATGGAGAGTCATGGTGGTCATTTTCAACATTTACTTGCCTAACGGGTCAGTTCATTCTTCATTTTTAAATTACTTTGCTGCCAAATGTATTGATCTCCACTAATGATGATGTATTAGTTTTATTTAAGCTTTAAATCAATAAATCTTCAAAACTACTGAAGTGAAGTACATTAATTGTACACCATTACATTAATTGAAAGATCTTTAAAATAAGGTATCACTCGACCCCCCTTTCCATTTAAGATTTTGGGGGTGGTGTCACCCCCGCTTAGGGGGCTGCACGTGATTTTTTGCCAAACTTGTGTCCCACTCGAAAACAAAATCGACGGGTCTGAGCATTTTTCAAAAAAAAACTGAGCTGCCAGTAAATGCGTCTGTTTCGTTTTCGATGCGCCACCCTGTATAAGTACACCTAAGGCAATCGGCACATGAGGGATGTAGATTTGAGTAAATCAACATTACTGCATAAACGAAGGAAATGATTAAAATTTCAATATTAATGAAAGCATACGATAGGTTATGCTTCTCTCTTTCGTTTTGCTAATCTGAGTGTAGTAGTCCTTTTCATCGATTTCATGCTGATGATTCAGTTAAATGGAAAGGAATTGACTTGAAGCACAACTATTATAATGATGTTTTATGTTGTACCGTACACGTGTTTGATAGCTAATGGTTTGTGGTCGTATATTTTGTTCATGCAAAATTTGATTTTTTTGAGAAGTTTAATTTTAATTTGTTTTTTATATTTATCGAAATTCTGCATACCTATGGTCGGTACTCTATAACAAAACGTCATTTTTCCATTTGTTATTATATGTTCAAGGAAAACCTGTAAAAATATACTTTTTATTTTCCTACCGATTTTCTCCTTGAATCTACCAAATTTCAACTACCCTATCTACGGATTTTTTGTCTTACGGTAACACTGCATGCGTAACAATAGTGGTAGCGTTCAGTGGCTGAATATGACATAATGGACTTGCAGGAAAATCGTTCCCACAGCAAGAGTTACAGTGGTGGTCAAACGAGGAACGACTCTAAATCGAACGTTCCCGTTCACGTGGATTTTCGGGTCCACCATCTAAGCCATGAAATAGGGATATTTTTCATTAGGAAATCCTACAATTTTTGCAACAATAAATATTCTGGTGGTATGAAATTGGTGACATGGGTTTTCGTGATGTATACTTTATCTGAAGTCACTTGAAACACTGTGAAATACCGGGTGCGTTTTATATAGGTATCTATATTTAACACGCTCTGTTGCTGCAAAAATCACCAAATTTCGCAGCAAATATAAGTATAAGATCAAAGGCAGTTTCACCGGTCCACGTGGAGTAAAGCACGCCTATGCGTGGACATAGCCAATGAGAAAGCGTGTATTTCAGAGCTCCGAACAAGTGCAGGTGGCTACTGAAAATTGAAACAGTTTAGCCAGTGCCGTGTAGCGGTGAATAAACGTGTTTTCTTTAGTCTGTCCGTGTTTTTTCATAGATTTTATTAGTTTGTGTGTTTTTGACTTTTGAATACTCTGTTTACTTGTTGATTTAATTGTTGTGTTGATTGTTCTTGTGTGTCCTAAATATGGCTCTTTGGAGACCTTGGGAAAATGCTCTAAGCCACGAGGAGATGGTTGATGAACCTGTGCAGGCAGAATTCTTTCATAAAGATTTAGAGGAACAGACCCAAAGAGTAATCCTAAATATGTATGATTGTCTGAAAAACGAAAATCCAGATTCCTCGCAAAATCAAATTTTAAACAGAATTTGTATCCTGACAAAAATCAGTCGGTCTACCATTTATCGGGTTGTAAAAAGGGGAGATGTAGTCAACCATTCCTTCCACAGAAAGCGCATCGGGCAAAAATTAAAAAGAATAGACGTGGGTTTTCAGGAAAATATCCGTCGTATAATATACGGATTTTATAAAGAAAATTTGGTGCCCACGTTGGAAATGATACGGGATAAATTTAAAGATTATCCAGAAGATTTTTATAATTACAAATGCTTAGACTCACTGCACTGTATTGTAAAACTGTGTGGTTTTCAATACAAAAAATTAGATAAAAGAAGTGTGATTATGGAGTCGTCTCGAATCGTTGAATTGCGCCAAGAATTTTTGCACAAAGTTAAAATCTATAGAGAGCAGAAAAGAAATCTGATTTACCTGGATGAAACGTGGTATGATACCCATGATGTTGTGCAGTACGGCTGGGTTGACGACAGCAAAAAGTGCATTTTAAATGCACCATGCAACCATGGAAAACGGATCATTATTCTCCATGCTGGCAGTGAAAATGGATTTATACCTAATGCCTTGCTGTTATCTGCCAAAAATATCAAAGAATCATGGGCCGACTATCATGAGGACATGACCTCCGACTTATTTGAAAAGTGGATAGAGCAGCAGTTAATACCAAACATTTCCCCAAATTCAGTGATTATTATGGACAATGCGCCATACCATTCCCGACAGAAAAACAAAATTCCGAATACAGGCACAAAAAAAACAAGACATTATTGATTTTATGAAGGATAAGGGAATGGAAATACCACAAAAATCAACCAAAGCCATATTATTGGATCTTATTAAAAGACAAAAATTTGAAAAAGGGTATGTTGTTGACAATCTGCTTCAGCAAAATGGCCATGAAGTATTACGTCTACCTCCCTATTACTGCATTTTTAACCCGATTGGGTTGGTCTGGGCTGCTTTAAAAAAAAAAGTAAGAAAACATAATCAGACCCCTCAATTAAGTGAATCGCTATTGGCCACAATAAGAGATGCAGTATCTCATATTGCTGCCACAGACCTATGGAAGCAGTGTTCTAGGCATATTATTGAAAAAGAAAATGAATATTGTGTTTTGCCTCCTGTAAATCCCGTTGTAATTCCTCTACAAGATGAGTCTAGCGACAGCTCCGAAGGCGAGGATGATATATAAATACCTATAATGTAAGTCTTTATATACCTTTTTATATACCTACCTGCTATGTAAATATTTGCCTATGTCAAACGTTGGAATTGTGTAATTTTTCCATTTCTTAACTTTCAGTCAACATAAATTAAACTCCCAATATAAGTATTTTTTATCCCAAAGCAAAAAAATAAGAAGATAGTAAAATCCATTTATTGTGATATAAGAACATTATTATTATCATTCTAAATAAATGACCGCACGCCTATGATACGTCATGAAATTACAAAGGACGCGCCGAACAAAGGTTTTTATGCTATTTCAAGTGACTTCAGATAAAGTATACATGTGTATGATAGCTAATGGTTTGTGGTCGTATATTTTGTTTTTTATATTTATCGAAATTCTGCATACCTATGATCGGTACTCTATAACAAAACGTCATTTTTCCATTTGTTATTATATGTTCAAGGAAAACCTGTGTACCCGTAATGTGTTGGGCGCGCAATAGAAAAATATACTTTTTATTTTCCTTCCGATTTTCTCCTTGAATCTACCGAATTTCAACTACCCTATCTACGGATTTTTTGTTTTACGGTAACACTGCATGCGTAACAACAGTGGTAGCGTTCAGTGGCTGAATATGAAATAATGGACTAGCAGGAAAGTCGTTCCCACAGCAAGATTTACAATGGTGGTCGAAGCTATTCGTCAAACGAGGAACGACTCTAAATCAAACGTTCCCGTTCAGGTGGATTTTCGGTTCCACCATCTAAGCCATGAAATAGGGATATTTTTCATTAGGAAATCCTACAATTTTTGCAACAATAAATATTTTGGTGGTATGAAATTGGTGACATGGGTTTTCGTGATGTACATGCCATATTTATAACATCCAAAAAACATATCTCGTTTCTGAAATTCTTCACGATTACAATACCTCCTCGCCAGTAGGCGTGGGAAGTAAAAAGATAGAACCTCACTTGAAAGAAGTCCGTTAAATCTAAGAATTATGTTCAAAATCATAGCACATCCTATATTTACTAAAAAAAATATAGAACTCAACATCTACTGAGATCATATGGTGATAGAAATACAAACAGATAAACCAACAGACCAATAAAAGCAATGAACAAGGTTTTTCCAAATAAAAAGGTTATAAACATAAACATCTCTGTTGAATCTTTTGTAGCATGAGTAAAAGAGTTGAAATCTGACATGTATTCCCTTCTATGGAACATCACAGTTCATTTAAAATTCTCCAGTAATCGTCTAATGCAAGTTTATATCAAGGAGTGGAATATTTCGATGTCCACCACGGTTAAGCACCTTGTATGGTAATTTCCACTATTGATGTTGTGCTTTGAGGTCATTCACGTTTGTGTACATGAACATTATATCAACCAGTTTCAGAAGATTCTAGTGCAAGGTTGAAAGTAGCATGTTGTCTTGACCTTTTTGAATACAACACGTGGTGAAGCCAGGGAAACGTAATAGCGTCCAATGAGAATTAATTCCAAATATAATTGATAATGTAATGAATAAATCGAAAACTTGCACACCTCAAAAAATGATGTCTATGATATGAGTCTATAGTTCTTCTATTTTGTCTCAGTTCGGTGATTGTACGACCAGGATGTTGTCGTAGAACCTTTTTCATCTCGTGCCACAAAGTTTCAATAGGTGACAGATCTGAACTGCTAGAAACGCATTTCAAAAGTGGTACATTATTTTCTTCCATCCATTTTATAGCCTTTTTTGAGGTATGGCACGCTGCACCATCTTGCTGAAACACAAAATCTTGGCCGGATGTCAAACATTCTCCCATCACTGGTAAAAGCGATTCTTCTAAAATTAACAAATATTTGTTTGTATCCACATTTCCATCAATAAAATGAAGTTTTCCTACTCGTTTTGATGACACCATAATGGATGCTGGAAATTTCACTTTTCTCTTCAGACAGTCAACATGAAATGCTTTATTTTTTTGCGAATAACTCTACTGCGACTGTCACTAACACAAACTTCGAATCGGGCCTCATCACTCCATTGTATTGCACACCACTGTTGAGGTGTCCATTGTCTATGTTCTTTAGCCCATGTAAACCGATTTTTCTTTTGCAGTGGAGTTAATAGTGGCTTTTCTTTGGCCTATAAACAAGTTGTGCAACTTTAGGGTTTTTACTTCACTTTTTTTTATAAGAAAACTTACCTTGCAAGTGCTAAATCAAAGTTTGTGGGCCTCTCTATGAGTTGTGGACCTCGAAATTCTCCTTCCAACAGCGTCACTCCACAGAGCACTTAATTGTAAATAATTGGCACGCCTGTTTTTCACGATTATTCTTCTTAATGCTCTTCGGTCGGCAGTTGTGATATTACTTTTTTTCACATATCGTGGCTTAATATTAACTGAACCAGTTACGTTATATCTTCTAACAATATTTCTCACAGTGTACCGCGACAAGTCTAACAACGTTGCAATTTCTGAGTTTGATTTCCCAGAATTAAAAAATTTAATTATCAGTTACCGAATTTTCTCACTAATAACCTTTCCTCTTCCCATTTTGAAAACCTTAACTACCCAAAACTATTTTAAACGTATTCTGACAGCTGTGATTAATAGAAACAATTGCCATGGCTTTTATTTTTCACAGCCACCTATGCGTTATAGACTTATTTTGCATTGAAATGAAAATAGGTTGATATGCTGTAATTGCAATATGTGTTATTTTTATGCTGCAAATTTGATTAGGGAGTGATAAAGTTGGTGTTTTCTACTATATATTATCAAAATATTCATTGTTAATATTTTAAACCTATAACACCCTGGCTACATTTTTATTATTTGTGTTTGATAAGAAAAAAAATTAAAATTTCAATAGTTGGGCCAACTGAAGTGGGAAGCGGCTCGTAAATGCTTAACCCAGACGTATTTTTGCAACAAAGTCCTTCAGTCAATAGTAACGGTATAATGATTATATGGGTATTTGTTTAATAAAATGAATCCATCTCATGGCAAAAAACATTACCACCGCGACTTTTCGTTTCAAAAGCTGCCGTTGTTTTTACCTCAAAATTAAATAGAATAACGTCATTGCGTTTGCCTCTAGGAGGATTCTACATATTGATTCAAACTGTGGACATTTTTGGCAAATTTTTCAAAAAAAAAATCTGCGTTATTAACAATTTTTATAGATTTGTTTATAATCATTATACGTTTTTTGGGTTCGACATGGATCTGATTACCTGTACGTAGAAGTAGATTGATATATTGCCGATAAAATTATCCAAATTATTAACAAAGGCTTGGCAAATATTCCAAAAGCAAGAATATAGCCATTATTGACAGCACAAAGTGGTCGTACAATTGAAAGCTATATTACTAGCTTATAGACATTATTCTTGCAAATCTTCGTTGTAGATTATAAATTCCAAAAGACATTTAACTTTCTGGAGTACAGAATGATTGATCCCTATTACAAACATCCTACGTACTAACGTCATTACCGTTATCTAATATCTATCCGAATCATTCTTTTCCATCCAATAACAACCATGTGCTAACATTCCGCATTCCACTAAATGCCGTCGGGCGTCGTTTGTACAATTTGAGTAGACTCACTTTTCCACGAGTGCTTTCTGTCAGTCAGTGGAAAAATTCCTCGAATATTTCGAAACCTTCTTTGAAAGATTTAATGTGTTATCAGTTCTGCCAGACCTTACAGACTCCCTCTATCGACCCTCCTTCATTTTGTACATATTGAAGATGCTGTTATGTACAGGGTGTTTCAGAAATATGGGATCAAACTTGTAGGGGTTATTCTATATGATATAATATATCCCATAGTTCTGAAACACCCTGTATAGCAACAAAAACTAACTATTAATTCTTCAACCTTTATTGCCTTTGCTATCGCTCATCCACTTGAAACGACCTTGTTCTTATGACACCTCATTCGCCTTGACAGTCTTGATCATGGAAAGGGGGTTGTAAAAAGGCGACTCGTTTGACTAAAGGTCTCCTATTATTCGTATGTTGTAATTATGTCATCAATTTGATGTCTGAAACCGGGTGTGTTCTCTATGCACATAAGCACCACAATGAGATCTAGATGTGTGCGTTCCTTGAGAAAAATAATAAAGAAGACCGTCGTTTTCGTTGAGCCCTTTCAGTTGCTTCGTCTGGTCAAAAATTGTGTTAAGTTTGACCGCTACTGTAGTGCCAAATGATGTCTCTGTAATAAATTACGCATCAACGCATCATAAAATGGAAGTCCTCAGAGTTTTTTTACGCCGAGGTAGCTTCTCTGGAAAGCCATAGGATGGACGTTTCCATAAGAGGGCAGCATACCACAGCTGATATCAAGAGCAACAACATGAGCCTCACCGTAAGACTGCATGAGCTTACTCCACAGTTGCATTGCTAACCGCTTCGTATTTGTTTCTTGACTCGACGGTGTTTCGGTAATATCAACACTTACTTTCCATGGTGATCATGACCCTATTAATAACGTTGAGGAATCCTCAAAATAAACAGGAAATGTGACTATGATATAGAAATTATTCCTGTATGAGAACGTACGAGCCCCTTCCCACTTCAGTTGGCCCACTTCAAGATTTGTACCAAAATACGCGTTTATCAACTAAACATGACGAAAACAATTTATTTTCTCAAAAACATTTTAGATACTCTAGTCGTAAAAAATACATATTTGAAATCACTTAGACCTATAACTAATAGAACATCTGAACAAATAAACAATGTGCGAATAAATGCGCGAAGTTAACAAAGCAACAATTGAAAGATTACCATTGGGTAACATCACCTTTATTTTTTATTACGGCTGAAATTCTTTGGGGCATAGTGTTAACCAAGTTTTGGCAAAAAGTTGGTGTAAAACAACCCCATATTTCTTGAAGCTTTTGTCTCAGTTCGGTGATTGTACGAGCAGGATGTTGTCGTAGAACCTTTTTCATCTCGTGTCACAAAGTTTCAATAGGTGACAGATCTGGACTGCTAGAAACCCATTTCAAAAGTGGTACATTATTTTCTTCCATCCATTTTATAGCCTTTTTTGAGCTATGGCACGCTGCACCATCTTGCTGAAACACAAAATCTTGGCCGGATGTCAAACATTCTTCCATCACCGGTAAAAGCGATTCTTCTAAAATTGCCAAATATTTGTTTGAATCCACATTTCCATCAATAAAATGAAGTTTTCCTACTCCTTTTGATGACATACTGCCCCAGACCATAATGGATGCTGGAAATTTAACTTTTCAGACAGTCAACATGGAATGCTTCATTTTTTTGCGAATAACTCTACTGAGACTGTCACCAACACAAACTTCGAATCGGGCCTCATCAAAAACCTACCTTGCACGTGCTAAATCCCAGTTTGTGGGCCTCTCTATGAGTTGTGGACCTCGAAATTCTCCTTCCAACAGCGTCATTCCACAGAGCACTTAATTGTAAATAATTGGCACGCCTGTTTTTCACGAACCATTTAAAAACTATTTTAAACGTATTCTGACAGCTGTGATTAATAAAAACAATTGTCATGGCATTTATTTT
Organism: Acanthoscelides obtectus; assembly: GCA_963669975.1. Taxonomy (NCBI): domain Eukaryota; kingdom Metazoa; phylum Arthropoda; class Insecta; order Coleoptera; family Chrysomelidae; genus Acanthoscelides; species Acanthoscelides obtectus. The sequence continues at coordinate 14,679,594 of CAVLJG010000010.1, forward strand.
TCACAGCCACCTATGCATTATAGACTTATTTTGCATTGAAATGAAAATAAGTTGATATGCTGTAATCGCAACATGTGTTATTTTTATGCTGCAAATTTGATTAGGGAGTGATAAAGTTGGTGTTTTCTACTATATAATGGGTGATTTTTTAAGAGGTATAGGATTTGATTTAAAAAAAACACAAAAAATTTGAAAAAACGATTAAATCTTTATTTGAGTCGATAGAACGGTCGATATAATTTAATGTTTAAAGATTATTTCCGCTTTAGATGGCCCATGTGCAAGGTCCAATTTTGGCACACTCTCTCCTACATATCGGCCGGTATCTCACTAATAAATGCTTCAATATTGGCTTACAGTGCGTCAATCGTTGCTGGTTTATCCCTGTAGACATTAGCCTTAACATGGCCCCACAAGAAATAGTCCAACGGCGTTAAATCACACGATCTAGGCGGCCAATTGACGGGCCCCAAACGTGAGATAAACTGTTCACCGAACTCGCCTCTCAATAGGGCCATTGTTTCGTATGCGGTGTGGCATGTGGCACCGTCTTGTTGAAACCACATGTCAACCAAGTCCAGCTCTTCCATTTTGGGCAAAAAAAAGGTTGTTATCATCGCACGGTAGCGCTCGCCATTCACAGTTACGTTCCGGCCATTGTCGTCTTTGAAGAAGTACGGCCCGATGATGCCACCGGCCCATAATCCACACCAAACAGTGATTTTTTCGGGATGCATTGGTAGCTCTTGCAATGCTTCTGGCTGGTCTTCACTCCAGATGCGGCAATTTTGCTTGTTAACGTACCCATTCAACCAGAAATGAGCTTCGTCGCCGAACACAATTTTTCGATAAAAATGTGGATCTTCCTCCAAATTGGAAACGTTGTGGGAGGCCGTGTAGCTTCAATTCTTGCACCAGCTGTATCTTATAAGCAAAATTTTCCACGTAGTGGAGTAACAGAGGCCCAATTGCTGCGAACGGCGGCGAATCGACATTTCACGGTCATCACTAAAACTGGCGGATACAGCCGCAATATTTTCTTCAGTCCTCACTCTACGTCTGCGTGTTGGTGGTTTAATGTCCAATAATGTAAACTGGGTTCGAAATTTAGTCACAAGCTTCCGAATAGCTCCCTCAGTAGGCCGACCAAATTGCCCATAAATTGGAAGCAGTGCTCGATGCACTCTCTTAACCGAGCATGAATTTTGATAGTAAAATTCAATAATTTGCAAGCGTTGTTCGTTCGTGGTTAAATTATAGACCAAACTGAACAAGTTTGACAATGACACAAGACACGATTCACGCGTCATCTGTCGAAAACAGTGTTGCCAAAAAGATACTAGCAAAAAAATCACCCATTATTATCAAAATATTCATTGTTAATATTTTAAACCTATGCTACATTTTTATTATTTGTGTTTGATAAGAAAAAAAATAAGATTTCAATAGTTGGGCCAACTGAAGTGAGAAGCGGCTCGTATGCTCAAAATTGTACCGACCAGGAATGTATTCTGTTAGGCTTAACCAAAAACTAGGACCTACAAGCCAATTTCATGAGACTGCAAGCCTCCCGTAGCCCAATTAATTCAATAAGAGCTCTCGGCCACCGGGATGCCATGGCGGGCTTGCCAACATCCACAGCAAAACGAACCTATTGAAATATACGATAACACTATCAAACCTTTTGTACCGCGCGAATCATTCATTTGGGGTTGAGGTCGACCGGGTTTCAATTCGTGCAACACGTAAGTTAGGAAGAGTGCACCATCAAGTATAATCATCACGTTGCCTGGCAACGACAGCGAGGGAGGTGGCAGAACACTCATAAATGAACTTATTCATGGCTGTCCAGGTACTCTGATATTTTGACAGCGCTAATTTTTTTACCTAAAGTATCCACAACCAAGACTGAACTGGTGATTCCAAAAGATATACCCATCAACAGTCATATTTCAAAGAGTTTTGAACTTTACTAACAATATCAGATAGCATCTCCACGTTCTCAAAACAAATTCAGCCGTCCTTTTTTAGATAATTTTTATGAATATGTTATTTCCTCCTGGATTCGGCTAAGTAATACGTGTTTGATAGAAGTGTCCTTGAAATGAAGATTAGTGAAGAATTATCATGAGGAAGTTTGTATTTACGGTTTTGAACATGCATGGATGAGTAATATTGCACAGAAACCAGTCAACCTGGAGATTGCATACAAACACGTGCCTACAATATTATAATTTTAAAGTTCTAGTATGCATTTTAAGCTTTTATAATATACTAAGTGACATATAAATCCGAACACCCAGTTTAAATGGTTTTATTTTAATAAAATTTTGTATAAGTACTTAATGAAGCATAATAAGTAAATGATAATAATTTGAAAATGGTTGCACTGCTTTAAAGCCCTTTGACCTTTAATAATGTGTGGATGCACCCTGATGTGCTACGCATTCTCCAACGCGCCTAGGCATGCTTCTGATCAGGTGGTCAATGTCCTCCTGTGGTATCTCATACCAGGCAACCACCAACTCCTCTCGAAGTGCTTCTAGAGTCTGAGGAGGACGTTGCAAATTGAGCAATCTCCTACCCATCATATCGCACACGTGCTCAGTTGGGGATAAGTCGGGAGATCTTGGTGGCCATGGTAACAATGTGACATCATTATGTTGAAAGAAGTCTATTGTGACTCTTGCAACATGTGGTCGGGCATTATCTTGTTGGAAAGTTGGATCTGCCAGGGTGTCAAGATAGGGTAAAAGATCGGGTTCTAGAACTTCGTGGATATAACGCTGCGCGTTCATGTTACCTCTGATGAAGATTAAAGGTGACCTGGAGCCATAAGCTATAGCACCCCAAACCATAACTCCAACAGTGTGATGAACATGTCTTTCAACAAAAATCTGTGGATTCCTCCTTTCACCACGTCGCCTTCTAACCCTGGCACGACCATCGTGCATGCCTAAACAAAATCGAGACTCGTCACTAAAGACAATACTGTTCCATTCCTGATGCCAGAGTGACCGTTGTCTGCAGCACTCAAGGCGATTACGTCGGTGTTCTCGAGTTAAAGGGAGGACCCAGTGTGGCCGGTATGAAAACAAGCCAAAACTTCTCATTCGTCGGTAAACACTTCGCATGCCAATAGGTCTTCCGTGTTCTGCAAACCATTCATTTGCAATGGACCTGGTAGTGGAGAAACGGTCCCTTAAGGCCAATAATCTTAGGCGGCGATCTTCACGGTCTGTTGTTCTACGACGGCGTCCAGTGCCCCTTGCTCTTTGCGTACGGCCTTCTAGAAGCCATGCCTGACAACACCTAACCACAGTGTCTATACTTCTTTGCACTCTAACAGCAATTGCCCGAAAAGAAAGTCCAGCTTCCCGAAGTCCCACTATACGGCCCCTATCAAACTCACTAGGTTGACGAAATCGTTAGTGAATTAAAAAAAAAGCAGTATAAAAACCAGAATGTCCAACTGGTAAGGCTGAAAATTTTTTCACTTGTTATTTACAGTAAGATAAATACATTCACCAACTTTTATTAAAATAAAACCATTTAAACTGGGTGTTCGGATTTATATGTCACTTAGTATATAAGCAAAAGAGATATCGATTTTGAAAATTTACTAGTTATAGATAATGTTTTTAAGTACTTATGACAATGATATATACATCATGACCTATATCATAGCATCCACCTCTGTCGATCTGTTATCCTTAGTTTTTTTGTCGCAGCATTGTTGCGTTCCGAGGATTTTGAAAGCATATTGCTGTCGTCATAGAAAATCATGTTACTTTTGAAAAAGGGTTCTCAAAGAAAATTTTAAAGACGCCCCTTTAGTATTCTGTAAAATTAAATTGCATTTGTGGAACACGAAACTTTATATTAAAGTCTGTAATTTTATCCTCGAGCTCTAAATCTACATCAGATAACGAAATAGTTGGAAGATTGATGAGATATCGACAGAAAATGTTGTTACAGAAACGACAGATAAAACGATAAGAATGTGTATTTACCTCAGTATTTTCGCTAAACACCTAGATATGCCAATAGTGATTCATATAGAGATACACAGCACGAGGTCATCTTTAATAGATCTGGATTTAACAAGACATTGACGTAAAAAGGACAACATGTTTGTGATTACAGAATTAGCCAAAAGCGGTAAATCAGTTTAAAAAAATCGAGGTTGGATTGCTGACTAGCCACTTGTTTTTTAGAGCTCATCAAGAGACAAGTATAAAACAGTTTAGAAATCCTCCGACTTCAAACGTCTGAACAGATTTTCTTATACAGGGTGTAAACGTTATGGTAGACATTATTGAAATGGGTAATAGGGGGGGCTCAAATCAAGTCAAAAAGTTCATATGACCCATGGTCCAAAAGTCAATAGATTTTTGTCTAAGTGGTTTTATAGTTTAGAACTTTAAGTACTTTATATCGACTACAATCACCACAATCTTACTAATTTTTATAATCTCATCTAAAACGTGTTTAAAGTGGGTAATTAACAAATAAATGGCATTAAGTTGTTCTACGTTAAGCAAAAATTTGTAGTCAGTAAGTAAGTAAACTTCATTAAATTAAATATTTAAAACACTCATGACAACAGCGCGTCGGTCATCACCACTCTTATCGATCCGGCAATCGATCGCAAACGGTAACAGTGGTTAGTTATCGTTTTGCGTAGATAAATTATTTTATCATTATATATCATATCATTAAAAGAATTCCCTTAAGCAACAATACTGTTGAAAGAAAAAATAGTCCTCTATCATCACGTGATATCGCTCAGAATTGACGGTAACGGCGTCCCCGGCCGCATTTTCGAAAAAGTAAGGTCCGATGATGTCTTTTGACCACAATGCACACCACACAGTCACTTTTTCAGGATGCATCGGCTGCTCTTGATACTCACGGGGATTTTCGTTCGCCCAGATGCGGCAGTTTTGCTTGTTTACCGTCCCATTCAAAGTGAAATGCGCTTCGGCGGTGTTCAAGGAGCCAATCTGAGAACGTTCGGCGCGAAAAATGGTCGGCCCGACGCAGCTCTTGCGTCAATTGGATCTTGTAGGCGTCTACATTCAAATCCTTGTGGAGAATGCGGAGCAAACTGGTTCTCGAAATGCCGAATTCTTGGGATCGACGCGTTGTTGATTGTTTCGGATCGTCTCTCACACTCTCCTTCACAACAGCAATATTTTTCGGTGTGCGAACGCTCCTTGGCCGGCCAAAGCCTGGCAGATTTGCCACAGAACCTGTTGCCTCGAATTTACACACTAGACGACCGATGGTTGTTTCGTTTGGGCGGTTGTTGCGTCCGAAATGTTCACGAAGCGCGCGAAACGTGTTTTTTATTTTTGCCCCATTTTTGTAGTGCTCTCGAATAACTTTAATGCGGTCTTCAATCGAATACGACTCCATAGCGATCAATGGTGAACATTCAACTAACAAAATGACATGTCGGTGACAGAAAACAAAGATGGCGTCTATGTCAAATTGACGTTTACTTTCCTGCGTCCCTATTGGACAACCCTTTACAATAAGAAACATTTTTTTAGTTAACTTTTTGAAGAGGAAAAGTAATCAACGGCTCATTTATACTATAAAAGTGAAATTTTGACATGCAATTTCAGAGCTGTCTAATATTCGTTAACAAGTTACGAGTGAAGAAAAAAAATCACAAGATGCACAAAAAATGCATTTATTTTGAATTGATAGCATTGTTTTTTGGTCATTTCTGTACCCAACATGAATTAACAGATGAGGAGGCTTTAGAATACTGGTTCAAACAAACAGTTGACAAACAAGGATCTTAATAAAAGAACGGTCATAGCAGATTCAAGTTTTATATGCAATCATTACATCACTAATTTCATGAAAACAACCACCACATAATATTTATCAGCAACAAAAAGGCAAAATGTCGTATATAACTTGAGTAGCCTTAATACGTTAGAACGTTAGATTTCGGATAGCAATCCACCAGTTAGTTTTTCAAATATTTAGCAAAATGAAAGCAGGGCGCATTCTACGTACTGACCTATTACGACGCCACTAGGCGTATTATCTGTGGTTATTCGGTCGGCATTTAGAATAAAATGATATCTCCGCCTGTCAAACTAATAATATCTAAGCTATATTTCAAACAAATGATAAAAATCAATATCGGTTTATCTGTTTTGTAGCTATCGTGTCATGCAGATATACATGTACACGTTGAATTTATATATATTCAATAGGTACCTATATGTAGACAGACCGAAGAAACGGCAAAGCATGTTATGTAAATGTTCTGCCGTTGGTCGAAAATAGAGGATTCGGCTATAACATCTTTTGCATCCATTTGCAACGCATACTCGAGCATTCTTTGCTGCGGGGAAAAGAAATCCTCATAAAATGCGAGCCAGTACTAGAATATTCCTGTCGTATCTAGGAATCCAGTACTTGACTTGATTTTAAGTCAAGTATTAGATCTTAAGTCAAGTAGTTTTTACGTCTGTCTGTCAAGTACTTGATAATAAAGGTAAAATTAAAAATAATGGAAGTGACAACCGACCTGATCTTCAACTACACTCCTATATCATAATAATTATTTTTAAGTTGTGCCCATGTAAAATTAGTTGTTGAGTTGTTTTATTTTTGTAATAGTGTAAATAGAGATGGAGTTTGTTATATTTGGCTCTTAGGTATTATTTCCTTATTTGATAATGTACTCGTAAAATGCAAACAATTAAAAAAACGGACTTACCACTAACTGTATCAGCGCTTCACCTGGTGTGTGAAAGCTTATTGAACGTATTAAAAAAATCCACTTATAAATAGGGAACACAATTTTGATACATACATTGTTTTTCTTTTCAAAACCCACACTGCACTCTTTCTGTATTTACAGAAGGTGTTCAAAATGTCGTCCTCCACTTTCCACACAAGCTTCTTTACGACGAACCCAGTTGCTTCTTACCATAGGTCCACGAAGATGTCCATTTATTATTTCAGCCGCATTAAAAATTTTTTCGCGAAGTTTTGCTTCAGTTGTTATTGGACCAGCCCCATAAACCACCCCTTCAAGTTCTCCTCAATACAAGAAATCCATCGGATTCAGGTCAGGAGATCTTGCTGGCCATTTTCGAGGATCAGGAGCATTTCGACCGATCCAGCGATTTCGATAATGTTCATTCAAATACTGAATGACGCCTATAAAAATGTGTGCTGGTGCCCCGTCATGAAGAAACCACAAATGCTGTCCACGTTGTAATGCCATGTTGTCTAAAGTCTGTTCCAAAAGTTCTGGTAGATTATTGGCTAGAAAGCTTAGGTATCCTTCTCCTACAACTTTGTGGATAACTCGAAAGGCCAATTACCTAATCGTCAAGAATACCCGCCCAAATATCACTGGACAACAAATTTTAGTTTTTTAATTGTATCTTGTGGGAAAAGTGCACTTCTTTGTTAATTTTGGGGCGCTGAATCCAAAAATGACAATGAAATAAAAAAATTAGTTGCGGTTTAGAAAAAAGACTTTTTATTTTTAAGGATATATTAAAAAAAGTAACAAGATTCATATACTTATAAGAATCACTATATGCGCTGTCTTTTTGCTATTCTTTTATGGATCGTTTCTGGAGCATCTCTACCAACAGTCCAACAGTAGTCTGCAAGCATGGAAGGATTCCACTTTCCCTGGTACCTTTTTCCATTGTTGAAATATCCTGATGAAAACGTTCGCCGTACTCATCACTTACGGCTCCGCAATTGTCAGGAAAAAAGTCCAGGTGTGAGTGTAGGAAATGTATCTTAAGAGACATATTACAGCCCATCTTTTGATACGATGACAGCATATTTTTGACAAGGGTTTTATAGTTGTCAGCTTTTCTATTTCCCAAGAAATTAGTGACCACCAGACGGAAATCATTCCAAGCAGTTTTTTCAATACCTGTTAAAGTGTTTTCAAACTGTGTATCTTTCAAAATATTTCGAATCTGTGGCCCAACAAAAATACCTTCTTCAACCTCTGCCTCACTTAGTCTTGGAAATTTCTGACGCAGGCATTGAAAAGCTGACCCATCTCTATCTAATGCCTTGACAAAGTTTTTCATTAGGCCCAACTTGATATGCAGTGGTGGTAATAAAAATTTTTTCGAATCTACTAATGGCATATGCTGTACATTTTTTTGACCTGGCTCTAGGAATTGACGAACAGGCCATTTTTGTCTGGTGTAATGAAGTGCCTTTGCCCGACTGTCCCATTCACACAAAAAACAGCAAAACTTTGTGTAGCCTAGCTGCAGCCCAAGTAAAAGTGCAACAACTTTCAAATCGCCACAAATATGCCATTGGTGCTCATCGTATTTTATGCATGTCAATAGGTACTTCATATTGTCATATGATTCTTTCATGTGAACTGCATACCCTACAGGAAGAGATGGTAAAATATTTCCAATATGCAATAACACTGCCTTTAAACTCAATGTTGAATTGTCTATAAACAATCTCCATTCTTCTGGGTTATAGTTTATATTTAAAGCCGCCAGTAAGCCGTTAATGTTACTGCAGAAAACCAAGTTATTCTCCATATTGAAAAATGTTTCTAAGTCTTTGTGGCGTTTACGAAAAACACATACCGAAACATCGTCTTCTAACAAGTTCCGATGCTGCAGTCTTGATCCAAGTAACTCTGCCTTACATTTTGGAAGTTCTAAATCTCTTACAAGATCATATAATTCTGACTGTGTTATTTTGTGCGGTTGGTGGCATGACGTGCTCGGTATAAAATCAGGATCTCTTGACGTTGATGGCATATCTTCTTCCTGACGAATCACTCGATCGCCATGATCTGATTCGTTTTCTGATTCGCAAGTGTAGGATTCTGGGGGTTTTGGAATAGGATTTTCGTCACTGTGAGGCACAGGTCTCATCGCAGATGGTATGTTTGGGTAGTTAATAACCGATTTTTTTTTTCTTGGACATACCTGTGGCTTGTCCAACACAAGGTACCAAGCAAAAGTAACAATCATTAACATGATTTGTAGGCTCTCTCCAAACCATTGGGACAGCAAAGTGCATAGACCGTTTTTTCTATTTAACCAACTCCTCAGACGTGAAGCACATGTATTACAGCAGATGCGGGGTGCCCACTGTTTGTCTTGATCACCTAGTTAACAACCGAAATAAAGCTGATATGCCTTTGTTATTAGTGGAGTAATAGACCGTCTCTGAGACGCAAAAGTCACATCACCACACACGTAACAAAACTGATCTGGATTGTTTACACACTTTCGAGACATCTTGCATGAACGCTGTCAGCCAACTGAGGAAAAAATGGCTAATATAAAACAATATAATGTACACGTATGTATAACGTAACACAATCATGCCGATTACATCATCTTTCCTTGCCGAATATAAAAATGTAGCACGTGCATTCTTGTGAATTACAGTATATTAACACTGTCACAGCAGGAACACATATAATTACCGTATCTCTAAAACTTGAACTAATATTGAAAAAATAAGTTTCATTCCGGTTTTAGCACATTAAAAATAGTAATATTTTGTTGATTTTATTTAGGATATTTTTTGGCTGTTGATCAGTGTATTTATTTTGAAACGTTGTTGGAAATGACCTTCACGAATGGTATGAGGATTTTCTTGTGTCCACGTGTGAGTATTACGGAAATTTAATATCCCGTCTCGCGTAAAAGTACATTCGTCCGTCGCTAGAATGTTTCTAAAAAAATCCGGATTTTCAATGTTTTTGTGCAAAAACCACTGACATAATGTTATTCTGCGAAGAAAGTCTTCTGGTAACAAGGCCTGCACACGTTGTAGGGATAAAGCAAATTTTCCCGTAGGATTCTATGGACTATGGTATGCAATAGTCCTACGCGGCGGCCTAATTCCCGAGTGCTGATATCTGCATTGATTTCCACGATATTTAAAATTTGTTCCTCCTGCTCTACAGTAGCGAATATTAGTGGGCTGAACACTTCCTGTATCTCGAAGTCTTTGGTACACTTGCACAAATGTCCTATCTGGGTGTACCCGTTGAGCTGCAAGATTTGAATTCTGACGAGGTTCACCGTAAACTAACAACATGTCGGCGAACTCTTGATTCGAGAACATTGTAAATAAACACGATGACGTACGCGAACAAAATCAAAAAAACACGCCCAATGCTCTGCTCGACAAAACGATAATTCAATTTATCTATGCAAAACGATAACTAACCACTGTTACCGTTTGCGATCGATTGCCGGTTCGATAAGTGTGATGAACAACCGACGCGCTGTTGTCATGTGTGTTTTAAATATTAAATTTAATGAAACTTACTTACCGACTACAAATTTTTACTTAACTTAGAAAAACTTAATGCCAGTTATTTGTTAACTACCCAATTTAAAAACGTTTTAGATTAGATTATACAAATTAGTATGATTGTGGTCGATATAAAGCACTTAAAGTTGTAAACTATAAAGCCGCTTAGACAAAAATCTATTGACTTTTGAACCATGGGTCATATGAACTTTTTGACAATTACCCATTTCAATAATGACTTCCATATCGTTTACACCCTGTATATTTCGGAAGAATTATTTTCCATCCTTGACATGAAAGTTCGGCAGGGAAGAATGATCGTGTATGGGCTACTAATTTAATTCAGTAAATCCATCATTGTAGCCTCGGTCTCATCTTTAATGCGGAGCTTCAATTTCCCGAGGCTTCAAGACCATCTCCTACTCTGTCTTGTTGCGTGAAAAAAACTGTAATATGGATCGCCTCGTATCAGCAGTAAGCAGATGTTTCCTTATTAGAGTGTTGCTTAAGCCACGTATGTCTTAGCCTTGACAAAGCCGCAGTTAAATCTCACTTTAACCACCGCCGACGGCATCGAGTAAATACAACTCCAGCTTAAGGTGCACCTCAGAAATCACGCTTGATGCAATAGAGTTGTGCTCGAGATCTTAAAGTAAAGGAATAGCTCTTTGCAAAAGGTGTTTGCTATACAGGGATCATGTTCAGGTAGTCGCCGCATTAACCGATCGCATAAAAAATATTTATTCCATAGGACACGCACTAGACTGGTGTAAGATCAACATTGTACGTTGCATCGCTGGGGCTGGTTTATCCCGTAATCAGTTAGCAATAGGTGACTTGTGCAGTCATGGTACTACGTGCAAAAAGTCCAAGATCAAATAATAGATAGTCAAGAAAACATGCTTTTCCTCTAATAGGTTGTAGCTGCTAGAGACTTGAATTATACGAGGGATGTCGTACTGAATCTTAACCTTAAGCATCCCACAAACCGGCGCGAAATAATCGCGGCGAAGTATTCGCAACGAAATTCAGAGCGAAATTCGCAATCTGTTTCGCCTGTTTATTCATACCAAAGCGACTTATTCGCTCCGCGAACGTGAAGGTTTCGACAGGTTGCGTACATTTTATTTTTGCCTTTTGCAATGAGCTCGTCTTCAGAAGAAGAGGAGACACTTCTATTTCTTGCTTTAGAAGAGGAACAAAATGCACGGTAAGTTATGTTTATTTAACGCCATTTGATAGTTGGGTATGTATTAAGTTTAACGAAGTACATAAAACAAATATTTTCAATTTTGTTTAGGAAACGAAGGAAGTGGGTACATGATATTAACTTGGAACGAAATAAATTTGGGGAATACCATACCTTGATGCCACAACTTCGGCTGGATGAACAGCGCTTTTACGTATATTTTAGAATGACTCCAGAGTGTTTCGATGAAATATTGAACTTGGTGAAAGATGAAATACGAAAGTCTGACACAAATTATCGTGAAGCTATTTCGCCAGAAGAACGACTTGCTATTACACTCAGGTAAAAAAATTATATGTATTAAAATTAGTAGGCTTATCGAATACGAAAACTTCAGGGATCGTGAAATAAATATTTTATTGTAATAATTGGACTACATGTTGCCACTAGGATTAAATGTTGCTAAATAATTCGAGGCAGACTTTGCCTCCTCTGTTGGGTATATTATTGGAGTAAACCCAGTTCCGCTTGGGAAGGACGACATACTACTATCATACATACTTGCAGAATTCTGGGTAGACGCTGAAGACATTTCTTCAATATTTTCAAATTCTTCGTGCGCTATTAATTCGGCTATTTTTAGTTTCATTCGGGCTTGACGCTTTAAGGGAAGTGTTTTCACAGTCTGTGCATGTGCCAAGAAAAGTGAATCAATGGCCTCGTTCTCTTTTTTAGGTTTTTTAGCTTCAAAATAATTAATGAGCTGTTGTACAGACGAAGATGGTGGTTCATAGCGTTTTCTGCTCGTTTTATATTTTGGTGTAGTTGCAGTCTGCGGAAAGGTGTGCCCTGGAGTAGTCACTGCTGTAGTGTTCAATGAAGAAGGTGGTGCTGTCTGTGTTGCCGAGGCGTTCTGTGCATCTTATGCATCTACATCAGCATTTTCATCTTCTCCATGGCCGCGGTCTTCCAAATTTTCGGTTTCTACATTTCCAGCCCTTTCCTGATATATATTTGAGTTAAATTCGGCAGTCTCATAATGTATGATGTCAATATCTTTCACATTAGACGACGTTTTGGCAAATGCCAAAAAAGGACGGAAAAATTCCATGTAGTCAGCCCACTGCCATTTTTTTATGTTGCCCACTGCTTGGCCGGTCTTTGGTTTGGTAGATTTTATATATTTTGCAAATGTGTCTCTGATATTCTTCCACCTTTTTTTTACTTCATCGCCTAAAAACGATTTTTTTTATAGATTCCTTGCCACTGGTGACACCTTCTATACCATTGCGCATAGCTTTCGAGTTGGCTTTACAACAGTGAGTGCAATCGTAACCGAAGTCTGTGAAGCGATATGCAGACATATGGAGCATATATATTTACCAGAACCAACAGAGAATATATGGAAAAAATGTGCTAAAGAATTTGAAAATAGATGGAGATTTCCCAATTGCATTGGCAGCGTGGGCGGTAAACATGTAACAATCAAGAGACCTAACAACAGTGGCTCCAATTACTGGTGCTATTTACATAAATATTCAATAGTACTTATTGCCATTGTTGGCCCGGACTATAAATTTATATGTGTTGATATTGGTGGTTTCGGAAAAAATACGGAAAACCTCAAACATGGGAAAACGATTTGAACAAAATTTAATGAGTGTCCCTGCACCTAGATTTCTCCCTGGGCAAAATGAAATCTGCTCGTACGTCTTAATTGGTGATGAAGCATTTGCTTTAAAACCATACCTTATGATACCATTTCCTTATAAGCAGACTTTAACAGACGTCAGAAAATAGAAATACAATGTAAGACTAGAAGGGTCGTGGAAAATGCGTTTGGTATTTTGTCTCAAAAATGGCGAATATTTTACAGGCCATTAGAAACTAAAGTAGATACTACTATTCTAATTGTACGTACGGCATGTGTTTTACACAATTTTTTACGAAGTAAAAGTGGCGATGACAAATATTTTCAATTCTTAGATCCCCCAGAACCCGTGCTTGGAGCTTTTACTGATAAATGATCCTCGGCGGGCAGTAAGGCTAGCATTTTCTACTCGTGACAAATTCGTAAATTATTTTAATTCTGATATGCCTATGCCCAATATATAGAATGTTCGTTTTCACATTTGTGTAGACTGTAAATTATTTAACAAGTTAATAAAAAATATTAGGTACATACCATTTGTATTTAATTCTTTTCCTATTTCCATCCAAATCTTGTCTTTCTTTCTCAAATTCCTGTATTCATCGTTCGACAAATCATACAAACAAGGATACTTTTTCACTATTTCTATCAATAATTCCGTTTTTGCCATTGCGAATTTTTGAAGAACGGCGTCAAAAACGCGGTCAAAGGCGAACTGAAATACGCCGCGATAAAAACGCTGGAACAATCGCATTCACTTCGCACAAGTCTGAGCCTGTCCCTAAACCGCCGCGTTTTAATCTGATCGCGAATTCATCGCCGCGAAATTTTCGCAGCCAAAGCGATTATTTCGCGCCGGTTTGTGGGATGCTTTACTCTTTAGGAAACTTAAATTCAAAGTTTCACAACAATACGCGCAGTGTTCTCACTACAGTGTCACCAAGTCATTAGAAATATGGAACTCAACCGAGAACATTTTCGCGCCATAATTTATTACAACTTTCAGAGGCAATTATCGCAACAAGAATGCCTTGCTGAGTTACTGTCTGTTTTCGGCAACGAAGCGCCACATCAGTCCACAATGTCCCGTTGGTATGGAGAATTTAAACGTGGACGGGTGAGTCGTTCCCAGGGTGGGTGCACCAAAAATGGCAGTCACCCAGGAAAACGTCGATGCTGTGCGCAAAGTCATCATTGAAGATAGACATGTGACAGATCGCGAGATTGAGGCTTAGCTAAACAATCGCGAGATACAAATATAAGTTTAAAACATCAATAATTTTCAGTTTACATAGCATAGAAATATACATAATAGAGGCTCAGAATGTGAGGTTAGTTGGCTGTTGGACAGCTGTTGGATGTTAGCGGTGTTACCAAGGTTTCCACATATTCCAATTTTGAATGGATAATTAGACTTGTGTACTGACAGGTTGAACGTAATACCGATTCTTGACATACTGAGGCAGAACAGAAAGAATAATGACATCATCACTGAAGCTGCGCAGGCTCCGAGTACATCTTGCCCACAGAGAGGAACAACTAATTAGTAGAGAATTCGATACTGCTGTATCAAATCTAGATATGACAACACCGCAGAGAAATGGTGGCGCGGTTCTCTTGCCAGCCAGGCATCGCGAAACTCCTTAAGAGCATGCATAGGCCTACTTTGCGTGACGTCACAGGCTTTTCAGAGCCTTGTACTCTCGGAGCTAACACTCAAACCCCAGTTATTCTACGCACCTATTAGACTTATTTCACTCATCATAGTTGTCCCCGTACATTGACTCTTAAAAGTTAGAAATATTTCCAACATGCCGGTGCGTGCGATGGCAACGTGATCCCCCAATGGAAGAGCGTTGTACCTTACAGTCTACAATCGCTGTATGCTGTGTGCACTGTGCATGGCCAATATCTCGTCATTCACGTGGGATTGGTCATCGCAGAGATGAAAGGTCTTTTAATTTTTTCTTATACATGTTCGTAGCTGACTTTTTCCTCGGAAGGGCTAACTTGTGTCAAACATAATCCTTTACGAACTGACGGCAGCGCCGCGTGGGAAATGCAAAGTCAACTTGACGCCTTTTTTCCTAAGAAGTGGAAAACCTACACTCAAAAGTTCGAAAGTAATTTATCCTAAAATGAGCACATTCTAATGAAGTTGGAACAAAAATTTAATCATTTGACACCTTTAGGGCCAATTTCACCAACATTAATATTATAGACCAATGGGAAAATACCTTATCGAAATGCAATTTGACAGAAGCTGTCAAAGGTCTCAGAATATCAATGATTTCTATTAAAATTTTGAATAAAATCGTGAAAATTCGACTGTATTATAAACAAGACCACTTTTTGATTCCAACATGATGCTTTTGAACAGAAGAAACAGGACAACTTTCATGTATTTTGATATATGTTATAGGTTTACATTTAACAATCCGTTATCCCCCTCAACGAATGGGAATGCGGCAAATAATAGGTCGATTTTCTAGCTGTTAAATTTGGCAGCAGATTTGGAAGTTTGTTAATGCATGGCAATCTCGAATTTAAGTTCAATGTTATCATTACATACCTGTTGAATAGTGTGGATTTGTCTGTATTTTCCAAGAAAATAGAATATAAAATACATTAAATCCAATTCCTCATCTTCCTTTACGTCATAATAGTAATCATTTATTAATTTATGGGTTAATGAATTTCTTCAAAGCAATAAAAACATTATGTCCTCTCCATCCTAAAACTCAGATAATATGTGTAAGACGTGTCGATCCCTACATCTCCCTGATGCATAATGCAATTACTATGGACATAGACAAAAAATTATGAAAAATGTCTCACAAATAATGTCCAAAAATCATAAAAACTAGTAATGTTTATTCTTTGTGTTTTTGACTGGCGGGGATATCTATCTGTCACTCACAGGGTTGCCAAGTCTAACGACGATCACGTCCCGTGGTGGAGGGTGCGAAATGAATCTTTTACATTTGCTGGTTTTGAATATTTTTCGTGAAAATTTACTAGGTATCATGATTATAAGCATCTTTGGTAGATTGTTCGATCCGGAATGGGAAAGATCTCCTATTTATGAAAATATTTTTGGTATCATCTAACTGTTGCAATCAGTGCACTAACACTGTGACGTGTGATTTATAGCATAACCTGCTGCCCTATCATTACAAATTTAACATACAGGTCGCCTAGCCGTGGAGATGCAGTGGTCGGGATGAATATCACGCAACTGATGATTTGGGCATGTTTGGTAACAACGTATGAAGTGAAACTCGCTATCTTCACAAATTTGAAGGTTTTGTACAATTTCTTTGAAAATGATGAAGGATATGTCTGATTTGGCAGGGTAATGTCGCAGCCAAATGGCAGTCAGTCTTTCTGGCACAGTCCGGATCGAAAGATGACGATACTCGTGAAATGTATTGATACTTCTAAATATAGGATCGCACCCTCACAAAATGGCCGCTGACAACCACACAAGTCACCGTGTTGTCATTGAATACCATGGAATTAAACCTTCAGAGTATATGTTTTGTGACTGGTACCAAAAGTTGACAGATCCCACACATGTCACCCCTTGAAATGTAATAATCAGCTGTATTCAGATAATGTCTAATATAAATATAACCTAGAATGTGTACTCGTGAAAAAAAAATATGGCAAATTTGTAGTTTTTTTTGCAGGTTTTAGGTTTGCTGGTAGCTTTAAGGCATATATTTGGGAATTTCTTAATCGCTGTGAATATAGTGTGGATGTTTGTTCAGTTCCTGAACAACGAAAAATATTCAACTTTATGGATGTATGGATATAAAAAAATCTGAATGGTTTTGTGGGAATATCAATCTAAGGTGCCATAATGGTTCTGATGGACGGCAAGTAAATGAATGAATGTTTGGAAACGAGCAATATCTTTTGGTAGAGCCTGTCATAAAGTAGGTGCTTAATGGCTATCTGCAAGAGGTTTATAGGAAAAAACACCTAGTTTCGCATATCAATTAAAGAAAATAATACAAACATGAATAAAAGATCAACAATGGTAATTAAAACATAAATTTTATTCAAAAATGCAACATTTCTTTAATTTTTGACTGAATTCTATGTAATTTCTTAATATTCAATAAGCTGGTGATGTTTCAATGACAAGCTGTCATCTCATACCTTGACAGTATTTTGTTTTCAACATTTCATAGCTATTGGTTGCTAAAATTTGTTGATTGGAACTTGAAGCTCATTCGTTGTATTTGACGGTCTGTTACCCTATAGGTGGAGAATAACGGATTGATGTTGGTGAAATTGGCCCTTAGTGGGACATACAGAGAATTCAAGTTAGTGAGTTATCTTTCAATCTAGAAATCTCAAATACGTTTTTCTAACACACTAGCGAAAAAGCGATGAATAAAGTGCATCATCCATGAAAGGATCTATTAACGCTACGAAAAATGTAACTTTGGCTAGGTAGAAAAATACCATAGTCCCTCACAGACCGCACCATAACAATAAATCGTACTTCCAGCGACAAGCTCGAGTACTGGATAACATGCTTTTGATATACATGTATCAAGTTTTATCTAATAACAAATGCGCATAGCGGAGAACATGCTTTTTTCAGATAATGTGAGCAAATATATTGAGTGCGTCCTTTCCCGAATATACTCAAACCTTGTTTGAGAGCTAGGAGCTAGGTATACATATTTGAGCGAGAAGGATACAAGCTGTATCAATAAGCAAGAATTTTTTTTTCTGACCTTATTTGTAGTTCGATTTCAAAATAAATGGCACATTAACATTGCCACTTTTTCTTCTCTTCAAGATGGCATAATTATATAAGTGACATATAAATCGGAACACCCAGTTTAAATGGTTTTATTTTAATAAAAGTTGGTGAATGTATTTATCTTACTGTAAATAACAAGTGAAACATTTTTCAGCCTTATCAGTTGGACATTCCGGTTTTTATACTCCTTTTTTTTAATTCACTAACGCTCTAAAAATGAATATTTCAGCCGCAGTAAAGAATCAACGTTGGCGGATTTTGGTTCTTGACATCCTTTACGATCGGTTACGATGCCTAGAGTACGGAGACCTGTACGATTTCGTCAACTTAGTGAGTTTGATAGGGGCCGTATAGTGGGACTTCGGGAAGCTGGACTTTCTTTTCGGGCAATTGCAGTTAGAGTGCAAAGAAGTGAAGACACTGTGGTTAGGTGTTGTCAGGCATGGCTTCGAGAAGGCCGTACGCAAAGAGCATGGGGCACTGGACGCCGCCGTAGAACAACAGACCGTGAAGATCGCCGCCTAAGATTATTGGCCTTAAGGGACCGTTTCTCCACTACCAGGTCCATTGCAAATGAATGGTTTGCAGAACACGGAAGACCTATTGGCATGCGAAGTATTTACCGACGAATGAGAAGTTTTGGCTTGTTTTAATACCGGCCAAACTGGGTCCTCCCTTTAACTCGAGAACACCGACGTAATCGCCTTGAGTGGTGCAGACAACGGTCACTCTGGGATCAGGAATGGAACAGTATTGTCTTTAGTGACGAGTCTCGATTTTGCTTAGGCATGCACGATGGTCGTGCCAGGGTTAGAAGGCGACGTGGTGAAAGGAGGAATCCACAGTTTTTTGTTGAAAGACATGTTCATCACACTGTTGGAGTTATGGTTTGGGGTGCTATAGCTTATGGTTCCAGGTCACTTTTAATCTTCATCAGAGGTAACATGAACGTGCAGAGTTATATTCACGAAGTTCTAGAACCCCATCTTTTACCCTATCTTGACACCCTGGCAGATCCAACTTTCCAACAAGATAATGCCCGACCACATGTTGCAAGAGTCACAATAGACTTCTTTCAACATAATGATGTCACATTGTTACCATGGCCACCAAGATCTCCCGACTTATCCCCAATTGAGCACGTGTGGGATATGATGGTTAGGAGATTGCTCAATTTGCAATGTCCTCCTCAGACTCTAGAAGCACTTCGAGATGAGTTGGTGGTTGCCTGGAATGAGATACCACAGGAGGACATTGACCACCTGATCAGAAGCATGCCTAGGCGCGTTGGAGAATGCGTAGCACATCAGGGTGCATCGACACATTATTAAAGGTCAAAGGGCTTTAAAGCAGTGCAATCATTTTGAAATTTTTATCATTTACTTATTATGCTTCATTAAGTACTTATACAAAATTTTATTAAAATAAAACCATTTAAACTGGGTGTTCGGATTTATATGTCACTTAGTTGACAAACGAACAAGACTCATTTTTCCTGCTAAAGGATTAATTGTCATCGTTTTTAAGCCAGCACAGTGTAAAAAATTGCAATATTACGTTAGGGCTACGAGGGATGTCTTTTAAGTTTTGCATATAGAAACTTAGTAAGCCGCGAGTACTGAATCTTAACCTCACTCTTTAGTAAACTTAAATTCAAAGTTTCGCAACGATACGTGCAGTGTTCTCACTCACTCATGATTGAAGATAGACATGTGACATATCGCGAGATTGAGGCGTCCTTGAAGATATCAAAGACCTCGATTCAAACAATTTTACATGAAGAATTAGGAGTAAAAAAAATTAGTTTCTCGTTGGATACCCCACCTGTTGACTGAAGAGCAGAAAGCAGTCAGGATTGTTAGTGGTGATGAATCGTGGATTTACTGTTATGAACCAGAAAATAAACGACAGTCGGCTGTTTGGGTGTTCCAAGGTGAAGAAAAGCCAACAAAAGTCATCCGTTCTCGAAGTGTTTCGAAAAAGATCGTCGCGACGTTTGTGTTAAAAGCGGGTCATATTGCAACAATTCCTCTTAATGAGCAAAGAACTGTTACTGCGGATTGGTATACCACCATTTGTTTGCCAAAAGTCATCACCGAGCTTCGAAAAATCAACCCCGTAAGAAGAATCATCCTCCACCAAATAACAAGGCAATATTTAACGGAAGAAAACGTGGAATTATTGGACCATCCTCCATATAGTCCCGATCTAAGTCCTAACGATTTCTTTACTGTCCCGAAAATTAAGTACAGATTGCGTGGTCAAGGGTTCCAGTCACCAGAAGAAGCAGTTGACGCATTCAAAAATGCCGTTTTGGATCTGCCGGTAAACAAGTGGAATAAGTGCTTCGAAAATTGGTTCGAGCGCCTGCAGATGTGTATTAATTTTCGTGGAGAATACTTCGAAAAACAATAAAGTAATTTAAAACTACCTACCGTGTTGTTTTATTTCCATATGCAAAACTTAAAAGACATCCCTCGTATTATTTTACAATCCTACAGAAATGGAAGGTAGTTTTATGAGCAGATATTAAAAATCTGTTTTCGTGTAAACCTTGATTATGTAACTAGTGATAATTTTGAAATTATAATGATATATATAGTATGTTCCATAACTTGGTGTCATAACAAACATGTATTTTTTTAATACCGGGTGTAAAGTTAGTAGTGGCTCAACGGAAGACAGGTGATAGAGGGCATCAAGGCCTATCGAATGAAACCCTATATGTGTGGTCCAAAATCTTATAGTTCAGGTGAAATTTTCAATTTTGTGAAATTTCGAAAAAAACTGGATAATGAACTTTCAATCGCAATTACAACTAAACCATTAGGTTTAGAGCTGTGATTTTTTTTCTGAGATGAGCTTAATGGTTAGTTTCAGCAATTCTTAAGTCACTTTTCAACAGAGCTTATTAGAAATCAACGCAAAAAATCTTAAATTCACTGTTTTGTGAAAAATCTCTTCCATCCCTCAACTTTGGAGGGCGGTAAAAAAAATTGAGGTTATATTTCATTATTCATTTTATGGTAAAAGCTATTTCAATCCATGTAGAATAAACCCTGAAAATTTCAGCTTGCTACGAACATTCGTTGTTGCGATGCGATAAACGTAAGAAACGCAATAGAATCCTTACTACCTACAAGTACAGAACCTATTGTGTTTAGCCACTCTTTATAGCTATTTACCGACAAGTGTCGAAGATAATTTGATTAAACTAACTTTTTTACTCCCTGTATAATCATTTAATATCTAAAAAAAGTTCCCAAGGAAAGCTATTTAGTGTTGTAGAAATATACAGGGTGTTTCATTTGAAATTTATGTGTAAAAGTGCAATTTGCGTTTTTAGATACCCTGTATAAATAGAAAGATATTTTAGTAATTCTTTCGGATCAACTTAAAATGATGATAATAATATACTTGTGAACTAAAATCTATCTAAATATCTTCAAAAGTGGCGAAGCTGCGAGACGCGAAGTTCGGCATTTTTTCATACATTTCACTGAATATCCAAACAATTGACAATAGAAACCAAATGTTATGTGATATCAAACTTTTTGTTTCTAGAAGCTCCTGGTATAAGATATAGTTAAAAAAAAATTTGCCATGGCACGAAGTTAACTAAAATATTTTAAAATATGCACTAGTAATATATCAAACGATTGTTTCTTGTAACGGGTGATTTTTTAAGAGGTATAGGATTTGATTTTCAAAAAAAACACAAAAAATTTGAAAAACGATTAAATCTTTATTTGAGTCGATAGAACGGTCGATATAATCAATGTTTCAAGATTATTTCATGTAAATGTTGGCCGCGGCTCCGCTTTAGGTGGCCCACGCGCAAGGTCCAATTTTGGCACACTCTCTCCAACATATCGGCCGGTATCTCACGAATAAATGCTTCAATATTGGCTTCCAGTGCGTCAATCGTTGCTGGTTTATCCCTGTAGACATTAGCCTTAACATGGCCCCACAAGAAATAGTCCAACGGCGTTAAATCACACGATCTAGGCGGCCAATTGACGGGCCCCAAACGTGAGTTCACCGAACTCGCCTCTCAATAGGGCCATTGTTTCGTGTGCGGTGTGGCATGTGGCACCGTCTTGTTGAAACCACATGTCAGCCAAGTCCAGCTCTTCCGTTTTGGGCAAAAAAAAGTTTGTTATCATCGCACGGTAGCGCTCGCCATTCACAGTTACGTTCCGGCCATTATCGTCTTTGAAGAAGTACGGCCCGATGACGCCACCGGCCCTTAATCCACACCAAACAGTGATTTTTTTCGGGATGCATTGGTAGCTCTTGCAATGCTTCTGGCTGGTCTTCACTCCAGATGCGGCAATTTTTCTTGTTAACGTACCCATTCAACCAGAAATGAGCTTCGTCGCTGAACACAATTTTTCGATAAAAATGTGGATCTTCCTCCAACTTTGCCAGCGCCCATTCACCAAATGGGAAACGTTGTGCGAGGTCGTGTGGCTTCAATTCTTGCACCAGCTGTATCTTATAAGGTTTTACACCCAAATCCTGTCGCAAAATTTTCCACGTAGTGGAGTAACAGAGGCCCAATTGCTGCGAACGGCGGCGAATCGACATTTCACGGTCATCACTAACACTGGCGGATACAGCCGCAATATTTTCTTCAGTCCTCACTCTACGTCGGCGTGTTGGTGGTTTAATGTCCAATAATGTAAACTGGGCTCGAAATTTAGTCACAAGCTTCCGAATAGCTCCCTCAGTAGGCCGACCAAATTGCCCATAAATTGGAAGCAGTGCTCGATGCACTCTCTTAACCGAGCATGAATTTTGATAGTAAAATTCAATAATTTGCAAGCGTTGTTCGTTCGTAAGTCGATTCAAGGTTAAATTATAGACCAAACTGAACAAGTTTGACAATGACACAAGACACGATTCACGCGTCATCTGTCAAAAACGGTGTTGCCAAAAAGATACTAGCAAAAAAATCACCCATTATATTTTTAGTTTTCTCATAAAACTACTGTCCATTTTCGTTGTGACAAAAAAAACGTTGTAGGTTTTAAATATTGTTCGAGTGGCGGGTTTTATGATCGAAACAACAACCCTGCGCCATGCTATGTACCATGAGTGCTGTCTTTTATAATACTCAGCCTCCAAAAAGAACTTTGAACTCATTTATTTTGGATAAAGTCGAGCAATGTGATGTTATGTCCTTAAAAAATCGGAAAAGTCCTGGGTTCGATGGTATTAAAAGCGAACATTTGAAAATTATAGCCGAGGACATAACAGAACCACTCACCTACCTAATCAACAAATGCTTTGAATCTGGCATATATCCCTCAATTTTAAAAAAAGGTAATATAATACCGATACATAAATCAGGAACAAAAACAGATGTTAACAACTATAGACCAATATCAATAATATCCAGTGTAGCAAAGGGTTTTGAAAAAGTTTTATCTACTAGAATGATTCGATACCTCACAAAATTCAAAATTTTAAGTGAAAATCAATATGGATTTACAGAAGGGAAGGCTACATCGAACGCAATAACTGAAATTGTAAATCAAATACATCAAAATATTGATAACAGAATCCCTTCAATCTGCATTTTTGTTGATTTAAAGAAAGCTTTCGACACAGTTAATCATAAATTATTATTAGAAGCATTGGAGAGAATTGGTTTCAGAGGCAACGCGTACTCACTGATCGAAAATTATTTGTCAAATCGCCCACAATCTGTGCAGATATCAGGATCATTTAGTAAAGAAATGTATATTAAGTGTGGTGTCCCACAAGGAACTGTCTTAGGTCCGCTGTTATTCAATATATATTTAAATGATATTTTCCAAATTAATTGTGTTGGCAAAATAACTAGTTTTGCAGATGATACTGCAATATTATATGAAGGCACTGACTGGTCTGATCTGAAAAATGTAATTGAAAATGGTTTTATCAAAATTATTCGGTGGTTTAACAGTAGAAAATTAAGCATTAACTACTCTAAAACACAATTTTTACCATTTGGATCTTATGCTAGACATCTGCCAAATTACACAAATTTCTCCTTCAACATTAATGACCAAAAAATGCAAATTAATAGAGTGCCCAACTGCCCAACATAAAATACCTTGGAGTGGTCTTGGATCCTCACTTACGATGGACATCCATGTCAATTATATTTTAAAGAAAGTTAGATTTGTATCCTACAAAATTAAATACCTTGGGAATATATTGACAGAAAAATATCTTCGAACATTATACCATGCACTGATTGAGCCTCATCTCACATATGGTATATTAGCATGGGGAGCTGCATGTTCCTCACATATCTATAATTTACATGTTTTTCAAAAAAGTATTCTAAAAATGATATTTAAAAAACCGAAACTTTATCCCACTGAAAAATTATACGCAGATGTTCGAATGTATGATATAAGACAGCTTTATTTCTTACACAGTATCACTCACTACCATAAATTTGTAAACACCGACCAAAAAATTAAACATAATCATTATACCAGGTACAAAATTCGTGGCACAGTAGTTCCTCAACCGCATAAATCTATAATGCAGCGATCATATCTCTATTTAGCGCCTAAATTTTATGAAATTATACCTAAAGACTTGAAAGATTTACGTTTCGGAAATTGTTTCAAAAGAAATTTGAAAAAGTGGCTACATTCTATATCTAGGACTGAAATTCATAAACTCATAAATACGAATATCAACTAAATACATAATCTACTGTAGCTAATTTTTGTCCTTTTTTGTCATTTGCATTCTACAGTTTCAACTTAAATTATTGGTCCTGTTTTGATTTTATATTTATTTACTCATATTGTTTGTTATCTTTGTACATTGAGTGAATAAAAAATATTATTATTATTGTACTTCCGTCCAAAAAAATCCCCTGGGTTGTGTTTCCTGCTCATGAACTAGGATATTCAAGTCTACCTCTCGAAACTAAAATTGTATCTTCGACATGTATTATACATTACTTCATTACACTAATAACAGATATGTCTGAGTGATATCACATCTACACGCATTGCTGGGATCACTTACCTTATTTGCTGATGCTGATACGATACACATAATTAATCGGGAATATTTGTCGCGAAATGTGTTGTAGGGTAACATTATGAGTTGTATTTCATTGAAGCCCATATGTGATATATGTTGTTTTCACATACTATACAGTGTGTTTCCAAAACATAGGCAAAAATTGAGAAATCACTTCTATGGACTATTCTATTATAAATGATGATATGTTTTGTTGCAGGATGAAAAGATTGTCTGACTCGCATCTAGCTGATCTTGAAACCAAGATAGCCATGAACAACAAAATCAAAGGCTTCTTGATCAAAATGCCAGTAGGTGGAGGAAGGCTGGATCCATCGCTAATGTAAGTAAAAAGTGAACAAAGGGTTTCCAAACAGTAATATTGACTGAAAGCCTAAATATGAGATGGTTTCTCATAATCCTCATACAGATTTTAAATATTTGGGCAATATCTCCATTACTATAAAACATAATCAAAAATTTTATTTACAAAAATTGTAAACTATAGGCTTCCTACTCGGAATATCCTGCTCCCTACAGGGTGTCCGTGTAGCTTGGATATCAGTAATATACAGGGTGTAAACGTTATGATAGTCATTATTTAATTTTTTAGAGAAAAGCGACTTTAAAGTAAAATAAAATCTGACAACACCGCAATGCCAGACCCAAATTACGACGGAACGCAGTGTAAATAAAGATGTAGTTTGTTATTTTTGGCTCTTAGGTATTATTTCGTTATTTGATTATGTACTCGTAAAATGCAAACAATTAAAAAAACGGACTTACCACTAACTGTCTCAGCGCTTCACCTGGTGTGTGAAAGTTTATTGAACGTATTAAAAAAATCCACTCATAAATAGGGAACACAATTTTGATAGATACATTGTTTTTCTTTTTAAAACCCACACTGCACTTTCGACCGATCCAGCGATTTGGATAATGTTCATTCAAATACTGAATGACGCCTCTAAAAATGTGTGGTAGTGCTCCGTCATGAAGAAACCACAAATTCTGACTCTGTTGTAATGGCATGTTGTCTAAGGTCTGTTCCTAAAGTTCTGGTAGGTTATTGGCTAGAAAGCTAAGGTATCATTCTCCTGATAACTTTGGGGGTAACTCGAAAGGTCCAATTACCTGATCGTCAAGAATACCCGCCCAAATATTTATTTTAAAACGTTGTTGGAAATGACCTTCACGAATGGTATGAGGATTTTCTTGGGCCCAAGTGTGAGTATTATGGAAGTTTAATATCCCGTCGTGCGTAAAAGTACATTCGTTTGTCGCTAGAATGTTTTTAAAAAAAACCGGATTTTCAATGTTTTTGTGCAAAAACCACTGCCAGAATGTTAGTCTGCGAGTATAGTCTTCTGGTAACAAGGCCTGCACTCGTTGTACATGGTAGGGATAAAGCAAATTTTCCCGTAGGATTCTATGGATTATGGTATGCGATAGTCCTACGCGGCGGCCTAATTCCCGAGTGCTGATATCTCTATGATTTCCACGATATTTAAAATTTGTTCCTCCTGCTCTACAGTAGCGAATATACTGGACAACAAATTTTAGTTTTTTAATTGTATCTTGTGGGAAAAGTGCACTTCTTTGTTAATTTTGGGGCGCTGAATCCAAAAATGACAATGTAATAAAAAAATTAGTTGCGGTTTAGAAAAAAAACTTTTTATTTTTAAGGATATATTAAAAAAAGTAACAAGATTCATATACTTATAAGAATCACTATATGCGCTGTCTTTTTGCTGTTCTTTTATGGATCGTTTCTGGAGCATCTCTACCAAGAGTCCAACAGTAGTCTGCAAGCATGGAAGGATTCCACTTTCCCTGGTACCTTTTTCCATTGTTGAAATATCCTGACGAAAACGTTCGCCGTGCTCATCACTTACGGCTCCGCAATTGTCAGGAAAAAAGTCCAGGTGTGAGTATAGGAAATGTATCTTGAGAGACATATTACAGCCTATCTTTTGATACGATGACAGCATATTTTTGACAAGGGTTTTATAGTTGTCAGCTTTTCTATTTCCCAAGAAATTAGTGACCACCAGACGGAAATCATTCCAAGCAGTTTTTTCAATACCTGTTAAAGTGTTTTCAAACTGTGTATCTTTCAAAATATTTCGAATCTGTGGCCCAACAAAAATACCTTCTTTAACCTTTGCCTCACTTAGTCTTGGAAATTTCTGACGCAGGTATTGAAAAGCTGACCCATCTCTATCTAATGCCTTGACAAAGTTTTTCATTAGGCCCAACTTGATATGTAGTGGTGGTAATAAATTTTTTTTCGAATCTACTAATGGCATATGCTGTACATTTTTTTGACCTGGCTGTAGGAATTGACGAACAGGCCAGTTTTGTCTGGTGTAATGAAGTGCCTTTGCCCGACTGTCCCATTCACACAAAAAACAGCAAAACTTTGTGTACCCTAGCTGGAGCCCAAGTAAACGTTCAACAACTTTCAAATCGCCACAAATATGCCACTGGTGCTCATCGTATTTTATGCATGTCAATAGGTACTTCATATTGTCATATAATTATTTCATGTGAACTGCATACCCTACAGGAAGAGATGGTAAAATATTTCCAATATGCAATAACACTGCCTTTAAACTCAATGTTGAACTGTCTATAAACAATCTCCATTCTTCTGGGTTATAGTTTATATTTAAAGCCGCCATAT
The DNA here is from genome assembly GCA_963669975.1 of Acanthoscelides obtectus. Classification (NCBI taxonomy): domain Eukaryota; kingdom Metazoa; phylum Arthropoda; class Insecta; order Coleoptera; family Chrysomelidae; genus Acanthoscelides; species Acanthoscelides obtectus. The sequence continues at coordinate 14,707,255 of CAVLJG010000010.1, forward strand.
TGAAAAATGGTTCTAAGTCTTTGTGGCGTTTACGAAAAACACATACCGAAACATCGTCTTCTAACAAGTTCCACTGCTGCAGTCTTGATCCAAGTAACTCTGCCTTACATTTTGGAAGTTCTAAATCTCTTACAAGATCATTTAATTCTGACTGTGTTATTTTGTGCGGTTGGTGGCATGACGTGCTCGGTATAAAATCAGGATCTCTTGACAGTGATGGCATATCTTCTTCCTGACGAATCACTCGATCGCCATGATCTGATTCGTTTTCTGATTCGCAAGTGTAGGATTCTGGGGGTTTTGGAATAGGATTTTCGTCACTGTGAGGCACAGGTCTCATCGCAGATGGTATGTTTGGGTAGTTGATAGCCGATTTTTTTTTTCTTGGACATACCTGTGGCTTGTCCAACACAAGGTACCATGCAAAAATAACAATCATTAATATGATTTGTAGGCTCTCTCCAAACCATTGGGACAGCAAAGCGCATAGACCGTTTTTGCCATTTAACCAGCTCCTCAGACTTGAAGCACATGTATTACAGCAGATGTGGTGTGCCCACTGTTTGTCTTGATCACCTAGTTTACAACCGAAATAAAGCTGATATGCCTCTGTTATTAGTGGAGTAATAGACCGTCTCTGAGACGCAAAAGTCACATCACCACACACGTAACAAAACTGATCTGGATTGTTTACACACTTTCGAGACATCTTGCATGAACGCTGTCAGCCAACTGAGGAAAAAATGGCTAATATAAAAAACAATATAATGTACACGTATGTATAACGTAACACAATCATGCCGATTACATCATCTTTCCTTGCCGAATATAAAAATGTAGCACGTGCATTCTTGTGAATTACAGTATATTAACACTGTCACAGCAGGAACACATATAATTACCGTATCTCTAAAACTTGAACTAATATTGAAAAAATAAGTTTCATTCCGGTTTTAGCAGATTAAAAATAGTAATATTTTGTTGATTTTATTTAGGATATTTTTTGGCTGTTGATCAGAAATATTAGTGGGCTGAACACTTCCTGTATCTCGAAGTCTTCGGTACACTTGCACAAATGTCCTTCTATCTGGGTGTACCCGTTGGCGAAATCTGCTGCGATAAATTTGAGCTGCAAGATTTGAATTCTGATGAGCTTCACCGTAAACTAACAACATGTCGGCGAACTCTTGATTCGAGAACATTGTAAATAAACGCGACGACGTACGCGAACAAAAACAAAACAACACGTCCGATGCTCTGCTCGACAAAACGATAAAGCAATTTATCTATGCAAAACAAAAGCTAACCACTGTTACCGTTTGCGATCGATTGCCGGTTCGATAAGAGTGATGAAAGACCGACGCGCTGTTGTCATGTGTGTTATAAATATTTAATTTAATGAAGCTTACTAACCTACTGACTACAAATTTTGGCTGAACTTAGAAAAACTTAATGCCATTTATTTGTTAATTACCCAATTTAAAAAACGTTTTAGATTAGATTGTAAAAATTAATAAGATTGTGGTTATTGTGGTCGATGTAAAGCACTTAAAGTGTTAAACTATAAAGCCATTTAGACAAAAATCTGTTGACTTTTGGACCAGGGGTCATATAAACTTTTTGACTTGTTTTGACCCCCCCTATTACCCATTTCAATAATGACTACCATAACGTTTACACCCTGTATATAGAACATAGGTTTCAACTAATCCTAGCAATTTCTCAACTATTAGATATTCTTTCAACTTGTGGAGAACCCTGTACATGAATACTTTATTTTTTGTAAAAAAATGTCTATTTAATTTTTCTCGAGCTAGGGACAAGAGGGGAACAGCTGCCTGCCTTGCTCTGATGTATTTTTTTACTCGATTAGATTTTTGCAGTAAGCTCTATTCTGTTATCAATTGTGGGATGAATGGAGTATTACAATTGAGCAAATGACCAAGAGGTTATTATCCAATTTAATAATAAATCTTGATATGCGAAGTTCATAGATCAAATGTTGGATTAAAATGTATCATGTTTTATTGAATGATGATCGATTCTTATAGAAAAACGTATCTGACGGACTAAACACAGAAGGAGAATGGATTGTCTTTCTTCATTAGCCTTGCAAACTTTCGTTTGTCATCACTTTCCAAAAAGAATCATCTTTTTATTTACCTGTCCTCCTTTTGTAATATCAATTTCCGAGTATTCTACGGAAGTACTCCATTTAACATGAATAACTTCTACAAAATAAATAATATAATCTATATTCCATTTCATATATATATAATAGGGAAAACGGATTTCTGGGTGATATGATCCACGCGAATTCAATCGCTTTTAATAAAATGTCACAAAAGAGTAGAAAGTGGAACACGAGCTATTGTTGTCCGGATTGTTGTCAGTGTCGATCGGATGATCAAAACTTGTTCTTTAATTTCTCAAGCCTCACAAAAAGGAATCGAAACACTGGGTGTAACTCCGACCATTACCACTAACTAGTCGGAACCGACAAGACACAGTTTTGCCTCTGAGCAACTTGACATTATTAGATATTCATACGTCTTTATTCATACTCATGACCCTTATCTTTTTTTATGAGTCCAATTAGAATTCTGATTAACCGAATAAGAACGGAGAGATGTCTAGAGAAGGAAGAAAAATTCTAATAAAGATGGACCTTAAAATATTCCTTTGCCATGATACAGGGTGTGTGTCTCCTGTCGGTACTAATTCGGGATATAACAGAGGTATTTTCCAAATAACGTTGTGGCGAGATAGCATTAGTTTCTATACTACATACAATGGCCCACCTCAAACTTCAACATATTTTTGGAATAGAATGAGATAGGTTCTTATGCGGATTTTTACCTCAAATACTCATACTAAAGCTATACACCTATCTCAAAAACGCCAAAGATGTTTCAAGGAAATCAGTGCGCTAGAAAATACAAGGTGTTAATTAAGTATGTACGAGGGTGGTCTCAGAAGTACCCGACCCAACGAAGAAACAAAAATTTTGTAAAAAAATTTATTTGTTTTTCAACATAATCTCCTTTGAGCTCTATACACTTTTTCCAGCGATGTTCAATAAGTTCGATACCCTTTTTATAATAAGAACTGTCTTGCTCCTGAAAATAGCCATTAACTGCCGACGTCACTTCTTCATCGTTGGAAAATCTTTGACCACTGAGCCATTATTTCAAGTTTGGAAACAGAAAATAATCCGAGGGGGCTAAATCTGGTGAATAGGGTGCATGAGGTAGCAATTCAAACTTTAAATCGTTAATTTTGGCCATTGCAATAACGGATTTCTGAGCTGGTGCATTGTCTTGATGAAACAACACTTTCTTCTTAACCTAATGCGTCCGTTTTTGCTTGATTTCATCGCTCAAACGTTGCAATGTGTTCGCATAATACTCGCCGTTGATAGTTTTACCTTTTTCAAGATAGTCAATGAAAATTATCCCACGCGTATCCCAAAAAACCGACGCCATAACCTTGCCTGCAGATGAAACGGTCTTCGCCTTCTTTGGATCCGGTTGTCCCTTTTGAGTCCATTGTTTTGATTGTTCTTTTGTCTCGTATGTGAAGTGATGGACCCATCTTTCATCCATGGTTATGAAACGACGCAAAAGTTCTGCTTTGCGGCTGTGAAACTTCGCTAAACACTCAATTGAAACATCTTCACGACACTGTTTTTGCTCGATTGCAAACAGCTTCCTCATGTCCAAATTTTCAGATAATATGCGATGAGCCGTACTTTTTGAAATGCCTACTATGTCTGCCAGCTTGCGCACTTTCAGTCGCTGATCATTCAGTACCGCTTTGTGAATTTTCTTCACCATGTCTGGAGTCGTCACCTCATTTGGTCGGCCACTGCGATGCTCGTCTTGGCAACTCATACGGCCTCGTTTAAACTCTACTACCCAATATTTTACTGTTGTAAACGAAGGAGCAGACTCACCCAGAGTTCAGCTTTTATATTGGTTGGGCTGAGGCCTTGAAATAAAAGTATTGTACCACATAACGATGACCAATTTTCTCCATTTTCACAAATTCACTGAAAACGCACAGTATTGATGGCTGCCACACAAATACTAAACAACCTGGCGTCTTCAAACTTGACACATATGCTTTATAGGTTGCATACTTTCTAATACAATGAGATTTTTCAAACAACTATCGCCATCTCTAGGTCAGGCCGGGTACTTCTGGGACCACCCTCGTACCATAAATGTAACAGACTATTCTTTGAGTAATTTTAAGACATGCAGGTAGGTCCGCAAATTCTTCGTTCTCAAGAAATTAAAAAAAAATGGCTCCTTGTAAATTTCTTAAATATCCTTTACCTAATTTTGTTGTAATTTGTTTGTTTTTTGTCTCTTGATTGTTTTAGTATCTTGTTTAGTTTTCGAGAAAAAAAGTCCACTTAATTGCGTATGCATATGGAAAAAGTTTCTTTTTTAAATTATTTTTTCATGCAGTGATGTAGTTTGGGTCAAGAAAATGTTTGTACCTATTGGTTATGCATGTGCTAAACCAAGAAATATTGACGCTATTTTTTTAATCACTGTGTTAATGTACCAGTTTATTTCAAACAATAAATATACAGTGTGTAAAGTTAGTAGTGGATCAACGGAAGTCAGGTGATCTAACGTCCTCCCAAAATTAAAACGCAATTCCAATTATTTATCCTGTTAATTGAAACATTGCCGTCACGGTAATAATAAATTTTAATATATTTTCACACAACCCATTTTTTCAAGCGTGTATCACCATCTTACACTCGTACACTCATATGAATAACACTTTTTCCAAAACAAATTTAATCCAGCATTTTTGAAATTAGGGTGAGGTTTTACCGAGCGTCCCTGGTATATACTATACGTGAAGTTTGGCAATGATGTTTACATTTCCACATTCCTTCGCGACAGTCACCTGTCATCTGTCGACGCGTCATTCTTCCGGTCCGCTCATTTTCTCCACGTGAAACAGATGTAGGAGGTTAGAACGGGATTTGCCGGTTCAAATTGCTTACCTTTAATTTTTAATGTGTTCGGGTGTATTGATATATAGTGTTAACACCTAACGATCGTTTCCGTCGTTAACAATAAACCCAATGTGTCCGTCCATTTGGTTTTATATTTGTAACAAGGGCTCTCATCCACGCGTTCGTTTTGAAACACCATTCGGCTGCAACCTTAACGACGAGTAAGTTGTCTGACAATTTAAATCCTTCCCGTATTGGTTGCTAGCATCATAATTGGGTTTTTAGCTCCTGAAGATGGCTCCATAGAGAATGCCGAAAGCTCGAGATTACCGCGTTAAAAGAGTTTACTAACGCCTAAAAAGTTTGCCAATTTCCCAATTCACAATTAATTGTACTTTTTGCCCAACTGGTCGTTGGCAATGGCAATGAGTACTGCTCGTATATATATTCAGTTTATTGTTGCATAACTTTAAGATTCGATAGAACTTTTAAAATTAATGCATAAAGTCTATATAAACATGGGTCGAAAAATGCGTGGCTTCCGAAATACAGGGTGATTAAATTTACTTTCTAAAATAGTTTTTTTTAAATATTTCGAACAATATTTGATGTATAACAGTGAAAATTGGTATACAAGGGTTTTTTGGTACCACAAAAAGAACCATGGGCATAGTTTTACTGTAGCCGCCAGAGGGCGCTCTCTACTGTACCTGTAGTGTATTAAAATGACCGAAAAATTATTCTTCGCACTTTTCAACATAAAAAAGCTCTCTTGTCAATTTTCGTTATAGTTAGCCGTTTTTGAGATATTTCGATTTTTAAGGTTCGATGTATTTTTAATTATTTATGATAAAATAACGTTAAAAAGTCAGTATCTCGATAATTTTTAGAAGTAGGCTGTGCCTGCAAATAATTTTGAAATTGAAAGTAGAATAAGGTTAAACGTCAATTAGTTGACAGTTAGTTTTGTTGTCTGTTGAAACCTGAAGCGTTTTTTTGCAATTGTGAATGCACGAAATTTAGTTTCTTTTACCTGTTTTTTTTTTTGTAAGTTTTATAAAAATGCCATTTTTATTCTCCAATCAAGAGCTAGCGGATATTCATTTTGTGTATGGCTTTGTAAATGGAAACGCGGCAGAAGCAGCCAGAGAATACGCACGAAGATTTCCAAACAGACGACATCCAACTCGCTCAGTATTTGTAAGAGTGCATCGCCAAATAATTGAAAATGGTTTTGGAAATCTCCAAAGGGATCAAAACATAAATGTTCGTCAGCGCAGATTTACCCGTATGATTCTGCGTGAGTTTGATAGAGATCCGACCACAAGTATTAGGAGAGTTTCTGGTGCCTTGGGAATTTCAGCAAGCCATGTTCACCGTGTTCTTAGAAATGATCATAGACGTCCTTACCATTTGCAACCTGTGCAAGGACTACAGCCAGGGGACGGAGAACGAAGAATCACATTTTGTCAGTGGATTCTTGATAGAAGTGATAATAATAGGGAGTTTTTAAGTAACATTTTATGGACCGTTGACTATTTGGACCCTACCTTTTGCCTGCAAGGTTGAATGCTGCGACCTTCTTGGAATTTTTAAAGGCTGAACATGCAAATATGTAAGATGATGTTATGTTAGATTTAAGAAGATTGGCCTGGTTCCAGCTTGATGGTTGTCCAGCTCATTATTCGAGAATAGTTAGAAACTGGCTGGACGAAAATTATCCAGAAAGATGGATCGGCCGTGGAGGACCAGTCGCCTGGCCTCCACGATCCCCTGACCTAAATCCATTAGATTTCTTTGTGTGGGGATTTCTAAAAGAAAAAGTGTACCAGACTCCCGTAACCACAAGAGATATACTATTAGACAGAATCAGGAATGCATTTGATGAAATAAGGCCTTATTTGAATAATGCTATACCACGTTCGATCATTCGTAGATGTGAATTGTGTATTGAACAATTGGGTTTAAATTTCGAGCAACTACTTTAGATTTTGTATGTTTGTCCTAACTATCCAATAGCATTTTAGTTGTAAATAATTAATTTAATTTGTTAAAAATAATATTGGAAAATTAAACAAATTAATATTCTGTTTTTTGTGTTTATTTGGAGTTAGGAATTATTGCTGTGTTTAAAAACACAATCTAAATGATCATCTTAATTACTTGTAATGCCCAAATCGAAAATGTAAAAAAAATATTATTTTCTCATAATTAAAAATGCATCGAACCTTAAAAACCGAAATATCTCAAAAACGGCTAACTATAACGAAAATTCACAAGAGAGCTTTTTTATGTTGAAAAGTGCGAAGAATCAGTTTTTTTATTCAAAAAGCAAAAGATTGCACTAAGAAAAAATTTTCGGTCATTTTAATACACTACAGGTACAGCAGGGAGCGCCCTCTAGCGGCTACAATAAAACTATGCCCATGGTTCGTTTTGTCGTACCAAAAAACCCTTGTATACCAATGTTCACTGTTATACATCAAATATTGTTCGAAATATTTAAAAAAAACTATTTTAAAAAGTAAATTTAAACACCCTGTATTTCGGAAGCCACGCATTTTTCGACCCATGTTTATATAGACTTTATGCATTAATTTTAAAAGTTCTATCGAATCTTAAAGTTATGTAACAATAAACTGAAACACCCTGTATATATATATACTCAACAAAAAATTAATTGGACCATATGAATTGGCTGCCAGGTTCAATGGTCAGTCATATCTTGCTTTTCAACCAAGCAGTTTGTATGAGCTGCTAGAGGATGTACCTTTAGACGTTGTATTTTCAATGCGATGGTGCCCCATACCACTGTACGGCATTACTTACACAGTGCCTTTCCTGGGCGTTGGATAGGTAGAGGTGGACACATACGATGGTCTCCAAGGTCACCCGATTGAAACCCTCTAGAATTTCTTTATATGGCGGTGTTATAAAAGGATAATCTATACATTTGAATATACAAATGTCAACCTACTGCGCCAAAAAATTGATGAAGCAAAAATAAAAATTATGGAAAACGCTAGTTCATTTCAAATACTAAAGGACAATTTTATTAGAAGGTGTCGCTTGGATATTGTAAGAAACGAACAATTTTGGCGAGCCGCTGCCGGTCACGAAGGGTTACTGCTGTGTAGTTGCTGCTCTGTGGTAACTGAGAGAACGACGATCGGCCGCTGACCCTGGCAGGTCGAGCAGTGCACATCGTGCTCGGTAATCTGTCGCTCCGAAATTACGCGAAATCGTTGTGATATTATTATTGTTGTTAATATAAGTTAATTGGTGGAAAATTAGTGTTTGACTATACCTGTTTCTAACAGTATAGAGATTAATGGAGGCCATTTCGAACATGTTCTTCCACATTTGTCATTAAACACAACAGGTTCTCTATTTGTAGATTTTAAGGATTCTGTTGCGTTTCTTACGTTTATCGCATCACATCAACGTATAAGACATGATACACTCATCGAAGCAGGCCATTTAGCTCATGTCAGAAGAAAAATCACAGCCCTAAGCCTAATGGTTTAGTTGTAATTGCGATTGAAAGATCATTATCCGGTTTTTGTCGAATTCTCACAAAATTGCAAATATCTCATTTGCTATAAAATTTCGGACCACACGTATAGGGGTTCATTTGATAGGTTTTGACGCCCTCCATCACCTGACTTCTGTGGATCCACTACTAACTTTATACCCTCTTTATGCTAAATAGCATACATGGACGCCCGCAGGGGGTGTCAGAAGAGGCACGCCTCTCCCCTTCGAGAACCTGGCTGGGCGTTAAAATTTGCATATTTAGAATGATTTTGTGTACAATTTTGAGGATTTTTAGGATTTGGCCCCATCTGACAAAATTAAAGTTTTTGGGACAGGTACATTTTCACAAAAAGTTATCTCTTGTCGATGATCGGCCGCCCTGAGGGCGCTCATGTTAGGATCTGTTTTCTTTCGGACTGTAACAATATTTAGCCATAAGCAACGTTATTTCATGCGTTTTGGTAATCATCATTGCGGTATAAGTCTAGATATTTCGTGGCAGATGACGGAAAGCACGAGCTTGCTACTCTCACTCATGACGAAGGTTGCATACCATATTTTTTTTGTTACAGTGGAAGAAGAAGACGCTCAGATCCCTCATCTCGACTGTTTATGGACAAATTATTGGAGCAACAGTCGGACGAGGAGCACATACCATCTGAGGATTACAGCGATTTCCTTTACAATTACATTCACTAGACAAGGTGTCCATATGAAGTTCGAGCAACTATACGAGAACAAGCAGAAGGGCTGGAGATGCACGGGGTCAGATCATATCTTCCAGCAATAATAATAATGTAATACAGGGTCCGTCAGAAAAATGTGTCCGTTACATATTCCTTTTGCCTCAGAACAGATGGGTCAATAATCAATCTTCTATAAATTGCGCTATAATCAGTTGCTATTTAGCTATGTTTATGTTAATAAGTTTTCGGGGCGTTGAGTCTTTCTAACATACATATTGCACGCTGACATTACGACGTCAGCCAAATTTGTACGTCACCGTATAGCGACCACCGGAACTATACTTATTTATTCGTTGCTAGGCGACGGCTCATCTACAAGTTATACGATTATACGGCCAATTTATTTTTAATTTCGCTTAAATGTAACCTTTTTATTTTCTAGCCGGTTGCAGATAAAACGTTGTAATTATCTCGGGAGTAATAAGCCTTCTAGAGCCCGCGACACTTCGCACCTGAGCTTGAATTTCACGCCTTAGACCACAGACGACCTCTGTTTATACAGTGACCATGCAAAGATAAATTGAATATTCGGAAGACATCCGTTTCTTCAGATGGACCCTGTACATTTAGCCCCCAACAGAATAGTTGAAGGATAGCTATATCAACTAATTTTTATGCAACAAGTCATTACCCCTAGAACAGTACCCATAATAGAATTAAGAAACAAGGTACAGCTATACCCCAATTTAAAAAAAATCCTACTAAGGAATCCGCACGTCTCTCCGGTACCCGTAAATACACCGGCAAGCAAAATAAAATACCAAAAAAGTTAAGAACGATTGTAATTATCTGTTTCCATTTGTACCTCATCGTACGGTTCTAGGGCTAAGGGCAAGACTATTCCAAAGGATAATCTGACCCTGAATGTTTACGCGCAATTTTGCTTCTACTCGAAGTTAAATATCAGTATTAATCACAAATTCTAGTCTCTGATTGTACTTAAGTAGGAAGCTACAAAGGATCTCTAACTTTCGTGTGGTTTTCTACGTCGTCGTAATTTAATTATTTATTTTTAGATTTAAAGCATATATTTCAAGTCAGATCTAGTGTTTGGCCATTAGTTTTAGTTTTATAACAGAAACATAAATGTTTTGTAACTGATGAATTAGTAGGTATTAGATATGTCATATTAGCCACTGTCAGTCTTATTTCATTAATTCATACAGCAACTGGGAAAAAATAGAATAAAAAAGTTTAAAGAATTGAATCCGGTCTAGCTTCAGCAATTCTTTCGTAAATAAGGACGATATTTAAGAACTGTGTGTCACTTATTTTATTTAGATATTTCCTGATAAGACCGAATTCAATGATGAAAGCTTAAAAAAATTGCAAGGCATGCTAACATAATCTAAGGGTAGTCAAAATATTGGATACGATCCTATAATGCATTATATTCTAAACTTATTTAATGCCGATGTTTTTATTCGTATTATTAAATCGTATTATATAATAAATATGTTCTCGATAGCCTAGGTATAGTAAATAAAATCCTGTATTTTACTGCATTAACCAGATGTACTGGTTAACAATCTCTCTAAATAATCTTCATCTTACAACATTCCTAATTTCATGTGAGGTAGTCTTAGAATTATTTCAGAAGCTTACCAATAATTCAACTAATACATATTATACATTACTCAGTATCGAATATTAGATTTGCACTTTACTTAGAATATACGATTCTCTCCATTTTCTGAACAAAATAGCATATACAGAGTGCCTGAAAAGCTCCGGAACTTCACGATGAATAATTGGTGAAATAATAATGGTGTGAAAAAACCAAGCCCAGCTATCAAATGGTGACCTTAGATGTGACCTCAACAATGATGACCTTCAAGGTAATGTGGAAGTGAAGTCGATTTTTGTAGCCGAGGGACAATCCTGAAAGAGCAGAGAAGTCAGTTTATCTGGGGATTACACGATTTTCTGAATCGTAAACTTGTGTATGACCTCGATGGTCAAGTTCAAGGTCAGGTTTCAAAAATTCTCAAGGACATATTCGAACTTAGATTTTCCCTTTTCTCCATGTCCGCGATCAAAAGTCCCGTTAAAAAAAGAGTTGATCTTCAAATGACGTTGTATGTCATGGTCAAGGTCGGATCCAAGCTCACCATTGGATATCGTAGAAAAAATCATGAAGATAATGTAATTTCTCTATACGACTACTAGCTTTCAGGTTATATCACCGTACATGGGTTTGACCATGACCATGACCTCCGAAAGTCAAAATTTAAGAATGGTCAAGACCATTTTCGAACGTAAACTTTTCCGATTTTTCCATTTACGAGGTAAAAAATGGGGGCTCCACTTGAAAAATTGGTCTAGACTAACAGGAAATTGTTTCTTGTATTAATATTGCACAACGTTCATTGTATGACTCAAGTAAACCCAATAATTCAACTAATACATATTATACATTACTCAGTATCGAATATTAGATTTGCACTTTACTTAGAATATACGATTCTCTCGCTGAAAAGCTCCGCAACTCCGCGATAAATAATTGGTGAAATAATAATGGAGTGAAAAAACCAAGCCCAGCTATCAAATAGTGACCTTGGATGTGACCTCAACAATGATGACCTTCAAGGTCATGTGGAGGTCAAGTCGATTTTTGTAGCCGAGGGACAATCCTGAAAGAGCAGAGAAGTCAGTTTATCTGGGGATTACACGATTTTCTGAATCGTAAACTTGTGTATGACCTCGATGGTTAAGTTCAAAGTCAGGTTTAATAAATTCTCAAGGACATATTCGAACTTAAATTTTCCCTTTTCTCCATGTCCGCGATCAAAAGTCCCATTAAAAAAAGAGTTGATCTTCAAATGACCTTGTATGTCATGGTCAAGGTCGGATCCAAGCTCACCATTGGATATCGCAGAAAAAATCATGAAGATAATGTCTGGGTAATTTCTCTATACGACTACTAGCTTTCAAGTTATATCACCGTACATGGGTTTGACCTTGACCATGACCTCCGAAAGTCAAAATTTAAGAATGGTCAAGACCATTTTCGAACGTAAACTTTTCCGATTTTTCGATTTACGAGGTAAAAAATGGGGGCTCCACTTGAAAAATTGGTCCAGACTAACAAGAAATTGTTTCTTGTATTAATATTGCACAACGTTTATTGTATGACTCAAGTAAACCCAATAATTCAACTAATACATATTATACATTACTCAGGATCGAATATTAGATTTGCACTTTACTTAGAATATACGATTCTCTCGCTGAAAAGCTCCGATACTCTACGATAAATAATTAGTGAAATAATAATGGTGTGAAAAACCCAAGCCCAGCTATCAAATAGTGACCTTGGGTCTGACCTCAACAATGATGACCTTCAAGGTCATGTGGAGGTCAAGTCGATTTTTGTAGCCGAGGGACAATCCTGAAAGAGCAGAGAAGTCAGTTTATCTGGGGATTACACGACTTTCTGAATCGTAAACTTGTGTATGACCTCGATGGTCAAGCTCAAAGTCAGGTTTAAAAAATTCTCAAGGACATATTCGAACTTAAATTTTCCCTTTTCTCCATGTCCGCGATCAAAAGTCCCGTTAAAAAAAGAGTTGATCTTCAAATGACGTTGTATGTCATGGTCAAGGTCGTATCCAAGCTCACCATTGGATATCGTAGAAAAAATCATAAAGATAATGTCTCGGTAATTTCTCTATACGACTACTAGCTTTCAAGTTATATCACCGTACCTGGTTTTGACCTTGACCATGACCTCCTAAAGTCAAAATTTAACAATGGTCAAGACCACCTTTGACCGTAAACTTTTCCGCTTGTTCCATTTACGAGGTAAAAAATGGGGGCTCTACTTGAAAAGTCTACTTGACCTCCAAATGACCTTGAAGGTCATCGTTAAGGGCAAATTCAAGGCCACTATTTGATAACTCTGTAAAACTTGAATTTTTTTGAAACTACCTGTTATTAAGATAAAATCTGAACCCCATAATCAGTCACTCAGTAATTCGGGTTTCTACTGGAAATTATCTTGGCACCGTTTTGAACTCCATTCATATCTATGTACACGTCTATATATCTGGCTATTTTTCAGATATAGCCTCCAACCTCAAAGATGCATCAAAACCAGTTTTAAAACTCGCATTGTGTAAGTGATGCGACATAAACACCAATAAATTGATTTTCATTCTGAACTCCCACTAACCAATCGCAAAACGGCTCATCAGACTATATTGGCCAGAATTGGAACGGTTCTGTGATAGTTCCTTGTAGGATCCCAGTAAGGCTTATGAAAACTGTTCAAAATGACTATGTAGAGACTCCATCAGGTATGCAAGAAATCTTTCAAATATATCAAACCGGTTCTCTATTGTGCTGCATTTACTCGTATCTTCGACATTTTTCACTGGAGTTGGGTGTAAACTTAAGATGGCTCCATGGGACTAACCTATGGGATTTTACCTGTGAATATATAATTGAAGAGTGATAATTCAAAAGCGTGTAAGTGCCACATTTAGGTATTTTCAAATTTCAGTGATTTTAAGGTCTATGTACCATGTACCATTGCCAATAGTATACCAAATAGTCTATGTGCCAGTCAAGAATCTGCAGTTCTATATACTTATTTCAAATTCGCCTGCAGTCTATCTATCTGTCTATATATACCTGATATGTTTTTCTTTAATTTCTCAACAAAACGTTTTTGGCACTTGACGCTTTTGAATTACCACTCTTCAATTATTAATTTGAACATTTTCTGCAGATCTTTTCACGTGTGGTACTACTGATAAAACAAATATTTGCATAACTTCGTTCGCTGTGTATCTTCAAAATGCATCATATTTAGGAAGCACTCATATATAGTCAGAATCACGAAAGATGACTATTACGTCATACCACAAACTGTACTAAAGTAATCAATGGACGTACCTCGATGATAAAATCACGATGTCAGGAATAATGACAACAAATTTATATTATGATTTTGCGAGGTTAGGTTATTTCACCGATTATTTTTAATTTTATTTTATTTCATGGTTTTGAGTAATAATAATCTTAGTGCGGAGTTTTTGTTTTGAAAAAAAACAGTTATGATTAAAAGACAGAAACACCAAAGACCAAAGTATTGTTCGAAAACAACCTAACCTGCTTTAACGTAACCTAACTTTAGTCGAAATCACGAAAGATGACGATTACGTCATCATTTTAGTCTGTAGTAAAGACAAACGACTGCGATTTGTGAATATTTTTAATGAAGTTTCTGATATGTTAGACAGAGACAAACAGAATTTTATTGTCTAAACAAAGTGTACTGCTAATTTGCATGTATCGGACAAAGATAGACGATGTTTCCATGTTGCATGATCGATCATATTTGAAAGATGAATAGTTAGGTTATGTTAAATCAGGTTATATTGTTTTCGAATAATACTTTGGTCTTTGGTGTTCCTGTCTTAAGGTATTCTACTCATAACTGTTTTTTCAAAACAAAAACTCCCCACTAAAATGATTAATAAGGTATCACTCAAAACCATGAAATGAAATGAAAATAAGAATAATCAGTGAAATAACCTAACTTCCAAAAATCATAATATAAATTTGTTGTCATTATGTGTCTGACTCGTGATTTTATCATCGACGTACGTCCATTGATTACTTCAGTACAATTTATGGTATGACGTAATAGTCATATTTCGTGATTTTGACTATAAATCATTGCATAACTGTAAGTGATTCTAGTTTTCTCAAACTTTACAGCACCATAGATATTCTATCTAAATAAATTACAATCTAACCGTTAGCATCTAGAGTTTTGTACTCCAAATATGTTGACTGGATGTATTTATTTTACATGTTGGGGCTTGAATGCGCTTGTTCCAAACAGGCTTACTGAAATCCTGGCGCTTTTTGTTTTTAAATGGAGCAGTTGATGAAAATACAAACTACTGTTAGCAAATAACAAATCAGCTAAGCATTTTAAGTCCTCTAAAATTGTAAAATTGAAATATTTGTTTCATGTATGTACATTTGTACATACTATTCGATGTTGGTGTTTGAACCAAAACGTCTGTCTTTCTAGACGTGGGAACAACTTCACAACTTTACATTTGAGTATTTTGTTTTACCAGTAGAAACATTAAAATATGCGCTGTGCATTATACATATTATTTTCTGAACATTTTTTTATTCATATATTCTCATGGACTAACTGGGTTGGAAGCAAGACAAAAATATCAAGCTTTTATAGTGCAAAATTATTTTATTCAAGCCAACGTACAGTATATTGCAATATCACCATCCACTCAGAGACATATTGAAATGTTTTTGAAACAAAAATACTGTTTGCTATACAATACATATCTATTCTAAATATGAATTTTCTTCCACTCGGTCAAATATATATTTTAGATCAACTGCAAGATCTGACAAAGACTTCTTAGCATTTTATTATTCAATGTTTAGTTTTTTATTCCACAAGTGGTTTTGTGAAACAATAGTTCTGACTTCAGTATTTATTGTTATACTATCTTTTAAAGTGTACAGGGTAAAATGAGTGATTAGTTTGAAGCGATATATTCCAAAATAGATTAATATGTGCATTTTCAATATCGCTTTGTAAATACTTCATTTTATATGTATTTTTTTGTAACTACAAACTAGGTATGATTTATTTATGTTTATAGGTACTGGATAAGCATCACAATTCAGTTGCTGATGTTTTACGTAGGATAAGTCTTCTATTTATTTTATTTATTTTATTTATTATTTTAATTTTTCTGTATGCAATAAAATGATTATTAATGTTTTACTAAAAATAAATATACTGAAAATTGATGATACTAATTAGTTGTATCCTTACCACCTCTAAAATAAGTTGATATGGCAGCGTCATTATGAGGAGTCAGGCTTCTTCAGATATGGAACAAAACATGTTTAACCATTGATTAATGTAAAGTAATATAGCTTTCGTCCTTCCGACCACATACATAGAAGACCCTCCTTAAAATGCGGTCCTGTGTATGATGTTTCATTTTTCGTCACGACTTGAATAACCCCTAATGTTAAAAAACTGATAAAATGTCAACTTGTTAACTAAATAGGCAAATAGTTCATTCCGCGCTTGCTACAAGTGAGGATGAAGTAAACGACAGCTAGTTTCAAGTTGACGTCTTGTCGGAAAACCTACGTAATGTCCCTTTTCAAGTTACGTAGTACCCCTGTCGGTCACCACTGTGGACCGCGAGATGCCGCCGATACTGGCGCTAAAGTAGATACGGTCTACTCGCCATTGGACAAAGTATAATATAGCTTTCGTTCGTCCAGGTTCCACTTTTTTCTGTACAGTTCTCATACAATTCTCAAAAACAAAGTTGAAATTTCGTCGTTTCGCAAAATTGTGGGTATAAACAAGTAAATTGAAAACACGGTAATTTTACGTGGAGAAAGTGTCGCGTGCGACTATGACCAAATAATCACTGGGGTGGGAGGCTTATAAATATACCAAGGTCAAAAATTTGAGACATACCCTGCCCCACGACCTGCAACCTCTAACCCACAATTTTTAACCCTCACCATTTTTTTTTTCAGAAACGTCTAAAACGTCAAAAAAACGAAGTTTGAGCGATTTCTAGTAGAGCGGTCAATCTTGATTCGCATTGGGAGGGGTTATGACCCCGATCACTCGACCTGGATCGGCCCTTGGAGGGCAAGTATTTGCCACTTTTTTGAAGGCACAATATTCAGAGTGTCCCAAATATCTTGAAACGTACCAAAATCACGTAATCTTTTTCTTACTATTTTGATCACCAGTAATTTAGGCAGCAGCGGACTCCTGATCAGTCGCCGTGCGCTGCGCGGGTTCGAGTACTGTCCCAGGCGAAATTTTTCTCTTGGTTATGGATGTTGTGATTGTCCGTAGGTGGTAGATGGTCTCTGATTGTCGAACGCAGAGGTACCACCCGGCGGTTCTCGTAGGCGGAGCCAGAATATGTGTATGTTGCATGCACACGTGTTCCCTCGCCAGAGTCCGTGTGGCGTCCCCCCCTTTCCCATGTATCCCCCTATAGCCCTACGGTACCCAATGGGTGCTTAAGCCTTAGGCCTTCGTGGTAGTTGGAGTATAAAAAAAATGAATTTCTCTTTATTAATGGTAGAGTACCGATTCCCAGCCCAAACCCTGTTTAATGATTTTCTTTTGACAAATTTCATAGTTTATTGATTGTATGATTTCACACGTATTATATCTTTCTTTCTTTCTTATCGACTCAGTATTGTGTTGGAATCTTTTGGACACTAATGTTATAGTATTTTATTAACGACTAACTCAGAAATGTCCGCATAAAATATCGTTGATCCCTCGTAGAGCTGATTTTCTAGGGTCCGCGCATTGGCAATAAGCAAAACACTGTGGTTTTTCTCCGTTTGGTGTGGGTACTACCATCTCCAGTTTTTATGGGATTTTAACCTTGCTGTTTTGCAGCCGATTTTGCTCGAAGCTAAGGGTGCTATAAAAAAGCTTTAAATACAGAAGTTTTAGGAAATCAAATGGCACATCTAGTGTTGACTTTGGATTTGACGTTGACATTTACCTTGAAGGTCATTTCAAGGGCAAGTCGATTTTTTTCTAATGGAAACTCCCATTTTTAATTGCAGAAATAAAACGCCAAGACCTATAAAGTATTCTTGAAAATATTTTAATATACCTTTAATCAAATAAAGTAATTCTACTTTCCACCTTACTTCATGGTAAAATAACTAGCGGCATAGACAAAACTACTCCAGTTATTTCAGCTCTAGAAATAGTATGATGGTTTTCTAATACCCTGTATATCCGCTTTTAGGATTTTCTAGGCTGTTTAAACTAATATCACTGTACCATACATAGTACAAACCACGCATAACAATCATTCGTTTGGAAAATGCAGGCAACCCAATATACCTTCGGCTGGTTATCTCGTTGCATAGCTTGACACGTTAAGAAAATATGAAGAAAGGTTTTTCCATTCCGACAGACAGGAAAAATAAAGTATTATTGATTTCTATATCTCATTTTGGCACCCTTAGAAAAAGAGGAGTGAAGGACGTCATGACTGGAGTGAAAAAGATAGAAAACAAGGAGTGCTATGCGCAGTGGTGGAATCGATGACAAGTAGGGAGAGAGATAGTCAGATACGGAAAACTCGATAGAGTGCGAGACCGAAAATGCTAATGAGCCATTGAAACGCAAGATTGCCAAATTTTTTTGGTATCTTGATTATTCCGCTGTTCCGAATTCGCAATATATCTCTATTAGTATTGTAGATAGATACCTACACCTATTAGGTTTTTAGTCTTTTAGTTCCTCAAGAACAGGCTCACTATCTCTAACAAACTGCTATTATGCCTTCTAAGCAATGATACTTTTGGAAAGAGCGAATTTCGGCTAAAAAAGCCTCATCCCCAACTTAAAATTAACGGATTTTAAGAAAGTACGCCATATCCTTTGGGAGTCAATTTTTACTGACATCATTCATAGACGTATCTTCATCTCCGTCGATAAAAACTAAATGATGACATAATTATATAATGTAAAAAATTAACAATATTCATTTGAAATATACAGGGTGACTTTGAAGTTGAGTCATTAATTTTCAGATAAACTAAATGATGACATAATTATACAATGTAAAAAATTAACAATATTCATTTGAAATATACAGGGTGACTTTGAAGTTGAGTCATTAATTTTCAGATAATGATTGTAGAAGGAAGATAAACCAGAATATGTGTGTAAAAATAAAAAAAAATTAAAAAAAAATGTTTACCTTGTTTTATAAAGTATCCTCCCGACAAGTATTTCAGTGCGGACCTGTATTTGATCGTGAGGTCCCCTGTGAGGTCTTAAGTCACCTGATTCACGAGCCCGTTGTACTACATTAACAAAGGCACGAGGGGTTGGTTGCACTCGATTGGGAAACCGATCCGCATAAACATGTGCCATTTTTTATTTCGTTTGAGCCACGCAACAGACACTATTCACACGCTAACCGACAGACACTGAGTGTATGTATAACTGAACTGAATAAAATACTTAATTGCAAAAACGTTCCAAATTCTTTCGCTTTTTTGTTTCCGATGCGATGAACTGGTAAGGCGGATTATATCCGTTGTTGCCAAACACGAGTACATGATATTATTATTGAGACAGGGCGGTACTCAAACTTCCAAAGGGCTGTAACTTTGTTACTTTAATTTTACCAGAAAAATGGTAAAGGAAAAAAACATTTCTTTTGATCAGATCTACTCACTGTTAAAATAAATGACTCAACTTCGAAGTCACCCTGTATATACCTGACCAACTTAATGTCAGTGTTGCTCAGATAACGTTTAAGTGAAAAAATGTCAGTGACGTCTTTCGAGGCACTGTATTTCAGTAGACAAGATCCTTTTGAGAGACTATTCTATCATTAATACTGTAGCAGACACAAAGTAAGTATAGCAGATTCGTATGGCGCATACATCGTCATATCGGCAACTCTTGTAGCGGCAACGTCGCTAGAATCAAGAACCAACATGGCGAATGTCAACTGATTGTATATTGCCCTTTACGGTTTGATTATACGCGAATTTCCTTTATTTACTACAGTAACGGGGTGCGGATAGAGGAAAATGTCGAATGTAACGTGATTTAAACAATACTAGGCCGCGTGTTTCCCATTTGCACACTGTATTTTCCTTTTTCTTTGCAAGAAACAATGACAACCGAGTGTGCTTGCTAGTGTGCTGTGCCAGAGGTGTCTCATCGGTTTCTAGGAAATATGACTACTGGTCTCCAGGGCGAAAACTCCTACGATTTTTATTCGGAAGAAAATTCGGCAAAATGGAAAGGATTGTTGACCGCTGCCTTGAAAAAAGTAAGTTTAGACGATTTCAGTCCTTCTGGCCTTCACTGGGAAAACAATCGCCACACCACACGTATTTATCAAAAACAAAAGTAACACTCATTTATGGCACACTACCACTTAAAGAAGTGTATTTTGTGTAACTAGCAACTTAAGAACAAAGCAATTTCTGAAAAGCACACAATGGTTTTAATAGGAATGAAAAAGAATGAAAGTTCCACATCTGCTATTGGATATGTCCACCTTTCTCTCCATTAAAATTAACAAAGAATTTAATAACAATCATCAAATAAATTTTATGCGTTACTAAATTCATATTTCATACTCAACCATATAACATATATTTTGTAAAGCTATTGTTATGCGAAAAAACAATATAACTGCCATGACTGTATTCTATATAGTTAAATAGTTAAGGATCTTATCTACTAATTCAGTAATAAAACATCACATAATCAAAACAAATGATAAATAGTGAGTCAATTGGTACGAGGGATGTCTTTTAAGTTTTGCATATGGAAATAAAACAACATGGTAGGTAGTTTTAAATGACTTTATTGTTTTCGAAGAATTCTCCAAGAAAAGATTAATACACATCTGCATGCTCTCGAACCAATTTTCGAGGCACTTATTCCACTCGTTTGCTGGCAGATCCAAAACAGCATTTTTTAATGCGTCAACTGCTTCTTCTGGTGACTGGAACCTCTGACCATGCAATCTGTTTTTAATTTTCGGGAAAGTAAAAAAATCGTTAGGACTTAGATCGGGACTATATGGAGGATGGTCCAATAATTACACGTTTTCTGCCTTGTTTTTTGGGCTGTGTGCGAGCTTGCATTGTCTTGGTGGAGGATGATTCTTCTTTCGGGGTTGATTTATCGAAGCACATATTGTTGTGAAACTTCGAATTTAGGTTTACTAAAGAGTGAGGTTAAGATTCAGTACTGACGTTCGATCCACGCGGCCTACTATGTTTCTTTATGCAAAACTTAAAAGACATCCCTCGTAGACACATAACAGATTTTATATCAGGAAGAGTGCCATATAAAGAGTTGAGATAGTTGACAATACTTAAATTTCATTCAACATTGTATAATTTACATGAAACCATTTCGTACTACAGGTACTAGAGCAGGTGCACCCATCGTTAGGTGCGAGAGAGGAGGCTTTAGAGTACATCGAAAGCCTATGTCTACGACTGCTAGCAATGCTTTGTGCAAAACCTATTCCTATAAGTGTTCAGGTAATATTTGATACATCATTGAATAACAGAATTTTAGATTGATGATTGATGGATTTTAGGATGTTGAGTATCGGGTTCAAAGTACTTTTCCTACCCCCATTGATAAATGGGCATTGAAGGAGGCTCAGGAAGCCCTAGACAGGGGCAAAAAGAAAGCAGTACTACAATTGCCTGTTGACAAGATACACAATTTATTACAAAAGGTCAGTATATTGGCAAATATCTAACAATAAGATAGATGAAAAAATAAAGAAAAGTTGTAGCAGAATATTGAAACTTTCATGTTTTGATTCATATCATCTATTACTTTTTTCTATTTGAAAAATCAACACGCTTTTTACGAGGTGAAATCGAATTTTTTTATTGACAAATGAAGGTTGGTTTAAGCCATTTTATGTATGAAAAATAACATCAGTCATGTGACCACCGCGGCTTCGTTTACAGGCCAACATCCGAACATCCAAACTTTCAATGACTTTTCCCAGAATAATCGGATCTATGGCCGCAATTTCAGTCCGAATATTGCGCATTAGGTCTTTAATTGTCCGGGGACCATCCCTTTCAAAAATCTCCAAAGAAAATATTCAAGAGGTGTTAAATCGCACGATCTCGGGGACCAACTGACATCTGAATTTCGTGAAATTATGCGGTCTTGAAATTTCGTGTGCAATAAGTCGCTTGTTTGGCGAGATGTGTGAGCCGTTGCTCCGTCTTGATGAAACCAAAGATCGTCGGCACCAATACTATCCAATTGTGGCCACAAAAAGTCTGTTCACATGCCGCGATAACGTTTCCCGTTGACGGTAATGGCCTTTTCTTCGGCATCTTCAAAGAAGAATGGTCCAACGATGCCAGCAGCCCATCATCCGCACCAAACAGTCACTTTTTTAGGATGGAGAGGTTGTTCATGATATTGGTGTTGATTTTCAGCCCTCCAGAGTCTGCAATTTTGCTTATTTACATACCCATTGAGGTGAAAATGAGCCTCATCAGAAAAGAGCACTTTGGCCGAAAATCCGTCTTCTCTTTCCACCATCTAATTAACAAAAACACGCCGCTGTTGATGGTCTGCCGGCTTCAGTTCTTGTGTTAGTTGGATTTTGTATGGATGGAGGTATAAATCAATGTGTAAAATCCGGCGTAAAGTGGTCTCACTAATTCCCAATTGTTGCGAACGGTGCCTAGTCGAGGTGGTTGAATCTTCTCGCACACTTTCACTCACTGCGGCTATGTTTTCACGATTACGAGCTGGACGAGCATGTTGGTTTGGTCTACGACCTTCAGCTGAACCAGTTTCCTCAAAACGATTAACAATCCAACAAATTCCAGGCTTTGTAGGGCGTCCATGTCGGCCAAAACTAGTGCGAAGTTTTCGAAAAGTATTTTTTATATTTCGACCGTTTTCGTAATAAGTTTGGATAACCAAAATGCGTTGTTGTGTTGTGAACGAATCCATGACTATAAATGGCATACCTGTGACAGTTCATTTATGCATAGCACAAGACTTTTGACTCACATGGTAACACATAAACTGACAGGTCAAAAAAAGTAATAGATGGCGCACCCAGTATATTTATATTATATATGAACTGTATGCATTTTTATCAACTTTGTCAGAAACTTCAGTGAAATCAATGTTTTCAACAATATTTCACCTTAAATATACAATCCAAATTTTCTAAAAAAGGAACAGTCTAATAAAGATTTCTCAAGTAAGATAGTTCATGAAATCTCAAAAATGAAATAGTTTTAAAAAAAAAGTGAAGTAGGATATATTTTTTCTTATTTCTTCTCTAGGGGCCAAAATTCCCCAGTTTCTATTTAATCAGTATCATTTAATCTCCAAAAATGTTTGTATCAGTTATGCTTTCCCTAGTTCATGTACAAAATTATTGAATTGTTACATCTCTGTGCTGTTATTCTTTAACCTACTCTGTACCTTAGAAATGTTGCTACGGGTATCATAATTTGTTTTCCAAATTTCATTACATACACCTACATGCAGTTGAAAAATATACTCAGTGACATTAGAAGTGTTACAACCAGAAAAAATAATTTATTCACCTTTTTTGTTTTGCAATTTAACAACTATATTTAAAGTATGCTGTGGCAACAATGTCAACATTTTATCTTCTTTTTTATTACCTTTGTTAAAATGTTGTCTCTTAGTTTTTGTGAAAAAAATGCAGTTTCTGAGACTTGAGTAGTACAGATATTTTTAGTTATTGCCCTTTCATTTACTAGCGTTAATAATAACAAAATGCCTTGAGTTCGAGGACGTCCAAATTATCACCATGTCAGCGACTTCGACAGGGTCGAATTATTGACTATCGAGATGTTCAAATTCAAATTCTTTATTCATGTCACAATACATAAAATATGTTTACATATGTCAATAGATCAAATGAGAATGTCGGTTTGTCCTAACGCGAAATTGCCGCCGTATTAATTTTACTGCAATGACGGTAATGCGTGTGTGTCGTGTGTGGATAGAAGAAGGTAGAGGAACAGCCAGGCGTACCACAAGATATGCGCTTCAGTCAACGAGCCCTAAGAAGGTAGACCTGTTACTATGAGTACACTCTATCGCCGCATTCGAGCCTTTGGACTTTTTTCATACTGTCCACCGTAAGTGCTTCCTCTGACTGCGGACCACTGTCGTCAACGTTTGAACTGGAGCAGAGAACGGCAACATTGGGAGGCAGAATGGCATAATGTCATCTTCAGCGACGAATCGCGATTCTGTCCACACGTGCTTTTCCAGCAACACAACACACGTCCCCTTATTGCTCGTCGTACTACGGACTTTCCTCAAGAAGCAGGCGTTGATGTTTTGCCGTGCTCTTGATTCGAGAACATTGTAAACAAACACGACGACGTACGCGAACAAAACCAAAACAACATACTAACCACTGTTACTGTTTGCGATCGATGGCCGGTTCGATAAGAGTGATGAAAAACCGACGCGCTATTTAAAAATTAAAAAATTTAAAAACGTTTTAGATTATATTATAAAAATTAGGAAGATTGTGGTCGATATGAAGCACTTAAAGTTGTAAACTATAAAGCCATTTAGACAAAAATCTATTGACTTTTGGACCATGGGTCATATGAACTCTTTGACTTTTTTTGACACCCCCTATTACTCATTTCATTAATGACTATCATAACGTTTACACCCTGTATTTTTAGGATATTCAGAATTTGTATCATATTGTCAGAGTGTATGTTTTCTCATTGCTAAATAAAGTTAGTGTATTGTTATATATAAATTTTCAACTACCATTTTGAATTCATATACTTTTTTAGGAATTACTGTTGTACAAAGTTGATGCCACAGTATCATTGTTCCTAGTAGCAGTTTTAGAATATATTTCTGCAGATATTCTGAAACTGGTAGGAAATTATGCTAAGAACATTAAGCATATGGAAATCACTTACCAAGATGTACAGATCTCCATGAAAGTTGATAAGGTAAAACATTCAAAAGTATTATATTATGTATTCCACCTAAAAATTCCTCTTAATATAGGTATGCTGAAATTTTCTTACTAGTTAATGATTTCAAGAGATAATATAAAGTGCAACAATTTTCTATGAAAAAAACTTATGGATTGTAAAAAAGATCTTTTTGCAATGTTAGTCCAAATTTCATATACATAAAGGGTTTTCCATTAAGGACTTAACAACTTTCTTTTTAAATAAAACGCAAACCATTTGAGATATCTCGAAAATTTTATTATTGAATTGAAGTATGCTCGAAACATTTATGTGTGGGATTCGACCTCGTTCATATGTCCACCACGGGCAATTTTCAATGACTCGGCCACACATTTCGACAGAAACGGCTGCTATCTCTCGTTCAATATTGGCTATAAGCTCCTCTAACGACGCATTGACCATGTATGTAGCTCCACAAAAAAAGTTTAGAGGTGTTAAATCACACGATCTGGGCGGCCATTCGACAGGACCGTTTCACCGAATTTTGATTTCAATATATCGATTATTTCACCTGCTGTATGACTTGTGGCACCGTCTTGTTGAAACCACATATCATTAATGTCTAGCCCATCCAATTGACCACTAAAATAACGTTGCAACATGTCTCTGTAGCGATCTCCGCTGACTGTAACGTGGCGGTCATTTTCAGGAATATGTGCACTCAAATTTTGTACTAGACTATGAATTGCTTGTCTACTGGGACGAGAAATACCACCAAAAATTGCGTTAGCGCTCTTAAAGTTGCAGTCACCGACTCGGAATTTCGGTAGTGAATTTTAATTATTTGTAAGCGTTGTTCGTTCGTGTACTTCACCATGATGAAAATGTTTTCTTTACTGAATGTTTTGGCATTGACAGTTCAGTAATTGATTTAAAGGTGAAAATTCAAAGTTGTCAAGTCCATATTGGAAAAGCCGATACTTAAGAAAGTTCAGTATTACCTATCAGCCTATCACATATGATTAAGTTTATTACATCAGCTATGTGAAATGATAAATCACACGTTATTGCATAAGTAAACAAAAATTGTGAACCAGTTTATTAAGTTCTTTTCATTAACATTACAAATTGATAGGGATGAATATTGTTAGATTAGATTTAGTTAGACAGCTTTTTGTTATTAAAACATTGCTTTTTGCTTTTTCACGCTGCGTTCAGCCCACATCCATGGTACGTAGCTATTTTTACTACACCCCCAAATTAGAAATCACAAACTTCGTAATTGTTTCCTGATGAATATAATGTAATCACACTGTTTAGAGAATGCATACAGACATAACAAAGCACCACATTATTTTCTTCACAATAAAACTGATGTATGACGTGAAAAGTTGATACTGTTTTCCGTTTTATTTTACTCTACTTCCATTGCTTATTTTTTGTTGCATACTGCCTGGTTTTGTTTGATTTGCTGTCTTCTGTTTAAATTTTGAGATAGCAGGTAGCATTTATTTATGTATTTTTCTCTCCTTCAAACATTATCTGTGTATGAATAATTTACTACAAGAGTCGGACAAAACAACATTCATGGTGATTGGAAAGCGGCTTTTTTGCTGACTCGAATGCATCGGCTGTTTGTTCGGACGAGGCAGAAGTCAACAGCTTTAAAGTCATGTGACGTTTGTCATCAGAAAGTCAGTGTACACAACAAAATCTGACAAGATTATATCATGTCCTCGAACAAGTCAGAATGTCAAAAGCCAGCAGAGGTGCCTAAGGTCACAGTCCGAAGACAGTCGGGTTTTCTTGACCCTAACAAAGTCTAAGGCTGAAGTACTAAATTTTCAAGACGTTCTATACCAGGAAAATCCTCCAAAGGTCGTTGATGCCACGAGTTTCTCAGGGTATGCTAAAAACTACATACCTTCAGACATAACAGAGGGTGCTGTAACCCAGCACCAATAGCCAATCTACACGATTCTTGCTGATGAATCGCAGAGGTGTGCTCCGATCTTTTCGCGTCTCTTGCCTTATATACTAAGTGACATATAAATCCGAACACCCAGTTTAAATGGTTTTATTTTAATAAAATTTTGTATAAGTACTTAATGAAGCATAATAAGTAAATAATAAAAATTTCAAAATGATTGCACTGCTTTAAAGCCCTTTGACCTTTAATAATGTGTGGATGCACCCTGATGTGCTACGCATTCTCCAACGCGCCTAGGCATGCTTCTGATCAGGTGGTCAATGTCCTCCTGTGGTATCTCATTCCAGGCAACCACCAACTCCTCTCGAAGTGCTTCTAGAGTCTGAGGAGGACGTTGCAAATTGAGCAATCTCCTACCCATCATATCCCGCATGTGCTCAATTGGGGATAAGTCGGGAGATCTTGGTGGCCATGGTAACAATGTGACATCATTATGTTGAAAGAAGTCTATTGTGACTCTTGCAATATGTGGTCAGGCATTATCTTGTTGGAAAGTTGGATCTGCCAGGGTGTCAAGACAGGGTAAAAGATGGGGTTCTAGAACTTCGTGGATATAACGCTGCGCGTTCATGTTACCTCTGATGAAGATTAAAGGTGACCTGGAACCATAAGCTATAGCACCCCAAACCATAACTCCAACAGTGTGATGAACATGTCTTTCAACAAAAAACTGTGGATTCCTCCTTTCACCACGTCGCCTTCTAACCCTGGCACGGCCATCGTGCATGCCTAAACAAAATCGAGACGCGTCACTAAAGACAATACTGTTCCATTCCTGATCCCAGAGTGACCGTTGTCTGCACCACTCAAGGCGATTACGTCGGTGTTCTCGAGTTAAAGGGAGGACCCAGTGTGGCCGGTATGAACACAAGCCAAAACTTCTCATTCGTCGGTAAACACTTCGCATGCCAATAGGTCTTCCGTGTTCTGCAAACCATTCATTTGCAATGG
Source organism: Acanthoscelides obtectus (assembly GCA_963669975.1). Classification (NCBI taxonomy): domain Eukaryota; kingdom Metazoa; phylum Arthropoda; class Insecta; order Coleoptera; family Chrysomelidae; genus Acanthoscelides; species Acanthoscelides obtectus. The sequence goes on from CAVLJG010000010.1 coordinate 14,734,994, forward strand.
ACCTGGCAGTGGAGAAATGGTCCCTTAAGGCGAATAATCTTAGGCGGCGATCTTCACGGTCTGTTGTTCTACGGCGGCTTCCAGTGCCCCTTGCTCTTTGCGTACGGCATTCTCGAAGCCATGCCTGACAACACCTAACCACAGTGTCTACACTTCTTTGCACTCTAACTGCAATTGCCCGAAAAGAAAGTCCAGCTTCCCGAAGTTCCACTATACGGCCCCTATCAAAATCACTAAGTTGACGAAATCGTACTGGTCTCCGTACTCTAGGCATCGTGACCGATCGTAAAGGATGTCAAGAACCAAAATCCGCCAACGTTGATTCTTTACTGCGGCTGAAATATTCATTTTTAGAGCGTTAGTGAATTAAAAAAAAGCAGTATGAAAACCGGAATGTCCAACTGATAAGGCTGAAAATTTTTTCACTTGTTATTTACAGTAAGATAAATACATTCACCAACTTTTATTAAAATAAAACCATTTAAACTGGGTGTTCGGATTTATATGTCACTTAGTATAACATATCTCTGATATTTTCCTATGGAACTGGGAATTTGCACAATTTCAACCCATACTCAAAAAGGATCAAATATCCAAACAACTACTATAGGTCTATAGCTATATCTGTAATCAGCAGAATTATAGAGAAAAATAATCGCTATGCAAGCTTCCATCCGATGGCCTTCCAAAGGGCTTGCAGATGATATTTTTGTCATTGTCATAATGTTAACTGATCGCAGGATAAATGCGAAATGAGGAGAGTTGCTACATGGGATGGATTTTTAGTTTAATTTTAGATAGTGCTATTTGTAGTATGTATGTATTTGTTTATATATACACTGAGAATCAAATTTGTCTGACGGCATGAGTCCAATGTGTACGAGAGAGAAGTGTGTATAGACTCATTATGTTAGAAAGAGATAAAAGCCAGCCGTATAGCGTAGCTCATCACCGCGTTGGCAGGCAACGCTAACGTGCCGCGTTGCCAGTATGTTGCACCAATTCTTTGAATCAACGGGCATGTTGAAAATATGCATTAGTTTATTCTCTATGCCCAAGTAATAGTTTTATTTTGAGCGTACACATTTTTGAATTGTGACTTGTGTCGAATCTGTTTAGGTGATTCCGGATCGGTCCTAACGGCGCTCCCTTTTAGGGCGAAATGAATGGTCAGAAGCACCAAAAATTCTGCAACATTGCATCATTGGTTCACGTGGCAACACCGCATCTCGTACTTTCCAAGGCAAGGTTTCCTTCCCATGATCATAGATGTGCGATTTTGGAGAGTACCCATCTAGCGCTCATTGGGGAGCGTCGTCCTGGTTCGAAATGGTTTTCTCTTGCGTACAGGCGGGCAGTGATCATTTATATTGCGTAATGGTTATTTCATTTTCCGACCGCTCACTGTCGCAAAATGTAACAATAACTCAGGATGTGTTGATTTTATCACCATCGCTGGAAATCAAAGATAAATCTAACATGAATTAAAACACTGAGTCGTATCAAAATCGAAAGAAATAATTCTAATCAAAATGAAAACGAAATATTAAATGAGATGTTCGAACAGACCTCCTTTTTGGGTTTGACGACCTTCTGCGTCAGACAAATTTGGTTTTCCCTGTATGTACTATTCATATTTTCTACATCCAAATGATGTGGAGCTAGTAGAAGGATACAAAAAAAGTGTGATGTATTAAAAAAAAATATTTGCATCGATACAGTTACTATTGCTTATATAATAAAACCTACAAAGCGAGCAATGAAAACAGGTATTAATGTACGTGATTTCTGCTACCATACTATAGTGAGCAATAGAAATTTTTCAAATTGACACGTTGACTCAAAGCGTTCCAAGTATTTTTCTGGAAACAAAAACCAGTAGTACTCAACTGCTACGACAATAGTAAATAGTATGTTCCTGGAAAGTATGGTATAAGTAATGATGTTTTAGGCGTTGATGGACATGTTCTATCAAGATGATGGGGCCAGCAGCCTTAACGAGACACCTATCATGGTGTCTACAGCTTCCAGGACCAGTTTAACATATGAAGAAGTAGTTAGAGAACTAATCACTTCAGAAAAGGCTTATTTAAAGGAACTACATATGCTCATAAAAGTATTTAGGTAACTCTTCCTGTTGAAAAGACTTGCGTAAATGTCGCTATAAAATAGCGAATAAGCGACTAATTTTACTTATTTTCCAGGGAAGAAATTATCAAATTAAATCCAGCTGCTCAGGATATAGAAAAAATATTCTCAAACATTATGGATATATACGAACTAACCTACACACTCTCTGGGAGCTTGGAAGACGTTATTGAGATGGCTCAGGATCAAATGCCTTATATAGGAAGTTGTTTTGAAGGTGAAACTGATCAATTTAACTGATTACCCACATAGTACTTCACAGATAAAATATGAGCTATTATATTAGTTCCTCTTTGTTACCATTAGCTGTCTTTTTGTTCTAGAATTGGCTGAGGCGGCAGAATTTGATGTCTATATAAAGTACGCTCGTGACGTTACGTCACCGCAATGTCGAGATACCTTGAATGCTCTCTTGTCAAGGCCGGATGTGCAAACGACTCTAGCGACTGCAGGACAGGGTATGCGGTTAGCTTTGAGGTACTACCTTCCAGCTCTGTTGACTGCTCCTGTGTGGCACTGTTTTTCGTATTTAGGTAAGACGACATTTTACAATTTAGTCCTGGAAATGAAATCGTTTTTGGGTTTTTTATATTTATGTATAGCTTTCTCCTAGTTATTCGGGGTATCCCAGGAAAAATTAAGGCTTTCCAGATTCAAAAATATTTCTACACATTTTAGGAAACATGATTTTTTATTGAAAATTAACCGCCAGATCAGTGGTTTCTTTTAAGCTTACATCATTTCTGTGTACCATGCTGATTAGTAGCAGGTTTAATTTCGCGATGGATATACAGGGTGTTTCAGTTTATTGTTGCATAACTTTAAGATTCGATAGAACTTTTAAAATTAATGCATAAAGTCGAAAAATGCGTGGCTTCCGAAATACAGGGCGTTTAAATTTACATTCTAAAATAGTTTTTTTTTAAATATTTCGAATAATATTTGATGTATAACAGTGAAAATTGGTATACAAGGGTTTTTTGGTACGACAAAACGAACCATGGGCATAGTTTTACTGTAGCCGCTAGAGGGCGCTCTCTACTGTACCTGTAGTGTATTAAAATGACCGAAAATTTTTTCTTAGTGCAATTGTTTGCTTTTTGAATAAAAAAACTGATTCTTCGCACTTTTCAACATAAAAAAGCTCTCTTGTGAATTTTCGTTATAGTTAGCCGTTTTGGAGATATTTCGATTTTTAAGGTTCGATGCATTTAATTATTTATAATAAAATGACGTTAAAAGTCAGTATCTCGATAATTTTTAGAAGTAGGCTGTGCCTGCAAATATTTTTGAAATTGAAAGCGGAATAAGGTTAAACGTCAATTAGTTGACAGTTAGTTTTGTTGTCTGTTGAAACCTGAAACGTTTTTTTGCAATTGTGAATGCACGAAATTTAGTATCTTTTACCTGTTTTTTTTTGTGAGTTTTATAAAAATGCCATTTTTATTCTCCAATCAAGAGTTAGCGGATATTCATTTTGTGCATGGCTTTGTAAATGGAAATGCAGCAGAAGCAGCCAGAGAATACACACGCAGATTTCCAAACAGACGACGTCCAACTCGCTCAGTATTTGTAACAGTGCATCGCCAAATAATTGAAAATGGTTTTGGAAATGTCCAAAGTGATCAAAACATAAATGTTCGTCAGCGCAGATTTACCCGTATGATTCTGCGTGAGTTTGATAGAGATCCGACCACAAGTGTTAGGAGAGTTTCTGGTGCCTTGGGAATTTCAGGAAGCCATGTTCACCGTGTTCTTAGAAATGACCATAGACGTTCTTACCATTTGCAACCTGTGCAAGGACTACAGCCAGGGGACGGAGAACGAAGAATCACATTTTGTCAGTGGATTCTTGATAGAACTGATAATAATAGGGAGTTTTTAAGTAACGTTTTATGGACCGATGAGTCATGCTTCACTAGACGTGGAGTGGTAAATTTTCATAATCAACATACTTGGTCGCATGAAAATCCGCATGCAGTTCGGGAAAGAAATTTTCAGCATGAATTTAGTGTGAACGTGTGGATTGGTATCTACCGTACGAGCATTTTACATTACTACCACAGGAAAATACCAATATGCTTAGATTGTTCAAGAGCCTTGAAATGTCTTTGCCTGCAAGGTTAAATGCTGCGACCTTCTTGGACCTTCTGGTTCCAGCTTGATGGTTGTCCAGCTCATTATTCGAGAATAGTTACAAACTGGCTGGACGAAAATTATCCAGAAGATGGATCGGCCGTGGAGGACCAGTCGTCTAGCCTCCACGATCCCCTGACCTAAATCCATTAGATTTCTTTGTGTGGGGATTTCTAAAAGAAAAAGTGTACCAGACTCCCGTAACCACAAGACATATGCTAATAGACAGAATCAGGAATGCATGTGATGAAATTAGGCCTTATTTGAATAATGCTATACCACGTTCGATCATTCGTAGATGTGAATTGTGTATCGAACAACTGGGTTTACATTTCGAGCAACTACTTTAGATTTCGTATGTTTGTCCTAACTATCCAATAGCATTTTAGTTGTAAATAATTAATTTAATTTGTTAAAAATAATATTGGAAAAGTAAACAAATTAATATTCTGTTTTTTGTGTTTATTTGGAGTTATGAATTATTGCTGTGTTTAAAAACACAATCTAAACGATCATCTTAATTACTTGTAATGCCCAAATCGAAAATGTAAAAAAAATATTATTTTCCCATAAGTAATTAAAAATGCGTCGAACCTTAAAAATCGAATTATCTCAAAAACGGCTAACTATAACGAAAACTCACAAGAGAGCTTTTTTATGTTGAAAAGTGTGAAGAATCAGTTTTTTTATTCAAAAAGCAAAAAATTGCATTAAGAAAATTTTTTTAGTCATTTTAATACACTACAGGTACAGTAGAGAGCGCCCTCTAGCGGCTACAGTAAAACTATGCCCATGGTACGTTTTGTCGTACCAAAAAAACCCTTGTATACCAATTTTCACTGTTATACATCAAATATTGTTCGAAATATTTGAAAAAAACTATTTTAGAAAGTAAATTTAAACACCCTGTATTTCGGAAGTCACGCATTTTTCGACCCATGTTTATATAGACTTTATGCATTAATTTTTAAAAGTTCTATCGAATCTTAAAGTTATGCAACAATAAACTGCAACACCCTGTATACTGTGTGACAAAAAGAAATAAACAGCTACGTATCTTGGCCACCACGATCGCCTGACCTATCTCCAATTGAACATGTCTGGGATCTTTTTACAGAGAAGTCTATGATGTGTAAAATAAATCTAATAGGTGCGTGGAATTACCAAGGTCGGAGACGAATAAGTATACAAACATCAAAAATTATCAGGATCCTCTGGGGCATCAAAAAACGAAGTTTGAGCGATTTTTATTCTCTTTCGTTTTTGATTTTCTTAGTAGTAACATTGTATGAACATTTCATCGAAATCGATAAGCGGTTATTAGTTTAGCAAACAGACAGACTGACGGAAATGATATGACATCGTTTTTCGTGATGTACAGTCATGGAACATCCAAAAAACATTACACATTTTCGAAAATTTTCGCAATTTTAATACATTCGCGCCAGCAGGGGTGGGAAGAAATAAATCCACACATCTAACCTTTATGTTCATTGAAAACATTTTGCTAAAGTGTGTATTTTTTATTATATTTAGATATCCTAAATCTTTTCTGGGACTCTCTTTGCCGAATTTAAAGCATTCAATTTCATTGCAGACTACATAAAATTGCTAAGAGGACTGTCTCCATCATCAGAAGACAGAGAAACGTTGACACAAGTAGAAGGGTTACTAAAACCATTACAAATAGCTTTAGGAAATTGTGTACCCACTCAAAGTCTTTCAAGGAGTTGTGCTACATTGCCACAAGTTAGAGCACGTCGACAAGCTGCCCTACTGAAAATTCATGAGCTAGAAAAAATTGTGGAAAACTGGGATTCTAAGGACTTAGGACAGTGTTGCAATGAATTTGTTAGAGGTTTGTTGTTTATTTAAGATTTATTTAGCATGATTGCTACAATTACATTCTTCTAAAAAACTAAACAATTACATAACATAAAGACATTCAGAAAAAAAAACAAAATTTGCATCTCTAAGAATTTTCATTGTCCATGAAATATTCCTTTAATTTTCTTTTAAATATCTTTAAATTGCAAGTAGGCTTTATATCATTATTTAGTTTATTAAATTCAATTAATCCTTTCTGAAATATTGATTTGCTAGTTATATTACTATTGCAATTTTGTAAATGAAAATCAATAGTTCCTCTTGTATAATAATTGTGGTAATGATTATTCAATACTATGTAGTGTTCTAAATGTTCTGGCAAAAGATGATTTTTTATTTTAAATATAAAAATAACAACCAAATATGATATGAATTTTTTTTATTCAACCACTGCAATTCTTGTAACATAGATTTTATTTTGGTGTACTTGTTTTTATTCAATATTATTCTCATAGCTTCATTTTGCAAGACTTGTAATTTTGAGAATACACCTTCATTGGCAGTGAACAAGCTAGTTGAACAATATAGTAAATGCGGTAGAGTAATTGTATTATAAACTATTTTCTTGGAATAGGTACCAAGACTATGAGAAGCCCTATAAAAGTAATTTGTTTTTTTGGCAATTTTTGAAATAATGTATTTATAGCGATCCTCAAACTTTAGTTTACTATCAATATATATACCTAAATATTTAATTGATTCAACATTTTCAATTATTTCTCCATTTATCCTAACTGTGATAGTATTTTCATTTAGGTATTTCCCTATTAGCATACAATTTGCTTTAGAAGTATTTAATTTTAGTTTATTTACATTTTTGCCAAGTCAGAATTTAGCATTTTTAAAGCAGTGTCTATATTTTCATCTGATATGTATATTAATGTATCATCTGCTAATATCTGAAGTTTACAATAATCGAAAATATTACAAATGTCATTAATGTATAAAATAAATAGTAGTGGACCTAGTTTACTACCTTGTGGTATACCAACAGAAATATTTTTTGATCTTGATAATGTAGATCCAATTTTGGTTTTCTGACTTCCCTCAATTAAATAGTTTTGTAGAATTTTGAATGCAGATCCTTTAAATCCGTAGTGATGCAATTTTGTAAGTAATTTATCTCTGTCAATATTCGCAAACGCCCTTTTGAGGTCCAAAAACACTGTTACTGTATGTTTCCGATTGTCCATACATCTTCTCCAGTCCTCTAAAACCATTTGTGTTGCCATTTCAGTTGTGTTTCTTCCTGAATCCAGCTTGAAATTTGGTTAAAATTTTATTTCCCTCAATAAATTCGATGATCTGTTCGTAAATAATTTCTTCAAAAACTTTCAACATCTGGCAGAACATTTATTGGCTGCTTCAGTCATATCTTGCAGTAAAAGAGCTTCTCGTAATTTTACGTAGTTAATATTAGTAATTTGTTCCACTTTGTTAGCATCAAATTTACTTTCAACTTCAAAACATATCCATGAATGATTACTGATCTTAGGAGTATGCATAACTTTTGCAATTAAATTTTGTTCGTACGTTATTATCAAATCTATAATTGTTCTTGATTGAGTTGTAATTCGGGTGTGATCATAGACTTTTTGCCATAGACCATAAAAACTGAGTACCTGTTTAGATTTCTTTGCGTAGAAGTCTTGATTATCAAAATTTGTATTAAAATCGCCCAAATGTACCGTGATGCAGTTTCGATAAAAATGATTTTCACAGATATTTTCGAAAAAAATCTATAACTCTGTTTATATTTCCAGTTGAAGATGGTGCGACATTTTCTGCAATTCTTAATTACTATACTTTTCAAGACTGCATCCATTCATTCTTGCCAGTTGGCATAACTGATGACATGAATATATTATTTCAAAAATATTCAAAAGGATTTTTTGCAAAGCTTAAATGTTTATTCAAAAAAAAAATTATACAACACTATTATTCTTCCTCATTTTTATATAGTTCGACTATTTTGTTCACTGCAAACGAAAGTGTATTTTCAAAATTATAAATATCACAAAATAAAACTATGAGAAACATCTTAAATGAAAATAAATATACTAGAATAAATTTTATGCTGAAAGAACTACAATGGTTAAATATCAAAATTTTCATAACCTACTTGGTTTTCATTTTCATATTAAAGTTAAAAAATCATGTTCTACCGAATCTTTTACAACGATGAGTACCATGTTTATTCTACTATATGAAGTACAGGCTTTCATTTACAAAATTATAGTAGCGAAATAACATAAAAATTAGTATCTCAAATTTAACAAATTAAGTTTATGATATCAAGATGTGTGCCAGTTTGATAATGTTTAAAGGGAAACTGAAAAAATATCTCATGGAAAACCAGAATTCGTAGTAATGAAATTTTATATAAAATATTATGTGATATACTGTCTAACATTGTTATCTTTGTACCTGCAAAGTTCGCGCGCGAGGATCTTGTCGTATTCAAAGACACACACCACGCTAACAATGGTGTACGATGTGTTCCGTTTTGGTACTAGACTGTACGGGTAGTTTTCTAATATTCCAAAATATAAAGAACAGTTATTAAAGTAGCTCATTGAAATTGTCATTCTTTACTTTGTGAAAGTCTCGTCTAATTGGAGGATTGCAGTCAATAATGGTGATTTATCAGATTAATAATTAATATATATTTTTGTTTCAGAGGACGTACTAGTGAAAGTAAGCTCCAGCAAAAGACTGACAGAACGGCGTGTGTTCCTTTTTGATGGCCTGATGATACTCTGTAAACCGAATTCTCGGAGACAAAGCTCAGCACAGCATAATGATTGTCGATTAAAGGAACGATATTTCATCAGAAAAGTAGAGATCATTGATCATCCGGATGCAGAAGAATTGAAGTATTCTTTCGAGATATCTCCTAGACAAGCACCTTCTGTGGTGCTATGTGCAAAATCGCAAGAAGAGAAGAATTCATGGATGGCTGATTTAGTTATGTTAAATAATAGGTATAGCAAGAAATTTATTTCAGGCGTTATTTTTACACTTTTAATCGATTTGAAGTTTTTAGTTATGTGAGATGCATACTTACATTATTATGTTTTATTTCAGGTCAATGTTAGAAAGGGTATTAGATAGTATATTATCAGACATTGAAAGAAAACATCCCTTGAAATTGCCACCGCCAGAATTGTATAAATTTGCTGAACCTGATTCAAAAGATAATATCGTCCTGGAACAGCGAGAAAACGGCGGCGTACCTCTTATAAAGGTGAATAGTTCAGTTGCTTTTGATCATGAATTATAAAAATACTTAAATTTTTATATAAGCTCATGGCATTGTGATGATAGTTTCACGATTTTGCTAGGATTCAATGAAATGATAATAGTAAACGACTTTTATTTGGGGCGAAGTTTAACTTAACCCTTGAAAAATTAGCACTACTAGAATATATAAAACAATCTTACCAAAATATTCTTCCAGAATTTAAATGACAATTGCAAATTAAATAAAGCATACACAAGTGTGTGCAAGAAGACTACAAAGGATTTACAGTAGCGAACAAAAGTTTGGAAACAAATATTAACATTATTATTGTTATTAAAATTGTGAAGGAACAGATAATATAAATATTAAAGTCTACCTTTGTCTCCCGTACTAATACAAGGTTTATGTTATCAATAGTCAAATTCTCTGAAAATAAAAACATGCGTTTTTTTAAATACCACAGTTTTTGTGACGGCGAAAGTATGGAAACATTTCAGTTTTGCCGTATTTAAACGTTCTGCGATACTCTGATATTGCGTGCGGTAAATATAGGGTACGTCATCTATTATTTGTTTTTTCTATAACACGCTTTTTACGAGGTGAAATGGAATTTTATTGATAAATGCAGGTTGGTTTATGCCATTTCTGTATGAAAAATAACATCAGTCATGTGACTACCGCGGCTTCGTTTACAGGCCAACATCCGAACATCAAAATTTTCAATGACTTTTCCCAGAATAATCGGGTCTATGGCCGCAATTTCAGTCCGAATATTGCGCTTTAGGTTTTGAATTGTCCGGGGACCATTCGCATACACTTTTCCTTTCAAAAATTTCCAAAGAAAGTAGTCAAGAGGTGTTAAATCGCACGATCTCGGGGGCCAACTGACATCTGAATTTCGTGAAATTATGCGGTCTTGAAATTTCGTGTGCAATAAGGCGATTTTTTGGCGAGGTGTGAGCCGTTGCTCCGTATTGATGAAACCAAAGATCGTCGGCACCAATACGACCCAATTGTGGCCACAAAAAGTCTGTTAGCATGCCACGATAACGTTCCCCGTTGACGGTAATGGCCTTTTCTTCGGCATCTTCAAAGAAGAATGGTCCAACGATGCCACCAGCCCATAATCCGCACCAAACAGTCACTTTTTCAGGCTGGAGAGGTTGTTCATGACATTGGTGTGGATTTTCAGCCCCCCAGAATCTGCGATTTTGCTTATTTACGTAGCCATTGATATCAAAGATATTCTTAGTGACATGTTCACTTTTGCTGAAGAAGAAATGCCTTTACGATGCAGACAGTATTTTTTACATAATCAAATAAATCGTTCCCAAGCTTTTCTTGTCAGTTGTCTTTTACGATTCTGTTGTAAATCTGCGACAAACGATTAATGTAGCGATCCAAAAAATAATCGTTTGTTTTCTTGATATTTGCTAATAATTTCCGAAATCATTTTTAATCTATGAGAAATATCAAAATTTCCGAAACTTCTAAATAATTGAATTACTTTGTCTCTTAAATCTTTTGAAAATTCTTTAAGTTTTGCCATCCTCACTTATCTTAATATTTACCGCACGCAATATCATAGTATCGCAGAACGAATAAATACGGCAAAACTGAAATGTTTCCATGCTTTTGTCATTACAAAAGCTGTGGTATTTAAAAAAAAAACGCGTGTTTTTATTGTCAGAGAATTTGAATATTGGTAAGATAAACCTTGTATTAGTTAGAAGCCAAAGGTAGACTTTAATATTTATATTATGTGTTCCTTCACAATTTTAATTTAGGTACATGAAATAGTTCATAATGTTAATATGTGTTTCACACTTTTGTCCGCTGCTGTATATATGGTCTTGTTTGTGAAACTTCATATTTTATAGTATTATTTTTATAACACCCAAATGTAAATAAATGTTTAAAATTGATCGGTTGAGGCCTCAAGGTCATTGAAACATTATCTCAAAATGGTTATAGATTTTTCCGTTTCTTTTCTGAAGTATTTGACTCTTGGTATGGAAACTGGATACTGTCCATATACAGGTTGTTTTCATTGCTACGTTGTGTAAGGTGATAGATTTTATCTCGACTATCTCCTAGTCGCATGCTAAAGGTGCGTGCCCATTGATTGGAATGAAATAGGAGAGAAGTGAAACTCAACCGCTGAGTTCCTTTAGACGTCATCAAATAAGAGCCCGCTCGTTGGAGCGACGCGAACGCGCATGCATCTTGAAGGATCCTTCACTGGCCACGCATTTCTAAACTCGAATACAATGTTTCAGGGAGCAACTCTGTATAAATTAGTGGAAAGACTGACTTATCACATATACGCCGACCCGAAGTTCGTGCGTACCTTTTTGACGACGTTTCGGAGTTTCTGTTCGCCCCAGGAGCTGTTGGATCTCCTGATAGAACGGTTTCAGATTCCCGATCCGTCGTTAGTTTACGAACAAGACTGCTGCGACACGGACAAAATGCAAAAGAACAACCAAAGGGAAGACTGGAAGAAGTACAGGAAAGAGTACTGTCAACCTGTGCAATTCAGGTATGTGCAAAAATATGTTGCGATTTATTCCCATATACCACTACTTAGTACTTTTCTTAATGCCAAAATTATATTTCATATTTCAGGGTACTTAACGTATTAAAACACTGGGTGGACCATCACTTCTATGACTTTGAGAGGGATCCTAACTTATTGGCGAAACTACAAGCATTCCTAGATTCTGTAAATGGAAAGAGTATGAGGAAATGGGTAGATAGTGTAATAAAAATAGTACAAAGAAAGGTAAGATACCTGTTTAGGATGATGATCTTAGATGGATAGTTTTTTCATTTATTATAATACTAGACAACCCGCCGAAGTAGTGTAAAGTATATGTCGTTTGAAAGAAATGCAATAGTTCTTTGACAATAAACATTTTTTATCCAACATTTTAACGTAGCAATAAATTAATTTTATGTTTCGCTTTCTTATATGCTCGATAAAAAGTAAGGAATTTACTTGCAAATTTATCTGATCTTAAAATGACCTTGAAGGTCATGGTCAGGTTCATTTTCAAGGATATAATTGGACTTTAAATTGTCCGCAATTCGCATTTTAGGAATTAAAAATAAGTGGTTCCCGTTAAAAACTCATTTGATCTTCAAATGACCTTGAGCGTCATATTAGTCAAGGTCATGGGCATACTCGAACATAAAGTTTCTAGCTCTTTTTATTTCCGGTGTCAAAAATAGAGGGTTCCACTTAAGGAAACTGTCTTGATCTTCAAATGAGCTTGAAGGTCATAGTCAAGGTCAGGTCCAAGGTGACCAATAAATGAATATAACTTGGACACAAATGAAAATGTTATTGATGGTGATAACAATAATATTCATAAATAAGCAGAGATTAATCATAGCAGATGTTCGAAATGTTGTCCGCTATTTGTGTAGGCAAAGCCCGTCTCTTCACTCTACATTTTTCACTGCTCGATTTATCTCTCTTCTCATTCTTCCAAACTCTGTTACCATGTTCAGTTTGAGGTCAAGTCTGGTATGCAAAACATATGACTATCTGATAATTTCAAAGCCCGCCTAGGAACTTCTGTTTGTTCTGGAATAACTTTATGTTTGGCAATGTCAATGTATGAATTATGCAGTTTTGAAATCATAATTGAAAACCCTATTCATCTGTGCAAAAATCCAATATGGCGTTCAGAAGAAATAATATATAAAGTTGACGCTGGAGGACAAGAAACGAATAGTCATATTGAAATTCTAATTATGTGATCTTGTAGATGAGAAAAAGTGGCAATGTTAGTGGTAAAAATCAAGAAAAAAAAGGATTTGGGAAAATTCCTGTTTTTTCTTTTTTCGTTTCATTCCGAAAGTACTTCGAGTTATGAAACTTTCTAAGCGGCATTTTGTTAGTTACCTAAATACGCAACTGGGCCCCCATTTAAGCGACTTCGTATCTCTTACCGTTTCCGAGATTCAATCGTGAGGGTCAAATTTGAAACACGACTTTGAAGTTGAGTCGTTAATTTTCAGATAATGATTGTAGAAGGAAGATAAACCAAAATATGTGTGTAAAAATAAAAAAAAATTTTACCTTGTTTTATAAAGTATCCTCCCGACAAGTATTTCAGTGCGGACCTGTATTTGATCGTGAGGTCTTGGAGCACCGGCATGCCGTCCATATGTGAGGTCTTAAGTCAAATGATTCACGAACCCGTTGTACTACATTAACAAAGGCACGAGGGGTTGGTTGCACTCGATTGGGAAACCGATCCGCATAAACATGTGCCATTTTTTATTTCGTTTGAGCCACGCAACAGACACCACTATCCACTACCGACTGACACTGACTGTTTACAACTGAATGAAATAATTGTAAAAACATACATACTCACTGTTAAAATAAATGACTCAACTTCGAAGTATATATATAGACTATAACAATAAATATTTTGCATAGATTTGAGTACAACATTTAATATTCTAGTAGTTTGTTAATGTTCTTGCTCATTATTGAGTGACCATTTCTTTTATAACTATTTTTGTATTTATTTTTTATTTCAGATGGAAAACGATAATCAAAGGCATATAAAATTTGCCTTTGATGAACCTCCACCACCAATTGAAAGGCACATAAATTGTACAGAAGAGGAGTATGGAATTTTAACGTTACACCCGATAGAGATAGCCAGGCAGTTAACCATTTTAGAATTTGATCTTTACAGAACTATTAAGCCTTCAGAGTTGGTTGGATCAGTATGGACAAAAAGGGACAAAGAAACTAGTAGTCCAAACTTGTTGAGGATGATCAAACATACAACAAATGTAGGTGAAATCTTAGAGATAACAAATAGATAAAAATGATGAAAACCTTGCAGAATATAGTAGTTTTATATTTGACGATATTTTCCTTTGTTTTTCAGTTTACAAGGTGGTTAGAGAAAAACATAGTGGAAGCAGAGAATTTTGAGGAACGGGTTGCAATACTAAACAGGGTCATAGAGATAATGATATCTTTAAACGAAATCAACAATTTCAATGGTGTTCTCGCCATAGTGTCTGCGACAGGATCAGCGTCTGTGCATAGGCTGAAGTTTACTTTCGCCGTAAGTATAAAATTATTTTTGAGTAGTTGATTGTGCAGTTCAAAAATCGGTTTAATAAAATTTCTTTTATCTCCTCATAGCAGCCGCGACGCGCTGGCATTTAGGCTTCTGCCTGCGTGGCTGTTTCGGTGTGAAAAAATAAGTGCCCAATTTTGAACTGTATCTGTTTCATTCTAGAACTTGACTCAGCAAAATAGACGTGCTCTTGAAGAATGCCGGGCTGACGATCACCTGAAAAAGTACCAAGAAAAACTGCGCAGCATCAATCCGCCATGCGTACCTTTTCTTGGTATGTATCTGACGAATATTCTCCACATAGAGGAGGGCAACCCAGACTTCCTTCCAAATACGCAACTCATCAATTTTTTCAAGAGGAGAAAAGTCGCTGAAATCACAGGGGAAATTCAACAGTACCAGAACCAACCATATTGCTTCAGTGTAGAACAAAGTATAAGGGTAAGTAGTTCCACTTGTATATTATAAAAAAATAACATGCTTAAAAAAGGAGGATATGCTATTTTTGGAGTGTGATCTTGTAATGATATTGTTGTTTTAATGTGAATGTTTGAAGTTGTAATTTTAGAGAATACTCACAACGGGTGCGGTATGTCGGTATTGAAACTTCGAATGACTTTGATATTTACCAACCGAGTGATTTGGTTATACGTGTTTCTGAAACGTCAATTTACTACAATTTTAGTCATAAATCGCTTTACACCGAAACAACGCGCCAAAATAGTCACAATGTGCATTGAAAATCGTCGTTCAGTTGTGTTAACGCAACGTGCATATCGTCGAAAATATCGTGGCAAACAGGCACCGTCTGACAACACTACCCGTCGTTTGGTTTCGAATTTTCTTGAGTACAGGATAGTGGGAGATCGTCAACATACCGTTCATCAACGACCAAGACGTTCCAATGGATTGGTTGAAGCGGTCAGAGACAGCGTTGCCCAGAATCCAAAAGTGTCATATCGTCACCGCGCTCAGTATTTTATCTGATTTTTTTCTTTTGAAATATTAGTCTTGATACTTATTGATATAATAAACATGTTAAATTGACGATAAATCCATGCAACTTAGCATCAATGACTCAGGACATGAATTTCGAAATTTGCTGAGAAATTTTTTAAAAGTTCAGGTGGAACCGAAATTTCTTCATGAATGCACCTGATAAAAGCTCCTTTTTCAGCACTTTTTGGAAAACCTAAACCCCTTCAAGGACATGAACGACAATGACATCAGCAACTACCTGTATCAAAAATCACTAGAAATAGAACCGCGAGATACAAAGCTCGTCCCCAAGTTCCCTCGGAAATGGCCTCATTTGAGTCTTAAGAGCCCGGGCACGAAGACAATGCGAGCTGCAGGCAGAAACGTGCCCAGCGCGGTTGCTAACACCATCAACCAGACGTTGAGCTCTACATTGAAGGGCGATGAGAATAAAACGGATGAGCAGGTGAAATCGGAGAATGATTTTAGTGTTTTTGCACCTGTAAGTATTCTTGTACTAGAATAATAATTTATTGGTGTTGAATTTCATTTCATTTAGAAAGTGGGTGGATGTTATAACAAATTACACGTGTTGGGATAACAAAAAACTTATACTATAACAGTTGAAACTAATTTGTGCTACTGCGTCAAAGATAAGAAAGGTATTATTGCTCTAAATACTATAATAATAGCATTTATAGGACAAAGATTTCAAATCTGGCATAACAATAAAAAACAATACTAATTTGTTGAAATTTAAGAGGATAAACAAACAGTAATATAACGTGTATAACGATATTTAAGGTGCTGCCATAAAACCCTCTTGAGTTGAGGAAGATTACACATCAAGATATCACAAATACTTCATATTCTGTTGAAGCTCATCATGCACATGATTCTTGCAAGATATTTTTAGGCTAAGTCGAAGCATATTCCCATTTGGAACGTACATAATATACAAAGTACCTTCTATTACACCTATACTCTATGACAAACGGGGCCCGGCAACAGGACCCTGGCTTGATAGAGCCCCCAAATGCCCAAAAATCAAAATGCCTTAGTAATCGCTCCCCCGATGTTTAATTTTGTAAATCTTTGATGTAAAACTTTCAACGTCAGAGAATAAAACTTCGTTTCTTTCCATCTGATAGAAGCCTAACGTGCTTGATAGTAGCAAGATGACATTCTAAAAAATTCTGACATAACTTGTTACGACGCGCTAGAATTTCATCACAGCTATGAGCGAAATGTTACGTTTAAGCTATTTAAATTGTAAGTTAAGTCAATTTAAATTCATTTTACACTATTGTTGCTACTGTTATCATTGTAATTGCAGCTCCTGATGATGATGGCAAAGTCCATTGAAAGCTAGAGAGAATTAAAAAAGTATAAAGAGTCCTCTTTGCTTAAATTTTGTCGAAGTATCCAACAAAAGGCGGAAGCTTTAATTTTTCACCTATATATATATATATATATATATACCTAAATATTTAATTGATTCAACATTTTCAATTATTTCTCCATTTATCCTAAATGTGATAGTATTTTCATTTAGGTATTTCCCTATTAGCATGCATTTTGTTTTAGAAGTATTCAATTTTAGTTTATTAACATTTAACCAATTTACAGTTTTTGCCAAGTCAGAATTTAGCATTTTTAAAGCAGTGTCTATATTTTCATCTGATATGTATATTAATGTATCATCTGCAAATATCTGAAGTTTACAATAATCTAAAATATTACAAACGTTAAATCATATTAAGATGGTGTGACCAGACGCAATGTAATGCTCAATCGATATATTTGTTGAAAGTTAAATTTTGAAAAAGCACAAGCATAGTTGTCAATCAACATGAGTGTTTTCTAATATCTCATAAGGACTCGACATTCGGATTGTACCGATATGTTTTAAATATATTTCTTTAAAACATGTTGACAAATATGCTTAATTTTTTTTTATTCAGGTGAACCTGGGAACCGGTCAGAACAGCCCAACGTTAAGTCCAGTATCACCAGCTGCTTCGAATTCGATAATGAATTGGTTCAATCATACTCGCAGTCCCAGTGTTAGTTCGATTATGTCCACAACATCATTCAGGCCGTCCAGGACGGATTCGATTACATCACAACATGTGTATGTATTATAATTTTTTTTTTATACTTAAACCACCACGAAGGCCTAAACGCCCATGAGTACCGAGAGGTTATAGGGGGATACATGGGAAAGGGGGGACCCCACACAGACTCTATCGAGAAAATATGTTGTTGTTGTTGTTGAAGATTGATTTAGCATTAATGGTACAATGTCAATTTTGTATAATGATTCGGTTACATATTTTTCTTCAATCCATTTTCTGTAATTTGTAGTGTATCGTCCGGAAATATTTGAATTTTGCAGTGTTCTAAAATGTAGGAGATATCATTTATATGAATAATAAATAGTAACGGCCCTAATTTACTCCCCTGTGACACCCCTACTGATATATTTTGAACACTTGACATAACATTTCCAACTTTAGTTTTTTGACTTCTATTTACTAAATAATTTTGTAAAATGTGTAATACTGATCCTTTAGAGGCATAGTGACGCAACATGCACACATTCTTCTAGCGTTAATATAATCCGTCACCAAATGTATCCGAAAAATTGCCACATTATTCTGAAATGCCCTTTATGGTGTTCAATTTTAAAATCCAAATTTGAGGCAAGTTTTTTTTTGCTAAAGTCCTTTTCTAAATTGCTCAAATATTTTTTTCTGGCTGATACTATGTCTGTTCTTGCAGCACGACTCGTTACTCGCACGCCAGCCAGAGTTCGGTGATAGCAGCCTCTTCGGCGGGTGGTACCGGCAGCCCGGGCGGGCCTCATAGCCCCGCCTCCCCGGGACCGCACGTTACGCCCACTTCGACAGTAGCGGGAGTCGCTGTAGGGGAACCGGCCAGTCCGAGACCGCCTCCCACGCCGCCCCCTCCACCGCCTCCGTTGCCACCTAGGAGACGCAGGGATAGTGTTGAGGTTGGATCGCCACAACAGGTGAGTGTATGCAAAGTTACTTTATTACTGTCCATTCACGAGTATTCATTATGTGAGAATGACAACTGATTGTCTAGTAATATTTCAAAATTCCTCATATCGGCAAAGAAGCGCCAGGTAGACAGAGCCGTATTTTTTGTACGCTACCGTTTCATTTTGAACTTCTAACAACTCTTTTATTTACAAAAGTTTCTTCGCATACAAAAAATACGCTACAAGCAAATTTGAATAGTCAAGACGTTATTGTTAAGCACCATTAAGTTCCAGAATTTAGTTATTAAAAATGTTGTAGATACAAAAAGAAGTATAGTCAGAAAAATATTTTTTTTTATATTCCGACTACCACGAAGGCCTAAGGCCTAAACACCAATGGGGTGCCGTGGGGCTATAGGGGGATACAGGGGAAAGGGGGAACGCCACACCGACTCTGGCGAGGGAACACGTGTGCATGCAATATACAGGGTGGCCCATAAGTCCTTTGAGCTGGAAAAAAAGGAATAAAACCAAACTAGTTACATTATGAAGAATTATTATATTTTGTTATCATCTTTATTGAATGGGAATTATGTTTTAAAAATCACATCGTCTAAATGCAATCCATTACGATCACGGCACTCATATAAACGACGTCTAAAATTGTCGATGACTGCGCGGCAAGTCAACACTGTAATGCTTGCCATTGCTCTTCGGATATTTTCTTTCAGGACATCAACTGATCGCGGAGTGGTGTCGTACACTTTACTCTTGAGGTAGCCCCATAAAAAGAAGTCCATTGGGGTCAAATCTGGACTATGTGGTGGCCAGGAAATGTCTCCTCTTCGAGAAATTACTTTGCTGGGAAAAAGTTGACAGACGACGGGCATAGAAGTGTTGGAGGTGTGGGCAGTTGCTCCGTCCTGTTGAAACCAGGTCTGCGTATTATAGCCTGGAAAATACTGCAACGCTGGTGTCAAAAACTCTTCTATCATTGCTACATACTGCTCCGAAGTAACAGTTAATGCGCGACCTCTGTCGTCCTCAAAAAAATAAGGGCCTGCGATGCCATGCGCTGACATAGCAGCCCAAACTGTAACTTTAGGGCTGTGTAAGGGCTTCTGATGCTTACGCCTTGGATTTTCGGGGCTCCAATAACGGCAATTTTGTTTATTTACATGCCCGTTTAAATGGAAGTGAGCCTCGTCCGAGAACAACACATTATTGAGCGAAGAAAATCGATTCAACATTTCATTCGCAAAGTTTAGTCTCTGAATAGCGTCATTATCTTTTAATTCCTGCGCTAACTGAATTTTGTAAGCGTGCAGACGTAAATCTTTCCTTAAAATCCACTGTAAAGATGTTCTGGGTACGTTTAGTGCACTGGAACGCTTACGAGTAGACTGGGTAGGATTTTGACGAACAGACTGTGCCACAATGTTGATGTTTTCTTCAATACGAGTTGTCCTTGGTCGACCCCACCGCTGTTTATCTAACGTCGAACCAGTCTCTTCGAACTTAGCAACCTAGTTCTTCATCGTTTGAGCTGTTGGACACTTTGTAAAATTGTGTAAATTGTGGTATTCTCGATATTTACGCCGCGCAATGGTTGCCGAATCATTATTTTGATAAAACGCGCGCACACAAAAAGCACGATCCGCTCCAGTGAAACACTCCATGGCGACTGAATTCCCAGACACTGAAGATACTGCCCCCACCTCACCCGCGCCGCTCACGCTCACCCGTTAAATTTTATTCAAATTTGAAATTTCAAAGGACTTACGGACCACCCTGTATTTTTCATTCATTGTGTACAATGCACATTAGAAAATATTCATACAGTATAGCGATCAGAGCAATCACAAAAGATATCTACTAATGATTGTTTCACGTTACTTTTGGACCTTTTTTATACTCGAACCAGCACGAAGGCCTAAAGCCTAAACACCCATGAGTACCGTGGGACGTTTGTCATAATAAATGGTATTCTTTAAAGCTTAATTAATTATTAGATCTGGCATTCATATTTTAGCAAATCCCATCGATAAATTGCATGCTAACTTAATATTTTTCTAATAATGCTCAGTATAAATATAACAATTTCTAAATATTGCATAGGCGCTTCCTAAGCAAATCCTCAATCATCTGTGAGCGAAACCAATGGTGGTTCGCTCATATATCGGATAACAATGCCGATTATATTTTACAGTTTTTTTGTGCATTTCTCTATATTTTTAGAATAAATATAGGGTGAAGCAAGTGCTGTGGATGGCTACGTTATCATTGTTATCATTACCATTTTCTACTTTTCCAGTCAAAACAAGCTCCGACAGCACCTCTACTACCGCCCCGCGAAATGCCGCCTCCTCTACCCCCACCAGCAGCGTCCTCACTGATCGGTTCCGGCCGGGATTCGTCTCCGCCCCCTCCACCGTTACCGCCCCGACGCGAGCCGGGACCGTCGCCGACTGGCGGCAGCGCAGGGCACGCCCACTTGCCGCCGCATCCAATTATCGGCCATGCGGGCACTCTGCCACGCCTCAATCCGACGCACACCAGCCAGCTGCACATGCGTAGACATGCATCTGCGGCTGGACGAAGCGCCGCGCAGGCCGGTGCTGGCGGGCATGTTAAGGTGCAACACAACGGAGGAACCAGGTTAGTGTTATAATTAATTTATTGGTTTATCACAGATCGGTTACAGGAGAACATAAAGCGTAAGTAAAAGCAACAAACAACACGAGGTTTGTGGAAGTGGAATAATAACTTTATTTTACAATTGTTGAGGTATTTCAGTATGGTCTCTCAAAGTGCAGAAGATGCATTTCTGCCAACGCCGTTTCCACTGTTAGCTCCGCCTCCGAAACACCATTTTGCATTTTGGGAACAGGGAGAAGTCGCAATGGACTAAATCGGGTGTTCGTCACGGTGATTGAGCTTCGAGCCAAAAACTCACCCACAACGAGAGACATGTAAGCAGGCGCGTTGTCGTGATGAAGGATCCACCTGCCCCCTTGTGCCAAATCCGGTCTCGGGTCACACCAGCTTTTAGATGACGCAAAACTTCAATGTAGAAATTTCCGTTCACTGTTTCGCCGGGAAGGACAAATTGCTGGTTAACAATGCCCCAAGAATCATAGAAAACAATCAAAATTGGTTTCACATTGGACCTTGATTTTTCGGATTTTTTTTCTAGGTTCCCCTGCTTGCTTCCACTCCATGCTTTGAGATTTCAGCTCCACATCGAATCGTAGAACCAAGATTCGTCTAGAATGATGACCCGATTGAGAAAGTCTCCCCTTTCCTCTGCTTCTAACCAATGCTCACAGCAATCAACCCTCCTTGCTTTCTCTTCTCGAGTCGAGAGGTTCGGAAAGATTTTCGCGCACATTTTTTGCAAGTTTTTCTGTCAAAATTTCGTGGACGATTGTTTTGGAATTTAAGAACACAGCCCCAAATTCGTTCAACATTACTCTCAGATCTCGATGTGGAGACGGTTGGTCACGATCTTACTCTGAAGCAGCGACAAGTGAGACTTGAGAGAGCTAAGGAGCTGCTTCGCTTGGCCGAAATTGAACATCGTGTTTTCTGTCGAAATTTTTTTTCTAATTGTGCAATCTGTAAACTCTCAAAACGATAGGGTTTACTCGAACGAACGTTCTTTGAATTTTAGCCACCGGTTGGTCACCCGGAAGCAGCACGCGCCACAAATTATTGTTTGGGCCGCTGTAACCGCGGATGGGCGCTCTCCAATCG
Organism: Acanthoscelides obtectus; assembly: GCA_963669975.1. Taxonomy (NCBI): domain Eukaryota; kingdom Metazoa; phylum Arthropoda; class Insecta; order Coleoptera; family Chrysomelidae; genus Acanthoscelides; species Acanthoscelides obtectus. The sequence continues at coordinate 14,757,267 of CAVLJG010000010.1, forward strand.
TGTATACGATATGACTACCATAACGTTTACACCCTGTATAACATACCATAGCATGTTGAGTTAATCTATAAAAATGTTTGCTCAAAATCTGCTATTATTTTCAGCATACCACCTCTAGCGCCCCCCAACATCTCGCCGCGCTACTCCAAGGACCCTAACTCGAGCGGTTCCTCTGCCGGTACACCACAGCTACCGCCCAGATCTGCCGTACGATCGGCAGATCTGACAGTCGGTACCATGTTCCAGTATCCGAACACGACAACCACATAATGATGCGCCCCCTATTTCAGGGGAAGGAGCAACACGAACGGACCAGACATAGAAGGCGTGACGACGTACACTTCCCATAAGGTTATTACTACTAAAAAAGGCGGAGCTTCCGTAGAGAGAAATGTAGGGATAGGTAGACGTCGTGCAAATCTATTGCCATAAAAGAGGCGCAATCGATTGAAAGTGTTTTTGATTGCGAAATAGGGAATATTTGCGTGACACAAAAAGGTGGAGCTTCAAACATAGGTGCCGATGAAGTAGATGTAACGGGGATATTTGATGACAATGACGAAAAACAATTTAATATTGTCACCCTCAAAATAACTTTCTTCTGACCCACACAGCGCAGGAGACGGTTCTTCCACTCCTCCTGGCAGTGTTGGAACTCCGATACTGAAATAGCCTTCAGCTGGTCGGTTACAGCCGTTTGAATGTTTTCGACTGTCCCATGAGTTCCCTTGAGGTCATTTTTCAACTTCGGGAAGAGAAAAAAGTCACATGGGCTCAATTCAGGCGAATAAGGAGGCCGATGGGCCACATGAACGTTTTTACTGGCCAAAATCTCGTTTATTGACATTGCTGTGTGACAAGGAGCATTATCGTGATTCAACACCCAGTTGTTCTTGTAAGTCAAATTTAACTCTTCCCCGATCATTCTGCCAACCGACAATCTGAACGTAAAGACCCCCGATTCTGTGGATATTTTTATCGGTTGTTGAAGGTGAAGGCCTTCCGCTTCGTGGTTCATCTTCAATCAACTCTCCCCTTCTAAAAATGCCTTAGACCTCCGAAAAACCTGGGCTCTTGACAAAACTTTATCTCCGTAGCCCTTATGTGGTGACGGCCGAAATAAATCTACAACTCAAATAAAAGTCCCAGTAATTCTTACGATTAGAAAAAAGGATGTCACGTCATCAAAGAGAGTGGGTGTGTAAGGTGAATGACTGGTGTTATCAAAAAGCAAGGCTGGTAAAAGAAGTAAGGCATGATGGTAAATCATCAGAGGGTAAGAAGGGGAATACCAAGAATGTGAAAAAAAGACGCAAGCCACAAGAAACATTGGATGCAATGGTAGAATCGAACGAAGATGTTCCCGTTTAGAAAGAAAAAAATCATATATAGCGAACAAATTGAAAGGAACTTGGACAAGAAAGCTTATTAGATGACGGAGAACGATCAGCAAAGACAAATTTGTGTTGATCTACAAATAGAAGTGTCACCAGTTAATTAGTATAGAGAAAAATTCGATCAAATGATAGCATGAAAAGTAAGAAAAGAGAAACCTCTGAACCTCACCAAAGACCTATTTCTTCGAGTGGAGGTATTATTCCTTTTGAGCTGCATGGAAGGCACCGTGGCCGTGTCTGTCGAGAGAGTACAAAACCTATACCTCGACAGCACACAGCTGCTTCCAGAAGTTTCAACAGTACTTCAAAAGCAACGTCAGAACGTAGAGTCAGAGCATGGGATACAAATGAAACGGACACGTCTGAAGTTAACAAGAAGACCAAGACCTGGAAAAGCTTTGGCTTCACGCACGTTGTGAGCAGTAACGTGTTTGAAGCTTTGTCGGCATTTCGTAAGGCGGGTGGAGCATTTTACAGTAAGCACAATCGCTAACAGGCGAAATAGAGTTTGAAGCTCCATCATCTTTTGTACTGTTTTCAAAGTAATGAAATCGATACGCTTACCAGTCAGGTTTTTGGGTGTCAGAGGTGAGTCAGATGATGTTGAATATTGCTATTTTTAACAGCCATGTTCAGTGATTCCTATTTTGGAAGACGCTCTGAGAACAAATTGACGTCATCTGTGACTGGTGAAAGGGGTGGACAGAAAGCAGTTAATAGTTCCAATTTAGAATATAAATGAACAAAGAACCAAGCACCATTCCTATGTCTAGTTAATTGTTATAGTATGATCGATTCTCGTTCAAAGATGAACAACTTTTATTTCATTAAATAAAGGCAAAGTAATTACAAAACTCTCAAATGTATCCATCGTCATATGACTTATCCTCTAAGCATCAGTACAAATAAAAAATAATTATGGCAGAACGGCATAATTTGGACATATTCATTTTTATCGTAAATGTTTCAAAGCGCACACATAATACAATAATTATCTCCTAGAGGTGACAATGTGTACAAAGAGATACGTATTTCAACCTGTGAAACGAACATTTCGCTATAGATTGGCCTTTGTTTTGTAATTAGTTTCAGCAGGATTCTGGCTTTGAAGAACAAAAGCACAATTTTTCTTTGCTCGGGATGATTAACCTGAGTTTTCAAAAAGTATTTTGAACAAGGTTTTGTGGTTCATCTTGCAGATTTTTAAGATGATGGGATAACATTACGATCTCTGAAACTGCCCTAGCGTCAGTTAGATGAGGAAAAAGATGTTCATTTTAAACTTCTTTCACATCGAGGTGAGCGAGTTTTTTCCAGGCTTCAACTTATATGAAACAGTAATCTTTTTACACAGTTTTGTTTCTTAGAAACCACCAAGATAATTTTTTACATACAACAACAATTTTAGATTTTATTTAAACTGAAAAAAATTATTATTACATTGTTAGACACCTTTATTTAAAAAATACCTTTTATTCAACTTGTTTAAAGGAATGAAGTCGTGCTGTCAATGATACATAATAAAAAGCTCACGTTAATCATCCTGGGAGTCTAAAGGATTCTAGGAATGATCAAATATTTTTTTACACATGGTGATAAATGTGCATTTCGCTATAAAACGTCAGCCTTCCTCTCTTGGTATATAGAGTTGTGAATGGTTCTGTAAAATTAGAATTTGTGTTAGATTAAATTGTGGATTGTGGAAAGTGTATTTCCAGTATCTAGTCCCTTTACAACCTTCACTTAAAAATAGTTTTGAAAGACGATGCTTCTTTCAATCGTTAAATAAAATAATTTTGAATTGATTCACGATAGTTCAACTGAACTTTGATATTGGCTTATACGCGAGTCTAAATTTCCACCAGATACTGTACCCATTGTGATGTAGACTTTTGTGTTTCTTCTATACGTGTGTAGGGGTGTAATTTCGTTTTTGTATATTTTGTAAATACTTGTAATATACTGTACATGTATGAGTATGTTGCCAAAAATAAGAGAATGTTAAAATTTGAGAAATGATTAATGTTGAGAAGTTTTCTATTTAAGTACCCTTGGCATAATTTTGACGAAGACACAGTTTGTTTATTTTATGTCAGGGTAATAAGGAATTGTTAAAAATAAGGTAGATCGATTTTCTTTGGATTTCCCTGTTCTGGTTTGGTGTACCTAAAAAAACGTTTGTAGAACTTCTGATGGGACTTTGGACAGTCTAATTTTGTATAGTACCAAAATCTGTGGAATTAGCATTAGCAAAAAAGCTTTATACAGGTTGTAAAGTTATGGGTTATATTTATAGGGTAGACAGCACATCCAAAAAAATAACAAAACAAGTTCCTATAAATATGGGTCCAAAGATACTCCCCTGTCTAGATTCAGAGTGATGAAGTTTTATTTACGAAATTTAAAAAAATATCCACGACTGCGTAAAGGTACCAAGTTAGACGTTCCATATACCCCCGTTTCAACGTCCACGGTTTAGTTTTGGCCTGGAAACTCTGCTTATGATGCTCACAGAATGTCTAAGGTCCTAACCTGATAAACCTTCATCACCCTGTATGTCGGTAGGGTAGCATTCTTTGGGCCCATATTTATAGGAACTTTTTTGTTATTTTTGAATATTCTTTCCTCCTTAGAAATATTGACGTGTCTTTCTGAAACCCCCTGTGTATTATGATCCGATATTTTAAACTTCAGGACATATTCGAAATGTGAAAATTGTCAGAAAAAAAATCGCAGCATCAGAGCTAGTAGTTTAGCTTGAAAATTTATAATCCCGTTTTTTTTTTCGAAAATTTCACAAAATTGCAAATATGTGATGAACTATAAAATATTATATACAGGGGTTCAACCTATAGGTAAACAGGCCCTCCTATCATCTGACTACCATTGATCCAACCATAACTGTACACCCTGTGTATATGAATTTTTAAGGACATGGGAGCCAAGTAAATAACATTTTGTCAATGGATTTTTTTTACTTTTTAAATATAGTTCATGGTGTGATGCGACAAATCTGTGAAATATGTCAAGCCTATGTTTTTTTTTACCATGGTTCACAGTAACTTAGTTTTGTATTCTGTTTTCTTATTAGTGTTTTATAGTTTCCACGAGGCTCCCCTTACTTGAGACAGCAGCTGCTTATGGCTGCTCCTGTATGGATTTATGAATCGTATTGATCTATCAGGTGGTGCTTGCTCCTACAGATTCCGTACCTTATGTTCATCAGTCCGTAGATGTTGTATATTTTCGTCTTGAGGGTTTCGAAAAGTTGGATGAGCTCCTCTTATAAAGAGATTCAGAAACCTTCTTCAGTGTTAGTAGTTGTAGAAATTTTTATATATGTATATGATCTTCAAGTAGGAGAGAGTCAGAAAAATGCCAGGTGAAGATATTTCTGAATCAAAAAATTAAATTGATGATTTTTTAATCTGTGATAGTAGAAGATGGACCATTAATTGTAAAAAAATATATGAAATTAAGTACAATAAATGTATCAATGTAACTGATTTTTTTTTATTTCCAGACCCATTTCAGTATTATTGTTCCAGCCAATAAATGACATATCACTTTTACGTATTTAAAGTTTTTTGACTTTTACGCTGAAACGTATACTGAGTGACATATAAATCCGAACACCCAGTTTAAATGGTTTTATTTTAATAAAAGTTGGTGAATGTATTTATCTTACTGTAAATAACAAGTGAAAAAATTTTCAGCCTTATCAGTTGGACATTCCGGTTTTTATACTGCTTTTTTTAATTCACTAACGCTCTAAAACTGAATATTTCAGCCGCAGTAAAGAATCAACGTTGGCGGATTTTGGTTCTTGACATCCTTTACGATCGGTTACGATGCCTAGAGTACGGAGACCTGTACGATTTCGTCAACTTAGTGAGTTTGATAGGGGGCGTATAGTGGGACTTCGGGAAGCTGGACTTTCTTTTCGGGCAATTGCAGTTAGAGTGCAAAGAAGTGTAGACACTGTGGTTAGGTGTTGTCAAGCATGGCTTCGAGAAGGCCGTACGCAAAGAGCAAGGGGCACTGGACGCCGCCGTAGAACAACAGACCGTGAAGATCGCCGCCTAAGATTATTGGCCTTAAGGGACCGTTTCTCCACTACCAGGTCCATTGCAAATGAATGGTTTGCAGAACACGGAAGACCTATTGGCATGCGAAGTGTTTACCGACGAATGAGAAGTTTTGGCTTGTTTTCATACCGGCCACACTGGGTCCTCCCTTTAACGCGAGAACACCGACGTAATCGCCTTGAGTGGTGCAGACAACGGTCACTCTGGGATCAGGAATGGAACAGTATTGTCTTTAGTGACGAGTCTCGATTTTGTTTAGGCATGCACGATGGTCGTGCCAGGGTTAGAATCGACGTGGTGAAAGGAGTAATCCACAGTTTTTTGTTGCAAGACATGTTCATCACATTGTTGGAGTTATGGTTTGGGGTGCTATAGCTTATGGTTCCAGGTCACCTTTAATCTTCATCAGAGGTAACATGAACGCGCAGCGTTATATCCACGAAGTTCTAGAACCCCATCTTTTACCCTATCTTGACACCCTGGCAGATCCAACTTTCCAACAAGATAATGCCCGACCACATGTTGCAATAGTCACAATAGACTTCTTTCAACATAATGATGTCACATTGTTACCATGGCCACCAAGATCTCCCGACTTATCCCCAATTGAGCACGTGTGGGATATGGTGGGTAGGAGATTGCTCAATTTGCAACGTCCTCCTCAGACTCTAGAAGCACTTCGAGAGGAGTTGGTGGTTGCCTGGAATGAGATACCACAGGAGGACATTGACCACCTGATCAGAAGCATGCCTAGGCGCGTTGGAGAATGCGTAGCACATCAGGGTGCATCCACACATTATTAAAGGTCAAAGGGCTTTAAAGCAGTGCAATAATTTTGAAATTTTCATCATTTACTTATTATGCTTCATTAAGTACTTATACAAAATTTTATTAAAATAAAACCATTTAAACTGGGTGTTCGGATTTATATGTCATTTAGTATAGTTATTTCTTCAACCTATAGTTTAGTTTATTGGCTAGGATTTTGTGCCAGGAAGGAAGTAATCACAAAAAAAATCGTTCACTTTCAAGTGAACATAAATTATTAGAAAACATTTATTCATTATAATATAAATCACTTGAACATTATTCAGCCTAAAATTAAATTAAATATTTACATGTATGGTACACATCGCATTTCAACAGAGTATTCTCAGAAATTCAACAACATAACGAAGAAACCTATCCAAAAAATCAAATTTATTTACATGATAAGGTCTAAGCGCAATAAATAATAACCAATGACGGTATCAATATAAAGATGAGAACTATGAAAATAAACAAATTTGATCAGTCGATTCTTCACATTCCATCGCCTGCTTACAAAAATAAATTCATATAATCAGTTTGTCTTTTAAACGGCGGACAACCATCATCAAAATTAAAGTAAATCTGGAAAAAAGTAAATAAAATCAAATTTATTTACATGTTAAGGTCTCTAGCCCGATTTTACTATTGATCCGCGGGAGCTGAAATCCTGATCCGGATCAAAATAAAATAGAACAATGAGAAGGCGTCTGTAGTAATGGATCAAATGAATAAAGTCTATTTCCTCTAAAATATCTGTCAAACTGGCGAAAAAATATGTGTGAAACAAGGGCCTCTAATCCCCATATTAAATTAATAAAATCTTTATAAACCACCTGGTTTAGCTACAAAAACATATTTTTCCACTTGATCCGCAGATAAAACCTGTGATTCGGATCAACAATGTACCTTGTACATGATAGAACTAAATTCAAAACCAAATTGAAAAAAAAAGATTGATGGGTTTCTGGATTACAATTATTATTTTAAACACCTTTGGTTTAGACGAACATAAACAGGTGTTTTGGGAAAAACAATTAGGAATTCTCAAAAACTACTTGACCAATCTACTCCAATTTTGTTGTGGTTATTTAGAAGTATGAATCCTACGGATTTAAAGAATTTCAAGTATTTGCGTGAAATTATCGTTGCATTACCAACAAGTGCCAAAACCTGCATTTTGTCTCGGTTTTCGGCCATAACTTTTTTGCTATTAGTCGGATCTTTTTACGTATGGTCTCATTTTGTAGGTCTCATAAATAATTAAAAATCTTATATGAAGAATTGTTTCGTTCCTGCCAACACTTTCGATTGAATCTCAAAAAACACGTTTTCTCATTCTTTGTTGTCGAATAAAAAGTTTTCCCGCAAAAATTGGTGTACCCATTTAAGCGTCCATGTTTTGAGTACCTCCTTTGAACAACTGGCAGCAATAAAACCAGACTTTACAATAATTTCGCAAACCAGGGGTATTTTCGTCTAAATATGCAAAACAACTCGCATAAAAGAATCAGTGTGTCAGGAAGTACGAAGCAGTCCGAGAAACGCAATCTGTCACTGAATGATATTTATTGACGTGTGGGATTATCCTGTAATGCAGGGCTACTATTATTGCTGGGACAACACAAAAATGTTGACGCCTGATTATCCGTAAGACAATAATGATCTGCAAAGCCAGAATAATGCACTGTCCCTGGATGCGAAAAAATTTATATAGGGACTCTAGCAAATATGTGTTTCAGGAAATAAACATTTTTTAATAGAAATAAACAGAAATTGTTCTAAGCATACTACTGAATGTTACCTGTATATTCAAGCAATATAACTGTATTCTTCACTAGAATGCGGTGTCCGTTCTATGTATTGTTTGTCAATCAACGATTCAATACTTTTCTTTATCAGCTGAACACTGGGGGCAAAAGACTTTTTTGACTGAGCATACACCTGAAAATAAAAAAATAACTTCTAGAAATTCCACAGTATACACCACTTGTAAAGTAAATATAAAGAAGTAGTTTTCATCTTATTTCTTCTCATATGAATCCTATGCATGGTCCTTTAGTTGTAAAAGATTACATTTTTTCTTTAGTCGTTGGCAGATCATTTTGCACTGAAGGAATTCTAGGTACTAACCTCTTGTATAAGTAAATTATGCTTGAGCACCTTTCTGGACTTCATGATCCTAACAATGGCTGCCTGCAGGTACATCTTCCTGTCCTCTTCGACAGAATTCATGGTTTGTTCCACCTCATGAGGAGTTTCCTTCTGCACAGCAGCAGTTATCCTGAACTTTGTTCGTTTGTTAGAGTACTCCATATTCAATTTTAGTACAGTTTCTGGTGTCAATTCCTACAATATTCAAAGTGAAGTAGCAGAACACATCTTGTCCCATTATATTAAAACGTGTGGGTAACACCGGAAACAACACAGATTATTGCCATTCTCAACAGGGTGACCACAGACTCATTTTTCTCATTATTTTTTACGATACTCATGTTTTTCATAGATTGCACATGTTTCTCATTTTTTCGGGACGTTTCCACAAAGACATATTGAATTGTCTCTAAATCGAAAATTAAAGATCAATAATGCATCAGTGGCGCATCCAAGGAGGGTGTCCTGGTCCCCCAAAATATTCGAGTTAAAAAAATTAGAATGTATTTTTCAATTTGCAGTAGCTCTATAATCTATCCAACGAACGTACGGAGTAATAAATAATTTGACCGGCACGCGCCTCGTTCCTGTTGGTCCGTTTTCGGTAGATAAGCCGCCAAGATCACAATAGCACTTCCGAAGAAGAATTTCCGAAGGTCTGTGGCGTGCCGTTGAATTTTTTTTAGTGTGCTTCATTCATGTTTGTGAGACAACTTTCAAAAGGATATTTCGACATGAGTGCCTTATTAGTGAAAAAGAAACTGTTATAAATATTTATATAGCGCTATCCAACTGAAACTCAGACAGAACGTGTAGCCTTTGTTTCAAGAGCATCAGGTGAGGATTTAGCTTTGAACTATAGTTTAAAATGTTTTGTAGTTTGATGTATTATTCTAAATAATAGTTATTTTCTGTTAAATATCTTATCCACTAATATGATAGCTACTTCTATTGCATACAATTTGATTTTTAAAACTTATTTTCAATTATTTTTATTACTTATGCATGTATGTATCGTATATGCAAAATGTATTAGTTTGTTTTCCGGAGCCTCGATTAGCAGTGTATATAAAATTTTGGCAAAAGAAGCAACAGTCTTTTTCCTCCCATAGAACCAGAGTATATAAATACATATTATAAATAAACGACGATGACGACGACTTGCCAGACTTCAAAAGATCGACGTTGGCTACATTAATGAAGGAACTTAATTTTCGGTACGTGTTGTACAAAAAACTTTTGTTTTTTATTTCTCCTTGAAAGTAAAATACAAAACTAAAAATTTCCGTAAAATTTTCACACACAAAAATAGTTTAGAGTTTTTTATCATTCTTTATATTTACTTTATGACTAGACTAAATTTGCAATTTTGTTGAATCAACGAATTTAAAGATTTAATGTTATTTTTAGTTTTGTAGGAAGAAAGCGAAATAGCATCTTGAAAGAAAAGGACGAGATAATATGTTGGAGACGTAGATTCTTACGCGAAAACTGGAAGTACAGAGAAGAAGGTAGGAAGATATACTACCTAGATGAGACTTGGCTTAATGCTTAGCAAAGTATGGGTGGTTTCATCCTCGGCAAGCCTTCCTGGAAGGTCTCTCCACGGGATTAAAAAATCCTTCAGAGAAAGGAAAACGGCTAATTATCTATCGGATCTGATAATGGCTCCGTGGAAGACGGACTATTGGTATTTGAATCAAAACAAGCAGGAGACTACCACGCCGATATGAATGCCAATTTATTTGAAGGATGGTTTGAAAATATTATAAGCCGTCTAGAAGAGAACGCTGTCATTGTTATGGACAATGCTTCATACCACAGTAGTCGTATTGATAAAGCACCAAACAGTGGAAACAGAAAAGAGGAAATACAGGAATGGCTACTAAGGCATAATGTTCCCTTTGATAACGATATGGTCAAAGCAGAACTTTAAAATCTGGTCAAGGGCAATAAAAGTGCTGCCAAGTATGTCATCGACGAAATGGCTAAATCTACCAATCGGCCTATTTTACGCCTGCCTCCTTACCATTGCGAGTTTAACCCAATCGGGTTAATTTGGGCGCAAATTAAAAACGAAGTTTCCGGAAAGAAACACAACTTTCAAGATCGCAGATGCAAAGCAGCTTTTTTACACCGCGGTACAAAATGTAACTCCGGAAAATTGGAAAAAAGCAATCGAACATGTTGAGAAGGAGGAAGAAAAAATGTGGACAACTGACCAATGTATGGAAAGAGTGGTTGAACACTGGATGATTAACTTAGGAAACGATTCAGAATCTTCAGATTATAGTGATAGTGATTAGTTAATAAATGTATTTTGTATATTTACTGGATAATGACGAAGAACCTAAATCCCTAAACATACTTGTATAATTACCATGTTAATTTTGACGGCTCTATCCGTAGAGACTTCAAAGTAGGTTATCCCCATCCTGTGTTAATCCTGACCGCTAATTTCACAGGAGACCTCTGTCCAAGATTTTGACATCAGTTTTGGTTTGACTCATGATTACACATGATTGGGATAATCCACTTTAAAGATAGAGCCGTCGAAATAAACGTGGTAATGAATGCAGGTAGATTCATTATTAGGTATTATATTAAGAAGATCCAGAATCCAATCTAAAAAAGAATTTAAGTTTTGAACCCTTTTTCTTTTTTTTCCTGTTTTAAAATTATTTTTGTAATATAAAAAATATGTAAAGTTAACGAATCATAACGTGGGGCAGCATATTTAATATATCAATGTAATAAACCTTACAGCACCTTGAAAGTAATGAAAAGGTAGAAGAAACAGTGAAAATAAATTAAATGGTACCTCAATTAATTTTAAAAACTACACGCCACTGGCATCGGTTTTGCAGGTAGTTGTGCCGTGTTTTATTACTCCGTCGTTCGTCGGATAAATTATAGTACCTACTTTTTTGGGTTGGACGCAGGTGGCATTAACGACATGATTCTCAACAGAATGAATTCATGTTTGAATGTAATATTTAAAAGTGATATTTTTAATGCCTACCTCGGTATCAGCCAGCAATAGTTTGGACTCGATCAAACTAACAACATGTCTCTGGAACTGTTCAGGGTTGAGTTGTAACGTGTCTTTAATCTCGCGGCACGCTAGTTTGTCAGCATTTTCGAAAAGTAAAAGGATGGCCATCTGGAAGGTCTGCACAGTAACAACGTAAGGTTTTTTCAAGTAGCCCAATTTTAGCTCTGCTTGACACAAATGGTGCAACCACGTGAGTTTGCGGCCGTTGAACCGATTGTGGTAGAAGGATTCAAACTGTAAAAAAAAATTAAATTAGAAATAGCGTTATCTGCAATTTTCGGTTATGTTTGATTACCGACTCTCAGTAAATCAGTGTAATTTTCCCAACTCATTGGCAAAGTTTTTGGCCATAACATACAATGGTTCATTTGAAATTCCGCATCTATGGGTAAGTTTGACATATCTGCACAAATAAATCAGAGGTTCAAACTTTGGACACATTTTTCTTGGTTTCATGTTTTCATTTGGGACTTTCAAAATTCACTGTTGGACAAAACCTATTGGATTTTCTATTATTGTATGGTCCCCATATAGTAGTTAGTAGAGCGCCTGGGGGTTTTGTACTGGGGTTGAATAAATCATTACTTTTCTGTTACTATTATTTAGAAGGGTTTTTAACAAGGTTCCGCCTTTTATCCTCATTGGCTGGTGTTAGATATGAAACTATTCAGTGAGGCTAAAAGCCAAAAAGTTCGTACTTCCAAGTTTAACTTTTCGGTTTCTGTCCTTCATGCAAAAGATGACAAAATTCAAAAAGAAGCCCCTAATGCCCACAGGATGTATTTTTTGCTTAAGTGAGGGGTGATTTTTTAAAAGGTATAGGATTTGATTTTCAAAAAAACACAAAATATTTGAAAAAACGATTAAATCTTTATTTGAGTCGATAGAACGGTCGATATAATTTAATGTTTAAAGATTATTTCATGCAAATGTTGGCCGCGGCTCCGCTTTAGATGGCCCATGCGCAAGGTCCAATTTTGGCACACTCTCTCCAACATATCGGCCGGTATCTCACGAATAAATGCTTCAATATTGGCTTCCAGTGCGTCAATCGTTGCTGGTTTATCTCTGTAGACATTAGCCTTAACATGGCCCCACAAGAAAAAGTCCAACGGCGTTAAATCACACGATCTAGGCGGCCAATTGACGGGCCCCAAACGTGAGATAAACTGTTCACCGAACTCGCCTCTCAATAGGCCCATTGTTTCATGTGCGGTGTGGCATGTGGCACCGTCTTGCTGAAACCACATGTCATCCAAGTCCAGCTCTTCCATTTTGGGCAAAAAAAAGTTTGTTATCATCGCACGATAGCGCTTGCCATTCACAGTTACGTTCCGGCCATTGTCGTCTTTGAAGAAGTACGGCCCGATGATGCCACCGGCCCATAATCCATAACAAACAGTGATTTTTTCGGGATGCATTGGTAGCTCTTGCAATGCTTCTGGCTGGTCTTCACTCCAGATGCGGCAATTTTGCTTGTTAACGTATCCATTCAACCAGAAATGAGCTTCGTCGCTGAACACAATTTTTCGATAAAAATGTGGGTCTTCTTCCAACTTTGCCACCGCCCATTCACCAAATTGGAAACGTTGTGGGAGGTCGTGTGGCTTCAATTCTTGCACCAGCTGTATCTTATAAGGTTTTACACCCAAATCCTGTCGCAAAATGTTCCACGTAGTGGAGTAACAGAGGCCCAATTGCTGCGAACGGCGGCGAATCGACATTTCACGGTCATCACTAACACTGGCGGATACAGCCGCAATATTTTCTTCAGTCCTCACCCTACGTCTGCGTGTTGGTGATTTAATGTCCAATAATGTAAACTGGGTTCGAAATTTAGTCACAAACTTCCGAATAGCTCCCTCAGTAGGCCGACCAAATTGCCCATAAATTGGAAGCAGTGCTCGATGCACTCTCTTAACCGAGCATGAATTTTAATAGTAAAATTCAATAATTTGCAAGCGTTATTCGTTCGTAAGTCGATTCATGGTTAAATTATAGACCAAACTGAACAAGTTTGACAATGACACAAGACACGATTCACGCGTCATCTGTCAAAAACAGTGTTGCCAAAAAGATACTAGCAAAAAAATCACCCATTATGTTATTGTCTATAGTGTCGAATGCCTTAGATAAATCAAAAAGATACTACTTACTCATCATTCTATTAGCATTACTGTCATTCGAATTACTGAAATCTTATCTATAAATTATACAATAGTTGCTACTCACCATTTGTACACTTTTTTCTAACTGCTGGGGCAAAGCAAATGGCGTAACGATAGCCTGTCCCAATGGCCACGCACCCGCTTGGAGTACGTAAATGCTAAAGTTGATGCCCAGGTCAATGTTATCCTGCTTCAGGAAGGCGTTGAATTTGTTGTTTAGATCCGAACTAACTGACATGTCAGTAAACATCCGATGAAGTTTACTCGTGAATTCGTAACCGCAAGCCTGGAAAGAATGTGATCAAGTAAATTTTGTCAGAACCGACACGTCGAATGGACTTACGACCAGGGTCGGTAAAAACCCAGGTTTTTTGAAAAACAAAACAGGTTGTTGGTTTAAACCAAATTTACTTGCTTCAAACAATTTGCGTTTAAATATTGGCTGTAACTGAAAACATATGTACCTACATAACATAGTTTGAACGGTTGCTTAAGTATGTTTTTATTAGATTTACGGAGTTCTGCGAAAACCCCTGGTAATGTAACTTAGCTGCAGTATATTCAGATAAGAGATAGACCGGATGTAAACAAAAGGTTCGGGTGATTTTCACGCTAACGCCGCCGTCTCGACGTAAAACAGGAGCCCTCATTGGTCAATTCGCAATTAAATGCCTATGCCGAGCGGCAGAGCAGTCGTATCAAGGCAGAGTCACATTCAGGTTCAGACGTGTTACGTATGTCGTGTGCATCATTGCAATTTGATATTTCTTTGGACGTTTTCGTTTGTTATCTTATTAAGTTGTTGAGTTTGTCGTTGTTATTGTTATACCTTGTTATTGATTGTTATTGTTATCAACTGCTTGCGCAAAATGCCCAGTAGTACAGATACTGCCGATGAAGTTGTAAACTCCTGTAGTCCACCTGGGAAACGCTCTAAAAAAAGACACCTGAGTGCAGAAATGAAAGAGGTCATTTTGAATATATATAAGATCGAGCGCGAGGAGAACGAGGCATCAACCATCAAAGAAATTGTTGTGAAGGTTTCTCACAAAGTTGGGGTGTGTCGCGCATCAGTGTTTAATGTGTTAAGACAATACAAAAAAAATCACACCTTTTCTGAGCCAATGACCAGTAAACATCGCAAAAGTATTGTTAAATCATTGGATGAAGCTGATAAGCATGCGATTAGGAGGAAAGTGCATGAATTCTTCTTTAGGAATGAAATACCTACTATAGATAAAGTACTGCAGGAGGTAAATGGAGATACAACGTTGCCAAATTTCAAACGATCAACTTTCCATGCGTTACTGAAGCATTTAAATTTCAAATGGAAAAAACGGGGTCGTAATAGTTTACTACTGGATAGAGAAGAAATTCTGCTATGGAGGAGGGATTATTTAACAAAAATTGGGAAATATAGAAATCAAAACAGGAAGATTTATTACCTTGATGAAACGTAGGTAAACGCAGGACACACTACAAGTAAAGTATGGGTTGATGATTCTGTAACTTCATCCAGGAGGGCCTTTCTAGATGGACTGTCCACCGGATTAAAAAATCCAGCAGGTAAATACGAGTAATAGACAACAATCGGATGTTTTTCAAACCTTGGGAACAAGGTTCTAAACATTAATTCCAGGGGGCAGATAAAACATATTACAAGTAACAAAACTTTTATAACTTTCGATAAAATGCGTGGATGTTTTATTGTCATTCTCATTTGTTAGAACTTTTTTAAGCCATGTTTTATGTGTTTTCGATATTTCAATAATTTTTTAATATAATCTTAAAATATGTCGAATATTATAAACTTAAAAAAAGTTACTAAGTTTTATATTGTGTACCGTTCCTAATATTTCTAATCATTTTAATTCATACTTTAAGCTTTATAAAGTTATAATTTGTTAATATTAATATTTGCGCGTATTTCAGGTTCCTGATCATTCATTTTTTAAAGGTTTATAACTTTAAATTAAATTGTGAAGCGCTGAGTAATCATACGACGTTCAATATTCTTTCTTTCAATATGACTAAATAATCCCAATTATAGCAATCTGATACTCATGTCTCAATGTTTTTTCGCTGAATGTGATGAAAACATTTGAAAAAGGTTCGCTTATTGAAATAAATCTACACCAGTTAGTACTTCGATTTCCAGGTAAAGGGAAAAGGCTCATTATCTGCCATATTGGCAGTGAGGATGGATTTGTTGTTGACGGTCTGTGGTGCTTTGAGTCTAAGAAAACTGGAAATTACCACGAGGAAATGAATGGCGAATCGTTTGAACAGTGGTTTTCAAAAATTTTACCGAACTTAGAGGAAAACGCAGTAATTGTGTTGGATAATGCGCCTTATCATTCTCGAAGAATGGAGAAGGTCCCAACAACGGCTTCAAGGAAAGTTGATGTTCAAAATTGGCTCCGCTCGAAAAATATCAACTTTGAAGAAGCAACGCTGAAAGTACAATTATTAAGAATTGTCAAGGATCACAAGGCGGAATATCAAAAATACGCCATTGACGAAATGGCAGCAAGTCAAAATAAAACTGTGCTCCGTTTACCTCCATACCATTGCGAGCTCAATCCCATTGAGCTCATATGGGCAGAGGTTAAAAATTATATAGCTAAGCACAATACAACTTTTAAATTTTGTGACCTCAAAGGACTTTTCAAAGAAGCACTAGAATTAATAACAGCGCAAAAATGGGAAAACTGTATTAAGCACGTGAAAGACAAAGTTGAAAAGAGAATGTGGGAACTGGACAATATTTTAGAGGAACAAGTCGAGCCATTCATTATTGACGTTGGTGCTTCAGGCAGTAGCGATGATGAAAGCTCATCAAGCTCATCTTTCCAATAAAAGATGTCGTTCATCAAATTCGGTAAGTTATAAGTAATTATAAAGCTACTGTATTTTTTAATTAATTATTGACATTTTTGAACCCATTTTGGCAAAACCTATTCAAGAATCTACTTTCTGACAATGTTCAACCATGCACATTTTTTTACGTTTTGAACGTTTTAATTTGGTTACATATTTACCTAGAAATCAAAAAATATACTAATCAATATTCTAAAAGCAATTTTAAGAGATATACGATTATTTTTAATTTAGGCTAATTTAAACGCCATTTTGAGATTATATTCGACTGTATTTCACCAAACATCAGGCGGCATCCGAAGCTGGAAATCGAAGCGAAAATTTTGAAACCCTTATGTATATTTACATCATTATATATTTCTTACCCCACCCCCACATGATCCTATATCCATCACCAATCGTATACACATCGAATTGTGCTAATTTACTACAAAGTTACGCAAAGCAGCATCTACTATCTAAAATATGTACTGCGTGACTCTTAATACGTCCCTGCCGAATGTTACAGCGTTCGATGATCACGTGGTCTTGTTTATGTCCGGTCTATCTCTTATCTGAATATACTGTATTTCTGTTGATCGCGATATTTGGGTTCACATGTCATAGCTGACCTACCTGTTTCAACCTATTGATCATGGCTTCCTCAGCATCCATACTTTGTGTTTGCTGGTGAATAAGTCGTTTTGCTAACATCCTAGAGTAAAACTTTTGAAACACGTCCTTATCATCGATATACTTAAAAATTATTATACTTTCTGCTAGCTTTTCGTCCACCTGCAAAAGTAGATTATTCAGTCAGTTTGTCGTAATATACATTTCCAAATAGAGTATGTGGTGCTAACTGACGGATGTTAATTTTTGAATCATTTTGGGGTATTTTTCACCTAGATAAAAGTGTATTTTTAATATGTGAAATATATCTCACTGATGATGCACTTCGCCCTCATCGATTCTCCTGTGTACTGGAAACAAATCAAGTATCAAGCAGTCAACTATCCTGGTTTAGAAGCTACCTGTCAGGACGAACCCAGTATGCCAGATAAGCTGGTTCATTATCTAATTCTGTCAATGTCTTTTCAAGTGTACCCCCAGGTTCCCACATTGGTACCGTTTTATTTAATTTATTTGTTAACGATGTTGCAGCCGCTAGATCAAATAGCAGTTATTTGATTTTTGCAGATAATCTTAAATTATTTAGAACAGTGAGAAATATCCACGATGCGGAAATCTTAGAAAGAGATCTCGTAATTGTTACTCTATAAGATCAACATTAAAAATGCCGCTTGATAACTTTCAGCCGTAGTTCAAATTCGCTAAGGGTTGAAAATAAAGTTTAAAACCGTCACCTCAGTTACGGATTTAGGTATAACTTTTGATACAAAAGTAACTTTTAAAACGCACATTAGAGAAATTACTTGCCCAGAGGTGCTTGCACAAATAAATCTTAATGTTAGTGAAAGACGAACTCGCAATACTATTTACAATTCATCACATCATTCTACCAAGTCATAGAATTCTTAAATGCATGCGATCATACAGTTCATATCAAACTATCACTGTAATAAGGTTAGAAAAATGTATACTAAGTGACATATAAATCCGAACACCCAGTTTAAATGGTTTTATTTTAATAAAAGTTGGTGAATGTATTTATCTTACTGTAAGTAACAAGTGAAAAAATTTTCAGCCTTATCAGTTGGACATTCCGGTTTTTATACTGCTTTTTTTTTAATTCACTAACGTAAAGAATCAACGTTGGCGGATTTTGGTTCTTGACATCCTCTACGATCGGTTACGATGCCTAGAGTACGGAGACCTGTACGATTTCGTCAACTTAGTGAGTTTGATAGGGGCCGTATAGTGGGACTTCGGGAAGCTGGACTTTCTTTTCGGTCAATTGCAGTTAAGAGTGCAAAGAAGTGTAGACACTGTGGTTAGGAGTTGTCAGGCATTGCTTCGAGAAGGCCGTACGCAAAGAGCAAGGGGCACTGGACGCCGCCGTAGAACAAGAGACCATGAAGATCGCCGCCTAAGATTATTGGCCTTAAGGGACCGTTTCTCCACTACCAGGTCCATTGCAAATGAATGGTTTGCAGAACACGGAAGACCTATTGGCATGCGAAGTGTTTACCGACGAATGAGAAGTTTTGGCTTGTTTTCATACCGGCCACACTGGGTCCTCCCTTTAACTCGAGAACACCGACGTAATCGCCTTGAGTGGTGCAGACAACGGCCACTCTGGGATCAGGAATGGAACAGTATTGTCTTTAGTGACGAGTCTCGATTTTGTTTAGGCATGCACGATGGTCGTGCCAGGGTTAGAAGGCGACGTGGTGAAAGGAGGAATCCACAGTTTTTTGCTGAAAGACATGTTCATCACACTGTTGGAGTTATGGTTTGGGGTGCTATAGCTTATGGTTCCAGGTCACCTTTAATCTTCATCAGAGGTAACATGAACGCGCAGCGTTATATCCACGAAGTTCTAGAACCCCATCTTTTACCCTATCTTGACACCCTGGCAGATCCAACTTTCCAACAAGATAATGCCCGACCACATGTTGCAAGAGTCACAATACACTTCTTTCAACATAATGTCACATTGTTACCATGGCCACCAAGATCTCCCGACTTATCCCCAATTGAGCACGTGTGGGATATGATGGGAGATTGCTCAATTTGCAATGTCCTCCTCAGACTCTAGAAGCACTTCGAGAGGAGTTGGTGGTTGCCTGGAATGAGATACCACAGGAGGACATTGACCACCTGATCAGAAGCATGCCTAGGCGCGTTGGAGAATGCGTAGCACATCAGGGTGCATCCAGACATTATTAAAGGTCAAAGGGCTTTAAAGCAGTGCAATCATTTTGAAATTTTTATCATTTACTTATTATGATTCATTAAGTTCTTATACAAAATTTTATTAAAATAAAACCATTTAAACTGGGTGTTCCAATTTATATGTCACTTAGTATAGTTCTCTGGTGACTACACTAACAGTATCCTTTATCTGTACAAAATAACATTCACAATCATTCTCGAAAAAAATTAAGATATTCAATATCCCAACATGCTTCTTACTACCTACGATGTATCAAGTGCAAAGGATAATATATCGACATCCCCTCACCTCCGATTCACTGATGCCCTTGCTAGATTTCTTAAGCAATGTATCACAGTACTTGGCCAACAGTTCAGGGCTCCGGCACGGAGACTTTCCCTGATTAGGCCGATGGTTGATCACAGAACTGCACGCTTTGTCTAAAGCACCCATGAAATTCTGATCCGACTTGAATACATCTTGGATCAATTTCTTATATTTCTTATATACAGCTAGAAGATTTTCTACAAAACCTATATGGATATTCTCGCCTTGTAGGTTACCTATCGCCTAAAAAAAAAATATTGTACAAACTAGTGCAGCAAGAGATATGTGTGCAAAATACAAGGGGAATTTCCTTCACATGGAGTTTCTTTCTACTCGGCGTTGCTTCTCA
Organism: Acanthoscelides obtectus; assembly: GCA_963669975.1. Taxonomy (NCBI): domain Eukaryota; kingdom Metazoa; phylum Arthropoda; class Insecta; order Coleoptera; family Chrysomelidae; genus Acanthoscelides; species Acanthoscelides obtectus. Next base: position 14,777,310 of record CAVLJG010000010.1, read on the forward strand.
AAGCGGTTCGGAGGACCGCTAAGCCTAACTTTAGGTCATAGTCACGGTAATGACAGTGTCTGTCGTCAGTTTGTCAGATCTGATGGTCCAGAAACCAGAAGAAGAAAGGGGGTGGGAGAAAGAAAGGAAGGAAGTAGGAGCGAGAAGAGAAAAAAATGTTTCATGTAAATATTTGAGGTGTGATAGATCTAAGGACTGTTACATTGTACTATATGAATTTTTGGGTGTTTGGTTTTTAAAGGTCTAAACATGAATTTAATTTTATCCACAGTGCGAGTCGCGGCCTGGAATGTTTGTGTAACTCCCCGACTGCTTCACGCAACGAAGGGTTGCTGGGTGAATCCGCCTGGCTGTAGCTCCGTACTATGCTCGCACCGAAAACCGAATTAAACGTCAGGAATCCTTTTGAGACCATACGAAAAATTCTCAAGGTGAACATAAACCACCTTTTCGGCGAGCTTATAAGGAGCGGACATCAGGCTGATGGGGCGATAATCCTGCGGAAATATTGAACCAACCTTCTTTGGGATAATGATACATAAACCAATAACCAAAATATCAGGTCCAAAAATAACACGCCGAGTCGGTAAAATAGAGACTGTTGACAAATAAGATTTAAAAAAACCAAAAACTATCCTATTGAAATAACGAACTTGTCGATACGGTGTTGGAATTTCCTATCAAATTAACGGTAAGTACTTTCATTAGGTGTTTTTTTTTTCTATTTTTTGCTGCTGTTTCAGCACATATCAGATTTGACATTTCAAGCGTAGTTGCTTCTGAGAAGGAAAGTCCCAATATTCAGAACACATTGTATACTTCATAACAAACATTGTAGATCAAATATGAATATTACCAATATTATAAAATAATTTTTCAACAATATTCGCGCACTGAGTACCTACCGCCAATCCCTGAGTTTTGATATGGTCTAAAACAGTGTCGACCAATACGGTAATAGCATTCTGGATGCCTTTAAGCAGGTCGTACATATTGGAGAGATCTTTACACCGTTCCCCTTGCACCATGTTCATACACTCACTATATAGGAACTGCAAATGCTCGGCCACCATATGCATTTCGCAACGAGCCGACACCTAGAAACAAATACGTACAACTTTCATTTCAGATTCGACGTGTAATTTTTGTTTCAATGATCAACTCGATGAAGTGAAACATCCATATGGTAAATTACTTAAAATGTCAAGCGACCTGCCAAAAATTACTCGTTGTGAAAGCAAATAATGACGTCATACACGAGGCTTGGCTTTCAAAACGCTTTTTTGTAAAATCAACGACACTAGTTCATATTTCCACTTTTCTTATACAGGGTGTTTCAGTTTATTGTTGCATAACTTTAAGATTCGATAGAACTTTTAAAATTAATGCATAAAGCCTATATAAACATGGGTCGAAAAATTCGTGGCTTCCGAAATACAGGGTGTTCAAATTTACTTTCTAAACTAGTTTTTTTTAAATATTTCGAACAATATTTGATGTATAACAGTGAAAATTGGTATACAAGGGTTTTTTGGTACGACAAAACGAACGATGGACATAGTTTTACTGTAGCCGCTAGATGGCGCTCTCTACTGTACCTGTAGTGTATTAAAATGACCGAAAATGTTTTCTTAGTGCCATTTTTTTATTTTTGGATAAAAAAACTGATTCTTCGCACTTTTCAACATAAAAAAGCTCTCTTGTGAATTTTCGTTATAGTTAGCCGTTTTTGAGATATTTCGATTTTTTAAAGTTCGATGCATTTTTCATTATTTATGTGAAAATAATATTTTTTTTACATTTTCGATTTGGGCAAAACAAGTAATTAAGATGATCGTTTAGATTGTGTTTTTAAACACAGCAATAATTCCTAACGCCAAATAAACACAAAAAACCAGAATATTAATTTGTTTAATTTTCCAATATTATTTTTAACAAATTAAATTAATTATTTACAACTAAAATGCTATTGGACAAACAAACAAAATCTAAAGTAGTTGCTCGAAATGTAAACCCAATTGTTCAATACACAATTCACATCTACGAATGATCGAACGTGGTATATCATTATTCAAATAAGGCCTTATTTCATCACATGCATTCCTGATTCTGTCTATTAGCATATCTCTTGTGGTTACGGGAGTCTGGTACACTTTTTCTTTTAGAAATCCCCACACAAAGAAATCTAATGGATTTAGGTCAGGGGATCGTGGAGGCCAGGCGACTGGTCCTCCACGGCCGATCCATCTTTCTGGATAATTTTCGTCCAGCCAGTTTCAAACTATTCTCGAATAATGAGCTGGACAACCATCAAGCTGGAACCAGGCCAATCTTCTTAAATCTAACATAACATCATCCCACATATTTGCATGTTCAGCCTTTAAAGATTCCAAGAAGGTTGCAGCATTTAACCTTGCAGGCAAAAGGTAGGGTCCAAATAGTCGATTACGGTAGATACCAATCCACACGTTCACACTAAATTCATGCTGAAAATTTCTTTCCCGAACTGCATGCGGATTTTCATGCGACCAAATATGTTGATTATGAAAATTTACCACTCCACGTGTAGTGAAGCATGACTCATCGGTCCATAAAACGTTACTTAAAAACTCCCTATTATTATCAGTTCTATCAAGAATCCACTGACAAAATGTGATTCTTCGTTCTCCGTCCCCTGGCTGTAGTCCTTGCACAGGTTGCAAATGGTAAGGACATCTATGGTCATTTCTAAGAACACAGTGAACATGGCTTGCTGAAATTCCCAAGGCACCAGAAACTCTCCTAACACTTGTGGTCGGATCTCTATCAAACTCACGCAGAATCATACGGGTAAATCTGCGCTGACGAACATTTATGTTTTGATCCCTTTGGAGATTTCCAAAACCATTTTCAATTTGGCGATGCACTTTTACAAATACTGAGCGAGTTGGATGTCGTCTGTTTGGAAATCTTCGTGCGTATTCTCTGGCTGCTTCTGCTGCGTTTCCATTTACAAAGCCATACACAAAATGAATATCCGCTAACTCTTGATTGGAGAATAAAAATGGCATTTTTATAAAACTTACAAAAAAAAAACAAGTAAAAGAAACTAAATTTCGTGCATTCACAATTGCAAAAAAACGTTTCAGGTTTCAACAGACAACAAAACTAACTGTCAACTAATTGACGTTTAACCTTATTCTGCTTTCAATTTCAAAAATATTTGCAGGCACAGCCTACTTCTAAAAATTATCGAGATACTGACTTTTTAACGTTATTTTATCATAAATAATTAAAAATGCATCGAACCTTAAAATCGAAATATCTCACAAACGGCTAACTGTAACGAAAATTCACAAGAGAGCTTTTTTATGTTGAAAAGTGCGAAGAATCAGTTTTTTTATTCAAAAAGCAAAAAATTGCACTAAGAAAAAATTTTCGGTCATTTTAATACACTACAGGTACAGTAGAGAGCGCCCTCTAGCGGCTACAGTAAAACTATGCCATGGTTCGTTTTGTCGTACCAAAAAACCCTTGTATACCAATTTTCACTGTTATAAGTCAAATATTGTTCGAAGTATTTAAAAAAAACTATTTTATAAAGTAAGTATTTCGGAAGCCACGCATTTTTCGACCCATGTTCATATAGACTTTATGCATTGATTTTAAAAGTTCTATCGAATCTTAAAGTTATGCAACAATAAACTGAAACACCCTGTATAGTGCAATGAATAACGAAAATCATTTCTCAATTCACCTTTGCCAGCGAACTGACATGCAAAAATCGCCTGGCCCTGAACAGTTCCTCTTCGATTTTCGCTTTGACCTTCTCCATGTACAAACTGACGTTCTTCTCCTGCAAGAGCCGGGCGGCATCTCTCTTGAAATGTTCACCACTCGCGTCCAGAAAGTGCTCCTCAAACAGCTCCTGGTACAATTGCAATTGACCCTTTTTCCTGTAACCTTGCACCTTAATGGGAAAGCAGAAAAAACATATTCTGTTACATTCAGGTAATACTAGGCACAATGATACTGGAAACGTCTGTTTTGCAAAAATCTAGCGCACAAGGTACTAAATTTGTTCCAGACTGATCACCTTCAAAATCTAATGCTGGGTGATTATTGATTGGAATATTCCCAAATAATGATTTGAAAAGTATTCGGAAACTCAGCTGTGGTAAAAAAGCCACAAAAAAAATCACGACAATGATGGTATGTGATTCCAGCACATGTTTGTGCTTAATATGGTAAACTTTACTGGTCTGCAACTATTCATAATCCCAAATCCCTTCAAGTGAATGAGGTAACCATTAAAACCGAAATACAACAAAGAGGAATTTTAACCACCGTTCTCAAAAACAAAACAAAAACATCTCAATTCATGATAATAAAATATCACAACTGGAAAATTGAAACTACAATATCGTAAAAAATTAAGTTTTCAGAATACTTACCTCAACAAAGCTCAGTATTGTTCCTCTAACAGCTTCTATAGATGTCGACAATGTCTGCCCGGCTCGATCTTGATCAATGGCTTCTAATAATAATTTGACTAACTTTTGACCTAAAGGCGCAATCATACCACTTTGCCAAACTTCCAGTGCTAATTCCCCTATTTCCATTTGCTCACCTAGAAAATATTGACACTCAATACCTCAACATTCCAACAAATGAGTCGATTTGCTCTGTAGCCTGGTACGAGCCCCTTCCCACTTCAATTGGCCCAACTACTGAAATCTTAGTTTTTTTCTTACCAAACACAAACAATAAAAATGTAGCAGGGTGTTATAGGTTTAACATATTAACAATGAATATTTTGATAATATATAGTAGAAAACACCAACTTTATAACTCCCTAATCAAATTTGCAGCATAAAAATAACACATGTTGCAATTACAGCATATCAACCTATTTTCATTTCAATGCAAAATAAGTTTATATCGGATAGGTGGCTGTGAAAAATAAAAGTCATGATAATTGTTTTTATTAATCACAGCTGTCAGAATACGTTTAAAATAGTTTTGGGTAGCTAAGGTTTTCAAAATGGCTAGAGGAAAGGTTATTAGTGAGAAAATTCGGTTACTGATAATTAAATTTTTTAATTCTGGGAAATCAAACTCAGAAATTGCAACTTTGTTAGACTTATCGCGGTACAGTGTGAGAAATATTGTTAGAAGATATAACGTAACTGGTTCAGTTAATATTAAGCCACGATATGTGAAAAAAAGTAATATCACAAATGCCGACCGAACAGCATTAAGAAGAATAATCGTGAAAAACAGGCGTGCCAATTATTTACAATTAAGTGCTCTGTGGAGTGACGCTGTTGGAAGGAGAATTTCGAGGTCCACAACTCATAGAGAGGCCCACAAACTGGGATTTAGCACTTGCAAGGTAAGTTTTCTTATAAAAAAAAGTGAAGTAAAAACCCTAAAGTTGCACAACTTGTTTATAGGCCAAAGAAAAGCCACTATTAACTCCACTGCAAAAGAAAAATCGGCTTAGATGGGCTAAAGAACATAGACAATGGACACCTCAACAATGGTGTGCAATACAATGGAGTGATGAGGCCCTATTCGAAGTTTGTGTTGGTGACAGTCGCAGTAGAGTTATTCGCAAAAAAATGAAGCATTCCATGTTGACTGTCTGAAGAGAAAAGTGAAATTTCGAGCATCCATTATGGTCTGGGGCAGTATGTCATCAAAAAGAGTAGGGAAACTTCATTTTATTGATGGAAATGTGGATACAAAGAAATATTTGGCAATTTTAGAAGAATCGCTTTTACCAGTGATGGAAGAATGTTAGACATCCGGCCAAGATTTTGTGTTTCAGCAAGATGGTGCAGCGTGCCATATCTCAAAAAAGGCTACAAAATGGATGGAAGAAAATAATGTACCACTTTTTAAATGGGTTTCTAGCAGTCCAGATCTGTCACCTATTAAAACTTTGTGGCACAAGATGAAAAAGGTTCTACGACAACATCCTGCTCGTACAATCACCGAACTGAGACAAAAGCTTCAAGAAATATGCGATTGTTTTTCACCAAATTTTGGCCAAAACTTGGTTGACACTATGCTCCACAAAGAATTTCAGCCGTAATAAAAAATAACGGTGATGTTACCCAATGGTAATCTTTCAATTGTTGCTTTGTTAACTTCGCGCATTTATTCGCACATTGTTTATTTGTTCAGATGTTCTATTAGTTATAGGTCTAACTGATTTCAAATATATATTTTTTACGACTAGAGTGTATCTAAAATGTTTTTGAGAAAATAAATTGTTTTAGAAGTAAATACGAGTAGTTTCGTCATGTTTAGTTTATAATGGCATATTTTGGTACAAATCTTGAAGTGGGCCAACTGAAGTGGGCAGGGGCTCATATAATCTGAGCAAATAAGGCAGAATATAGGAACGTCACAATAAATGCAGTAGAGGTGGCTCACAATGTCCAAAAATACGACTCAGATATTTCAGCGAAGCCCTCAAGAATTGTATGTTTTGGTAATCATTTGTTAAGACTATTATTATTAGTACTTGAAGACGATATAATTCTTTTAAAACTAAAGAAATAATGTGTTATGGAAAAGATTGTTAAAGTCATGCATTCGAAAAATATACCCGAACATCAATTCAACAATTTAGTGCTAAATGCCAATAAATGACAGTTTTGCAGTTTCTTAAAAAATCAATAGCTATTGATCAGTCAGTATTTTATTCTAGCTTTAAAAAAGAAAGTTGGTTTGTTATATGAAATTTTTGAGTGAATGCAAACAAGTCATGAAGTCCACTAGACACATCAATGAATTTGATTTACAAACAGAACTCAGGTTGAGTATGAGAGCACACATTATTTTCTTTTACTGCCACTTCGAGGATGCCTCAGGTATCTAACCTAGGACCCTTGTTATTTGTAATCTATATTAATGACCTAGCATCACAGTTAACAAAGCAAACCTCCTATTTTTTACTGACGACGTGAACATTTTCTGTGAATTTAAATATTATAACGAGTCCTTGTTAGTTTGAGTTACTGGTGTGTGATTAGTAAACTTGATTAAACCAATTCAATACTGTTCAACTATGAGATTGATAATGTAGCTATGGCTTGATAGCAGCCATTCAAAGGTCTTGGGGTGATTTTTGATAGTAAGCTTACAATTTCTGAGCAAATGATCGTTTTGGGATAGTGTGTCGGAAACTGACCTAGCTTTATTGACATGAGTGTGAGAGCACTGTATACTTCTTATATAATGGGTAAGCTGGAATGTGGAGTAATTATTTGGTATCCAGTCTTTCAGAGTTCTGTTTCAGCAGTTGAATCGTAAAAACTTAAAATATATGCACTACAAAGATTATAGTTTTTATCATGTAAGAGGTTTTCCTTATACCATGCTTCTTGAAAATATGAACTTTGACACTATATTTTACCGTCGCCATACTAAGGATACTACAACTCTGTATAATATAGTCAATAATGGATTAGACTGTCCGGGCTTACTCGTCAAAATTAAATTTGCAGTGCCCTCACAAATGAAACGCTTCAACTCGACTTTTTACACTCCAACTGGAAGAACAAATCTAGCATACCTGCCTCCAATAAATAAAATGTGTAATAGTTTTGATAAGTATTGTCAAGGATGTGAAATTAGCTTTGATAATTTCCAAGTGGGCTTAGGCAGTTTCAAATGAAATTATATGATAGTGAACAGAATGTAACTCATCTTAAACCTTTTCATTTCATTTTTTACCTTACTAGGACATCTTATATGTCTATTTTAGTTATGCTTTTTTGTTTTCTTATTCAATTTATCACTCTTACTTTGATATATATATATATAAACTGTTTTCCGTATTCTTTATTCTTATTTCTCTGATTGGGTGCAAAACCTGTCGGAATAAACATTTTAATTATTATTACAAAGTAAATATAGTAAAAGTTTTGAAGTACATAACAACGTTGGTTTGTTAATCTGAGTACATACGGCGCTCACCTTATTAATTTTCAATTCCTATATAATTACAGAATTTGAACGAAAAATTCCTGCCTCTTATAGCTCTTACATCTATCAGATGATTTCACACAAAAAAAGAGCAGCCAACAAATGAAAGCAGAAAGCAAATTAGGACTTGAAGTGACGGGCCACTCTATATTCATACAGGCAAAACCTTATCTTTATGGTTAAATCACTGCTAAAATCAAGTATAACGTCCAAAGTATAACTGAAGAGCAAAAATCGATAAATCCATTTTTTAGTTCTGAGAATAACGGCAAAAACCTCTAGAGAAAAATCTCCGTCAAATTTAAAACTTTTTGAAATACCATCTTTCACGAGGATTTACCGACTTTTGCTCATATCTGGCTTTAAAAACGGATAGAGCATATCGAAATTAACTGAATTCCACGCCTAACTCAAAAATCTTAAAAAGTGGATTTATCGGTTTTTGCATTTTTGCTCTTCAACTGTATCCATAATATAGTTCTGTTTATAATATATCAACTCTGGTTTATCTACAATTGACTATAAAGCTATCCTGCAAGAAAAGGAATAGGAAGTTGTTTTTCAGTAATACTCTCCAAGATATAATTTTAATCAGAACATCTTTTTGTTTCAAATGTTGGACGATTTTAAGAATTTCGACAAGCCACAACATTTTGCCATATTTTTAATGCATGCATAAATGAAAAATCTCGAAGGATGTAGCTTTTTATGTGATCCCAATGCGGTTTTATCTTAATGCTGTTGTACAGTATAAATTGTGGTCCGTCTATTCGCATCCTTCAATAAAACGAGCAAAATGTACCTTTAAAACGGATTAGGACTTTGTTAATATTACAAATCGTGTCAGAACATGGACAAATTTCAAAAAGACTAGTCAAAATCTTACAACACTGACTGCAGAGTCTACATACTGACTTTTCAAACAAGGCTAATACTTGCAAACCTAAAAATTTTTTATTATTGGATCTTTCATCAAAAAATCAGAGATAACAATATGTTCATGAAAATGAAAAAATGTTCATATTTCAAATTTCTGGATTAAGAATTTATTAGATTAATTGTATATTATGAAATGACGAAATGTGCTCAAAAAACATTTACAGCAATGACAAGTCACCATTACTAGATATAGATGACACACAAAGTGTACCTTTTATGTGTAGTAGCACTTTAGTCAAATTAAAGCTATTATCATTGTATCGATAAATATCAGAAAGAGTATGTAAAACTTTAGTGTATCTTTTGCAAACATTGCATGATGATTTTTCGAACTGTACTAATATTTGTAGACCTGCAAAATTTCAAATAACTTTATATGTGATAAATTATTTTCTGTTTATTCTCCAAATTTTCAAATTTAAACACTCAAAATGTGTATGAAGCACATTCACAGGGAAACTTACAGAACCCAACCCATGCACAGTTAGTAGAGTTAACAAAAAGCTTACCTTTTTGATTATTACAAGGAAAATATAATATTTCATCACCTGACTCATCTATAAGCCAAAGTAATAACAAAATTATCAGTCAACTTTACTAACTGTGCATTACTATACATTGGTCATAGAGAGGTTGATTGTATTTTTTGTATTTGAGTCCTTTTAATGAGAGTTTAATCACATAAAAACTGAATTACTGAGTTCAAATAGACCCAAAATGATACTTCAATTAGTTTTTGTTGTTCACACTTCTGACTTGAGACAAAATATCACAACTACACAAAATAAAAAAACAGCTACTCCAAAAAATTAAGTTTTCTGTTTCTTTCCCAACAAAATTGTATCTGGCCTTAAGCATTATTATATGACAAAATGACAATAATGGATAAACTTGCTTAAACAAGTATATACACAATCAATGTTTAAAAAAACTGCTAAAAACCAAAATGGAATAGCTTAATTTTCAGCAAAAAGTTCATCAAATTAATGGATAATGCTCAAAAAAATGCGAAATAAATGTAATAATTCTTCAAAAAAAATAAAATGATGTTTGAACGAGGAAGGACTTTACTGCATGAAAATGCAGTATCTGTAAATATAATTATTTGCAAGGGTGATGATTTTTGTATGTAATGAAGCAGCTGCGGTACTCAGCAAGCAGCTTAAAGAAACTTTGTTCATCTGAACTGGGAAAAGCCTCCTCAGGAAGAATATTCCACAATCTCGATAACCTAAGGGCAAAGGAGCAGTCATATCGACCAGTTCCAGACGATCAGTCTGTATAAAAAGGTTCCAAAACAGTCCGTTAGAAAAGAGTCATCCATCAGCTGAACAGCCCTCCTGGATAATGCAGTTGGGGTGGCTACATCCCAAACATGTGAGCAAGTCTTATGTGGGCCTTGTACAGAGTGAGAAGATTGTGTAGAGAAAAGTAGTTCTTAGCCCTAAACAAATAGCAGCTTTTCCTAGCATCTGCAGATGCAAGTACTATATTTTGGAAGTACTAAACTGTACAAGATTATAGCATCCCCAAACAGTGATAACCTTCATGTCTCTTGTCAGAGAGGAAGTTGCTGCTAGTCTTCTTTTCTTCAGATCACTGGCAGAGATCAGCTTGACACCCCGAATTCATGCATGTAGACGGGTGTTGGAAAAAATGGTCAATAACAAAGAAAAAAGTAAGTACTTTCAAGTACTTGTGAGATACAATAATGCACTTAAGTTTCATGCAACATTTCAGAACACTCCCGCAGCATGACAAATCTAAAGTATGTTTGAGCATACCTATACAGCTTCCAAATTAATAGTGAATTCAATGATAGTGAAGAAGCTTTGCTTATAAGAGGATAATAAAGTTATCTACTTGCCAGCTCACTTTTGGCTGATTACTACTGACAGTCAAACCTACAGGTTTATTGATGATACAAGTATTGTGAATCAGTATAAAATCTTGGTACTGCATACATTTTGGTAAAGCAGTTGATGAGGCACCTAATCAGATGATGCTCAGGTTGTGTAATATTAGTGGAATTTTGTATAACTTGTAATTTTAGACTGGTTTGTAGCATCACACTTACCTCCAGATGAATCTGAGCTGCCATAAATGATCTCTGCATCACTCAACTTCTGTGTTCTAATGTGCTGTTGGTTGAGGTAAAGGTATAAGCTATGAAGATACTGACTCCCAACTGAGTATTGAGACCAATACAGAAAGTAGTTTTTTAGTAAATTCTGCTCACCATCTTCTTGCACTTTACTTAACAGCTTACCAACATGGTCAATAAGGTAAAGCTTTGTTTCTGCATATAAGCGATCAGCCATTGGCTCAGGGTGGGCCACACATAAAGAGTATACATCACTGAAATAATTTCAATCAGCATAATTTTTTGACATTACACAACTCATTTCTAATCTAAATAATTGAAACATCCTTTCTTTTATAGAATTCCTGTTTACTTTTTAGAACACTAGGTGGCAATATTTTATTAGCTTTAGAATTACCAGTCAACATAGTTATAGTTATTACTTCTGATTCTGAGGATGCCTTATCTGCCTTGATAGTTTTGAAACATACCAAAGAGAGGAGAGCTGTTAAGTATGTATCTTTCTCAAGGACTTCAGGGTTTTCTTATTTCAATATCAATTTTGGTTTGTATATCTATCGAAAACACATTCAGCTCCTTTTCAGGGGTAGTGAGGAGTCCTTGAATTGTTACAAGTTGCTGTATTTTTCTTGATGAGAGTAACTTATTCATCAGTAATCTGATTTGAAATAGCATGCTTGAAAATTTAGATATCTTCCTCAAATTATAGAAAAAACTAGAAGCCACAGTCCAAAAGAAAATGTAATTCCTGTAATGTTTATGCTTCTCAATATATTATTCAAGGAGTTGGTCCAGTGTTTGGAAAACATCCCTCATTTTTAGTAAACATATTAGGAGGTGATCATTACCTTATGTACAGGTTTGTTTACAAATAGGAATATGAATAAAAGATATCATTTGCAAATCAGCTATTGTTTTGGAAATCACCAATGCCCACACAAAGTATCTGAATCAGCAGAAAAAATACCAATGAAAAATTAACCTACAAATATACTTACGAAAACCTATCATTCCAAACTGATCTCGGCACATGATCCAGAGTAATTACACCCTTGATAGTGTCCTTAATGGCCCCCCAGGTTGCATGAAAGTCCACTCGTCTCGGTTTTAAGGACATATCCTTTTTTTCAACGACGGTTAGTCAAAATTTGCACGAAGTTAAATGACAATAGAAGTAGCGAGTTCTAAAAATAAAAATCTACCGAACTTCGACAATACACAGCTAATAATAGCAAGGTTTTTCTATAGTTCAAGAGTATACCTTGAGTTATCAATGTCCTTTAATGGTATTTGCAATGGTAATAGTTTATCCACAATACGTTCATAATCATTTTAGCATTTTTTGTTGTTGAAAGAGGTCAATTATTCGTCGTAATGAGTGGTAGATTTATCAGATGATTACCAAGTTTTCTCAGAAATTAAAATTAGGTAGATCTCAATTAATGGTTACAGTTTTGTTCACTATTTGGTTTTTAGATTTTTTTGGAAAATTACTACACACCAATTGCCAGTTTGCCACGGAAAACTGACGAGTGACAGTTTGACAGGTAACGTTTCGATGTGCGATTTGTGCCTATCGGTGTTGCCAAGTGAGTTGTTAAGTTGGCAGACCCACTATTTCAAAGTGAAAAGATTTAAAAAGATAAGGGCCTATAGGCGCGTTTTTGGCCCTGAAAATAACTGGCATTTTAAGTTAGTCGCATCTATGAATTTTTTTCATCTAAATATTTTAGCACATACATGTATGTATTCGCAACACTTTCTACTTCAAATCCCTACTATCACTGGCAGACCCAGGGGCGGTGTAAAACAATTGCACCTTGTTTTTCAATTTTCATACGACCCTCCCCCTGCTCTTGAATTTTCAATCACTGTTACACCGCCTCTTCAATGTTCAATCGCCGATACGCCCTTACCCCGAGACGGGCATGTTGCTGGACATAAAATCTTAAGCCCCCACCCTCCACCTTATCCCCCAAAAGTATTTCAAATTCATCTGATGGACCCTATCCGCCCCTGCCTACTATATAATATTATAAATCTTATGACTATTAATTATAAGAAAGTATGCATGTTTGTTACTAAATTATGCAAAAAAGGCTGAACGGCAGGGGCAATACGTATCGTGAAAAGTGACATTATATCGGTTTTTTGATATTGTGTAGGTTTTTTATGACATTATGTAGGTTTTCCTAGAACTAGGAACTAGCTGTCGTTCACTCATGTTCACTGTAGCAGGCGCGGAATGAACTATTTGCATACAAGTTGACATTTTATCGGTTTTTTGACATTATATAGGTTTATTTAAGTAATAACCCAGCGGCAGGAGCATTACTTATCTTGAAAAGTGACATAATGTCGGTTTTTGACATTAGCCCTTTGGGCCGTATCGTCAGTCGTTCCTACAATATTGTACGACGCCTTTATAGCCTCCTTGATTTTCATAGTTTTTCTCTCCTTCAAAAAGGCTGGGATATTTCTAGATTTCTACTGATCCATGTCAGTGCCAGCGCTCTCTTATTGCGAAGTTATGTTTTCTTTTTGAATTGTAAGAAATATCGGGCTAATAAAGCAGGTGTTATAAACCAAAACCATGAACAATTTGATGCAAATAGATATTTGTGACATAACCTCAAAATAGAGCGCTGTCACGGAATAGTAGAAAACTATGAAAATCAAGGAGGCCATAAACGCGTCCTACAGATGTAGGAACGACTGACGATACGACCCTTAGGCCCGTATCGTCAGTCGTCCCTACAATTGTAGGAAATTTCTAGATTACACTTGTCCCGTGTCAGCATCAGCTGTCTCCTATTGTGAAGATATGTTTTCTTTTTAAACTGTAGGAAATTTCAGGCTGATAAGACATGATATAACTCAAAAGCATGCACAATTTGATGCAAATAGGTGTTTGTGACATAACCTCAAAATAGAGCGCTGACACGGAGAAGTAGAAAACTATGACAATCAAGGAGGCCATAAAGGCGCCCTACAATTGTAGGGACGACTGACGATATGGGCCTAAGTCACTGGAAGTAACTCAGTATCTCAGCGTGCTCCACTATACTCCATTTTCCAAAGTCCATTTCCTAGAGCAGTTCAGGAGCATAAAAGTCAAACCAAAAACCAGTGGACACCAACTCTGGATTCACAACCCAGCATAAAAACAGAACAGCACAGAACTTGGGGGATGATTCTTGAAATGAGGAAGTAGATTAACTGGAAGAAAGGAAGTGTGGTTCTCTCACCTTTCGGGAAACTGTATTCCTGAACACTGATAGAACAGTCTCTCCTCGAGTTATTCTCGGGAGAAAAGTGCGGAAGTCTCGCCGTCGTCCATCACTCTCACGTTTAATGATATGAAGAACCCAGGAACACATTGTTTTTGGCGAAAATCGATGCATTCACACACTTCTCTAACACATGTCAACAGCTGTCAGAGTTCCGGATCATTCCCCAGGGAAGAGACCCACGCCTACTACCTCTCAGTTTTTCTCTCCCTCATTTTCAAGAATAGTGGTCCAGGATTCATATCCAGGAATATTTCCCGGGCGAGAGTGGGGCTATGCTTATCGGACCTGCAATGTTTTGCACATGGCCTACATAATGCTGTGCTGACAAAACTGGAGAAAATGTTTCTACTACATTGACTAACAATGTGCTTAATATCACGTTCGTCGATGAAAAATAACAAGCTTAACACCAACTTTCTTTAATTGAAGTCATATACATTTATTTAATTCTATTTGTGGATTTACAAAAAATAACTTTCGTAAGTGCTCTAAAACGAATCAGTGGCCATCAGCTGGGAACACGCCGCCCGAATGCCGATTCGTAGTTGCATCACCTTCTTCCTCCTATACTCCAAAATCACCTAAGTAGACAGGAACAGATATTTTGACGTAATTTAAAAACATGCTCACCCTATGAAATTATTAAACAGGAGGCCACATGAGACATATTTCGCTATGAGCTGATTCCGGCAACCACTTCAAATACTCAGTAAGCAAATCTGAAAACATTACAAGTAAAAATATTGTTTGCATCTCCATTTATGTATTTTTCATATACAGGGTGACGGGAAAATAGATGCGGAGCCGGTAGGGGAAGATAGTACAAGCCAATCTGAGTCGATTTTACTATAGGAACTGTCCGAAAATTAGCGGTTTTCGAATTATACTAATTTTTAAGATCTTATAAAATTAACGTCCTTTATACGTTAACAAGTCATAAAACTTGAAAATTGGGTGTTTCATTTGATTTTTTTTTTTGGTTTTACATAAAAAATATTCTAAAATACGAAAATTGATACTCAAATGTACATTATTGACGTTATCTCATGCAGTAAGCTTCAAAATAGTTCAATTTTTGGTAAAAAAAATCTTCGTTCATCTCAAAAACTCAATTTACTAGAAACAATCACCTACAAATTTTTCCTGCAAAACAATTTTAAAATATCTACGTTTCATTACCTTTCAAATGAGGTATCAAAGTCACAAACCGGTTTAGAAATGACAAAGATATGAGTGAAAGAAACAGGTAGAGCCGCGAACATCGGACTTTACCACCGGAATAGTGTGATAAGTAAGACTAGTCACGCCCCTCCCTCCCTCGCTTCAATCTGTTCTTGCGATTGGTTGCGTTCGGATGTGTTTGTTTGCTCGCTGTTTTGATATTTCTAACGACTTGGCTCTTGTTGGACTTCCGTGCGTGATTCTTTTCCTGACGACCTAGACTGTACCCTGTTTTCTGTGATTCCTTACGACTTGGCTGCTGTGTGACAATGGCTGATGAACAAAGGAGGCGGCCGTTCAGTTTCGAAGAATATGCCGATATCCTTTTCTACTATGTAGATTCCAGAGGCAATGCTGTAGAAGCCCGTCGTGAGTATGGACCGATGAATCAAAATTTGATAAAGACGGCATAACAAACTACCATACGCTCACTATTGGCGTGAACGTGCAGTGGGAAATCCTCATATGAAGAGACCAAAAGGATCTCAAAGGCGATTTTGTCTGAATGTCTGGATGGGCATTATAAATAACTGTTTGGTAGGACCACATTTCCTACCCGACAACTTAAATGGAGAAGCCTACGAAAATTTCTTAAGAAATGTTCTATTTGAATTACTTGAAGGCGTGCCGCTACACACAAGACACACAATGATTTTTCAGCATGACGGGTGCCCAGCACATTTCAGACTAAGTGCTAGAAATTGGTTAAATGAGCAGTTTCCGATTCGATGGATCGGTAGAGGCGGACCAATCCCATGGCCAGCACGCAGTCCCGATCTCACACCTATGGACTTTTTTGTGTGGGGTCGCATGAAAACTTTAGTATACTCTGATCAAAATCCTGTACCCACAATAGAAGACCTCAGAAACAGGATAATACATGCAGCACAAGAAATTCAAGCCTCTCTTAGGAATTCGGCGGTAGTAAAATCAGCTGTCATAAGAAGAGCACGTGTGTGCATTAGAAATAGGGGGCCCCATATTGAAAATGTATTATAAAAATAAAAGAATGTAGTTTCAAGCAAATGATCCTGTATTAAGGTATGATTTTGTAAGTGTAGTATTTTCATTGCTTTTTCCTTCCTCCTTTTATAATAGTCATATTTTAGCCAATTCTTAATTGATTTATGATTTTTATACCTCAGTTGAAAGGTAATGAAACTTAGATATTTTCTAATTATTTTGTACGAAAAATTTGTATGCGACTTTTTCTAGTAAACTGAAGCTTTTGAGATGAACGAAGATTTTTTTGACAAAAATCGAACTACTCGTATTTTGAATCTTACTGCATGAGATAACGTCAATAATGTACATTTGAGTATCAATTTTCGTATTTTAGAATATTTTTATTGTAAAACCAAATAAAAATCAAATGAAACACCCAATTGTCAAGTTTTATGACTTGGTTAACGTATAAAGGACGTTAATTTTATAAAATCTTAAAAATTAGTATAATTCGAAAACGGCTAATTTTCGGACAGTAGTTCCTATAGTAAAATCGACTCAGATTGGCTTGTACTATCTCCCCTCACCGGCTCCGCATCTATTTTCCCGTCACCCTGTATATGAATTATATTATTTTTGACTATTAACGCAAGTTACGTAAAGATTATAGTAGCAAAGACAAAATCAATTATTGTTGTTATTATAAATGTCGAACCAAACAGACTGATACATTAGCTAAGATTTGGTGCATATGTAAGAACTACTCACGTCTTTTATCTTGTGACCAAATATTCATCAGTTCTGTTTTGGTACAACATCGACGAGTTTGCAGTGCCTTAAGCAACTCCTGGGTTCTAGGCTGTAGGGTTGACCATGACTTCACCATTACCTAAAATTAAACATTAGCCAAAAGATTCATAGACCAGACAAATACAGCAAAAAATATTGCAAGTTTGCAAAAATTCCCAAAAAGCTAAAATTTGGTATGCCCAATCTATCAGAAGTCCTCATCGATATCTGGAGTGGAATCTTCTTTTATTTGGGATTAAATCTATAAAATATCAGGCTGTCATATTTCTCAAAAAGGGAAAGCGATAGCACAAACATTTATACGAATATTGTAAAGACTACACATATCTATAAACGCTGATCAGGTACTTTTATTCCTTGAGTCATCGTTTATGAGAGCCCGATTTTAGTAATCTGGGGCGCCAAATTTGGGCCTATGGCACACATCTAGGGTTTTTTAGTATGCGTGTCTATTTGTATTTCATTACTTGTATAGTGTTTTCTATAATCAGATCTTTTATCTGTTGAGAAATATATGAATAAAATAAAGTAAATGTCACTCAAGGAATAAATTTACCTGAGCCACTTTTATAGATAATTGCATCTCTATAATTTTTGTATAAGATATTCTTGTGATATCTACTTCCTCTTTTGAAAAATATGTCTAGGCGTGATATTTTTGACTTTTAATCCCATAAAAAACAAGGTTCTGCTCCAGGTATTGATAAGGGCTTTTTATATATTATTCATAATGGTGTATTTAAGGTATGTACCAATTTTCAGCTTTGTATACATTTTTACAAACTTAATTTTCATTTTGACTGGAATATCGGAATCACATAGTAATAAGTTATAAAACTTAACGAGATTGAAGAGATCTGTCTTCTAATTCAATTGCCAGGGATCGTGATCACAACAGTTTCCCTGATTATCGACGTATAATAATAAAAGTATTTTATTATAGTACAATAACAAATACACAGGGTGTTCCTTAATGATATGCGAATATTTAAGGGTGTGAATATATTGTGTGAAAATATTAGTTAATTTCCATTTTTTTCTAAAACTCCAACACCCCGAATTTTTGTAAAGAAACATTTTTGGACCGTAGTTTATAAAGCAAACTAACACTAATTTTTCATTCACACCCTTAAACATTCGCATATCATTAAGGAACACCCTGTATAGAAAAATCAAATAGACTATCGATATCAATAGACAAAATTTTACTGACCTGAGGTCGACTCAGGAGCACTGGCTGAAATTTGGCAAGTTTAGGAAAGATGGTGCCCTCTAGCAAGTATCGAGCGAACCACTTGTAAACAGCGGCACCGTCAGGATGAGCTAGCTCGATTCGTGGAAGCGGCCAAGCCTGTGGACCGAATGTACCTGTCACATTGCAATGGATCTTACCTGAAAAACATTAGTAATCAAGACAAGTCGAGAATTCAGAATGTATGAATTCTGATGAAAGTTTATATGATTTGTTCTTTAGTAGAAGAGCTGATATAAGATAAAAATCAAATCTTACGTAGACTCAGTGACATTAGAAGTGTTACGGCCAGAAAAAAATTATTTCAGGCTCCGAGGCTTTATTTGCGAACCTTGTTCTTACCAGTATCTGGACGATACGAGGGTTCGGGACTAGGCAATGGATCAGATAGGTTACATAATTGAGGAACGTAGATGGGCAGCCATTCTGGTTCAATAGCTGCAACCCCGCGCATGTACATCTTGTTCGTTTCGTAAATCTCCTGGAATACTACGTACTCTGGTAGGGTTTTTCGCAGGACACACCTACAAGACATATTTTCAAGATAACGTAAATAGCTGGCTGTTACGATCATCCTGCATCGAGAATGACCATAATTATGTTCCATAATAACAATGTTAGGTGGACTCTCAGAGGTGTTTACCGTCCTTTAAATACAACATAAGTTTTAATAGCGTTTCTGTAATAAAACCAAATTTATGACATCTAAATGCTCCTTCGATTTTATAGAATTACATAATGAATGGATACGCAAATAATCAATTAATTCGCAAAACAAGACTTTCGCAGTTTTAACGTATGTCCTCTTAGTCAGTGTTCATTCCCTATTGCACTGTATGTCATATTTTTGGCCCAGTTGAAAAGTTTAAGGTAAAGCGTCTTTCTTCTTCAAATAATATACAGGGTGTCCACAAAGTTGGGGTTTTCCTTTACACGACGTGTAGATCTTGAAAACATAAGCAATTTTTCTTAGTACCATATACACCAATGTCTTAAGGGAACCGAAATAAAGGGCTCTTCAACATCAAAAATATCTGAATACCGTCCTGTAGCCGCGACATCACCGACTGGTACAAGGTCACTGGCTCAACCCGACGACAGAACTGGGTCGGGGTCAGTATGTCAGGTCAGTATGCAACCATCAACCGACGGTTACGGTCACGCGTGTAGAGGTAATCGCGTAGACGAGAATCCCTCAACAAGCACTAGAGACGTGGCTAAGTGCAAGTATCAAAAACTAAAGTGTGGCAAACGCTGCGTGAAGAGGGGCTGTATCCGTTTCACGTCCAACGTGTACAAGCCCTTCAACCTGACGATTTTCCACCAAGAGTGCGGTTTTGTGAGTGGTTGTTGCATCAACATGACAATAATCCGGACTTTTTGAAGTGCATATTGGTGACAGACGAATCTACGTTCACTCGTAATGGGGTGAATAACTTTCGCAACACTCATGTTTGGTCCGTAGAAAATCCGCACGCTGTCCGTCGGGCACATTTTCGGTGAATGTTTGGGCTGGCATGGTGAACGGTATGCTCATTGGACCATTTATTCTCCCAAATCGATTGGACGGGATGCAATACCTAGACTTTTTACGCAACATTTTGCCTTCCTTGTTAGAAGATGTGCCATTAAGTGTAAGACAATCAATGTCGTTTCTGCGTCTGCTCGGTAGCGCATCAGCTGATTTCATTTTCTGTTTTAGCGGTATCATTTCGGGCAGAGACGTACTTAGCCCTTCTCGTCAACTGGAGAGTGAGTACTTTTTCCTTTATTTTTTTTACTTGGTCGCCCTCGTTTCACTACACATTACCTTTGTTATTTCAAGGGTAGTTGTTTCTGAAAAGGAAAACCCCAACTTTGCGGACACCCTGTATGTTTACAGCAAAAACGTTTACTCAGTTTTCCACACCCCAGACTTACTAGATTTAATAATTTAGACGCAAATTTACGCACCCCTGATGAAGAAACACAGGTTCCTCCATGTTGTTGGCTCTGTAGGCGTACTTGAATTTAGCCTTTTCCTCACCCTCCTTCAACTCATCTGGCATAATTTTCTTCGCGACCTGATCTCCCATACCAGCTAGTAAGATCTGTCGTAAGAGCTTAGCCTGAAATTTTCACATGTCCAGACATCTTATTTTCAGCATCAACAGTGGACATGCAAGATGGTCTAAAAACAGCGGCAACGTTTCTGAGATAGTAGGTAGATCCAAAAATAATACGCAATGTTCCTGTAAACGTCGTTCCTAAAACTACCGAGGGTCTTGGTGGTATAATTTTGAACTCAAGAATAAAATTTGATAGTAGTAATGCTTTGTTTGTTTCAGATTTATCTAGCATTAATGCTACAATGTCCATAGTATCCATATTACGCAGTATATCACAAAATATATTATGTCTTCAAGACTACATATTTTTATACAAAATTTCACTACTATGAATTCTGGTTTTCCATGAGATATTTTTTCAATTTCCCTTTGAACATTTTCAAACTGACACACATCTTGATATCATTACTTAACTTATTAAATTCGTACAATCCCTTTTGAAATACTGACTTGCTCGTTATATTGCTACTGCAGTTTTGTAAATGAAAGTCTAGACTTCCTCTAGTAGAATAATTGTGGCACTCATTGTTCAATACAATAAAATTTTCTAAGTGATTTTTTAACTTGAATATGAAAATGAAAACCACGTAAGCTATGAAATGTTTAATATTTAACCATTGTAGTTCTTTCAGCATAAAATTTATTCTAGTATATTTATTTTTATTTAAGATGATTCTCACAGCTTTATTTTGTAATATTTGTAATTTTAAAAATACAGTTTAATTTGCAGTGAACAAAATAGTCGAACAATATAACAAATGAAGAATGATAGTGTTGTACACAATTTTTTAGAATAAATGCTCGGGCTATGCGAAATTCTATCAAAGTAATTTATTTTCTTGGATATTTTTGAAATAATATGTTTATTTCAAATTTTAGTTTACTGTCTACATATATACCCAAATATTTAAATGAAACGATTGACACAATTTTTTCATGATTAATTGTAAGATTTATCGTATTTTGATCTAAAGATTTCCCTATTAGCATATAGTTTGTTTTGTTTGTGTTTAGTTTAAATTTATTTACATTTAACCAATTTATTACGTTTTTCATATCATTATTTAACAGCTCTATTACAGTTTCAATGTCTTTATTTGATATACGT
The DNA here is from genome assembly GCA_963669975.1 of Acanthoscelides obtectus. Lineage (NCBI taxonomy): Eukaryota > Metazoa > Arthropoda > Insecta > Coleoptera > Chrysomelidae > Acanthoscelides > Acanthoscelides obtectus. The sequence continues at coordinate 14,799,070 of CAVLJG010000010.1, forward strand.
ATATATATATATATATATATATTAATGTATCATCAGCAAATAGTTGAATTTTGCAGTGTTGAAAAATATCAGGAATATCGTTAATATATAAAATAAATAATAATGGACCTAATTTGCTACCCTGTGGCACACCTACCGAAATGTTTTTAATGTTTGAGAATGTATTGCCAATTTTAGTTCTTTGACTTCTATTGATTAAATAATTTTGTAATAAGTTGAATACTGAACCTTGAAGTCCATAGCAATGCAATTTCGTTAGCAGTTTCTTCCTGTCAATAGTCTCAAATGCTCTCTTGAAATCTAAGAACAATGTTACAGTAAACTTTTTTTCGTCCATATTTCGCCTCCATTCTTCTACTACCATTTGAATTGCTGTTTCAGTAGAATAATTTTTTCTGAATCCTGCTTGGAATTTTGTCAATGTCTTATTTTGTTCAATATATTGAATGACTTGTTCATATATGATTCCTTCTAAACTTCTAAACAAAAACTTAATAGAAACACCTGACCATTTTACCAATTGTTGCTCATGGCAAGATAAATCGAAATGTAAAAAATTATTGAATTCTAATAAACATACCTTTTTTGTCACACAGTATACAAATGATGAAAAAAGTCTCATATTTTATACTTTTTTTATAAACTTTTTTTTGATATTTTTGGATGTGCCCTAGAAACATTACCACTGTTTTTAAATCACCCTGTATACCTGTAAATCAGTGGGTGGAGGCATCTCGGGATCGACCGTAATATCGTCTACATCAGGCACGTTGTCTTTGATACACGAAGTAAGCTGCATACGCAACTTCCTGATCTCCACGACCGCCTTGTGTCGCAGTCCATTCTCCTCGCAGAACCGTTCTAACTTGCCGCGAGCAGCCGCAAATTCGGCTGCGCCTACTGCTTTCAGCAACACCATGTTGTCTCCTAACATCAAAGACTGCCCTTGCCCAGCCCAACGTTGCCTGGTCGCAGTCCATCGTTGTCTCGCTGATTTTGCGTCTTCAATGCTGCCCGATGATACTATGGGAACCTGCGCACAAAACAGTTTCAAATTAATTTGTTCGTAGAACTCCCCAGTGTAGCGCGTCCCATTTTAAAACTTCTAGTGAATTTTAAACACAGTGATTTATGTTTACCACAAAATACAGATCACATTATTCGATTGTACCACTTTAGACTATGCATACTGGTATGCACATATACAGTTCAAATTATTTGGGAAACGTTATGATCTTTGTACTTTTTACCGTTCACCAAACAGTGATGCGGATACATTTTTAACGTTTTTTGAAGAAAAATGCGAAGAAATGTGGAATTTTAGAAACAATATAATACTTTTAGGTGATTTTTATTTAAATTATTATGGTAAAAGCATGAAAACAAGAAAATTGAAAGAAACCATAAACAATTATGGGTTCAAGCAAAAAATTGAAGAGAGTACCAGAATTACATCATTATCAGAGACTTTGTTAGATCTTGTTATTGTAAATTTCGAATGTGCAGGGATTAAAGCTGTACATACACCTAAAGTTAGCGATCACAGTTGGACAATGCTGCCCTTGGTAGGGCATTTTTCTGATAAAAAAATTAAGAAAATCGTAAATACTATTAAGTACGAAAAACTTGAACGAGAACTTGCTGGCTGCTATTGGAATTTTGGTGAGAATATGGAAAAAATATATGACAACATAATACGAAATATAAAAACTTGTTTAGATCTTGCAACTGATAAAAAAGAGATTTGCTCGACAAAAAATACACCCTGGTATAACAAGAATATTAAGGCAGCTCAAAATTTGAGAGACAAACAATACAATAAATGTATATTCATAAAATCAAATGATGATTGGGAGGTATATAAAACTCTTAGGAATAAATGTGTATATGTAATTAGAGAAGAAAAAAGGAAATTCTACGATAAACAAATCGATAATAACAAGTGCGACAGTGTAAAGATGTGGAAGATTTTAAAAAGACTGATCAATTCGAAGCCGCATGATTGTGTAAATCAAGTTCAATTCGAAAACGGTACTGAAACAAATTCTTTGGTGATTGCAAACAAACTAAATGAATATTTTGTGGAAAGTATTGTTGATATTGTGGGCACTGCCAATGCTGCACCTGACTATATGAAAATCAGTTTCCAGTGGGAAATGTTGCATACACTTTCAAAATTTCACAGCGTATCATTGAATTATCTAAGAAAAAAAGTAAACAGTTTAAAATCAAATAACAACTGTGCCGAAATGACTACTAAAAACGTGCTGAAAAACTGTTTCGAAATTTTGGGATATCCTGTATTAAATTGGATCAATTGTTCACTGAGAAGCAGTTCTTTTCCTGAAAATTTGAAATGCTCTAAAATAACACCAGTTCCCAAAATAAAAAATTCTAAAAGATGCAGCGATATGAGACCAGTAAATGTGTTACCAGACATTGAAAAATTATTAGAGTCCATAGTGCATGACCAATTAATGCAGTTTATAGAAGAAAACAAAATTTTAGTGGAGGCGCAAGCAGGCTTTTGAAAAAAATATTCCACAGAAACAGCTTTCCAGTTGGTAACTGAGAATTGGAGAAGAGCCATAGACTCAGAAGAAGTTGTCATAGCAGTATTTTTGGATTTGAAGAGGGCATTTGAAACGATTGATAGAGATATTTTGTTAGGTAAATTGAAGGCATATGGTATAACAGGAAGTGTTTTAGATTGGTTTATAAATTATTTGTCTAAAAGGATGCAAGTTACAAAAGTTAATGACACTATTTCATCAAAAATTGAAAATACGTTGGGTGTTCCACAGGGCAGTATCCTGGGACCACTTCTTTTTATTTTATACATAAATGATTTACCTGCCATAGTCAAAAAACGCAAAATTCAGATTTTCGCCGATGACACTATGATTTATATAAGTACTAAAGATATTCAGTCTGGTATCTCTTATATAAATGAAGGCTTGAAGCTTGTCTCAAAATGGTTAGCATCTAACAGACTAAAATTAAATGCAAGTAAAACGAAAGCCTTGTTAATCGGAAAAAGACAATGTACAAATGTTCAACTGAATATTGATGGTGAAGATATTGAATTCGTAGAAAATTTTAAATACCTGGGAGTTTTTGTTGACTCTCGATTAATTTTTGATATTCATTATGAAAAAGTTATAAATAAGATTAGTAGTAAAGTGGGATATTTATCGAGAGTTTCTGGATGTCTGAGTTCATATAGCAGAAAAATTATCTATAATACCATCATTCTTCCAAATTTCTTGTACTGTTCGACTATTCTATATTTAGCAAATAATTCCATTTTTGAAAGACTGCAAATTTTACAAAATAAGTGCATGAGAATAATACTAAATAAAGATAAATATACTCCAATTAGGCAAATGCTGAGCAAATTAAAATGGCTCAATGTAAAAATTTTTATCAAATATCTTGTAATGATATAAAGTAAAAAATAATGTATTTCCATCAAGTCTAACTAATTTAACATCATCAAATGTCGAGGGTTGATTGAATATAATAAATTATACTCGGAGATAAAATACCAGAAAACTTTGACAAAATTTAAAGTAAAATTGAGAAATCACTTGTTAAATCTACAATTATAGGTTGCCCAGCATTTACATCATACACCATATGGCTTAAATTTACTAGTAAATTGTTTACAATTGTTCTGTTTATGTAGCCAAATGTGCTAAATAAATCTTTCTACTACTACTACTAGTTTTTAGAGTAAATTAAATTTAAATAAAAATGGTAGATGTTACCCTGATTATGGCTTGAAGCGCTTACTTCCAGTTTTGCACCCTATTTTTGCAAATTTCAATACAGTGTTAACATTTACACTCGATGCTGTACCAGCTAAGTGGTACATTCATGAGAGCGTCAAGCTCCAATGGAGATAAAGTGTTCCAACCTTGGCCGTGTTTGTACTGTAGGTAGCCAAGAGCTTAGATAGCCACAGAACACCATATTTCATTGCATAAATGCTGTTATGTGCGTAGCATAATAATTATAAACATTTGGCTACCTACAGTGTAAGCATGAGCATTGACGTTCGAATCGTTTGACACTTGTCAACATGGGTAGAGGTTATACCATTGATGGATCCAGGGTGGGGTTTCTTAGTTCAAAAAAATTTCGAACGTGTTTTTCAACCTTCCCCTTTCCCCCCGCTTAATTTTGAATCGCCGATAACCCCCCCCCCCCCCGCTCCGCAAATTTCAATCACCAATAATACCCCTCCGAGATGGGCATTTTCCTGAACATGAATCGTGCACCCGCCTAGAACTTTTTAAGCGGTTAATTTGAACTACACCAGATGGACCCCTCCCAAAAATATGTTCTAGATACTCCCCTGGATTACACCATTCAAAATCCAGTAACACAAAGGGTACTAGAAAAGTTTTGCAATACGACTTATCAAACGGACGCACGAGACTGTATGTTGAGACATGTCCATGAAAGTTTACGCGTGGTTTACGCATAGACCAGTGCTTAGAAAAATGACACTTGCATTAAAGAATGATTGTCCCCATCGTACGACTATATTCAGGTGGTACAGAGAATCCCAAAGGGGCAATTTCAGTCTGGAGAACGCTGAGAGGGAAGGAAGGCCGCGAAAATGCTTGACGAAGACCGGAGATTGACATACCAACAGATAGAGAAGACTTACACCTTCACACCAGCAACTCATTCAATTCTGCATGATTATTTACACGTAAGGAAACTTTGTTCTCTCTGGGTATCGCATAGTCTGACGGAAGAGCAGAAGAGTCATCGTTTCCTTGATTTCTACTGAAAAATTTGACTGCTGTCACTGTTTATAGGCGAGGCGCGGGCTCTTTAGTCGTTCTGCATGCTCGTCGACTTCAACCCCCCAATTCTGCCACGTGATCACTTTGGCGCTCGAAGTTGAAACCCCAATCAAATTGTACCTTCTGACAGGATGATAAATACTAACCTCAAGCAAGACCTCTTGCACAGAAAGAGCTGCTACCAAGCAGACCGTATACGGGAGCAGGTCCTGCTGATGACTCAAAGCTAGCATTTTCCCATAACGAGGCAGTACTGGGAATTTCGAGATTGCTCTGCCTAAAAATAAATTAAATCATTAACAAAAACTAAATGTTTTCTCATTCTGCCTCAGTTAATAACTGATACAATCTTTTTTATATTTTGTCATACGCCAGTTTTTTTTTACTTCACTTCCCACGTCTACTGTTGTGCAAGTATTGTAATCGTGAAGATTTTCGAAAATGAGATATGTTTTTGTGATGTTACATGGCATGTACAGTTTGCGAATACCAAAAATTCGCCGATTTTGGACTAATACATAAGGTTAAAAAACGCTTTGAAATATAGAAATATACATGGGGAAATCATAATTTTTAACCGAGTTTTTAGGCATTGAATATACTCATTTTTAGGGCTTTTCAGACATTAAATCGCTTATCGCTCGAAAATGGTCAGCTTTGAAGAAGTTAATGGAAGCTTTTTTGTTCGAAATAATCAAAAAAACTGGAAAGTAGTAGTAGTAGAAAGATTTATTTAGCACATTTGGCTACATAAACAGAATAATTGTAAACAACTTAGAACTAGTAAATTCAAGCCATATGGTGTATGATGTAAATGCTGGGCAACCTATAATTGTAGATTTAACAAGTGATTTCTCAATTTTACTTTAAATTTTGTCAAAGTTTTCTGGTCTTTTATCTCCGAGTATAATTTATTATATTCACTCAACCCTTGATGGAATACAGATTTGTAGCATATGTCATACTTTTTGGTCATTAAATGGAAGTCATCTTTATTTCTGGTATTATCTAAATGATGGTCGACATTTGATGATGTTAAATTAGTTAGACTTGATGGAAATACATTATTTTTTATTTCATAAATGAATATCATTACAAGATATTTTATAAATTTTTTTACATTGAGCCATTTTAATTTGCTAAGCATTTGCCTAATTGGAGTAAATTTATCTTTATTTAGTATTATTCTCATGCACTTGTTTTGTAAAATTTGCAGTCTTTCAAAAATGGAATTATTTGCTAAATATAGAATAGTCGAACCGTACAAGAAATTTGGAAGAATGATGGTATTAAAGATAATTTTTCTGCTATATGAACTCAGACATCCAGAAACTCTCGATAAATATCCCACTTTACTACTAATCTTATTTATAACTTTTTCATAATGAATATCAAAAATTAATCGAGAGTCAACAAAAACCCCCAGGTATTTAAAATTTTCTACGAATTCAATATCTTCACCATCAATATTCAGTTGGACATTTGTACATTGTTTTTTTCCGGTTAACAAGGCTTTCGTTTTGCTTGCATTTAATTTTAGTCTGTTAGATGCTAACCATTTTGAGACAAGCTTCAAGTCTTCATTTATATAAGAGATACCAGACTGAATATTTTTAGTACTTATATAAATCATAGTGTCTTCATTTATATAAGAGATACCAGACTGAATATTTTTAGTACTTATATAAATCATAGTGTCATCGGCGAAAATCTGAATTTTGCATTTTTTGACTATGGCAGGTAAATCATTTATGTATAAAATAAAAAGAAGTGGTCCCAGGATACTGCCCTGTGGAACACCCAACGTATTTTCAATTTTTGATGAAATAGTGTCATTAACTTTTGTAACTTGCATCCTTTTAGACAAATAATTTCTAAACCAATCTAAAACACTTCCTGTTATACCATATGCCTTCAATTTACCTAACAAAATATCTCTATCAATCGTTTCAAATGCCCTCTTCAAATCCAAAAATACTGCTATGACAACTTCTTCTGAGTCTATGCTCTTCTCCAATTCTCAGTTACCAACTGGAAAGCTGTTTCTGTGGAATATTTTTTTCGAAAGCCTGCTTGCGCCTCCACTAAAATCTTGTATTCTTCTATAAACTGCATTAATTGATCATGCACTATGGACTCTAATAATTTTTCAATGTCTGGTAACACATTTACTGGTCTCATATCGCTGCATCTTTTAGAATTTTTTATTTTGGGAACTGATGTTATTGTAGAGCATTTCAAATTTTCAGGAAAATAACTGCTTCTCAGTGAACAATTGATCAAATTTAATACAGGATATCCCAAAATTTCGAAATAGGTAATTTATTTAAAAAAATTGTTTAGAAAAATTTTATCCGGGTTACCGTGCGGGTCTATTCAATGCTTCAAAATTCGGTTAAAAATTATGATTTTTTAAGTCGCCATGTATCTAAATTACAATTAAAGACTTGCTTTACAAGACCTTGGAAAGTATTTGGAGCTTAGTTTATTTTAAAGCGATTTCAACATTGTTTTTTCCAGACTATATCACTGTTGTTTGGTATCGTATTACACGTATTTCTGCCGCGGCACAGCATAGTGTTTCCTATGCTCTGACCGCGTTGCCACGTCTGACTGGGTGAAGTATCGGAGAGAGAGGGAGAATGTCTACGGACTAATATTGTATAGGGCTGTTTAAATGACATTTCTCAAGTTTGCGCTGAACATAATCCTTTCAGAACCGATAACGGCGTTGCGTGGGAAGTGCAAAGTAAACCTACTTGACATTTTTCAAATTCCTGGTGCAGTTAGAGCTTTTACTTGATTCATAGTAATTTAAATATATACAAACCTTGATATAAGATGCTAATAAAAAAATTCTGAATGAATATGACTTTCGTCTTAGAGGACTAACCTAATAGTGTGACGTTCCCTTTTTCATCTAACGCTCCTAAGACTTTGAGCCTTTGTTCGGCCGTCTTCAGTTGCATCAAGTCCGGAGCGGTGGGAAAGGGAAAGTTGACTACCTTATCGATGTTCATACATTTCATTTGCAGATACAAATCGTCCACGGGCTTCTGCTGGATCTCAGGTGGAGAGTGCTCAGCGAATGTATCGTTGAACACTGCACTGGAATACAACCTGTGCACGAACAGATTAGAGGGAATAAAACAAACCACAGTCATTTTTTTTCGTATATTATGACGCGTTTGATTCCCGCGATGATAAGGAATACCAGTGTATTATTGGAAATAATGGTAACCCCGTGAGAGGCCCTCCAGGGGCGATGAAGTAGATGCGCGAAAGGAAAAAAGACAAACCTGAAAAAATTACTACTATTTCTTTTGCATAGATTTCCTCCTTTGGATAGGAATATTAGTGTAACATCGGAATTGATTGTACGCTTGTAGGAGTACTCGCGCTTAAGTAGAAACACACCAGCAAACACGCCAAAGTTCTTATCTTTTCATAGATGTCAACATTCCCTGGAGGCTTACGATGATAGGTTAGAAAAAGTATTTGATCAGTAATTTTGATGTATAAGGTTGGAAAATAGCCACATGTGCCTTGTTTTTCAAATTCGACTCTCGACCTCGGAACGGTACGGTTTTCAAAAAAAAAGTACATTAACATGCCCATGTTTTCTCCAATTTTCGTCCTGGCCTATTTTGGAGACAATCAACTCGGTACTTCGTCACGAGGTACAAGTAGTCTGGAATGAGATACGTCAAGAGGAAATCGATCATCTGATTAGAAATATGCTCAGAATATGTTCATCATACATTCACTATTTTTTACACTTTTTCCAACAGTTGGATTTTCTGAGACAGCGAGGTATTCAAATAGGACATCTCAGTTATGGTCCGATGGACAGCGATAACACCATTAATATACATATCAGATGAAAGTATATACAGTGAAAGCTCCCATAAGCGGACACTCACGGTTCCGTAACTTTTGTCCGCTTATGGGAGGTGTCCGTTTAAAAGAGAGTATGTAAGTATAGAGTATAAATAACGGGATATATAATCATGAGGAAATGAGGTATTATAATCATGAGAAAAATGAAACAGAAACTCGCCACATTTTCAAAGTATGTATTTATGCTATTATATCTATATAATATATGTACATATACGCATACAAAAACATAAATGCTTCAATACATGGTACGAGAATTTAAAAAAAACATTATTCTTTAGCTTGTTGAAAAAAGTTTAAAATGTTTGTCTGACGAAATTTCACCATCTTTTGCTGAAGGAGACAATTTTCGTAATAACTTTCTAAATTTTTCAAATGTTGAAATGCAGTGAAATCATCTTTAGCAAATTTTTTCAATATAGAAATATGATTTAGAGCTTCCCCATATGAATTTATCGTTTTTGAACCGCTTAGTGAGTCCACCAGTTCCACTTCTTCTTCTGAGTTGTTTGGACTACCATATTCAAGTTGGCCTGGGCTTTCTACATCCAAATTCGAAAAGTTGCCAATGGCATTTTCTTCTGTTGTTATGTTATTGTCTATGGCCAGGAAATCATCTACTTTCTGGGGATCTGCTACTCCTAAATGTTTGGCATGTCGCAGTAACTGAGCAAGTGTCGCTAAGGGCAGATCGTCTTCAGCATCGCAATAATTTTGCTCAGCAAATTCTGAGCTACATTCACTTTTTCTGAATCCAGCTTTGCCAACACAGTTTTTAATTGTAGAGGAATTTACTTTATTCCATGCTGTTTTTATAAAATACAAAGCTTCTAACACATTGACAGACTTTGTAAGCTCAGATAAGCTTTGACCATCGTCAATTTTTGTAAAAATATGTTTCAAAATCAAGTGCCGATAATAAAATTTAAAGTTCTGTATGACACCTTGATCCATGGGCTGACAAACAGAAGTTGTGTTTGGCGGTAAAAATATAATTTTCACATTTTTCATTTTCATATCACGAGGATGAGAGCATGCATTGTCTAAAAATAAAAGAACTTGCCTTTTTTGGATTCTCATTTTCCGGTCGAATTCGACTAACCACTCAGACATGATTTCTCGGGTCATCCATGCCTTTTTGTTGGATTTCCAAGTCGCTGGTAGATCCTTAATAGCAACGTTTTTTAAAGCACGGGGACGAGCCGCTTTCCCGATCACAATCAAATCGCATTTTTCACCGGCCATATTTGCACAGAATAAAATGGTTAGTCTATCTTTAGACAACTTTCCACCCACACATGTTTCTCCTTTAAAGGACAGAGTTTTGTCGGGCAATGCGCGAAAAAAAAGTCCACTCTCATCTGCGTTGTACACATCTTCTGGTTTGTAGCCAAGCAACATGGACGGAAGTTTCTCCAAAAATTGTGACACATCAACTTGATCTACTGCAGCAGCTTCGCCAGATATGCATTTGAAACTCACACTATGTCTCTTGCGCCACTTTTGCAGCCACCCGTCGGACGCACTGAAATTATTATAGCCCAAAGTAGTGGCGATTTCTTTAGCTTTCATTTTCACTAACGGCCCTGAGATTGGAATGTTCTGACTTCTAGCTTTCACAAACCACTCAAAACATGTTTTGTCCATAGCAAAACCTTCCTTTTATAAAAAATCCTTCTTTTGATTTATATTAGTTCCTGATTGCCATTTACTCCTGATATCTTCCTTATTTTTGGCAATTTCAGCTGCTTGCGTTTTCCCAATATTAAACCTCTTTGCCAAATGACGAACTGAAACACTTTCTCTGTCTAATACGTTAACAACTTCCATCTTTTCCTTTAACGAGAGCATTCTTTTTTTTTTGGTGCCATTTTACAGTTACAATAATAAAATACGTAATAATAAAATAATAATACTACGAGTTTGCCTGAACTGAAGACAAGCCACAAGATTACATACAGGCTACCCAACGAAATGCGTAAATGGGGAATCACCTAATATAAATCTGGGAATTACCGAATTTTATGTATGTAGATATGTGCATTGCAATAAGCGGAACTAAAAAATCGTCCGGGTATTAGAGTTTCGCGTCCGCTTATGGGAGATTTTTTGATCACATACAGGAAAATCTAGTGTCCGGGTCCGTTTATAAGAGCGTCCGTTTATCGGAATGCATTTAACATTGAAAATTGATGGCTGAAATTCGGTTCCAGGAACTTTGTCCGGTTAAAAGAGATGTCCGCTTATAGGAGCTGTCCGCAAGGAGAGCTTTCACTGTACACTGTTTTAAGAATGCTAAATGCTAAATCATAAATTGGTTAAATGTAAATAAACTAAAATTGAATGCTTCTAAAACACAATGTATGCTAATAGGGAAATACCTACCACAGTTTGGAGAAATATTGAAATAATTGAATCAATTGGACATTTAGGTATATACACATATATTGATAGTAAACTAAAGTTTGAGAATCGCCTTAAAAAACGGTTTATAATACAATTACTCTACCGCATTTACTACATTCAACTATTTTGTTTTCTGCCAATGAAGGTGGATTCTGAAAATTACAAGTCCTGCAAAATAATGCGGTGGTTAAGTATAAAAAAATCATATGATATTTGGTTCTTATTTTTATATTTAAAATAAAAAATCATTTTGCCACAACATTTAGAACACTACATAGAATTGAATAATCATTACCACAATTATCATCCAAAAGGAAATATAGATTTTTATTTACAAAATTGCGATAGTAATATAACTAGCAAATCAATATTTCAGAAAGGATTACTTGAATTTAACAAACTAAACAATGATATAAAGTCTGCTTGTAATTTAAAAATGTTTAAAATAAAATTAAAGGAATATCTCATGGACAATGAAAATTCTTAGAATTGCAAATTTTGTTGTTCTAAATATCTGTATGTTATGTAATTGTTCTAGTTTTCAAAAAAAATATAAGTGTAGCAATCATTATAAATAAATCTAAAACAAAAAATCAGCGTCTTATTAGCAGTAAACCACTCGTCAGAGTTAAGGCGCACCACCTGTATGTTTCTGTAGGATTTCTCAAAATTATCTGCAGTAGAACAAAAAGTTGTATCATCCACAAAAAGCGTGTATCTATAATTTGAGTCGATAAGTGGAAGGTCATTTATAAATATAGAGAATGGAACCTAAAACCCTTGGGGGGACACCATACTCCACCCTACTTTTTGCTGATGATACCCCAGCAGCCTTGACTATTTGTAATCTGCCTTGGAGGAACGACTTCACGAAATGGATACTGTCCTCACTGATAATGAGAGTCGAATTTTGAAGAACCATCTTAGAGTCGGGAAAAATTAAAAACGATGTTGGGAAAATCCGGTTTCTTCGAAAATGTTCGGAATTACGGAACTTTAATCACACTGATAAACACAGGATTGTGTGACATGACAATTTTTGGGTGTATCTTATTTATTTTGAGACCCTTAAATCAAATCTAAAAACAGAATTTTTCTATCACCCACAGATATTCGGTAGCATCTACTTTTATGAATTAAAATACGTAGCATCTCATATTGCTGCATTTCTCGGCGTTTATGCGATGACGCACATATATAATGTTAAGACCTGTCTATTCCTGTTTATTATATGCGAGCTCTATGTTTTTTAGTAGACTGTTTTTAGTTTATTGTGATCGAGACTAGCTTTATGGACAATGCCTAGAAATTGTGTAAATAGTGCGAACAGTTTTAGTTATGTGTGCGAAGAGCTAACTTTTAAATCCCAAAAACGTACTTTTACTCCCCTTGTGTTGAAATTATACGAACTTTGTTTTGGAATTAAAGTTGGCGACCAAGATAAACTATGGGCCCCTCATATATGTTGTAAGTCTTGTGTAACGTTGTTAACAGGTTGGTTAAGAGACGACAATCGTAAAATGCCCTTTGCGGTACCAATGGTTTTTTTTTTTTTTTTTTTTTATACTCCAACTACCACGAAGGCCAAGGCCTAAGCACCCATTGGGTACCGTGGGGCTATGGGGGATACATGGGAAAGGGGGGACGCCACACGGACTCTGGCGAGGGAACACGTGTGCATGCAACATGCACACATTCTGGCTCCGCCTACGAGAACCGCCGGGTGGTACCTCCGCGTTCGACAGTCAGAGACCATCTACCACCTACGGACAATCACAACATCCATGGCCAAGAGAAACATTTCTCCTGGGACGGGACTCGAACCCGCACAGCGCACGGCGGCTGATCAGGAGACCGAAGGGTCTACTACTGCGGCCACCGCTGCTGCCTAAAACAAACACACAACATCCATGGCGAAGGCGAGATTCGAACTCGCGGCCCGGCCGGCCGGCTGATCAGTAGCACGACACTCTGACCCACGCGGCCAGCCGAGGTCCCGTTTTGAGAGAACCGAGAGACCATACTACTGATTGCTATTTTTGCCTCACAAATATTAGAGGTATTGGACCAAAATCGAAACATACTGTTAACTATTTTAATTTACCATCAGTTTTGCGGCCCTTTAAACATAGTGATGAACTTTCTGTCCCAGTTCCACCAGAATCTTGGTCTTTGGATGAAAAAGTCGAATTCACCGATTCTGAAAGTGATGTTACAGAAAGCGTAAGAATTTCCGATCCTTCGTTTGACCTGCCAGGTTGTTCAACAGCGCCGCATTTGATCACAGGGCGAACTTAATGACTTAGTTCGAGAATTTACTCTGTCAAAATCCCAGTCAGAACTTTTAGCGTCAAGATTAAAACGATGGAATCTTCTCCATGGTGATGTTAACACTACTTTTTACCGAGAACGGCAACAAGACCTCACACAGTGTTTCCATCAAGAAAGGGAGTTGATATATTGCTCCGATGTCAACAATTTGTTTGACGCGTTAGGACAGAAACATGATCCAAATGATTGGCGTCTGTTCATTGATTCCTCTAAGCTTAGTTTAAAAGCGGTATTGGAACACAACGGTAATAAATATCTATCTGTACCTATAGCGCACGCAGTTCATATGAAGGAATCATATGAAAATATGATACGTTATAATAAATATGGATGGGCCATATGTGCAGATTTAAAGGTAATAGCGCTTCTTTTTGGAATGCAAGTGAAATATACCTAATATTGTTGTTTTCTTTGTGAATGGGACAGTCGTGCGCGAGATCGTCATTATGAACAGGAGTGGCCACTACGTCAGGTATTAACTCCGCGCCTCAAAAACATTGCTCATAAACCACAAGTTGTTTCCAAAAACGTGTTGCTTTCACGTTTGCATATTAAGTTGGGACTGATGAAAATTTTTGTGAAAGCTATGGATCGAAATGGAAGAGGGTTTCTGCATTTAAAACAAACATTTCCGAGACTTAGTGAGGCAAAAATTAAAGAGGGCATATTTGTGGGTCCACAAATACGGAAAATCATGAAGGATGATGTATTTGACAGTGCTCTAAATGAAACTGAATTACTAGCTTGGAATGCTTTTAAATCAGTTACTGCAAATTTTTTAGGCAATATAAAGATATTGTCAGTAAACTAATTAATGCTTATAAAAGAATGGGATGTAACATGTCTCTAAAAATTCACTTTTTGGATTCTCATCTCGATTTTTTTCCTGAAAATTTAGGTGCGGTAATTGATGAACATGGCGAACGATTCCACCAAGACATTTCTGCTATGGAAAAACGGTATCCATGCAAATGGAGTGTCAATTTGCTTGCTGGTTATTGCTGGACATTGTTAAGAGATACTTCAGGAGCAACATATCGCCATAAAACATCGACAACACTCTGAGATTAATATTTATTAGTACTCTTACACACATATCCTTATGTTTTATGAGTATAAGCAGCAAATAGAATGTCTTACTGCAAGAAAACCGTGGGTGATAGAAAAAATCGATTGCTATTTCCGGCTTTTTGGGTACGTTTTACACAATAACCACCTTGCTCTGTACATGTCACAAAAAATTATTTTAATTTTGTTCACCAGTGTTATATAAAAGCGCAACTTTGCCCAAATTTAATAGACTTCGTATCTGCTGCCGTTTCCGGGGTCACAATGGAGTGAGAGTGGAATTTGAAACAACCGGTAAACAGAACACAACGGTAATCCAACAATGGCCTGTCTAACAAAATTCTCACCTATAACAGTGTCCTGGCTGCGTCCTACCCGCCCTACCTGCCCTCTGGTTTGCGGCCGCCTTACTACACCAGTGTACCACATGACCCGTCACACCCGTTACCTTATCGTACAACTTCACCTTGCATTTGCCTGTGTCAACCACGTACTTCACGTCCGGGATCGTCAACGACGTTTCGGCCACGTTTGTGCTCACGATACACAACCTGCACACAATTTTAAAGAAAAACATTACACAAAACAAAAATCTAAATTTCGAATTATCTATTAAATCGTACACTGGAAGAATTATACGTTTTAGATACTTTTCTCAATCTGACTTTTCTGAAAAGCATCTACGTAGTCATGCCATAAGTTCTGTCCCTCGTTTTCAAACAAGTGTAGACCTGTTAATACTTGTCCGATTGTTTACATTGTGGTGTCAGTTGATTAAGCGCTTTTCGGGTAATTACATATACCTCAGTTTGTATTGATCTCTCGAAGCATAACGATGGAGTGGGGCAAGGCAGAGAACCGTATTGCAGTGATAGCTTTACATAAGTGTAATCACAGTGCTAGTCAGATTTTTGAACTCTTACGCGGCCTTCAAATATCGCGTAAATTTGTGTCTAGGACCATTCAGCGGTACAATGAGACGTCCTCTGTTGATGACAGGCCAAGAAGCGGAAGACCTCGTCAAGTAAGGACTCCAGCAGCCATCAAAGCCGTAAAAGCCAGGATTCAAAGGAATCCACTCCGGAAGCAGAAGATCCTATCCAGGGAAATGAAGATTCCTGTCCGGACGATGTCGCGCATCATTAAACAAGACCTAGGGCTAGGGGCTTACCGGAGACGTACGGGCCAGCGACTTACGGCCACCTTGCGACACATCAGGGCGACAAGATCCAAGAAGCTCTTGGAGAGGTACGCAGCTGGGGGATTCCGAAAGATTTTGTTCACGGATGAGAAAATCTTCACCATAGAAGAAAAATTCAACCGACAAAATGACAAAGTGTATGCAAGGAGTTCACAGGAAGCTTCGGAGATCATTCCGAGAGTTGAGAGAGGCCACCACCCTGCGTCAGTCATGGTTTGGTGGGGGGTGTCCTACGAAGGGGTCACTCAGCTCCATTTCTGTAAACAGGGCGTGAAAACAAAAGCGGCAAACTATCAGAGCGACATACTGGATCCTATCGTCAAGCCTTTAAGTGGTACATTGTTTGCCAACCAACACTGGGTCTACCAGCAGGATTCCGCCCCCGCTCACAAGGCTAAGAGTACGCAGCGCTGGCTGGAAAGCAATGTGCCAGAGTTCATTGCTGCGGAAGATTGGCCCTCAGGGAGTCCGGACCTCAATCCTTTAGACTACAAGTTGTGGGACCTGCTAGAGCAATTGGCCTGTTCCAAAGCCCACCGTAATATCGAGTCCCTGAAAGCGGATTTGATCCGATCAGCGGCAGCTATTCCTTTGGAAGCTGTGCGTGCAGTGATAGATGAGTGGCCCGCGAGATTGAAGCAGTGTGTGAAGGCCAAGGGGGGACATTTTGAATAAAACTGTTTGATTATGAATTCTAAAAATGTTGTCGAATAAATAATATCTTTCATATAAATATATCTTATCTTGTTTCATTTTTATCATGAGATTATCATGGGACAGAACTCATGGCGTATAAATACAGTGTTTTGAAAGTTGACACTTTCCTCTCTAGAAACAATACTGCTTGAAACAACAAAGCTAATGTGCGAGAAAATATCAACGAAAAAAGGCGTCAAGGCGTCATCAGTTCATGAAGTACGAGGGATGTCTTTTAAGTTTTGCATATAGAAACATATTAGGCCGCGCGGATCGAACGTCAGTACTGAATCTTAATCTCACTCTTTAGTAAACTTAAATTCAAAGTTTCACAACAATACGTGCAGTGTTCTCACTACAGTGAATTTTCAAGTGTCACCAAGACATTAGAAAAATGTAACTCAACCGAGAACATTTTCGAGCCAGGGTTAATTGGTGTCAAAAAACGCTTGACCGTTTCAATTCCGAAAACTCAAAGAATGTGTACAGCATTGTTAGTGGTGATGAATCGTAGATTTACTGTTATGAACCAGAAAATAGACGACAGTCGGCTGTTTGGGTGTTCCAAGGTGAAGAAAAGCCGTTTTTGAAGTGTTTCGAAAAAAATGGTCGCGACATTTGTGTCAAAAGCGGGTCATATTGCAACAATACCTCTTAATGAGCAAAGAACTGTTACTGCGTATTGGTATACCACCATTTGTTTGCCAAAAGTCATCAACCGAGCTTCGAAAAATCAACCCCGAAAGAAGAATCATCCTCCACCAAGACAATGCAAGCTCGCACACAGCCCACAAAACAAGGCAGTATTTAACAGAAGAAAACGTGGAATGATTGGACCATCCTCCATATAGTCCCTAAATTAAAAACAGACTTTGTGGTCCAAGGTTCCAGTCACCAGAAGAAGCAGTTGACGCATTCAAAAATGCCGTTTAGGATCTGCCAGCAAACGAGTGGAATAAGTGCTTCGAAAATTGGTTCGAGCGCATGCAGATGTGTATTAATCTTCATGGAGAATACTTCGAAAAACAATAAAGTCATTTAAAACTACCTACCGTGTTGTTTTATTTCCATATGCAAAACTTAAAAGACATCCCTCGTATTATGTTCAGCACAAGTTGTCCCCTCTGAGAAAAAAGTTAGCTACGAACATGTATAAGAGTAAAATTAAACGGATCAAGTTAGTCAAACAGACTCATACAATTAAAATTTGCAGTTGAACCGTCCCCTAATCAAGGGCAGACCCAGCTGGTGACGAGCACTACTTTTTTCCCCGCGTTTCGTCATAAGTCAGTAGCCTGCTGGATCTCTTTCTGACCTCGTATCCTGTCTCTTACAGCCCCGCTCCTCTCCCCTGGGTAACTCAGACCACGGTGTTGTGGAGCTTAGGCAGCAGAAACTCGCCCAGGTCGCAAAAATTGGCATTACGGACATGCCGACTGGGTTCTCCACCTTTCCTTGAAGAGCTGTTTGTTTCGCTGTCGCGGATGCGTCTCTTCTTCGATAACCGAAATTATACACGTTGGATGGAGGAACACATCCCTCATACAGTGAAAGTACCCAAGCGAGAGTCCAACGGCTGGTTCAACAAATCTCGCCAGCAGAAGATCAAGGCACGCGGAACCTTCATACAAAACCCCGCTGTAGGGAACAGATAAGTCGACGTCGAGTCCAGAAACAAATATAATGAAGCGGTTCGCAAATGTCAACGACCAGAACTTTATAAAAGTTAGGCACAGGGTAATGTCGCAGCACAATAGCAGTCCGTCTTTCTGGACGCTGGCCAAGCTGATTGCAAGGAACTTCTCACAGAGGGGCCTTCCAACACTTATGTGTCATGATGGAGCGATTGTAACCGATTCAAAAGCTAAGGCTTGTCAATGTCTTTGTTGCCAACTCCACCATGGACCCAACGCCCAAGCGCCGTCGATTCATAGGACTCCCTACACTATGCGGGACGTAACATTCAGGCATAAGACCGTAAGACGAATGATAGGGTAAAAGATGGGGTTCTAGAACTTCGTGGATATAACGCTGCGCGTTCATGTTACTTCTGATGAAGATTAAAGGTGACCTGGAACCATAAGCTATAGCACCCCAAACCATAACTCCAACAGTGTGATGAACATGTCTTTCAACAAAAAACTGTGGATTCCTCCTTTCACCACGTCGCCTTCTAACCCTGGCACGACCATCGTGCATGCCTAAACAAAATCGAGACTCGTCACTAAAGACAATACTGTTCCATTCCTGATCCCAGAGTGACCGTTCTCTGCACCACTCAAGGCGATTACGTCGGTGTTCTCGAGTTAAAGGGAGGACCCAGTGTGGCCGGTATGAAAACAAGCCAAAACTTCTCATTCGTCGATAAACACTTCGCATGCCAATAGGTCTTCCGTGCAAACCATTCATTTGCAATGGACCTGGTAGTGGAGAAACGGTCCCTTAAGGCCAATAATCTTAGGCGGCGATCTTCACGGTCTGTTGTTCTACGGCGGCGTCCAGTGCCCCTTGCTCTTTGCGTACGGCCTTCTCGAAGCCATGCCTGACAACACCTAACCACAGTGTCTACACTTCTTTGCACTTTAACTGCAATTGCCCGAAAAGAAAGTCCAGCTTCCCGAAGTCCCACTATACGGCCCCTATCAAACTCACTAAGTTGACGAAATCGTACAGGTCTCCGTACTCTAGGCATCGTAACCGATCGTAAAGGATGTCAAGAACCAAAATCCGCCAACGTTGATTCTTTACTGCGGCTGAAATATTCATTTTTAGAGCGTTAGTGAATTAAAAAAAGCAGTATAAAAACCGGAATGTCCAACTGATAAGGCTGAAAATTTTTTCACTTGTTATTTACAGTAAGATAAATACATTCACCAACTTTTATTAAAATAAAACCATTTAAACTGGGTGTTCGGATTTATATGTCACTTAGTATATCTATTGTTAATAAGACAAACTGTTACTGAATTCCTTATTGTTATTTCTGTGATTGGATGCAAACCTGTCGGAATACAAATTATTATTATTTACATTCTCTTACTGAAAAATATCGGATATCAACCCATTTCTTTATCGAACTGATCTAAACTAAAGTATGATTCGCTCGATTATTCCTATCACAGAAACAAACAATATTATTTGCTTTTTAAAATCAATTCACTAAACATCTATGACCAAAAATAAAGTTGCTTCCAATTATACCTGCATCCTGGTGGGGGAGGTTGGAACACCCTCCGTTGTTTGTGAATAGATAGCATGGAATAAAGAGGCAACGTCCACAAGGGCGGAGTTGTCACTCGACTTTCATCCTCGGACTCCGCAGCATCTTGTTCATCATCAGAAGATAATTGATCACTTTCACCATCTTCTTCAGAGTCAAATTCTAGATCTCCGGGAATACTGTAGTCATCTAGATCGATCTGAGGCACTATTTTTACCTTTCTGCGCTTACGGTGTGTTTTTTTCACCCCTATGTGCCAAAAATATATAGTACAAGTTTAGTTATCCAAAAGGCACTTCAATGTCCAGTTTCTCAACATGGAAACCTTATCAATAACAATAATAATTATTAACCTACAATTACATTGTAGTATAGTCAAATGTGAAACATATACGAGGTTTGTCCGGCAAATACATATAAAAGTGGATTAACAACTTTATTTTAAAATTGTTCAGGTATTTCAATATGGTCTCCTTCAAAGTACTCCCCCTGAGACAAGATGCACTTCTGCCAATGCCGTTTCCTCTGTCGATACGATCGCTGAAAGCCTTCAATTGTGAGGCTCTTCATTTGCCGTGTAGTTTCGGCCTGATGGCTTCCACATCCCCCAACTGCCGCCCCCGAAGCACCATTTTGCATTTTGGGAACAGGAAGCACACGTAAATCTTACTTACTCGCAGAACACTCCGGCTCGAATTGAGCACAGAGGGGATTGCATAGAGTGAGGGAACCACCGAGCCACCCCTTCACAACGCCTTGATCCGACGCCCCGAACTTTTTATACGTATTTTCCGGACAAGCATAACGCTACTCTTACACTTAACCATATAGTTGCTAGTACATGTTCACAGCAGATTTAGTTAGTTGCATCGAAAGTTAAAAAGAAAAAGGCATACTTTCCAAACACAAGTATACCAAAGATTATTAACCTGAATAAATCAATGGATGAAAAAAGAAGTAACAGGGTTTTGACGTGATTAGTAATTTGTGTACAAAAACTGAATTGTGATAGCTGACAGAGTCATTAATTTAACTGGACAACAAATTTTAGTTTTTTAATTGTATCTTGAGGGAAAAGTGCACTTCTTTGTTAATTTTGGGGCGCTGAATCCAAAAATGACAATGAAATAAAAAAATTAGTTGCGGTTTAGAAAAAAAAACTTTTTATTTTTAAGGATACATTAAAAAAAGTAACAAGATTCATATACTTATAAGAATCACTATATGCGCTGTCTTTTTGCTGTTCTTTTATGGATCGTTTCTGGAGCATCTCTACCAAGAGTCCAACAGTAGTCTGCAAGCATGGAAGGATTCCACTTTCCCTGGTACCTTTTTTCCATTGTTGAAATATCCTAATGAAAACGTTCGCCGTGCTCATCACTTACGGCTCCGCAATTGTCAGGAGAAAAGTCCAGGTGTGTGAGTGTAGGAAATGTATCTTAAGAGACATATTACAGCCCATCTTTTGATACGATGACAGCATATTTTTGACAAGGGTTTTATAGTTGTCAGCTTTTCTATTTCCCAAGAAATTAGTGACCACCAGACGGAAATCATTCCAAGCAGTTTTTTCAATACCTGTTAAAGTGTTTTCAAACTGTGTATCTTTCAAAATATTTCGAATCTGTGGCCCAACAAAAATACCTTCTTTAACCTTTGCCTCACTTAGACTTGGAAATTTCTGACGCAGGTATTGAAAAGCTGACCCATCTCTACCTAATGCCTTGACAAAGTTTTTCATTAGGCCCAACTTGATATGCAGTGGTGGTAATAAAATTTTTTTCGAATCTACTAATGGCATATGCTGTACATTTTTTTGACCTGGCTCTAGGAATTGACGAACAGTCCAGTTTTGTCTGGTGTAATGAAGTGCCTTTGCCCGACTGTCCCATTCACACAAAAAACAGCAAAACTTTGTGTAGCCTAGCTGCAGCCCAAGTAAAAGTGCAACAACTTTCAAATCGCCACAAATATGCCATTGGTGCTCATCGTATTTTATGCATGTCAATAGGTACTTCATATTGTCATATTTCCAATTTGCAATAACACTGCCTTTAAACTCAATGTTGAACTGTCTATAAACAATCTCCATTCTTCTGGGTTATAGTTTATATTTAAAGCCGCCAGCAAGCCGTTAATGTTACTGCAGAAAACCAAGTTATTTTCCATATGGAAAAATGGTTCTAAGTCTTTGTGCCGTTTGCGAAAAACACATACCGAAACATCGTCTTCTAACAAGTTCCACTGCTGCAGTCTTGATCCAAGTAACTCTGCCTTACATTTTGGAAGTTCTAAATCTCTTACAAGATCATTTAATTCTGACTGTGTTATTTTGTGCGGTTGGTGGCATGACGTGCTCGGTATAAAATCAGGATCTCTTGACGTTGATGACATATCTTCTTCCTGACGAATCACTCGATCGCCCTGATCCGATTCGTTTTCTGATTCGCAAGTGTAGAATTCTGGGGGTTTTGGAATAGGATTTTCGTCACTGTGAGGCACAGGTCTCATCGCAGGCAGTGGCTTGTCCAACACAAGGTACCATGCAAAAGTAACAATCATTAATATGATTTGTAGGCTCTCTCCAAACCATTGGGACAGCAAAGCGCATAGACCGTTTTTTGCCATTTAACCAGCTCCTCAGACTTGAGGCACATGTATTACAGCAGATGTAGGGGTGCCCACTGTTTGTCTTGATCACCTAGTTAACAACCGAAATAAAGCTGATATGCCTTTGTTATTAGTGGAGTAATAGACCGTCTCTGAGACGCAAAAGTCACATCACCACACACGTAACAAAACTGATCTGGATTGTTTACACACTTTCGAGACATCTTGCATGAACGCTGTCAGCCAACTGAGGAAAAAATGGCTAATATAAAACAATATAATGTACACGTATGTATAACGTAACACAGTCATGCCGATTACATCATCTTTCCTTGCCGAATATAAAAATGTATCACGTGCATTCTTGTGAATTACAGTATATTAACACTGTCACAGCAGGAACACATATAATTACCGTATCTCTAAAACTTGAACTAATATTGAAAAAATAAGTTTCATTCCGGTTTTAGCACATTAAAAATAGTAATATTTTGTTGATTTTATTTAGGATATTTTTTGCCTGTTGATCAGTGTTTTTAGTCAGTTTAGAACAGGTTATTTTGTTGATGTATGATCAAATTTATGTAACGCATGGAATTGTTTTGAATAACTTAATTAATGTTTTTTGGTGAAATTAGCTAAACATGTATACAATATTGCAATAATTTGGTTTAGGTATGACCAACGCTTGACACGTAAAATTTAGTAGATATGCTATATTGCTATATCCTGAGATAAGTTTCCCGACATGCTATATAAACCTTAGCTTTGTATCAAAAACAAGACCAAGAATTTTAGCAGAATCAGAAAATTGGAAGATTTGGTTATTTATCATTTATCATTTTCTTTTTCCTTTGGACGTAAAATAATAACGTCTTAGATTTTTGTGGTTTAATAAGTAGATTATAATCTGAGGAGTACTTAATTAGTTGACTAACATCAAAGCAGCGTCCCAACCCTTCAGCTACAACATGCATTTTTCTCTTTTTTCCAATATGCTTCACATGAGAAAAATTTGACAAATGAGATTGTTCAGTTTTCAAGAACGGAATTCTCACCTTCGTCGTCATCTTCATCGTCTACAGTTTCTTCTCCTTCATTTTCCCGACTTTTCGTCGATTTCGCTCCGTTCTCTTTCACTGCGTGCTTCTTGTTGAATGGGAAAACCTTCCTCAGCTTCTGCACTAACCAGTTGACTTCCCTTTGTCCAGTGACGAAAATCAAAATGCCCCCTTCAGGCAGCTTAGAATGTATCTTGCGCGTCTTGTTCAGAGCCTCTTTCAGGTAGTTGTCAGGAGTCCTCTTATTGAAATGCACGATCACCGGAAACTGACGGGATTCGACGTTTATCACACGAGGAGGCACCTGAAGAAGGTAAGGAACTTCTACATTATGTGACATCCTACCGGGTGCGCCATATTTATGTCGGTATGCAAACATGAAATATCTTTGAAAACGAAAAACTGATTTCTATACAGGGTGTCCCAGAAGTCGACGTCAAGCCGAAACCGGGTGATAGGCAAAGTCATAACAGCTATCAGAAAAATATTTAAAAAAATTTTATGTAATGTGTTTTGAAAATTATAGGTCTTTGAAAAAGATATAGAAATTTCACACCCTACGGCAGTCTGTCAACTCCTGTTACTACAAATATAAACTTTTTTTGGATTTTATTTTTACAATGTAATGATGAATAATGCATCTTCAAACTGGTGTCTCAACCTTACTGCTAACTTTTCTCGTTCAGGGAAAATTGCCACTTATTTCCCAACCAAGTATTCCAAAGTAAAACTTTGCTCAACTTTAACTGGCTGTACTGAAAAAAAATGTACTACGAGAGTTTGGCAAGTAACTTTAAAAGTTGGCGCATTTAATAACGATTCCAAAATGGTATAACACTTAGAAGATTACTCGTTAACTTATGCACAATTTTTATTTGAAAAACAACTGATGAAAATTTTTCAAAATTTCCTAATTAAACAGCGATTATGAAAACGCACAAGGACCCTTAAGGATAACTGTTTGCACAACAGTGGGCGTCAAAATGCTGCTGATGATGATTTACCTTTACAGCAAATGCTCAAACTGTTTTCCTTCAGCCGCAATACACGCTCGACATCTTCTTAAAAAAGATCGGGTTATTAAACGAGCGAATCCACGGTTATGAACAAACTCAGCTGCTTCCAATAGTCTTTGCCGTAGCTCAGCTACATTTTGAATCGGCTTGAAATACACTTTTTCTTTTACAGTTCCCCAGTAAAAAAATCTAAAGGATTAAAATCAGGTGGCTGGCCACGGTACCACGGTATTGTACCAGACCGCCTTATCCATCTGCCTGGAAAGTTTTGATCGTGATACTCTCTCACTGAGAGTGCATAGTGCGCTGGGTAGCCATCATGCTGAAACCACATGTCCCTGTAAATACTCAGTGGCACGTCCACCAATAAATTTTGTACATGATTTTTCAAAAAATCCAAATAAACTTCAGCAGTCAAAGTCTCTGGGAACTCAAACGGACCGATTATTTTACCATTTAAAATTCCTGTCCAATGGTTTATCTTGAAGCGATATTGAGATTTATCTTCTCTCATCAAATGTGGGTTTGCTACGTGCCACTCGTGTAAGTTATGCAGGTTCATGTACCCATCTTTCTTAAATGTGGTCTCATCCGACCATAAAATTTTCTCAAATAACTGTGGATCTTTCCTGTGTCTTTCTAACATTGTGCGACAAAAAGCAACTTGGGGCTCATAATCCCGGGGCAGGAGAGGTTGAACACGCTGTATGTGGTATGGATGAAGCACATCACTTACTTGCTATTGCACACTTTGATACCGATCAGTACTCCTTCGTTTACTGCGCATCTTTACATGTTCGTGCTTATTGATTTCGTACTGTTACTAATTTTGGATTCGTGAACAGGACTGTTGATCGCTTGTGATTTGGATTTGGACTGTTTAATTGCTCTTCAAAACAACATTTGCTTTCCTTAGACTATCTTTGATAGTGTGATTGTGCAGTGCCGCTATGTCCGTGTACACCGTACACGAATATGCTAACATGCACCTCATTTATGGGGGATGCAACGCTACTGCTGCAGCGAGACTTTACTGTGAGAGGTACCCGAATGCAGCTCGTCATCCAGATCATCGAGTGTTCACAAATGTGCACCGCTTACTGTTCTCAGAGGGCCAACTACCAAACCAATCACACGGTGAGGGAAGATCTTACCTTCCTTACGAAGACGTGGTGCTAGGAGCTGTCGAAGAAGACCCGAGTACTTCAGTGAGTGCAATAGAACTAAAAACAGGTGTGCCCAAAAGTACAACTCATAGAATCTTGCAAAAAACGTGCTCCATCCATACCACGTACAGCGTGTTCAAGCTCTTCTGCCCCGGGATTATGAGCCCCGAGTTGCTTTTTGTAGCACAATGTTAGAAAGACACAGGGAAGATCCACGGTTCTTTGAAAAAATTTTATGGTCAGATGAGACCACATTTAAGAAAGATGGGTACATGAACCTGCATAACTTACACGAGTGGCACGTAGCAAACCCACATTTGATGAGAGAAGGTAAATCTCAATATCGCTTCAAGATAAACCATTGGACAGGAATTTTAAATTGTAAAATAATCGGTCCGTTTGAGTTCCCAGAGACTTTGACTGCTGAGGTTTATTTAGGTTTTTTGCAAAATCATTTAGAAAATTTATTGGAGGACGTGCCACTGAGTATTTACAGGGACAAATGGTTTCAGCATGATGGCTGCCCAGCGCACTATGCACTCTCAGTGAGAGAGTATTTCGATCAAAACTTTCCAGGCAGATGGATAGGGCGGTCTGGTACAATACCGTGGCCAGCCCGGTCACCAGATTTGAATCCGGCAGAAGAAAATCCTTATGCCGTAACCGAAACCCATTTCCAACACCAATTTTCGGTTAACGTATGGGCAGGAATTATTGGCAACCACTTTATTGGCCCATTCTTCTTGCCGGGACCACTTGACGGACAGACTTACCTCAATTTTCTTCAACAACAGTTGCCTTTGCTGCTTGATGATGTTCCGTTAGTAATAAGAAACAATATGTGGTACATGCATGATGGTGCACCAGCGCATTTCAGTGTAGCGGTTCGTAATTATTTACAAACTGTTTATCCAAATCGTTGGATTGGCCGCGGTGGGGTCCAAGAATGGCCACCAAGGTCCCCAGGCCCTGACCGTTTAGTTTTCTTTTTGTGGTGCTATCTTAAGACACTAGTGTACACAAGTCCCATTAACACTGTAGAGGAATTAAGAGAAAGAATAGTTGCAGCTGGTGATAGAATAAAAACACTCCAGGGATAGTTCAACGAGTGCGCAATTCCATGAGGAGGACGGAAGCATGCATACTAAGTGAAGGGGGCCATTTTCAACAATTTTTGTAATCATTTCGTTAGTTTTAATGTTATTTTGTTGTTGTTCATTACCCCTAATGTGTTTAATTTTTCCAATTAAATTAATAATAATTTTGCAAGTTAGACAATAGAACGGTTTTTATTTTTTTACTCAAAATGGCGCATCGAAGGAAAACAATTCAAGAGAGATCATTTGTTTTACATCGACCGGGGAATTCACAACAAATTTTTATTTGGCAATAAACCATTGGCGTACCATTTTTTTCTTAAAAAATATCGAAGTCAATACAAGGAACGCACTCCACTGTTAAAGCTAAAAATTATTTTTGCACTGAAAAATATGCATCTTTATTGACTGTCACTACGTACTAAATATCAATGAAATATCTGAAGCGGTTCTGAAAATATTAATTAATTTAAATTTTTTCCTAAAACTTCAACACCCCGAGTTTTTGTAAGGAAACATTTTTGGACCATAGCTTATAAAGCAAACTAACATTAATTTTCATGTAGATTCACACCCTTAAATATTCGCATATCATTAAGGAACACCCTGGATATCCTCAAAAAAACGACAGTTCGAGATTTTATAGTTTCCTTCCTGATAACAAAAAAAATATATATTTAACTCATATTCGCACATACCTTGAAAAGTCTTTCATTCGAGATAAAATCTGCTAAGCGTAAAGTAGCCGACATAATGATCAATTTGAGGGGATCACCCTTTTTCAGCCTCAATGGTACTATTCTTGATAGCAGACCGATCAGAATGTCCGTATAAACCGACCTGGAAGAAAAAAAACAGACGTCAAATAGGTTGACTGCACTTCCCACGCAAGGCCCTGAACTTAACCCAGTCAGACGTGGCAACGCGGTCAGAGCATAGGAAACACTAGTACGTGTAATAACATACCAGAACAACGAACACACAGAGCAGCCGCGGCCAGTAGGCTATCAAAATCCGCTATCAAGTTATAAGCGGTTATAAAACTAGCGTACAGAGAGATAGACAGACTGAAGGCAATGAGTGACATGGTTTTTCGTGATGTACATGTCATATAACATTCGAAAACATAATTCTCAATTTCGAATTTTTTCGCGATGACAATACTTCCTCGCTGATTTTGGCATAGGGAGTAAAAAACGCGTCAAGTACAGCTTGCTCGCAGCGTCTGTCACCAGTTCATAAAAAGATTGTTTGGTATAAGTTATCCCGGCGATAGGACCTTTCAGATCCCTTTTTGAGCGATGAAATGCAATTCAAATATATCTTCAAGTATAATACATTAATAATGGTCACTAACGCCACCAGCATTACCTCAGTAATAAAAGTAGTTAGTAGTAAAAGATTGCAAGGTGAGATAAAAATCAAAAGCACTGATATACTTTTCATAACAAACCCTACTGTAGAGAACAGACGAGCCGACGTCGAGTCCAGAAACAAATACAGTAGAGCCCCGATAATCCGGCCCCTGTCTAATCCGGCGCCCCTGTAATCCGACATGTCTTTGAATATGTATTAGATACATACGTATTTGACAATCTTCGCTAATGTAGATCACGCAGGTTTGAACAGGTTACAACTTGTAAGTACAACCGCTATCGTGCTCGACGCGTAAGCATTGTTTTACTTAGTTTGAATTTGACTACTGGTGATAGCGATACGGCCTAGCGTGCGTTCATTGTTTACTATTTATTCATTGTGTATTAAGTATAGTACCTAGTAATGTCATCACAAACTCAGAAGCGAAAGCACAAAACATTGACAATTAAAGAAAAATGTGATATTTTAGACCGCTTAAATCGCAATGAAACTTTCAGTAGTTTAGCAAGCGAATACGGCGTAGACCGATCTACAATTTATGACATTAAAAGAAACCACGAGAAGATCAAGAAGTTCGTGTCAACTACTGACTGCGGGCCAGGCAAGAGACAGACACTCAAGAAAGCTGAACATCCAGAAGTGGAAGAAGCTTTGTACATGTGGTTTCTTCAGGAAAGAAATAGGCATGCACCAATTTCAGGTCCCATGTTGGCCATGAAAGCTAAGCTTTTTTATAAGGAAATAACAAAAAAAAGACGATTTTGTGGCCAACAACTTTGTAACGATGCCACCTGCATCGAGCCCTTTAAATTAAGATTTTTGCAAAAGGTGAACGATTTAAATCTTGACCCGTCACAGGTGTAGAATGCAGACGAATTAGGGCTTTTTTGGCGTGTGATGCCTAACAAAACTTTCGTTTCTTGTAACGAAAAATCCGTACCTGGACAAAAATTAAGTAAAGAGCGTGTGCTAACGCTGCGGGCACACACGCGCTTAAGATGATGGTCATTGGGAAAACTAATAAACCACGGGCATTCAAAACATTGATTTACCTGTACACTATTACGGACAAAAAAGTGCATGGATGACAAAAGACCTTTTCAAGAAGTGGTTTGATAAATGCTTCGTACCTGAAGTTAGAAAATGGTTAACAGATCATAATTTTCCTCAAAAAGCGTTGTTACTTCTTGATAACTCTCCCGGTCATCCGTCTGAAGAAGAACTAACAACTGAGGATAAATGCATCACTGCAATGTTTCTTCCGCCAAATTGTACTGCACTGATTCAACCAATGGACCAGAATATCATTCAGTTTGTCAAGCAAGACTATAAGAAAAGCCTACTTCTGGTAGCCATATCAAAAGACCAACCAATAGAAAAAACTTTAAAAGAATTTAATATGAAGGACTTAGTTTTTGCTCTTTGTCAGTCGTGGAATGCGTTACCGTCATCAACTATTAAATCGACTTGGAAAAAGTTGTGGCCAAATATAGTCACCACTCCTAGCAACGTTCCACAAATCAGTGTTACTTCGGAAGTTATAGAACAAGTCGCTACTGAAACACAGATAAGTCCGGAAGATTTAGAAATCTGGTGCCGTGGAATGGATAAAGAGGAAAATGTTTTTCATGAAATGTCTGACGAAGAGATTATAAAAGAGGTTTCTAATTATACAACAAACAATCAGGAAAATAACTACGATGTGATTGCAACTGCTCCACAAGTCACAGCACAAGACGCAATTAACGCCTTTGAGCCAGGTTTACAATGGGCTCAAGAGAATGGTACATCCTATAACGAACTTTTACTTTTCAGAAGATTGAGGGACAAAGCTCTGATCTCGCGTTATAACAACCTTAAACAAAAAAAAATTGATGAATATTTCCAAGCTTCATAATTTGATAAATTCATTAATGATTTTGTTTAATAATTCTTGATTATTTTGGTACATGTGTATGTGCATTTATGCTTAATTTTATAATAAAACGTAAGCTCTCTATTGTTATTTAACTTACTAAATTCGACATACATAAACTATGTATGATTTGTACTTCAAAGTACATCCATATACATAACATATATAATCTTACCATTGGATATGTAATTTGTCGGATTACAAGGTACTCTTTTGTAAAAAATTCCGGACTATAGGGGGTCTTAGGCAGTGCTCTATAATCCGACAAATTCGATAGTCCGACACTGCCCTGCATAATGTTTGTCGGAATACCGGAGGTCCACTGTATAACGAAACGGTCCGTAATGTGAAAGACCAGCACTATGTAAAAATTAGGCATAGAGTCGGTTTTTCCGGATACCGGCCAAGCAGGAACTTCTGCGGGGTAACCTTCCCCCACTCACCTACCGTAACCGACTCAAAGGCGGCCAACATCCTAGCTGCCAACTCCACCATGGACCTCCCCCCACCCAACGCCCGAATGCGGTCGATTCAAAGGGTTCCCTACACTATGCGAGAAGTAACATTCAGGCATGAGACGGTAAGACGGGTGCTACTGTTACTCGACAACAATAAAGCT
Source organism: Acanthoscelides obtectus (assembly GCA_963669975.1). Lineage (NCBI taxonomy): Eukaryota > Metazoa > Arthropoda > Insecta > Coleoptera > Chrysomelidae > Acanthoscelides > Acanthoscelides obtectus. The sequence goes on from CAVLJG010000010.1 coordinate 14,829,573, forward strand.
TCTGGCTTGGACTTGATTCCTACCATTGTATTGACTGTTCCTCTTACACATCAACCCAATCCACAACTTTGCTGATGACAGCACTCTACATGCAGCAATTCGGAGTGACAAGCAGATCTCTGCTGCTGAGCTGGAAAAAAGAAGACTAGCGACGAGAGGCCCGGAGGTTATCACTGCTTGAGGACACAACAATATTATACAGTTTAATGCTTCCAAAACACAGTACTGTACCTTGTCGAACAAAAAGCGTCCTAGCGTTCATCTGCTTTCGATGGCTGCCAGAGAGCCGCTCATTTCGCTTGGTCGGGGTCCAGATCATCGAGGACTTGATCTGGCACGAACACATCTCGTCGATAGCGACAGCTTCTGGGAAAAAGCTAGGATATTTGTTTAGAGCTAAGAAGCACTTTTCACCGCATGACCTGACTTTATACAAGACCCAGGTAAGACTCGAGTACTACCCACATGTTTGGGGTGCTGCCGCCCCGACTATATTATCTACGCTCGATGCTGTACGGAGGAGGGCTGTTCGACTGATCGATGACTCTTCTCTAACGGATAGTCCCGGAACCCTTTTGCACCGTCGGGCCGTCGGCGATCCAGATTTCTTCTACCGCTACACCTACGTACTCTGTCGAACTTCGTACATCCAGAACTGGCCGATACGACAGCTCCTTTGTCCCTAGGGTATCAATATTGTGGAACAATCTACATGAGGAGACTTTCCTCAGATCTACTAACCTTGGGCGATTCAAAAATCGGATTAATAAAGTTTCTTTAAGCTCCTCATGGCAGCCGCGGTGCCCTGACATTTAGGCGAATATACGAACCTTTCGTGCGCCTCATCCAGAATAACGACCGAATACTTGCTGAGCAGAAAGTCAGTCTGCAGTTCCTTTAGCAGCACTCCATCCGTCATGAACTTGATTTTCGTGTTCTCTGTGGCATTTCCCTCGAATCGGATCAGATAGCTGACCTCGCGATGGCTGAGGTTCATCTCCTCTGCCACTCGCTGGGACATGGACACAGCCGCCACTCTGCGAGGCTCTGTTACAGCTATTTGCTTCTTTAGCGCGTATCCGGCCTCGTAAAGAAACTGGGGTACTTGAGTCGTCTTGCCGCTACCTAAAGGTTTATTAAAATTACCGATGTTAGGTTCTACATAAGAAACAACTCGATACGTAATTGAACCGGAATGGTGTGAAATAACATTATTTTTTCATACTTGAGCAGCAACAAGCTTTTTGCTTGCATAATCTCAATATCCTACCAACAAAGTAGTGGTTGCACCAGGTAATTCTAGAATTAACAACAAGTACCACTTTCCAGATTATTCTATTGCTATTCACATAAAATATGGGCAGCAAAGACAAAAAAACAGATAAGTATTTCAAACCACATCTATTTGGACAATGTTCATTATATAGCAATGGGAACACTCACATATACATATGTATTTCTTTCAGTCATTCTGACAGGCGTAAGTGAATGTTTTTTTTTTACAATAGGGTATAAATTGTACTGTGTTTTCCAGACATTCAGTTCTACTCTTTAGCCTGCCTTCTTTGCCCACCAAGGTGATTAAATAAGTTTAATGTCTGCTATCTTCAAATTATGCCAAGTGCAAACTCAGTTCATATTTATTTGTTGTCAGACAATGGCTGTAATTAAGCCGTTGGATATTCTGGACCAACATACATCGCTATTCGAAGTGGAAAGCATAGTTCATCTACTGCTAATACTCATGCTCAGGATTTCGAGACGCTTCTCGAACTTGAAGAGTTTCGACCATTAGTTAAAACTGACCATGGACTAGTAAAACCAGTGGTAATCATGACGGTTGATGGAGGGCCAGGTGAAAATCCACGTTATCAAAAAGTCATAGGGTTTGCTATATAACACTTTAAGCGACATGATCTCGATGCATTGTTTTTAGCTACCAATGCTCCTCTAAAAAGTGCGTATAACAGAGTAGAGCGCAGAATGGCTCCTCTTAGTCGGGAACTGGCTGGTTTAATATTGCCTCATGACCATTTTGGGTCTCATTTGGATGAACGTGGCGTTACAATTGATGAACATTTAGAAATGTCTAATTTCGAATTTGCAGGAAATGTATTAGCTGAAGTATGGAGTTCAATGGAAATTGATGGCTATAATGTTAATGCAAAATATGTTGGAGCAGGTGAACAAGAACTTCCTGATTTTCCCGACATTAAATGGTATTCAGAACATGTGCGTGAGAGCCAATACTTCAAATTGTAAAATGTAGAAATACAGAATGCTGTCGTCCAAGAAGTGGCCTACTTAGATTACTAGACAATAGGTTTCTTCCACCACCTGTACAAGTAAAACAAACAGTTGATGACTTCGTTTTGGATGAAGGAGGGAAATTTCTTAATCTTCCAGTCAATTTAGCACTATGCTTAAGTGCTTCACTCAAAGATTTCCTGTAAATGCCCTACGATTATTTTTGTCCCACGGTAAAATTGAGGCTATCAAGTCGAACATGCAAAACATGTGGTCTTTATCATGCTTCCGTCAAGTCACTAAATCGTCACATCGAAAATATCCATAAAAAAGTAAACACGCACACTGATAAGAAAGTTAGACCTGTAAGAGTCGCTGCTCGTCGTGCTAATGAACCGATGTGCATTATTCAAAATTTAGAGCACCATGATGTTGAATGGCTCGATGAGAACGACGTAGACATTCCAAAATCCGATGAGAGCGAGCAAACTCACAACACTGAGCAGCAATCGAAGCAATCCAAAGTCATCGAAAACTTAGAATTATGGATTCGGGTTTCATGGACTGAAGACTTAATTTGAATTTAATATATGTACCAAAAATTTGAAATAAGTTTGTTATGTTAGTAAGATATAATATTTTTGTCCTTTACTCTATGTTGAATACCATATCAGTAAAATATTATATATAATTGACAAATGTTTACGTAAGTATGGGGGGAGGGGGTAATAGCTTTGCTTACTTATGCTGACAAGGGGGATGGGGGTGTAAATAATTGTAATAAATCTGCTTATGTAATACTTGAACGGCCCCTAGCTGGTTGTAGATAAACTTTTGTATGTATCTTAGGGAAATAATTGTGTATGTGACTTGCCAGGCCATGGACTGCAGCTTTTTGTAACTTGGAATCTAATTACATGCCACATATTCTGGATTAATAAAGTAATGATAAGGAACTTCAAAGTGAGGTATCACATGACTCCTATTCTTTTGTAAAAAATGTTTCAAGATAGCGCCTAGTCCTGGTTCCAACTGTTATTTTTTTATAAAATAGTATGCAAGCATCAATTTCAACAATCTGAATGTTGACAATAAATAGTGTCTTGGAATAAGCTGTATTTAATTCAAAAATACATATCAGTATTTTATTACTGCACCTGTTTCTCCAGCAATGACCACAATGTGATTCTCATTAATGATCTCCATGATACTTTGTTCTTCTACCAAAATAGGCAGCTTCATTCTGGCTTGTTGGATCTCTTCACTTCTAATTACATCTACATATACGGCTGGCTTCCTAGGCAGTGGTTCTTGTTCCAATTTTTTATTGGTGACTTCAACTTTTTTGGTATCATCCTCAATCTCTATTGGAGGCTTTGTGTCAGGCACAATTAATTCAACTTCCTAAAAAATAAATTACTTGGCTTTGACCTCCAAAATCTCCATATCTTAATCTAATATTAACATAAGTGATATGCCTTCATGTCTCATTTTTTTTCTGCAAGCTATAAATCAAACCTCTATATTTAGGGATTCTAAATTCTATATAAAAATTCTAAGCATCATTAATGATATCAACAGCACGAAAATGAAACAAAATGTCAAGGGTCCCAAGAAACATCAGAAACTCATAATATATCATAAAAACAAGGTGTACTATCAAATGTAATGTGGATTTTCTGTTCAATTCCACAATCACTGGATCAATTTGTAATACTTACTTAGGGAAACTTTATTAAACCTAGAGCTTAGAGCTATAATAAAGTCAAGATTAGACATACAGAAAGAAAAACAGACTGATGGAAATAAGTGACATAGTTTTTCATACAAAACATCTAGAAAAAGCATTAATTTTTTTGATCAATTTTTAAATTCTTAATGATTACCGGATCCTTCTGACAGGGGAAATAAAAAAAGGATGTAATTTTACCTTTTCTGGTTCTGCATCCTGATGATCTTCTGGCTGATCTCCCTGTGCCATCTCTTGATCAATCTTTACACATTCCTGGTCAGCCCCCTCCTCTTCAATATCATCTTCATCATCCTCTTCCTCCTCAGAACCACTACTCTCAAATCCAACCACATTGGGGTTCGTGCTAATCTCCTGTGGGGCAGCTTCACTGAAATCCAGCAGTTTTTTTCTCTTTGCCCCAGAAAGAATGTTTATCTTAGCAGGAGCAGCTTCTTCAGAATGTGATCTCTCTTTTTTTCTGGGACTAGTCTCCTCTTGAAAATGTCTTTTAAGGCCCTTTGTTTGAATAGATGCTAGTGAAGTAAGCTGTGAAATCTCCTCTTCTGTTGCCCGGCATTGTTGCAGAGATGCTAGGAGTTCTGCTCTCTATCATAAGAAAATATTCTAATCAGTTTTGTTCAATCTATAAAATATTAAAGAAATATTTTCATTGAAACAGCAACAATACTTTTATTCGTTAACTTCCAAAGTCTTTGAATTAAAGATACTTTACATTTTCTTTTTTCTTTTTTTTCTCCACAATTTTCTCCAATCGCTTCCTCTGTTTCTTGGATAATATTCTTGTTGGGCCAATTTTTTCAGCTTTAACTTTGGTTTTACGCTTCACTGATGGTAGAACCAACTCATTGCTTTGGTCATAACTGCCATCTATATTCAAGTCTACCGCAATCTGGAAGGAAACAGTATCAGCATTGAGACTATCAGCTCATAAAGTATATGACATGAAATTCATCCCTCTTATTACCTTTAGCAAGTGTAGAATGATATTTTCAAATGCTTGATAATGAAACAAATCAATTAAAAAGGGACTTGCCTGTAATGTAGGTATGTCCTATCAGTGCATACAAAATACAGACCAAAGTACAAATCGTATCTTACCTTTTTTGTTTCTCTGTTGTCTATTACAGTGTTAACAACTTGCCTTGCCTTCCAATTATATCGTTTTTTCGTCATTTTTGGGTATTAATAATTTCAAAACACCTTCACATAAGTTTTCAAAAAGATACACAAGCACATAACCTCTTTTGCTTTTGTACCACAAACACTTTTTTGTACTACGAATGACAGTTCAAACCACGTGCTTCAAGAAATGGATCTGGAAAATTAACCAAATCGGATCATTGAATTGGTTCCAGTTCGTAAAATAACCAAATCTTTAAAACCTATGGAGTTCCCAACTCTAACAATCCTCAGCTGATATGTGTCATGACCACACATGACACCTGTGCTGCCGAATAGGGAGGGCAGAGAGGACACTTGTCCCGCACTAGAAAATGTTTGATATTTTTGATAATGTTTTATTTCCAAGAGTTTTATAGGGTTTCTTTGTATTATGTTAGAATTAACTATGTCTAATGAAAATGTGTTTAAGAATCTGTAAGTGTTCAGAAATAACGTATGAGTCGTGTATCAGCCCTCTTTCAAAATTTTCCGCCGCCACTGTCCACAACTGTGGTATTTGTGAGTCAAAACAGAACCTAAATTCCAGTGTATTGTTTTGTGATTCCAATTCCATTTATCAGTTTTCAATTGCGTGAAAATACAAACGTTGTGGCCGTTCTGTGCAGAAGTATTAAAAAGACATAACCAGTCATTTTTTAATCTAACCACTGAATAAAATACAATTACAGGAATTAAATCTGTCCAGACATTTTATATTGCAGTATTTGCGTCTATGCAAAGATTTTAATGAGTTATAAATGTCGACTGCAGGGACAAGTAGCCGACCATCAGTCAACACCTCAGCTATGGTAGAAAGTTTGAGGCCGACAAGAAAGGGCAGGCCTTTTAAAGTGATTGTGATTGGCGATCCAAATGTTGGCAAAACAACACTCACTTACAGATTCTGCGAAGGAAAATTCCTTGAAGCTGCTGAAGCTACTATTGGAGTCGAGTTTAGAAGTAAAACAGTCAATATTGACGGCGAGGACATAACTGTAAGAGCATTTTATGGTAGCAGTTCACGTTTCAGAGTCTACACCCTCACCATTGTTTTTGTAGCTATTCATTATTTTTTAAAGTACATACCCATTTCACCTAGAAAACTTTTACATATAACCCATTCCACGAGTATCCATCACGCTTTGATGACTACAGAGGAGAACAGCTGATCAGCAAGTGACATTTTTGTGTTTCGTCTGCAACATTGGCAATAATAAATCTAGTAAAACTTGTTTGTGGCGTTTGGGCTGACAATGAGAATGATTTCCTAAACCAAAAATATACAGATTTAATTTTTTTCATAAAGGAAATGGACCAGCCTTACCGGGAATATATATTTGTACTTGGGCCTCTAAATTCGTCGAATAGACCTTTGGATCCAGTTTTCATTATTTTGAACCAAGACTGGCCATGTACCCTTTGTAAAATCTCAAATTCCCAGGTCAAACAACTGTACACTTATTCTGGTACATTTCGTTTTGTCAATGATATGTTTGTTTGTGTTCCAGTTACAACTGTGGGACACTGCAGGACAAGAACGTCACCGTGCTTCCATGATACGTCATTACTATCGAAACGCGCATGCAATCATCTTCATGTATGACGTCACGAATCGCGATACGTTCGAGAATTTGAAACGATGGATCGATGAAAGCAATCAGAACTGTCTCGACGATATACCCAGAATACTTGTGGGCAACAAATGTGATGGCCACTCGGTCATACCGACCAATGAGACGCAACACTTTGCTGATCAGTATGGTATGCCTGTGAGTATAAGATACAGTATACATTGATTTCGAGATATAAATGGCCCAAATAGATTGACTTTGTACTTCCACGCAATTCTAGACAAATGAAAAAAATTTCATTTATAGTGAGTGTTCCACGATTTGACAATTCATATTAATCTGGAAAACTACTAGGATTATTTTTTTCAAACATTCAAGCAAGAAAAATATGAACTCTGTTCTAAAAAATGTGCAGAAGGATTTAGGTATATATTCTTTAGAGTTAATGCAAAGGCCCCCTCATCTTGAAATAAAACATTCTAGGTAACTTTTTTTTATCAAACTTAAAAGTTGATTATAGAAGAATTAGAAAAGGGATGAAAACACCTTCAAAATGGGTATGTTTAGATCGTTGCAACAGTTAATTGGTTATTGCAAAAAATCGTTATTGTTTTTCTTGAGTAAGCCTTGAAATTATCATATATGTATTCATTTATTTCATAGAATATAAAAGATGATAACATAGGACACATTGATATAAAACTTCGTGTGTCTTGGTTCATACAGTTGGTTTAAGCTCATCGAATGAGGAACAACATAATGTAATACATTTATATTATTTAATGGTAATGATGAACACGGCACGGGTATCATGTAAAAAAACCTACAAAACGTCAAAAAAAAACTATAAGATGTCAACTTGCAGACTAGGTAGTTTTTAGGGCGCAAGTAGTCATTCCACGTTTGCTCACTAGGATCGTTGTGAACGTCCACCTATGGAGGAATCACTCAACTAAACTACACGCATTATTGGTTGCATAGTTTTGTAAGGCTGAGTTATCCGTGTCTGTAGTTTTTATCTCAGAAGAAAGTTGGTTGAATAGCAAGATCGCATCTGGATGATTATGTGTATTGGTCTGCATGTGTATAGAATCAGTGATATTTGCTGTGTGAGAAGATAATTACTGATTATGCTGAATATGACGGGTTATCTACATTTTGTGCTTTCTGAAGAGAGGTTATGTTCAAAGTTATAAATTCCGAAAAACTGAGGAGAATTACGGGAAATCATCACCCCGCTCGCGTTGTGTTTAATTACTGTTAGCATGTGTATGGCTTGTAATTCGACAGTGTACAGTGAATATAATTATTTCTTATCTCTCTTATTGTTTAAATGCAGCAAATTTATATATGTAATTTCCGGAATGGATCAGAAAAAGTGGATGCGCAACTAATTTCTACCTTTGAATCTCAATTAAGTGTATTTGAGACAAGAACCCAATGTAATTATCATCAACACATACAACTTACAGCTTAGACCTCCAGTAATGCCATCTCAGCAGCAGATTTTACATCACATCAGAGCCAAAGATTGATTACAAGCCTCATGACTTTAGGCAACACCTACAACTAAGTGCTAAGTTAATATCTTGTAGAAAAACGTACATAATGTCAAAAAAAAAAAACAGCATAAAGACAAAAAAAATCGGCATAATGTCACTTTTGAAGATACGTGATACCCGTGCCGTATGATTTTAAAAAACTGGGACCTAAAACGACGAGAAATATACCATGAAAACCAGTGGCGTGGACAGGAAAGGTTTAATGAGTGGTAAGCTTCTACGCTACTGATTGAGGATGAGACGCAAATATTATTCAATGAATGTTGTAATGAGGTGCCATGGCTGTCTTTACATGTCATATAGTGTTTCCAATATCAAGCTTTATCGTGTTTTCTGAATCGGGGAGGCTAAGAATATTTCAGGATTTCACCTCAAATATTTAAATTTAAATATCACCAAAACGAGTGATCTCAAAATACAAAATTTATGGAAAATGAATGGTATTTTATAAAATGCTCCGAAAGGGCCAGTAGCATAGAACATATTTCCTGATAGGGGTACAGGTACTCCAATTTCTACATTCCTGATATAGTTTGGACCGGGAAACTCTATGTGTTTATTGCTTATTATGTACTTACTGGTCGTCCAAAATGTCAACTCAGTATCTCTATCCGCTCCGTAGATATATTTTTTTCAATTTCGTGAACAAACCTTCATCACCCGGTATATCGGTAGGGAAGCATCAATGGAATACAGTTTTATGGAGTGATGAAAGCAAATTTAACTTGTTTGGTCTGACGGTACGGCATATGTGAAACGTCTATAATACGAAAAACATTTGACAAAAAGTATCAGTTGCCAATAGTTAAGCACGGTGGAGGCGACATCACGGTTTGGGACTAGTTATGGAACGGGTCCAATTGTTAAAATTGTTGGGAAAATGGATCAAGAACTTTACAAAGATATTCTTAGTGAACACATGCTCCCTTTTGCTGCAGGAGAAATGCCTTTATGATGGACATTCCAGCAAGATAATGACCCCAAGCATACCTCAAAATTCGTAAAGGAGACTGGTTAAGACTAAAAATTTTTAATGTTCTTACATGGCCTTCTCAATCCCCAGACCTAGACCCTATAGCATATCTCTGGGAGCATGTCTAAAGACAACTGACAAGAAAAACTTTTTAAAAAAACGAACGATTTATTTGATTATGTAAAAAATACTTGGCAAAATATCCCAACAAATGTCTGTAAAAAATTGGTGTCTTCTATGAGAAGCATATGTCAGGCAGTGTTGAATGCTAAAGGCAATGCTACCAAATATTAGCTAAACAGAACTTTTAAATCTTTTTGTGGAGTTATTGTATTTAATTTTGTAATAAAAAATATGTTTCCATACTTTTGTTGTCTCATTTTTGGTCATAAAATAATATGAATGTATTTTAATGCTAGTCTGTAGTTCCATGGCAAACACAAATTGTCATTTGTATCCTCAACACTGGAAGCAAACTATATGAGAAAAAAATAGTCATTAATAATAAAGAATAAAAATAGCACACTTTTTAAAAATCACTAAGAATGTTTCCAAACTTTTGTCCGCTACTGTACAAGATATTATTCTTATTTTTCTTCAACAGGTATTTGAAACTTCCGCATGTTTGGAAAGTGAGAAGGAAAATATCGACTCCATTTTTATGACGCTAGCTCATAAGTTGAAACACCAAAAGTTGTTCTTGCAGAAACCCCCAGTCAGTGAAAGCAACATCAAATTAGGAGATCCATCAAACAAACGGGATAAAGGGAAGTCGTGTAGCTGTTGAACATTCTCATAACCAAATTGATAACATAACGTCTCATTGCACAGCAGATGAAACCTAAATGATGTAAAAGCTATAAGGCGAGGTTGTATCACTTGGCTAGCTGTACACGCAGCACATTTTAATGAATGCTGGATCAGTTGTGCGAGTAAATAATACATCATAACAATTCTGAGCATAAAAGCATGACCAACTTTGAACTTGATTAACGTTCGTTCTATGAATTACACCAATGCTCCTAGCGTTTGTACTACATCTAACATCACATCATTTTGCTTTTAATGTCTGACACTATTTAGTAATGGTGGAATACATTAATCAATAGTAATCGTCATTGGTTTGGTCATCTTTTCATGCATAAGTATGCACATGCAGTTCTCTTTTTATACTGTGTAAGATTTTTAATGGCTCTAACTTGTAGTAGAATAATTGTGATCTGCGAGGAGTGGTATTTGATTTTATTTGAAATGTTTAGAGGGATTTATTGATTCCATCTCAGAAACATCCTATTTTTTTTTTATAGAAATTGGAATAATATTTATGTGTTCTGTGGTGAGTGGTGATTTTTATTTTATTTAGAATGTTTATGAAGTGTTACGAAAAGAGAACAATAAAACTCACAGTGTGTTTTATTACTCGAGGGATTCAGAAATTCCATCTCAACGATATCCTATGCTTTTTAAAGAAATTGACCATGTAATTTAAGGTATTTTTTGCGTTTGATCACAATTCATGGAAATACCTCAAAATTTTGTATGTTCAATATGTATAGACAGTTCCTGAGATCCATAGTTCCTATAAAATTTACATGAGATGATAAACCCAGTATTTTCCCGTATTATTGCACATGCACCAACACGTTTAAAAAGCAGATCTTATGAAATTTTAGGAACATTGAAATTTTATCACAAAATTTAAAGGAAATGCACAGTCTCGTTCGTCAAATATCTATCTCGAAAGTTGTTAAACCCAGAGTAGTGTTAAGGAAACTGACTGTATGTAACTGAAAACTATTTAATTTATGAAATATTAACAAGGCACATAAATTCATGGTTTCATACCAGTGGCGTAGCTAGAAGTCATGGGGCCCCGGGGCAAACATTTTTTGGGGGTCCTCATGAGTATGTTTAAGATTAAAAAATACCATGTTATAATAAAATAATTGTTTATTGTCATAAAAACAAAAAGTAACACAACTTAAAATAATGAAATAACAAAAGTCAAAAATTAAACAATAGTAAAACTAAAAATCCCTTTTTCTTGCTTTTCTATTTGCAAATTCGTTGATAATATCATTTATATCAAGGTTTTGGGCTTCTTCATTCTCTATAGAGAGCAAAGCAAGATCGCTTAATCTAATCTGGCCTGTAGTAGACCTAAGATAGTTTTTTATAAGTTTTAGCTTGTTAAATGATATTTCAACAGTTGCAGTAGTTACAGGCAAAGTAAAAAATAAAAGGAACTTTAAGTAAACTTCACTTAAGTCGCTTTCAAGTACTCCATACTTACTTAAAATTATATTGAAATATTCCTTAATTGATAGATCATTCTTAAGGTCTGTTTTACAAACATTTAACAAATTGGTATACTGAAATATTAAATTATTTAAATCAAATATTTCAGGATATTCGTTATAAATGGCTGTACATTTATTTTTAATGAATGTTTCATCGCAACTTAATATAATTTTTGGAAGAAGTAAATCAAACAATATATTAATTTTTTTCATGCTCCTAAATCTATTAGAAATATGTGTCAGAACACGGTCCATAACAACATTAAAAACATTTATTTTACATAAAATTTGAGTATGATTAAATCTGTAATCACTTGAGAGTTCGTCAGTGTTTTTTAACTCTAGGTTGACATTTTTGCCTGAATTCCGGTTGAGTATTCCATTTGTTAGCCAATTCCGTAGCTTCAATTATTAAAATTTCATAAGAAGATCTTAATTCAGTAAGGTTCTTTTCTACTTGTTCTAAAACAGTCACAGATTCACTTAAATGAATATTTTTCTTTTGAAGGACCCTTTGAGGCGAAGTTAACCTGGGTAAAGATTTTATACAACATTGTTGAAATAAATACAAATTCAAGGCAACACATTTGTTTTTTAATGGAAGAAGCTTCTTCTCTTTCTTCTTTTTTATGAGACTGTAACTCTATTTCTGTTAAAGATTTAATAATATCAAGATAACGAAGTTTGACAGCACTAATAGACAATATCCTTCCTGACCAACGAGTTGGATTTAATATTTTTAAAGTTGTTTTGGATTCACTGGTAAAAAAACTAAAAGATCCCATCTTAAACCAAAAAAAGAATAAATATTTTGCAAAGTGGCAAATATTGCGAGACCTCTTTACAACAATTTACTGCAACATTTATTAGTAAATTTAAGTTGTGACTTGCATAATGTACATACTCGGCATTTAGTTGAACTCTTGTTATTTGAGCATTTACTCCATTATAAGCCCCACTCATTACACTGGCTCCATAGTAGCCTTGCCCATAACATTTTTCAATGGGAATATCTAGATTTTTTAGTATATTTAAAACTTCTTGAGTCATTCCTCCAGCAGAATGATCTTTTAACTGGAAAAAACCCAAAAAAGTTTCTTTGCTTTCAAACTTTTGAGATAGCAGATTTTTATCTCGAATTATGTGACACGTTCGAATGACTATACTTAATTGATCTATCTTTGTGATATCTTGAGTTGTATCAAGAAGCAAAGAAAAAAATGTTGCGGAATTTATTTGTTTTGTTAATTCAAAAGTAAGTTTTTTTGAAAGGCAATCTATCAATTCATTTTGAGTAGTTGGGCTAAGATATCGCACAGATCCAGAACGCATTTCCACCACCTGTTTCATTACATCGTCATAGTCTGACAAAAATTTCACTTGAGCCATAAAATTCCCACTAAAATCATCTTGACGTTCACAGTGCCCCCGAAATGACAAGGAACATTTTGCCAGAAGTAATGTAATTTTAAATAATCTTTGCAACACCATTTTCCAGAAGGATGCTAGGTTCTTGTCAATGGCACGATTTTTTCTTCAAAGGTCGTGAACAGCGCAAGCTTCAATATGAGCTTTGCTTTTACTGTGCTCTTCAATGCGTGATGATAAATGTTTCCAATCTCTTAAGCCCGTACTCCAGTGACTGCACAATTTTGAGAAAATCCAACAAGATTCACAATAGGCTGCATCTGGTACAGTTGAATAGCACAGCCAATGACGATTGACAGGGCCGTATTTTGTAGTAGAAAAATAATAACTCTCACTAAAACTGCGATCATTTTGGTTCTAATCTTTGGGAAATGGACCTTTAGATCTGTTGGGTTCAAGACTAATAATAATCTTTTTATCTTCATCAGTAAGAGTTTTTCCCATGTAAAATCCAAGATCGCTACATACAGTAATGTTGCTATTAGAGGAACCTGGTGTAGTAAACATGACATTGCTAATAACTTTATCAAAAGTAAAAGTCTTAGTACAAGGCAAAAGTTCTTTAGAGGTAGAACAAGAAATAAAAGTTGATTCACGTGTCTCAGAAATATTGATAGTTACTTGTTCTTTTTCAGAACATTGAGAGGCTTTAAAAAAATTTTCTATTTTAGCAGGCTTTTTTAATTTTTCCTCTTTTTCTAATTTCAATTTTCGTTTCTGTGCTCCAGACTGATATTTCCGCTTATCTTCCATTTTTATTTTTTTAGCGTTTTGTTCCGCAATCTGCTAATCCTGCAAAGAGAATAATACACAACCATTTTTAAATGCATTAAATAGTTCGATAGTTGTGTATCAATTAGACTGTTTCAAAAAAATCGTCTATTTTTTTCTCTCAAGTACGTCGAAAATATTGTTAGAAATGATGAAAAAAAATCCTGTAAAAGTAACAGCTCTTAATATTAATATTAAGTGGTGCCGCATCGCAAATTTCAATTTGCCTCGAAAAACTTTCGAACGAGTAGGTTTATCGGAAAATTGTAAGAGACCTTTTTTGCAAAGCATTCAATTCCCTAAGAGTAAACTATGAACTCATCCGTATGATAATTTAGTAATGAGAAAAAAATTCAAAAGTTGAACACAATTTTTTCCCATGTTAATCAAATGGGAAATTGAAATTTGCGATGCGGCACCTGAAAATATTAATATTTAAGAGCTGTAACTTTTACAGGATTTTTTTTCGTCATTTCTAACAAGTTGTTCGATATACTATATACTTAAGAGAAAAAAAATTAGTCAATATTTTTGAAACAGTCAATAGATCATTTTTAGTCTTTAAGAAACTTTTCGAATTTAGTGTCGGGTTTAAGGTGCCCGCAGAGTTTCCGTAACATAAGACTTAAGCCTTAAGCTGTAACGTAATTTCTCATGCCTTAAGGCTTAAGTCTTGACTATACTTTATAAATCACCTTATCAGAATTATTAATCTGTCTTAAATGAAACTTAAGTCTTACGTTACGGAAATTCTGCGGGCGCCTTTACTGAGCAAGCTAATGGACAAATGTACATTTACAAACAAAATTACGCACAAATTAAAATCGAGCCGTTTATTCATTAAGTAATATAACTTACACTTACCTTTTTTTCTAATAGGTACATTATTATAACGAGATACAATAGTCACAATACAAATATAGTAATGTTATTTTACACCGCGCCGGGCACCACGGCACGACTACGACACATATCAATATCTTATAGGGCAGGCTGGGTAGTTAAAATCATCAAAACAATAGATCGGGGAATCCCCAAAGACGAGACGTAATATTAAGGCGGTGGTGCCAAGCCCGTCGCGGTCCGACGGATTATAGCTACATACATTTAGGAACGCAAGCGTTTTCCTCAAATATGTAGCGTTTTAAAAAATAAACATTATTTATCATTATATTTATAATTCATTTTTCTTTTTAGTATACCTAGGTTATATTAGTACTTAATGAATTAATTGCTGATCGGCGCTTAAAAACAATATTCTTGAGGCGCATAGCCTATAAGCCGGGGCCCCGGGGCACTGCCCCGGTTTGCCCTAGGATAGCTACGCCCCTGTTTCATACTCGAGCTTTGGGGATGGAAACTAAGCACAAATTTAATGCAGAAATATATTTTCAAATGCACAAACTATCATCATGATTCACGGTCTGTTTATAAAATAAATAAATCTGCAATTGGATTATTAATTTCTCCAACATATATAAATATAAAATAATACCGTGTTTTTACGTTCTAATCTTATTATGCAAAGCACCTTATTAAGATCGTGGTTACGTGGAGCCTGATTTAATATTCCTCATTTGCCTGACGGCAGCCACGAGCCTTGCAGAGCAACCTTGGCTCTGAGCTTGATACTGTTCTGATGGTATTTTTAATAGTACAGACAACTGTTGCAGGCTTTCTGTCAACGGAACTCCCAGCTCTTCCAGGATGTTGTTAAAATAGTCTGTAAAAAATAAATAGCTGTCAGCGGACAGACAGACGGACGCACGGAAATGAATGACATGGTTTTCCGTGATATACAGTAATCGACAAAAGTAGGTACAGACAAATATGAATATTTACCTAAATACATTTAGAAAACGGATTCATACTTCATTGCTCCAAATGCGTTATTGGTAGAAAAACTAAATTCTTTGTTTTTTTTCCTACAATGTACAGTTTCGTGTCAGAAGAGGATTAGTTTGTGTTCATCAAGTATTGTGGCATGAGTTGAGTGATTTTAAGACCATGCCGCGTGGTCCAGGAATTTCTTTCGATGGGAAAACTAAGATCATTGAGTTATACAAAGATGGTCAACGTCAAGTCGACATTGCCAAAAATTTGAAGCTGAAGCGTAAAGCAGTTTGGGCAATATTGAACAAATATAAACAAAAAGGTATCTTGGAAGCCTCTAAGAGAAGTGGTCGGCCTAGAAAACTAAATGCTAAATCAGTTAGATTAATAAAAGTAATTTGATATTCATTATGAGAAAATTACAAACAAGTTTAGTAGTAAAGTGGGATATTTATCAAAAGTTTATGGATGTCTGAGTTCATATAGCAGAAAAATTACAATACTATCATCGACTATTCTATATTTAGCTGATAAATAAAAACGGCTCAGTTTGAAACATTTGATCACATCTTGTAATATTCATTTATAAAGTAAAAAATAATATACCTATGTCCACCATGTAACTAATTTAACATCATCAAATGCCGACCATCATTTACATAATGCCAGAAACAAAGATTACTTCCATTCAATGTCCAAAAAGTTAATAAATGCTAAAAATCTTCATTCCATCATGAGTTAATTAAATATAATGAAAAATACAGAGATAAAAGTCCAGAAGACTTTGACAAAGTTCAAAGTAAAATTGAGGAATCACTTGTTAAATCTACAATTACAGCTTGCCCAGCATTTACATCATATGACTTGAATTTACTAATTCTAAATTGTTTATAATTATTCTTTTCATGTAGCCAAACGTGCTAAATAAATCTTTCTACTACTATTACTTTTTTATTCAATGCCGTGTGTTTCCATTAGTTTAAAAAAATTCACTTACTGATATCGTGTGCCAACTGCTTGCTGGCCGCTTGACTTAGCTGACAGATGGACAAAATTCTGTCAGTGAAACCTTGACAAGTACCCCTAGCAACGATCGCCAGGAAAGTATGTGCCAGCGAGCTTTCATTATTTTCGGATATCACGTCGTACTCTTGGTCTGTAGCCTTCAAAGCGCATGCTAGCGACGGATTCTCTTTGAACAGGAACGGTTCCAGGTGTTGGGGGAGAGTCATCAAATACTGGCCGATCTGCAAATGACCAATGATGATGAAATGGATCGGATTATTCATGAAAAACATTGGAATGAAGTTTAAAAAATGGCGGCAAGTAAGACTATGTACTTCCCACGCAAGGCTGCGATCAGTTCGTAAAGGATTATGTTTAGCACAAGTTATCCCTTCTAAGAATAAAATTTAGCTACGAACATGTATAACAAAAATTTAAATCTCCTTCCTTCTCCCCCTGACAGGAACTCCTACAGTTTCTTTTTATAATAATAATAATAATAAAAATAAACGTCTTTATTAAATAATATATACAATACATGTGTATATATATATATATATACACACAACGAAGGTTTCGCAAAGTTTTTTCCTCATTTTGAAGTCTAGCAGATATCTGTTTGAATAAAGACTGCGTAAACGTGCATAGGTTTTTTGAGTCAGATTTTTACATGCTCGGTAAATCTTAATTTTGTATCAATTTCTACACCCAATATTTTTGGGCTATTGGTGAGCTCGAACTGCGTATTGTCTATGTTCACATTTAAGAGCTGTCTGAACAAAACAATAAAATCTTAGATTTTTCCGGGTTTATACTGAGGTTGTGATCTGCTGAATATTTGCATAGACTATCAATATCTGCTTGTAATACTTGGACAGTGCTCTGTATATCTTCTATACCGAAACAATGCGAGAGCTGGATGTCATCAGCGAACGATTGAATATCAGAGTTGTAAACTGATCTAGATAAGTCAAATGTACAGATTAAAAACAAAAGAGGTCCCAAAATGGAACCCTGAGGCACTCCTGAAGGTATGCGAGTGACATCAGATGTAATATCCTTCACTGAAACACATTGAGTCCTGTTTTTAAGATAGCTTTCAAAAAATTTGATTACAACCTCATCACAACCAACAGAACGTAGCTTAGCACATAAAAGTTTATGATCTATCTTATCGAAGGCTTTAGAGTAGTCGACTGATATTAAAGCTAAACCCATTTTTTTGTCGAGAACACGAAAGATGTTGTCGCATATGTTTATTAAAGCCGATGTTGTATTATAATGTTTTCTAAATCCCGATTGATTAGGTGGGATTATCTGATGTACTTCAATGTATGATGTAAGTTGAAGTTGTACAATCTTTTCAAGGATTTTTGACAAAATAGGTAGTAAACTGATTGGTCGAAGATCTGATAGGAGACCGGGTTTCAAAGTTTTTCCTATAGGTATTATCAGTGCTTGCTTCCAAATTTTAGGGAAGTAACCGGTTTCAAGACATAGATTGATAATGTGAACTAAGTGGAAAAATATAACGGGTAGGCTTACCTTTACCATAGTTAGCGTAAGACCATCTATTCCTTTGGCATCTGATTTAAGAGATTTAATAGTTTGTAGAATTTCTGAAGGATCAATGATTCTGAATGAAAAAGAATCAGGCGGAAAGAAGTGACGATTTTTGTATAGGTGACATAATTCTTCCGAGACATTATTTGTACTGTAAACGGACATAAAATAGTCATTGATTTCATTTGGATCAGATAGATTATCTGGAAGAGGGGTTTATGTCCGAGAATGTATATTAAGCTGCTTTAAGCCAATCCATACCTTTTTTTCGTCATTCTGTTCAGATAAAAATTGTAGATATGCTCTTTTCTCTTTCCTCGCCTGAGTGAGCGCGTGATTTCTTTTTTGCTTATAAATATTTAGGTTTTCTACAGTTTTATTTGTTTTATATGTAGTATGGGCAATATCTCTTTCTTTAAGAACGTCACGTAGGCGGGGAGATAGCCATGGAGCAGGTGGTTTGTTTACTCTAAAAGTAGTTACAGGAGCATGTTTATCATAAACTCTCATCAGTGTATTTGTTAGGAACTCAACTTTAGCATCTATATGGTTCATAAAAAATAAGTCGTCTAAATTTGCAGAAGCTAAGTCACTTAGAAAATATTCTTCGTTGAAGCACTTGAAGTTCCTTACAGTTACAAACCGTTGTTTATTTTTCAAATCAGGAATGGAGAGAGTGCACGATACCATTTTGTGGTCAGATATGCCGTTAGAATCAAGAACCAAACAGTCGGAAATAATGTTATGGTCGAGCATTTAGAGGCATTCCGGCCACCACAAGGGGCCAGCGCATAGGCCGCTTAAACGGCCCCTTTGCACCTCTACATTCCTTAGACCTCAAGCCTCGCCTTTCTAGCGAAGTTGAGTATGGTCTTGAGTCCAGAAATATTTTTGTTTACCTGTGTAATGTATTCTTGTGGCGTGAAACTATAGTCTGGCAAATCAGCGTTATGTGAAGCTGTAAGTTGTGCCCAGGTATCTGGAGATTGTACCACGTCCAAAATTGAGGCGATTGGGGCAAAAACAACCTGATAGGTGGTTTGATGAATGGCCGAGCATAACTTGCTGAACTCGCTTGTTACATGGTCCAATAACGAAAGCTGGGTACCTGAAAATGAACGTTTCTTCAGTGGTATTTCTCGATAATGTAAACAAACATATTATACCTTCAGTGACGCACTTCACCAGGGATTCGTATTCTTTCAAATCGGCATCTTTCAAAAGCAGGTGCTTGAAATCGACGACGTCACCACTACTTTTTCGCTGGTTCAACTCTAGAATGCTTTCGGTGAGGTCTTTCTCCAGATCTTGTATCTTCAATAGAACCTCTCCTGCATTTTGCAATAAGTTGAAACATATCTGGAATGTGGTCCAGTCTTCTTGTTGCTTCCTACTGTCGTGTTCTGCCTAAAATAGTGGCTATATTCACAACATGCACACATTGGTGAAAGAGGGAAAACTGAAAACTCGTCCAAAATTCGCAGATATCATTAATGCACGTATTATCCAAAAATATGTCCAAAATTGTTTATTCTTTCGAGGAGAGATTACCCCAATACCTCCATCGTAGTTATTCCTAAGACTTCGTAATTTCTCAACTCTATAACCTACGGAACAGTGAGAGGTGACAACACTGGCACCAAAAGACGGTGGTCGACACGTAAGCATAAGTTTTCGCTTAGCCGCTGCTTCCAACCGAATTGGGTATCTTCTGGTGCAATATGTTGACGTTATAGAAGGCAATCTGTAATGATGTCATTCACTGACGTCACAATTACCTCAATGTGCCTCAATGCAGCTTGAAATAAAGAAGCATATTCCCAAAAGAATCCTCTCAATGCGACCAACAAGCCTGCATATCCACAACCTTCTGTCAGTAGTGAACAATCTTTCTTTGCTTCTCGTGCCATGTCCATCACCTGTTAACGAAGAAACAAATCCATTTTTTTGTATCATTTTTTGATAATATCAAAATTCATCACTAAGCAGATTGTACACAAATATACTGCAACGATCTGGACTCATTTTTCAATATATCAGCAGCCCATAACCTGACACGAAATGCGAATTAATCTAAAATAATGAAAATCTATGTTGTTGTTGAAGATTTATTTAGCATTAATGCTACAATGTCAATTTTTGTACAATGATTCGGTTAAATATTTTTCTTCAATCTATTTTCTGTGATTTTACATTCTTGTCTATTAAAATTAAAATTACGTCACTATGTAATTTGATTATTCATAAAGTGATTTTTTAATTTCACCTTAAACATTTTTAAATTCGAATTTTGTTTAATATCATTATTCAATTTATTAAATTCAAATACTCCCTTTTGGAAATATAGATTTACTAGTTATGCTACTATTACAAATTTGCAGATGAAAATCTATACTGCCTCTAGTTTTGTAGTTATGATAATGATAATTTTATGAGGTTCTCTAAATGTGGTGGTAATGAATGATTTTTTAATTTGAATATGAAAACGAGAACTAAATAATATATGAAATTTTTCACATCCAACCACTGCAGTTCTTCAAACATAGACTTAATCCTAGTATATTTGTTTTTTGTGTTAAAATGATTCTCATAGCTTCATTTTGTAGAATTTGTAATTTTGAAAATATGTTTTCATTTGCTGTAAACAAGATGGATGAACAATATAAAAAATGGGGAAGAATTATAGTGTTATACACAATTTTTTTGGAATACATACTAAGATTATGGGAAACTCTATAGAAGTAATTTATCTTTTTCGATATTTTTGAAATAATGTATTCATAATGTTCGTGAAACAGTAGCTTACTATCCACACATAGTTAAATGACACGACTACTTCAATTTTTTCATCATTAATCATGAGCCTAATTGTATTGCCACCAAAATGTTTCCCTATTGACATACATTTTGTTTTATTAGTGTTTAATTTAAGTTTATTGACATTTAACCAGTTCATAATTTTTTTAATATCACTATTTAACAGTTCTAAAGCAGTGACCAAATGCTTGTGTTATATATATATATATATATATATATATATATATATATATATATATATATGGTGTCCGCAAAGTTGGGGTTTTCCTTTTCAGAAACAACTACCCTTGAAATAACAAAGGTTATGTGTAGTGAAACGAGGGCGACCAAGTAAAAAACAATAAAGGAAAAAGTACTCACTCTCCAGTTGCCGAGAAGGGCTAAGTACGTCTCTGCCCGAATTCATACCGCTCCAACAGAAAATGAAATCAGCAGACCACGAACAGAGGTAACAAATGAGACGGCGTTGCCGCGTTTTCAGTTTTTAGGTAAAAGTACTTTATAGGTATTGTTCGAAGTTATCGCCGTTTGATTCAAAAACACAGGTGCGTGCACGACGTAGCCAAGCATCTGTGCAGGCTTTGAGAATGGAGTCCCTCCCCCGAATGAAAGCACCAGCTTGTTCAATTCTGAGACGAAGTTCGTCAACCGTATGCACTTCAGTTTTGTACACTAAGCGTTTCATTTCTCCCCAAAGAAAAAAATCACATGGTGTTAAGTCTGGAGATCGCGGAGGCCACGCTACGGGTCCATTACCTCCGATCCGGTGCACCATCGTGCAGAAACCACATTGATTGTCTTACACTTAATGGCACATCTTCTAACAAGGAAGGCAAAATGTTGCGTAAAAAGACTAGGTATTGCATCCCGTCCAATCGATTTGGGAGAATAAATGGCCCAATGAGCATACCGTTCACCATGCCAGCCCAAACATGCACCGAACATGTTTGCTGAAAATGTGCCCGACGGACAACGTGCGGATTTTATACTGACCAAACATGAGTGTTGCGAAAGTTATTCACCCCATTACGCGTGAACGTAGATTCGTCTGTCACCAATATACACTTCAAAAAGTCCAGATTATTGTCATGTTGATGCAACAACCACTCACAAAACCGCACTCTTGCTGGAAAATCGTCAGATTGAAGGGCTTGTACACGTTGGACGTGAAACGGATACAGCCCCTCTTCACGCAGCGTTTGCCAGACTTTAGTTTTTGATACTTGCACTTCTCTAGCCACGTCTCTAGTGCTTGTTGAGGGATTCTCGACTACGCGATTACCTCTACACGCGTGACCGTAACCGTCGGTTGAAGGTTGCATACTGACCTGACACACTGACCCGACCCAGTTCTGTCGTCGAGTTGAGCCAGTGACCTTGTACCAGTCGGTGATGTCGCGGCTACAGGACGGTATTAAGATATTTTTGATGTTGCAGAGCCTTTTATCTCGGTTCCCTCAAGACATTGGTGTATATGGTACTAAGAAAAATTTCTTATGTTTTCAAGATCTACACGTCGTGTAAAGGAAAACCCCAACTTTGCGGACACCCTGTATATATATATATATATATATATATATATATATATAAGTGTATCGTGCGCAAATATTTGAATTTTGCAGTGTTCTAAAATATCAGAGATATCATTTACATAAATAATAAATAGTAACGGCCCTAATTTACTCCACTGTGGCACCCCTACTGATATATTTTGAACACTTGACATAATATTTCCAACTTTTAGTTTTTTGACTTCTATTTACTGAATAATTTTGTAAAATGTGTAATAAGGATCTTTTAAAGCCATAGTGACGCAATTTCATTAACAATTTTTTGCTATCTATAGTCTCAAATGCCCTTTTGAAGTCTAACAATATTTTTACAATATTTTCTTTCTCATCTATACTTGTCAGCCAGCAATTAATAAAATTCCGTTAGCAATTGTAACAATTAGCAAAAATGAATTAAAATCTGATTTCTATATTAAATCATTTTGTTCATAATCATAAAATATTCGCAAGCAAATATATTCTCAAAGAGATATATTGAACAGTAAACTGAAAATGCTACTGTGCGATGCTCTTATTATTTCAAGAATTTCATACTGCTCAAGAGTATATGGCCCAGCTGTAATAAAAAGCGATAAAGACAAGTTACAACGATTATACAATTCTTTTTATCGTTTTTCTCTAGGTATACGGAAATTTATATATATATATATAAACCATGTGTACATGGAAAATTCCAAAAAATACCAACGTTTATGTGTAGTTCATAAAATTTTAGTGTATAAGAAACCAGAACATCTTTTGAATAAACACATTTGAAAATATCAATAATTTGGTTACCAGAAATAAAAAAATGCCATCATGGTAATACTCCACCGATTCGATTTTCTAAATTATAGTGGCTTATCTATGCTTATTATTGTATGTTTTATGTATAATGTAAAGGAATCGATTAAAGGCAGTTTGTTTGAAGCTGAATTGGGATTATCACGCTACCTGTGGAATACTGAGACTGAGAGACTGCACCCATTCACTGGCAGGAGGTTCTTTCTTCAAATTTATCTGTGACAGTTTTTTCAATAGAGCAGACTGTTCATAGCTACTATATTTGCTCACATAAGGCACCAAATGAGCATAAATCGCTTGCTCCAATTGCTGAATGCTCTCTTTTGGCATTTTATCTGCAATTAATAGTATTTCCATATACACAGTTTCAAAATAGAGCTTCTAAAAACAAGAAATTTGGTTTCGATTGTGATATTTAGTAAAATTTCTGAAGATATTTAGACAAATGCGTTAGTTTACAGAAAATGTATTAACATCGATTTTCGGCTGATCTGAGAAAAGAGCTGACATTTCTTTCTATTCACTTAAACACAAAATTCACCTTTTTATACTATTAGTATTTAATGTATGAATTACCTTGACTCTGATCAATGACCTTCAGCAAACTATCTGCAAAATGTTTGGCGCTCTCTTTGACTTCGATGAGGAAGTTTAACTTGTCAGGCACTTGTTTCAAAGCGGCATCACAGCATTCTTTTAGACTGGGATCCAGAGAATTGAGGACGTCAACGTACACGTCAAGCAAGGTCTTGGCAGATGAAACGTTGCTTGGAAATACCTGGCTACACCAGCGGCTCTGTTGGTGCCAGCTCGATAACAAAGTGCTGAAAAATAGCTACACTTAGCCACTGTGCTCACCAAAATCAACGGCAACTTGTCTTCATCCCGATCTCGACTTCGGTTGTGTTGCTTCAGGGTTCCCACTGAAGCTATTGTCAAGCAACAGGCCGCCTTATCTTAAGGTTGATGATAAAGCAAGGGAGGACTGGTGTGGTATGATATGTTCGCAGTTCAAATTGCAATATTTAAATGATAATACTGAAGAGTTTTAATTGCAAACATATGTAACATGAAATCTATTACAAATATGTATAGTTTAATAGCAACAAATTGAATTTTAAAGTGAAATTTAGAAAACCAGCATTTTTAAGTGTTATTCTATAGTAACAATATATTTTTGAGTTTTGAGCTAGAGTTTTTTGCTGCTCTCCAGATTCTCAACACCAAGGGCTAATAAAATATTTCCTCTGTTCAAACAACTTTTGTTCAAAATTCAGAAAGAATGGGGCCATTTTTCCAGAGAAGGTCCAACACTCAGAGTATATTCTCTTGAGAAATAATTGAACAGCAGGAGCCCGGAAAGTGGCCGTCACGAACGTCTTTATTATTCTTAGGAAGCGAGTTGTATGTACAAAAACGTACAACTTTGACAGCTTGCTAGTTCGCCATTTTGGAAGACACACATTTTATATTACATGGTTCCACTGCCACTTTTACGTCAAAGTATAGTACAGGGTGGCCCATAAGTCCTTTGAGCTGGAAAAAAAGGAATAAAACCAAACTAGTTACATTATGAAGAATTATTATATTGTGTTATCATCTTTATTGAATGGGAATTATGTTTTAAAAATCACATCGTCTAAATGCAATCCATTACGATCACGGCACTCATATAAACGACGTCTAAAATTGTCGATGACTGCGCGGCAAGTCAACACTGTAATGCTTGCCATTTCTCTTCGGATATTTTCTTTCAGAACATCAACTGATCGCGGAGTGGTGTCGTACACTTTACTCTTGAGGTAGCCCCATAAAAAGAAGTTTATTGGGGTCAAATCTGGACTACGTGGTGGCCAGGAAATGTCTCCTCTTCGAGAAATTACTTTGCTGGGAAAAAGTTGACAGACGACGGGCATAGAAGTGTTGGAGGTGTGGGCAGTTGCTCCGTCCTGTTGAAACCAGGTCTGCGTATTATAGCCTGGAAAATTCTGCAACGCTGCTGTCAAAAACTCTTCTATCATTGCTACATACCGCTCCGAAGTAACAGTTAATGCGCGGCCTCTGTCGTCCTCAAAAAAATAAGGGCCTACGATGCCATGCGCTGACATAGCAGCCCAAACTGTAACTTTAGGGCTGTGTAAGGGCTTCTGATGCTTACGCCTTGGATTTTCGGGGCTCCAATAACGGCAATTTTGTTTATTTACATGCCCGTTTAAATGGAGTGACTCGTCCGAGAACAACACATTATTGAGCGAAGAAAATCGATTCAACATTTCATTCGCAAAGTTTAGTCTCTGAATAGCGTCATTATCTTTTAATTCCTGCACTAACTGAATTTTGTAAGCGTGCAGACGTAAATCTTTCCTTAAAATCCGCTGTAAAGATGTTCTGGGTACGTTTAGTGCACTGGAACGCTTACGAGTAGACTGGGTAGGATTTTGACGAACAGACTGTGCCACAATGTTGATGTTTTCTTCAATACGAGTTGTCCTTGGTCGACCCCACCGCTGTTTATCTAACGTCGAACTTAGCAACCCTGTTCTTAATCGTTTGAGCTATTGGACACTTTGTAAAATTGTGTAAATTGTGGTATTCTCGATATTTACGCCCCGCAATGGTTGCCGAATCATTATTTTGATAAAACGCGCGCACACAAAAAGCACGATCCGCTCCAGTGAAACACTCCATGGCGACTGAATTCCCAGACACTGAAGATACTGCCCCCACCTCGCCCGCGCCGCTCACGCTCACCCGTTAAATTTTATTCAAATCTGAAATTTCAAAGGACTTATGGACCACCCTGTATTTGTGCATCAATTACATCGCCCTGAATTTCAGTCTGCTAACTTCACCCGTTCAAAAAATAAGTAGGGGTACATTTTTTGAAAAGTCTGTATATAAGCCATGAGCGTCTACGGAAAGTAACATGTAAACATATTCGTTGAGTTTGATAATTCCTCATACACTATTTATTTGCCTGACACACTTCTGGTAGCAACAAGCTTTTATGGGAGATTTTCAAAGCTGCTGCTTTAACATAATCACTCTAAGAACCCTAAAAACGTGATTTTATTCGATTACCACAATTGAAGACAAGCGTCGAGTGGAATTATGGATGCCAGTTGCTTCTGGTGAGATCAGTGCTTTAGTTAGTTCATATTAGTTGAAGTTAGGGGCAGCATCCAAAAGTGTAATTATGAGATCTTTCCTTGTTGGTAAATAATAACGGCTAAACATTTTTATTGTTCATATCATTAGTAGTTTATGAATTTAACATTTCCTTATGTTGGTGAAAGGCGAATGTTTTTCCACACCCAAGCAGCCGTGCAGGCAGAACCCTTTGTTAATTCGAATTCGAAGCTCCACTGCACATCCCTTCAGTAGAACAGCAGAACTCAAGTCCAGACCAGAAGCTTTGTCGATGTCAAACGACAAGAGCACCCATCTTACGGTCTTATCTACAGTCTAATGCATGTTACTTCGTTTTGAATCAAGACTTCCGCATTAGCCTTTAAGTCGGTTACAATAGTTCCACCCTGGCACGTAAGTACTAGAAGGCAACTCTGTGAGAAGTTCCTAGCAATCTGCCTGGTCAGCGTCCAGAAAGACCGACTGCTATTGCGGTGCGACATGTTATCTATGCCTTTTGACTTACACCTACCTATAGTAATTATGAATCCATTCAATGGTGGAATAGTCCTGTTCAAGTTCCAATTGATCTCTCCATTTTTTCAACAATACATCTTTTTGACACTTATGATAGTACTTTATCAGTTGAGGCATTCGGCCAATAGAGGCAAATATCTTCATGTACATCTGTGATTGTTCTGAAACATAATCTTTTACATACAAAAACGAAAGAATTAATTGACATGTTGCTTTTACTATATACTCGTATAGCATGCTTGTGTAACATCAAAAACGTATGAGAAAAATTACCTAAGTTATTAGTGTTGAAAGCCTGTACTATTGAAGGACTGGCAATTGCCTCAAGTCTATTCTTCAACCCCTCCAACTGCAGCTTCCTGTCTTCATAGTCAGAAATGTTGACCAACAACTTGAGAGAATTCTGCATGCTCAAAATCTTGCTAGATATTGTCTCTATATTCTTTGTATCAAATACCTCTTCTAGATCATTCACTGGAAGATAGAGGCAATATAATAAGACAGGCACATAGCTTTACAATAAGAGTACCATCATGGCACATTATCGCATTCATAGTCGCACAATGATGATGAATATGTAATCCTCGTTGTTAGTGAAATAGATAGCTTTCAATTGAATCAGGTGGCAATCTTATCATAACATAATATAAAAATTATATGTCTTCAATTAGGTGTTGTCAGGCATGGCTTCGAGAACGCCGTACGCAAAGAGCAAGGGGCACTGGACGCCGCCGTAGAACAACAGATCGTGAAGATCGTCGCCTAAGATTATTGGCCTCCACTACCAGGTCCATTGCAAATGAATGGTTTGCAGAACACGGAATACCTACTGGCATGCGAAGTGTTTACCGACGAATGAGAAGTTTAGGCTTGTTTTCATACCGGCCACACTGGGTCCTCCCTTTAACTCGAGAACACCGACGTAATCGCCTTGAGTGCTGCAGACAACGGTCACTCTGGGATCAGGAATGGAACAGTATTGTCTTTAGTGACGAGTCTCGATTTTGTTTAGGCATGCACGATGGTCGTGCCAGGGTTAGAAGGCGACGTGGTGAAAGGAGGAATCCACAGTTTTTTGTTGAAAGACATGTTCATCACACTGTTGGAGTTATGGTTTGGGGTGCTATAGCTTATGGTTCCAGATCACCTTTAATCTTCATCAGAGGTAACATGAACGCGCAGCGTTATATCCACGAAGTTCTAGAACCCCATCTTTTACCCTATCTTGACACCCTGGCAGATCCAACTTTCCAACAAGATAATGCCCGACCACATGTTGCAAGAGTCACAATAGACTTCTTTCAACATAATGATGTCACATGGTTACCATGGCCACCAAGATCTCCCGACTTATCCCCAATTGAGCACGTGTGGGATATGATGGGTAGGAGATTGCTCAATTTGCAACGTCCTCCTCAGACTCTAGAAGCACTTCGAGAGGAGTTGGTGGTTGCCTGGAATGAGATAGCACAGGAGGACATTGACCACCTGATCAGAAGCATGCCTAGGCGCGTTGGAGAATGCGTAGCACATCAGGGTGCATCCACACATTATTAAAGGTCAAAGGGCTTTAAAGCAGTGCAATCATTTTGAAATTTTTATCATTTACTTATTATGCTTCATTAAGTACTTATACAAAATTTTATTAAAATAAAACCATTTAAACTGGGTGTTCGGATTTATATGTCACTTAGTATATGTGATCTTGCCTCATCAAATGTGGATTTTCTACATGCCATTCGTGTGAGATGTATAGATTCATGTAACCAACTTTTCTTAAATGTTGACTCGGCAAATTTTTATTATTGGGAACTAAAAGTTCATCACAGGGTATAGATTTTTCCAATTTTTTCTTTATATTTTTCTGATAACTATTATCCCACATTTCCAGCTTAACATCAACTTGTCATACACCCTATATATAGTAAATTGAAATCGATTTGTGGTAAGAGAGAAATATACTACCTGATATAGTCCAGTTGTCACTCTCATGTAGTCCCTGTTTAGCTGCATTTAGTCTGCTCACGAGACTGTCCAACTTTTCAATAGTATCAATGGACTTGCCAGTATCATATTCAATTTGCTCTATCTCGCCTTTTACTGTTGCCATCTTATGTTTCAGTGTTACAGCCTCCTGCTGCAAAGAGGACGTGTCCCTCATAATCTTGGGTAAAGAGCCCAGTACCTGTTGGCTAGTCTGTTCCAATGTGGCGTTTAACTGCTGCACATACAGCTGTAGCTTGGTCACAAGAGACATTGTGTAGTTGCTCTGAAGAATGAAACATTATTATTTTGTTGAAGGTTCTCATTTCTGTGAGAAAACCAAATCATAACAATACAAAATAAAACAAAAATGTGAATCATAGGGAATAAATGTGATATTCTCCTATAGATACTAATAACAAACGACCACTATCAAGTTAAAGAATTTAAAGTTTCTCACATCATTCTGGTGTTCAGGGTTCTTTAAAATCTCGTTAACCCATGCTTTTGTATCAAAATCCTCGCTGGAAAATACGTTGATATCCTAAAAATATACAATATTACCCAATAATAAGTTATAATGAAGAGTTAATATACCATTTTCAATTTTGATTTATTTTGTTGGCTTTTTCAAATATTTCGTGTTTTCATTTTGCCGCATCAGCAGCTCATTGACATTGACAAGTTGAAAACGGATGAGGATGTGAGAGACCGAAAAATTGAATCAGTTAAAGATAAAGAACCGTTCCACTTCACTCATCTCTATTTGTCAATTGTTAATTTATTGACAGCTGACGCTGACATTTCAACACGTGAATATTTTTGGAAAATGTGGTTTTGCAGTAAATTAAAAACACTGCTTAAATATGTAGTTTTCGATATGATTAGTTTCACAAGATATTCTCAACAGGAATAAAATGGTGAGGCATCAGTGGTTTATCTATGTGTCACTTATTTAGATAATCCTGATTGCTGATATGCAAAAGCGCATTGGGACTCGTACCGGCCATTGTTCAAAATCCTATTTTCTTGATATTCACAGATCAAAATATCTAACAATACGACTCTACTAATGAGTTAAACAAAAGTATTTCTTGGTAGTAACTGTTATATTAAATATCTAAATCTCGATAGAAGCATCACCATTTATAACAGTATATGTAAGTTTCTAATCAAGTCTTCCTTGATTAGGTCTTGATTGACATAAACCATTGGTAATTTACCTCCAGTCAATGATTAATATATGCCACCAGAAGATTTGAAAGCTGTGCCTGTATGGGTATAAGTATTGCTGTGAAAATGGAAATTGTATGTGAACCTCAAAATGCAAAATATTTTTGGGCATTTTGGAGAATAGCTTAAACAGTCCTTCAATACTCAGCTGTTTTTTTACTCTTTTCTAGGACATTGAGGAATTGGATTCAGAGAAATTAGCAGAATTAGAAACTATGCTATATTGCCAAGTGTTCCATAGCAAAGAAACAGAAGACTGTAAGCCAACAAATACTACTGCTAATACCATTCCAATGGAAAAAAATATAAATGAGAAACATAATGTTCCTAGTACCAAACCTAGGTACTTTGAAAAGCCAGCTAAGAGGGTGATTTCAAGTGGGAACAGTGATAAATCATGGCATGCGGAGGGTGCAGAGAAGAAAAACCAGCAGCAGAACAATCCTATTGCCACAAGTCCAATACAAAACAATATTACTATCAATCATTACGTGTATAATGTTCCAGGTATGAACTTTTCAATTAATTGAAATTTACAGACATGCAAAATGAAATACTCATGTTGCACTGTTATAATTAAGTCTCATTTTTTCTTGAAAAAATATAAATACAAAATAAACATATTGTATCTATGTTTAACATTACCATTTCACACTCTCATATAGATATGATTAAATTAGCAAAGCTGAATGATCTACACCATAATTTTTAAGTGGGTTTATAAGAACTGCATGATCCAACTGGCTTTGGCAAAATCAGTATATACATCTACTTGGCCACGTTTATCAACACAATCTGATACATATTGTGTTAATAACATCAGATTTGTCGTCGTTGATCTTTTTGCAACAAAGTTATGCTGACAGTGTGAAATCTGGACCAGTAGTTAGTTTATTTTTGAGGCAAATATAATTTCTTGTTGAGATATTTGAGATCAGTTTATTCCATAATGGTTACTCACAGTGTCATTACTTACACTACAACCTTCTGAACTAGGTGAGCAAAAACACTACAAAAAGAAATGGCAAAACTATTCACAATATCTTTTGGAGCATTGTATGTACCCTTATTAAATAACATTCCAATAGGCAGCCATAAACTGATTTTTTACATTATAATTATTCCAAAAATATTGGTCATTGCCACAGATGGAGTCCTGCACTTTGATTAAATATTGATCATATGCTAAATTTTCTTAATGATAACAGATCTCAATTCTACAAACTTTTCATGATTTTATTGGAGGCCTGTGTTTCTAAAATTTACTACCTACCAAGGACAAAATACTGTGTGGGTTTTGGAAATCGGTTTAGTGGCAGCAGAGTTAACCTTGTTTTCTATTGTTTTTCGAGTCCGATGCCAAACAGATGTTTGGAATGGTCAACATTTTTATAATAATATCCCAGCCTTCGTTTTTAACCCCCTTATATTAATTCGTATATGTCATTTATAATTAGTGATGCTAGGATTTTCATATGCCTGAAGTTGTAAATAGATTTATTTCAAGTGGGAGAAGTGCTGTCTCTATCTAATTGATTGCATTTTTATTTGACATTGTGCTATTTCTAGGCTGGGCATATGATAGTGACAAAGAAGATAATTCAGAGGTAGTGAATGAATTAAAAAAGAAACTGAAAAGGAAACGTCCACCTAAAAAGGTGAGGGCTGAAATTAAAAAGGAACTAGCAAAGAGAACGAGAGCAAAAAGTAAAAGGGATAGATCTCATGTAATATTCATATCTGATGATGAATCTAGTGAGAGCTGCCAAGTCATAGCACATGATGGGGCTGATGTTGATCTAACCAATAAGGGTAAGTTCATATACAGTGATATTTAGAATATTGACCAAATTTAAGGGCAACATATATATTTTAATAAGACAGTGCTATTATTCCTATCAATATCCAACATAAGGATCATATGCAACTCAATTCCAAAGTTTACTGTTAGATCATATTGATGTTTAGAAAATAATGGCAACCTATTTGAACACCTGTTGTGAATAAAATAAAAATTATGTAAAAAATGTTTTTGTTACTCTCGGTATCAGATTGAGCATCATTGTATAAAATTTTACCCCATCATATCATTATGTACTTTGGATCTATCAGTAATCACATAATCTTACGTCAAGCATTTGTTTGCAACGCCTATTTGAATAAAATAAAAAATAAAAACACATTTTTCTTTATAATCAAGAAAAGAAAAATGTATACTAAGTGACATATAAATCTGAACACCCAGTTTAAATGGTTTTATTTTAATAAAAGTTGGTGAATGTATTTATCTTACTGTAAATAACAAGTGAAAAAATGTTCAGCCTTATCAGTTTGGACATTCCGGTTTTTATACTGCTTTTTTTTAATTCACTAACGCTCTAAAAATGAATATTTCATCCGCAGTATAGAATCAACGTTGGCGGATTTTGGTTCTTGACATCCTTTACGATCGGTTACGATGCCTAGAGTACGGAGACCTGTACGATTTCGTCAACTTAGTGAGTTTGATAGGGGCCGTATAGTGGGACTTCGGGAAGCTGGACTTTCTTTTCGGGCAATTGCAGTTAGAGTGCAAAGAAGTGTAGACACTGTCGTTAGGTGTTGTCAGGCATGGCTTCGAGAAGGCCGTACGCAAAGAGCAAGGGGCACTGGACGCCGCCGTAGAACAACAGACCGTGAAGATCGCCGCCTAAGATTATTGGCCTTAAGGGACCGTTTCTCCACTACCAGGTCCATGGCAAATGAATGGTTTGCAGATCACGGAAGATCTATTGGCATGCGCAGTGTTTACCGACGAATGAGAAGTTTTGGCTTGTTTTCATACCGGCCACACTGGGTCCTCCCTTTAACTCGAGAACACCGACGTAATCGCCTTGAGTGGTGCAGACAACGGTCACTCTGGGATCAGGAATGGAACAGTATTGTCTTTAGTGACGAGTCTCGGTTTTGTTTGGGCATGCACGATGGTCGTGCCAGGGTTAGAAGGCGACGTGGTGAAAGGAGGAATCCACAGTTTTTTGTTGAAAGACATGTTCATCACACTGTTGGAGTTATGGTTTGGGGTGCTATAGCTTATGGTTCCAGGTCACCTTTAATCTTCATCAGAGGTAACATGAACGCGCAGCGTTATATCCACGAAGCTCTAGAACCCCATCTTTTACCCTATCTTGACACCCTGGCAGATCCAACTTTCCAACAAGATAATGCCCGACCACATGTTGCAAGAGTCACAATAGACTTCTTTCAACATAATGATGTCACATTGTTACCATGGCCACCAAGATCTCCCGACTTATCCCCAATTGAGCACGTGTGGGATATGATGGGTAGGAGATTGCTCAATTTGCAACGTCCTCCTCAGACTCTAGAAGCACTTCGAGAGGAGTTGGTGGTTGCCTGGAATGAGATACCACAGGAGGACATTGACCACCTGATCAGAAGCATGCCTAGGCGCGTTGGAGAATGCGTAGCACATCAGGGTGCATCCACACATTATTAAAGGTCAAAGGGCTTTAAAGCAGTGCAATCATTTTGAAATTTTTATCATTTACTTATTGTGCTTCATTAAGTACTTATACAAAATTTTATTAAAATAAAACCATTTAAACTGGGTGTTCGGATTTATATGTCACTTAGTATAACATGTGATACATCATTTAATTCGTAGGAAACACCATAATGTAGTGCCTAGAAAGTGCCAATGAAAAAAGTTGCATTAGTTTTTTGATACTTCTTAAAATAAAGTCGCAAAAATACTATTTGGCAAATTTTGTTACCAAATACCTCAGTGAGCCATGAAATTTTTACATGTTCGTCAACGGCATGTATACACGCCCTAAAGAACGCAGCTTTTTCCTAATTTAACCTAAGCTGTATCTCCCACATGTATTGAGTTCGCAATGCTTAGGATACTTTTCTTGGACGCCCTGTATTTAGACTGGTGAGTCAGAGTGACATCTAAGATAACAAGAAATATTTTGAAAAATTTCTTGATGATTGTTTATATATGTGTAAAGCCATTTAGTAGTTTCCCAATTACAGGTTTGTACAGAAATACCATTTCAATTTGAAACATCAGATATTGAACATTGAAAAGTGCGAACAAAAAACCATTGTAAAAACATGAACTAAAATTCATTAAATTTCAGGAAGTACTACGTCTGCACCATCCTATAATGATGATGACGTTTTATATGTACCCACTGAAACAAGTCAAACTATTATAGACTTGGACTCTGATGATGAGTCTACAGAACAACAAGTAAATGAGCAGGGTATAGTCACTGATGTGTACAACAACCGTGAATATATTGAATCTGGAGATGATACAGATGCAAACAATGCTCAAAAAGAAACTAATATTGAAAGGGCAAGCAACGATAATCCGAAGGTGATAAAAAATGTAAGAAGCAATGAGAGTCACGAATCTAACGATTTCCTAGATGCTGATGTCGTCCAGGATTCACAAGACTCATTTGATTTCCAGCTCCATGGCTCGGAGTACAATCAGTGGTATGTGGTTTCTCATGTATTGTATATTGAGAGAATGATTATTTTGAGTCCAAGAAAAAATGGAAATAAGAGCAAGCTATACAAAAAAATTAGACTTACCTTTATCACATTCAGTTGGACCGGCAGATGCACAAAAAAGCCACTTCACGATTAGTCAAACTGGATGTAGATTATCATTGTTTTGCGTTTTTTGTTTGTTGAAGATTTATTTAGCAGTAATAATGCTACAATGTCAATTTTGTAAAATTATTCGTTTACAGATTTTTTTTTCAATTCATTTTCTGTAATTGTAAATTCTGGTATATCAAAATTACATCACTATGCATTTTGAGTATTCATAAAGTGATTTTTTAATTTCACCTTAAACATTTTTAAATTCAAAGACTACTTCATATCTTTATTTAATTTTTTAAATTTAAATACTCCCTTTAGAAATACAGACTTGCTATAATTATAATTAAACTTTGGATCAGTAGTAGCTCCAGTTTTCTTCTTTTCATGCACCACCCTGCGAATGGTCCACTCTGGAACGGCTGTCATACTTTCACAACGCGCGAGTGCATCTCCCTGCGACATAGTTCTGTTCAGATAATTGAACACGTTGAGCACGATTTCTTTCGCGTCCCTCTTCAGTGCTTTACGAAGCCGTCTACTTGTTCCCTGGCTTTCAGTACTTCCACTCGTGCCATTTGTACTCTCCATGGTTAAGTATATCCAAAACAGTAACCACAGAAACCAGAACAATAACAATCACACAACAATTCTTATAAAAACACACAATATGCGATCGCTCAACGAAACACGTTCCAATGCGTTGCCGACGCCTATGAGTCTGCCAGTCGAGGCGCGTCTTTGATTTCATTGGTTCTACCGGCGGAGAACAATCAGCCATTATTTCCATCTCTGTCTGTGCTGTTGACCACCGCAAATCCACAGAAACGACATATGTCGTACGCTATACGGCTGTACTGGAAGGAAGCCGGGATCGAGCTCTGTTCACGTGTTGATCACGCGTATGAGTCATTACAGTTTTAAATAGTTGCAGTATAGTTATGCTACTATTATAATTTTGCAGATGAAAATCTATACTGCCTCTAGTTTTGTATTTATGATAATGACTATTTAATTTTATGAAGTCTTCTAAATGTGGTGGTAATAAATGATTTTTTAATTTGTATATGAAAATGAGAACTAAATAACATGAAATTTTTCATTACATTCAACCACTGTAGTTCTTCTAACATAAACTTAATCCTAGCATATTTGGTTTTATTTTAAATGATTTTCATAGTTTTGTTTTGTATAATTTGTAATTTTGAAGATATGTTTTAATTTGCTGCCAACAAGATGGTTTAACAATATAAAAAATGGGGAAGAATTGTAGTGTTATACACAATCTCTAGTCTCTAATCTATAGAAGTAATTCATCTTTTTTGATATTTTTGAAATGTATTGATAAGGCTTGTGAAACAGTAGTTTACTATCCAAGTATATACCAAGTTATTTAAATGATCCACTACTTCAAATTTTTCATCATTAATCATGAGCCTAATTGTTTTGTCACCTAAATGTTCCCCTATTGACATACATTTTGTTGTATTAGAAAGTTTTCAAGTCCTTAATGGAAAACCCTTTATATTTAAACGATATTGCGCAATTTAATTGCGTTGGCAAAATAACTGGTTTTGCAGATGATACTGCAATATTACATGAAGGCCATGACTGGTTTCATCTGACAAATGTTATTGAAAATGATTTTGTCAAATTATTCGGTGGTTTAAAACTCTTTTTTTACCATTTGCATCTTATGTTAAACATTTGCCAAATTACAAATATATCTCCTTCAACATTAATGATCAAAAACTGCTCAATGTGGGATAGTATTGGATCCTCACTTACGTTGGGGCATCCATGTCAATTATATTTTAAAGAAAGCTAGATTTGTGTCGTATAAAATTAAATGCCTTGAGAATATACTTACAGAAAGGTATCTGGGTACCAAACATACCCTTACTGAGCCTCATCTCACATATGGTAATATATTAGCATGGGGATCTGCATGTTCATCACATATCTATAATTTCGATATTTTTCAAGAAAGTATTCTAAAAATAATATTCAAAAACTCACTGCCATAAGTTTGTCAACATCTACTAAAACATTATACAATCATTTTAGAAGGTACAAAATTTGTGGCAAATTTTATGAAATTATACCTAAAGATTTAAAAGATTTAAATTTCTGAAATTATTTCAAGAAAATTTTGAAAAAGTGGCTACATTTTATATATAGGAGTGAGATTCATAAACTCAATTATATGAAAAACAAGTAATTTTTAAATCCACTGTGACTAATTATTGCCCTCTTTTACGATTTGTATTGGTCTATGTACAGACAATGCGTCCTATTGGGCCTGTTTTTATTTTATATTTATTTACTCATGTAGTTTTATTTGTACATTGAATGAATACATATTATCGTAGAAAATAGTGTGACATGTTCAAAAATATAAACTGAGGAGGTTCAAATTTCAAAATCTCACTTAGAATTGTGTATACAGTTCGGGTGGAAGCAAACGAAGATCGTCTAGCGAACAGTTCGTGAAGCCTCCAGATCCGCCCGGTGATGCCCCAGCTACCGCAGAACACCACGAGACGGAGAGTGAAAGTACCAGCAGCACCACCACTGGTACCGACCGGAATTGCAGCAACGAGTTCTCTCTCAAAAATATCGTCTTCCAGGAGGTGGACTTCCCTAAGGCGGATATATTCGCCGATAACGATCTGCACAACTTTGAAAAGTTCATCACGCCGCAACGAGGAAATCAAGGTCAGTAGTTATTTGGACAGAAACCTTTTCATATTTCATTTCATTTATTTTATTATCCAATCGAAAATAAAAATAATGCATAGGAGTCGTAAGTCATACAAAAAAAAACAAACAAATATGTACAAAAATATAAAACGAAAACAAAAATCTCAATAGCAGATTTAAAAACAAGCATTTGAATACAAATAGAATCATCAACAGAATACAGAGTTTATGATTTCTGAACTGTTTGTCGCCATCTTGCGAATCTGGTACGGCAACCAGACACATGAAAACATTAATCTATAACTTCATGAAAATGGAAGTTTTTGTAAAACCTACAAGTCACGATTGAGTTTAGTTTTTAAAAGGGAGTCAAACGTCAAATTTAAATTCCTCAAACAACCTACGTTCGCTACGTCATCGCCCTGAGAAGGTCGCCTTTCGCCTTGATGTGTGGTCTAACGTTTTGGAATAGATAGCCTTGAGAATTATTTTTTCTGGACAAGTAGAGATGCTGGAATTATACAAACGTCCCGAAAATAGAAAAAAAATTACATTGCAATGCATTGAAAATATTTCCACGAATCTTACAAAAAAAAAATGTAGGTCTTTAAATTGGGGGGTTGGGTATTGTAGGTGGTGAGGCATGGTAAATGATTTTTGATCTTAATATATCTATACGCTCCCAACCACGATGATTATATGCACCTATTAGCCATATTTCACACATCATAGATTTACCCGTACCTTTAAAACTTGTTGAATGTTTTCAATCCGCGTACAATCATGCCTGTTGACGACGTTGCTTGGGAAGTGCAGAGCCAACCTACTTGACGTCACTTTTTTGACAGAGACATCAAATAACAATGGTTGAAAACTAAAGTGAACCGTGTTAATTTGACAGTACTGACTACTGACAATTATGGTAGGTCACTTTGCGTGAGGCTAACTCCAAAATTACAAAGCTTTGTGAATTTGTTTATGGAAAAGTTTTGGTAATTTTTGTGCTAATATTGCTCCAAACTGGTCAAGAAATGGATAGATCTGGAATCATAGAACGACAGAATGACAAATTGCATGTACAGGGTGCGTCATCTATTACTTTTTTTTCTGTTTCTAAAATCAACACGCTTTTTACGAGGTGAAATCGATTTTTTTTATTGATAAATGAAGGTTGGTATATGCCATTTATGTATGAAAAATAACATCAGTCATGTGACTTTGTGTGAAATTTTCAATGACTTTTCCCATAATAATCGGGTCTGTGGCCGCAATTTCAGTCCGAATATTGCGCCTTAGGCCTTGAATTGTTCGGGGACCATTAGCATACACTTTTCCTTTCAAAAGTCCCCAAAGAAAATAGTCTCGAGGTGTTAAATCGCACGATCTCGGGGACCAACTGACAACTGAATTTCGTGAAATTATTTGGCCTTGAAATTTCGTGTAATAAGGCGATTGTTTGGCGAGATGTGTGAGCCGTTGCTCCGTGTTGATGAAATCAAAGATCGTCGGCACCAATACGATCCAATTGTGGCCACAAAAAGTCTGCTAACATGCCGCGATAACGTTCCCCGTTGAAGGTAATGGGCTTTTCTTCGGCATCGTCAAAGAAGAATGGTCCAACGATGCCACCAGCCCATAATCCGCACCAAACAGTCACTTTTTCAGGATGGAGAGGTTGTTCATGATATTGGTGTGGATTTTCAGCCCCCCCAGAATCTGCAATTTTGCTTATTTACGTACCCATTGAGGTGAAAATGAGCCTCATCAGAAAAAAGCACTTTGACCGAAAATCCGTCCTCTTTCCAGCATCCAATTAACAAAAACACGCCGCTGTTGATGGTCTGCCGGCTTCAATTCTGGTGTTAGTTGGATTTTGTATGGATGGAGGTGTAAATCAATGTGTAAAATCCGGCGTAAAATGGTCTCACTAATTCCCAATTGTTGCGAACGGTGCCTAGTCGAGGTGGTTGGATCTTCTCGCACACTTTCACTCACTGCGGCTTTGTTTTCACGAGTACGAGCTGGATGAGCATGTTGGTATGGTCTACGACCTTCAGCTGAACCAGTTCCCTCAAAACGATTAACAATCCAATGAATTCCAGGCTCTGTAGGGCGTCCAGGTCGGCCAAAACTAGTGCGAAGTTTGCGAAAAGTATTTTTTATATTTCGACCGTTTTCGTAATAAGTTTGGATAACCAAATGCGTTGTTGTAAAAGAATCCATGACTATAAATGGCATACCTTTGGCGGTTCACTTATGCATACCATATGACTTTTGACTCACATGGTAACACACAAACTTATAGGTAAAAAAAAGTTATAGATGGCGCACCCAGTATATAACAAAAAATCAGGACAACTTAATTCGTTTAGACCTCTGCCTAAATTGATGTTAGATGATGATAGATTTCAACCAATATATATTTATAACTTGAAATTATTTCAATTAAACTTCTCTATCCTTACGAATACCGGCAACAACGCTGAATAAGGAAAACATAACCTTACGAAATAAGCTCTCCTTTTTTTGCATAAGTAACAGATTTCGATAACCGAGAACGAAGTATTGTCTCGCTACTGAAAATATAATAAGAGCACAAAAAACTCTCTACATAGCCCTTATGTTCCAGTTAGGTGATAATAATACTGGTACAAACATCTGCCTTTATCAAGACTTTGTAACAAATTGAGTCCAAACCAGGCTTTTTTTATCTCGTTATTGAACGATAATTCCATAGGTAGTATATTTTTTTTATACTTCAATTCAGAATCAAATGAGCAGCATTCTAAAGAAGCTCGTACACCGCGCACCAGTAAGACTAGAACACCTAAGACTGTCCATACACCACAGCCGCGGACTGCTAGTGCGCGCAAGGATCGTGCAAACGCTAAATCACCGGCAAATAGTAAAGTTCGAGCAGAACAAGAGAGGGATCAGGAGGTTAAAGAAAATAGCGATGATTCAGAGGAAAGTAGTTCAGAAAGTGAGTTTGAAAGCAGCGAAGGACAACGGCGCAGATTACCAGAACTGAGCTTGATGCTAGAACCAGAGGAATCTGAGAGAGACGAGAACGAACAAGAGAAGGCTGAAACAAGTGAGTGGTAGTTAAAAATAAATTCGTAATTTTCATAAGAATATTATAGCTTCTAAATGAAAAGCACGGCGGGACGATTGTATTGCAGGTAGTGATGAACAGCATCAATGTTGCTGTTGATCCCGCAGATGTTCGAAAAACAAATTTTATCTTCGATGTTGTTCCCTCGAGCCCACCCTCCACCCGGACATTCCGAGAGTGGAGTGAGTTTACGTCCGGAGTTCTTAGTGCTCGAGGGATCCATCATCATTAATTTCTTTGTTTTGGTAGATAACCGACTGCATAGCTTAGGTGTGGAAACATGCGGACATTTATAAGACACCCTGGGAAAAGCTAGCGGGTGGTACTCCCTCGGTCGACTGGTCCTTGTCTACCACCTTCTTTTTACATGTTAGTGATGTTAAATAGACCTAAAGTGGCCCGTTGGCGGACTTGTACCGCCACCCGGCAATCGGTACTGAGGTATTCCTTAACGCGTGC
This sequence comes from Acanthoscelides obtectus, assembly GCA_963669975.1. Lineage (NCBI taxonomy): Eukaryota > Metazoa > Arthropoda > Insecta > Coleoptera > Chrysomelidae > Acanthoscelides > Acanthoscelides obtectus. Next base: position 14,870,693 of record CAVLJG010000010.1, read on the forward strand.
ACAATCACTTCGACGGGAAGAAGTTGTATACTGGATACAACAACTTCCGGAACAAGCATTTGCCACGGCCTTCGCTCAGTAGAGGGAATTATTTCAGAACATTAAAATTTGTTCAGGGACAGGTAGAACAAAAGGTACATAATATATTTCCCGATATAAAGCGAGGAAAAAGAGGCATATTAAATGGTATTGGGTGGATATTCGAATCAATAACTGGAAACCTTGACGCCAATGATGGCGAACGTTTCGAAAATCTAATTCGAGAGCTTCAAAATAATCAAAGAGAATTGACTAACAGTATCACACAGAATAATGCCCTGTCAGTGTCTCTTATTGATAAGTTCAATAAAACTGTTCAGCAAGTCATAATGATCAATTGCTGAATAATAAAATTATTACCATATATGATTCAGATCAGCATAAATTCATAGTAGACACAGTATCTCAAAGTATGAACAGCTACGAAGTAACTCTGTCAATATTACAAGACGTTGAAAATTCAATAATTTTTGCACGTCTTGGAACAATTCACTCTAGCATTATTTCAACCGAAGAAATTTTTGGAGAACTGAAACTATTGAGTTCAAGATTGGGCCAGGAAAAATTTGCGAGCCCAATTTTACTAGATAACATACCAACTTTTGAAAAAATAATCAAAAATCTCCTGTTATTCTGTGGGCAACAAAATTACATTCGTTTTATCACTCCCAATCTCATACTATGAGTCATTTGATTTATATCGTCTCTTTTCAATCCCGATATATTTTGAAGGTCAATTTAAGACTATCATCACAAAATAGCCTTATTTGGCAAAAAATGAATTGCACTTTGCACTTTTCGGCGACATTTGTACTGACATTACTCCTAAAAAGTTTCTCTGCGAAAAGACCAACTTGCAAGACATCAATGGTCCGTTACCTTGTGAACTTGAACTAGTCAATGGTATAAATGCCCCTGCATGTGCTCGAACTCCACTGATAATCAATCAGCCAAGTGTCGAACGAATCCAACGGACTAATCAATGGGTATTGATCCTGCCATTACCAGAAGTTATCAAAATGGAATGCCACGAAAATCGATAGTATGTCTCAAAGTAATTCGCTCTATTTTTGTTTGTTTGTTGAAGATTTATTTAGCATTTATGCTTCAATGTCAATTGTGTTTGATTATTCTTTTACACATTTTCTTAATTAATTTTCAGTAACTTTACATTCTTATCTATTAGCATTAAGTCAATATGGATTTTGTGTATTCATAAAGTGATTTTTTAATTTCACCTTAAACATTTTTAAATCCGAACACTGTTCAATATCATTATTAAATTTGTTAAATTCATACTCCCTTTTGAAATTTAGATTTACTACAATTTTGCAGATGAAAATCTATACTGCCTCTAGTTTCATAGATATCATAATGACAATTTAATTTTGTGAAGTGTTCGAAATGTGGTGGTAATAAGTGATTTTCTTAATCGATAGTCGATATCGGAATTAATGAATGATTATTTTTATGGGCAGATGTGGAGGAAGTTGGCGATGACTCACAAGCTCCTACTGAGCCTGTCAGTAGTAATGTTGACCCAGTAGCTGAAGAAACCCAAGATAATGATGAATCTTCAGCAGTGAGTATATCAAAACTGAATAACTATGGATCTTTATCTTGTTGAGCTTAAGTGAAATTTGGATAAAATTATTGACTAACACTCAAGCATTTTTAAACACGTTCAGTACTATAAACTATTTTTCATTGTTATGCCTAATATTTTTACTTTTGTTTGCCCAATTTTTGTTAACAATATACATATATGCAAGTTAGTTTATGGGCACCTTGGCTGTGTGTGTAGGCATCTTAATACATAGTTCGATGTTCGATATACCTAACTGGTTTGAATACTGATGTGAGATTGCAGTAGAAAAACTTATTGTTTTATACCTCTTTTTTCATCTTGATTTCGTATTCATATGGTTAAGTGGCTTCAGCTAAATTTCGCTATAATGAATCTCGCTTATGATTTGTTAATACAGATGAAAGATTATATTGTTATTTAGATTCCTGTTTTTTTTCAATTTGAAAATTATCTGTTTTGAATGTACATATGCTTTTGATTGATATTTTATTGTTGTACAGCAGACGACGGAAACCTCTGTGACGTCGAAACGTGGTAATAAGAGCAAAAAAGCTAAAAATAAGAAGTCTCGGATGTCCGAACAACAACCAGTTACACAGAAGAAGACCCCTAAAAAACGGAAAAGGGGCAAGAAGAAAAGTAAGTTCCTCAATAATTTTTGTAGTATCTTAGTTATCATTGATCCCCTTTTGGAAGAGCAATGGATCAGTTTCAGATTCGATGGCAAAACGTATACCTTCGGTGCATTGTATCGACCTCCTTGTTCCAATATTCTGCAAACATTTGACAGTATTGAAAATACCTTATCTATATTATTACCATCTGCGGATGTTATTGTAATTCTAGGTGATCTCAATATAAATTTATTGATTAATTCATCGGCTACGGATATTATGCTAAATTTTTTAGAATCTTTCAATTTGAAGCAGGTAGTAGATGCTCCCACGAGAGTTACAAGCCACTCACAAACATTGATAGATGTTATTATCTGCTCAGATGGAGAAAATGTAAGAAACTGCAATGTTGTACCAGTTCAGAGTTATCTGATCATTCAGCTGTTGTTTGTCACCTCCATAAAACGTTAAGCAACCGGACGCAGAAGTTTTACACGCTTAGGGACTTTCGTAACTTTAATGAACATACCTTTTATGATTTATTTCATTCGACTCATTGGGATGATATTTTTCAATTAAACAGCGTTAATGACATGGTCAATTTTTTAAATAGCAACATACTAAATTTATTTGATAATTGTGCACCTATGAGAACACTTAGAGTTACTAAGCCACCAGCTCCTTGGCTAACATACAATATTAAAATGATCAATAAAGCTAGAGATAAAGCGTATCTAAGGTTTAAAAGAAGTAAGTCAACTGCCCACTGGAACTATTATAAAGAACTCGGTAATTACGCTGCTGCTGCTCTGCGGAGAGAGAAAAAGGCTTATATGGAATATATCCTATCTGGGAGGAACAGTAAAGCAATATGGAGTTCTCTTAGGAAACTTAATATAATTAAGTCCTCTATAAATACTCTTCCAGATAGCTTCAATCACGCAGATGAAATAAATTCACATTTCTCAAATATTCCGATCATAACCAAGACACAAAAGCAATTAGAACTACTGAACAAATATCAAAACAATAAGTTTCCCAAGTCATTCTGTTTCTAAAAGGTTGCCAAAGAATCTGTTGTGAAGAGTTTCTCATTTATTAAAACTAATGCTGTAGGGGCTGATGGAATCTCACTCATTATGATAAAATACATTTTCACTTTGCTCTTTGACCATATTACATTTATAATCAATCACGCAATATCATCATCATGTTTCCCTGATGCTTGGAAGCAGGCTATCATCATACCTATTCCTAAAGTAGCGATTCCCACGTCTGTAACGCAACTTAGACCAGTCAGCTTACTTCCCGCATTTTCGAAGCTTTTGGAACGGGAAATGAAGATACAAATATCTCAGTATATTTTCAGTAATGAAATAGAATAGAAAATGTCACTGATGATGTTATAAGAGGCTTTGATCAAGGAAATATCACTTGTTTAGTTCTGCTGGATTACACAAAAGCTTTCGATATGATAGACCCTAAAATTCTGCTACTTAAGCTGTCTTACCATGGTTTTACTGATGCTGCAGTCAATTTGATAAGCTGCTATTTGTCAAATAGAAATCAAAAGGTCTTAACAGCTTCGAAAATGTCACAGTTAACTGCTATAAGTTTTGGTGTTCCCCAAGGTTCCATACTGGGACCTTTACTTTTCTCTCTATATATATCGGATTTCCATCAATATGTCCATAATTGCACAATCCATCACTATGCTGATGATACTCAAATTTATTTTAGTTTCCAACACAAAGATTTTAAAATTGCAGAAGCATTGCTCAACTAAGACTTAACAAGGCTAGTAGAAATCTCGTGTTCGCATAACCTGAAAATTAATCCATCTAAATCTTCAGTTATGGTTTTCGGCTCAAAAAACAAAAGAACATTGATCGAAACGGAAATTAACCTTAAAATGTATGATTGCCGGCTTCCTATAATGAATGAGTGTAAAAACCTGGGACTCTGGATTGACACAGAACTAAAATACAAAAAACACGTAAATTCGTTATGTAGTGCATCATACTGCATTTTGAAACAGTTTTATCCACATAGGCAAATAATATCTACTTCAGTAAAGCTGAAACTGTGTGAAACATTAATTATATCAAAGATCAGTTATTGTGACAGGATATATGGCGCAGCTCTGTCATATAGTGAACAAAGCAAATTACAGCGTATTCAGAATTCGTGCATCAGATTTTCTTGCGGAATACGAAAGTTTGATCATATTTCTCATAAATTTAATGAACTTAGTATTCTGCAGATTAAAGGCATGCAAAAGCTTCATTTATTGACACTGACACATAAGGTCTTAGCTACCAAACAACCACAATATTTGCATAATAAGTTAACACGATGTAGTGACAAAAATCAACTGAATACAAGGAATAGGAATATATTAGTGATACCCTTACATTCTAAGGCTGTCTACAAAACATCATTCAGCTACAATGCTATTAAATTATATAATGATCTGCCTGTTACATTCCAAAACTATACGTTATTTAATTTTAAAAAGAGGCTTAAACTAAAACTACAAGTCGAGGTCTGATGATGAGTACAAAATGCTAGAAATATGGACTATTCTTGTAATTGTTCTGTGTTGTTAATTATTTAGTAATTATTGAGAATTATGGATACATTTTTGTTGGTGGAATGTTTTATTATATATATATATTTTTTTGTTAAGGTTAAGGTTAAGTTGAAAATCGAGAAATTAAACGTCCCGGAAATATTGTTCGCAAAAGATTCATTGATTCCCTGGCTGTGTGACATGATGTTCCGTCCTGCTGGAACCACATGTTTTGCAGGTTAAATTGTTGGATTTGAGGAGACACTATATCACGGTAGCGCTCGCCAGTGAAAGTAAGATAATTACCTGCAGCGTCTTCAAAGAAGTAAGGTCCAATAACGCATCCATACCAAACACCGCACCAAACTGTGACTCGACGAGGAAGTTGTCGTTGATGAATGACACGAGGCTTCTTTAATGCCAAGATCGACAATTCTGCTTATTATATTATAGTTCTTGGGTTAACTGAATTTTGTATGGCTGCAAATGCAAGTCTTTTTCTAAAATAGTGCATAATGACGTGCGACGAAGACCCAGTTCTTGAGAACGATGTCTGGTAGACGTGTCAGGGCGCTCCACTACACGTTCACGAACTCTCTCGTTATTTTCCGGAGTAAGAACAGTTCAAACACGGCCCGACCTTGGCAAGTCTAACTTCACCTGTTTGTTCAAATTTATGCACCAACTGACGCATGGTGTTGACACTGGGCACATTATTTTGACCGGAATCTTGTAGCTTCCGAATCGTTGTAACAATCGACTCGTTGTTTAAGTAAAACGTTTTAACAATACTTGGGCGTTGTGGGATCGTGTTTGGACGCCATATACTAAAATCGTGTATCAAAAATGGCGCGCAATTTAAATCAGTCATATATTGGCCACCCTGCACAGCATATTGGGATAAGTAGGAAAAGGTCTTTATTACCTGAGATAGGTGAGTGGATTTCCCCCGTAATCGTCTTATAATTAATATCGGGGTGGTTGACCCTTCCGTGGGTTTATCTTCTCCAGTAATAGTAGCATGAAATTTACCATTATTCCAAGGGCCTGAACAAATATTTTTGCACACCTTTTAGCGGCGGCACCCCCACAGCCTGAGGTACCAGCAGTAGTAGTTGATTCGCCGATCTCGGTGGACGTGCCTTCATCGAACGATGGTGATGACAGTGACGACGATGTCGAGTTGATTGAGAAACCCGTGGAAGTGATACCGCTTATAGATAGCGACGAAGAGGTTGAAGACATACAGCTGAGTATCAAGCAAGTTGAAGATACCAAAAAGGACAACGCTGATATGCAAGTGAATGCTGCTGATGAGATGGCTGATAAAGCAACTGAAGATGCTCCCGTTGATTTGGATGTAGTCTATGCTAATCTTACCAGTAAGTTATTTCGTATTAGCATGATTTTAAATTTGGGTATTTGTACCGTGTGTTGGTTATTTTATCAATATGTATTTAGAAATTTTGATTTCATCGATAGACGTTTATGCAGGTATTTGGCTAATATAGTGCATGATTTTTACTTTTGAAGTTCCCATTTTTAGGGATCAAACTCATATCCAATCAGCATAAATTCAATTCGCACACAAACAACTTAGAACTAGTAAATTCAAGCCATATGGTGTATGATGTAAATGCTGGGCAACCTATAATTGTAGATTTAACAAGTGATTTCTCAATTTTACTTTAAATTTTGTCAAAGTTTTCTGGTCTTTTATCTCCGAGTATAATTTATTATATTCAATCAACCCTTGATGGAATACAGATTTGTAGCATATGTTATACTTTTTGGTCATTAAATGGAAGTCATCTTTATTTCTGGTATTATGTAAATGATGGTCGACATTTGATGTTAAATTAGTTAGATTTGATGGAAATATATTATTTTTTACTTTATAAATGAATATCATTACAAGATATTTGATAAAATTTTTTACATTGAGCCATTTTAATTTGCTGAGCATTTGCTTAATTGGAGTATATTTATCTTTATTTAGTATTATTCTCATGCACTTATTTTGTAAAATTTGCAGTCTTTCAAAAATGGAATTATTTGCTAAATATAGAATAGTCGAACAGTACAAGAAATTTGGAAGAATGATGGTATTATAGATAATTTTTCTGCTATATAAACTCAGACATCCAGAAACTCTCGATAAATATCCCACTTTACTACTAATCTTATTTATAACTTTTTCATAATGAATATCAAAAATTAATTGAGTCAACAAAAACCCCCAGGTATTTAAAATTTTCTACGAATTCAATATCTTCACCATCAATAATCAGTTGAACATTTGTACATTGTTTTTTTTCCGATTAACAAGGCTTTCGTTTTACTTGCATTTAATTTTAGTCTGTTAGATGCTAACCATTTTGAGACAAGCTTCAACTCTTCATTTATATAAGAGATACCAGACTGAATATTTTTAGTACTTATATAAATCATAGTGTCATCGGCGAAAATCTGAATTTTGCATTTTTTGACTATGGCAGGTAAATCATTTATGTATAAAATAAAAAGAAGTGGTCCCAGGATACTGCCCTGTGGAACACCCAACGTATTTTCAATTTTTGATGAAATAATGTCGTTACCTTTTGTAACTTGCATCCTTCTAGACAAATAATTTCTAAACCAATCTAAAACACTTCATGCTATACCATATGCCTTCAATTCACCTAACAAAATATCTCTGTCAATCGTTTCAAATGCCCTCTTCAAATCCAAAAATACTGCTATGACAACTTCTTCTGAGTCTATGGCTCTTCTCCAATTCTCAGTTACCAACTGGAAAGCCGTTTCTGTGGAATATTTTTTTCGAAAGCCTGCTTGCGCCTCCACTAAAATTTTGTTTTCTTCTATAAACTGCATTAATTGATCATGCACTATGGACTCTAATAATTTTTCAATGTCTGGTAACACATTTATTGGTCTCATATCGCTGCATCTTTTAGAATTTTTTATTTTGGGAACTGGTGTTATTGTAGAGCATTTCAAATTTTTAGGAAAAGAACTGCTTCTCAGTGAACAATTGATCCAATTTAATACAGGATATCCGAAAAATTCGAAACAGTTTTTCACCACGTTTTTAGTAGTGATTTCGGCACAGTTGTTATTTGATTTTAAACTGTTTACTTTTTTCTTAGATAATTCAATGATACGCTGTGAAATTTTGAAAGTGTATGCAACATTTCCCCCTGTACAGAGTCAACTTACTCGACGCCATTTTTTTTCCTAGATGATCCTTCAAAATGGCAAATTAGCCGCAAAGACCACCCCACATTGTTGGCCCTTGAGCAGCGACCGCGATCGAAGGGTCCGCGATGTAACAGGTGTCGTCGCTTTGGCCACATGGCCTTGAAATGCACTGAAAAACCGGAGCCGCCCAGGTGCTATTTGTGTGGCGCTGGGGACCACACCGAGCCCAGGTGCCCCAATAAAATATGCCTCAACGTAAGTACCCTTTTACAAACAAAAATGATAAATATTTGTTTTTGACTTGCGATGAATTTGAAACTCCTAAAATTCAAAATATGATAAAAAGTATCCGAAGAAAAAAATTGGATTATGCAATATTTTCTGCTATAACAAACTCAATCATTATATCTGACCTTGAGCTTAAACTTGAAATCGGATAAACAAAATTTCTTTGGGATCATCATAGCAGCCGCGTTGTCCCGGCATTTAGGCTTCTGCCTGCGCGGCTGCTTCGATATAAAAAAAGGCATAAGCTCACTTCAAGGTCATCTACGTTTTCTCATATGTCACTTTTTTATTAGAAAGATAACCATAATTTTGTATGTTTCAGTGTGGTAACAAGGGCGACTATACAACGAACTATTGTTACCGATGCTTCAAATATCGCGACCTGCAGTGCAATATATGTTCGCAACCAGGACACTTAGCTTCAGTCTGTCCTGATTTGTGGCGAAGGTACCATATCACGGTAAGTGGAATCTCTCGTAAGATCATTCATGTTTACTGTGTTTTTTATGTTGTGTACAGTTACAATTAGCTCAGCAACGCGTTAAGCCGTTAAGTCATCATTTTGTATGCATCAAAAAGGCTGAAGCCCAAAATGACTGCAGGTCCTGACAGAATCCCATCATTTTTGGTAAGAGATTGCTCACCAGCATTGTCCAAAACGTTGAGCATCATTTTCAATCTTATTCTGAGAACTTTAAGTTTTCCGATTATCTGAAAGAAACTAGGATTTGTCCTGTCTTCAAGTCTTCAACCCTAATTATCAATTATCGGGCAATACGTATCCTTACCAATATGGCTTAGCTTTTGAAGGTCATTTTGTATAATCGCAACCAACTTGACAATATTTATCGAATTAGCTTCTAGCTCATTAGATAATCAATGTCAGCTAGATGTTATATGTACAGATATTGCAAACGCTTTTGATAAAAGACGTTTATTTTCAGACTGAGCCAGGACCTATAAAAGTTACTGCGGGACCCCAGTTGAAGCCTCGAGATCAGCAATGGTGTTCTGGCTGCGCTGCGCAGGGACACTTAGAACACGAGTGCTATTATTATGGAAGGTAAGAATACATAACTATATTTGAAAAAAATCAAAATAGTTCTTATTTTGGCTATTATATTTCTATGTTATAAATATGACCCATAGCTAATTCGATTTTTCTAAAACCACAATGACATTAGTTTCTATGAAGTCATGCATTGTTTTTATGCAGAATTTAAAAAGTGGTTGGGTGCGTTATTAATAACATAGTAAAAGAATTTACCTATATTCGAATTACTAAATACTATTACTTTGTTTTACCTATAAGTATATGTGTTACCATGTGAGTCAAAAGTCGTGGTATGCATGAATGAACTGTCAAAGGTATGCCATTTATAGTCATGGATTCGTTTACAACACAACAACGCATTTTGGTTATCCATATTACGAAAACGGTCGAAATATAAAAAAATACTTTTCGCAAACTTCGCACTAGTTTTGGCCGACATGGACGCCCTACAGAGCCTGGAATTCGTTGGATTGTTAATCGTTTTGAGGAAACTGGTTCAGCTGAAGGTCGTAGACCATACCAACATGCTCGTCCAGCTCGTACTCGTGAAAACATAGCCGCAGTGAGTGAAAGTGTGCGAGAAGATCCAACCACCTCGACTAGGCACCGTTCGCAACAATTGGGAATTATTGAGACCACTTTACGCCGCATTTTACACATTGATTTACACCTCCATCCATACAAAATCCAACTAACACAAGAATTGAAGCCGGCAGACCATCAACTGCGGCGTGTTTTTGTTAATTGGATGCTGGAAAGAGAAGACGGATTTTCGGCCAAAGTGCTCTTTTCTGATGAAGCTCATTTTCACCTCAATGGGTACGTAAATAAGCAAAATTGCAGATTCTGGGGGGCTGAAAATCCACACCAATATCATTAACAACCTCGCCATCCTGAAAAAGTGACTGTTGCGGATTATGGGCTGGTGACATCGTTGGACCATTCTTCTTTGAAGATGCCGAAGAAAAGGCCATTACCATCAACGGGGAACGTTATCGCGGCATGTTAACAGACCATTTGTGGCCACAATTGGATCGTATTGGTGCCGACGATCTTTGGTTTCATCAAGACGGAGCAACGGCTCACACATCTCGCCAAACAATCGCCTTATTGCACACGAAATTTCAGGACCGCATAATTTCACGAAATTCAGATGTCAGTTGGCCCCAGAGATCGTGCGATTTAACACCTCTTGACTATTTTCTTTGGGGATTTTTGAAAGGAAAAGTATGCGAATGGTCCCCGGACAAGTCAAGACCTAAAGCGCAATATTCGGACTGAAATTGCGGCCATAGACCCGATTATTCTGGGAAAAGTCATTGAAAATTTTGATCTTCGGATGTTGGCCTGGAAACGAAGCCGCGGTGGTCACATGACTGATGTTATTTTTCATACATAAATGGCATAAATCATTTATCCCAGTTCTACTAACCTTAGACAGTTCAAAAATCGGAATAACAAAGTTTCTTTGAGATTCGCGGTGCCGTGGCATTTAGGATTCTGTCTGCGTGGCTCCTTCGGTGTTTTAGCAAAAAAATAAAGTACATAATAAGACTCGAAGGTGAAGCTTAGGTTGGTCCTTTTCAGTAACCACCAAAAAATGTCCGTCCAATATTTTGCATTTTTTATGTTTCCGTGAGGTACACAAATTTGTTAGTAGACCTTAGATTATGACTGAGCACTCATAGAAATCGGAAAAGGAATGAAATAACTCAAAATTACCTCACAACTGTCCAGGCAAAAACTCATCATCGTTGAGGTACATTCCCTGTCGCAACGCCGATGACTATAATTACAGTTATCGATTATAAGATCTGCCCTTATTCAGTTTAAACTGCTTTTTGGAATCCACCGAAATCTTCATAATTTTCTCCAATTGGAACTCTAGGACTGTATGGAAATCGACGCACTTTTATATGTTTTCGCAGAAAAATACGAATTAAATGGAAATGTCAACAACTATCAAATTGGCAGCATAAGCCTGATCGACTTGTAGTATGAACTTGCAACCCTACTACTGACTGCGTAATTTTGTTTCAAGATAAATCATATGCTTGCTCTTTCTACGCCAGAAATCGTTGATTTGAGTTTTAATTATTTTCAGGCAATATCCACCAGCTTTGCCTTACATCGTAAACTATGACAATGTCCTGGCCCCGGATCAGGTGCAGAACGCTGCATCAGCGCCGAGCACTCCCAAAGATGTAACAAACCATGATGCGGAGAATACTATTACTGACACCCCAAACACTGCCAAAAAACGTACTCCCAGACAAAAAAGATCCGACAGATCTGAACAAAACGCTAAAAATAGTGGCGAAGATACTCGCGCAGCTCAAAGGCGATCTAAGGGTATAGATGCACCACGAAACGTTCGCACAACGACTACACCACAGAACGCATTTAGGAATGAAAATACGTCGATGATCCCCACGGACCGTATGCACGACTTTGGCGAACCTCCTCGCATTCCGCCAGAAGATCGACTGTTTACATTGGCGGGCTACCGGATCCAACCTAGAGGCATACCTGAAATGAGATTGTTCGACATAGCAGGATACGGGATTCCACCGACCGGTGCGAACCAACCTGGACCTGGTCACAGCACTGTCAATGCATTTGGAACTATTCACAGTGCCATGAGTGCACCTGGGACAGTTGACAGAGGCGCGAACCTACCTGTTTCCGTACATAGTCCTGTAAACGTACTTGGACCGATTCCAGGTCCTCTGGATACTCCCGGTTTCCCGATAACGCACCCCGTTTGGGCTAATGAAGGACTGTTCCCTATGGACCGGAACGTTGGAAGACCACCTGCCGCAATTCCTTCTTTGTTGTCGTTACAGTTCCAGCCGAGGTTTGATGTGGGTAAGTTGCTGCGTGCAAGAAATGCCTGTTTTCAACTGATTTTAGAGGTGATCGGATATTAACGTTTGCTGTACAAGTTTCACTCTAAAACACAGAGGCCTTGGCGCGGTACGCTTTTATGGTTTGCATAACTTTAAGATTCGATAGAACTTTTAAAATTAATGCATAAAGTCTATATAAACATGGGTCGAAAAATGCGTGGCTTCCGAAATACAGGGTGTTTCAATTTACTTTTTTAAAATAGTTTATTTTAAATATTTCGAACAATATTTGATGTATAACAGTGAAAATTGGTATACAAGGGTTTTTTGGTACGACAAAACGAACCATAGCTTTACTGTAGCCACTAGAGGGCGCTCTCTACTGTACCTGTGGTGTATTAAAATGACCGAAAAAATTTTCTCAGTGCAATTTTTTGCTTTTTGAATAAAAAAAAAACTGATTCTACGCACTTTTCTGCATAAAAAAGCTCTCCTGTGAGTTTTCGTTATAGTTAGCCGTTTTTGAGATATTTCGATTTTTAAGGTTCGATGCATTTTTAATTATTTATGGGAAAATAATATTTTTTTTACATTCTCGATTTTAGCATTACAAGTAATTAAGATGATCGTTTAGATTGTGTTTTTAAACCCAGCAATAATTCCTAACTCCAAATAAACACAAAAAAACAGAATATTAATTTGTTTAATTTTCCAATATTATTTTTAACAAATTAAATTAACTATTTACAACTAAAATGCTATTGGATAGTTAGGACAAACATACAAAATCTAAATTAGTTGCTCGAAATGTAAACCCAATTGTTCAATACACAATTCACATCTACGAATGATCGAACGTGGTATAGCATTATTCAAATAAGGCCTTATTTCATCACATGCATTCCTGATTCTGTCTATTAGCATATCTCTTGTGGTTACGGGAGTCTGGTACACTTTTTTTTTTTTAGAAATCCCCACACAAAGAAATCTAATGGATTTAGGTCAGGGGATCGTGGAGGCCAGGCGACTGGTCCTCCACGGCCGATCCATCTTTCTGGATAATTTTCGTCCAGCCAGTTTCTAACTATTCTCGAATAATGAGCTGGACAACCATCAAGCTGGAACCAGGCCAATCTTCTTAAATCTAACATTACATCATCCCACATATTTGCATGTTCAGCCTTTAAAAATTCCAAGAAGGTCGCAGCATTTAACCTTGCAGGCAAAAGGTAGGGTCCAAATAGTCGATTACGTTAGATACCAATCCACACGTTCACACTAAATTCATACGTGAAAATTTCTTTCCCGAACTGGATGCGGATTTTCATGCGACCAAATATGTTGATTATGAAAATTTACCACTCCACGTCTAGTGAAGCATGACTCATCGGTCCATAAAACGTTACCTAAAAACTCCCTATTATTATCAGATCTATCAAGAATCCAATGACAAAATGTGATTCTTCGTTCTCCGTCCCCTGGCTGTAGTCCTTGCACAGGTTGCAAATGGTAAGGACGTCTATCGCCATTTCTAAGAACACGGTGAACATGGCTTGCTGAAATTCCCAAGGCACCAGAAACTCTCCTAACACTTGTGGTCGGATCTCTATCAAACTCACGCAGAATCATACGGGTAAATCTGCGCTGACGAACATTTATGTTTTGATCCCTTTGGAGATTTCCAAAACCATTTTCAATTATTTGGCGATGCACTCTTACAAATACTGAGCGAGTTGGATGTCGTCTGTTTGGAAATCTTCGTGCGTATTCTCTGGCTGCTTCTGCTGCGTTTCCATTTACAAAGCCATACATAAAATGAATATCCGCTAACTCTTGATTGGAGAATAAAAATGGCATTTTTATAAAACTTACAAAAAAAACATGTAAAAGAAACTAAATTTCGTGCATTCTTGCAAAAAAACGTTTCAGGTTTCAACAGACAACAAAACTAACTGTCAACTAATTGACGTTTAACCTTATTCTGCTTTCAATTTCAAAAATATTTGCCGGCACAGCCTACTTCTAAAAATTATCGAGATACTGACTTTTTAACGTTATTTTATCATAAATAATTAAAAATGCATCGAACCTTAAAAATCGAAATATCTCAAAAATGGCTAACTAGAAAAAAATTTCGGTCATTTTAATACACTACAGGTACAGTAGAGAGCGCCCTCTAGCGGCTACAGTAAAACTATGCCCATGGTTCGTTTTGTCGTACCAAAAAACCCTTGTATACCAATTTTCACTGTTATACATCAAATATTGTTCGAAATATTTAAAAAAAAACTATTTTAGAAAGTAAATCTAAACACCCTGTATTTCGGAAGCCACGCATTTTTCGACCCATGTTTATATAGACTTTATGCATTCATTTTAAAAGTTCTATCGAATCTTAAAGTTATGCAACAATAAACTGAAACACCCTGTATATGATATTTTATGTATTTTCTGATAAAATACCAAATTTGGAATTAAAAAAAACTTGACGTGCTTAACCGCTAAACTTCCTTTCAAAACAAAATATGTGCAACTTCGCATATTTATTTTCGATTTTGTTTTACTCCAAAATATAACCTAAAGTGTGCATAAAATACTTGAAAAGTTTTAAAATGCGCATTAATTAAGGAGGTACTTATTTTTATGTACCTACATGTCGCCCTGAGTATGACGTTAGGAGATTATTTAGGTCGACTGTTTTGCGAGCTCTAATAATCATATTAACTATATTTTAACAGTTTATTTTTGTTCGATTTTCTTAAATATTGAAATACTGTACAACATATATAATATTTCTTACATCTTGAAATTTTGCTGAAATAAACCAGTTGTCCACAATCTTGATATGATATAGTATGTATCTGTCGTAAAATTGCCCATTTCATGAAATGATCGAGCACTTCATGAAATCTATTATTATCCATTGGCCAGATCATGATCAAGAAAGCGAGATTCAAAATCGTTACGACAAAAAAGTACTCGTGGACTATTTAGATGTTTTGGTTTTAGGGATCCCCTGTTTTATGATGTGGTCAACCGTGGATGACCAAATCGTTAAACGTTGACGAGTTAACGATATGATTGAGTTCTGTTGACAATTTGATATTGCTACGACATATCTATAAAGGGTTTTCCATTAAGGACTTGACAACTGTCTTTTCAAATAAAACGCAAACCATTTGAGATATCTCGAAAAAAATTTATTATCGGATTGAAGTATACTCAAAACATTTATGTATTTAATTCGACCTCGTTCATATGTCAGTTTTCAATCACTCGACCACATATTCCGACAGAAACGGCCGCTATCTCTCGTTCAATATTGGCTCTGAGCTCCTCTAACGACGTCGGCTTCTTGGCATAGACCAATGATTTAATGTAACTCCACAAAAGTCTGTAGGTGGTTAATCACACGATCTAGGTGGCCATTCGACAGGACCATTTCTCGATACGTGCACCGAATTGTGATTTCAATATGTCGCTGTGTGGCTTGTGGAAACGTCTTGTTGAAACCACATATCATTAATGTCTAGCCCATCCAATTGACCAAAAAAATAACGTGTCTATGTAGCGGTAGTAAGCGTTGTTCGTTGGTGTACTTCACCATGATGAAAATGTTTTCTTTATTGAATGTTTTGACATCGACAGTTCGGAAACTGATTCAAAGGTTCGTTCACAGTGAAAGTTCAAACTTGTCAAGTCCCTATTGGAAAACCCGATATAAAAAAAGGTAAACTGCAGCGACTGTGGAAAAATTGTATCTGCAGTCCGGGCGCAAAGTATTTGCGCAGTTCTCGAAATGTTGCCGCGCACTTTGTGCGTTTGATACGAGAAAAAGTATAATAGCGATCAAATCATAAAATATTTTAGTAATCTAATCAATATCAGAAGGTGGTTTATTTTTCTAACATCTAAATATCTGTTTTCTCAAGTGACTTTTTTTATAAAAAAATAGGGAGCTTCGATCAATTGCCTACCAGTGAAGAACTAAATTGGCTCGAAAATCGTAATCCTGAGGGTCACCTCGAAGAAATACCACGTGAAGGAGAGGAAGATCTGAGGCATATACTAGATCGAAAATCGGGGCAGCAGGTAAGTATTTCTAGTAGTAGTAGTAGTAGAAAGATTTTATTTAGCACATTTGGCTACATAAACAGAATAATTGTAAACAACTTAGTACTACTAAATTAAAGCCATATGGTGTATGATGTAAATGCTGGGCAGCCTATAATTGTAGATTTAACAAATGATTTCTCAATTTTACTTTAAATTTTGTCAAAGTTTTCTGGTATTTTATCTCCGAGTATAATTTATTATATTCAATCAACCCTTGATGGAATACAGATTTGTAGCATATGTTATACTTTTTGGTCATTAAATGGAAGTCATCTTTATTTCTGGTATTATGTAAATGATGGTCGACATTTGATGATGTTAAATTAGTTAGACTTGATGGAAATATATTATTTTTTACTTTATAAATGAATATCATTACAAGATATTTGATAAATTTTTTTCATTGAGCCATTTTAATTTGCTAAGCATTTGCCTAATTGGAGTATATTTATCTTTATTTAGTATTATTCTCATGCACTTATTTTGTAAAATTTGCAGTCTTTCAAAAATGGAATTATTTGCTAAATATAGAATAGTCGAACAGTACAAGAAATTTGGAAGAATGATGGTATTATAGATAATTTTTCTGCTATATGAACTCAGACATCCAGAAACTCTCGATAAATATCCCACTTTACTACTAATCTTATTTATAACTTTTTCATAATGAATATCAAAAATTAATCGAGAGTCAACAAAAACCCCCAGGTATTTAAAATTTTCTAGGTGCAGAATTAATTACAAAAAGTTCGAACTTCGTTCCGATTTGATGCTGATTTATTGAATGTGTGTCTTGAGAAGGAAGTTATTTATAGGGTGACCATATAAAAATTGTAATCACATATTTCTAACAGTCTATTTAAATGTCTTCCTGACTTTTGGCAGTATTCTATAAACTTTTTTCAGTAACAATCTTAAAATGTATTTTAAATGTGAGATTTTAATTTCAGTTGAAGAAATTCTTCCTGACAGCGCCGCTAGTTGAACTTCAACTTTTCGTCGGCAAGGAACTAGCAAAATTAAAGAGAGTCAGAACCACCAACACGGAAGGGCTGAGAAACGCGATCTATTCAGCTGTGACAAATCATCGAGCTATCAAACTGAATGGCAATCCTACTGAAAAACAGAGGAGAAAAGAAATACAAGGCAAAGACTTGTGAGTTAAACAAATAATAGCAATAGTTACTAAAATTGTAGGAAGTATAAATACCTAGATCAAAACTCCATTTTTGATATACATTGTTTCAAATATGATTCGGTTTATTCTCGTTTTTCAATTGGTGTGTATTGAACAAATACGTAAATGGTTCTAATTTATGGTGCCTAAAATCAGCGTGCTCGGCTCACCGTAGATAAATATTTTTAAAATTTCGTAAATAAAACTTCATCACCCCGCACCTCGGTAGGGGAGCATCTTTGGACCCATATTTGTAGGAATCTTTTTTGTTATTTTTGATGATGTACCTTCTACCCTTCTAGAAATATTGTCGCGTCTTTCTAGAACACCCTATACATGATTACTGGAGTACTAATGAACCGTTTATTCTGCAGATACCGGCGTGCCAATATGTTATTATTCGGTGTACATCGTCTGCACTTTGGCCATAAACACATGAGCGCACTATTCAGATTGATGTCCGAGGACAAGAACAACGTGCCACGGACCCAACGCATGGCCTACTATCTCGCACACCGCTACATTTTTTGCGACGAGCTGAAAGAAGGTATCAAGTACGGTAAATTGCTATGGCAAGTAGCAAAGAACACGAGGAAACAGAAGTCAAAGCGACAACAAAAACATGGTACAAAACAACAGCAGACACAAAGTAAAAAACAAAATTCAAAACAACAGCAGAAACAAAAGCCAAAGCAACAGCAGAAACAAAAGCCAAAGCAACAGCAGAAACAAAATCCAAAACAGCAGCAAAAACAGCGCTAAGTATGTAAGCGAAATATAAGGGAGGCAGAAAGTTGAACTTGGTCGCTTAAAGTGTGAATTAATAGCAATATTCTGGTTGTTTTCGTTTTTAAAATGGTATGTCCAGGTGAAAACTGTCAAACTTCCGCTTCAATTAATGGACAGTAATTTCATTCAAAAAGCCAAAACCCGCACTCATTGTGGCCAAATGGCTTAATTTCGTCCCTTTAAGGCCCCACGTCCCTTTTTTCGCTTTTTTTTTCAATTACCAGTTTGCTACAATATTCTAAATCCTTTCCATCTGATTACTTCATGATGTGTATAAAAATGACTAAAAAACATCGTTTTTAATTTTGTTTTGTCATAAAATGCATTTTTTCTTCGATCGTAACTTGTTAACAAATATCAGTACAGCTCTGAAATTGTATGTGAATATTCCACTTTTATGGATGAATGAAACAAGTGATTACTTTCATTCTTATCACTTTTCCTTTTTGAAAAATCTTTGCTTTTCTTGAAGACTCAAATTGCTGCGAGTCGAAGCTTCAAGAAAATCGAAGATTCTTCTAAAAAGAAAAGTGATAAGAACTAGAGTAAACACTTGATCCACTCTTCCATAAAAGAGGAATATTCACACACAATTTCAGAGCTGTACTTAAATTTGTTAAGAAGTTCCGAATGACGAAAAAATGCATTTTTTGACAAAAAAAAATGAACATTGTTTTTTAGTCATCTCTATACACACCATGAAATGATCAGTTGGAAAGGATTAAGAATACTGCTGCAAACAGGTAGTTGGAAAAAAACTAAAAAAGGGACGTGCCACCTTAAGGCAAAGGGTATTGAGGTTAGGAAAAACTGAATTTCAAACCGGCAACTTTCTTTCGATTTTACTCATTGCCTGTTCTCTTGCATATACCTCCTCTTTGGTTTCACTGTTCCAGTAGATTGTTTTGACATGGAACACTCCATGAATTCACATTTTGAAGAAACTTTTGGTTGTTTGTGAGGAAATGTCTTTTCAAAGTAATTTAATGTTAAGAAAAATTTATATGTTACAGCAATATTTAAGGATCTTTGCGAGTATATTTTTGTACTAAAAAATGTAGATATATCAAACTGGTATCTATGCTGAGAGCAACCAGTGTTCTACTTTGTAGCATAATTTGTTATAGTTCTGTATATTATGTTGTAAATTGTTGGCAAAAATTATAATAAAACAAATTTCTGACGATTGGCTATTTATATTACACCTGCAACTTTATGAACTAATACATGTGGATTGTGAATATTCACATCTAATTTATTTATATAACCCAACAGCATGGCGCTACTTAAAGGATAAGATACAATAAAAATCACATTTTCAGTGTACAAATATATATGTAAATAACAATAACCTTGTAGAGGAAATAGTGAACAAAACAGAAGAGAAAAATATTGTTTATTATCTCCTCGCCAATCATAGACGAAAAAGATAAAAATCACATGCAAAAATCATCAATAATTGGAAGTTCTTTCTGACCAGAGTTTGAACGAGGCACACGAAAATGTAATTGTTGAATTTGGGATGCAGACACTCGCATCGTGTTGCTGATACGGTGCTTTTCAGAAAGCCTCCCCTACTTATATGTCGAACGGGTCAAGCTAGCAAGAGGATTAAATTGACACATGGAAACTATATTTTAACGTAACAAACGGCGTCAGGTAGGTAGACTCTTCACTCCCCTCGCAACGCCATTATCAGTTCATAAAGGATTATGTTCAGCAACATCAGAAAAATTGAGATAACCCTCCCTCACTTCCTAAAACCTTCCGCCCCCAATTTCGTACCCCTAAAAATTTTTCAAAAGTAATCAGGGTCATAACATCAAAAAATTGAGAAATAAACCCTCCTCAACCCTCACTCCCAAATTTTTTACCTCTGATCATTTGTTTTTAAAATATCAGGATCCTCTAAAGCGTCGAAAAACGAAGTTTGAGCAATTTTTAGTCCCTTTCGCTTTTGGCCTTCTTCTCTGCCGCTACTGGACCGATTTTCAAAAACTGCGTCCTTGACATAGTAGTAACATTGTGTAAAAGTTTCATCAAAATTCGAGCGGTACTCCTCTAGTTACAGGCCTTTTAGTTATAAGATTAGCGGACAGACGGGAATGAGTGACAGTTTTTCGTTATGTACGTCATATAGCATCCAAAAAAACATATCTCATTTTCGATAATTTCCGCGATTACAATACTTGCCTGCCAGTAGGCGCAGGATGTAAAATGAAGTGGACACGTTCAAAAAATCAATGGAGGGTTCTTTTTGAAAGGAACTGTATGATATTAGAAAATTTACGTTTCTTCTAATGCGAATATCACACGATCAGTATTTATTGTGGTCCATACCATCAGCATCAGTGGATTTCTGTGCAATCTTATGCATCAATAAATACTGACAGCATCAATACCTTAGGCTACACGTTCAATAAAGTTTCTTGGTAAATACTGATGGATCACAGTAAATATTGACGTGTACATTTGCCAAAAGGATTCATCTTAAATATAACTAACAGTAATTGCTGATTGTATCCTGATATAAAATAACCTCCAGTTGTTTTAAAATATATTTCAGAAACATTAATTGCATTGACTCTCATTAAGATAGATAAATATGCTTTATTGTCTGAAGAATCACAAAGCAAATTCATATATAAATTCTAATTTAGAGTGGACCAATGAGTAGTATAACAGCATTAAAGTTGTATCATGGTTAAATTGCTCACTGTCCTAATAATAAAACCCAGACATCTGCAAGTTTCATCAGACTTTCCCATCATATGCTCAGTAAACACGAACTCAGGCTTATTCTTCCTCATAAAGAAAACACTTTTGAGCAGTGGGTCGGATAATGTTCATACCAAGATATAGTAGGCATCAATGTATAACATTTGCTTGAGAAAAATTATCAGGGTTGTGTGTCTAGGGGGGGGAGACTCTAAATCCACCTCCATTTCATATTATGGGGAAAAAAGCAAATAGACTCATCCAAAAAACAACATTTTTATATAAAAATCATTGTGGTTCTGTTTTTGGAACAACAGTCGTTTTATTTACAGAAGTTTCTCCCCCTAATATCTTCTTTTTTCTTTTCTTATCACTGCTCTTGAGCTGTGTTCCTGAGGAAGATACACTATCTTTGGAAGCTTTTTGTACTTCCAATACTACTTGGGGCTCATATTCACATAGTTTTCTCAACAGAAATTTTCTCTCTTCCTTCCTCATTATTATCTTCATTTGGATCTCCTCAATTTCATCCACTAAGGCTGCATTTTCCTACAAAATTAGTACTTGAAAAATATTACATATCGCTAGAGAGAAGATTGTTGGCTCGACAATGTGTGGAAAAAATATTCATTCGGTGAATGTAGCCATTTTACAATCATGAAATAATATATTCATATTAGAATAAATACACTTACGTGAACATATTCCCTTATCATTTGCTTCAGGTACAACAGTTTTTGTTTGTATTTGCCAGCATTACGGTTGTTGCTTACCATTTGCATGTTTTTCAATTTGTTATTCGCGCTATAGTTATAGGCCATTTTCAGCAGTTTTTACAAATGTTCTAGGTTTTAATTGAATAATAGACACTAATTATCGTCAAATGATTATAAACATTTTTTTCAGAATTCAGATAAACATTTTTGTTTCCGTTTTAGGTTAACTCCCGACAATTCGTGATTTGACATTTGATAATTAATTGACAGCTACAAGGTGTTGGGATTATCTAAAATTTAGGTGAACCGAATCAAGTTAAAGAATCTTCTAAATGAATCTTTTCTTTATCTGTCAACTTCATAACACAACTGTCAACAAAACGCATGTTTTTATCGACCAAACGTGTTTTCTGTTTTGATACAAACACAAGTTCCCGGTTTTCCTATAATAAAGTTTAAAACGCAAGAAAAATGAAAGTTGAAGAGGTAAAAAGCATCGTAAAAACACAAAGGATCAGTGCGCACAGCCATATCAAAGGTCTAGGGCTTGACGAGAATGGATTCGCGATACAAGCAGCTGCCGGTCTAGTCGGGCAAGAACAGGCTAGAGAGGTAAAATTTATGAGTTTTCCTGCTAGTGCTTTGTACAACAATTTTGATAAAATATGATACGCCTAACATCAAGTTTTCATATTTAATTTTCGACATACTTTTTCAATGTTTCACTCTATCAGTGGTTTATTTTGACTGAATAGGCGGCTGGCGTAGTAGTAGATATGATTCGCAGCAAGAAGATGGCAGGTAGGGCCATTTTACTGGCAGGCCCCCCAGGCACAGGCAAGACTGCCATAGCCCTTGCTACTGCTCAGGAATTGGGCAATAAAGTACCTTTCTGTCCCATGGTTGGCTCCGAAGTATACAGCTCTGAAATCAAAAAGACTGAGGTGCTAATGGAGAACTTCAGAAGGGCCATAGGACTGAGAATCAGAGAGACCAAAGAAGTGTATGAAGGAGAGGTTAGCGAGCTTACGCCTGTCGAAACTGAAAGCCCTGCAGGAGGTAATTATTTCCTTTGTGTGTTCAATGGCCTTGCATAAGACTTATTTTGATACTGATACAGGTTATGGGAAAACTGTGAGCCATGTCATAATCACCCTACGCACAGCAAAGGGCAGCAAACAACTGAAGCTAGATCCAAGTATATATGAAGCACTTCAGAAGGAAAAAGTGGAAGTGGGTGATGTCATCTACATTGAGGCAACCAGTGGTGCAGTAAAAAGACAGGGCAGATCTGATGCTTATGCCACTGAATTCGATTTGGAGGCAGAGGAGTATGTACCCCTTCCTAAGGGTGAAGTGCACAAGAAGAAGGAAGTGGTGCAGGTAACATAATGCATCACGTTGGATTGAACTCAGATTTTGTAACAAGAAATATATGCTTGATTGCAATTTTCAACTAAAGTTGAACCAAGGAAAGAATACAATAATACCATCCAGATTCATTGTTGTCATTTTGCAATTTTTATATCGTATTGAATTAGGTCTGATGCAACTGTAACATTTCACAAATTTATGGGCAAACAACACACTTACTAGAAATGGAATTTAATGCAACTTGAGTTTCATAGGGTCAGTTTTTTTAGGTATTTCTATCATGATTTTCATATGTAAAAGGAAATAACATAAAACCACCAGTATGACAAAATTATGGATTTTCCAATATCTCAAAAACTAAATTGTGGATTTCTGCAGCAGTTGAAATGCAACAAAGAATCCACATACTACACTGGTTGACTAGTTGTCAAGATTGGGAATTCATTATAATAAATAATAAAAGACTTTATTTCATCCTCAGCCAAGACCAGCTGTTAGACTTAACCGAGTATTTTAATTATGACATAAATCCTTACATATTAAGAAACATAATTGAAATAAAATTATACAAATGAAGAAAATAAAGTGCAAAATGTTAACAATAAGATTAGAAGCATTATTATAACATGAATATTCACAATTCACTATGTTTGCCTACACTCTTCTACAAATAAATATTTTTTGCTCTTTTTCTTGAAGCTAATACCAACTAGTTTTCACAGAAACTAAAAGATAAAAGTAAAGTTTCCATCAGGCTTAATGTATGGGGAAGCATATCTGCTTTTGACATTGGAAAACTTCACTTCATAGATGGAACTCTAAATGCAGCTAAATATCAAAATATCCTTGAAACCAATTTGTCAGTTCCAATTTTATCACCTGGTAGAAGCTTTATTTTTCAACAAGATGAGGCGTCATGTCATATGGTCAAAACCACGAAAAAATGGTTAAAGGATAATATTTCCATGAAACATCTCTGATTTACTAGTAAAATTACAAAATATATGGGATTCTTTTAGGACAGAAGACTGCGAAACCTTATTAAAACTATGCAAGCCAGAATTAATGCTGTTATTAAGGCAATGGCAGATGTAACGAGCTACTGAAATGATTCGCCCGAACATTTATGTGTTGGCCAAATAATGTTGTTATCAATATTAGTTTAGTTTTATAGTTTAATATCGTATTACATACTTGATAATAATTTTGTTGATATGATGTCGAAACAATATACGTATATCTTATAACACAAAAATTTTTTTGTAACTAAAACAAAAAAAAATTAAATTAGATAATATCGGAACCATTTTGTGTTAGGGCTAATGCAAATGGTATGGTTTCCAGGATGTAACGCTCCATGATTTGGATGCTGCAAATGCAAAACCCCAGGGTGGTCAAGACGTGCTTTCCATGATGGGACAACTTCTAAAGCCAAAAAAGACAGAAATCACTGATAAGCTACGACAAGAGATCAACAAAATTGTGGACAAATACATTGATCAAGGTGTAGCTGAGTTGGTGCCTGGAGTCCTGTTCATTGATGAGGTACATAACTTTAGTCTTGGACTCTACAGAATCCAACATAGGCCCAGATTGCATAACACATTTAATTCCCCAATAAACATATGGTTTAAATGTAATTTATATCAAAGTTCTTCCACAATGAGTTACACTAAACTTGTGTACTACCAGCCAGTTGCAGCTGTTTATCTACATCTTGGAAATAACACTGTTTGTTGGTTTAGATGTCTGTGTCAAGATGCGTAATAATTATTCCAAAAAACATTGCCTTCCAACTGTTTTGATATAAATTCCATTTGATCGATTTTCTTATGTATTGTAAAATTATTCAATTTGGCTGTTTCATTATTCAAGGTGCATATGTTGGATATCGAGACCTTCACGTATCTACATCGAGCTTTAGAGAGCGCATTAGCACCTATTGTGATATTCGCCACCAACAGAGGTCGCTGTCTGATCAGAGGTACTGATGACGTTTACTCTCCGCACGGGATTCCATTGGACCTATTAGACCGGCTGCTTATCATTAGGACCATGCCCTATAACAGGTCTGTTCTTATAGAGAATCTGTTTGTAGTTTATACGTTTTATAATACACTGTATAGAGGGAAAACCACATTTGTCTAACGGCTTGAGTTCGAAGTGTACGAGAGAGAAGCGCGAGAAGTGTGTATCAACACATGTTAGAAAGAGATAGAGGCCGGCTGAAGAGCGAAGGACATCACCACATTGCCTAGCGGCGGTGTTGCAGGTCGAGCAATCTGCACCTAACAATAGGTTACTTTACTATCAAACTCAAGAAGGAGGTTCGGACACTTAATTTAATATTTCGTTTTCATTTTGATTAGAATTATTTATTTCAATTTTGATGCGAGTTAGTGTTTTATTCCACTTTAGAATTATCTTTCATTTCCACCGATGGTGCTAAATCAACACAACCTCAGTTATTGTTACATTTTGTGACAGCGAGCGGTCATGTTGATGGAAGCTTTGCCTTGGAATGTATGAGATGCGGTGTTGCCAAGCGAACCAATGATGCAATATTGCAGGATTTGTGGCGATGCTGACCTTTCATTTCGACCGAAACAGATTCGACACGATTATATATATATATATATACACAGTGTGAGTCTTCATAAAGTGCACATATCAAAATCAGGGAAACTACACTCTATTTCATCGACGGATAAATCATCAAAAAAACATGAATTTGATTTTTTATGAATATATGAATATTTTAAAATTTTTAGTAGCAGCTTCTAACGATATTGAAATAACTCGTTACAACTTTTAAACTAAATGTCCTGTCATATTGGAATACATTTTATAGTGATTGCTGGTAAAAGGACGTGCCTAGAATAAAGAAAATTTTGATGAAAATCTGTTTTTTTTTTCATCATTTTTACAATAATTTCAAATTTTCTATAAATATCGTCCCTTGTACCCTACCTTTTTTATTTGTAAGTTATTCTACATGTTATCAGCTTTATAAAAGTAAAAATTGCACGTTTATTACTCAAATGTAACAGTTTCTATGAGTGTTTATAAAAAAGCCCATGCGCATCGTCTTGCTAGGCACCATTGTTTATCATGTAGATACCTTTTTTTGGTGATTCAATGTAGAGTCGCGCAGGCTGAAGTACGAGTGGGGAGGCGGGTCCAGTTGAAAAACAATTGAATGTTGGGCAGTTAGGCAGCTATTTGTGTTTCTCCTGCCAACTTTATCAGTTTCTTTTGCTACATATCACGCTTTCGCTTTTTGGTCGCGATGCCACGTATAAGTGATTTCCCTCCGGCACACATTGCCGATATCCATTATTATTATGGAATGTACCGAGGGAGTGCTAGAGCTGCTTGCACAGCTTATATAGCTGTATTTCCAAATCGACACCCTGTTCCATCAGCCCGTAACTTCCAAGAAGTACATAGAAGACTGGCTAACACTGGACTTTGTTTGCCTCGAGATCGCCGCGAACCAGGTGTTATTATTCATGTTGCTATCGAAGAAGCCATTTTGGATGATTTTTTTTGCTGAGCCGACTACTAGTACGAGACGTTTGGCGTTACGTCATGGCGTATCCCAGAAATCGGTTTGGCGCATCTTGAGGAAAGCAGGGTTGCATCCATACCATTATCAAAGGGTGCAGCACTTGCATGAAGATGTGGATTGGCGTCCAAGGTGCGTTATGTCTACATGGATTTTAATAAAAACAAGAGACAATCCTGAATTCCCGAAAACAATTCTGTTGACAGATGAATCTCAATTCACGGGAGACGGCATCGTGAACTGTCGTAATTTACATAAGTGGTGCCCAAAAGATGAAAACCCTAGGCTGAAAAGGGCTTCAACATTTCAAGTGAAATTTTCTGTAAATGTGTGGGCCGCACTGATTGACAACTTTTTGTTTGGTCCAATAATACTCCCGAGGACATTAAACGGGGAGAGATTTCTGGAGCTTTTGCGGACTGAACTGCCCTTGCTGTTGGAAGAAGTGCCGCTGCAAACCCGTCGAAGAATGATGCTTCAAATGGATGGATGTCCTGCCCATTACTCGCTGATTGTCAGGTCTTTTCTTAATGAAAATTATCCAGGCCGCTGGATCGGTCGACAAGGACCTGTTGGGTGGCCGGCGCGTTCCCCAGATCTCACACCTCTCGACTATTTTTTATAGGGGACAATGAAACAAAGGGTGTACAACAGTTCCATAAACAGCGAAGCGGAACTTGAAGAAAGAGTTTTGCGTGTTGCAAACGAAATCAAAAATGATCCCGAGATGACTCGTAGGGCAACTCATCAAATTTCACTTCGCGCCACAATGTGTTTGCAGCAACGGGGTGGCCATTTTGAACATTTGATGCATTAAGCCAAAACGATTATCCTATAGACAAGTCGATTTGATTTTATTTGTTAAAGATAATGAATGATTCATGTAGGTTGTTTTATTCCTACTCTGGCGTTGAACTGAGTTCACTGCTTTTTGAAACGCTGATTTAAAAACTTGTATCTAAGTAATAAACTTGCAATTTTTATTGAAATTTAGCAATTGTTTTAAAAATCATTGAAAAAAATAGTGAGTTTCAGCATATTCCTCTTTATTTTAAATTTATAGCATTTAATTTACGTGGAAATTTTCACTTTACTGGTACGGCCTATTATTTGCAATCACTACAAAATTTATTCCAATATGATAGGACATTCAGTTTAAAAGTTGTAACGATTTATTTAAATAGGGTTAGCAGCTGACTCTAAAAATTTTAAAATATTCATAAAAAATCAATTATTGTTTTTAATTTTTTTTTGATAATTTTTCCGTCAATAAAATAAGGTGTAGTTTCCTTGATTTTGCTATGTGCACTTTATGAAGACTCA
Organism: Acanthoscelides obtectus; assembly: GCA_963669975.1. Taxonomy (NCBI): domain Eukaryota; kingdom Metazoa; phylum Arthropoda; class Insecta; order Coleoptera; family Chrysomelidae; genus Acanthoscelides; species Acanthoscelides obtectus. Next base: position 14,898,679 of record CAVLJG010000010.1, read on the forward strand.
CACTGTATATATATAATTCACAAATGTGTATGCTCAAAATAAAACCATTATTTAGGTGTAGAGAATAAACCAAGGCAAATTTTCAATATGCATCTTAATTCAAGAAACTGTTGTAACATATTGGCAACGCGGCAGATTGCCTCGTCAACGTTGCTAGGCAACGCGGTGAAGAGCTTCGTTATCCAGTCGGCTTATATCTCTTTTTAACTTACGTGTCTTCTCGTTCACATTGAACTCAAGCCGTCAGACAATTTTGGTTTTCAGTGTATGTATTAATATTATCTCATCTTATCTAAAAGAAGGTAGATTTTTCATTATTGCAGAGAGAAGAAGCATAGCTGTGAAAAATTCTAATTATAACGCCATGGTATCTCATTTCATTTCTGATAATTTGTTGGACACGCAAAGACAGTATCAGTTTGGCTATCTTCGGGTAGAATCAAGGGTAGTTTTCACTTAACAAAACTAAATTAGCGTGTTGCTGAAACTGCATAAAATTGGTGACCTGTGGAGTTCTGTGTACACATAATGAGATGATATTTTTCATTAGGAGGCTATAAGGTTCTTCCGCCATAAAATCCTAATTTTTGTTTGAACAAAAACTTAGTTTTGTATTCTCTTGGTTGGTGCTCGCCGCACTAAAAGTATAATTATAAGTGCAATTCTATTTAGTTTTCTATAGCCAATGTTTACCGAACTGCGTTATCGATTTTACTTCCTAAGCAACTGAGCGAGGAAGTATTGTGATAGCGAAAAATGAGATATTATGTTTTTTGGACGTTATGTGACATGTACATCACGAAAAACCTCATTTCCATTGGTCTGTCTGCCTGTCGGTCCGTCCGCTAATCTTTTAACCGCCTATAACCTGAGAAGTCGTCTCAGATTTTGATGAAATTTTTACATAATGTTTCTACTATGCGAAAGATGCAAAAGCTTTGTAGTTTTTGAAAATGGTTATAAACTGTTGCATGTTTGGTGTCAGTGAAAAACATATTATTGAGAAGCTGCTGATCCCCGTAATATTATGCACATGTTAGACATAATGAGCCACACAGGCAGCAGCGGTGGCGTAGTAGTAGACGCTACGGTCTCCTAATCCCGCCCCAAGAGAATTTTTCTCTTGGCTGTGATTGTTCGTAGGTGGTAGACGATCTCTGACTGTCAAACGCGGAGGTACCACCCGGCGGGTCTCGTGGGCGGGGCCAGAATGTTTGCATGCTGCATGCACACGTGTTCCCCCGCTAGAGCCGTGTGGCGTCCCCCCTTTCCCCTGTATCCCCTATAGCCCCAGGGTACCCCATGGGTTTAGGCCTAAGTGAACCCATCTAGACACGGTTATATTCCGCCTTTTGGAACGACTTGACTAATCCCTTTTCTTTAAAACGTTCAACGAAGACATAGAAAGTATAGAGTCAATCTAGTTGACGCCATTTTTTGTATTATTTTTGTTTGTTTCAAATTAATTTTTGTAATACCAGATCTGACATGGAGCAAATATTGAAACTGCGCGCAAACACAGAAGGCCTGGAAATAGATCCAGACGCTATTTCAGCACTAGGAGGAATTGGTACCAAAGCAACGCTAAGGTAACATAGCTTAAGGATAATACTCGTATTTATTTAAACAATGATATTTTTGACACGTACTCGTCGACATTTTTTCGATCAGGCCAAAATTCTGAATGCTGGATATGGTTCAAGATTCATATTTATTGTTATCTATCACTCACGATTCACAGATTTTATAGACGAATAACTAAGTCAGTTACAAAGTATGTGGCCATGGTTTTTATTTTTTGTAGTTACAAAATCTTATACAAGATCGACAGGGAATCATTGAGGTCCCGTGTTCAACATGTACGAGTGAGATAGAGAAACACGTATGTTAGAGCGAGAGCGTGAATGAAGCGTCCACAGGTTTGTTGTTTTCGTTGGCGAGCACGGTTCATTCGCGATCTGCTTTAAGATACATGTTTTTCTCTCTATCTCGCTCATCCGACGTCTGTAAATTGAGTGATAGGACTGATTTTTTTTTTAATTTTTTTTCAAATGGAATTACAATTTTATGTTCTCTCCCTCAAAATAACAGCCTCACAGCGCTGGAGATGGTTCTTGCACTCCTCATAGCAGTGATCGATCTCCGATATTGGAATAACCTTTAGCTGGTCGGTCACAGCCGTTTGAATGTTTTCGACTGTCCCAAAACGAGTTGCCTTGATGCGAACAGAAAAAAGTCACAAGTACTCAAGTCAGGCAAATAAGCAGGCTGAGGAGCCACGGAAATATTCTTACTTGCCAATAACTCAAAACTCGTTTATTGACATTGCTGTGTGACGAGAAGCATTATGATGATGCAACATCCAGTTGTTCTTGATCTGATCAACGGTGGCGTGAGTCAAATTTGACCCTTCCCCGATCAATCTGACTTTCAACCGACGATCTGAACGCAGAAGATCCCGGATTCTGTCGTTATTTTCATCGGTTCGTGGTTCATCTTTAATCGACTCTCTTCCTATTGTACCGCCGAAAAACCTGGGGCATTGACAAAACACTATCACTGAAGGCCTGCTGAAGATAACCAAATAGCTCGAGGAGTTCAAACTTGTACTGAAGGCGGATCACATGTTTCCCTGTCCCCCCTCTAAACCTGGCGCCTCTCGTGTTGCCAGATCAACGCTACGTTGCCAGTCTCATCACTTAATTTACAAACCTTGTACACATTACATGTGGGACCTCAATGATTTTCTGCCGAACCTGTATATACTATGAATTACTGTATCATATGATAACGCCTTTTTATCATGATGCTGTAACTAACCAAACATTTTCTGAAAGTTTATAAATACAGCAGACGCTCGATAATGTAAACTAATTTAATCCAAGTGTGGTTCACATTATCGAAATGTTTACATTAGCGAACGTGATTTATATAATATTTAATTTATTAAAAGAAACGTTTAATACATACTATTTATAACAAAATAAACAAATATTCTAACAGCGATAAGTACTTTTTTAATTAGAAGAAAAATAATTAACAATTTTTGTCTGCGTAAATTTGCGCTTAGCATTGTCTTCCAATGCCTGCGCCCGTAATTTACGAAAATCTAAAATATCCGTGTATGAAACTTCTTTTCTTTCAGCCCAATCTAAAGCTTGGTTAAAAACTTGTATAGCTTGCGCGTCAGTCACTACACTTCTGACTTCAATGGGATCGTCCTCATCATCCTCACTGTCCATATCCTCCTCCTTATCAGCATCATTCGTCTGCTTATCTTCGTTCCATAAATTAATATCAGCAGGAGTACAAACAATGTTGGGATTCACTGTTTTCAATAAATCAACAACATCCAATGACACACTAATAACATTATCATTATTGGATCGCAAACATTCTCTAATTACGCTTAAGAGGACATCGTCTTCTTCATCATCTTCATTATTGGTACAAAAGAGATTTTTGAATAGTTTGCTGGTTAAGTTCATTCCAGGCCATATGTAAATCTAAAACAGCTTCTCGTAATGTTACTTTTTTTTAAACCTCAGATAAGTTTTCAGGATTCTTTGATAAGACAGACGAAAGTAGAAACTTCCTATAGTATAGTTTGGTGAGTCTTATTATATTCTGGTCCATCGGTTGAATTAACGGTGTTACGTTGGGCGGCATGTACATGACGAAAATTGACCCATCCCTGCTCCTCAGTTGTTGCTCGGGAGGATGACTTGGTGCATTATCCAATAGTAACAACGCCTTTATTGGAAGCTTCTGTTGTTTTAGGAAACCTTTTACCTACAAATTGAAAACACATCTTCAAATTATGAATAGAGCATTTGTGATAATTGATTGTCATACCTGAGGCACAAAGCACCTGTGGAACCATTTCAGGAATATATTGCTAGTCATCCAAGCGGTTTTTGAACAGTCATAATCAACAGGGATATTAACATTTTTAAATGACCGCGGATTTTTTGCTTTCCCAATTACCAGTGGCTTTATTTTGTGTGAACCATTAGCATTAGTGCAGGCTAGAAACGTTATTCGTTGTTTCTCTGGAGCAGATTTTTCAAATGATGCAGCATAGGTTTTCTCTGGTAACATTTTCCAATAAAGGCCACTTTCATCTGCGTTGTAAATTTGTTCCATTCTTAAATCTAGCTCGGTAATCGTTTTCATCAATTTTTCTTTGAATGGTTGCACTAATTGTGGTTGTGCAGATAATTTTTCACCAGATATAGACAGCATTCGAATTCCATATCTTGTTTTGAATCGTTGTAGCAGGCCATCACTAGCTACGAAATTTTCAGTTTCTTTCAGTTTTTCATTTAACAGTCTCGCTCTCTGTTTAATTACTTCGCCACTAACTGGGACATGATTTTCCCGTTGTTTTAAAAACCACTTATACAGGGAATTTTTCATTTTAGGTGCCTTCGCATTTTTTTAAGTTTTTCTTATTCCCGGACCTCCAAATGTATTGCACGTTCTTTGTAAAATTTTCACTTTCTCACTCAACTTTAAACACTTTCTTTTATAGGATGTGGATGCCATAGTCGTAAAATATATTAACGCGTGCAATGTATTCACTTAAGTTCAAAAATGAAATACATACGTTCGTATAAACGTATCCTAAACGATCATACGACTGACCGACTTTGTCGTATTTTATCGCAGAGGTGAATCCCCTACACTCTACATCATAAATCGACGCCCGACATAAATCATCGAGGCTTCAGCATTTTACCGTCGCGCTGTTTCCGTGCGCCGAGAGTTGTTTACGTTATCGAGCGTACACATTGTTTACGTTATCGCGCGTTCCGTTTGATCCTACAGAACGAAGTTTGTGTTTACATTAGCGCAAGTTTTCATTATCCCATGTTTACGTTATCGAGCGTCTGCTGTAATTTGTTTGAACGCTACCAGACGAGAACGTAATCTTAATTTTTTGTTCTATATTATAATAAATTAACCAAAATGCTATCAGGTATGCCGTTCAGCTGCTTACTCCTGCACATTTGACCGCGAAGATCAATGGCAGGAACCACATCGCGCTTGAAGACATCGAAGAGACTGGCTCTCTGTTCCTTGATGCGAAATCGTCCGCCAAAATTCTACAGGAGAACAAAGATAAATATATGAGTTAATTTAGTTTTACTAGCATATTTTTCCATGTTTTGTGAAACGTAATCAATGAAAGAGCTGTGATTTGATCCAGTTACATTTGATCATGGTTTTCTTTCAGCTGCATCATCTTTGAGAATTATGTAATGAATTGTCTGTCGTTTTGCCAATGTATAATATACCGAAGTTTCGAATAAATATTCAGTTTTTAAAATGTTTTTTTTTAACGGAGCAATTAAACCGCAAAAACGTATTGTGTATATGCGAGGGTTGTTTCAATAATAGGGTTCTCACACAGACACAAGGATTATTTTACTTGAAACCATTGGAAACGTTAATTTTCAAGCTATTTGTATACAAAGTCGACATTTTTTTCTACGCATTTTTTCAGCGGTATAATAATAATAAATTGCTTTTATTGCTCATGTAAATAAAGGAAAAGTACATAAATCTTATGCAGTGAGCAAACGGCAAGTTTCGCTTGATTGACAACCATTAGTTGTCAATCCGCGCTCTTCCACCTTAAGGAAGTCTGCCGCCGCCTCTTCTTTAGAAACTTGGTAAGTGCTTCTTGAAACTCCTCGAATTGTTGACCAGGTGCTCCTTCAATTTTGGAAACATGGAAATCCCTGGGTGCTATGTCAGGACTGTAAGGGGATGGGCAATGATTTCCCAGTCAATTGTGACTACCTCCAAAATGGGTGTTCAAACCGAATCAATAAAATGAACTGATAATTTTGTTAATCCCATCTCGTCTCACAATGGTCATCGTCAACCTGTCAAAGATAGTTGTAAACAAAAATCTTACATTTTTATTGCTTGTATCTCTTGCGAGTTGCTTGGTTTAAAAGTATCTTCAAAGCTTTCCTTTCATTGTATTTCCTTACATGTTCATTAAGAAACTTTTTGAATTGAAACCATTGCATTATGTTGGTGGTTCTTCGTGAAGATCACAAATCACACATTCAATTGCTGCAGCCTTTACCAGCTGAAGTTCTGGGTGAATTCTGCCAGATAGCCTTGAACTTCATGCAAAAAGGGGCCTCGATTCCAAAGAATGTCCAGAGGACTACCTTGGAGCCTGAGCAAGTTCAGAACTGTGTCTATGCGCTAGTTAATTTGCTTCTTATCTGTTGTAAACATCAGGTTTGGCTTGCATATTTACTCCAGTATTTTATGATTAAGGAGATACTTTTTAGGTAGATGATAGTGAGTTCAAAGAATCAGTTTTAGCATTGGGATTTTCTGAAGATCAACTGTTAGTGTTGAACAAGTTTTACAAATCAAAGTCGGAAGAAATTAAAGAATTACTTCATCAGCATCTTCCAGAATTACATTACAAAGACTTGAGGTGGAGGTTTGAGGCTCAGGTAAGTAGGATCAGCACAGAATAATTTATGACTTGATCTATTATAGAACCTGTATACACTTTCAAATTTATATGTACTTTTAGGTAGCATCAAGATGCTTGTTAGAACAAGCAACACCTTTAATATCAATGGAATTGTCATTGAAAAACGAATCACCAAATAATCCATTGGGAAGTGTATGTGAAAAAGTGATGTTACAAACAGACCCTAACAACCTGGTGCACCTTGCTGATGAGCTAGAAAGGGCACTCTATGAAGCAAAAAGTAGTCATTCCAGAAGAATTCCTAGGATATTAAGAACTTGATAACAATTTCTTGGAGAATAAACATTTTTATAACCTCGTTCTATTAATATTTTTAAATCATAATAAATGCTTAAATAGTAATAAATTGAAGAGTAAGAGCTATTCAGGACGCCCGTATTCATGGTGATTTTTGTATGTAAAAATAACCTGTTTTTCAGATGTTGAATTTAACAAAATTAAAAAAAACGGATTTTCAATTAACCGGTTAGTTTTGCCCATCCCTAGTTTCTAGAGGATGTCAAGACGGAGTCGTACATCCCTACGTTCGTATTTTATTTAGTTATAATTTGTGTTCTGTGGTATAAAATGAACTCCAAAGTTATGTCAGTGCATAGAACCCTATTTCACGAGTATACATCTCGGTAGAATGACAGCTGATTATCTAGTAATATCTCAAAATTTCCCATATCAGCACAGGACAGAATTCTGACGGATCCGTCAACCTCAGGTAGAGCGGTATTTTGTTTCGGTTTTTTGTACGCTATAGATTCATTTTGTATTTGTTAACAGCTCTTTTATTTAGAAAAAGTTTATTTTGCATACAAAAAACAAAACGCTACAAACAAGTTTTACTAGATTTACAACCCGATTAATTATTGCCAACGTCGCAGACTAACACAAAAATGTCATTTGCTGATCAGCTGTTCACCTCGGTAGACGTCAAAGCGTGATACTCGTGAAATACACTCTATTTCACGAGTATCCATCACGCTTTAACGTAAAATGATATGAACAGCTGATCAGCAAGTGACATTTTTGTGTTAATCTGCGACGCTGGCAATAGTGAGTCGAGCGTAAATCTAGTAAAACTTTGTAGCCTTTTGTTTTTTACATGCAAATGAACTTTTCTAAATAAATAAAAGAGCTGTTAACAAGTACAAAATGAATCTGTAGAAAACAACAAAACAAAATACAGCTCAGGTTACCTGACGTTGACGGATCCGTCAGAATCATATGTCCTGTGCCGATAATCAGCTGTCATTCCACCGTGATGATACTCGTGAAATAGGATGTGTACTGTGTAGGGATTTTTGTGAGTGAGTTATTCTAACCTAACTTGTCAACTTAACCATAAACAAAATATAAACAAATAATGGAGCAAACAAATATAGAAATAACTGATAAAACATGTAGACTGTGTTTAGGAACTAAAGCTACAAGCTGTATTAACTCGATGAACAAAAGCACATCAAAAAAATACTCTTACATAGTTGAAAACTGCCTTTCTCTCAAGGTAAGTTTCAGTGTTTATTGTTTCTAAAAATTTTATGGATTCAGGACATAATTGTAGGTAGATGATGCAGAAGACTTTCCTCAAAAGATATGCCTCAAGTGTATCAAGTTATTAGTCAGTTTTTACAAATTTAAAAATACAGTACTTGAAAGCGATAAACGGCTACATGAAATACTTGCTCAAGAGGATAAGGCTGATCAAGAAAACACTAACCATAAAATTGGCCCCTCTGAAGTGATAAACGCAACTGTTCCCATAGTAGAACCTATTAAAGCAGAAAACTTTGATTTTGATGAAATATCTGTAAGAGATGACTCACTATATAATAGTTCAGAATCAGAAGCAGAGATCGAGGACAAAAGCAGAGAAAAAATACCCATTAATAAATGTGAAATATGTGGTAAATTTTTGAGTTGTAAGAGTAATTTAACACAGCACATTAGGAGGCATACAGGTGAACGTCCATTTGCTTGTGATGTATGCGGAAAGAAGTTTTTTAAAGCTGAACATGCCTCAATTCACAAAAGAATACACACAGGTGAGAAGTTTAATGCTTTATTTAAGCTTTACTGTAAATGCTATGATTATATGTTTAACATTTTTCCAACAGAGCTGTCTGTGGTATTAAGGAAATTATTTTTTTATTCCATAGGCTCATATAAAGTCTTTTAATTAAGTGATAAGACTGGCAACATAGCTTTTGATCTGGCAACACTGGAGGCGCCGGGCTTGGGGGGTGACAGGGGAACATGTGATCTGCCTTCAGTACAAGTTTGGACTCTCTTGAGTCATTTCCATAGCAATTTTTCTTGGTGGTAACAGGTTTTGCTATAGTGATCTAAATATGAATGACATTGATTATGGAGATAGTGTCTTGCCAAAAGCCCAGGTTGTTCAGTGGTTTAAGGCATTATCAGAAGGGAGAGAATCAATAGAAGATGAACCACAAAGCAGAAGGCCTTCATACTCAAGAACCAATGAAAATGTCAACAGAATCTGACTCACTCCCCTGGGTGTTGTATCACGATAATGCTTCTTGTCACACAGCAATGTCAATAAATGAAGTTTTGGCCAGTAAAAACATTCTTGAGGCTTCTCAGTGTCCTTATCTGCCTGACTTGAGAGCATGTGACTTTTTTCTCTTCTCAAAGTTGAAAAACACCTCAAGGGAACTCATTTTGGGACAGTCAACAATCAGTTCTGACAGTCAGGTGGAAACTGCTGCTAACTGGCAGTGCTATTTCATGGGTAGTGTCATACAACATAAAACTTTTTTAATACTGGCTTGACAGATAGAGTTTAATCATCTAAAATATACAGTCCTCCTTTCCATGCTTTTTAGTTGTTATGTCACAATGCCTCACAAAATAAGTAAACAGATTGACTTGTGGGATATTTTGCACTACAAAAGGTTTCAGCTTTAACACAGCTGCTACACGAGCAACAACTTTATCCTTACCACTTCCAGAAAGTTCAAGGATTGACTGCAGCCGTTTATCATCCTAGACTTCAATTTTGTCAATGGCTTCTTCATCAAATCGCTGCACAACCAAATTTTTTACGCTATGTTTTATGGACCGATGAGGCCTCTTTCACAAGAGACGGTATTTTTAATAGTAGCAATAGCCATGTTTGGGACAAAGAAAATCCTCATGCAATTTTTCCTAGAAAATATCAGCAACGTAGGTCTGTCAACGTATTGGCAGGCATTGTTGATGATTATTTGATTGGGCCATACCTTCTACCGGAGTGGTTAATAGGACCTATTTACCGGCGTTTCTTGGAGGAAGTTCTTCCAGAACTTCTTGAAAATGTTCCATTGAACGTTTGACAGCAAATGTGGCTCACTTTGCTGTACAAGTACGTGAGTATTTGGATCAGCGGTTTGGGCACTGTTGGATTGCCAGAGGTGGAGCAGTTTCTTGACCTCCTAGATCACCCGATTTAACGTCGCTAGATTTTCAAATTTTTAGTTGAGCAATACATTATGGTTGAAGCCTCTTTGTGAATAGAAACCATTGCATTTGAAAAACATATATTTGAAGCAATCAGCCCAAAATCCGCGTAAGCATCTCATTGTGCATGTACAGTACCAGAAATTCTATTCAGATAATTTAAATAGCCGGACTTACGCGGCAAGTTGAGCTGCTCAGATCTTTATCTCTAGGCAAAGTCGCGGAGGACATATTTACATCATTTTTTTTTTGTTTTTATACTCCAACTAGCACGAAGGCCTGAGGCCTAAACACCCATTGGGTACCGGGGGATAGATACAGGGGAAAGGGGGAACGCCACACGGACTCTGGCGAGGGAACACGTGTGCATGCAACATGCACACATTCTGGCTCCGCCTACGAGATCCGCCGGGTGGTACCTCCACGTTCGACAGTCAGGAACCGTCACTACGGACAATCACAACATCCATAGCCAAGAGAAAAATTTCTCCTGGGGCGGGACTCATTTCATACATAATGGTATACCGGGACAAAGCAAACGAACAAGAATCCCATCGATACCCCTCTTAACTCAAAAATGCTTACTTGTGTTATAGGTGAACGTCCACATAAATGCTTGATCTGTTCTCGTCGTTTCATTCAGTATGCAGCATTGAAGGTCCACATTAGAACACATACTGGAGAAAGACCTCACCAATGTCCTACGTGTGGTAAAGCTTTCAGTCAGCCTAGTAGCTTGGTCTACCATCAAAGAACTCATTCTGGAGAAACCCCTTTCCACTGCACCCTTTGTGGTAAAGGTTTTAAGAATTCTGGGAACCTGAAAATTCACATCAGGTAATCTCAGCATACTTACATACATCTAAAATGTATCAGCAACTCAACTCCATTATTCCATAATTAAAATTAGTATTTTGGTCATACAGTGGGGAATATGCATGATTTTTTTATGTAATTCCTGTCGATTATTCACGTTGATGTAATACCGTAAACCTATATTTCCTTTATGGAAATGTCTTTATTTTATGTAATTGAATATTCAAAATTGCAATGCCACTAACGTTGATTTCATCGCCGCATGGTTGAAGAGTGGAAACTTTTTAAGTACTGTAGTGTACGTATGTACAAAAATACAATATAGAAAGCACCAGATAAAGAATGCGCAAGTAGGAGACGAATGCCACCTTCCAACGGTTTGTAAAGCTGATTTTAATCTTCGTCCCATACGATGAAGAAGACAGAGGATCCTTACGTCTTCTGGCTCTTAACGTCTTGACGTTCTGTATTATGCACAGGAGGTGTCGCACAACCAATCGTCGGTCTACTCGTCGAGAAGTCAAAATACTAAGTATTCACATAGCAAACCAGCAATGGCTTTCTATGCATTTATGTATAAATAGGCACATGCTTAAAAGGACATGTTTGTTTTCCGTCTAAACAAGTGAATATGGCCTTTGAAAAAACTCAATCTTTTGGGCAAGTAGGTGATGAATGCCAGCTACCAATGGTTTATCAAGCTGATTTTCATTATCATCCCATACCATGAAGATAATAGAAGACCCTTACGCCTTCTGGCTCACAACTGCTTGACGTTCAGGGATATGCACCTACTTGCGCACAAGATTTTGAGTTTGTTAAAATACCATACCCACTTCCTGTTCGTCCGTCTCCAAGACTAGACCTATACCGTACTGACGAGTTGCTAATGAGCACTGTCTACGGTTGGTCGTGGTTACAGAGACGGAAAACAAACTTTTCAGCATATATGAATGAAACAAATGAATTTAGAGGCATACCAGCCATAGGCCAGATGGCGGGCCCTTATGCACCACTACATTCCCTACGCCTCAAGCTCCGCCCTTCTAGCGAAGTTGAATATAGCCCTGAGTTCCAGCTCCTTAACATTATGGGGATCTAAAGGGTTGGACACCAATATATTTTGCATGTAATGTAGTGTTATGGCCAGACAACACTCTCACCAACAACCTTAGGAAGGCAAATGCATCCATACTTAGCACTAGGTCCGAAGATGAGCTCACGTGCCCGACGGAGATTTTTTTTTAATAACTAATACGCGTAACTTTATAGCGCTTAAGCATAAAATAATGTAGAAGGTGTCATTGTGTAGCAATGTAGGCTGCAAATAAAAATAAACAACCGATATTTGAATCACGTGCATATTCCCTATTAGATTTATTATAATTTCCATGAATTTTCAATCAGAGTGTTTTTTTAGTTGAGTAACTATATGTATATATGTATAACCATTGATTGACATATTTCACCAGAAGTTACCCAATTCAGTTGAAAGCCGTGTTTGCGCGAAAACGAGCATATACAGGGTGTAAACGTTATGGTAGTCATTATTGAAATGGGTAATAGGGGGGGGGTCAAAGCAAGTCAAAAAGTTCATATGACCCATGGTAGATTTTTGTCTAAATGGCTTTATAGTTTACAACTTTAAGTGCTTTATATCGACCACAATCTTACTAATTTTTATAATCTAATCTAAAACGTTTTTATATTGGGTAATTAACAAATAAATGGCATTAAGTTTTTCTAAGTTAAGCCAAAATTTGTAGTCAGTAAGTTTCATTAAATTAAATATTTAAAACACACATGACAACAGCGCGTCGGTCATTCATCATTCTAATCGAACCGGCAATCGATCGCAAACGGTAACGGTGGTAAGTTATTGTTCGCGTACGTCGTCGTGTTTATTTACAATGTTCTCGAATCAAGAGTTCGCCGATATGTTGTTAGTTTACGGTGAAGCTCGTCAGAACTATTTTAAGCCTTTTGAATCCTGTACATCTCAGCCTGTGTCAAGCATGGACCAAAAACCGAATCTCCATAATGTATTTTGTCAGAATCAGAAAGCCTATTTTTCGTTTTTTTTTTTTTGTGGGAGAACGGCTTTATAACTGTAAAACGTTTTAGGTTTCACTTAAAAGTTCAGAAAGATTCCGTGACATGATCGTGGAACGTTAGATTTTCATCAAATACGATCCCCAAGTTGCGTACTGTCGCTTTATGAGACAGTGCTTCATTTCCAAAACATACGATTCATTAGTTTACTGTCGAAGTTACTGTTTTTGGAGTTAAATCTAATGATAGTAGACTTTTATAATGAATACTATGATTATAAATTATTGAAACCAGCTGTTTGCTTCTGAATGGAATCTGTTTTTATGACTTCGCAACATGGCTGTTTCGAAAGGAATTGTATGTGAATTTCCAATCATAGCATGATGCTGGGCATCCTTTTGGTGAATATATTAATCAATGCTATGACCTATTCAGTATTGTGATATCATCAAAAAGGTTCCATCAAGATGAGCGGAATTTTGTATGTAAACTGTGCGATCGACGCTTCGTGACCTCTTCCCATTTGAACTTGCATCTTCGGCAACACCGCGGAGAGCGACCGCATAAATGTGTAGTTTGTGGCAAGGCTTTCCTACGCAGCGAACACCTGAAAGGACACCTTGTTATACATTCTGGACAGAAGCCACATGCTTGCCAGGTTTGTCCTAAAAGGTAAGTCGCATTTGGTATTTTAAGTCCATCTTTGAAATGTTTCCCTGCAAAACAGACAAATCTTTGACCGTTAATACGAGGTCTGTAAATTATATACTAAGCGACATATAAATCCGAACACCCAGTTTAAATGGTTTTATTTTAATAAAATTTACTTGAAAAAACTGGAACTGTGAAGGACAAAAATATATAGACAAAGCAAAACAATCAAAGAAAAAAGAAGCAAAGTTCACCGAATTATAGAAAATCAACCATGTTTGTGTTAATATTTTGTAGCATAACCATTATTATCAATCACCGCCTGGCATCGTCTCTGCATAGATTGTAGAAGTTTCTTGACATAAGATTAATCAATCTGTCTCCACTTTTGCTCTGAAGCGGCAAAAAGTTCATCCTTGTTTGAATAATTTTTATCTCGTATTTGCTTATCTAAGTATTCCCATAGATTTTCAATGGGGTTTATATCGGGAGACTGTGAAGGCCATTTGAGAACTGGTATTTTTTCATCCAGAGAGAATTTCTTTGCGAGATTTGAAGTGTGGAAGATTGATCTTAAGGGCATATTGTCTTCCATATGGGGTAACATGACATGTTTCAGTATGTCTGTGTATAGAAACTTACCCATAATGCCATCTATTCTATGTAAAGGTCCCATCCCAAACCCCGAAAAGCACCCCCAAACCATAACAGACCCGCCTTCATATTTGGCAGTGGGCAAAGTGTACTTGGAGTCTAACCTTTGTCCACTAGGACGTCTTACGTAATGAACACCATTTGATCCAAACATATTGAACTTGGATTCGTCACTGAAACATACCCTCTCCCAGTCACAGATGCTGCAATCAAGATGCAACCGTGCAAATTGTAATCGGTCCTTACGGTTTTTCCTCTAGATTAGCGGCTTCGTACTCGGGCGGCGTGCAAATAACTTCAAATCATTTAATCTTCTACTTATAGTTTTCGTAGAAACCCTGACAATTCCCTTTGTCTCGATTTCGGCTTTTATTTGTCTTGGGATTTTAAACTGATCTTTGGACGAAATTACTTTTATTAATCTAACTGATCTAGCATTTAGTTTTCTAGGCCGACCACTTTTTTAGGGGCTTCCAAGATACCTTTTTGTTTATACCAAAAAAAATACGTATAACACCATAATTCTTCCCCATTTTTTATGTTGTTCAACTATTTTGTTTACAGCAAATGAAAACATATTTTCAAAATTACAAATACTACAAAATAAAGCTATCCGCAAGCGTTCAGCGAACCTCAGTATATTATTATAATATTTGCCTAGATTGTTGAATAAAAATGTTCTTCACCATGTTCTGTTTCTGAAGGTACACCCAATCTAGTCACCTGGCACGCCATATGAAAACGCATGATCGACAAGCAGAAGCAAAAATAACTGCTGCTGAAGGTCCGACTGAACAAAATATTGTGGAAGGGGTCAGTCACGTACCACAGATGGCGGTAGGAGCAATTGATAATTGGTCAGAAGTGCAAAACATTGTTAATAGGTAAAATAGAATCCTTAGGTGCTATGGATGTTATGAGAATACGGAATTATGCAATATGTCGCAGTTCATTATAGTTCACTTCTATTTCTAATGAAAAAATGTGCTAACAAAGGCTAATACCAAACTGACCATAAAGAATTGCATTTGTTGAAAATATGTAAATATTTTTATCATTGTTTTTCCGGTAGTGAAATATGAAGGAAGCATGCGGAATATTTTTAGATTGTATTGTTATTTTAAGGTATTGTATTGTTTATACATTGTAATAAATTATTTTTTGAATATCTACCATATAATTTATCATATTTGTTTGTTACCTTTTGACCGTCACTAGCGGAAACCAGCGACCAATAACAACAGTACTATGACTACAATGCTTTATTGACCAACAGAAGTCCATTCCATTCACAGGCAAAACTAAACAAAGAATATATCTACATATCTGTAGCAAATAAAAAAAGAAGAAAAACAATGTAATTTATCTGATCATATCGTTCAGCGACTTCACACACGTTTCTCATAATATTAAAATTGTATTGCTGCGATCTAACTCGAAATATGGGTACGACCTAAGCCTGAATGGTGGTGTATTATTGACATTCAACAATGATAGTAGGTGCATACTATCTATCTTGTTATCCAACAGTGAATATAAAAATGCAAGGTGAACACTTTGTTTTTGATGATAAGGATCGACACACGTTCAGATCAGCTGCCTGGAGATGGGAATTCAACCCAGACCTGGTCTTTGTCACGTACGACAACGGCAGACACCAAGCCGAAAATGCAGAATCACTATTTTATTTATATTTGCATCAAACTAAACGTATAGACAACCAGACTTACCCAACCTCCTTATTTCCACGCCATCATCGATGCGCTTACAAAATGATCACGGTTGCCAGGTGTGGTGATTTTTCACCAAATATGATGAGTTTTTACCCGTTTGTATCCATTACATATTTTTATTTCATTAAATTCATCAAAGAGATTCGAAAGTCATAAATATTAGGGGTCAAACTAGATTCGGCCAGGGTTGGTTATGACTGCCATAACCCCCCCCCCTTTGGATCCGCGCTTGCGGGTTTGTCAGGATGAGGAAATTGGGGATAACATGTATTCAATTAATTCATTAATTCATTAATCAAAGGTATGCGACGTGATCATGCGTTGTGAGAACTACCCTTCTCCAGGTCATTTTTCACCCTATTGTATTTGCATTATTATTTAATTCTCTCTGCCGACAGACTTATCTTTTAATAATGAAATCGTTTATTTTATATTATAGATATATTAAATAAGTACTAGTTAAATTGATCCTTCAAATGTCGAAATGTTACCACCATTATTACATAGCCGGTCCCCGTAGGTACTATAAATGGCAACATTGGCTAGATGATACTTGCCCAATGAAGAGATCGGCAGTGGTATTACGTGTCTTGAATTTATGTCGGTTTTTTGAAATGATATTGGTTTTTTTATGACATTATGTAGGTTTCCTAGAACTAACTGTTGTTCACTTGATACGCGGAAAGGTTATTACATTTTAGATTATTTTTTATTTCCAGTCATTTAGATTTTATAGGAATGTATACTAAGTGACATATAAATCCGAACACCCAGTTTAAATGGTTTTATTTTAATAAAATTTTGTATAAGTACTTAATGAAGCATAATAAGTAAATGAAAAAAATTTCAAAATGATTGCACTGCTTTAAAGCCCTTTAATAATGTTTGGATGCACCCTGATGTGCTACGCATTCTCCAACGCGGCTAGGCATGCTTCTGATCAGGTGGTCAATGTCCTCCTGTGGTATCTCATTCCAGGCAACCACCAACTCCTCTCGAAGTGCTTCTAGCGTCTGAGGAGGACTTTGCAAATTGAGCAATCTCCTACCCATCATATCCCACACGTGCTCAATTGGGGATAAGTCGGGAGATCTTGGTGGCCATGGTAATAATGTGACATCATTATGTTGAAGGAAGTCTATTGTGACTCTTGCAACATGTGGTCGGGCATTATCTTGTTGGAAAGTTGGATCTGCCATGATGTCAAGATAGGGTTCTAGAACTTCGTGGATATAACGCTGCGCGTTCATGTTACCTCTGATGAAGATTAAAGGTGACCTGGAACCATAAGCTATAGCACCCCAAACCATAACTCCAACAGTGTGATGAACATGTCTTTCAACAAAAAACTGTGGATTCCTCCTTTCACCACGTCGCCTTCTAACCCTGGCACGACCATCGTGCATGCCTAAACAAAATCGACACTCGTCACTAAAGACAATACTGTTAAATTCCTGATCCCAGAGTGACCGTTGTCTGCACCACTCAAGGCGATTACGTCGGTGTTCTCGAGTTAAAGGGAGGACCCAGTGTGGCCTATATGAAAACAAGCCAAAACTTCTCATTCGTCGGTAAACACTTCGCATGCCAATAGGTCTTCCGTGTTCTGCAAACCATTCATTTGCAATGGACCTGGTAGTGGGGAAACGGTCCCTTAAGGCCAATAATCTTAGGCGGCGATCTTCACGGTCTGTTGTTCTACGGCGGCGTCCAGTGCCCCTTGCTCTTTGCGTACGGCCTTCTCGAAGCCATGCCTGACAGCACCTACCCACAGTGTCTACACTTCTTTGCACTCTAACTGCAATTGCCCGAAAAGAAAGTCCAGCTTCCCGAAGTCCCACTATACGGCCCCTATCAAACTCACTAAGTTGACGAAATCGTACAGGTCTCCGTACTCTAGGCATCGTAACCGATCGTAAAGGATGTCAAGAACCAAAATCCGCCAACGTTGATTCTTTACTGCGGCTGAAATATTCATTTTTAGAGCATTAGTGAATTAAAAAAAAGCAGTATAAAAACCGGAATGTCCAACTGATCAGGCTGAAAATTTTTTCACTTGTTATTTACAGTAAGATAAATACATTCACCAACTTTTATTAAAATAAAACCATTTAAACTGGGTGTTCGGATTTGTATGTCACTTAGTATATATTAAATAAGTACTAGTTAAAATGACCCTTCAAATGTCGAAATGTTACCACCATTATTACATAGCCGGTCACCATAGGTACTATAAATGGCAACATTGGCTAGATGATACTTGCCCAATCAAGAGATCGGCAGTGGTACTACGTATCTTGAATTTATGTCGGTTTTTTGAAATGATATAGGTTTTTTATGACATTATGTAGGTTTCCTACAATATCTCAACATAGAACTAACTATTGTTCACTTGATACTCGGACCTAATTTTGTTGTAATTTGGCGGCGGTATTTATAACATTAAGGAACTTATTTAACCCTAACTTGATTAAATTTATTAAGGCAAGTGGCGTCTCGAGTGGGAATTGAACGAATATTTGTGACAAAAAAATGTATGCCACTGGCTTTTGTGCAATTTTTATGTTCTTTGGAATAAGAAAATAGAAATACAACTTTTTCGTCTCTTGGATTTTCCAGGAAATTAGCGGGCACTGTGGACTTCTGATATACTAATATATCTCAAAAATGGTTTTTATTATTTTTGAACTATACTTATATCCGTCAGTATTTTTATATTGGTGGTATTGGCCACAGAAAATACTAGTCGTGACATTCGCCTTACACCGAGAATAGATCTGAATTATGATAGCATTGTTAGCTAAAAATGAGTGAGCAGCTGCTGAAACGCCTCATTATTCGATGGAATTTATCAAAACAACCTTTATTGCTTGTTATAAAACCCCACATCGCAAGTTGAACGTTTCTAAAAAGTGCATGTTGATGTCATTGAGCTGAGCTGTTTTGTTGTCTATCATTTCATTGCTGATAAAAAACCTAAATCTTAGGCAACCGGTAACTATCGTGTAAAGCGAGATTACCATCAGGAGCCAAATAAATTACCACGTTCGCTGCGACCTGCCTCGCGCCGCGCGCACGGTAGCGGCTAAACGATTTTAGGCGCTGCACAAGCGAAGCGCGGATTCGCGTCGTAAGCCTATTGGATGTGCGTTGTGTAATTGAAAACTATTTCATATATACATTTTCTTCTTCTATCTCGTTTTTTTTCGTGCAGTAACACGAAACATGTCTTGAAACCCTATTAAAGATGTTTCTTTAATTAATTTCAGAACACCACAGTCTTGTGAGTCATCATAGAATGATAAAAAGTCAGAGTAATTCATTAAGGTTTTATTATAAATATAATAAATAAAACTTTATAAATTACCATCCAATATTGACCAATCATTCATAGGCAACATCCTGTGAATGACTGTAAAATCACAATATTTCAGTAAACTCAAACTGTCAGAATATTAGACAACAAAGTATGTCTCTGCATCAAAAACACGCCAAAGGTACTCTACCCTCAATTGCTTTATGTTTGACATTACAAAAAGTGCATAAACTAATTAGTCAATGAATGATCAATCTTTTATGTTGTACAGCACATAAATACAATAACTTAAATTGTGATGACTTAAATGGAAAATCGAGTGATAAATGAATCCTAGAGGAACCTGCCATCGTCCTTTATTCTGTAATCTCAAACACATCATAGATCACATTTCGGAACATCAATAGAAAAACTGTCACAATTGTCACTAAAACAGTACTGTCATCCTACAACTCTGTATGCTTGGATTTGAGCTCTTCTATCCTCTTGAGATATTCACTTTTTTCTATACACCCTCCACATTCCTCACCCCAATCATTGAGAATCTTCTTAAGATCCCGCACCTTCAGTTTCTTCAGGTCTACTGTCTTCAGGTCAATCTCGACATCATAGTGCAGCTCACAAATCTGGTTGTCCTTCTTCTTCAGCTTTTCACAGATTTTATCTGAAGGCATTGACCATGACAGAGGTTTGGACATTTCTCCAAGGATTCCGGTTGCTGATTCTTCTAATCCTCCAAGGTAGTAACACTGAAATGCAAAGCACAATTGTTATAAAATCTGACATTTGCAAGAGGAATTGACTGCTGCTTCTGAAATGTACGTGATGATCTTTTTTTCCTGAATCAGCATGAACAGCAATGCCAGATATTCTACAAAACTAAGTTTTTTCGTCATCGGCATAGTAGTAACCCTGTGTAACAATTTCATCCAAATCCAAGCAGTACTTATAGCGGACCAAAGGAAATAACTAATTACAATACTTCCTTGCCAGTAGGCATGGGAAGTAAAAGGGGAGCAACTTCAATCTGAAACATTCAACGTTCATAAAGGTGGATCAGGTGCATTGACTATTTCATCAACACCAAGATCAGTAGATCTGAATACACTAATTTTCTATGGGGTTACTTTAATGACTTTGTATACCAACGATGGTAAAAAATCGGATTCCAAAATTGAAACAACCTTGAGCTTGGTAGTGTTATTCTACAATGGATGATTTTTATGTTTATCTCCATTTTAAGAAATAAATGATACTGGGTAGGAGACAAAATGCTTAACTGAGTGTTCCAAAACAAATATCTGGTCCAAGAATATGTTATTTGTAGAATGTTTTTCTACCAAAAAATGTGGAAATTCAAAAACTGACCTTTACTAAAACAAAAATTTGCAATAGGTAATTTTGTGGCCTATTTACAGCTGAAAGATTATACTCTATGCTTGTCTGACCAAGAGTCTGAAAGACCTGTAACATGTGGGAAGTCATCGTTCCGAGTTTAGAGATGATACCATGCAAAACCAGGATGGTCTGGGGTAAGCATTCCCATTCCCAAAAAAAGATGCCCAGCCCATTTTTTTATGTGCCAGATACGGCACCCTTGTCCATGTGTAGGAGTGTGATATGAAAAGAAAAAACAAATTAGCTGTCACCTAGAAGACATACAAAATATAAGTCGCTGTACTGAAGATCACCTATGGGATTGAAAGAGTATATTGGCCAGACAAGCATGGAGGACTGTCTATATACATGAGAACCACAGGATCAGTTTCAGATGTTGTATTAGCTGAAGGATTATCCTTCAATTTCTGGACATCCTGAGGGATCAGCAGACCCTTGCAACTTTTTCAAGTGCAACAACAGCCCTAAGGTATTTTGTATGATAACATCAGTACCCATAGAGGGAGGCAAAGGCTTAAAAGATGATCTCCCTGAAAAAAATCCAATGTGTGTATGACAAGGTGTACACAGCCTTATGGGGGCACTATGAGTAATGGGGCATTCTAGACTACAGGGATAATACAAGCCAATTTTAAGAGCAGATTGTCTGGCAGGGTAGGCTTTTTTTTCATTTCCTCTTTCAACAGGTATAAAATAATTTCTATATGAAACTTACAAATCTATGCTCCTTGTTCTTTAATCCTTTGCAGAACTTTTTAAACCGTTCCTCTATTTTCTTAGGGTCTTTTTTCACATCTTCTGATAACGTGGCCGAAAACTTGTCCAGAGTTTTGATGCATACTGGAAAAAAATAATTTTAGTTATGCCAAATATGTATTGGAATGTGCGACTTACCTTCACATTCTCCTTGTTTTAAGCTGTTTACTGCTACGACTGATGCAAAGAATATTAAAAATACTGCCTGCAATTTCATTTTGTACGAAATTGACGATTACAAATTTAGGAATTATAAATAGAATTATTTAGGTTAGAACACTTTTTCGGTGGGTTAGTGAATGAAACTTTATTTTTGCTGGCTTCGCACCGAGCAATACAACGTTAACAAGGTAAATTATATGCAATGTGTTGAGTTTTCGGCGTTTTTCTGTAACACGTTGACAAAAATAATTGTGTAAGATTAATCCAGAAAGAAGGATCTGTCAAAATGCTGGTCTGGGGTGGCGCATTTTTATTGGTCCACGTTCTACAAGGATCATATTCATTCGATTAAACCAACCAATCACCGTTCGGTTGTGTTTTGAAACTTATGCAACCCATTTTGCACCAAATATATACTGCTCGCCGCAAAAATGACTATTCCTACTAATATTTAAAACCATGTTTTGCACTTTTTTGTGTTTAAGTCGGATTAAGTGCGGTGGTACAAGTGTGTTCTCGGATTATTTGATTCAGTCCAGATTCCTTTTTTAACAAAAACTGCGAACAAGTGTAGACGATATCATGGGGCGTAGCAGCGCTATTGCCTGGAGGGAGTATGCATCATTTGTTATCTCCACGTTATTTATGTCTGTTAAAAACAACAAGTATTAAAAGTGAATTTCCCTTTAACATAAAATTTTGGTGGTTCAACTCAGTATTATACAGGGTGGCGCATCGAAAACGAAACAGACGCATTTACTGGCAGCTCAGTTTTTTTTGGAAAAACGCTCAGACCCGTCGATTTTGTTTTCGAGGGGGACACAAGTTTGGCAAAAAATTCACGTTAACACGTGCAGCCCCCTAAGCGGGGGAGACACCACCCCCAAAATCTTAAATGGAAAAGGGCGTCGAGAGATACCTTATTTTAAAGGTATTTCAATTCCCTGAATTAGTTGTAACTTTTATACCTCAAATGAAAGCTTGTTTTTACAGAAAATTGCATTTTTTATCGAATAAGTTAGTAAAAAAATAAGAAAATCATACATTTCAAAAGCGTAATTTTAAAACTTTTGAAAGTTTTCAACATTTTATTACTTATTATGAACTATTGGAATGTCCGCTATGCGACGATAACAAAAAACTCAAAATCAAACATGTAATTTTTTTGTATTTCAAATTTAACCGTCTTAAATCGGAATAAAAAATAAAAAAAATAAAATTCAAATAACTCAAAAACGGTTAACTTCTGGATAGGACATTATATGACAAAATCGGTTGTTTTTGACCTAATGACATTACAAGTCTCCCTGTATATACAGAAAACCAGCACACTGTATTTTGTGACCTGAACAAATTGCTCGTTTAAACATATTAGATTTAAAGCCATTACCATATATACCATACCATACTTTGTATTTATGTAGCTTAATAAGAGACTCTTTAGCAGAGGCCATGGAAAGTTCTTATTTTTAGGCAACCTGTAAACCTGCAGAAAAAACACAAATTATACAGTCAGCTTCAAATATTAAAAAAGTGGAAGAAGATAAAATAAAACCCGGTAATGAATCACAACAGCAATGCGAAATTAATGAAAATACAGATAAACAGAGAGCAAAACCTTCTCAGGAAGCTATGAAAAATAAGATTGCTCTACTCGCAAAAAATCTGAATGCTTTGTATTCTGCCAGAGATACTATGCCAAGCCGTGCTGAAGTTGATAAACAGATCATTAAGTTGCGCGAGGAAATAAAAACAGCAAAACAGTCTTTAAACAGGAAGGTTCAAAACGCAGTTGCCCAGAAGAAACACGGGGATGGTATGAAAAGAAAGTTAGAAGATGTTTGTCATGAAAATCCAGAAATAAAAAAAGTCTATCTCTGAGGGATTCAGTGGGACGTCCTAATCTTGAAAGCAATCAACATTCACTATTGAAAACAATCGCGGATATAGCTTTATTTGGGAGTGCAGCAGATCATAGAAGGCGAACGGAATCAAGAATTACGTAAAATAGGTCGCAGTGGAACATATCTTCGTTTGATTCCCAGAAAATCTGATTCTGCAGAGGGACGAAGACATGTATCGACAGTCCCAGTTAAGCTCATTCGGGCTCAAACTGATCACCACAAGAGCCACTGAGATAACAAGTTCGCTGAAACATCAATCCATTATTTAGAGAACATAGCATCCATACTTGGACCAGATCAGGTATTTTTCATATCTCAAGATGATAAAGCTAGAGTCCCTATTGGCGTAACCAAATTTCCTGATCACGATTGGGTAATCACTGAGCGTCATAAATTAATACAATCTGTTTATGCTCGTATCAAAATCACTTCCATATGCTAGGACAACCGCAAGCCGTTGGATATTCTGGACTAACATACATCGCTATTCGAAGTGGAAAGCATAGTTCATCTACTGTTAATACTCATGCTCAGGATTTCGAGACGCTTCTCGAACTTGAAGAGTTTCGACCATTAGCTAAAACTGACCATGGACTAGTAAAACCAGTGGTGATCATGACGGTTGATGGAGGGCCAGATGAAAATCCACGTTATCAAAAAGTCATAGGGTTTGTTATACAACACTTTAAGCGACATGCTCTCGATGCATTGTTTTTAGCTACCAATGCTCCTGAAAGAAGTGCATATAACAGAGTAGAGTCCAGAATAGCTCCTCTTAGTTGGGAACTGGTTGGTTTAATATTGCCTCATGACCATTTTGGGTCTCATTTGGATGAACGTGGCGTTACAATTGATGAACATTTAGAAAGATCTAATTTCGAATTTGCAGGAAATGTATTAGCTGAAGTATGGAGTTCAATGGAAATTGATGGCTATAATGTTAATGCAAAATATGTTGGGGCGGGTGAACAAGATCTTCCTGATTTTCCAGACATTAAATGGTATTCAGAACATGTGCGTGAGAGCCAATACTTGCTTCAAATTGTAAAATGTAGAAATACAGAATGCTGTCGTCCAAGAAGTGGCATATTTAGATTACTAGACAATAGGTTTCTTCCACCATCTGTAAAAGTAAAACAGACAGTTGATGACTTGGTTTTGGATGAAGGAGGGCAATTTCTTAATCTTCCAGTCAATTTAGCTCTACGGTTAAGTGCTTCACCCAAAGATTTCCTGCAATGCCCTACGATTATTTTTGTCCGACGGTAAAATTGATGCTAAATGGGGAGTAGACGAGCGCATTCCAATACCTTCCAACAACAAACGCCAACGTCACGTGTGCTTGCATTCTTTTGCACGTCGTTGAATGTTTGGTCTGTACGCGGCTTTATGGAAAGCAGATACATAAATGTACGCAGGAGGTGGATCATCAGTGACACAAACAATATGTATATAATACTTGTATATTTACGATTGAATACTGTATACAGTGTCTAAGTCACAAGACATAAGCGTTCTATGTAACTAGAAAAATATATTATAGATGGCACTTTACACATAATATACTTTACAAGAGTAAAAATTATTGAGATTCGAGTAGAAAACAAGGATCAGCTTTAAAATGTGATGTAGAGATGTTCAAGAAAGAATTACACAAATTACAAAATGGAACATGGTGATGAAATAAGTCAACTACAACTATGATACAGAAAATAACTACAACTAAATGATTCACTGACTTACGTTCTGATTTCGACTTTAAGGAAATCACTATAAAAAATAACAATAGCTAGACAGAAAATCATCTAATCTATGTACTTAAATATCTAAGTCTTATGCAAACTAGAAGTTACAGAAAAAATAGTAGTTGAACGTCTGAATATACGAAGATTTCCCTGTAACTTCTATTCATCTTTTTAATAATATATAAGATTGTTTCATCTCATCTTTTATACAAGGGGTACAGATCTGGCCCCAAAAAGGTGCCTAGACTATATTGTTTTATCAACCAGCTTAAATATGATTGGTAAGTGGTTGCCTGAAAACAGACTGACTCTCGAGTCTGAGTTACCAAAAAATAAACGATGTGATGCAGAAAACAGAAAATGAAATTGCCCAAGCAGGCAAATCTTTTTATAAAATACCGCTAGCTCGTCAGCACAAAGTTGGGGTTTTCCTTTACACGACGTGTAAATAAGCGGATTTTCTAGTAGCATATGCACCAATGTCTTAAGAGAACCGAGATATTGGGCTCCGCAAAACCTGAACCAAACCGAAGCCTCGATCACGTCGCTAGCGCCAGCGTACAGTTATACGACGTACGACTACGTCCGCTAGTATGCAACCTAACCTAGACGCCGGTAGTGCAGGTCATCAAACCATCAGATTGGTAACAGATTGCTGTTAAAAAAAATGGCACACTCATACCCATTTCACGTGAGAGGTGTACAAGCTCTCCAAGCCGAGGATTTTCCTGCAAGAGTGCGGTTTTGTGAGTGGTTGTTGCAGCAACACGACAATAATCCGGCCTTTTTGAAGTACATGTTAGTCACAGACGAATCCACGTTCACACGTAACGGGGTGAATAACTTCCGCAATGCTCGTGTGAGGTCAGACGCTGTCCGTCGGTCACAATTTCAACAAAAATTTTCTGTGAATGTTTGGGCTGGCATGGTAAACGGCATTCTCATTGGACCAGTTATTCTCCCGAATCGGTTGGACAGGATACAATACCTAGACTTTTTACAGAACATTTTACCAACCCTGGTCTAAGATGTGTCTTTGAGTGTAAGACAGTCAATGTGGTTTCTCCATGACGGTGCACCGCCCCATTTTAGACGTGAAGTGCGTGAGTGCCTAAATTGCCGAATAGGTGGATCGCACGTAATGGACCCGTAAGCATGGCCTCCGAGATCTCCAGACTTAACACTGTGTGATTTTTTCTTTGAGGTGAAATGAAACGCTTGGTGTACAAAACAGGTGCACACGGTTGACGAATTACGTCTGATAATTGCAAGCTGCATTCATTTGGGGAAGCGACTCCACTCTAAAAGCCTGCACCGATGCTTGGCTACGTCGAGCACGCACGCCACAGTACTTATAAAATACGTTCACCAAGAAAAAGTGATTTTCGATCTCTTTTTTGTTATTTTTGTTACATGTGCTCCTCGGATTTTACGACAGCCATACTTGGAATTTCAATTCAACTGAACAATGAGTACTTTTTCATTTATTTTTTTTACTTGTTCGCTCACGTTTCACCACACATTAGCTTTGTTATATCAAGCGTAGTTGTGCCTGGAAAGGAAAACTCCAACTTTGGGGACACCCTGTATAGTGTTAAAAATGAAACGTTTTTCACAAAGTTTATATCTAGCTCTGAGATAAGAGAGGATAACAGTACTAAAGGATACCGTGAAGAAGTAAAATTATACCGTAATATTTTTATTAGCAATTTTGATATATTTTACTGAAATTAATTTAAAACTAATTCCGCCACGTTTCAGCTCACTACATTTTTCATAAATAACTGTTCAGAACGTTTTTTGAGATGGTAGTGTATCCTTTATTTCTCCTAGGCTGTCATAAGGTATACACTATGATAGACAGGCAACAGGTAACTATCTATTTGTTAAATCCCCATAACTTCACAACTATACAATACTTTTCTATTGTTACCACAATAAAATATAAAGTTGAAACTGGCAATAATAATCAAGAAATAACATTTGCATAATGTAATTATTTTCAGATCTACATTATCATTTTCAGTTAAGTAAAATTAAAATTATCTATCATTTCTCTCTTGTGACCTTTAGCTTATTCTCGTGTCATAACGGAAATAACCGCAACACAAGGATTATTGAAATTTCACATGGCACAATGATAATATACTTCTATTTATATAATCTCAAAATTCTGGTAATTCAGACTGCTAAATTCTATTTCTGCAACATTTTGTTCTATGAGGTGAGTGCGGTTCTATTAAAGTCAACACACATAATATTACAACAAATAGTCATGCTTACAGTTGTATCACTGGCAAAAATTGCATTTAAAAATAAGGAAACGTTTAAGTAGTAACACACTAAAAAAAACTAAGCGTCTCATACGTCATATTGCTCAAAGAGGTCACGTGGCTGCCACTCAGTCAGTCACCAGTTCCATGAATCGACAGAAGATCATCATAATGAATATTTTATTTCTTATTCAGCGCTTTTAACCCTGAATAACACAAGTTATTCGAACAGCAGATGAACCCATCAAACGACTGATACACCACAGAAGCTTAACGTTAAGTCAAGATTTATTCTAAAAGATCTGCAAAGATCCCAGTATTATGCTCAAATTCCGTAACGTTTCAAGCACACCCATAAACCAATATTCAAATGCTGTTTGTACTGAATACGCAAATTTCTTACAAAGATGGTTCCTAAAATACCCCTCACTGAGATACAGGAAGTTGAGGTTTCATTTCAAAATCGAAAAAATATACCTGCACATTGGATAAAAGTATCAAAATGAAAGTATGTAGTATGTATGTGTAGTACTAACAACGTAGCATTATTGCCATATAAATTACTATGGCTCAAACTACACCAAACTATAGAAGGAAAAAGAATAATACTTCCTATGTCACTAACTGTTTTCATACAACTATTGCATTTTTGATTTAGTCATTCAATTTTACAAATATCTCTCTCTTGTAAATTACGAGGCTTGGTCAATAAGTACCCGTGATTTTCGCCAAGATGGAAAAAGAGCAGTCTCGTTCGGTAATTCGCTCCTTGTTTTTGGATGGGATGAAATGCGAGGAGATAAAGGCAAAGTTCTATGCTGTTTATGGATACACTTCGCCATCTATCTACAGTTTGATATATAAAATGGTGTCTTCAGTTCTAACACGGGTACTTATTGAACCGCCCTCGTAGCTTGAATATTTGAGGTAAAATCAGCCTAAAAAATGGCGTCGAGTAAGTTGACTCTGCGCTCCCCACGCAATGCTGTCATAAGTTTATAAAGTATTATGTTCCTCAGAGGCGACTACATGTATAACAAAAAGAAATTAAATAGGTGAAGTCAGCCAACAGGTCCATATTAGTACACACTCCACAGTACCACCTGATAACGCTAGTTTCTTCCCTGCTCTAAGTATCGATCATCTGACAACGCTGCTGGACCACATCACTCAAACACGTCATAAGCGACAGGCACGATACTATAAAATCCCAGCCGGCAAATCTATTATGTGTGAAATGTGTGCTTTAGGACTAAACTCTCCTTTGAAAACGTAGGCATCTTCTGTCAGGATTCATGGGACAGGCTATTATTGTGTTATCTGTAATTTTGCTGACGTAAGGCCATATGATAAAAAGGTGTTACCCTTTTTTTAAGTACGTTCACTGCATACAAAAAATATACTATCATCATGAAGGCATCTTTTATAATACATAAACACTCTGAAATAACATCAACGTTCTTAGAAAATATGGAAGCCTCTCTATAAATATCGCAATGTACGGTTTTGATTCATAAAAAATTGTTCTGTAAAAACAGGACAAAACACTGTTTAAATAAGGCTCTATTGGGGCAGTAGCACTACCATGTATGGGCATCCAAGTTATAGAAAGAACAATTGATGTAAATGAAAATATATACAAGCGTTTTGGTCGTAACAAATACGACAATCATACTTTTGCATGGAATTTCGTTATGCATAACTTGTGGAAATCCCTTCAAAATTCCAAACTATCGTCTACAATTTTGAGAATAATATAATGGTGTTTTGGTATACAAAAGTACCCAGTTGTAAACCAACGATATTCAGGATTATCAGTATTTTGTCAACCACCGCACTGATAAATTGTAGAAAAAAATAGTAGCAATGGTATCAGAAACGAAATTCCATCAAATGTTTTTTTTTTCTCTAACGTATATATGATGATTGACAAGGGTGGAATTTTTATCGAGATAAATAATAATTTGTTCAACGAATGGCAGCACAACTATAACTAACTGCTGTAAAATGCAAAATAATACTAAAAAATACTTAAAAAACAAATCTTTTATCAGGACTAGTATATGTTCCAGTTGAGAGTTCTTTCAAAAAATGTAATATCATCATGTAGTCAATTTTTCTAACGTAAAAATTACACAGATTTTAATCATACTTTTCACCGTTAATTTCAAAAACTTATAATAAAGAAATACTCCTTTCTCTTTACTTCTATAAAAACACGAATCGTAGACAAAAAATAAATAATCAGCAAAAACATCTTATTTGGCAGCAAAAAACATACCTAATAACTATTTAGCTGTCTAAAAAATAGGAAATAAAAAACGAGATCCTCAAATAAATATAAAAAAGAAATTACTCGGTATGAAGACAAAAAAATGGCAAACAATGTAATAATAGTTTCAACATAATCAGTTCTTTTGGAAGTTAAACAGATCCTGATCATTCAGCGATGACACATTTTATATTATTGGTACGAAGTTTCTTTATAAATGTAAGATTATTTTACGATCATTCTAAACAAATGCCAATGCATAAAACTAGTGAATATAGAGCATCAACGCTACACTGGCTTTTCAGGGGCTTACAGGGTTTGTCCGGAAAGTAATAGGACTCATTTTCTTCCACCATGACTGTACTGGATTCGGTAGAGGGCGTTCCTAGCTAACGAATGAGCGGCTGGTCAGTTGTCTCCGAGCACTTGGATAGTCAGGACAGGCATTTTCGCGCGACGTGTTTCTGTGAGTGGTGCATGCCGAAAATGCAGCGTTCGTTAGAGCAGAGGTACGCGATTAAATTCTGTGTGAAACTCGGTAAATCTGCGAGAGACGTTTGATATGATCAAGCAGTCTTACCCAGGTGTTGGTTTAGCAAGAAGTGGTGTGTTACGGTGGCACCAGGCCTTTTTGGAGGGCCGGGAAGAGGTCGCTGATGAAGAACGTGCTGGAAGACCTTCGACTTCGACAAACACCGATAATGTGACTCGTGTGCGCAAAGTTTTGAACTCAGACCGTCGACTAAGTATTCGCTTAATTGCTCAGATGTTAAATTTACCAAAATCTATGGTTCATGACATTGTGACACAACATTTGAACATGCGCAAGGTGTGCGCGTAGATGGTCCCAAAAGTGCTCACTGACGACCAGAAATTGCGGCGAGTGGAAGTGTGCCAAGAAAATTTGAACATGTGTGAAAGTGACCCCCAATTTTTGAATAACGTAATCACAGGTGACGAGTCGTGGATCTTTGAGTATGATCCCGAGACAAAGAGGCAATCTTCCGAGTGGCACACGACGGCGTCTCCTCGCCCAAAAAAGGGAAGAATGAGCAAATACAAAGTGAAAACGATGCTCATTGTCTTTTTTGACATCAAAGGCATCGTCCACCATGAATTTGTTCCTCCTGGACAAACCGTCAACGCCAAGTTTTACGTGGAAGTGCTCAGGAGACTCAAACGAAGGGTCAGTCGGGTCCGACAAGACATCGCAGCCGACTGGAAGTTGCACCACGACAGCGCCCCGGTTCACACCGTCTTTCTTGTGAACAGCTACCTGACCAAGGCCGGCATCCCAACGCTTCCACAGCCGCCCCACAGCCCAGATGTGCCCCCCCCCCCGGACTTTTTTTGTTTCCTATTTTGAAAGTTTTTAAAGAATTGTAACGATTGGCTCAATAATTTTTTTTAAATCGACTCAGTCCTATTACTTTTCGGACAAACCCTGTATGTACTAAGCTCTCTATTTTTAGGGCATATTCGAAATGACATTACAGAGAAAATTAATGATTTGAAGCTCATCATAATCATCTGATAATAATTAATTCAATACCTGCTGCAAAAAGTTTCTTGCAAGAGTAGTCGCAAAAAATAACATGTAACCATATATAGATAAGATCTTGCGACATATTATGAATCCATAATCTCTTACTGCTTGGATTACATTGAAAAACCTGCTTTCACAGATACAGTATACTTATAAGGTAGCAGGTTCAAATGATGATGACGTTATAGGAAAACAATATGGTTAGTATAAACCTTTTTTACTTTAGCAACCTGTGCCTCAAAAATAGAGTATATTAGCAACATCCAAAAATAACGCTTTGAAGGTATATTCTAAACTATTTTACGATACTTCAAAACGGCAAAAAACAATAAATGCCAGCTGATCATTCAGAAATATTCAATATCGTCAAAGGACGTACCTCGCACTGTTTCATACTTCCTAAGTGGTCGATTTTGATGAAACAGCTGACCATGGTTGGCTTAATCGGACTTCCTAACGATGCTGATGCTTTTATGTTAGTCTTATTGGATAGAGTGGTCAGAAAAGACTTGGTATACAATTGGATTGAACCGACTGATATGGCTGCTGAGTGTCATGGCCATACTTTGACTATACAAGTCAATTAAAAATTATTTTTAATAATGGTAAAAATAGTTAGTACATTTACTAATGCAAAAGGGAGCATCCAAATAGGATGTTTTGAAGTATCGTGGAAAATAGTTTGAGCATTTTCAACTGTGATGTATGTTTAAAATCGGTTTGTCAACCAGAGATCGCGGTGTGTCAGTCTGGCTATCCTGTAGTCTCAGTTGAAAACAATTTTCGACTAAGCAAAATGTGATTTTCCTGGTGAATCAAAGGTCATACCCAGCGCAAACATCTGAATCTGCTTGACTTCCGTTCGCCGCCCTAAGCCCCGCCTATTTAAGCTTGGAGACGCCGAGAGCGGGCAGTTTGTAATGTACAATGTGGTAAGGCGGGCCAATGGGACTAGCCGGTGAGGCGTACATTTGTGCCGCTCCACCGCTCATCGACCCTAGACCACCAAGGCCTGCCGCCGGCGAATGAGACAGGTTTAGGCCGCTCAGGCTCATAGATCCGCCCGCGCATGCTCGGCCGCGCTTCCGTCGCGGCAAGATGCCCTTGCGAGCCATGTAAAATCTAGAAGAGAAAATGAAACAATGTCAATCAGAACTATCATTGATCAGAATGCACGAATATTTACGATAGGGTACGCAGGGAACACCAAGAGGTTGTTGGTAGAGGACCAGGTACAAAACACGGAAAATGGGTTCCACATTTATAATGATATAAACGTTATATAGATTTTTGTCTGAATGGCTTTATAGTTTACAACTTCAAGTGCTTTATATCGACCACAATCTTACTAATTTTTATAAGCTAATCTAAAACTTTTTTAAATTGGGTAATTAACAAATAAATGGCATTACGTTTGTCTAAGTTATGCCAAAACTTGTAGTCAGTAAGTAAGTAAGATTCATTAATTTAAATATTTAAAACATACATGACAACAGCGCGTCGACCTTTCATCACTCTTATCGAACCGGCAATCGATCGCAAACGGTAACAGAGGTGTTAGTTATCGGGCATCGGGCGTGTTGTTTTGTTTTTGTTCGCGTACGTCGTCGTGTTTATTTACAATGTTCTCGAATCATGAGTTCGCCAACATGTTGTTAGTTTACGGTGAAGCTCGTCAGAATTTAAATCTAGCAGCTCAAATTTATCGTGACACATTTCGCCAACGGGTACACCCGGACAGAAGGACATTTGTGCAAGTGTACCAAAGACTTTGAGATACAGGAAGTGTTCAGCCCACTAATATTCGCACTCGTGAAAGACAGGTTACTGTAGAGCAGGAGGAACAAATTTTAAATATCGTGGAAATCAATGCAGATATCAGCACTCGGGAATTAGGCCGCCGCGTAGTCCATAGAATCTTACGAGAAAATTTGCTTTATCTCTACCATGTACGAGTGCAGGCCTTGTTACCAGAAGTCTATCCTCATAGACTAACATTCTGTCAGTGGTTTTTGCACAAAAACATTGAAAATCCGGATTTATTTAAAAACATTCTAGCGACGGACGAATGTACTTTTACGCGAGACGAGATATTAAATTTCTATAGTACTCACACGTGGTCCCAGGAAAATCCTCATACCATTCTTTTTATTTTATACATGAAATGATTTACCTGCCATAGTCAAAAAATGCAAAATTCAGATTTTCGCCGATGACACTATAATTTATATAAGTACTAAAAATATTCAGTCTGGTATCTCTTATATAAATGAAGACTTGAAGCTTGTCTCAAAATGGTTAGCATCTAACAGACTAAAATTAAATGCAAGTAAAACGAAAGCCTTGTTAATCGGAAAAAAAAACAATGTACAAATGTTCAACTGAATATTGATGGTGAAGATATTGAATTCGTAGAAAATTTTAAATACCTGCGGGTTTTTGTTGGTCTCGATTAATTTTTGATATTCATTATGAAAAAGTTATAAATAAGATTAGTAGTAAAGTGGGATATTTATCGAGAGTTTCTGGATGTCTGAGTTCATATAGCAGAAAAATTATCTATAATACCATCATTCTTCCAAATTTCTGTTCGACTAATTTTACAAAATAAGTGCATGAGAATAATAATAAAAAAAGATAAATATACTCCAATTAGGCAAATGCTTAGCAAATTAAAATGGCTCAATGTAAAAATTTTTTATCAAATATCTTGTAATGATATTCATTTATAAAGTAAAAAATAATATATTTCCATCAAGTCTAACTAATTTAACATCATCAAATGTCGACCATCATTTACATAATACCAGAAATAAAGATGACTTCCATTTAATGAACAAAAAGTATAACATATGCTACAAATCTGTATTCCATGAAGGGTTGATTGAATATAATAAATTAAAACGTTTTAAAATAAATATTTTGGCGGGTATTCTTGACGATCAGGTAATTGGCCCTTTCGAGTTACCCCCAAAGTTGTCAGGAGAAAGATACCTTAACTTTCTAGCCAATAACCTACCAGAACTTTTGGAACAGACCTTAGACAACATGCTATTACAATGGAGACAGAATTTGTGGTTTCTTCATGACGGGGCACCACCACACATTTTTAGATGCGTCATTCAGTATTTGAATGAACATTATCCTGATCCTCGAAAATGCCCAGCAAGATCTCCTGACCTCAATCCAATGGATTTGTGGTATTGGGGAGAACTTAAAGGGATGGTTTATGGGGATGGTCCAATAACAACTGAAGCACAACTTCGCGAAAAAAAATTTAATGCGGCTGAAATAATAAATGGACAATTTCGAGGAATTAGAGTAAGAAGAAACTGGGTTCATCGTAATGAAGCTTGTGCGGAAAGTGGAGGACGACATTTTGAACATCTTCTTCAAATACAAAAAACGTGCAGTGTGGGTTTTAAAAAGAAAAACAATGTATCTATCAAAATTGTGTTCCCTATTTATAAGTAGATTTTTTTAATACGTTCAATAAACTTTCACACACCAGGTGAAACGCTGAGACTCTTAGTGGTAAGTCCGTTTTTTTTTTAATTTTACAAGTACATTTTCAAATAATGAAATAATACCTAGAGCCAAAAATAACAAACTCCATCTTTATTTAGACTGCGTTCCGTCGTAATTTGCGTCTGGCATTGCGGCGTGGTCAGATTTTATTTTACTTTTAAGTCGCTTTTCTCTAAAAAAATGCTGTTTTGACCCCCATATTATGTGAAACTTTCTGCTTCTTTTAACTCTATCACCCATTTAAATAATGACAATCATAACGTTTACACCCTGTATGATACAGTAAGACAGTTTGCATACTAACCTGATGGTGCTGATAGGGATATTGAACTGGTCGCTAACAGTCTGAAAAGTTTGTCCACGAGTTATGCATTCGGCAGCTCTACGAAGTTCCTCATCTGATCTACGAATGCGTCTGTTCGCTGAAGCTATCAAGAAACAAAAAAAAAATTAACATCGAACTCCCTGTATGAGCAAAAATGAAAATTCGAAAAAGTTACAAATACGATAAAAGCTGAGGTGTGTAAGTTTTTTTTATACAAAGTTCAGCACTCCAAATTTCAAAAAGGCGGATTGAGGGGTTTCAGTACAACTTTGATATGTAGGTCAAAATTGGGACACCCTGTCTAATTGCCAATATTTTGGAAATGTGTCCTCAAATGTCACGTATAACATGCCATAAATAGATTTTCCCAAAATGTATTTGTTTATGAGTAATATTCCGTCCACACATGGATGGGCGACCCTATATATATTGATGGAACAAAAGTTTGAGGATTACTATTACTTAAAAAATTACAAAAAAAAACAAATTACTTTTATAGGGCTTTTCATAGTCTTGGTAAATATTCCAAGAAAATAGTTTATAATACAATTATTCTACCGCATTTACTATTGTTCACTGTATTCTCAAAATTACAAGTCCTGCAAAATAAAGCTATGAGAATAATATTGAATACAAATAAGTACTCCTCCAAATTAAAATCTATGTTACAAGAATTGCAGTGGTTGAATATACAAAATTTCATATCATATTTGGTTGTTATTTTTATATCTAAAATAAAAAATCATCTTTTGCGACAACATTTAGAACCCTACATAGAATTGAACAATCATTACCACAATTTTTATACAAGAGGAAATATAGATTTTCATTTACAAAATTGCACTACCTAGCAAATCAATATTTCAGAAAGGATTACTTGAATTTAATAAACTAAATAATGATATAAAGTCTACTTGTAATTTATAGATGTTTAAAAGGTAATTAAAGGAATATTTCATGGACAGTAAAAATTCGTAGAGATGCAAATTTGGTTTTTTCTAAATATCTGTACGTTATGTAATTGTTTAGTTTTTTAGAAGAATGTAATTGTAGCAATTATGCTGAATAAATTTTAAACAAACCACCATATTTAGAAAACTTCATAAAATCAAATAGTCATTATCATAACTAGCAAATCTGTATTTCAAGGGAGTATTTGAATTTAATAAACTAAATATAATAATATTAAGCAGTGTTTTAAGAGCACACAGTTTTGCATCATATTGAAGTAACGCTCGCTAAAAACAGTTTGTGTGACTTTCAAAAGCAGCATTTATATCATTTTCATACATGAATTCTAACTTTGAATGAAAAATTAAAATAAAAACATGCATGCATTTATTTTAATTTATTTTAAAAATACCGGAGAAGCAAATCAGTCAGTTATATATTGAAATGAGGGCTGCCTTACCCGTCGTTGCATCGTAATGACAAGAGACATTGGCGATGGCGGCAAATTGTGGTTTAATATCTATTGGCCCTGGTGACAACGCCGCCTCAGTATTGACAGGACCATCTTCTTCTGTCATCTCCTGATCCATCATATCCTTCAACTCACTATCTCCATCGAAGAACGTTGAATCTTCTGGTTCATCATCAACATCCTCTGCAAATAAAAATATTGATGTTTGATTATATTATTCTAGAAACAACTATTGTAAACTATTAAAACATTGCGGAGGCACAAATTATTTACCACAATACTTATAGTTGAACACATTCTGGTTCACATTCAGGTATTCCCTAGTGATGATACAGTAGCGGACAAAAGTTTGGAAACATTCTTAGTAATTTTTAAAAAGTGTAGTAATTTTTTATTCTTTATTATTAATGACTATTTTTTTTTCTCATATAATTCACTTACAGTCTTGAGGATACAAATGACAATTTGTGTTTGCTGTGGTACAACAAACAGGCATCAAAATACCTTCATATTATTTTACGACCTAAAATGAGGCGACAAAAGTATGGAAACATATTTTTAATTACAAAATTAAATACAATTACTCTGCAAAAAAATTTTAAAAATACAGTTTTGATAATATTTGGTAGCATAGAATTTAGCATTCAACACTGACATCAGCTGCTCATAGAAGACACCATTTTTTTACAGACGTTTGTTGGGATATTTTGCCAAATGTGTAATATTTGTTACATAATCAAATGAATCGTTCCTATTTTTTTTAATTTTTCTTGTCAGTTATCTTTTAACATGCTCCCAGAGATGTTTCTGTAGTACCACTGCAAACACAAATTGCCATTTGTATCCTCAAGAATGTAAGCAAACTATACTAAGTGACATATAAATCCGAACACCCAGTTTAAATGGTTTTATTTTAATAAAAGTTGGTGAATGTATTTATTTTACTGTAAATAACAGGTGAAAAAATATTCAGCCTTATCAGTTGGACATTCCGGTTTTTATACTGCTTTTTTTTAATTCACTAACGCTCTAAAAATGAATATTTCAGCCGCAGTAAAGAATCAACGTTGGCGGATTTTGGTTCTTGACATCCTTTACGATCGGTTACGATGCCTAGAGTACGGAGACCTGTACGATTTCGTCAACTTAGTGAGTTTGATAGGGTCCGTATAGTGGGACTTCGGGAAGCTGGACTTTCTTTTCGGGCAATTGCAGTTAGAGTGCAAAGAAGTGTAGACATTGTGGTTAGGTGTTGTCAGGCATGGCTTCGAGAAGGCCGTACGCAAAGAGCAAGTGGCACTGGACGCCGCCGTAGAACAACAGACCGTGAAGATCGCCGCCTAAGATTATTGGCCTTAAGGGACCGTTTCTCCACTACCAGGTCCATTGCAAATGAATGGTTTGCAGAACACGGAAGACCTATTGGCATGCGAAGTGTTTACCGACGAATAAGAAGTTTTGGCTCGTTTTCATACCGGCCACACTGGGTCCTCCCTTTAACTCGAGAACACCGACGTAATCGCCTTGAGTGGTGCAGACAACGGTCACTCTGGGATCAGGAATGGAACAGTATTGTCTTTAGTGAAGAGTCTCGATTTTGTTTAGGCATGCACGATGGTCGTGCCAGGGTTAGAAGGCGACGTGGTGAAAGGAGGAATCCACAGTTTTTTGTTGAAAGACATGTTCATCACACTGTTGGAGTTATGGTTTGGGGTGCTATAGCTTATGGTTCAGAGGTAACATGAACGCGCAGCGTTATATCCACGGAGTTCTAGAACCCCATCTTTTACCCTATCTTGACACCCTGGCAGATCCAACTTTCCAACAAGATAATGCCCGACCACATGTTGCAAGAGTCACAATAGACTTCTTTCAACATAATGATGTCACATTGTTACCATGGCCACCAAGATCTCCCGACTTATCCCCAATTGAGCACGTGTGGCATATGATGGGTAGGAGATTGCTCAATTTGCAACGTCCCCCTCAGACTCTAGCAGCACTTCGAGAGGAGTTGGTGGTTGCCTGGAATGAGATACCACAGGAGGACATTGACCACCTGATCAGAAGCATGCCTAGGCGCGTTGGAGAATGCGTAGCATATCAGGGTGCATCCACACATTATTAAAGGTCAAAGGGCTTTAAAGCAGTGCAATCATTTTGAAATTTTTATCATTTACTTACTATGCTTCATTAAGTACTTATACAAAATTTTATTAAAATAAAACCATTTAAACTGGGTGTTCGGATTTATATGTCACTTAGTATATATGAGAAAACAAATAGTTCTTAATAATAAAGAATAAAAAATTAGCGCAGCTTTTAAAAATTACTAAGAATGTTTCCAAACTTTTGTCCGCTACTGTATCTAAGTATTATATTGGTTACGCTTCAATTTTCAGCTTGGCGTTGATTCACATGATACCATGAATTTGCACAAGTTACATTAGACGAAAAGTGACAAAACGACAGAACTAAACAGTCACGGTAATCCGTAATGAAGTGTAGTAAGAGCACTAGGTCATCGGTTAGTTTTGATGCTCATATTTGGTACAACTGCTCTTGCTACCTACCTTTTATATGCAACATCCCATCATTTGAATCGCAGTCGGATGACGAGGGGTTGTTACCGCTGTCAGAAACTTCAGGTACCTGATTCTGTTCCTTTTTGATTGGTATATCGGGGATCTTTGTCATTGGGTTTGTCATTGGTATTTGGCTAGGTTGAGGTTTGGTTTCTTGCTGATGGTGTACATTTGATGGTTTGGGCTGTAAACACAAATTTTACGGTTGTATCTGTGGAAAACCTCAAACGCACCGTGTTTAATTTCAAATTCGGCCACTAACCTCCCTAAGGAATGTCCACAGTCGTACGCTTAACCTTTCATCTTAAACATAACGCACTATAGAATGAGCGTGAGGTATGCGTAGAGGCAAATTGATAAAACTCACTGGCATGTTATTGTTAACAGATCAGCAGGAGTTCGGTAGACAAGTAGAAGATGGATCCGACAAAACATTTATTTTTGCAACTTAATACACTTGTGAGAGAGACATTCGATATTCGTTGGCTCAGATAACAAATATCCCATTAATACCGTTTAAATAAAAAAAAATATTTACTGACTTTGGTGACGTTATTCATATGCTTAGTACAGCAATGTTGGTCATGCGCATTTAGCTCCTTGTCTGTGAGTCTTGTATCGATAACATACGTGATATTAATTGCGCAATGAATATACGCAATGGAGTCAAGTAGGTTGACTCTCCACTTCCCGTGCTTCGCCGCCATCAGTTCATAAAGGCTTATAAAGATTATGAGAATCTACAATGAGACCTTGATAGCTTCAGTGATTGGTGTATGATCAATAAACTTGATTCAAACCATTGAAAATGCAAGATCTTAAGCTTTTCTCGCAAAACCAATTCAATACTGTTCGACTGTTAGATGTATAATGTAGCTATAGATAGATGTCAGTCTCTCAAAGATTTGGGGTGATTTTTGATAGTAAGCTTACATTTTTTGAGCATGCTAGGGAGATTATTGTTCCAGCAAACAAGGTTTTGGGATGTTGTATCAGAAACTGGTCTAGCTTATTCAAACTGATACATATACAAGTGAGTATAAGCAGAATTCCGTTACGGATTGAGAATTCTTAAATTTAATCAGGAAACCGCAGTATTTTGTAGCCGACTTATTCCACATGACAGGTTTAAACGAAAATTGGATTCACAGGTATGATCTTTAATCTAATCCGTTGATCACATATTAATCATCATTAGAGTGGCGAAATAGTAAAGTGATCGTTAAAATATATTTATCACAAATCGACCATACTCACTGTAGAATGAGCTTGTGGAGCATGTTGCGAGTTCTGTTGCTTCATGGTGTTAAAGTACGCTGGATTCAGCAGCTGGTCGGATCCGCATAAGCCCCGAATCTGCAACGCCTCTGCAGATTTAAGTAATGACGGCAGATCATCTTGAGTTACATTCACTTCCCCTTTGTACATGAAGTCCACCAAGGACTGCATCTCACTAAACCTGATTTAAAAATAGACCTTGAACCACACTGATACAAAAACAATGCCTAAACGTTGTATCTTTTTGAGCGGCAACATCAACTATACAGTGAAATAAGGTTTCTCGACAAATTATAACATGTGCCCCGAGTTATGCACTTTGGCTCTCTCTGTAGAAAATAATTATTATATCATGTTAGAGTTATCTCTTATCCTTCTACTGACACTGTTAGAGAACTTTACATATTTCTATTTAATGAACCATTATTGTACCCTTTGTTCTGTAATCATATAGCTACCAACTATTGTAGTTGTTGTTGGATTCAATTTCAGAAAATAAAGTGACCTTTTAAAAACTCTGGCGCGCCTAGTACCTGTCGAATCAGTACGTTGTAAAAGCCGACATTCACTCAAGTTTGCAGGAGATTTATTTCTATAGAACAGTGCACATCGGTACGCTCCATGCGCTGAAAGATTCGGGTCGGGCCACGGTCCTGATATCAAGCCACAGCGTCATTGTATTTGTTATACAAACAAGAGATGCCAGGAACATTCTGTTACTATTCAGTATTCGGTCATTTTTTTAGTTTTCGGTATAATATGTCTGCGATTTATTCAGGAAATCGAACCTCTATCAATTCAGTCATATTCTGCCACACATTTTAAATTTATTGTACGGCTTGCTTAAGGTATAGATGATAAACATACTCAAAAACTGTTTATCTTATTTTATTCCTAGCGACTTGAAATTTAGTCATGATCATTAGCGACCTTATATCAGGTAGCGTTTTTTTATATGCAAAGAGACTTTTCTAAATAAAAGAGTTATTAGCAAGTACAAAAATAACCCGTAGCATGCAAAAAACATGACAAAATACGATTCTGTCTAGCCAGCGTTGACGGGTCCGTCAGAATTGTGTCACTTGTCAAAATGGAGAATTGCGAAATATTACTAGATAATCAGCTGTTGATACACCATAATGGATACTCGTGAAAAAGACAGTACTGTATACACTGCCACCAGGTGATGGTACACAATTTTTTACGATTTGTGTCATCTTTGGATACTGTTGTATGTTTGCTAATGACTTGTAAGTAGTGCTATATGATCTAGCCAAACCACTTTTAAATCTAAGATGTATTAAATATGGTTAATAGGTGCATAGCATTATCGGGGTTGGGAGCGTATAAATATACTAAGATAAAAAAAATCATATGCCCTCCCCCATTACCTACAGCCCCCAAATTTTGTTTTTAGTATTTTTCTCCCCCACGACTAGACCGATTTTCAAAAACTACAAACCTTTGTCACCCTTGGCATAGTAATAACCTTGTGTGAAAATTTCACCAAAATTAGAGCGGTATTTTTCAAGTTATAGGCGGTTATAAAATTAGCGGACGGACATGTACAAGTCATATAACAACCAAAAAACATAATACCACAAATTTTTAGCGGTTACAAAATTCGCCATTTTTGGCATAGGAAGTAAAAGATCCAAATTGAAGTGGATAATAGAGATTATGTTTAACAAAACAGTATTGTATCCAATGGAAAACCTTTATAGTGAATCACAAATCTTGATTACAGTGAAATACATCATTATCTTCAAACATGATTCAAAAACACATCATCAACTATACCCAGATTAAATAAAACTTCAAGTCAACGATCATTTTATTTTCTAGGCCTAAAATTTTATAATACTATTCCACCAAATTTAAAACATACGTTCCAAAAATTTACCAAAATTGAATTAAAATCGTCGATTGAGCCAAGACTATTTATACATGAACTCATAAAGATCAAAAATCAGTATGTCCTATGACTAAATTATTATTATCACTAAAGATATGTAAATGTATACATTTGGCCAAAATATAAGATCCTTTGTATTTTAAAATATTTAATGTTTGATTTATTATATCTCAAGCCAAAGTTAATACTTTTTTGGGTATTTCATGTTGACTGGTATATTTTCATGTGTTGCTTATTATATTTTGTACGAGGGGTGTCTTTTAAGTTTTGCATATAGAAACATAGTAGGCCGCGCGGATCGAACGTCAGTACTGAATCTTAACCTCACTCTTTAGTAAACGTAAATTCAAAGTTTCACAACAATACGTGCAGTGTTCTCACTACAGTGAATTTTCAAGTGTCACCAAGTCATTAGAAAAATGGAACTCAACCGAGAACATTTTCGCGCCATAATTTATTACAACTTTCAGAGACAATTATCGCAACAAGAATGCCTTGCTGAGTTACTGTCTGTTTTCGGCAACGAAGCGCCACATCAGTCGACAATTTCCCGTTGGTATGGAGAATTCAAACATGAACGGGTGAGTCTTAGCGACGATCCCAGGGTGGGTGCACCAAAAATGGCAGTCACCCAGGAAAACGTCGATGCTGTGCGCAAACTCATCGTTGAAGATAGACATGTGACATATCGCGAAATTGAGGCGTCCTTGAAGATCTCAAAGACCTCAATTCAAAAAAATTTACACGAAGAATTAGGAGTAAGAAAATTAGTTTCTCGTTGGGTACCCCACCTGTTGACTGAAGAGCAGAAAGCAGCCAGGGTTAATTGGTGTGAAAAAACGCTTGACCGTTTCAAAAAATGTGTACAATATTGTTAGTGGAAATGAATCGTGGATTTACTGTTATGAACTAGAAAATAAACGACAGTCGGCTGTTTGGGTGTTCCAAGGTGAAGAAAAGCCAACAAAAGTCCTCCGTTCTCGAAGTGTTTCGAAAAAAATGGTAGCAACATTTGTGTCAAAAGCGGCTCATATTGCAATAATTCCTCTTAATGAGCAAAGAACTGTTACTGCGGATTGGTATACCACCATTTGTTTGCCAAAAGTCATTACCGAGCTTCGAAAAATCACCCCGGAAGAAGAATCCTCCACCAAGACAATGCAAGCTCGCACACAGCCCAAAAAACAAGGCAGTATTTAACGGAAGAAAACCTGGAATTATTGGACCATCCTCCATATAGTCCCGATCTAAGTCCTAACGATTTCTTTACTTTCCCGAAAATTAAAAACAACTGCGTGGTCAAAGGTTCCAGTCACCAGAAGAAGCAATTGACGCATTCAAAAATGCCGTTTTGGATCTGCCAGCAAACGAGTGGAATAAGTGCTTCGAAAATTGGTTCGAGTGCATGCAGATGTGTATTAATGTTCGTGGAGAATACTTCGAAAAACAATAAAGTCATTTAAAACTACCCACCGTGTTGTTTTATTTCCATATAAACTTAAAAGACATCCCTCGTATTTAAACCAAAAAACATTATTATTATAACGTATAACATAAAAAATGTCCCCCGTTCTCTGTTTAACATCGCACCAACGTTGTTCTATTGAGTAAATGGCATTATTGTAGTGCAAATTATATGAACGGCCAAGCATACAGCGTGCTGTAAAGGTCGGCGTCCACTGTGACTCCAAACGACTAGCCTAACGTTACGTAACTCTGCGCATTAAAAGTCACGGTCTCTGCGTCCTAAGCAAGGCAAGTTCGCATGAATCCACAATTATGTACTTCTACTGAGAGTCGTGTTTGTTATCAATATTGTGCAACGCAGTGTGTATGTCGACTTACTTCATGTCCTTCATGAAAATGATAGGATGCTGACACGGGTTGTCCAGCAGCAATTTCTCGAAGTAGGCCGAGCATGCTGACAGTACCACCTTGTGACATTTCAGCATTTCACTTTCGCAGGCTAACGTCACGTCCACAAAGTGCTCAGAGGTGAGTAGTTTCGGGAAGGCCGATTGCAAATTCGACTGGTAGCTGTTCCATCGCACGCAGAACTGCTGTGGCGGCGTTGTCACCATGTCGGAAGTCAGTGGTGTAAGCAGTACGCTAGATCAAACTGAAGCAAGGACATAAGGATCACCGAAACCTGAAACAGGAGTGGAACGTTTTTGATCAGAATTTTAATGAACATACCTAAACTTCAAGGGGTGATACGATACCTTGGTCAATTCTAACAAATGATTGCTGCGTGAGGATACGTCTACCATTATATAGCGGGTGTTTCACCTAATTTTATCAAAATCGTTTTCATTTTTTCCTGGTTTTATTCGTAGTGGGATTTAAAAAAAATATGATCATTTACCTTGCCACTTTTTATCCTCTACTGCTGTTTTTTTGACATTATGTATGCTTTTCTACAAGATACTAACTTAGCACTTAGTTGTACGTGTTGCCTAAATGTCATGAGGCTTGTTATCAATCTTTGGCTCTATATGTGATGTAAAATCTGCTTCTGAGAT
Organism: Acanthoscelides obtectus; assembly: GCA_963669975.1. Lineage (NCBI taxonomy): Eukaryota > Metazoa > Arthropoda > Insecta > Coleoptera > Chrysomelidae > Acanthoscelides > Acanthoscelides obtectus. The sequence goes on from CAVLJG010000010.1 coordinate 14,943,515, forward strand.
GGCATTACTGGAGGTCTAAGCTGTAAGTTGTATGTCGTGTTGATGATAATTACATTGGGTTCTTGTCTCAAATACACTTAATTGAGATTCAAAGCTAGAAATTAGTTGTGCATCCACTTTTTCTTATCCATTCTGGAAATTACATATACAAATTTGCTGAATTTCAAAAATGAGAGAGATAAATAATTATATTCACTGTACACGAATTACAAGCCATATATACTAAGTGACATATAAATCCGAACACCCAGTTTAAATGGTTTTATTTCAATAAAAGTTGGTGAATGTATTTATCTTACTGTAAATAACGAGTGAAAAAATTTTCAGCCTTATCAGTTGGACATTCCGGTTTTTATACTGCTTTTTTTTAATTCACTAACGCTCTAAAAATGAATATTTCAGCCGCAGTAAAGAATCAACGTTGGCGGATTTTGGTTCTTGACATCCTGTACGATCGGTTACGATGCCTAGAGTACGGAGACCTGTACGATTTCGTCAACTTAGTGAGTTTGATAGGGGCCGTATAGTGGGACTTCGGGAAGCTGGACTTTCTTTTCGGGCAATTGCAGTTAGAGTGCAAAGAAGTGTAGACACTGTGGTTAGGTGTTGTCAGGCATGGCTTCGAGAAGGCCGTATGCAAAGAGCAAGGGGCACTGGACGCCGCCGTAGAACAACAGACCGTGAAGATCGCCGCCTAAGATTATTGGCCTTAAGGGACCGTTTCTCCACTACCAGGTCCATTGCAAATGAATGGTTTGCAGAGCACGCAAGACCTATTGGCATGCGAAGTGTTTACCGACGAATGAGAAGTTTTGGCTTGTTTTCATACCAGCCACACTGGGTCCTCCCTTTAACTCGAGAACACCGACGTAATCGCCTTGAGTGGTGCAGACAACGGTCACTCTGGGATCAGGAATGGATATATAATGAATATTGTCTTTAGTGACGAGTCTCGATTTTGTTTAGGCATGCACGATGGTCGTGCCAGGGTTAGAAGGCGACGTGGTGAAAGGAGAAATCCACAGTTTTTTGTTGAAAGACATGTTCATCACACTGTTGGAGTTATGGTTTGGGGTGCTATAGCTTATGGTTCCAGGTCACCTTTAATCTTCACCAGAGGTAACATGAACGCGCAGCGTTATATCCACGAAGTTCTAGAACCCCATCTTTTACCCTATCTTGACACCCTGGCAGATCCAACTTTCCAACAAGATAATGCCCGACCACATGTTGCAAGAGTCATAATAGACTTCTTTCAACATAATGATGTCACATTGTTACCAAGGCCACCAAGATCTCCCGACTTATCCCCAATTGAGCACATGTGGGATATGATGGGTAGGAGATTGCTCAATTTGCAACGTCCTCCTCAGACTCTAGAAGCACTTCGAGAGGAGTTGGTGGTTGCCTGGAATGAGATACCACAGGAGGACATTGACCACCTGATCAGAAGCATGCCTAGGCGCGTTGGAGAATGCGTAGCACATCAGGGTGCATCCACACATTATTAAAGGTCAAAGGGCTTTAAAGCAGTGCAATCATTTTGAAATTTTTATCATTCACTTATTATGCTTCATTAAGTACTTATATAAAATTTTATTAAAATAAAACCATTTAAACTGGGTGTTCGGATTTATATGTCACTTAGTATATGTCCAAAAATGAGAAACTCAAAAAACATGCAAAATCGAACTTATAGGAATTTCTGACAATGCAGTATTATTGCATTTTTTCAAAATATGGTGTATTCTAAAACACAGTCCCAACAATGGCAAAAAAATAACAGTGAAGCAAAATTTAAAGGGTACTATGAATATATTATTTCAAAAATATCCAAGAAAATAAATTACTTTTATAGAATTTTGTATCAGCCTGAGTGTTTATTCTAAAAAAATTGTGTACAACACTATCATTCTTCCTCATTTGTTATATTGTTCAACTATTTTGTTCACCTGTATATTCAAAATTACAAATATTACAAAATAAAGCTGTGAGAATCATCTTAAATAAAAATAAATTTACTAGAATAAATTTTATGCTGAAAGAACTACAATGGTGAAATATCAAAAATTTCATAGCTACTTGGTTTTCATTTTCATATTCAAGTTAAAAAATCATCTTCTACCAAATCACTTAGAAAATTTTATTGTATTGATCTACAAAACTACAATTATTCTACTAGAGGAAGTATAGACTTTCATTTACAAAACTGCAGTAGCAATATAACAAGCAAGTCAATATTTCAAAAGGGATTGTACGAATTTAATAAATTAAGTAATGATATCAAGAGGTGTGTCAGTTTGAAAATGTTCAAAGGTTAATTGAAAAAATATCTCATGGAAAAGCAGAATTCATAGTAGTGAAATTTTGTATAAACATATGTAATCTTGAAGACATAATATATTTTGTGATATACTGTGTAATATGGATATTGTAGCATTAATGCTAAATAAATCTGAAACAAACAAACAAAACATCATGACAGAAACTTATTATTTTATCTGTAACCACTCATTTCTAACCAGAGACTGTATTCACTCTTGTAGGGAATATTGCCTTTTTCACTTATGTTACTGACTATACCCTATTTCACAAGTACCATCATGGTATAATGACAGCTAATTATCTAGTAATATTCCCCATAGCCGCACACATAATTCTGACAGATCTGTCAACACCAGGTAGTCAAAGCCATATTTTGTTTTGGTTTTTTGTACTGATCAGCTGTTCACCTCAGTAAACATCAAAGCATAATGGATACTCGTGAAATAGCGTATATGCAATTTAGATGTTAACACCATATAATAAGAGAGAGAATGTGAGATTAGAGAAGTCCAATAGCCAAAAAAGTTTCAACATTGGAACATTGAGCTAAAGCAAAATGTGTGGATTACATAATAGAAAATGTACATGTGCATTCTTATAAACTGAAACCTTCTCACTGTTTAAATTTTTTGAGATTATGACACCAACAGTTCAAGTAGTAATAAGCTTTAATCCATTTTAAATGAAAATTGTGTTCAAAGTTCAAGCATCAAATATGAGAAAAAAACTAAGACATCAGAGCTGTGGAAAGTTATAAACACCTTTTCTTTGCAAAAGTATTGTCTATAATTTTATCAAATACAGAGTGTTACCTTGTGCAAGGTAATACTATTTTTGTATAATATGTTTTTTTAATGATATAAAAACACATAATTTATTGTCCCCTCTATATCAACATTATACAACCCCTATGAATGTATGTGAGAATGATCACTTTAAAAAATTATCAAAACAAAAATACCTCATGGATTTTTATTACAATGTGTACCTATATAATGCTTGAACAAAACTTTAATCCACACAACAATCATAATTAGGTTATTGAAATAATCAATTTCTCAAAAAATTGATATCTAAATCAACTGTATCATAAAAATCATTCAATAAATGAATTATATGCAAGGACTCATTGAAAAAACAACTTACTTTTGAAGTAGGAACATTTGCGATACATTTACGTTAATTTCATTTATATATAACTTTACCAAGGCAGCCAGAATACATTTTGTGAAAAAATCCCACGAAAATATTTATCCAATAAATGTACCAAGGAAATATTCATAAACATGCAGATAAAAAAAGCCTGTCTTCCAGAACATGTAACATATTTATAACAGCTCAGGTATTTATTTATAAAAAAATGGGAACATTACACGTTATAGAAATGTACAATAATTTAAAAATAAACGTTCTATGTACGTAACGATATCCTACGAGCGTTTTTTCACGTAATTATTTAAAAAAACACGACTGGTAGCGCTGTACGGATGATTCAATAGAAATGCCAAGAATAGAGGAAAATTAATAAAAATAGAGGACAGCCATAAAAGCGCTCGGTAGGGGATGCATCTGTCTCTTTCTGTCTCGAAGACGAATATCTATATGTGTGGAAAATGGTCAAAACATCACCGGTTCTAAGCGAAAATCTTCAGCAAACATAACCTTGCTCACAGAAATAAAGAAAATTGCACATGCTAAAAGAATTACCCCCTTCTATCATTTGTTTTTTGCAATGCATGCTCGGATTACCCCCTGTCAAATGTGATAATCAAGGGGGCATTGCAATTAAACTCGAATAGCAATATTAATCACTAAAATAGTTCTAACAGAAAAATAAACGTTCAAGTCAATAATTAAGGATGAAAATAGAGAATATTAAAATAAACATTATACATAAAGCGAGCCTCGCCATATTGGTTAACCCCTTAAAAAACAGAACGAAAAAATGTGCAACAAAAACATTTGTTTATTGAAATATAACACCTCCGATACAATGCGTAAATATTAGGAAACACGCAGTTTACCTTAAATATCTTGTAGAGCCACTAAAACACCTCAAACACAGCAAAAAAATCACAAAAGATCGATAAAAACTTTTAATGCAAAATGTATCACTTAAATAATTATATTGCTTAGCAGAACTTATCAACGACTTAAGTTTGCCGCAGAAGTCGATGTAAGAACGCATGTTAGAAGCATGTAAGGAGTGAAACGTAGGTCGCAGCTCTTCTCAGGTGCCGTATAATATTTACTCGGGTTCCTTTCAGGGGGTGTACAATCGTTTTTAAAATATAAACAAGATCCATACTAGAACGTTTTCTCACTGGAAGCATACGTGTACTCACCGATTTTTTGGAAAACAGGTTTACTTATTGCACAATACACCATCAAACATGAATTTTTGTAAAACTAAAAAACGCGGTAAGGATTCTAAATATAATATTTATATATAGATTGACATTGCCGCCATTTGCAATATTTGCCGGCTTGGGGTACAGTCTCTGAAAGAAATTGTGCGAAGGACTGCAAATCAACAAAATAAAACCATCTCCGGTTTTAATTTAACTGGGAATCGAATATTTGATCGAAAAAAGGAAATAATGAAAGGGTTAGACACAAAGAAAATGGCTGGGAGAGATATTCATGAAGGCCGAATAACGATTTGGCGCGGACTGTACTGTAAACAAATAATATGCCTCGCTTTCTGGTTAAAGGGCGGCAACTCTGAATTTACATAAAATTAGGGTGTGCGCCCTGAAAAATTTTGTTGAAGAATACAGATGCGTCATATTTGTACAGTAGTTATAGGATACGGAATAAATCAATTTTTTCCGATCCACATACAACAGAACAAGACCAACATAGATGTTTATTTTGTTATTGCAAATAAGCGATAAGTACCTAGGTAGGTTTAGTTTTTCTGCGTAAATCAAATGAGCATTGCGCATTCATTTATTATTAGAAAAATATAAATAAAATTGGCTAACTGGGCAAAATGTGATTGTACAGAATCGGATGAATCATTTTTCATTCTGACGTTACAAATTAATTCGACGTTTTCAGGAGCTCATTAATAACACCTAGCTATGTCAAGTTTTTTTTATTACAACAAAATAATATTTTTGAAGTATGTACTTATTAATATATGATTCTTTTGTTTCAGAAGATATCCCTCATGTAGCTTCAAGCCTCGAATTCAAGTCTTAAATATCGTATTCGTATAACATCTTCAAATTCCAAAAAGCACGTGTCTTGAGAAGCATCTGGCCGCAGGCAACAAATCTGGCAACAGCGGAAATTTGATGGACCTTGTCAAGTTGTCAGTCTTTCCCTTCCTTCAGAGCGATCATTATTAAGCCCATTTTACACGATACGATTTGTGTCAACTAGGTTGCCTAATTCATCAATACAATGGAATGTATAAACGGTATACAAAAATCACATTTAGGCCGCACAAAATGAAGAGGAGTAATAGATTGATAAATTTCCGTGCTTCTATTCGCCGTCGTTGCGTTTCTATGCCCCACTACCCAATGGAATTGCGAAAATATGATTTTGCGCACTGATGTTTGTGGTGCGGCGAAAATAAAATTTGAATAGAATTCAAAAGTGATCCAGCTTAATTGAGATTGAGTCATAGTTTCATGTGGGCATTGGGAACAGAGAAAAGTTGTAACAAGTTCTGTCAATATGGTCTGCGATGTGCGAGTCTCTGTTATTGGATGATGTAACCCGTTGTGTGATACATATCTGTATCTTAGGATAGCCTAGTGCGAATCATATGTAGGTGGCGTCATGTAGCAAAACATTTCACCTTTTTGACTCTGTATTCTGTCTGAATCCGTCGATTAACTGGATCCAGATTAGGGTGCCTGGGAAGCAGAGTGGTTAGCACGTAGTTTCCATGAGGAGTCTCTGTAGCTGTGTGGTTAGCGCGTCAAGCTAGCAACCTGGGGCTCGCGGATGTTTAATTCCGAGCCATGGATGTTGGATATATTGTCTATATCACGCACCAGATCGGTGCAAGATCAACATCGTTTTTTTATCCTTTCCAGGAGTCAGGAGCCGTTAAATCCGGTATCCTTGGTGGCCAGTTGATATCACCAAATCGAGAAATTAAACGTCCCGGAAATATTGTTCGCAAAGATTCATTGTTTCCCTAGCTGTGTTGCTCCGTCCTGCTGGAACCACATGTTTTGCAGGTTAAATTGTTGGATTTTAGGAACCAGAAAGTTTAGCACAATATCACGGTAGCGCTTGCCACTGAGAGCAAGATTACCTGCAACGTCTTCAAAGAAGTAAGGTCTAACGACACCTCCATACCAAACACCGCACCAAACTGTGACTCGACGAGGATGTAGTGGTCGTTGATGGATGAGACACATTTTCAGTCGTCTGTGAAAATCATTATTTTGGGTATTAAGCTGCAATATTGCATGACTGTATTGTCGGCGACATTCATGGTCACTAGGCGGTAGTTCCTGGATTAACTGAATTTTGTATGGCCGCAAATTCAAATAGTGCATAATGACGTGCAACGAATACCCAGTTCTTGAGAACGATGTTTGGCAGACGTCTCAGGGCGCTCCACTACACTTTCACGAATTCTCTCGATATTGTCTGGGGTACGAACTTCTTTACAGAAGTGTTTAAGTTCACCTGTTTTTTGAAATTTCCGCATCAATTTAAATCAGTCAGTTATACAAGGTGCGCCATCTTTTACGTCGGTATCTAAATATGAAATAACTTTGAAAACGAAAAACTGATTTCTATATATCGGGTATTTTTATTAAATATGGTCCTTTACAATTTATTGGGACTAGTTTTTGAACACATCTATCGAGTGGCCACCTTTATTGGAAAAAACAAAATGTGCGACTGTTTGGGCGTATTCCAAGCGACGTACGGTCAGTTGGCAATATTTTTTGTGTTAAATGCACCTTATAAGGAAACAAATGCAAATCATCCTTCTAAATGTGCCGTAACGTGGTTGCACTGATGCCTAAATGCTGAGCGCGGTGACGATACGACACTTCTATAACTAACCTTATGTTTTCATCACGCCTTTGCATTAATTAGGCATTATTATTGCCGATATTTTATACAGGTATTAACTTTTGACAATTTTTTTGTTTTTATACATCTCGTACTGGTAAGAGGGAAAGGCGGTAAAACAGATTCATATCGAAATCTCGCCTGCTGTAATGTTATTACAAATAAAAAGACGTTAATTATTATTTTTATTAGTATACCGTGATCTGAGCTTCAGGTTTGATTGTATTGATTTTTCTTTCTGAAATAATGTTTCAAGGTTGATTGGGTTGCGAATGGATTGTTAATAAAATACCTTGTGCTCTGCAAATAATTTTATATAATAACACAGTTCTTCAGATAGATTCTAATTTTTCCAAGAAGGATAATGAAAAATAAACATAGAGACAAAAATCGAACAGAATCATATCTTCTAAGATTCAGCTGCGTTCAGCACATGCAATATCCTCTTGCAGTATTCTTCCTGTTCCTGTAAATAAGAAAACATAAGTCACAACTTTTCTTGCCATAAATTACTTCTTACCTTATACTCATCATTCTGCTTGATGTTGTCCATATACCTATGGATGAAGTCTTTCAGATTATACTTTGCGTCTCTGCATTGTTGGATACACTTCTCATTTCCATCCACCAACTCTACCAATAGAGAGAGTATGTGTTCATTGACGAGCCCTGGGTCCAATGTCAGTAATGAAATCAATGTTGAAATACAATCCAGTGCTACCATTTTTTCTGAAAATAAAAACATTGTAATGAAAGTGGAAATACACCTTCAACCCTTGAATGGTACAATGAATTATTAGTGGTGAAACAAATATATGGGTATTTCTCAGCAAATTTCGAAATTCATGTCCTGAGCCATTGATGCTAAGCTGCATGGATTTATCGTGATTTAACATTTTTATTATATCAATAGGTATCAACACTAATATTTTAAAGGAAAAAAAATTAAATAATATATTGACACAAAAAAATACGATTAATTTATTAGTCTAAAAGTCATTCCCTCATCTCGTCCCTGGGTCTGAAATTAATAATAAAATATATATATACAATCAAATCTGTTCATATTCTTATAAATTGAACATTACTAAAATATTTGGTAATAAAGATGGATTGTATAGTCAAACTTTCATTGCTAAAAAATAAATATGTAATAAACATAATGTAGCAAAGTTTTTTGTTTTTTTTTCTATAAAAAATCTAAGCAAAGGACCACGTACCATTCTTATGGGAAAAGTAATTCCAATGGATTTGCTAAAAACTCTAACGTTGGGTTCTCTAATTGATGCTGATCAAGTAATGTTCTTATTGCACCAACTTGATTAAAATTTTGGGTAATTATGCCTTTTTAGCTACGCACATTAGATGGATGAATTACATCACAAATGGCTTAAAATAATTGTAATTGCAAGTACTGTCCATCTTCACTTTGATTTTGCCCCTTGCTACTTTAAAAGTAGGAAAAATGTCTCTTCTGAGAGGGTATTTCTCAAAAAGCAGAATTTCGTTAGATGCAAGTACAAAGGGTACTACAAAAGTTTCGCAATATGTCTTACCAAACGGACTCAAGAGGCTGTATGTTACTGCATGTTGAGACATCAGTAATAGAGGAAAACATTACTGCTGTGAGGAAAATGCTTGACAAAGACCGGAGAGTGGCGTACAGACAGATAGAGGAGTCCTTACACCTTCATGAACCAGCAATTCATTCAATTCTGCATGACCAATTACACTTAAGGAAAGTATACTCTCTCTGGGTGCCGGAAGAGCAGAAGACTCGTCGTACGACTTGGTGCGGACAGAAGCTGAGAATGTTTCATAAGGGGCAATCTCGGTATGTGAACAACATCATTACAGGTGACGTGCTTTAGCTCTATTATTACGATATGCCGACAAAGGCTCAAAACAAAGTTTGGGTCTTTGATTATGAGGACATACCCGTAGCTGTAAGAAAATTCCACTTTTCCCCTGTTCCTTTGATACTCAGTAACTTTTACTACTACTATTCTTCATATACATAAAATATAATTTCTTCATACTTGAAACATTGTACCGAGGAGCTTCGCCAAACTGTGAGTAAGATCGAGGGCAAGGTTACCGTTTTGACGTCCCATGAAAATGACTATTTGTACAATAAGAGCATACATTTGTTAGTACTGAAATAAAATATTATTTTTGTCACTTCTGATATTTATAAAAAGTTAGTATTAATACCTTTCAACTCTGGAATCATACGGCAAAATGCAGATAACATAAAAGTTGCTTTGGTGATCAGCTTTTCGTTGTTCCTCTTCAAAGTGTTGACAACCACCTCCAATCCATTGTGTGACAACAATTGTTCAAGAGCCTCCCTGTTATCTCTTGTTATTCCTCCAAGGGCATAGAGAGCCTGCAATGATTAACTGAGATATGATTGAAGTAAATATACAAAGAAAACCAAATTTGCCTGACGGCTTGAATTCTATGTGTACGAGAGAAAAGTGTGAATAGACACATATGTTAGAAAGAGATAGAAGCCGGCTGGCTAGCGAAGCTCATCAACGCGTTGCCTAGTAATCATCTAGAGCTCATTGGAGAGTGTCGTCCTACTTCGAAACTGTTTTCATCTACTGCGTACACGCAGGAAGTGATAATTTGTATTGCTTAATGGTATTTGTTAAATTTTTCGACCGCTCGCAGTCGCAAAATGTAACAAAAACTCACAATGTGTTGATTTTATCACCATCGGTGGACATCATATAATTCTAATAAAATTAAAACACTAACGGCCGTATCGTCAGTCGTTCCTACAATTGTAGGACACCTTTATGGCGTTCTTGATTTTCATAGTATTTCCTCTCCTTCAGAAAGGCTGGGGTATGTCTAGATTTCTACGGTTCCGTGTCAGCGCTCTCTTATTGTCAAGCTATGTTTTCTTCTTGAATTGTAGGAAATTTCAGCCTATATAACATATGATATAAGTCAAAAGTAAGAAAAAATTTGATCCATATAGGTATTTGTAACATAACCTCAAAATAGAGCGCTGACACGGAAGAGTAGAAAACTATGAAAATCAATACAATAAATTGTAAGACGTCTTTATGGCCTCTTTGATTATCATAGTCTTTGCTCTTCCTCAGAAAGGCTGGGTACTTCTAGATTTCGTCTGTTCCGCGTCAGCGCTCTCCTATTGTGAAGTTGTGTTTTCTTTTTGAATTGTAGGAAATTTCAGGCTGCTAACACAGACGACATAAATCAAAAGCACGAACAATTTGATGCAAAAAGATTTTCTGACATAACCTCAAAACAGAGCGCTGACACGGAATAGTAGAAAACTATGAAAATCAAGGAGGCCACAAAGGCGTCCTACAATTGTAGGAACGACTGACGATACGGCCCTAAGACATCGTGTATCTCCAATAGGAATCATCCGTATGCTTTGCACACACTGGAACATTTGATCAACACATGGACTGTTTTTTTTTTAAATTGACCAGTGGTCAAATTCCATATGCTTGGTGCCTGGTACGATATTTGAATGTTAAACCCCCTTAAAAAAACACGCGTACCACTGCTGTTGTATGTAATACAATATTGTGGCTAAGTATTTAGAAACATACTATCACCTCTGACGCTCATCCTTCTATCGACCATCAATTTACATTTTGAGCGTGATAGCTCGTGAGTTCACATGATGTGAGAACCATGGAGCTTACTAGCTCTTTGTGAAATTTATCAATATACAAGAAGACATGCTGTTTACCTTAATACAAACATTGATATCTTCATCTTTTTCCACAATCCTGAGCAGTTCAGATACAAAACCATTGTCAATGATCACCTGCTGGCAGTAAGGGTTGTTCTGACAAAGAACTGCTAAAAGTTCACAGCCACCTACACGGATCCTGGGATGGGGCGAGCGTAGACATGGGAACAATATCATGAAGCCGCCAATTTTATGGAAGTCTAAAGAATATGAACTGTTAAAACGCAGGCCCGGTTTTTCAATTGTCAAATACACCGATGATTGGTCAAATAAGCAATTTTGAGGTTAGAAAAAAAAAAATGAATTTCAAGCAGAAATTTATTTAGAAGAGAGAGATTTAGAAAATTAGTGTTATGTTATGCTTCCTACACAGATAGAGACATTAGTTTACACTGAAGTATCTGATATGTCTCAAGTTAATGTTATCTGTATGTCATAATATGAAATATTGTTTTGGGGGTTAACATGTTAAGTGATTCAGTTAAATCTGAATCACCTGTTTTGGCATTAAATGTATCATTGTTCACTTACCATTTGAAGTATCTATGTCATCAATAAATTCCAATATTTTGTCTATAGCATCTGAATATCTTGTGGGATCATCATCTGCCTTCACTTGTTCGACGTTTTTGAGAATGTTAATCTGCCTTTGTAATTCCTCCACTACATCGACAGTCAAGGCTTTCAGAGCATTCTCCAAAAACGTTCTTCTCTAAAATGATAGCAATGCCTCAAAAAACATAAAAATTAGGACTCCATTGTCTGGCCTAATCAAACCACATATATGTTTAAATTTCTGTTTATTGTAAGTGGTCTTAATACAGTACAATAGACAGAAATTTAAATAAATATGGTGGTGGTTTCACGAGTCACATTAACATAAAAAATATTTTGTCAGTTCAACATTAAGTTACAGGAACATGTTTTTTTATACTCCAACCACCATGAAGGCCTAAGATCTAAACATCCATGTGGTACCATAGGGCTATATACAGGGGAAAGGTGTGGGGGGACGCCATACGGACTCTAGCGAGGGAACACGTGTGCATGCAACGTGCACACATTATGGCCCCGCCTACGAGATCCGCCGGGTGGTACCTCAACACTTAGAGACCATCTACCACCTTTGGACACTCACTAGATCCGTAGCCAAGAGAAAAATTTGCTTGGGACGGGATTCGAAGCCGCGCAGCGCACGGCGACTGATTAGGAGATCATAGGATGCACATCCAGCAACAGCCAAGCAGGTTACTCAATGAAAATTCATAGCCTGCGGCCTCCCATCTGTATTACTGCTTGGTGAGATCTTTAAGGAATTTCAGCAGCACCTTAGAAGATTGTTGATTCCTCAGAATGCTTATAAATTAAATTAGTGAAAGTTTTTGGTTTGCCTACTAGGCCTCATCTAAACAACCATTTCTTTAGGATGCTACATACACATAGCATCAAAGACTTCAGTATAAATGTAGGGTCATTTTGTCCTTCAATGGTTGTAAAAAAAAGGTTTATCTATTAGCCCCTCTGGGTCCAGCCATACCACTATTTGAGGATAAAAATCAAATAATATAAATATAATCCATACAGCATAGTATAGTCCACAAAAGAAAAAGTTTGCAAATTTTGGACTGAAAATAAGGCTGAAATCACAATTATAATTTTGTATAGTAACCCAGATTAAATTTGTATTGTTCATTCTGAACAAAGAAGCTTCCATTAACTTTTATCTAAGGCTGACCATTTTCGAATTACAAGGAATTCAATGTCTGTAAAGTGCTAAAAATGGGTATGTATATCCAATGGTTAAAAACTTGTTTGAAAATTATAATTTTTGAGATCGCTAAGTATCTGATTTCAGTTTGAACCGATTTGTCCCCGAAGAATATTTTGAGATTACTTAAGTTTCAATGCGATTTCTAACCTTTTCGCAGACTGTACATAGACAAGAGATACAATTTATTTGAAAACAAAAACAAACCTCGTCATCCATAGCTTGGAATTCTGAATCATGTGGAGCATCTTCTGCTTTGGTTGCCTCCATACAGAACCTAAGGAGCCCCTGGAGACTTGTTGGAGGTCTTGGTTGCTGTATGTCACCTTGGGTAGCTACGGCACCGGAAGGTTCAGGGGCAGGCATCAAAGCCATGTCTCTGGCGGGTCGATGAGGAACTGGCATTTTGTAATTTCACTGAAAACTCACTTTCAATTTTCTTTTGAAACGCGTTATAACTCGACCAAAAACGTAAACAGTACGACTGATGTCAAATCAAATTGAGGTTAGAAAACTCTACAGAAGGCTGCGTTCCGCAAGTCAGTGACACGCGACATTTGAATCATTTCAAATCTACGTCATAGATGGCGCTTGCGGTACTCCCAGTACTATGCACTTATTCACGAGTTCTATTAAAGGAACTGTCATGGTGTCATGTCATCCAAATAAATTGATATGGTGTTGCTTAACTTGTTAGGTACGCCCCGATGGTCACAGCCGTTGTATGAAAAAAGGTGAACGTCCACCGATCGTGACCGAAACTAGTAGCAGGGTTGTCGACCCTACAATTTTAACTGTAGATTTTTTCGAAAATCTTCCAAGTTTTCAGTTCGGTCCTTCAAAGCTACAGTTTACAAATTACCGAAAAATTTTGCACAAGTTTACCGAAAACAGATCGACTATACCTGGCCGCACTGGCTTTATTTCTGACCTACCACCCTTAAGAAAATCTACTTTGGATCAACTTCTGTTTGCAGCGGTTCTAGTTGACCTTAAGTGACATTAAAATGACAGAATTCAATTGAAATTTTGTCATTTATATGTCACTCAAGGTCAACCAGAATCAGAACCGCTGCGAAAAGAACTTGATTCAAGTCAGAAGTGTGCTAATCATGACAATGTCAAAAAATGACTGCTGATCATACATGCCGAAAGCAAATTCTTTTTGAGGGATTGTGGTTCTGGTTGGCCTTGAGTGAATATGGAAAATTTTGGATTCAAAAGTTATTCCCATCATATCAAATTTTGCATCCAATTGTTTTGCTTCAAATGAGTATCAATGAATTAAAGACTAGTGCTTCACTGTCGATTGAAATAAATTCACATTTTTCAATGACTCTGTTTAGTTGAGACCCAAAAAATACCCACCACATTGCTACTGAAACAATTAGGGGAACATGGTAGCAAAAAGGAAATTTTCTACGTCTTGTCGATGGGCTATCAGAAATTATTAGGGAATGATACAACCTTACATAAAATAAAATTATATAATAAAACATATTCAACAGAATAATATATCTATCATTTGACAAAATCGTCTTCTAATAACATTAAACAAAGTCATCCACAATACAGTCGACATTAAAAACACAATAAACAATTTTATCTTAAACCTGTACATCTTCCATTCATTCAAGTCTTTAATGTATACGAATTTGTTCCTGTATTCATCTGGTAACTCAAACTTACTTGGCTGAGGGAATAAAGCTAAGTAAAAGTCATATAATATAGCTCTGACTAGTTCATTTTCAGCTACTTTTGATTCGTCGAGGTTATCGTTGAGACAAACGAATTTTCTGAAATAAAAACATTTTCTTAAAGGATGTGTTCTAGTATACATATGCTTTCTATTGATATACACGGTTTCCTCAAAGTTAGGAATTTACAGAGCGTATAGATCAGGCAATAATAAAAGTAGGTTTTCTTATTAACATAATATACCAAAGCTTCAAGAGAACCGAGATATTACGTTCCAAAAAGCAAAGACTATGTGAGTCAGTATCCAAATCACACGTCGCGTGGTATCCAGGTTAACCTAGTTTATGAACAAACTGCATTTGAAAAACTGAAATTGGCACATTTCCAGTGCAGAAACGTAATTATCGATTTGATATGGGCATCTTCAAGATCCTATTGATACTCCGGAGTGTACTCGGGACGCCGTCGTCGTCCTCGATGTTTCTCTCCGTCAGAGCTGCATATGTTTGACTATATCGTGCAAAAGCCGTATGGTTAACACAACTGAAGACCTAGACATCCCAAATTTAGGAAGAGTTAAACAGACTCGTGTTTTTTAATCGAAGAGCGGCAACAAAACATATTTTTCTTCAGTTCCTTTTCTACGTTTTCGGTGTTGGTTTGTCAGAAATTAGCAAATGTAGTTGACTCCGAAAAGTCCCAACTTTCAGGACACCCTGAGTAAGTTTAACGACAAAAGTGTACAGATTGATAAACGATCATATGGTTGAGATATAAAAAACTACTCTTAAACATAAGCATAATATTTTATTGCAAAATCATATTTGGTTCTAAATAAATCATCATTTCTACGAGTTTATTCTATATGTTTTTTGTTCAATCATTACAGATCATTCCGTATATTACCTGCTGTTACTCCTAATTTCATCCAGACTGACGACTACATCGCTGATATTGGAATTCAGCATCTTAAAGGAGACATGCTTACTTTCAGCATCTGAGATGATTTCAAAATGGTACTTATGAGCTAGCCCAAATCTATCATTTAATAGCTTCACCAATGTTGGACAACTTGCGACTAGACGTTCACTTATTGTTGGCTACAATACAGTATGATTTCAAAATAATGGCTATCAAATACGGAAATCTGATTTTAGTAATATCCATCAACCAAACATTGAAATACCACTTCCGTGCAGGACAAGATACATGAAGCGCTTTTATGACCCTTTATTGCAACTGTCTTCTACATATAACCTATTTCACGAGTATCCACCACGCTTTGACGTCTACTGAGGTGAACAGCTGATCAGCAAGTGACATTTTTGTTTCTCTGCAACGTGGGCAATAATGAATCTAGTAAAACTTGTGGCGTTTTGTTTCTTTTATGCAAATTAACTTTTCTAAATAAAAGAGCTGTTAGCAAGTATAAAATGACTCTGTGGCATAACAAAAACAAAACAAAATACGGCTCTGACGGATCCATCAGAATGATGTGTCCTGTGTCGATATGGGGAGTTTTGAGATATTACTAGATAATCAGCTGTCATTCTACCGTGATTGATACTCGTGAAATACGGTATATTAGCTATCCACTTTTGTATATGCGGTGGTTTTTGGATGCCAAGATAGACTTGTTCCAAGACACTGTTCCAGAAGTGGCACCCGCACAGCTTCGTAAAAATTAAACAAGTTCCCATCAAACATTACTTGTCTGCGTAGCTCTTATGCCCTAATTGATATGTTATAGGCTAGAGCAGAGTTTCCCATGGTTGACTGTTTTTCTTTTTGGTCGGACGGATGAATGCATCATGTTTAGTTTATAAGTAAAAATTACATTATGAGTAACAGCTGATTTGATTAATGCATTAATGTGAAGCATAGAATAGTTTGTGTTGGGATGAGATCAGATCGTCATAATTTGGTTCTCTGGACGTTTATTTTAACCAATAACCTGTTCCTAAAAGTGTTTTAAAAGCGCGTTAAAAAGCAACTTCGCAGTAACATGAAATCGGACAAGGCTAGATGAATTTCAAAACTTTTTCTATCAAAGCCGAATACGCATTTTGCATTTATAACCAGAATGACGTAAAACTACACTAAGTTTCTTTATTTTTTGAGAATTGGTCATAAGCCAATTCCAACAACTGTTCTGCATGAGATAAACCTACTGGCATGGATTGTGTACTGATGCTAAATGAATACCTTACACAAGTATTTTGGCTTTTGTTTCAGCATATACGAGGTCCTTAAATGAAGTGATGAGACAGGAAAAAACGGCTGTAACCGACCAGCTGAAAGAAAGAATCGGAGTTTCAGCACTCCCGTGCTGCTTCAGAAGCAAATTATTTTGAGGGTGATATAATATGAAAACATATTTGGATACAAAAATTAAAAGTACCACACTGGCCTAGAGGAAATACCACAGCATACAGTGACACGATGTTAGCAAAGTTGCTGTCGAGTAGGTAAACGGACAGTATTGTTCCACGAAACGTTTCATCTAAAAGTAGCTTGATTTCTGCGGCAAACAAACATGTACATTTTTACTTAATAAACGTTACAGTTTGCCTTATTTTGTATATATACTAAGTGACATATAAATCCGAACACCCAGTTTAAATGGTTTTATTTTAATAAAAGTTGGTGAATGTATTTATCTTACTGTAAATAACAAGTGAAAAAATTTTCAGCCTTATCAGTTGGACATTCCGGTTTTTATACTGCTTTTTTTTTTAATTCACTAACGCTCTAAAAATGAATATTTCAGCCGCAGTAAAGAATCAACGTTGGCGGATTTTGGTTCTTGACATCCTTTACGATCAGTTACGATGCCTAGAGTACGGAGACCTGTACGATTTCGTCAACTTAGTGAGTTTGATAGGGGCCGTATAGTGGGACTTCGGGAAGCTGGACTTTCTTTTCGGGCAATTGCAGTTAGAGTGCAAAGAAGTGTAGACACTGTGGTTAGGTATTGTCAGGCATGGCTTCGAGAAGGCCGTACGCAAAGAGCAAGGGGCACTGGACGCCGCCGTAGAACAACAGACCGTGAAGATCGCCGCCTAAGATTATTGGCCTTAAGGGACCGTTTCTCCACTACCAGGTCCATTGCAAATGAATGGTTTGCAGAACACAGAAGACCTATTGGCATGCGAAGTGTTTACCGACAAATGAGAAGTTTTGGCTTGTTTTCATACCGGCCACACTGGGTCCTCCCTTTAACTCGAGAACACCGGCGTAATCGCCTTGAGTGGTGCAGACAACGGTCACTCTGGGATCAGGAATTGAACAGTATTGTCTTTAGTGACGAGTCTCGATTTTGTTTAGGTATGCACGATGGTCGTGCCAGGGTAAGAAGGCGACGTGGTGAAAGGAGGAATCCACAGTTTTTTGTTGAAAGACATGTTCATCACACTGTTGGAGTTATGGTTTGGGGTGCTATAGCTTATGGTTCCAGGTCACCTTTAATCTTCATCAGAGGTAACATGAACGCGCAGCGTTATATCCACGAAGTTCTAGAACCCCATCTTTTACCCTATCTTGACACCCTGGCAGATCCAACTTTCCAACAAGATAATGCCCGACCACATGTTGCAAGAGTCACAATAGACTTCTTTCAACATAATGATGTCACATTGTTACCATGGCCACCAAGATCTCCCGAATTATCCCCAATTGAGCACGTGTGGGATATGATGGGTAGGAGATTGCTCAATTTGCAACGTCCTCCTCAGACTCTAGAAGCACTTCGAGAGGAGTTGGCGGTTGCCTGGAATGAGATACCACAGGAGGACATTGACCACCTGATCAGAAGCATGCCTAGGCGCGTTGGAGAATGCGTAGCACATCAGGGTGCATCCACACATTATTAAAGGTCAAAGGGCTTTAAAGCAGTGCAATCATTTTTATCATTTACTTATTATGCTTCATTAAGTACTTATACAAAATTTTATTAAAATAAAACCATTTAAACTGGGTGTTCGGATTTATATGTCACTTAGTATATGTAAGCCTTTGTTTTTTCTTGCATTTGATAGTAGGATACAGCACTTCTGTTTGGATGGTAGTCAATAAATGACAAGTTTGATGCTGAAATTGTTTTTTCAACTGTTGGGTATTGTATTATTTACGATGATAGACTTGACAGCATCAAAATAAAATAATGTATCAAATGTATTTGAAACATGACTTACCAGCTTTGAATCTATATATCTTTCATACTCCGGCGTGGACACATCAGAAAATACTTTATTCTCTGAACAATTCAGCAAAATAGCCTCAAAGTGATCTACAATGCTATAGCTCAATGGTAATTCATACAGCTTTGTAAGTAGCGTCCTTATCTCTCTATCCGACCAAGTGCTGAAAAAATGAATAATTCAGTAAAAATTTACACGGAAATACTGTATTTTCACAAGTGATAATCCTAATATAAAATAAAGCTCAACAACAAAAGGTGGACAGCTCTCAGTGAATTTGGTAGCGCTCGATCGAATCACCGATTTGGAATTAAAATACCTACCCAGACTTATCCGTGTCAAATTCTTCGAATATTTCCCCAATAGGTACGTCAATTTGCTCAGACATAAGGTAGTAATAGTAAGCGAATGAGAATTGGACATCGTCACCTCGTCTCACTCTATTTTTTTCTGTTATTTCAAACTCATCGTTAAATGTGTCCTGTAGCTTTGTCATTATCTGGCGGTCTATCATTATGGGAGCATGGGATGGAACCTTGCGTGTTCTATAATTTCCAATTTAAACTGTTAAATTGTTATACTCATTGCAAACCAACATATAGTTCATTTCAAGGTTTTTGGTGGGACACACTAAGGCCCGTATCGTCAGTCGCTCCTACAATTGTAGGGCGCCTTTATGGCCTCCTTGATTGTCATAGTTTTCTACTTCTCCGTGTCTGAACTCTATTTTGAGGTTATGTCACAAACATCTATTTGCATCAAATTGTGCTTGCTTTTGAGTTATATCATGTTTTATCAGCCTGAAATTTCCTACAATTTAAAAAGAAAACATATCTTCACAATAGAAGAGCGCTGACGCTGACACGGGACAAGTGTAATCTAGAAATTTTTGAAGGAGAGAAAGAAGTATGACAATCAAGGAGGCCATAAACGCACCCTACAATTGTAGGGATGACTGACGATACGGGCCGTCAACTATCGGCATCACTTTTATACGTCTCGAAAATTTTCTGGTCAACGCAAGAGCACTCCTAATCTATGCTTGTCATTGTCAGTGTGACAACGTCAGTGTCAGTGAAACGGGCGTCCGTTTATTAAGTCATATTGCAAAACTTTTATAGTACCCTTTGTAGATCCTATGAATATAAAACAGCAGTATCTGATATCGATAGTTTAGCCTATTTAGTCAGCAAGTTGACATTTTATCGTTTTTTACATTATATAGATCTTTTACGTAATAACCCCAGTATGCAATTTTCCTAGGGAGCTTCAATTCCGCACATGGTTCAGTTAGTCGATTTGCTTACTTATTACGTTCGAAAATGGTGGCTCAACCGCCAAAAACCGTGAAAAGATTACATAGCACTTGAATGTCACGACATCATGGGATGTCGATGCCATTACACAAAAGTACCATCATGAGAATAAGCCTTAGCTAAATGTGCGACACGGAGTCGACAATGCACTGTAGACCGGTTGCTATGGATACGACGTTTGAACAACTAAAACGATAACATAGTCGCTCATCATCATAGCTATCGTATCCAGCTTCCAATTCATGGTTGCCAAAATTGAAAGTCTAAAAAAACGCCGCTCTAGCCAGCATGGATGGTTCTGCCAAAACAGAGTACCTATAAAATGTAGTCAACGTATGTGGCCGCACTGACCCGATTGTCGTTCGTATTTGTACTATGCGAATTCCATTTACCAAATAGGCTGTCGCTAACGTTACTACACAGCTTGACTGTCTAAAAGTTTCGTTGAATTTTTGACCGACTTTATATGGTCTTAAGAGCTCGATACACGCAGCGAGAAGCTGCCACGTACGCGGGATAGACGTTTTAAATAGTACGTAAGGTCAACAGCAGCAATACTAGGGTAGTTAAAATGATGCACTGCTATGCTAGATGTGCATAATAAGACGAATGCACGTTATGATATGAGTGATCCCGTCATATCGTTAACATTAAATTGTCTATTGATCACATTTCCACGATACTTCATCACGTTCTAATGTCTGCTGAGGCAAACAGAGGATCAGCAGTAAGTGAAATCTACATATTAAAATCTGTACTGTTACAATAATTAACCTGGTGAATTTTAGGACGGTATTCAAAACTATTTATAGCAAACACTGATGAAACTTTTTCCACATGAAACATAGTTATTATCAGCAGCCATATAAAGAAGAAAGATCGAGATTTGCTGCGCAGCGTATCGACTCACTTTACCGTCTACATGTTTGGCCTCAACTTCACTCCATCGCTAGTCTTCACGGGGCAGAGAAAACCGTAATCAAAATGGATAAAAAACAAAGCAAAAATGACAAGAGCACACGTATCACTCACCTAAAACCATACTTCACATTCAACATTCTGTTGGTGTGCTGTAAAGAAGCACTGTAAGCGTCCACCTGAGTATTGCCTTGAAAATGCCAGCGATGGTTTTTAGCATCTTTTTGCTTACGTAGTCTTTTTCGCCTTAACCTGTCCTTTCTCAATACCAACTTGTTGTGGATCTCTACTATTTTCGTCAAATTTTCTAAGCTCCATTTTTTAAATGGTTTGTATACAGGGATCTGTGTGGTTGACTCACTTACAAAAATATTAAGAAAGTTTGAGGTAGAGATATTTTGAACACCATGATATGTGGTAGTATGGTTCAATTTATAAAAGTTTGTTTTAATCTGTTTGATCATATTTAATTGAGATTGTTTTTGCTCCTTCATTTCTCCTACTGATGATTGATCTGCCATATATGGGAGTTGCGATGGAATCTGAAATTTGAGAAAAAAATTAGTAAGATTGTTTAAAACATAAAATCTGGTAATTGTCGATTACATTGGAATGTAGGGGGTGGGGCATAATAAAGTCCATCTTTTTGTGAGGCAAAAGTATAGACCTCCTATAATTAAGAAGTGTCCTATAATCGAAAATACTGCTGCTAGTTTTACTTGCATATATGTATACATACCACGGGGCGTTAGTGATTGTACGCAAGGTTCTGTTCTGCAAAACCTCCACTTTGCGGCCTGTCGTGAACTAGATTCTCAGAACACGGCTGGGCCACCAGGGCAGTGTCATCAGCATAGAGATAGATTTCATGAATAAAGGACTGGTCCAAGAGCAGAACCCTGAGGGACATCGGCTTTGATGCGGCGTGTTGTCGACAGAACGTTTAATTAATTCCTACCCTCAAGGAAGGATTTCGAAAGTTTTAGGAGCCAGAATGGGAAGCCCTTATGGATCAATTTGTAGAGGAGGCCCTTGTGCCCCAAATTGTTAAATGCCTCGGAGACATCCAGAAGGTTACTCGTTCAACAAGCCTAACCGCCTGTAACTCCGTACTATGCTCAGACTGAAAGCCAAATTTTACGTCAGGAATCACATTGTGGTCTGACGAGAAATCTTCAAGGTAGAATCACCTTTTCAGCGAGCTTAGAAGCAGCTGACAGTAGACTAATGGGGCGGTAATCCTGGGGGAATATCGAACCCGCCTTCTTTGGAATCATTATAACATCAGCGGTCTTCCACGCCGCTGGAAGTGCTGGGTCCTTAGCATGGCATTGATTATAGCCACGAGATGAGTTAAGGACTTCCGCGAAAGCAGCTTCAGCGCCTTATTAACGATTCGATCCTCTACAGGTCTTGAAGCTCTGCTGGCGTGCAATGCGGAATCTCAGGGGATTCCGCTGATGTGCCATGCAGCTCTTCAGTTGAGGAATCTTCCGAAGATGCCTGTGAGGAAAAATCACTAAGGGAGGCGCTACTGCAACTGACGCCGTTGGCCGTAAAGTATCTCCTGTCGGATCTTACAATATGTTGCTCCTCGTCGAGGTCATTATCAAGGTCATTGTTGGGAGAGAACTGACTTTCCATTGCATCAGCGACCTCGACCTCTTATTTGTCCTACAGACTATGCCCCAGGACCGTGGATGTGCGGGAGTTGTTCTAGCTTTCCGTTTCTGAGCACCTTTACTAGAGTCAAGCATCCCCGACAGAAAGTCGCTCTATTGCTCATTACGGAATTCATGAAGAGCATTACTCACTTCATGAACAAGATTCGTCGGTCTGCGAATGTCATCTGGATGAAAAGACCTCTCGCTTGCTTAATTGCAGCTCTGTTGTCAGAAATTTTCTGACGAATTTTTGCAGGGAGATTGTGTCAGATATGAGGAAAATAATCTTTCATTGCTGATACTAACGATATAACATATATAGCCGCAGCTGCGTATGGGGCCTCATCACTCGTGTTGCTAGGCAACGTGGTAGCACATGGATTTCTCTGTATGTAAAATCAGTAATAAATGATATCTGCATATGTAAAAAGCAATCCATAGTAACAATATCTACCAGCATGACATACATTCTATGAACCATCATTATGTATTAAGCAAAACAAACCATCGTTTTTACATCTTTTCCATCACAGTCTCCACCATCCATTTGACATTGCTGTAAAAAGCAATCCTTATCACATTGACCATCTGCTACGTACATCCAAGGGCAGTTAGGTGAACAATTTGGTACCAACCATGCCAAATATACCAAATAGCCCTTATTTGGGGTGTAAAAGTCTTCCTTAAATGTAGGAGCTGCCAAGAAGATGTCATCATTGAAGTAAATGAACTTCTTTGAAAGGTTGGGAATCCTGAAGAAAGAATAATATAAAACATGCATATTTGAATACACAGATATTGTGAAGCAGTAATGCACATTTAACATGTCCACTCCACCACAGATAACAAATTTAATGACTGCTGATGATTACCTAGGCAGATGTTCAAAATTGCAAATCAAAAGATTTAATTTTTCATCATCTGTTTACTGATCATATTGATACTAGAAGATAGATCACGGAAACTACTGTGTCAGAACTGATATCAAATAGTCAACAGTTATGTAACATTTTGCTTATATCCTACCTGTGTAAATTCCTTTCTATAGCAGGACTTGAAAATGTAGGCAAGCTGGAAGGATCCTGGAAGATTTCCTTGTGCGATACAATGGTAACTTTATCATAATCCAGGTCCAGCCAATATGGGATTTGGCCATTTGTAACAACATACACGTGTCTTACCCATGGGGCATATTTTTCAAGAGATCTGAGGAAATTATTGTAAAATTAGGCTAAGGAGAAGTATGCCATGAAAAATGAGTGTGTTCCGATAATGTTAAGCAGTCCAGTGCTTCTGTGCTGAACAGCAGTAGTTGAAATTTCGCAACCAATCCAGTCCTCTCATATCCCAATTAGACCATCTCTAGCTTTATTGTAAAGGAATGGATTCATGTATTAGCTAGTCACTTTCTACCATTTTCAACATGATTCTAAATACCAATTCCTACCCGGAAATTTGGAAACTAACTAAAATTTGTCCGATTTTTAAATCAGGTGATAACGGTTTGATTGAAAATTATCGGTTCAATTATATGATTTTTTAGTAAGTTATTTGAAATTGTTTTATTTTCCACAGTGTATACATCTCAGCATCACCTCACACATCATTTTCTTTTACTGCCATTTCAGGGCTGCCTCAGGGATCTAACCTAGGTCCCCAATTACTTATAATCTATATTTATGACCTAGCATCACAGTTAACAAACTATTTGCTCACTAGAAAAAAATGTATGTAAAATTAAAGATCATAATGATTCTGAAAATCTCCAACAAGGCCTTGATAGTTTAAGTGATTGGTGTGTGATCAATAAACTTGTTTAAAATCATAGAAAATGTAAGATTTTTAGCTTTTCTCACAAAACCAATTCAGTACTGTTCAAATATTAGATTGATAACGTAGTTATAGATAGTTGTCAGTCTTTCAAAGATCTTGGGGTGATCTTTGATAGTAAGTCAAGTAGTTTTTTGAGAAATTCTAATTGTTTATTTTTATTATTATTTAATAGTAAAATACACGTGTTTACCTTGCCAATATGAATCGCAAACCATTCTGAAAGGTAAATGTTATTTTTATGCGAAAAACAAAGGTTACGTCTTTTTCTTCTAAACAAATTCAAACATTTCGTATTTGAGAGTAATTGAACAAATTCGCTACGATATTCGAAAAAAACATACATTACTATACCATTTTAAACAAACCGGATGTGTCTACCATCTTTTGTTGCGAATTACTCACAAACACGACATGTTTGAATTCGTTCAGAAGAAAAAATGTAACCCATCCTTTTTGTAAACTAGTGCTATAAAATGCCCCTTGAACTAACCCTGTATATTGCGCAATAAGCTGGAAAACACTTGTTTTGAGATAAACAATTACAGATTTTCAAAAACTACTTGCCCAATCTACTCCAATTTTGTTGTGGTTATTTAGAAGTATGAATCCTATGAATTTGAAGAATTTCAAACATGTGCAAGAAACCATCGTCGCATTAGCTACAAGTTCCAAAATCTGTAGTTTGACTCAGTTTTTGCCCATAACTTGTTTGCTATTAGTCTCATAAAATCTAAAAATCTTATATGAAGAGTTTTTTCGTTCCTGCTAACACTTTCGATTGAATCCCAAAAAACACGCTTTCTCATTCTTTGTTGTTGAATGAAAAGTTTTCACTTAACAGTTATTTCACAAACCAGGGGTATTTTCATCTAATATGATTAGACTAGTTGCTATGTGAATACTTTGCATTCAGGCTACTTGACATGTTGCTGGTTTGAATGATGGTGGTGCAACATCTATCTATACAGAGTACAGCATGAAACAGCACTGTCTGCAGTTGGTCATGGTTACAGAGGCATGGAAAGCAAACTTATTCCGTTCAGCCAAAAATAATACCTTAGGGAAAACTTCAGTTCATATTTATCATCAAACCTCTGCTTTGAATAGTCAACATTATCTCTGATTCCACTGGTAAAAGCATTAAGGCTTTCCAAAAACTCAGGATCTGATCCATTTACCCAAGTATACACAACATCAATAGGTTCTTCATTGTAGCAATATTCGCTAGGTCTATGTGCAATCTGAAAGACCTACTAGTAATGAATTATGAAAAATAATACAATTATTGCAAATGAGCCTACCTGTACTCTAAAACAAAACAGTAGGCTTATAATGATAAAAGAAATAACCAAGGACACTTTGTATTTCAGTAATCTCCTTCTCAGCCGAAACACAAATACCATTCTAGGAATATTTGAAGCAAATTAAAATCAGCCACATATTTCCAAAAATATTTAATTTCGTACTTTTTAACATCAGTATTTTTTGCGGTATTTTTTATTGAAAACAAGTCAAAGCAACAATCAACAAGGGACCCTTGTTTACAATTGCAATTGAGACATCGAATACATGATGGCGCTAATGGTACTACCAAGTTATATAAAAATTTTAACTTGTAACTTTAGCGCCATCTCTTATCCAGTATCGTGGCTCTATGTCACGCGTTTGTTTAACTATCAACGGTCAGATGGCGCAATGAGACAGAGAGATATTGATTTTCAGGGAATTTTCAAAATTTGAAACCCTAATTACATTTTGCAAATGTGTTTATTTCTTAATACCCTTGTCACTTACTGTAAATAATTCATTTTTAAGAGAATATATGAGTTAATTGTCCAATTCCAATACTCTGTTTACAAGACCCTTAAAATTATTGATCACTTCCAGTTGTCTAAATAACCACAGTTATTGACGATTTATTCTTGTGTATAATTATGAATTCACTGAAGAATTATGTATTAATATTCATTTTTGCGATGTGTCTGAACATCTCAATTGCAGAACATTGCCAAAACCCACAAATAATCTCAACGTCCTACACAACACAAGATGCTACTATCCTGAAACATGTTGCCTACATTGCAAATTTCTACGTGAAATGCAAGAAAGGAGAAGCAGGAAATCTGTATGCCGTTTTGGAGAATAACATTACACCCGTCGCTTCAGTTGGTGAAGGCAAATACCAAGTTAGCTGGACTGAGGATATAAAAACATCAAAAACGGGAGATATCACTGTGAACATTTACGATGAAGTCGGGTATTCTTCCGTACGCAAAGCTCTGAGAGCAGGAGAGAATCTTTTTACGGTACCCGTATTTGCAAAGATAGTTATAAACCACCCTGGGGTGTATGCAGGACCCTGGTTTTCTTGTGAATTCTTAGCTGTTGGTTTTTCTGTCGTCATTGCTTACATGGCAATACATTTTAGATCCAAGCTTCTGAGCTAAATAATTAACTCTGTTACATTCTCATAATCACTCAAGTTCAATATAAGACTTTCCTATTAACAATTTTTTTTTTTTGATTTCCTCACATCATATATACCCTATTTCACCTATCCATCATGCTACAAGGACAGCTGGTTATCTGGTAATATATCAAAATTCCCCATATCAGCAAAGGTCACATAATTGTCGACCAAATGTCACCTCGTATATCTTATTATGTATGGGGAGAGGCGAATAAATTAAAAACGTAGAAATGGTGATACGTTTTGTATTAGAAAAGCATTCAAGAAGCAGAACTTCTCAAGAGATCAACAGGGAATTAGGTTCAAGGAAAGCACATATCAAAATAGTTTAAATAATGTTTTATTATCAAAAAAAGTCAGAAAAAGTCTATTAAATCACACGTCACATTTGGATTTATTCATTACTCATAAATTAAGGTCTGAACATAGCTGGAACGTCCATAGGTACAATCTTCTGTTGAATTATTTTCCCATAACCACCTCGTCCTGCATCATAGTCTGTTCTGTATTCATCTCTAACCTGGAAACAAGACATTGCTACTAAAATGATGTTATGGCATTAATCAAAATACACCTAAAAATTCTGTTAAAAGACAACCACTAGCAAGAATTCTGGTTCAAGTAAATTTGCACTTCAATCATAAACTGAGTAAAAATTGAAACATCTGTAGCTTTGCAAAATTTCAATCACTTAAAATGTATTCACATCTCTCCGCAGAAAGACATTCTGAATTCTGGACTTTCCATTTTTAAGCTGCATAAAGGTACAATTTACATTGTCCACGATTCAGCATACAAGATCATTCCTCTCGGAGATAACTCCATAATCATTATCTACCATCAAGAATAATAATAACAATAATTTATTCACAGTAATTTTTGAATACACAAATGTGTTTGTATAATTTATTGTCATATAAATATTGTCTTTCAAAATGATATCTACCTGTCCTCCAGTTTTGCCTCTACCATATTGTCTCCCTTCAACAAAACCTGCATCCCAATCTGTTCTGACTATTCTATCATCCAGCCTTGTGCCATTTATATACCTAAAAAGTATTCATATGACAAAAGTTATTTAACATGAATTATTGTTGATAAGTGAACTAAAAAAAGTTCAACATTCAAATTGATTCTACACTAAAATTTCAAAGGAAGTTACAGCAAAATAAGATTTTATGAGACCATATCCAGTATACTTGTCTTTGGAGGTCAAACTGTTGAGCAAACAAATTGTGTTGTACTGTATGTTCAACAGCTCTGTAGTCCATGTACATATATAAATTTGGACATATATAAACTAGTGCCATTTATTCCTAGCTTTCCAGATTACCCTCATGGGTGATATCAAGACTTGATAATTGTGAGGAGTAAACAACCTATACATTTGAGTTGGCAAGAATTATTTTAGGGTTTCCTGGTGAAAATGAGTATTTTTGGACATTTATATAATTTACACACAGCAAGTGACATTTTTGTTAGTCTGCAATGTTGGCAATAATGAATCACGTATAAATCTAGTAAAACTTGTTTGTGACATTTTGTTTCTTGTACGCAAATGAATTTTTCTAAATGAAAGGCCTGTTAGCAAGTACAAAACAAATACAGCTCTGACTACATGGCATTGATGGATCTATCAGAATTATGTGTCCTGCGCTGACATGGGGAATTTTGAGACATTACTAGATAATCGGCTGTCATTCTACCATGATAGATACTCGTGAAATAGGGTATACAATGTTATGTTTCACCCACATCTGCGGTGCTTGATGTCACAAGGACATTACCTATTAGTTAATCTTATTCAACTTGGGGCTATAATAATTAGACCTCAAAATGGCTTATTATGAATTACTACAGAATATTACTTGGATACAATACCTTAAGCAGTTCTCTGCATCAGCTCTGGTGTAATATTCTACAAAACAAAATCCGCATGGTGTTTTCTTATATTTATCCAATCCCATAACGATTCGCCTGATATCTCCACATCTTGAGAAAAGTTCATAAATCTGTTCTTCTGTTGTATAGAAAGATAGGTTTCCTACGTAAAGGGTGCATGTAAGTCTTAGTAATTTGTCTTGTTCTGCTCTGGTGCCCTAAAAAAGCAGTTGTTAGTAAAGTGTATCAAACAATAAAAAAAAATGTGTCTTACCTTGAAGTGTTGATCACGATATGAGCTTAGTTCTACTGAGGGTGATGTTACCATGGACATTTTCGGCTCCCAATACTATTTTTTGCTGTGCTTACACGTACAGCTAAA
This sequence comes from Acanthoscelides obtectus, assembly GCA_963669975.1. Taxonomy (NCBI): domain Eukaryota; kingdom Metazoa; phylum Arthropoda; class Insecta; order Coleoptera; family Chrysomelidae; genus Acanthoscelides; species Acanthoscelides obtectus. The sequence continues at coordinate 14,972,769 of CAVLJG010000010.1, forward strand.
AATTGTAGTCTACTTCCTAGGCCTCAGTTCCCTCGTTCACCGAGGTTTTTGCTGCGATTTTGTCACTAATACGTCAAAACAAGAAAATAGGATTAATCTCCGAAAAATATTTGCAATATGTGGAATTTTCGTTCTCCTTGGCTTGGCTTGTTGGATTTCTGGAATGTTAGGCACAAAACGTAAGCACGATGTCAGGCTTTTGACAAACTGTCAAACGCGTCATCTGTCATTTGTCTTCATTTTGTGTAAAAATTACATAGCAGACAACAAGGGAGAAGTTCCGTTTGTTACATAATTATATTATATTAGCGAAATGCCCATATATTATCAAGCCCAACATGCAGTATACTGAAATTACTTTGGCCCGAGTAAAGATAATATGGCCTCGCAAGACAAGTATTGAAATATACTCTACTACATTCTAGAAGACTATCCGTAGCGAAATTTTTCTCGAAATCGTTGCACACGACTTAAAAATGCAAATGAAAATTGGAAAACTGCCGCTTTGACGTACTAAATGAATCCGTCGTTACCCCGGGATAGACATACGTCTTGGCAGCTGACCTTGTCATTCTTGTCACCTAGATTGCGGCTTTGCCAGCTCATCGGACAATTTTGCTACCTCTGCTATTTTGCTGTTATAAAAAAAGAAGTTGGAATAAAATATTGAGGAATAACAATAGAGATATATAAAATTTGAGGCGTAGCAATATTTGCAAAAAAACTAAAAAAAAGGTGTTATTTGCATTTTTTGCGTCGCCTGGCGCCTGTGCGGCGGAACACTTTTATAAATGCCCAGTTATATATATATATATATATATATATATATATATATAGTATATATATGCGAGGTCTCTCTATATGAGCGCCTAAGTTAAAAAACTTGTATGCGCAAAAACAATCCAATACATTAATATCGTACAATATATATTCTTGTACAACATTACTTAACAATCCCAAAAAACATGAACACAGAATAGACAAAATAAAAGAAGATCCTATGTTCTTTGTAAGTCATAGATCTGACTTAAGATCACAGAAAAAAGTATCACAATTATATCAACAAAAAAAGAAACAAATATGCAGATCATTCTACCTCAAAGCAACTTAAAACTTATTTTCAATATTCCTGATATTAGCAGGAATCAAATTGTAAAATTTAGATGCAAGATATGTCACGAAACGCAAATTTAAATCTCGCCTAGACTGCGGGACGCTCAGGCTATGAGTGGTGTTTGCTCGGTTTATATAATTGTGTCACATAATTTGTATTTAATTTCTTATTTGCATGTACAAAACTACATACTGCAAGGGTATATAACATTTTAGTATTTTTTATTTATTGAGAATAAATTTGCATAGTGGGATATAGTCTAGGTTTTCTTAGGTACAATATGGTTCTGCACCACTTTTAACTGCCCAAGATTTGAACCGTATATCCCTCCCCACACAATTGGGGATTGGAAGTGATTCTTTGACTAATATTGATCTGGCGATCTGGTATATGACTACTCAAATAAATCAATAACATAGGATTTCAACCTTAACACACAAGTAGATGAATATGCAAGGCTCACCTAGTTTGCTGCTCAGGTATCCTGTTTCCTTCAGAAAAGTTGGAACAAGACATAATTTCCACTTTGGAGGCTGTACTACCCGGCCATACTATAGGGTTCTCGATTTTCTCTCAGAGGTGCTTTGGGGTTTTAGTGTTGTGACGTGAGTGTGTCTCCAAATATAACATTCTAGCCAAATAGCAGAGGTAGCAAAATCGTTTGATGAGCTGGCAATGCCGCAATCCAAATGACAAGAATGACAAGGTCAACTTTCAAAACGTATGTCTATCCCGGGGTAACGTCGGCATCATTTAGAACGTCAAAGTGGCAGTTTTCCAATCATCATATGCATATTTTTAAGTGTTGTGCAAATGTCGGGAAATATTTAGCTACGGGTAGTCTTTTACAGTCTAGTAGAGTATATTTCAATAGTTGTCTTGCGTGGCCATGTTATCTTTATTTATATTAGGAATGTGTCAAACATTTCATCCTCGATTTATGAGTCACGTGACACGTGCACATCACGTTTTTGGAATTTGACCTTTGCTGACGTCACAAAAATTCTCTAGACTGGCGTCTGCCAGATAAGCCATTCCACATCCATTCATTCTTTCTTTCTCATCGAACCTCCGTGAGAGTCTGTCGTTTGTAGTGTGCTCGTGTGGGTGTGTGACACGGGTGACAAGTGCTTCGAGAGTGCTTCACGAGTGTTTCCTTCCATCTGCCATCCAACATTGAACATTCCTACCATTTTGACGTAGTGGTTGTCCAGCTGACGTTTGCCTCATAGGAGGGTTTAAAATTTGCCCCATAGGAGGGTTTAAAATTCTAGAAAAAGCTACCGTAAAACATGAAAATTTGGACTAGTGAGCATATTTTCAAGTAAGTAGGTTAATTGATTAAAAAGGTGTATTCTACATTGCATTGTGATATTTCAGTCACCCTTGGGAAACAGTGGCAACTGCTGCATGGAGGAAATATCCCAATCCACACAATACTGCTGTGATAGGAACCGATGTGATAGAGCGAAAAGTAGTGGATGGGGAGCTCCACACACATAGGCTAGTCAGTTCTATATGGTATTTTCCACGATGGGCACAAGCAGTGAGTATTCTTTCACTATATTCAAACATTTTGTTGGAGGCCCACAAAAGAGATGTACATGTACTATTTCACAATGTTCAGCATGTCAACACCGTTAGGGTTCAATTTACCTACTTCAGTTGGCATAGGTGGCAGTAGTTACTAGTGTCCAACTGTACTGTCAGTTTTTTTTTTTGACAGAAAATTACCAAAAGTACAACCAAAATCGAAACTACAATCGTAAATTTTCTGGAGTCTTGGGGAGCAGTTGCGCTGACACTTTGATGCTTTATTTATTTTGTTGTATTTTTCTTTTTGGGAGCGGAAAAATTATTACTTAGGTACAAATCAAATGCAAGATACAAAATTTAGATCAAATGTGTAAATTTATAACTTTACACAAGAGTTGGTACAATCTTCAGCTATAATTTGCATGTTCGGTTTCTTGTGGAAGTTACTTTCTAGTTTATTATACTGGGTAAATTAAAATGAGGTTTCATTACCCCAACTTTACAACATTATATGGGAAGACTTTGTCAGCTAATTAGAATGCAGTGCCTTCCATTATAAAGAACCACATCTCTTTATAATTTGTTCTTTACTCAGTGTGTGCAGTGGATGGATTTTTGAAGTCACATACACTTTTTATCAACAATTTCTTCTATAATCAAAATCCAAGCCATAAGTTGTTATTTTCTGATAACTACAAAAACTCCCTCCTCCATTATAACTGCAATAAAATAGAAAAAACACAACAGAGGCGAATAACAATAATACCATTTGAAAATTGCCAATAGTTGGCTAACTTTTTCGATAAATTGGCAGTGATCATCGATTCTATAAAAGTAATTTATTATCTTGTATATTTTTCAAATAATATATTCATAGTGCCCTTCAAATTTTAATTTACTGTCTACGTATATGCCTAAATATTTAAATGATATAACAATCTATGGTGTTCACTTTTTTTATGTGTTTTGTCATCATTTTCACTATGATATTCAGCTGGTCTTGCGGCTCCATGCTCTCTTTATACAATTTAAATAACCAGAAATTCATCTTAGAAATTGTTTAATTGCTGACGTTTTTGAGGTTTTATGGGCCATAGTGAATCTACATAGAAACTTTATACACTTGAAATAGAATCGCGATTTCCTATTCACTTTGGAATTCCGAAACTTCGGCTAAAAACGTAAACGTATAATAACAAACATATGACGAGAAGTGAACAGGTGATATTTTTTGGAAACATGGGAGACTTTCCTATAAATTATGGTAGGATCGATTCCTCGATCCGAGACCGAAATCGAAACCATGAAGTCTCTAGTGTGGTCAGGTATGAGGTGGGGCGACCGTTGTCAGATGGTTGGTACTACCGGTAGGGTAGGCGAAAGTACAGTGTAAATCTATTCAACTATTTTTTCCTATTCAAAATCGTGTCTAAATTAACATAGGTTCCTCTTTAAAGCACATTAACTGCTTAACTTTTTTATTGTCTGCACTTGTTAAGGTTAAAAGAGCTATTAAACGTTTGGCATTATGTTTGGACATATGCTGCTTCCAAATTACGTAAAAACAATGCCACGGGAAGATTTTCTAAACATCTGTACCAAACGTGTTTGGAATGTTGCCAGGAACTATCACGCATATCAGTACGTTCACTTCTCCTATTCGTGTATGCAGGCTTGACTATTTATAGTTAATGTTTATTTTGTCCTATTGGTTGTCAAAGTATATAAAATTTGTTCAACAGAGAAAAAATATTTGCGACCATAAACATACTTTTATCTCTTGTTTTATTGGGTGAAATAAGTGTAGTTGGGAGAATGAATCGGATCTGCTTTTGAAAAATGTGTCGCACGTCATGTCGTACTGTGGCCTAGTTCCTCAGAAAAATGTTTCAAAGGCGACGGGTTAAGAGGAAGAATAGCCGACTGCTAAATCTTACCCTAATATAGACCAGTTCTTATTATTATTTTAATCGGGATCGTCAAAAAACGAAGTTTGAGCGATTTTTATTCTTTTTCGGTTTTTGTCCTCTAATATGTTAATATCGCGCACACCTCGTATGTGCGTATCGCATCACCACGCCGTCTATTACCTGCTTTTATTAGTCCCTCGGATTCGCTACAGAAGATGCAATATTTACAAACACGTGGGGCATGACAAGTGTGACTGATAGCTACGCGTTCCTTCAGCAGAAAATATGTTTTCAAACTCCCCATAATGGCAAATGTATTTCTCAAGTTATAGCCGGTTATACCGACAGACCAACGGAAATGAATTACATGGTTTTTCTTAATGCACATGTCATACAAACATTTCTTCACGTATCCACATGATGTTGTTTACATGTCATGAGCCATCCAAGCCATGACAAAAAAGTTTGGTGGAAAAGTTATCAGACAGTATTGCCAACTTGTATAACATCCAAAAAATAGATTCTCATTTTCGAAAATTCCTCGTTAGGCGTGGCAAGTAGAAAAGTATGACCAACGTGAATTGCAAACTGAATAACAAGGGCTGTAAAACTACAAAATTTTCGAGACACAAAACGAAGAAACATATGCATCACTGAATAATTATGAGCTTAACCAATGTGAAAGTTAAAACATTAAAAATATGCAGAAAGATTGAACTTGAAGTAAAACCTGTATGTTATACGCCAGATGACCGCTGAATAGAATCATGGTCCGTCCCGATGATAGCCACAACACACAGAGAAAATTAGAAAACGTTATTGAAAGTGTAATGATGCATTTAGTTGATTGTTCTCGTCATGCTTAACGGATTTGTAATAAATATTACTGATTTCCATCGGTCTATCTATAAATGTTGTATAACATTATCTTAATATTATAAAGATATTTGATGAAACTAAAAATACACTTTACCGAATCTCGAGCAAGCACGCACTAATTACATTTTCACTCTTGTCCGGTCTGTGCATATGTCTGGATGACCTGGAGATACGCATAAAGTGTTATCTGATTGTCCCTTCGCGTCGTAACCTTTCAATACATGTACTCCATCATTGATTTAGAGGTCAACCAATTTTTGACATGCAGAATTGTCTCTTGGGTAGGTGTTCTGGCTGTCAAAAACGTTTTGTGTTTTCAAAGCGACAAAAAGCCAATATACCCTGATTCGAAAATACTGACATATTGTCCCAAAACCGATATAGCAAAAAATAATGTTAAATATTGATTCCAATCGATTATGCCTTGTATATTTACTCTTTTTTCTTTTATATCCCAAACACAAATTGGCCAAAGTAGGCGAACGCTAAGCCAATGCGCATTGGCCTGAATGATAGATGATTGTAGTTCATACCACGTTGGATCCAACATGTGAATGTGATGGTAGATATATTAGCATGTTATGTCGAATTATCAAAACAACATATTATCGAGTTTGCGAGCAATTGGATCAGAAATTGAACTGTTACTGGGTCAAAAATAAATAAACTTCGACATACAGTAATGGACAAAAGTACATAGACTAATTAATATTGTGCTGTATTTCTTTTTTAACTTGTTTTATTAATACTCCAACCTGTATACATAATTCTTTATAGCATAATACTCACTTATACATAAATAAATTCATTAGACTCCCTTCAACAAAAAATTAATTGAAAACAACTGGAACTATGAAGGACAAAAATATATAGACAACAATTATAGAAAAAAGAAGCAAAGTTCATTGAATTATAGAAAACCAACCATGTTTGTGTTAATATTTTGTAGCATAACCATTATTATCAATCACCGCCTGGCATCGTCTCGGCATAGATTGTAGAAGTTTCTTGATATAATATTCATCAATCTGTCTCCACTTTTGCTCTAAAGCGGCAAAAAGTTCATCCTTGTTTGAATAATTTTTATCTCGTATGTGCTTATATAAGTATTCCCATAGACTTTCAATGGGGTTTATATCGGGAAACTGTGAAGGCCATTTGAGAACTGGTATTTTTTCATCCAGAAAGAATTTCTTTGCGAGATTTGAAGTGTGCTTCGGGTCATTATCTTGCTGGAAGATTGATCTTAAGGGTAACATGACATGCTTAAGTATGTCTGTTTATACAAACTTATCCATAATGCCATCTATTCTATGTAAAGGTCCCATCCCAAACCCCGAAAAGCACTCCCAAACCATAACAGACCCGCCTCCATGTTTGACAGTGGGCAAAGTGTACTTGGGGTTCAATCTTTGTCCACTAGGACGTCTAACGTAATGAACACCATCTGATCCAAACATATTGAACTTGGATTCGTCACTGAAATATACCCTCTTCCAGTCACAGATGTTCCAATCAAGATGCAACCGTGCAAATTGTAATCGGTCCTTATGGTTTTTCCTCGAGATTAGCGGCTTCTTACTCCGTCGACGTGTAAATAACTTCAAATCATTTAATCTTCTATTTATAGTTTTCGTAGAAACACTGAAAATTCCTTTTGTCTCCATTTCGGCTTTTATTTGTCTTGGGGTTTTAAACGGATCTTTGGACGAAATTACTTTTATCAATCTAAGTGATCAAGCATTTAGTTTTCTAGGCTGACCACTTCTCTTAGACGCTTTCAAGATACCTCTTTGTTTATATTTGTTCAATATTGCCCAAACTGCTTCAGCTTCAAATTTTTGGCAATGTCGACTTGACGTTGACCATCTTTGTATAACTCAATGATCCTAGTTTTCACATTGAAAGAAATTTCTGGACCACGCGGCATGGTCTTAAAATCACTCAACTTATTCCACAATACTTGATGAACACAAACTAATCCTCTTCTGACATGAAACTGTACTAAACTAATGTTGAAAAGAATTTGTCTACGTATTTTTGTCTCTCATAAAAAAGTGCTTTTATTCAGACTCATATTGTGTTCATTGCAGATAATGTAAAAACAAGGAATTTAGTTTTTCTACTAGTAACGCATTTGTTTATGGAGCAATGAAGTATGAATTCGTTTTCTAAAGGTATTTAGGTAACTATTCATATTTGTCTATATACTTTTGTCCATTACTGTATATGTGTATTGGTGTGATGCGTATATACGATTGGATGGTTACTCAATTTTGTATCACACTGCGCTTGGCTGAGTAGTGGCGATACTAATAGTTGTGCAGATGTTTCCGCGAAAATGATAGAAAGCAATTTTAATAAAATCGTAGTAGATATTTCAGAAATAATAGTCAAGCGATTTTTAAAATAAGTATAACATTTGAATCTATCAACATTATTTTATACTATTGTTATTATTGTGCCCTACTTCCAAATGAAATATGGCAAGCTAAAACAGAAACCTTGAAACTGTATTTAAAAAGCAGCTTCATATCGATACGATACGACAATCAACAAACTTTTCATCCCATAATTTTATCATGAATTGTTTGAAAGGCTTTAAAAATTCATGCAATCGATATTCTAACGATAAATATCATCACGAAGCAAGGCCAAGTCTAAACACTGAGTACTTAAAGAAATATTGTAAAAAACGAAGGATCATTAACTATAAAATCTAGATTGTTATATTTTAATATTGTATCTTTATTAACGAACTATTTTCTATTGCGCATGAATTAATTTACGTTATTACAATTTTACTGTTATAAAGAAAATCATCAAACATCGGTAGAGACTGTTTTGACTGTATAAAATAATTTGGCAGGTGTCAAAAGAATTATCCGAAAGAAATGAAATGCTGTGGTGTCAACTGTGAGAATTTGTCACAGCTAAGTTTCTCCTCTACACACCAATTATTTATTTGTAATTATGTATTACATTATAAAAAGGCGAAGTTTAGCTCACGTAGCTGTTCTTCTACTTGACCCAGATATCAAAAAAGTATAATACTGAACAAAGTTATGTGAATGCATTTACATTTGAAATGAAATCTTCAAGCATATACAAACACACATACATTACACTTTTTTATGCAGGAGGTGATCTTTCAAATAATATTTAAACTTAGAGATAGTTGTTTTAGGTGTACAGAGTAACTGCGAGCGTGAAATATTTATTAATTGCAATTGTGTGCACAAGAGCGAGTACATGGTATCGGAAATCTACAGTTATTCAAAAACTCACAGCAATTTTTTTTTTCTTATGGAATACATTTTATTCGATATTTGTATACTGCGAGAAATTCGGAATACTTTCTGTTGAACATACTTTGACGTAGAGAATAGAAATTCTAATGGTTCTGGGTTAAAGGCGATCGTCGACGCACACAGCAAGACGTTTTTTATTGTTATTTAGCTTATTTAACTTTGAGGTCTACGTCAAAGTATGTTTAATAAAAATTATTTAGCTTTTCTCGCAAAATGCAAATATCGAATAAAATGTATAGTATTCCATAAGAAAAACAAAAGTTGCTATCAGTTTCTGAAAAACATCGCGGATATCATCAACGGATCCGCTGCGGTTTCGAACCTAAACCAATTTAAAAAAAAATCAGTTGACTCATTCGTCAGATATTTGATGAGTTCCAAACTCTTGTTACAGTGTGTACAATCCGTAATATCTCGGATAATTTTTTGAATAAGGGAATTAATATTAGATTGGATATATTCATGTAGAAAACGTTAATCATTGGTAATTGTTACTTATAAAATGCAACTTAAGCGGACAATTAGCTCATTGTCTGAAATATTCCAAAATTTATCCAAGGTTAATACTATTAGAACAGACTCATCTAATCTAAGCTTATTATTTCCATTGTATCTCTTATCTAATTTTCACCTGTATTTTTTTCTGATTGCGTAAATGATGTGTGAATTTGCTCTGATGTAATCTTACTTTATGATTTTGGAACATATTATTTTTACTCTGTTACATATTTAACAGATGATCGAATTTTTTTATATCACTTACTAAGCGTCTACTAAATGTGTGCAAAAACTTATCGACAGATACGGAATATGGTCTGTAAACCTTTATAGAATTGCATGTCGATTATGTATGATACTCAATTGCGAACGATGATAATGAAGTATCGTACACTGCTCATGAAAAATAGATGATATGAGTTGCATAAACATTTTCAAATTAGTATGATTACTTAATGTTATTCTGAGATTGCCTTTGATGTACCGGTTACATTTCTGCAGTTCGTCACGTCTCTGATAGTAACTCCCCATATTTTCCTGATATGGCACAGTGTTGACTATTTGACTATACAAAGGAGTCGACGACCATTTTGTATGAGTTAAAATCATCATTCTTTTGGTTCGTGCAAATCGCTATATTAGCTCTGAAGGAGACTATTTTGAATAAAAAAATCGATTTTCAGAAACAAAAAATGTTTGTTCATTTCTTTCTTTCTCCTGTTTACTTTGCGACAGCGCTTGTAGACATATACCATTTTTTTATTAGTACAATTATTGTATCATCAGTTTGTTAACTAAGGGCCGTGTCGTCAGTCGTTCCTATAATTGTAGGACGCCGTTATGGCCTCCTTGATTTTCATAGTACTTCCTCTCCTTCAGAAAGGCTGGGATATTTCTACTGTCCAGTGTCAACGTATATAATAGATGATATAAATCAAAAGCATGAACAATTTGATGCAAATAGATATTAGTAACATAACCTCAAAATAGAGCGCTGACATGGAAGAGTAGAAAACTATGAAAATCCGGGAGGCCATAGTCTTTTTTCTCCTTCAGAAAGGCTGGGGTATTTCTAGATTTCACCTGTTCCGTGCCAACGGTGGTGGAAGACAAAGTCAGAAACATACCGATCAGTGTCCACTCCATTCAAATGGTTAAAGTGGCACATTTAGGGCGACCGGAAATTCTTTTAAAAGGGTATGGCATTTGTAAGAAAATAACCCCTAAAATTTGGGGAGATGGGGGGAAGGGGTGTTATAAGTGCGATATTGAGGATTTAGGAAATCGTCGAAACGTCGTTTTTAACGTTTTAGAGACACCAGCTGATTCTCAGAATTTGTTTTTTGGAAGGTTGAATATTTGGGGTTGGAAATTGTAAAATGTGATACTACGTAGTTGTTAGACATAAAAAAAGCCAGGATATTTGTTTAGTTCTAAGTAGTACGTTTCTCCGCATGATCTCCTCACTCTGTGCACTGCCCAGATAAGACCCAGAATCGAGTATTGCTCACATTTTTGGGATGCTGCCGATCCAACTATACTAAGTGACATAAAAATCCGAACACCCAGTTTAAATGGTTTTATTTTAATAAAATTTTGTATAAGTACTTAATGAAGCATAATAAGTAAATGATAAAAATTTCAAAATGATTGCACTGCTTTAAAGCCCTTTGACCTTTAATAATGTGTGGATGCACCCTGATGTGCTACGCATTCTCCAACGCGCCTAGGCATGCTTCTGATCACGTGGTCAATGTCCTCCTGTGGTATCTCATTCCAGGAAACCACCAACTCCTCTCGAAGTGCTTCTAGAGTCTGAGGAGGACGTTGCAAATTGAGCAATCTCCTACCCATCATATCCCACACGTGCTCAATTGGGGATAAGTCGGGAGATCTTGGTGGCCATGGTAACAATGTGACATCATTATGTTGAAAGAAGTCTATTGTGACTCTTGCAACATGTGGTCGGGCATTATTTTGTTGGAAAGTTGGATCTGCCAGGGTGTCAAGATAGGGTAACAGATGGGGTTCTAGAACTTCGTGGATATAACGCTGCGCGTTCATGTTACCTCTGATGAAGATTAAAGGTGACCTGGAACCATAAGCTATAGCACCCCAAACCATAACTCCAACAGTGTGATGAACATTTCTTTCAACAAAAAACTGTGGATTCCTCATTTCACCACGTCGCCTTCTAACTCTGGCACGACCATCGTGCATGCCTAAACAAAATCGAGACTCGTCACTAAAGACAATACTGTTCCATTCCTGATCCCAGAGTGACCGTTGTCTGCACCACTCAAGGCGATTACGTCGGTGTTCTCGAGTTAAAGGGAGGACCCAGTGTGGCCGGTATGAAAACAAGCCAAAACTTCTCATTCGTCGGTAAACACTTCGCATGCCAATAGGTCTTCCGTGTTCTGCAAACCATTCATTTGCAATGGACCTGGTAGTGGAGAAACGGTCACTTAAGGCCAATAATCTTAGGCGGCGATCTTCACGGTCTGTTGTTCTACGGCGCCGTCCAGTGCCCCTTGCTCTTTGCGTACGGCCTTCTCCAAGCCATGCCTGACAACACCTAACCACAGTGTCTACACTTCTTTGCACTCTAACTGCAATTGCCCGAAAAGAAAGTCCAGCTTCCCGAAGTCCCACTATACGGCCCCTATCAAACTCACTAAGTTGACGAAATCGTACAGGTCTCCGTACTCTAGGCATCGTAACCGATCGTAAAGGATGTCAAGAACCAAAATCCGCCAACGTTGATTCTTTACTGCGGCTGAAATATTCATTTTTAGAGCGTTAGTGAATTAAAAAAAAGCAGTATAAAAACCGGAATGTCCAACTGATAAGGCTGAAAATTTTTTCACTTGTTATTTACAGTAAGATAAATACATTCACCAACTTTTATTAAAATAAAACCATTTAAACTGGGTGTTCGGATTTATATGTCACTTAGTATACATTTTAATCTGACATCGCTGAGTTTACCTACACTGCATTTTAGCAATTAATTCTATACATTACTATTTGAAATTTTAATATTAATATTTCTAAGATATCCATTTCGCTTGTTTCAGTTAATCGGCAGCGCAAAGATCTGCTACGCAAGCGAACAGTCCATAGTGAACCCGTCCGCTCGCCACATGGTACTCAAAACCATCAACCTCACTTTCTGTCGACACATCGCGGTTAACGAAACCCTAAATTATACCCCGCATCCCTCGGATCCGAGCAAGACGTTACTGAAACAGGAGGCCGTCGTTATGGTTAAAGGCGTACCGCTCACTCATTATATGGAGGATATGCTGGCCAATAAGATTTCTAGCAATGCTGGTAAGTCGATAATTGTATTATAGAATCACAAATTAATGATTCAAATATCCTCAAACCTTCGACATCATAGCTGAAAGGCTTTTGATCGAGTTATCTTCGGATAATAAAGCGAAATTTTTTGTTTAAAAGTTGCAATGCTCCAAAGATACACTTACAGCAGATTTGAATGAATGAATGAAGAAATTGGAGGCCGGGCCCTTATGCACCACTAAATTCCCTAAGCCCCAAGCTCCGCCCTTCTAGCGAAGTCTAGTATAGTCCCAGCTCCTTAACATTCTGGTGATCCAAAGTATCTGTTTGTAGTAGCTCAGAGTCTCGCAGCGATACAGAACATGCACCGGGGACTCTTCCTCTACCCCGCAGCGCTCACACATTTTGATCCTCAGCCACTCTCATCGCATGTAGGTGGCGCCTCATTGTGTGATGACCAGACATCAGGCCCACCAGCAACCTGACATTGGCTCTATCCAAGGATTAGCAAAAAAGTCCATCCTGAACACTGGGCTCTACGATGAGCTCTCGTGCCTGATGGAGATGTCTAGAGATGCTTCTCTATTACTGAGATTGTTGCAATCCTCCATTTTCCTCCTGACTCTTTGCGCGGGCACCTCTTCGGATGGCTCAGGATCAACAAGCTTGTCCGCTGATACTTCTTTCGCAACAAGAGCGTCCGCCATATCATTACCCTAGAAATATTGCTTATTTGCTTAATATACATAATAATTAATAGAAATCTAATATAACATAATTTGTTGGAAAAAACAGAAATAATATAAAAACTATATAAAATATAGTGCATTTTTCTTCTATTTTCTCTAATCAAAATTGTAGTTCTAATATTTGAAATAGATTATTTGCCTCCATTTTCCAAGGATGGTCCATTTTATTTTCGTTTTTAAGAAGAAACCAGCCAATAGGATTTGATTATTATTTCGGATACCGATATAACATGATAGACATGTCAACCAATCACTGTCATCTGACTAAGGACAGGAACTTTATTGCATCACATTTTTGGCGCCAAATTTCACGTCAGATAGTCAGAATATACTTTTTGAAAAAATATGGTTATTCCATGGAAATAAATTCCACTGTTGGAATTTGCCACTCAAATTTCTGATAGTGAAGCACACAAAGTTCAAAACACTGATACATTTATACGATGTTATCTGGGATAGAATGTACAGTTTGCAGCGCGAGTTCCGGAATTTCCCGATTTGAATATAGCTTGTTGTTTTTCTTATCTTTTTATATTGTCTCCGGACTGCATGCAGGGGATTAAAAACAATTTTACAATAACAAGATTATTGAATAAGAATAATGCCAAACTCATTCAGCAGTTTTTGAGATATTGTTATATTTTAAATTATAGAATTTAAACACGATGTAAGTTACTCAAATATTGAACTAATCTGAATATTTATGAATCTGATGCTATTTAATTTGAAGGATTATCAATGTGGACTAAATAATTGAACTTTGTTCATGTTTTTATTTTTGTGTTAAAAAATGGGATTATTTGGATTTTCCATATCGCAATTTTGTCGTCGCTTTGATAATATTATTAAAACATTACGACATTTCTTATATTCTCGGATTATTTTTGTTTATATGTACGCATAAATAACTCCATCCAAGTGAAATGTTATCTGAATTAGTAATTGTTTTGATGAATATTTGTTTTTCTAACAACGATTTAGAATATTCCCAGCAAATTATCACCATAGGTCGTCCATTGTACCCTTTATTTCATTTGGCGATATGGCTTTTGTTTAACATTACTTAATTAAAAAAATATGTTCACAACAAACAATAATATTAATAATTATGATTATAATAATAAAATGTCTTTATTAGAATCACAACGATAAGGCGAAGTTTAGCCAGTTAGCTTACCCCCAACCCTATTGTGTGAGGAAACATGTACATACAATACAAAATAAGATATAGTCAAAATCACGAAAGATATGACTATTACGTCATACCATAAATTGTTCTGAAGTAATCAATGGACGTACGTCGATGATAAAATCACGATGTCAGGAACATAATGACAACAAATTTGTATTATGATTTTGCGAAGTTAGGTTATTTCACTGATTATTTTTATTTTAATTTTATTTCATGGTTTTGAGTACCGTAATAATAATTTTAGTGGGGAGATTTTGTTTTGAAAAAAACAGTTATGAGTAGAATACCTTAAGACAGGAACACCAAAGGCCAAAGTATTATTCGAAAACTACCTAACCTGCTTTAACATAACCTAACTATTCATATTTCAAATATGATCGAACATCCAACATGAAAACATCGTCTTCTGTTTGTCTCTGTCTAACATATCTGAAACTTCATTAAAAATATTCACAAATCGCTGTCGTTTGTCTTTACTACAGACTAAAATGATGACATAATCGTCATCTTTCGTGATTTCGATTATATTCTCAGTGACATTAGAAGTGTTACACCTAGAAAAAATAATTTCCTGGCCTTGATTTTTTGGCCAAACCATTCAACAGTCCTGTGTACATGCCTCTCGACAGCAAATCCAATATCACGTCGTTCTCCAAGGCGGCGTCTTACCCTTCTACGATCATCGTCCGTACCTAGACAGAATCGCGATTCGTCGCTGAAGATGACATTATGCCATTCTGCCTCTCAATGTTGCCGTTATCTGCTCCAGTTCAAGCGTTGACGACAGTGGTCCGTAATCAGAGGAAGCACTAACCGTGGACGGTATGAAAAGTCAGGCAGCAGCGGTGATAATTTGGCCGTCTTCAAACTCGAGGCATTTTGTTAGGTTAACACTAGTAACTGAAAGGGCAATAACTAAAAATATCTGTACTACTCAGCTCTCAGAAACTGCTTTATTCACAAAAACTAAGAGATAACATTTTAACAAAGGTAAACAAAAACAAAGATAAAACGTCGACATTATTGCCACAGCATGCTTTAAATATAATCACTATGTTGCAAAAATGACTAAAAACAAAAACCAGACATGTCCACACCAATGTCATCACAGCCTACTCTAACTCTACGTTGTTGTCAGTTGGAAGATTTGCCTATATTTGGTTATATCTTGACATTTTGTTTTTATTACAGGCAAGGGCCGACAAGCAATGGAATGGGTGATAAACAAGTTAAACGAGGAAGTGAAAGATCTGACGAGGAGTACGGACGAGATACTTAGCCATACAAAGAAGACGATGGACGATATAGCGTCCAGCGCGAAGAAATCCATGGATGGCATATCCCAGAAGGCTAAAAAGAGTTTAGATGATATTCAAAGTCTAAATCTTAGCTAATTTTGAGCGTTAGGCAATGCTTTTTTATTTTTTGTGAAATATATACCGCACCTAAGAGAATTGTGTTTGAGGTAGACGATTCCATCATTTAGCAGTAACTTTCATCATGGCACAATTTCACTAGATATCAAAAAATAAGCTGACATGCAGGTGTTACGAATCTAATAAGAATGTACTATTACCTTAGTTTACTGATAGTATTTTTTAAATTACATTGATCTCTGCTCAAGATCGATACGTTACTGTTTATCAACACTTTACAGTTTATATTCTTGATAATGTGCCAGGTCATTAAACATTTCTGAGTTTATGGGTGTACGATCGTAGTGGAATTATTACTCCATTGCTTTATCTGATTTGATCTTTAATAGTTTGCGCGAATCTGCATTGACAGTTATCAGAAGTCAATTATGTGTTTATAGAAAGATCAAGTTCAAAGTAACTTTTAAATGCAGCTAAAGTTCATTGTATAAATTCAAGGTCACGGAATATTCTTAATAGAGAATAATGTGTTCAAGTGATTTAGCATCCTAAAATTAAACGTATTGTTTTCTTAAATACATATTTCAATCTTTCGTTTTCTTAGCAGATAAATATATGCACACAGTGAGTTTTTAGGTGAGAGAGGTAATCTAGAATATGAAATCAAGATTATTCATGAATTGAAATTTTTTTGTTAAATGGAGTAATATATAACCACTAGGGTAAAGCGTACAAATAAAATATGCTCTGATGTATGAGTATTTAGATGTAATAAATACCAAATATACCATGACATGGTAGAAACAACAAAAAAGTTGTAAGTAGCTGTCAAGATAATAATTTATGCTAGATTAAGATCAGATTAGTTCATCATTCGTATTATATATCAAAGGCTATAAAGTAATTTTTTGAAGTGGAAAGTATTAGCATTTATTAAAGATCATGATTGTTATAAGGCGGGTCGGGTCGTATAACTTGGAAATATGTATTGTGATGTTTTAACACCTGTCAAGTTATTTATTTATTCAACATTCCTACAATGAATGTTCCTTTGTACTACATCCTTTGTTGCAAATAAAGAGTACATTGAAGGACGGCTCGATTTTATTTTAGTTTAGGTGGCAGATGAATTTTCGGTCTTATAATTTCTGTTGAGTTTTATCAAATTTTACGGATTTCTTACAAAATTTGGACTGAAACTCGCCTCAAAATGAATATTGAAATGGCTATGTATTTACGAGGGTGGTCCCAGAAGTACCCGACCCAACGAAGAAAACACAAACATTTTGTATCTATACACTTTTCCCAGCGATGTTCAATAAGTTCGATACCCTTGTTTAATAAGAACTGTCTTGTTCCTCAAAATAGCCATTAACTGCCGACATCACTTCTTCATCGTTGGGAAATCTTTGGCCCTTGAGCCAGTTTTTCAAGTTTGGAAACAGAAAATAATCTGGTGAATAGGGTGCGTGAGGTAGCAATTCAAACTTTAATTCGTTAATTTTGGCCATTGCAATAACGGATTTGTGAGCTGGTGCATTGTCTTGATGAAACGACACTTTCTTCTTAACCAAATGCGGCCGTTTTTGCTTGATTTCATCGCTCAAACGTTGCAATAAGTTCGCATAATACTCGCCGTTGATAGTTTTGCCTTTTTCAAGATAGTCAATGAAAATTATCCCACGCGAATCCCAAAAAACCGACGCCATAACCTTGTCTGCAGATGAAACGGTCTTCGCCTTCTTTGGAGCCGGTTGTCCCTTTTGAGTCCATCTTGCACACAGCTTTCTCATGTCCAAATTTTCAGATAATATGCGATGAACCGCACTTGTTGAAATGCCTACTATGTCTCCTAGCTCGCGCACTTTCAGTCGACGATCATTCAGTACCGCTTTGTGAATTTTCTTCACGATTTATGGAGACGTCACCTCATTTGGTCGACCACTGCGATGCTCGTCTTGGCAGGTCATGCGGCCTCGTTTAAACTCAGCTACCAATATTTTACTGTTGTAAACGAAGGAGCAGACTCACCCAGAGTAGAATCCAGTTCATCTTTTATATTGGTTGGGCTGAGGCCTTTGAAATAAAAGTATTGTTCCACAAAACGGTGACCAATTTTCTCCATTTTCTCAAATTCACTGAAAACGTTCAGTATTGATGGCTACCAAACAAATGCTAAACAGCGTGGCGTCTTCAAACTTGACACAGATGCTTTATAGGTTGCATACTTTCTAATACAATGATATTTTTCAAACAACTGTCGCCATCTCTAGGTCAGGCCGGTTACTTCTGGGACCACCCTCGTACATTGAAACAATCGCAAATCATAGTAAAAAATGGCGGCAAGTAGGTTGACTCTGCATTTCCCACGCAACGCCGTTATCAATTCATAAAGGATTAAGATTAGCGCAATTTAAATCCTCTGAGAAATAAGTCATTTATGAATATGTACAACAGTGTAATTAAACGGATGAAGTCATTCAAACAGCCCAAAGAATTAGTCCGTAGACATTCTTTCCCTGTCCTACCGGTAGTTACTGTCCTTCTGGCAACGTTGTCCCTTCCCACATCTGCGTTTCAGAGGCAAATGTACGGGGTAATCTACGATGCATGAAATTGGTTCATATAATTACCGGAATTGGGAGCGTATAAATATACACTAACATTAGAAAATTTTCATATAACCCCCGAATTTCAACACCTACAAACATTTTTCTACAAATGATCAGGAGGTTCTGAACGTCAAAAAATGAAGTTTGAGCGTTTTTTTTACATGTTTTTGTCCCTAGCTCCGCCGCCACTGGACCGACTTTCGTCCTTGGCATAGTAATGATCTTGTGTGGAAATGTCATACAAATCATAGTGGTACTTCCCAAGTTATAGGGACAGACAGACCGACTGACAGTCTTACGCAAATGAGTGACATATGGTTTTTCGTGGCGTACGTCATATAAAGGGTGTCTCAATAAGAGCGCCGGATCTAATTTTCAACACAATTTCTTTTCGAATTAAACGAGTAGGTATTTATATTTCAACATATAGTTGCGATTGAACATGAAATAGGACATTCGATAAATGGCCACCACGAGACCTCTGGGAGGAGGTCGTTTAGTGAATGATGTAGCTTCAATTTATAATGTTGATCGGTCCTCAATATATTGTTTAAGTCGTAGACATCAGGATACCGGGGAAACGTCCTACTTGCAGGAGGTAATCGAAAAAAATGCGAGGTCGGGCGGAAAGACATTTATTGCAGTAAGTAAGGCGAAGGAGGACCCTTTCATCCAGATCCTTGAATAAAAACCTATGGCAGCACAGTGGAATAATATACTAAGTGACATATAAATCCGAACACCCAGTTTAAATGGTTTTATTTTAATAAAATTTTGTATAAGTACTTAATGAAGCATAATAAGTAAATGATAAAAATTTCAAAATGATTGCACTGCTTTAAAGCCCTTTGACCTTTAATAATGTGTGGATGCACCCTGATGTGCTACGCATTCTCCAACGCGCCTAGGCATGCTTCTGATCAGGTGGTCAATGTCCTCCTGTGGTATCTCATTCCAGGCAACCACCAACTCCTCTCGAAGTGCTTCTAGAGTCTGAGGAGGACCTTGCAAATTGAGCAATCTCTTACCCATCATATCCAACACGTGCTCAATTGGGGATAAGTCGGGAGATTTTGGTGGCCATGGTAACAATGTGACATCATTATGTTGAAAGAAGTCTATTGTGACTCTTGCAACTTGTGGTCGGGCATTATCTTGTTGGAGAGTTGGATCTGCCAGGGTGTCAAGATAGGGTAAAAGATGGGGTTCTAGAACTTCGTGGATATAACGCTGCGCGTTCATGTTACCTCTGATGAAGATTAAAGGTGACCTGGAACCATAAGCTATAGCACCCGAAACCATAACTCCAACAGTGTGATGAACATGTCTTTCAACAAAAAACTGTGGATTCCTCCTTTCACCACGTCGCCTTCTAACCCTGGTACGACCATCGTGCATGCCTAAACAAAATCGAGACTCGTCACTAAAGACAATACTGTTCCATTCCTGATCCCAGAGTGACCGTTGTCTGCACCACTCAAGGCGATTACGTCGGTGTTCTCGAGTTAAAGGGAGGACCCAGTGTGGCCGGTATGAAAACAAGCCAAAACTTCTCATTCGTCGGTAAACACTTCGCATGCCAATAGGTGTTCTGCAAACCATTCATTTGCAATGAACCTGGTAGTGGAGAAACGGTCCCTTAAAGCCAATAATCTTAGGCGGCGATCTTCACGGTCTGTTGTTCTACGGCGGCGTCCAGTGCCCCTTGCTCTTTGCGTACGGCCTTCTCGAAGCCATGCCTGACAACACCTAACCACAGTGTCTACACTTCTTTGCACTCTAACTGCAATTGCCCGAAAAGAAAGTCCAGCTTCCCACTATACGGCCCCTATCAAACTCACTAAGTTGACGAAATCGTACAGGTCTCCGTACTCTAGGCATCGTAACCGATCGTAAAAGATGTCAAGAACCAAAATCCGCCAACGTTGATTCATTACTGCGTCTGAAATATTCATTTTTAGAGCGTTAGTGAATTAAAAAAAAGCAGTATAAAAACCGGAATGTCCAACTGATAAGGCTGAAATTTTTTTCACTTGTTATTTACAGTAAGATAAATACATTCACTAACTTTTATTAAAATAAAACTATTTAAACTGGGTGTTCGGATTTATATGTCACTTAGTATAGCATACAATGTAAGAAGAACTTTAAATGCTAATTTGTTAAGGTATATAGATATATATAAAAAATTTGCTAGCTACTTTTTTTAAAGTAGCATTTCTTCCAGAGCAAGGCGTCGCGCCAGGTAGCAATGGGCACAGAATCGGATAAATTGGCATCAGCAGTGGCAAAATTGCATGTCAACCTATACCACTCTGATTGTTGGGGTCCTTGTTTGGAGGCAAGCTTTGGAACGATATGATGAAGAAAACATCTCCAATGAAGACGCGTATGCCAATGCTGAATGAGAAAGATAAAAAAATCGAGATAAAAAATTAATAGCATCATAGCATTTTGAAAAATAAGAATTTTCAAGTTCTTAGCTCTTCTTACCAAACCAAAACATGCTTTTAGTGCTACGCCACTGGAATACACCCCTGTATTAAGAGTATTCACTTGGATTTGTTCATTAAGATGTTTAATTGCATAGTAAGATTTATAAATTCGGTTTAAATTGCATAATCTCAAAGTAGCAAATTTTAACTGCACGCCACTGGAGGCAATGACGTTCAATGAGTGCTTCAATCTTTTCTCGGGAATCAATTTTTTTTGTGAATGCGCTATCACGTAATGCCGTCGATCTTTGTTGTTGTTGTTGTGGATTTATTTAGCGTTAATGCTTCAATATCAATGTTACACAGTTATATTACATAATAGTTTATGTCTTCAAGCCTACATAATTTTATACAAAATTTGACTACCATGAATTCTGCTTTTTCTTGAAATATTTGTTCAATTTCCCTTTGAACATTATCAAACTGGCACACATCTTGATATATCATTACTTAATTTGTCAAATTCGTACAATTCTTTTTGAAATACTGATTTGTTTGTTATGCTGCTACACAATTTTGTAAATTAAAGTCTATACTTCCTCTAGTAGAGTAACGAAGGTACTCATTGTTCATTTCAATAAAATTTTCTAAGTGATTTGCTAGATTATTTTTTAACTTGAATACGAAAATAAAAACCAAGTAGGTTATGAAATTTTTGATATTCAACCAATGTAGTTCTGTAAGCATGAAATTTATTCTAGTATGTTTATTTTTAAGATGATTCTCAAAGCTTTATTTTGTAATATTTGTAATTTTGAAAATACAGTTTGCAATGAACAAAATAGTCGAACTATATAACAAATGTGGAAGAATGATATGAACACAGTTTTTTTAGAATAAACACTTAGGCTATGCGAAACTATATATACTAAGTGACATATAAATCCGAACACCCAATTTAAATGGTTTTATTATAATAAAATTTTGTATAAGTACTTAATGAAGCATAATAAGTAAATGATAAAAATTTCAAAATGATTGCACTGCTTTAAAGCCCTTTGACCTTTAATAATGTGTGGATGCACCCTGATGTGCTACGCATTCTCCAACGCGCCTAGGCATGCTTCTGATCAGGTGGTCAATGTCCTCCTGTATCTGTATCTCATTCCAGGCAACCACCAAGTCCTCTCGAAGTGCTTCTAGAGTCTGAGGAGGACGTTGCAAATTGAGCAATCTCCTACCCATCATATCCCACACGTGCTCAATTGGGGATAAGTCGGGAGATCTTGGTGGCATTGGTAATAATGTGACATCATTATGTGACTCTTGCAACATGTGGTCGGGCATTATCTTGTTGGAAAGTTGGATCTGTCAGGGTGTCAAGATAGGGTAAAAGATGGGGTTCTAGAACTTCGTGGATATAACGCTGCCGTTCATGTTACCTCTGATGAAGATTAAAGGGTGACCTGGAACCATAAGTTATAGCACCCCAAACTGTGGATTCCTCCTTTCACCACGTCGCCTTCTAACCCTGGCACGACCATCGTGCATGCCTAAACAAAATCGAGACTCGTCACTAAAGACAATACTGTTCCATTCCTGATCCCAGAATGACCGTTGTCTGCACCACTCAAGGGGATTACGTCGGTGTTCTCGAGTTAAAGGGAGGACCCAGTGTGGCCGGTATGAAAACAAGCCAAAACTTCTCATTCGTCGGTAAACACTTCGCATGCCAATAGGTCTTCCGTGTTCTACAAACCATTCATTTGCAATGGACCTGGTAGTGGAGAAATGGTCCCTTAAGGCCAATAATCTTAGGCGGCGATCTTCACGGTCTGTTGTTCTACGGCGGCGTCCAGTGCCCCTTGCTCTTTGCGTACGGCCTTCTCGAGGCCATGCCTGACAACATCTAACCACAGTGTCTACACTTCTTTGCACTCTAACTGCAATTGCCCGAAAAGAAGGTCCAGCTTCCCGAAGTCCCACTATACGGCCCCTATCAAACTCACTAAGTTGACGAAATCGTACAGGTCTCCGTACTCTAGGCATCGTAACCGATCGTAAAGGATGTGAAGAACCAAAATCCGCCAACGTTGATTCTTTACTGCGGCTGAAATATTCATTTTTAGAGCGTTAGTGAATTAAAAAAAAAGCAGTATAAAAACCGGAATGTCCAACTGATAAGGCTGAAAATTTTTTCACTTGTTATTTACAGTAAGATAAATACATTCACCAACTTTTATTAAAATAAAACCATTTAAACTGGGTGTTCGGATTTATATGTCACTTAGTATAAGTAATTATCTTCTTGGATATTTTTGAAATAATTTATTCATAGTGCCCATCAAATTTTAATTTACTATCTACGTATATGCCTAAATATTCAAATGATTCGATTGACTAAACGTTCATTTTGTTTTGTTTGTGTCAAAAGTCTATTCACATTCAATCAATTAAATATGTTTTTCATCTCATTATTTAACAGCTCTATTAGAGTTCCAATGTCTTGATTTGATATAGTTTGCCAATAAAATGCAATCCTGCTATGCCTTCAAAGTTAACTCAGCTCGGGCCAATGCTCAAGTTCAGACGGATTGACAATTGGACCTCTGGCTTCCGTGCCACCGTGCGAAGTAAAAAAAAAAACAGGAAGTATTGAGGAGTATCATTATCAAATCAGGACGAATCACTAAAATGATTAATTCCACCACCAAACTTTGAAGATTGGCGCGAAGTACCTGAATACAATGCTATTTTGGATGACCAAAAATGACGTAAGAGACACCATAGAACTAAGTATAGCATCGTTATTATTAGACATATATTATTTAGAGGACAAATAAAAATAGAGGTTGTTTACTTAAAATTGAATACTTTGACAATCCTATAATTAGGCTAAAAAGCATACAATGCTCAAGTAATCGATGAAAAATGCTCGACACATGATAGATGTTTTATAGACCACTCCAAAGGGGTACAAGGGATACATATTTGAATCCGAATACATCGACATGTCTTGCTTTACAATGTTATGGTGTTCAGCGGTAAACATTTATAATCATTTGCTTAATGCGATCACAAAACATTTTATCATTTGTTTTTCCAGTTACCTTCGATGAAGCATTCTTGTGCAAATACAAAACGTTACATTCCGACATTACGCAAATGTTTCGAGGCATGTTATTAACCTCTGTCAGCTTCATAAAGAACCAAAGAAAAATGAAACAGTAATATTTACCGTGACCGGATGGCACAAAGCTTTGTAAACTTAATTAAAACCAGCTGCTCACCCGTTTTTGAGGCTGCGTGCTAACAGACCGATAGATATACTTGCACATAGTTAGGCATCATGGATCGTTCAGAAATATTGTGATCTAAAATTCGAGTCACCAGCAAAAAATCGCGAATGTGGTTAAATTTGTTTAACATAATTAAAGGATAAATGGTGGAATAATTGAAAATGTTGAATCAATTAAATATTTAGGTATATATATATATACAGGGTGTCCGCAAAGTTGGGGGTTTCCTTTTCAGAAACAACTACCCTTGAAATAACAAAATAAAGGAAAAAGTACTCACTCTCCAGTTGACGAGAAGGGCTAAGTGCCCGAAATCATACCGCTCCAACAGAAAATGAAATCAGCTGATGCGCTACCGAGCAGACGCAAAAACCACATTGATTGTCTTACACTTAATGGCACATCGTCTAACAAGGAAGGTAAAATGTTGCGTAAAAAGTCTAGGTATTGCATCTGGTCCAATCGATTTGGGAGAATCAATGGTCCAATGAGCATACCGTTCACCATGCCAGCCCAAACATTCACCGAAAATGTTTGTTGAAAATGTGCCCGACGGACAGCGTGCGGATTTTCTACTGACCAAACATGAGTGTTGCGAAAGTTATTCACCCCATTACGCGTGAACGTAGATTCGTCTGTCACCAATATGCACTTCAAAAAGTCCGGTTTATTGTCATGTTGATGCAACAACCACTCACATAACCGCACTCTTGCTGGAAAATCGTCAGGTTGAAGGGCTTGTACACGTTGGACGTGAAAGGGATACAGCCCCTCTTCACGCAGCGTTTGCCACACTTTAGTTTTTGATACTTGCACTTCTCTAGCCACGTCTCTAGTGCTTGTTGAGGGATTCTCGTCTACGCGATTACCTCTACACGCGTGACCGTAACCGTCGGTTGAAGGTTGCATACTGACCTGACACACTGACCCCGACCCAGTTCTGTCGTCGGGTTGAGCCACTGACCTTGTACCAGTCGGTGATGTCGCGGTTGCTTATTTTTTCAAGATCTACACGTCGTGTAAAGGAAGACCAGTCGATTTTGTTTTCGAGGGGGACACAAGTTTGGCAAAAAAATCACGTTAACACGGGCAGCAACCTGGGCGGGGGTGACAACAAGCCTAAAATCTTAAATGGAAAGGTGGGTCGAGTGATACTTTATTTTCAAGGTCTTTCAATTCCATTTATAATGATATAAAATTAATGTACTTCAGTTCAGTAGTTTTGAAGATTTATTGATTTAAAGCTTAAATAAAACTAATACGTATACATCATCATTAGTGGATATCAATACATTTGGCAGCAAAGTAATTTAAAAATGAAGAATGAACTGACCCGTTAGGCAAGTAAATGTTGAAAATGGCCACCATGACTCTCCATGCAATAATAAAAATTTTGCTCAAAACGTTGCCGCACATTTTGGCAATATTTGAGGAGTAATTTGAAGGCACTCATTCACAATTCTTTGTCGCAGGTCTACCTAATGATGTTGGCTGAGTAGCGTAGATTTTGCTTTTTGAATGACCCCACATGATAAATTCTGGGATTAGAATCGGACCAATATCGGCAGTTATGACGATTTACTATGCCATTTAAGAAAAAGGAACATGCGTCGGAAAAGCAAGTGTTGAATAGAAAATGTTCATCGTTTATAATTCGTTCACTCATATCTTCACAAAATTGTAATCGCCGATCAAAATCGTCTTCATTAAGTTCTTGTACCAGGTGAA
Source organism: Acanthoscelides obtectus (assembly GCA_963669975.1). Classification (NCBI taxonomy): domain Eukaryota; kingdom Metazoa; phylum Arthropoda; class Insecta; order Coleoptera; family Chrysomelidae; genus Acanthoscelides; species Acanthoscelides obtectus. Next base: position 14,998,714 of record CAVLJG010000010.1, read on the forward strand.
TTTTATACGGATGAAAACTATGGGCCTTTATAATCCGTTGGACATTACGTTGACTAACACCACACACAGTCTCCAATTTGCGGGTACTTAACGTAGGATCTACATAAACTTGCCCTAAAACCCCCAGTTCTAGAACATATTAGATGCACGTTACTGTTGTCACGTCGCTCAAACAACAAAACAAACAACAAACAACAAAATGATAAACGAACCATGGGCGTAGTGAAGAAAAGCATTTACTTATTAAGTAAATTCTTTTAGTCAAATTTATTCTGAAAGTAGTACAAACTAATCTGATGTACCTATTAAAGTCTACTTTAAGCTTTAAATCAATAAATCTTCGAAACTACTGAACTGAAGCTTATGTATTTTACATAATTATAAAGGGAATTGAAAGACCTTTAAAATAAGGTATCACTCGACCACCTTTCCATTTAAGATTTTAGGGTTGGTGTCACCCCCGCCCAGCGGGCTGCACGTGTTAACGTGATTTTTTGCCAAACTTGTGTCCCCCTCGAAAACAAAATCGACGGGTCTGAGCGTTTTTCCAAAAAAAAAAACTGAGCTGCCAATAAATGCGTCTGTTTCGTTTTCGATGCGCCACCCTGTATATAGATAATAAACTGAAGTTTGAGGATCACTTATTTGAAAAATTGCCAAAAAACAAATTACTTCTCTTAGTCTTGGTACATATTCCAAAAAAAATAAAGGGTTGTCCAATAGGGACGCAGGAAAGTAAACGTCAATTTGACATAGACGCCATCTTTGTTTTCTGTCACCGACATGTCATTTTGTTAGTTGAATGTTTACCATTCATCGCTATGGAGTCGTATTCGATTGAAGACCGCATTAAAGTTATTCATGAGCACTACAAAAATGGTGCAAAAATAAAAAACACGTTTCGCGCGCTTCGTGAACATTTCGGTCACAACAACCACCCAAATGAAACAATCATCGGTCCTCTGGTGCGTAAATTCGAGGCAACAGGTTCTGTGGCAAATCTGCCAGGCTCTGACCAGCCAAGGAGCGTTCGCACACCGGAAAATATTGCTGTTGTGAAGGAGAGTGTGAGAGACGATCCGAAACAATCAACAACGCGTCGATCCCAAGAATTGGGCATCTCGAGAACCAGTTTGTTCCGCATTCTCCACAAGGATTTGAATGTACATGCCTACAGGATCCAGTTGACGCAAGAGCTGCGTCGGGCCGACCATTTTTCGCGCCGAACGTTCTCAGATTGGCTCCTTGAACACCGCCAAATTGATGCCAATTTTTCATCAAAAATCATGTTCAGCCACAAAGCGCATTTCACTTTGAATGGGACGGTAAAGAAGCAAAACTGCCGCATCTGGGCGAACGAAAATCCCCGTGAGTATCAAGAGCAGCCGATGCATCCTCAAAAAGTGACTGTGTGGTTTGCATTGTGGTCAAAATGCATCATCGGACCTTACTTTTTCGAAAATGCGGCCGGGGACGCCGTTACCGTCAATTTTGAGCGATATCACGTGATGATAGAGGATTATTTTTTGCCGCAACTTGAAGGAATGGATATGGACGATGTTTATTTAAAACAAGACGGTGCAACATGCCACACAACCAACGTCAATATCCATCGATTGCAGTCCTTCTTCGGTGATCGCGTGATTTCGCGCAGAGGAAATGTGCCATGGCCACCAAGATCGTGCGATTTGACTCCCTTGGACTTCTTTTTATGGGGATATTTGAAAAGCAAAGTCTACGTCAACAAACCAGCCACCCTCCAAGAACTCAAAAACAACATCATTGCCGAGATAAATGCCATAGAACCGACCATGTTGCAAAATGTCATTGAAAATTTCGACCATCGCGTGGACGTCTGTAAATCCAGTCGTGGTGATCATTTGATATTATTTTTCATACATAAATGGTATAAATGAACCTTCAAAATAAAGTACCCAACTTGATTTGAGTATCAATCTTTCTTCTTTTAATTTGCGTTTACTTTCCTGCGTCTGTTTTGGACAACCCCATAGTTTATAATACAATTATTCTAGCGCATTTACTATATTGTTCAACTATCTTGTTCACTGCCGATAAAGCTGTATTCTCCAAATTGCAAGTCGTGCATAAAGCTATGAGAATAATATTGAATAAAAATAAGTACACCAAAATAAAATCTGTGTTACAAGAATCACTGCAGTGGTTGAATTTAAAAAATTTCATATCACATTTGGTTCCTATTTAAAATAAAAAATCATGTTTTGCCTCAATATTTAGAACACTACATATAATCGAATAATCATTACCACAATGACTATTCAAGAGGAAATATCGATTTTCATTTACAAAATTGCAATAGTAATATAACTAGCAAATCAATATTTCAGAAAGGATTACTTAAATTTAATAAACTAAATAATGATATAAAGTACACTTGTAAGTCAACATTCTTAGAGATTCAAATTTTGTTTTTTCTAAATATCTGCATGTTATGTAATAGTTTAGTTTTTTAAAATAATGTATTTGTAGCAATCATGCTAAATAAATCTGTCGTTTATTTTAATGGGACCAGAATATTTTAGAATTTTAGAAATTGAACAAAATGCAGCATTCAGATAAAAAAATCGGCACCTATGGTTTCGTCCCTTTTATCCGTTGCCTGTGTCCTTAATCCTATATGTATAACCCCGTTGTTCCTCTCCTTTCCAACAGGTAAGTGATTTCCGTTTTCAGCATAGTCCGACATTTTTATTCAGGGCCGCATTCAGAGTAGCGCGGGTTGACAGAAGGACTCTTAAGCCTGATTTTACTAAGCCAGGGCTCAAAAAAGCCCGTGGGTCACAAATTCAACTAATGAGAAGACGTCTTTGACGTCTAATGAATATGGTCGATTTCTTGTAAAATGTCTCTCAAACTACAGAAAAATTATACGATTTGTCACCCATATAAAAGGTGCATAATAAAAGAAATAGTAGTAGATTAAAAATTTAAAAAATAAGAATGTTATTACACAGATTTTTTGATATTCTCGACCACTGCCGTGTAAAATCTTAGCGTTTTTGATTTACTACTCTTCTCGTTTATCGAAATTTGGTAACTTTTTTTGTGTTACTGTATGGTTTTCAGTACGAGTCTTTGGTTCGATCAGTCGTATCAATGTTATAATATATACACTGGTCAACACTGGTTTTGCCACACGAACTTTGACAGCTAATTTTGTTTTATCAGTCTACCCTCATTATTACATGACAGCTGTCATATGTCTATTAGCCTCATATTTGTTGTGATGATACGGTAATACTCATAACTAGTACTAAGGCAGTAAATTAACAGAAACGCTTACAAGTAAATCCTTATAAAAATATTTGTTGTTGAATTTGAACACTTTTTTGTGATTTATTAACCCTGTGAATATGTCGAGGAAGTGTAATAATGATCCTAACTCTTTTTGTTATGTCTGCGGAGAATTAACATTTAAAAAACAACGACGAAATTTTACGAATCTTGTGTTGGAGTGTTATCCCCAATGTTTTGGTTTTTCTGTCGCCCATCAAGACAAATCCTGGGACCCTCATGTCTGTTGCATAACGTGTGTGAAAAATCTAACTGACTGGAAGAAAGGTGCACGACCTATGCCGTTTGCTGTACCCATGATATGGACTGAACAGCGAGATCACGTTTCAGATTGCTATTTTTGTCTCACAGACATAAAAGGTATAAATTACAAGAAAAAAACCACAGTTATTTACCCTAACTTTCGGCTATAAGACCAGTCTCTCATTGTAAAAAATTGCCAGAACTAATACCAGTTGCAACTACGTCTGTTGAGAACAATTCACAACCGTCCACTTCAGGTGAATGTGTTGACGAGGACGATGACTTTGAGTTAAAAGGAATCGTAAACGAGCCACATTTGATAACTCAAGGAGACCTAAATGATTTGGTTCGGGATTTAAATTTGTCAAAAAAGCAGTCAGAACTATTAGGATCACGTCTAAAAGAATGGAATTTGCTACATCATAATACAAAAGTTAGCTATTTTCGAAACCGTGATCAACACTTCAGAACGTATTTTTCTCAGGATGGAGATTTGGTGTTTTGCAATAACATAAATGAGATTATGAAAATGTTGGACATAGATTTTGATCTCTCTCAGTGGCGTTTATTCATTGATTCTTCGAAAGCAAGTCTAAAAGCAGTGTTATTGCATAATGGAAATAAGCTTCCGTCTGTACCTCTGGCCCATGCTGCAAATATGAAAGAAACCTATGAAAATATGAAACTTTTACTTGAAAAAATAAATTACAGTACATATTCCTTCAAAATCTGCGGTGATCTTAAAGTTGTTGCACTATTACTTGGACTTCAGCTGGGTTATACAAAGTTTTGCTGCTTTTTATGTGAATGGGATAGCCGAGACAGAACTAATCACTATATAAAAAAAACATGGCCTACGCGTGCATCGTTAGTTCCTGGGCAAAAAAATGTAAAGTATTTACCCCTTGTACAGCCAAATAATGTGCTTCTACCACAATTGCATATCAAATTAGGATTAATAAAAAATTTTGTGAAGGCAAGTGGATTTTTGTATCTAAAAGAAAAATTCCCTAAAATAAGTGATGCAAAGATAAAAGAGGGTATTTTTGTTGGCCCTCAAATTAGGGAGTTAATAAAAGATTCAAGATTTGAAGAAAAATTAAGCGATTTAGAAACATCTGCATGGAAGGCTTTTAAAAATGTTGTTTCAAATTTTTTGGGTAAACACAAGAGTGACAGCTACAGAGAGTTGGTTAGCGAGCTATTATTGTCATATCAAGCATTGGGTTGCAACATGTCACTTAAGATCCATTTTTTAGACTCGCACCTGGATTTTTTTTTGACAATTTAGGGGCTGTCAGCGACGAGCACGGTGAGAGGTTCCATCAGGACATTTCTAATATGGAAAAGCGGTACCAGGGCAAATGGAGCCCAAATATGTTAGCAGATTACTGCTGGACAATTAAAAGGGACCAACCAGAAGCTAAATATTCAAGAAAATCTTAGATTATTAAGTCATTTATAAAAAAAATAACTTTTGACTTACGAGATCTGTGTTTTTTCTTAATATTTTAAATTACTCAATAGAATAAAATCCTTGTCTAGCAAATTTTTTTTAACTGTTTATTTTTTCTTACAATCACCAATTAAAGTAAAAAATATCAAAAAAGTCCGTGTGGCACGACAAAGTTAAAATTTTGTTGACCAGTGTTATTTTGTGCCAAAAAATTGCCCATGTTTACGAAAAAAGTGAACTAGTGGACATAATACGAAGAGTGCCAATAAAATGCAGCCGCAGCATGCAGGTGGTATGCGGAAAGGTTTTCTTTAAGACATCATCACGTATCTAACGATCCTAGTGAGCAATCGTGGAATGACTGTTTGCGCCCTAAAAACTACCTAGTTTGCAAGATGACATCTTATAGGTTTTTTTGACGTTTTACAGGTTATTTACATGATAACCGCGCGGTATGCCTCTAATTTCGTTATTCATTTATTCATTCAAGCTCGATTGATTATTCCAAGAGCCACTTTTCGTACTGTAAGGTCAAATCCGTCCCTGTGCACTCCGCGACACCCGCCCTTTCCGTACGACGCGCCGTCGCAGCGTATTTCCACCGTCGGCGTCGCTTTGTCGCCGAGCGTTCGCCATCATTCTCGCGCAAACGCTCCGCGGCTCGCGAGTTTCCCACTGGACTGTGGACCGCTATCTTCACTTTCTTTAACATGGACACGTAAAATCCAACCCGCAGCCATCGCTGACACACAGTAAATATACACCATCCATTTTTGCATCATTGCACACTCCCGGAATATCTCCCGGAGGCTGTCATTGCACGTTCGCTCCGGTTCTCTCGAGAGAGGTAGCAAGCACGTGTATGCCGACAATCGATCGATAGCAAATTCGCTGCTGTAGTTTTGCTAGTTTTTTTTTAGAATTGTTGAATGCTGTAGATTCATGTACTATGCACGGCCTTGCACCTTTGTATAGACGTCTTCTTCTAGTAGATACAGTTAGATGTATTTTGTTTCAAGGTTGTGACTTGGCCATTGCCCAACATTTCGTATTTTGATGGTAGCATTGATCGTAAAAAGTTTTTTCTGGACTTTTCCACAAATTCAGTGGATACTGCTTCAAGGTAATTCATTGAGCATTGTGGCCGATGAATCTTTGCATATTCGTGATTGATTCCCAGATTTCGTCTAGATATAAAATAAAGGTGTCATTAGAATATCTACATTTATGTAGCAGAAATTCTGCTAAAGCTAAGGCGTGATCAAAAATCATTTTCTCATGCTTCATGGAATTGCTATAAGAAAACATGCAGTATTTATTGGTTGAGACGGTAGCAATAGAATGATAATTAAACAATTAAAATGTAGTTAGACTATTACAAAACAACAACAATTCTTTTTACTACTTCGAGTAAATGTTGTTCCTTGGTGATTTTGATAAGCTACTTCTCAATTTGAAGAGACTCCGAAGGTTATATTATGACGAAAGAATCTGGATACTTGTTGGATACACTGACATATTAATTTCGTCAAACAGATAATAGTTTGTACTATTATCGAGATACTCCTTTAGATCCCCAAAAAGTCTGATTTTTAGATATTCTGGTCTTTCATACAGGTGTCCCAGAATAACATGTCGAACTCTCGTATGTATACAGAGTGTTCCTTAATGACATGCGAATATTTAAGGATGTGAATCTACACGAAAAAATAATGTTAGTTTGCTTTATAAACTATGGCCCAAAAATGTTTACTTACAAAAACTCGGGGTGTTGAAGTTTTAGGAAAAAAATGGAAATTAATTAATATTTTTAGAACCTCTTCTTATATTTCACTGATATTCAGTACGTAGTGAAAGTTAATGAAGTTGCATATTTTTCAATGCAAAAATAATTTTTAGCTTTAACAGTGGCGTGCGTATGGGTATTGACTTCGATATTTGTTAAGAAAAAAATGGTACGCCAATGGTTTTTTGCCAAATAAAAATTATTTTTAAATTTCCCGTTTAATTTAAAACAAATGACCTCTCTTGAATTATTTTCCTTCGATGCACCATTTTTGAGTAAAAAAATAAGAATGGCCACCAAGGTCCCCAGACCTCAACAGTATAGATTTATTTTTGTGGGGCTGTCTTAAGACACTAGTATACACATGTCCCATTAACACTAGAGCAATTAAGAGAAAGAATAGTTGCAGCTTGTGATAGAATAAAAAACACTCCAGGGATATTTCAACGAGTGCGCAATTCCATGAGAAGGAGGGCGGAAGCATGCATACTAAGTGAATGGGGCCATTTTCAACAATTTTTGTAATCATTTCGTTGGTTTTAATGTTATGTTTATGTTGCCAGTTGTTGTTGTTCATTACCCCTAACGTGTTTAATTTTTTCAATTAAATTAATAATAATTTTGCAAGTTAGACAATAGAGCGGTTTTTATTTTTTTACTCAAAAATGGCGCATCGAAGAAAAATAATTCAAGAGAGATCATTTGTATTAAATTAAACGGGGAATTTAAAAATAATTTTTATTTGGCAAAAAACCATTGGCGTACCATTTTTTTCTTAACAAATATCGAAGTCAATACCCATACGCGCGCCACTGTTATAGCTAAAAATTATTATTGCAATGAAAAATATGCAACTTTATTAACTTTCACTACGTACTGAATATCAGTGAAATATATGAAGCGGTTCTGAAAATATTAATTAATTTCCATTTTTTCCTAAAACTTCAACAAAAATGTTATGCGGGGCTCCCCCACGGAGACCCAGGCCCATAAAGCACGCTACTGGAAAGCAGTTTTTCTTGACTAATTTTTGAACGATTGAATAATTTAACGAACCTTTGGCAGCTTAGTAACCACTAGGGTGTTCAGTTGATATTTGTCATGTAAAACAATTAACTAATTTGGATCGCCAGGGACAGACAAGTATCAACGCAATAGAGATGATTTATTACACCCTGTACAATATTGGGTCAACGACGATATATTTGAAAAATCTGATTGTTAAGCTGAAAGAATGTACTCTTGCTTGACACAGATAAAATAGTTCATTTTCAGAAAAACTCTTGTTTCAGTGCAGTTCTATTAATTTTGGCACCGATTACAGTGCAGTGTTTCAAATTCGCTTCTCAACGGTAGGATCTCGGAAACGATAAGAGATACGATGTCGGTTGAGTAACTGAGAACACGGTACTTAGAAAGCTCCGCAATTCCGAGTATTTCCGGTGAAAGGCGAATGAAACAAAATTTTCACAAAATCTTTTTTTTTCCCTAATTTATTTGAGATGAGATTACAAAATAAAGTGTACATTAACATTGCCACTTTTTCTCCTCAACAATCTACTTCAATACGACGTTTTGTATCTTGTTCTCGATTATTAACTTTATTTTTTCTTGTAGATGACATATCGAATTTATGCATAGGTGAATAGAGGTTTCAATTCTGAGTCTAAAAAGGTAAAATGTGTCCATAAATTGACAATACCAAATTTTAGTTATTTCAAAAAACCAAAATTTAGATAATGATTACGTCACTACTTATACAAATAACACTAATCAACAACCAAAAAATATCCTAAATGAAATCAACAAAATATGTATTACTATTTTTAATGTGCTAAAACCGGAATGAAACTTATTTTTTCAATATTAGTTCAAGTTTAAGAGATACGGTAATTATATGTGTTCCTGCTGTGACAGTGTTAATATACTGTAATTCACAAGAATGCACGTGCTACATTTTTATATTCGGCAAGGAAAGATGATGTAATCGGCATGATTGTGTTACGTTATACATACGTGTACATTATATTGTTTTATATTAGCCATTTTTTCCTCAGTTGGCTGACAGCGTTCATGCAAGATGTCTCGAAAGTGTGTAAACAATCCAGATCAGTTTTGTTACGTGTGTGGTGATGTGACTTTTGCGTCTCAGAGACGGTCTATTACTCCATTAATAACAAAGGCATATCAGCTTTATTTCGGTTGTAAACTAGGTGATCAAGACAAACAGTGGGCACCCCACATCTGCTGTAATACATGTGCTTCAAGTCTGAGGAGCTGGTTAAATGGCAAAAAACGGTCTATGCGCTTTGCTACCCCAATGGTTTGGAGAGAGCCTACAAATCATATTAATGATTGTTACTTTTGCATGGTACCTTGTGTTGGGCAAGCCACAGGTATGTCCAAGAAAAAAAAATCGGTTATTAACTACCCAAACATACCATCTGCGATTAGACCTGTGCCTCACAGTGACGAAAATCCTATTCCAAAACCCCCAGAATCCTACACTTGCGAATCAGAAAACGAATCAGATCATGGCGATCGAGTGGTTCGTCAGGAAGAAGATATGCCATCAACGTCAAGAGATCCTGATTTTATACCGAGCACGTCATGCCACCAACCGCACAAAATAACACAGTCAGAATTAAATGATATTGTAAGAGATTTAGAACTTCCAAAATGTAAGGCAGAGTTGCTTGGATCAAGACTGCAGAAGCGGAACTTGTTAGAAGACGATGTTTCGGTATGTGTTTTTCGTAAACGCCACAAAGACTTAGAACCATTTTTCAATATGGAGAATAACTTGGTTTTCTGCAGTAACATTAACGGCTTACTGGCGGCTTTAAATATAAACTATAGCCCAGAAGAATGGAGATTGTTTCTAGACAGTTCAACATTTCAACATCAAACACTAAACAAAACGTACAATTGAATGGTGCGAAAAGTAACATGATGGCACGAAAAAGTAAAATTTGAATTTTTTGCAGATACGGGGTATTAGAGTTAGACCATCGAACGCTTCAAATTTCAGTGAAATCGGACTATCGGTTCCAAAAATATCTGTCTTAAAAAGAAAACTTTGACGTCATCTAACGGATTAACGATGTACTTTTGCATAGAAGTAAATAATGTCCAATCAACTTATTTTGAGCCTAAAAATACTGTATAGTCATTATATTTTTGCGGTTTCAAATTTATAATCAGAATTGGAAGCTTCACCGCGCATCAGTTCCCAAAAAATAGCTGCTTAATTAGCTCTAGGTAATGGGCACAAGCTATCTAATTTTAATCCTAGGAAGGCGCATCTGACAGGAAATTACAGCCTAATAGGAGTAAGCTTCCAATTTCTGCGAACATCGTGTCAATCTATAATTTGAAGGTATTTCTCTCTTGGAACAGAATTAGCAGTTCAGCGTGAGAACTATCATTTTGAGTGAATTTTTTTTGCAAATATAATTATCTTGAATATAAAGCACAAAAATTTGCACGATCTAAGTTTAACATTTCGTGATTAATTTTCCAATATACCAGATTTTGAAAAAAATCAACAATTCAACTAGTACACAATCAGATAGTGACAACGTTTTTACAAAAGTATTATGTATGGGTATTGAGTAGGGTTATCAAGTCACCAGGCAGATCAAGTCAGATTTTCCGTATTCAGAGACATTAGGTTTCTTCGGGTTTTTATCATTACTGTTCTAGAACCATCAGGAGCATGCGTAGAAGAAACCGAAATTTGGTGTTCGAGTTATATCCTTGTTCAGTTCTAGGATGTTTCGAGAATCATTCAAGCAGTTCTTGTTTGACTGCCGGCACGGGTATTACGTATCTTGAAAAGTGGCATTATGCCGATTTTGTTTGAGATTATGCTGGTTTTTTTGACATTATGTAGGTTTTTCTACAAGCTTAGTTGTACGTGTTGCATAAACAACATGAGGCTTGTTATCAATCTTTGGCTCTGATGTGCTGTAAAATCTGCTTCTGAGATGGCATTACTGGAGGTCTAAACTGTAAGTTGTATATGTTGATGATAATTGCATTGGGTTCTTGTCTCAAATACAGTTAATTGAGATTCAAAGCTAGAAATTAGTTGCGCATCCACTTTTTCTTATCCATACTGGAAATTGCATATACAAATCTGCTGAATTTCAAAAATGAGGGAGATAAGAAATAATTATATTCACTGTACACTGTCGCATTACAAGCCATATAAAATACATGCTGACAGTAATTACACACAACGTATTGTTGTACACTATTACATTTTTGAAAATTGGTACAATGACACTGGTATTGAGCCCAAATTTCGTTTTTGTATGTTTTGTAATTTTTTGACAATTTTGGAGAAAAATACGCTTGAGAAACTTAGAGATGAAGAGTGACACCGAAAATTGGTTTTACTGAAAAACATCGTGGAGAAGAATACATTTTCGATAGTGCCTCAAATAAAAGAAAACTGCTATAAAGCACGTTTTACTTTTAGGGAACAATAATATTATTTCAAAACTAAAACAATATTTTTTGTTTTTAGAAAGTGATCATATGACAGTTGAACAAAACCTTACGGTGAAGTTTGCATAAACCTCAACATCTAATTTTTATATCTGAAAAACTGACGGGTTAGCAAATTTGCATGGCTTATCTCAGCTAGCTTTAGAAAAGTAGTAAATATGTATATACAGGGTGCGGCAGAGAGGATGGACGGTTTTCAAAAAATCATAAAATAGTTAATTTCACTGGACAACAAATTTTAGTTTTTTAATTGTATCTTGTAGGAAAAGTGCACTTCTTTGTTAATTTTGGGGCGCTGAATCCAAAAATGACAATGAAATAAAAAAATTAGTTGCGGTTTAGAAAAAAACTTTTTATTTTTAAGGATATATTAAAAAAAGTAACAAGATTCATATACTTATAAGAATCACTATATGCGCTGTCTTTTTGCTGTTCTTTTATGGATCGTTTCTGGAGCATCTCTACCGAGGGTCCAACAGCAGTCTGCAAGCATGGAAGGATTCCACTTTCCCTGGTACCTTTTTTCCATTGTTGAAATATCCTGATGAAAACGTTCGCCGTGCTCATCACTTACGGCTCCGCAATTGTCAGGAAAAAAGTCCAGGTGTGAGTGTAGGAAATGTATCTTAAGAGACATATTACAGCCCATCTTTTGACAAGGGTTTTATAGTTGTCAGCTTTTCTATTTCCCAAGAAATTAGTGACCACCAGACGGAAATCATTCCAAGCAGTTTTTTCAATACCTGTTAAAGTGTTTTCAAACTGTGTATCTTTCAAAATATTTCGAATCTGTGGCCCAACAAGAATACCTTCTTTAACCTTTGCCTCACTTAGTCTTGAAAATTTCTGACGCAGGTATTGAAAAGTTTACCCATCTCTATCTAATGCCTTGACAAAGTTTTTCATTAGGCCCAACTTGATATGCAGTGGTGATAATAAATTTTTTTTCGAATCTACTAATGGCATATGCTGTACATTTTTTTGACCTGGCTCTAGGAATTGACGAACAGGCCAGTTTTGTCTGGTGTAATGAACTGCCTTTGCCCGACTGTCCCATTCACACAAAAAACAGCAAAACTTTGTGTAGCCTAGCTGCAGCCCAAGTAAAAGTGCAACAACTTTCAAATCGCCACAAATATGCCATTGGTGCTCATCGTATTTTATGCATGTCAATAGGTACTTCATATTGTCATATGATTGTTTCATGTGAACTGGAAGAGATGGTAAAATATTTCCAATATTTATTGCAATATGCAATAACACTGCCTTTAAACTCAATGTTGAACTGTCTATAAACAATCTCCATTCTTCTGGGTTATAGTTTATATTTAAAGCCGCCAGTAAGCCGTTAATGTTACTGCAGAAAACCAAGTTATTCTCCATATTGAAAAATGGTTCTAAGTCTTTGTGGCGTTTACGAAGAACACATACCGAAACATCGTCTTCTAACAAGTTCCATTGCTGCAGTCTTGATCCTTACATTTTGGAAATTCTAAATCTCTTACAAGATCATTTAATTCTGACTGTGTTATTTTGTGCGGTTGGTGGCATGACGTGCTCGGTATAAAATCAGGATCTCTTGACGTTGATGGCATATCTTCTTCCTGACGAATCACTCGATCGCCATGATCTGATTCGTTTTCTGATTCGCAAGTGTAGGATTCTGGGGGTTTTGGAATAGGATTTTCGTCACTGTGAGGCACAGGTCTCATCGCAGATGGTATGTTTGGGTAGTTAATAACCGATTTTTTTTTCTTGGACATACCTGTGGCTTGTCCAACACAAGGTACCATGCAAAAGTAACAATCATTAATATGATTTGTAGGCTCTCTCCAAACCATTGGGACAGCAAAGCGCATAGACCGTTTTTTGCCATTTAACCAGCTCCTCAGACTTGAAGCACATGTATTACAGCAGCTGTGGGGTGCCCACTGTTTGTCTTGATCACCTAGTTTATAACCGAAATAAAGCTGATATGTCTTTGTTATTAGTGGCGTAATAGACCGTCTCTGAGACGCAAAAGTCACATCACCACACACGTAACAAAACTGATCTGGATTGTTTACACACTTTCGAGACATCTTGCATGAACGCTGTCAGCCAACTGAGGAAAAAATGGCTAATATAAAACAATATAATGTACACGTATGTATAACGTAACACAATCATGCCGATTACATCATCTTTCCTTGCCGAATATAAAAATGTAGCACGTGCATTCTTGTGAATTACAGTACTGTCACAGCAGGAACACATATAATTACCGTATCTCTAAAACTTGAACTAATATTGAAAAAATAAGTTTCATTCCGGTTTTAGCACATTAAAAATAGTAATATTTTGTTGATTTTATTTAGGATATTTTTTGGCTGTTGATCAGTGACTCGAAAACAAATTTATTGATGGAATCAGGTTCACAAGGAAATAGCATATGAGATAGCCAAGTGTGGAAAATCACATCAGGCATGTGGTGGCCTAAATCGTTGATGCAGTGCTGGAGGCATCCCAAAAACGTCCGTCCTCTCTGCCGCACCCTGTATAATCTGTAACCTTATATACCCATACGTGTAAGGTAGAAAAGTTGTAAATGCGGACAAAAAAGTCCTACAACAATTTATTATCTAAGAATTTGTACTATCAAAGTTTTTTTCTGGTCTATAATCCAGCAACTTTTAGGCAAACAACAAAAGTAGTATTGATACTTATCCAAAGTTCACTATATTCCAAATGCAACTCTCACCCAAACATAGTCCGATTCTTAAGTGTCTAATCGTATTCACCACCACAAAGCTTATATGCTTAATTTGAAGTCAAAAACGAAGACTTGACCTCGTGTTATATTCCCTGTAGGTATTATAATAAATACTCTCACAATAAACGCACCTAAAATTTCAGTCTCACTGATCGTTCTTAAGTTTCTGTGTATGTTCGCCTTTTATAACGTGATCAGAAATCAAACAATACCAAAACTTCCCGCCAACAAATCTAATATAACTGTTGTTGAGCTTGGAGATGCAGGTCAGCTTTTTCATTAACAAGCCAAACTATTACCACATCTCTTTGGCACGGGGTCGATACGAATGGAATTATAACAACTTTTCATCGTCCTTTTGGCCTGCCTGAGGCTCGGAGGGCGTTTGATGAATAATTCCGGAAAATAATATTGCGTATATTTATATAAAGAACAGAACTGCGAGGTTGGTTAGATATTTTACTTGCTACGCATAGAGCTATTCAATATCATGCAAATATTTATAAGATCGAGTCAAGAAGATTCAAAAGTCACAAAGCGTTATACTCCAAATGACAAAATTAAAGGAAATACTCGATCAAATTGAAATGTAATTAAAGTACGACATGCCAAATGCACTGAAGTATTCTTAAAACTTAGAAATATCTCCTACAGTCGTCCCCCGATGGACAAGCGTCGACGTCGGTGGTCATTCGTAACAGTCGGCAATCGCTTCCACACCACTGTGGGTTGGGTGGACTGTGCACGGTGACGACCAATATGTTTATTTACGATCATGTGCACCTGCAGCAACTCCTCTCAGAAGAAGGAGGAATGCCATTTAATTTTTTTGTTATACACGTTCGCGGCTAACTTTTTTCTTAGAAGGCATAACTCGTGCCAAACATAATCCTTTCCGAACTGATAACAGCGAAACGTGGGAAGTGCATAGTCCGCTTGGATCTTAGACCTAGCCGATGTCAATCGATAAATTAATAAAAAAGTCGATGCAAAAAACCTTGAAATATGGATTTCAAACTGTCTATATCTGCTGCGAGAAGAAACAAACTTCAACGAAACTCTCACTCCTTAGGGTTCAGAAATAAGGGTATGGTATATCTGAAGTCACTTGAAATAGCATAAAAACCTTTGGTCGGCGCGTCCTTTGTAATTTCATGACGTATCACAGGCGTGCGGTCATTTATTTAGAACGATAATAATGATGTTTTTATATCACAATAAATGGATTTTACTATCTTCTTATTTTTTGATTTGGGATAAAAAATACTTATATTGAGAGTTTAATTTATGTTGACTGAAAGTTAAGAAATGGAAAAATTACAGAATTCCAACGTTTGACATAGGCAAATATTTACATAGCAGGTAGGTATATAAAAAGGTATATAAAGACTTACATTATAGGTATTTATATATCATCCTCGCCTTCGGAGCTGTCGCTAGAGTCATCTTGTAGAGGAATTACAACGGGATTTACAGGAGGCAAAACACAATATTCATATTCTTTTTCAATAATATGCCTAGAACACTGCTTCCATAGGTCTGTGGCAGCAATATGAGATACTGCATCTCTTATTGTGGCCAATAGCGATTCACTTAATTGAGGGGTCTAATTATGTTTTCTTACTTTTTTTTTAAAGCAGCCCAGACCAACTCAGTCGGTTTAAAAATGCAGTAATAGGGAGGTAGACGTAATACTTCATGGCCATTTTGCTGAAGCAGATTGTCAACAACATACTCTTTTTCAAATTTTTGTCTTTTAATAAGATCCAATAATATGGCTTTGGTTGATTTTTGTGGTATTTCCATTCTCTTATCCTTCATAAAATCAATAATGTCTTGTTTTTTTGTGCCTGTATTCGGAATTTTGTTTTTCTGACGGGAATGGTATGGCGCATAGTCAATAATAATCACTGAATTTGGGGAAATGTTTGGTATTAACTGCTGCTCTATCCACTTTTCAAATAAGTCGGAGGTCATGTCCTCATGATAGTCGGCACATGATTCTTTGATATTTTTGGCAGATAACAGCAAGGCATTAGGTATAAATCCATTTTCACTGCCAGCATGGATAATAATGATTCGTTTTCCACGGTTGCATGGTGCATTTAAAATGCACTTGTTGCTGTCGTCAACCCAGCCGTACTGCACAACATCATGGGTATCATACCACGTTTCATCCAGGTGAATCAGATTTCTTTTCTGCTCTCTATAGATTTTAACTTTGTGCAAAAATTCTTGGCGCAATTCAACGATTCGAGACGACTCCATAATCACCATTCTTTTATCTAATTTTTTGTATTGAAAACCACACAGTTTTACAATACAGTGCTGTGACTCTAAGCATTTGTAATTATAAAAATCTTCAGGATAATCTTTTAATTTATCCCGTATCATTTCCAACGTGGGCACCAAATTTTCTTTATAAAATCCGTATATTATACGACGAATATCTTCCTGAAAACCCACGTCTATTCTTTTTAATTTTTGCCCTATGCGCTTTCTGTGGAAGGAATGGTTGACTACATCTCCCCTTTTTATAACCCGATAAATGGTAGACCGACTGACTTTTGTCAGGATACAAATTCTGTTTAAAATTTGATTTTGCGAGGAATCTGGATTTTCGTTTTTCAGACAATCATACATATTTAGGATTACTCTTTGGGTCTGTTCCTCTAAATCTTTATGAAAGAATTCTGCCTGCACAGGTTCATCAACCATCTCCTCGTGGCTTGGAGCATTTTCCCAAGGTCTCCAAAGAGCCATATTTAGGACACACAAGAACAATCAACACAACAATTAAATCAACTAGTAAACTGAGTATTCAAAACTCGAAAACACACAAACTAATAAAATCTATGAAAAAACACGGACAGACTAAAGAAAACACGTTTATTCACCGCTACACGGCACTGGCAAAACTGTTTCAATTTTCAGTAGCCACCTGCACTTGTTCGGAGCTCTGAAATACACGCTTTCTCATTGGCTATGTCCACGCATAGGCGTGCTTTATTCCACGTGGACCGGTGAAACTGCCTTTGATCTTATATATTATATATATATTTGCTGCGAAATTTGGCGATTTTTGCAGCAACAGAGCGTGTTAAATATAGATATATAAAACGCACCCGGTATTTCACAGTGTTTCAAGTGACTTCAGTGGTTTCTTCATGACGAGGTACAACCACACATTTTTAGAGGCGTCATTCAGTACTTGAATGAACATTATCCAAATCGCTGGATCGGTCGAAATGATCCTGATCCTAGAAAATGGCCAGCAAGATCTCCTGACCTCAATCCGATGGATTTCTGGTATTGGGGAGAACTTAAAGGGATGGTTTATGGGGCTGGTCCAATAACAACTGAAACACAACTTCGTGAAAAAAATGTTAATGCGGCTGAAATAATAAATCTCTCTATCACTCATTTAAATAATGACTATCATAACGTTTACACCCTGTATTGTACGTAATGAGATAACAACACTGAAAACAACCACCTACAAGTTAGTTGCAATTTTGGTTAAAGGACGAAAAGCTGTGCGATGGAATTATCTTATACAAAAAATTTACTTTTGATGCTAGCAGACTGCGATGTGATCTCATCAATTCTAGAGCAGTCCATAACTTATTTGGTGTTGACATGTCGCACCTGTTTCATCCGTCATCAAATAACCTCAGAGGCAATAACTTCAAGTTGCAGAAGGAACCTTTCAGAACTTCTACCCGTCAACGCTTTCTATAGAACAGAATTTTGAAAGCATGGAACAGCTTCCATCTCGACAACCGGGAACAGTTTCAAAAACGTTAGACAGCGCTTAACATATTGTGCTCCTCTCTTCTATGTGTTTGCTTCAGAAGTGACATCATTCTCCACTTGTGTATTGCATTTGTGTGTCTGGATTTACTGGCATTATTTGTTCAGCACGGTCGAGCTAGTGGTGGGCAGAAGGTGTTCGTTAATGAATTTCGGCTCCGGCTGAAATGAACATCGAAGGAGGAGGAAAAACGGACCGAATATCAAGAGCTCCTCAATCAGCTTCACAGGCTTTGGTCAGACCACACTGTCAGTCTGCTAGTTATTGCCATTGGATCCTCGGGTGGGATGAGGAATATACTGCTCTCTACAATTAAATCAATACCGGTATGCCGAGCGTCGGCAAGCATCTCAGCCGGAAGAATGCAGAAAGCGGTCATTCTCGGTTCCCTATATTTGGGGTGCAGCAGCTTGGTATCTGGTGTGTCAGGTTGCCCATTTAACTTTTATTTTCTTTTTCTTGATAATAATTATAATAAATGAGATGCTTTTCATTCTATGTTATATTATTTTTCACTCTGATTTGTCATCAAAATCCTGTTTTATCTTCTCTGCTACGCGTGCCGCAGCAGATTGGAACCTTGGTTTGCCCTCGCGGGATCCGGCTATGAAAATGTGAATCTGGATGTGATTGAATGGTGTGATGATGAAAGGTGAGCCAGCGGATTTTACACCCTTTGACATTCAGTAATGGATGATTGCGGCGCCTTAGGAGCTTTCCCGTGTCTTTAGGATTGACTAGTGGGAGTCGGATAGATGACAAGGAAGGTCACCGAAGATATATAACTTTTCAATGAGAGTGTATATTTTTGTCGTTTGCAGTAGTGACGCTATTATTACTGATAGGCCACCACGGTTTTACGTGACATACATTATGTCATATAACACCCAAAAAACATTATTTTCGAAGTTTTTCGCGATTACAATACTATATATGTTCAGGGTGTTTCAGTTTATTGTTGCATAACTTTAAGATTCGATAGAACTTTCAAAATTAATGCATAAAGTCTATATAAACATGGGTCGAAAAATGCGTGGCTTCCGAAATACAGGGTGTTTAAATTTACTTTTTAAAATAGTTTTTTTTTAAATATTTCGAACAATATTTGATGTATAACAGTGAAAATTGGTATACATACAAGGGTTTTTTGGTACAACAAAACGAACCATGGGCACAGTTTTACTGTAGCCGCTAGAGGGCGCTCTCTACTGTACCTGTAGTGTATTAAAATGACCGAAAAATTTTTCTTAGTGCAATTTTTTGCTTTTTGAATAAAAAAACTGATTCTTCACACTTTTTAACATAAAAAAGTTCTCCTGTGAGTTTTCGTTATAGTTAGCCGTTTTTGAGATTTTTCGATTTTTAAGGTTCCTTGCATTTTTAATTATTTATGGGAAAATAATATTTTTTAAACACAAAAAACAGAATATTAATTTGTTTAATTTTCCAATATTATTTTTAACAAATTAAATTAATTATTTACAACTAAAATGCTATTGGATAGTTAGGACAGACATACAAAATCTAAAGTAGTTGCTCGAAATGTAAACCCAATTGTTCAATACACAATTCACATCTACGAATGATCGAACGTGGTATAGCATTATTCAAATAAGGCCTTATTTCATCACATGCATTCCTGATTCTATCTATTAGCATATCTCTTGTGGTTACAGGATTCTGGTACACTTTTTCTCTTAGAAATCCCCACACAAAGAAATCTAATGGATTTAGGTCAGGGAATCGTGGAGGCCAGGCGACTGGTCCTCCACGGCCGATCCATCTTTCTGGATAATTTTCGTTCAGCCGGTTTCTAACTATTCTCGAATAATGAGCTGGACAACCATCAAGCTGGAACCAGGCCAATCTTCTTAAATCTAACATAACATCATCCCACATATTTGCATGTTCAGCCTTTAAAAATTCCAAGAAAGTCGCAGCATTTAACCTTGCAGGCAAAAGGTAGGGTCCAAATAGTCGATTACGGATTTTCATGCGATCAAATATGTTGATTATGAAAATTTACCACTCCACGTCTAGTGAAACATGACTCATCGGTCCATAAAACGTTACTTAAAACTCCCTATTATTATCAGTTCTATCAAGAATCCACTGACAAAATGTGATTCTTCGTTCTCCGTCCCCTGGCTGTAGTCCTCACGCAGAATCATACGGGTAAATCTGCGCTGACGAACATTTATGTTTTGATCCCTTTGGAGATTTCCAAAACCATTTTCAATTATTTGACGATGCACTCTTACAAATACTGAGCGAGTTGGATGTCGTCTGTTTGGAAATCTTCGTGCGTATTCTCTGGCTGCTTCTGCTGCGTTTCCATTTACAAAGCCATACACAAAATGAATATCCGCTAACTCTTGATTGGAGAATAAAAATGGCATATTTATAAAACTTACAAAAAAAAAACAGGTAAAAGAAACTAAATTTCGTGCATTTACAATTGCAAAAAAACGTTTCAGGTTTCAACAGATAACAAAACTAACTCTCAACTAATTGACGTTTAACCTTATTCTGCTTTCAATTTCAAAAATATTTGCAGGCACAGCCTACTTCTAAAAATTATCGAGATACTGACTTTTTAACGTTATTTTATCATAAATAATTAAAAATGCATCGAACCTTAAAAATCGAAATATCTCAAAAACGGCTAACTATAACGAAAATTCACAACAGAGCTTTTTTATGTTGAAAAGAAGAAGAATCAGTTTTTTACTCAAAAAGCAAAAAATTGTACTAAGAAAAATTTTTCGGTCATTTTAATACACTACAGGTACAGTAGAGAGCGCCCTCTAGCGGCTACAGTAAAACTATGCCCATGGTTCGTTGTGTCGTACCAAAAAACCCTTTCATACCAATTTTCACTGTTATACATCAAATATTGTTCGAAATATTTAAAAAAAAACTATTTTAGAAAGTAAATTTAAACACCCTGTATTTCGGAAGCAACGCATTTTTCGACCCATGTTTATATAGACTTTATGCATTAATTTTAAAAGTTCTATCGAATCTTAAAGTTATGCAACAATAAACTGAAACACCCTGTATACTTCTCCAGTAGGCGTGGGAAGTAAAAGCACAAAACGTAGATGAAAAATAACGTATTTCATACAAGATCCAGTACATCTTTCTTGCGCACTCTAAAAATATTGGTATTTGGTAGCAAATATAAGCTGTCCTTCTTTTTATTTCCCACGCCTACTAGCGGGAAAGTACTGATATCGTGAAAATTTTCCAAAATGAGATATTGTGTTTTTTGCATGTTATATGACATGTACGTCACGAAAAACCATGTCAGTAATTTCCATTGGTCTGTTTGTCTATCTGTCTGTATGTCCTATAATATTATAACCTCCTATAACTTGAAAAGTACTGCTGCCCAGGACGCAAGTTTTTGAAAATCCAATGGAGGCGGAGAAAAGCCCGTTTCAGAGGAACCTGAGGTAAAAAACTTGGAGGTGGGGTTTGTAAGGGTTTATCTCAATTTTTTGATATTTATTCGCTCCCAACCTTGATAATTCTACACCTATTAGACATATTTCACGCATCATAGACTTTTTCGTACATTCGTAAAATTAAATGAATTCTCAGCAGACTGGTCGCGTACCTACCGGCGCGACTGCTGCTTTCGGGGGCGTGCCGCCGGCCAAGGTGAATGTTCTGTTGTTGATTCTGTGGTATGGTATTACACGGATTTCTGCCACGTCACATTTTTGCACACATTTTTGTGTATTGGTGCACTGGTTAAATTGGCTTGTTCCTATTCAACGCCTAAGATCTCGTGTTTGTTAAGCTTGCTCACTACCCTTAGTGCCAAGCTGTACTAACCACTTTGGACTGTGGTGCATCGTGGTGAACGAACTCCTCGTTAGGCTCAGCAGTGTGGGTGTCTACGTGAAAACCTATGCTGAAGACTTGAGCATAGTAGTTAGGGGACGTTTTTGTAGAACAATCTCTGAAATTATGCAGGGCGCTCTGCGCTTCTGGCTTGTGTGTCTCGCATTCTGGAGGAGGGCGGGCCTAGGAGAAGAATAATAATCTTATCCGACAACCAGGCTGCAATGAAGGCACTAAGTGCCTGTAAGATTACTTCGAGTCTTGTATTGCAATGCCGGGAGGCTCTGGATTGCCTCGCAGCGAGGCATCCGGTATCGTTAATGGGGGTACCGGGACATGCTGGGACGCTTTGGCGAAGACCGGATCAGCCAGTTCGTTGGTGCTGAGTCAGCTTTAGGAGTGACCGCGCATAGAGCTAGGAGAAAAATGGAAACGTGGATTGCAAGACAACACTCTCAGAAATGGAGAAGCATCTCCGCCAGGCACGGGAACTCATTGAAGGGCCCAATGCTAAGGATGGACGTTTCTGCTCATCTCTGGATAGAGCCAACCTAAGGCTGCTGGTGGGACTGTTGTCTGGCTATAACACGTTAATTGCCACCTGCACGTGGTGGGGCTGGCTGAGGATCGCTTGTGCGAACGCTGCGAGGTAGAGGAAGAGACCTCGGCGCACGTTTTGTGTCGCTGTAAAGCTCTGAGCTACTATAGGCAGACTATACTGGAGTCCATTACTTTGGACCCTCAGGACGTGAAGGAACTTCGACTCGAGGCGATTCTCTACTTCGCTAAAAGGGAGAGGCTTGTGATCTGAGGAATGTAGAGGTGCATTAATAATAACGTAATATAGTAGTAGTAGTAAACAAGCAAACGATCTCGTCCTACCTTGTCAAGAATTTGGTCGGTACACAGTCCATGAAATAACCTTTTGGCGAAGAGTTTCCATTTATAAGGATAAAGTACGGGT
The DNA here is from genome assembly GCA_963669975.1 of Acanthoscelides obtectus. Classification (NCBI taxonomy): domain Eukaryota; kingdom Metazoa; phylum Arthropoda; class Insecta; order Coleoptera; family Chrysomelidae; genus Acanthoscelides; species Acanthoscelides obtectus. The sequence continues at coordinate 15,021,429 of CAVLJG010000010.1, forward strand.
CTGGATACATTGGTGCAGCGGATTTTACAGTTTTCAGTCGTTTTCGCCCATATTTAAATAACCTCGGAGTGACATAAAATTGACAAGTTGACAGTTTGTTCTTCCTGATTTATACTACATAAGAAATTACTATACAGAGTGTCATGACCTGCAAAAAGAAGAAGGAAGAAGAAGAACAAGAAAAGCCCGAGAATGAAAAAAACTGCATCACAGATGAAGAAAATCGACCTGATTCGACTAATGTAAAAAAGATATTAGAAGAGAATCGATCCCTGAAGAAAACACTAGCAGAAAAGGAGGAAATAATTCGTCAGCTCAATAACGAAAATTTAAAACTAAAAGAGCAGCAACTGTCAGTAACCGCAAGTATTACTGAGAAGGATGCCATAGCATCAGCATTAAATAGAATTAATATGAGACTCGACGAAGTTGAGAAAAACCAGTTAGTAAAAGAAAATTCATACGCACAAATCTTAAAACAAACGATACCTATTACTAAAAGGCAATCACTGAAATCATCATCACAGTTATTCCAAAAGAAAAACAATCTTGAGATAATACGAGAAGAGAATTGAGTAAGAGAATAAATCTTTCATCTCTGAACATTCAAATAGAAAGTGTGAGAAACTCAAAAAATGGCGGAATTGATATAAAAATTGATGAATCAAACCATAATAAACTGAAAGATGAACTTCAAAATAAATTGAATGAAAAATACCAAGTTACTGAGCCGAAAATGTTAAATCCAAAAATTAAAATAATAAATTATAAAAGTAGTGAGAAACCGAATGGAAAGCAAATTGAAGAAGATCTTATACATCAGAATTATATGATTCAGAGTGGAGACATACAAGTAAAGTTTATCAAATATTTTCCATCAAGAAACAATTACACTATCTACGCGGAAACTTCTGGAAAGCTATTCAAAAAAATCTTCGAAGACAATAATAGAAGAATACTTCTGGGATGGCAATGTTTGACAGTATATCAAAATAACGACATTTCTCAGTGTAGAAAATGCTACCGTTTTAATCATACAGAAAAGAATTGCAGGAATGAGAAGATATGTGCCAACTGTGGCAACGGTCACGAAGGAGAAAATTGTAAGCATGTATCAATAGAATGCTGCAACTGTAGATATGGAAATGAAATATATACAAAAAAATATAATATTAACCACTCACCTACCGACAAAAACTGTCCATCGTACAAATATTATCAGGAACAACAAAACTTAAGGATACTTTTTTAAAATTCAAGTTCATCTTTTACTACTCCTATCTCTAAAGAGGACCTAAAAATGTCAGTAAATAAATACATTAATGATTTCCAAATTCCAAGTATTGCAACAAATATAACATAAAACGTCGATGAACTTAATTTATGTACACAAAATTCTGATGCAAAATTTCGAATTTTTAATATGAACATAAGGAGTATAAAACACAACATTGATTACTTAAAAATACTACTCGACCAAATATGGTACAATTTTGATCTAATAGTTTTAACTGAAACGTGGCAAGTGGTTGATATTTCTTGCTTCAATCAGCAGGGATATGACACGCTGTATAACTTTGGCACTTATAACCAAAACGATGGGGTGATAGTTTTTGTAAGAAATAAACTGCAATATAATCATGATACATTCACTTCCACCGATGGAATCAAAATTTTAAACATAATGATCCAAATTAACCATAACAAAATTGAGTTATCTGCAATTTATCGTCCGCCATGTTCAGAATCCCACGAGTTTTTAAAGAATATCGAATTTTTTTTCAAAATCAAAATAAAGTTCATTTAAAGCAACATATTTTCTTTTATCAAAATTATTCGGTGGTTTAACAGTAGAAAATTAAGCATTAACTACTCTAAAACACATTTTTTACCATTTGGATCTTATGCTAAACATCTGCCAAATTACACAAATTTCTCCTTCAATATTAGTAATCAAAAAATGCAAATTAATAGAGTGCCCAACATAAAATACCTTGGAGTGGTCTTGGATCCTCACTTACGATGGGACATCCATGTCAATTATATTTTAAAGAAAGTTAGATTTGTATCCTACAAAATTAAATACCTTGGGAATATATTGACAGAAAAATACCTTCGAACATTATACCAGGCACTGATTGAGCCTCATCTCACATATGGTATATTAGCATGGGGAGCTGCATGTTCCTCACATATCTATAATTTAGATGTTTTTCAAAAAAGTATTCTAAAAATGATATTTAAAAAACCGGAACTTTATCCCACTGAAAAATTATACGCAGATGTTCGAATGTATGATATAAGACAGCTTTATTTCTTACACAGTATCACTCACTACCATAAATTTGTAAACACCGACCAAAGAATTAAACATAACCATTATACCAGGTACAAAATTCGTGGCACAGTAGTTCCTCAACCGCATAAATCTATAATGCAGCGATCATATCTCTATTTAGCGCCTAAATTTTATGAAATTATACCTAAAGACTTAAAAGATTTACGTTTCGGAAATTGTTTCAAAAGAAATTTAAAAAAGTGGCTACATTCTATATCTAGGACTGAAATTCATAAACTCATAAATACGAACATCAACTAAATACATAATCTACTGTAGCTAATTTTTGTCCTTTTTTGTCATTTGCATTCTACAGTTTCAACTTAAATTATTGGTCCATGTACAGGCGATGCCTTCTATTGGGCCTGTTTTGATTTTATATTTATTTACTCATATTGTTTGTTATCTTTGTACATTGAGTGAATAAATATTATTATTATAAGGGCCTGTTTGACCCGCCTATGCACTGGCTCCTTATGGTTTCCTAATAATTTGAATCAAGCTGGGTTCTTGATAAATTGCTCAAAATATACGTTGAATAAAGTAACGCTGACAGTAAAATTAAGTAGGATAGACGATATCAAAGGAAATTACATAATATTTACACTGTTTTCGCTTGAGAAGTCAGCGCTCAGGATATTATACCACGCTTACACCTACTCTACCGTGTCTAAGGCGGTGTGTTAGGACTTCGAAAATGCTTTTTGCTAATCAAACGGTATTTCTTAAAATTTTATTCAATCTGCATCTTCAAGCGAGGAGCTTTTTTCGGTAACGGTTGACGGGCAAAGTAGTCGACGAGTCACCCCTTGAATTTTCGCACCAGATTTAGGAAACGTCCTGAATACATTTAAAATTCGACGTACTCCGCAGCTCGCAAGGATTGTTGTAAAGCCTGTGATTTAATGTCCACGTCCGCATACGCAAACGCAGTCTATCCAGATGAAAGATAAGAGGGTAAGTCGATTACGACAGCATTTATTGAGTAGGTGAGGGATCCTGGAGTGTATTTAGCGATTACATCATCGACATCCTGAAGCTGAAGGATGTCATTTAGTTTGCCCATCCCTGGTTTACTTTGTAGCTCTCTGTTTATGTGTATTTAAAGGTAGACAGAAAAACACATCCAAGAGACTGGCGCACAGCGATAAGTTTGCCCTGTTTTACTGCTCAAATGCATTTTCCGAAAATCCTCGTATATTGCTAAAATATACTAAGTGACATATAAATCCGAACACCCAGTTTAAATGGTTTTATTTTAATAAAATTTTGTATAAGTACTTAATGAAGCATAATAAGTAAATGATAAAAATTTCAAAATGATTGCACTGATTTAAAGCCCTTCGACCTTTAATAATGTGTGGATGCACCCTGATGTGCTACGCATTCTCCAACGCGCCTAGGCATGCTTCTGATCAGGTGGTCAATGTCCTCTTGTGGTATCTCATTCCAGGCAACCACCAACTCCTCTCGAAGTGCTTCTAGAGTCTGAGGAGGACGTTGCAAATTGAGCAATCTCCTACCCATCATATCCCACACGTGCTCAATTGGGGATAAGTCGGGAGATCTTGGTGGCCATGGTAACAATGTGACATCATTATGTTGAAAGAAGTCTATTGTGACTCTTGCAACATGTGGTCGGGCATTATCTTGTTGGAAAGTTGGATCTGCCAGGGTGTCAGGATAGGGTAAAAGATGGGGTTCTAGAACTTCGTGGATATAACGCTGCGCGTTCATGTTACCTCTGATGAAGATTAGAGGTGACCTGGAACCATAAGTTATAGCACCCCAAACCATAACTCCAACAATGTGATGAACATGTCTTTCAACAAAAAACTGTGGATTCCTCCTTTCACCACGTCGCCTTCTAACCCTGGCACGAACATCGTGCATGCCTAAACAAAATCGAGACTCGTCACTAAAGACAATACTGTTCCATTCCTGATCCCAGAGTGACCGGTGTCTGCACCACTCAAGGCGATTACGTCGGTGTTCTCGAGTTAAAGGGAGGACCCAGTGTGGCCGGTATGAAAACTAGCCAAAACTTCTCATTCGTCGGTAAACACTTCGCATGCCAATAGGTCTTCCGTGTTCTGCAAACCATTCATTTGCAATGGACCTGGTAGTGGAGAAACGGTCCCTTAAGGCCAATAATCTTAGGCGGCGATCTTCACGGTCTGTTGTTCTACGGCGGCGTCCAGTGCCCCTTGCTCTTTGCGTACGGCCTACTCGAAGCCATGCCTGACAACACCTAACCACAGTGTCTACACTTCTTTGCACTCCAACTGCAATTGCCCGAAAAGAAAGTCCAGCTTCCCGAAGTCCCACTATACGGCCCCTATCAAACTCACTAAGTTGACGAAATCGTACAGGTCTCCGTACTCTAGGGATCGTAACCGATCGTAAAGGATGTCAAGAACCAAAATCCGCCAACGTTGATTCTTTACTGCGGCTGAAATATTCATTTTTAGAGCGTTAGTGAATTAAAAAAAAAGCAGTATAAAAACCGGAATGTCCAACTGATAAGGCTGAAAATTTTTTCACTTGTAAACGTGGGAAGTGCATCTCCTACCCATCATATACCACACGTGCTCAATTGTTGATAAGTCGGGAGATCTTGGTGGCCATGGTAACAATGTGTGACATCATTATGTTGAAAGAAGTCTATTGTGACTCTTGCAACATGTGGTCGGGCATTATCTTGTTGGAAAGTTGGATGTGCCAGGGTGTCAAGATAGGGTAAAAGATGGGGTTCTAGAACTTCGTGGATATAACGCTGCGCGTTCATGTTACCTCTGATGAAGATTAAAGGTGACCTGGAACCATAAGCTATAGCACCCCAAACCATAACTCCAACAGTGTGATGAACATGTCTTTCAACAAAAAACTGTGGATTCCTCCTTTCACCACGTCGCCTTCTAACCCTGGTACGACTATCGTGCATGCCTAAACAAAATCGAGACTCGTCACTAAAGACAATACTGTTCCATTCCTGATCCCAGAGTGACCGTTGTCTGCACCACTCAAGGCGATTACGTTGGTGTTCTCGAGTTAAAGGGAGGACCCAGTGTGGCCGTTATTAAAACAAGCCAAAACATCTCATTCGTCGGTGAACACTTCGCATGCCAATAGGTCTTCCGTGTTCTGCAAACCATTCATTTGCAATGGACCTGGTAGTGGAGAACCGGTCCCTTAAGGCCAATAATCTTAGGCGGCGATCTTCACGGTCTGTTGTTCTACGGTGGCGTCCAGTGCCCCTTGCTCTTTGCGTACGGCCTACTCGAAGCCATGCCTGACAACACCTAACCACAGTGTCTACACTTCTTTGCACTCTAACTGCAATTGCCCGAAAAGAAAGTCCAGCTTCCCGAGGTCCCACTATACGGCCCCTATCAAACTCACTAAGTTGACGAAATCGTACAGGTCTCCGTACTCTAGGCATCGTAACCGATCGTAAAGGATGTCAAGAACCAAAATCCGCCAACGTTGATTCTTTACTGCGGCTGAAATATTAATTTTTAGAGCGTTAGTGAATTAAAAAAAAGCAGTATAAAAACCGGAATGTCCAACTGATAAGGCTGAAAATTTTTTCATTTGTTATTTACCGTAAGATAAATACATTCACCAACTTTTATTAAAATAAAACCATTTAAACTGGGTGTTCGGATTTATATGTCACTTAGTATATGTGTAGTACTTCAAATCCTTAGGATCAAAATGTTTCAAATATCACGTTGGTCTCTCGGTGCTCAGCAGATCGCTAAACCTAGCACAACGGAATATCTCGACTTCGGAACAAAACTTACGTGCATATACGCGTGACTTTCTTCATCTAATGACTCAAATTAAAAGTTCACGAATTTCTTGATGCTTGCTTGCAACTCAGGGGCGGAGCAAGTGGTGGGCGGGGGAAGCCCTCCCTAGACGTCCAAGTCTGTCTACCCATTTTCGGTATTTATACCGAAACGAGACCTTATTCTCCGATGACGGCCTCGTTTACCGAAAAAGAGCTGGAACCAAGAATAAGCGTACACTTAGTCAGTCGGACACACAAGTGACGAACATTTGGATTGCCTACATTTATATACTCACATCCCTTATTCCACTTTCCCTATATTTTATTAAATTAAAATGTCAAGTGATGAGCCTTCAAGTTCCTAGGTGAAACAGAAAGATATTCAGAATCTTATAAACAAGCATGGCAAAAGGAGTTTCAATGATGGTTGTAAAAGAGTTTGAAGAGTGACCAGTATGCTCATTGTTGTAATAAAGAGCTTAAGATTTTTTCATGAATAGATGCCTTCAAAAAACCTGTGTTGAGTATGTGTGCGCAATACAAAAGCTTACTTTTTTTATAGGCGCTGCGTGTGACGCAACCAGCAAGCCCCTTGATTCCTCGCTGATCTTGTGAAAGTCCTGATTCACTCCTCCTACCGATTTGTCCATGAATCTACCGAATTTGAACGACACTGTCATCTTTTTCGGTTCAGTTTTTCCCACAACACAAGTTATGTCTATTACTAAAAAAGCTTTCCCGTATTAGGGGCCGTTCAAGTATTACGTAAGCAGAATTATTACAATTATATACCCCTCCATCCCCCTTGTCAGCAAAAGTAAGCAAAGCTCTTACCCCCTTCCCCCATGCTTACGTAAACATGTGTCAATTAATGTATTCTTTTCTTTAATACTATAATTATAAAGTTATAATTATAATTTGAAAAATAAGAAAATAGATTTAGGATAGAGATTATATTTTACTTATACGATATTCAACATAGAGTAAAGGACAAAAATATTATATCTTTCTAACATAACAAACTTATTTCATATTTTTGGTGCATATATTAAATTCAAATTAACAGTCTTCAGTCCATGAAACCCGGATCTATGATTCTAAGTTTTCGATGACATTGGATTGCTTCGATTGCTGCTCAGTGTTGTGAGTTTGCTCGCTTTCATCGGATTTTGGAATGTCTACGTCGTTCTCATCGAGCCATTCAACATCATGGTGCTCTAAATTTTGAATAATGCACATTAGTTCATTAGCACGACGAGCAGCGACTCTTGCAGGTCTAACTTTCCTATCAGTGTGCGTGTTTACTTTTTTATGGATATTTTCGATGTGACGATTTAGTGACTTGACGGAAGCATGATAAAGACCACACGTTTTGCACGTTCGGCTCGTTGGGCATTTGCAGGAAATCTTTGAGTGAAGCACTTAAGCCTAGAGCTAAATTGACTGGAAGATTAAGAAATTGCCCTCCTTCATCCAAAACCAAGTCATCAACAGTCTGTTTTACTTTTACAGATGGTGGAAGAAACCTATTGTCTAGTAATCTAAATAGGCCACTTCTTGGACGACATCATTCTGTATTTCTACATTTTACAATTTGAAGCAAGTATTGGCCCTCACGCACATATTCTGAATACCATTTAATGTCTGGAAAATCAGGAAGATCTTGTTCACCTGCCCCAACATATTTTGCATTAACATTATAGCCATCAATTTCCATTTAACTCCATACTTCAACTAATACATTTCCTGCAAATTCGAAATTAGATCTTTCTAAATGTTTATCAATTGTAACGCCACGTTCATCCAAATGAGAGCCAAAATGGTCATGAGGCAATATTAAACCAGCCAGTTTCCGACTAAGAGGAGCCATTCTGCGCTCTACTCTGTTATACGCACTTCTTCTAGGAGCATTGGTAGCTAAAAACAATGCATCGAGATCATGTCGCTTAAAGTGTTGTATAGCAAACCCTATGACTTTTTGATAACGTGGATTTTCATCTGGCCCTCCATCAATCGTCGTGATTCCCACTGGTTTTACTAGTCCATGGTCAGTTTTAGCTAATGGTCGAAACTCTTCAAGTTCGAGAAGCGTCTCGAAATCCTGAGCATGAGTATTAGCAGTAGATGAACTATGCTTTCCACTTCGAATAACGATGTATGTTGGTCCAGAATATCCAACGGCTTGCGGTTGTCCTAGCATACTGGAAGTGATTTTGATACCAGCATAAACAGATGGTATTAATTTATTTCGCTCAGCGATTACCCAATCGTGATCAGGCAATTTGATTCTATATTCCATGTGCATTAGAAGATGTGCTTGCTTATTTGCCGCAGTTACGCCAATAGGGACTCGAGCTTTATCATCTTGAGATATTAAAAATACTTGATCTGATCCAAGTATGGATGCTATGTTCTCTAAATAATGGAATGAATGAATGAGCTTAACAGGGACTGTCGATACATGTCTTCGTCCATCTGCAGAATTAGATTTTCTGGGAATCAAACGAAGATATGTCCCACTGCGTCTAATGTGAAATCCTATTTTACGTAATTCTTGTGTGAGTTCATCAAGAGTTTTTACGCTGCGAATTGATTCCGTTGGTCTTCTATCATCTGCTGCACTCCCAAAATAAAGCTATATCCGCGATTGTTTTCAATAGTGAAGGTTGATTGCTTTCAAGATTAGGACATCCCACTGAATCCCTCAGAGATATTCTTTTTTTATTTCTGGATTTTCATGACAAATATCTTCTAACTTTCTTTTCATACCATCCCCGTGTTTCTTCTGGGCAACTGCGTTTTGAACCTTCCTGTTTTGCTGTTTTTATTTCCTCGCGCAACTTAATGATCTGTTTATCAACTTCAGCACGGCTTGGCATAGTATCTCTGGCAGAATACAAAGCATTCAGATTCTTTTCGAGTAGAGCAATCTTATTTTTCATAGCTTCCTGAGAAGGTTTTGCTCTCTGTTTATCTGTATTTTCATTAATTTCGCATTGCTGTTGTGACTCATTACCGGGTTTTATTTTATCTTCTTCCTCTTTTTTAATATTTGAAGCTGACTGTATAATTTGTGTTTTTTCTGTAGGTTTACAGGTTGCTTAAAAATAAATACTTTCTATGGCTTCTGCTAACGGTTCTCTTATTAAGCTACATAAATACAAAGTATGGCAATATATATGGTAAATACAAAACCCTATGGCTTTAAATCTAATGTGTTTAAACGAGCAATTCGTTCCGGTCACAAAATATTTATATTAGTTTTCTGTATATATGTACAAAACTAACATCCTGTACTTTGTGACCAATTGACGGAATCAATCATAAGAAATAAATTTATAATATAATGAATATTACCTCTATACTTTGAGATAGGCCATAATATTTTCTAATCAGTAAAGAGAAACTTTTTGGCGATTTCTAATATTTCTAATTCTCATAGGTACCTAAAATGATTTCGTCACTCACCTTAGAAAAAAAAATTAGTAGATTGGATTTATTTTTAGTCGCTATTGATTTAATAGCTTCTACGTAGTTGTTTTCTGTAGATAAAAGTTGCATGTTATTAAAAAGACTTTACGATATAAACTTTCTCATATTTTTTCAGATAACCTGCAGCACCTCACAACTAAAGATGGCTGTTCTTTAATATTAGGAATACTGAAAACTTTTTTGTTTTTTTAACACTAAGAAATTATGTTGGAACCATATAGTCCAGATTTGCTATGGCTTGTTATTGTTGGTTTTCTCATTGCTTTTGTTTTAGGTAAGACAGCTCGAAATATAAAATACACCGAAATAATTATCGATTATATATTTTCCAGCTTTTGGAATCGGAGCAAACGATGTAGCAAACTCTTTTGGAACGAGCGTTGGATCTAAAGTATTGACAATATTTCAGGCATGCATTTTGGCTACGATTTTTGAAATTTCCGGAGCAATTTTGATTGGTAAGTATAAATAACTATTCACTCCATAATTTTGCAGAGGTATAACTACAAGACAAAAAGTACTCGCTATAATATATACTAAGTGACATATAAATCCGAACACCCAGTTTAAATGGTTTTATTTTAATAAAAGTTGGTGAATGTATCTATCTTACTGTAAATAACAAGTGAAACAATTTTCAGCCTTATCAGTTGGACATTCCGGTTTTTATACTGCTTCTTTTTAATTCACTAACGCTCTAAAAATGAATATTTCAGCCGCAGTAAAGAATCAACGTTGGCGGATTTTGGTTCTTGACATCCTTTGCGATCGGTTACGATGCCTAGAGTACGGAGATCTGTACGATTTCGTCAACTTAGTGAGTTTGATAGGGGCCGTATAGTGGGACTTCGGGAAGCTGGACTTTCTTTTCGGGCAATTGCAGTTAGAGTGCAAAGAAGTGTAGACACTGTGGTTAAGTGTTGTCAGGCATGGCTTCGAGTAGGCCGTACGCAAAGAGCAAGGGGCACTGGACGCCGCCGTAGAACAACAGACTGTGAAGATCGCCGCCTAAGATTATTGGCCTTCAGGGACCGGTTCTCCACTACCAGATCCATTGCAAATGAATGGTTTGCAGAACACGGAAGACCTATTGGCATGCGAAGTGTTTACCGACGAATGAGAAGTTTTGGCTTGTTTTCATAGCGGCCACACTGGGTCCTCCCTTTAACTCGAGAACACCGACGTAATCGCCTTGAGTGGTGCAGACAACGGTCACTCTGGGATCAGGAATGGAACAGTATTGTCTTTAGTGACGAGTCTCGATTTTGTTTAGGCATGCACGATGGTCGTGCCAGGGTTAGAAGGCGACGTGGTGAAAGGAGGAATCCACAGTTTTTTGTTGAAAGACATGTTCATCACACTGTTGGAGTTATGGTTTGGGGTGCTATAGCTTATGGTTCCAGGTCACCTTTAATCTTCAACATGAACGCGCAGCGTTATATCCACGAAGTTCTAGAACCCCATCTTTTACCCTATCTTGACACCCTGAAGATCCAACTTTCCAACAAAATAATGCCCGACCACATGTTGCAAGAGTCACAATAGACTTCTTTCAACATAATGATGTCACATTGTTACCATGGCCACCAAGATCTCCCGACTTATCCCCAATTGAGCACGTGTGGGATATGATGGGTAGGAGATTGCTCAATTTGCAACGTCCTCCTCAGACTCTAGAAGCATTTCGAGAGGAGTTGGTGGTTGCCTGGAATGAGATACCACAAGAGGACATTGACCACCTGATCAGAAGCATGCCTAGGCGCGTTGGAGAATGCGTAGCACATCAGGGTGCATCCACACATTATTAAAGGTCAAAGGGCTTTAAAGCAGTGCAATCATTTTGAAATTTTTATCATTTACTTATTATGCTTCATTAAGTACTTATACAAAATTTTATTAAAATAAAACCATTTAAACTGGGTGTTCGGATTCCATATGTCACTTAGTATAGTATAGTAATGTTTGTTTCGATATACCAGGTGTCCCGAATTCGACCCTCACCATTAGCATCTTGCAAACAGTAAGAGATACGAAGTCGCTTTAACAGATGCAAAGATGCGTATTTAGATAACTAACCAAATGCTGTTGTAGTAAGATGTTGGGAGGTGATTTTCATATGTTTATGCTGGAACAGATTTAGCACGTACTCGAGAGTTCAGAAAACTTTATAGGCCAGGCAGCTTTTCGGGGGTACAGAATATTCGTGTCTTTGATTATGGTAAAATTTTTTTGATTAAGGTAAAATCAAGGTCATGTTGATTTTGAAGCTGGGAGGGAAAGAAAAAGTGCACCAATATGAACGTAACTTCAGGGATTTTGTTTTATTGTCAATTAATTTGAGTTTTCTTGTTTTGGAAAAGATATAAATAAGAGTCATTGTTTGATTAATTACTAATTTCATAAGCTTGTATGCTTAATTGATTCGGTCTTCGAGGTAGCCAAAACGTCAGTAAACTATTCCATTAAGGCGGCTCCGACGCAGTGAGTTTCAAGCCATTAGAAGGGTTCAGCTGCTTCAAAACTGACACTCCATTTTTCGATATTTTTTGAATGAAATTCATACAGTATGTTGAGAAGATAATTGCCCAGGGTGCTATAGGAGCACTTTTTGAAATTTTGTTTTTGCACAAGTTTTATGATGGGTTGAAGTGTGCACTTTTTCTGTTCAACTTCGCGATTTTTTTAAAAAGAACCTATTGAAAAAATGAAAGGTGGCTCTATAGCACCCTGTGGGGTTTTGTTTTCAGCACTCTGTGAAAATTTCATCCAAAAATATCAAAAAATAAAGCGTCAATTACGAAGCGCGCGAACCTCTACAAATCGTATTTTGGACGAATTTTGTCTACTGTTTCGTGCTGCCAAACCAAGCGTTGCGGCCCATTGTACGGACTAAGAAAGGACGTATTCAGATAATTTGGTGGCCCTATTTCATATAATATCGCGTAGATAAGTCGTTCTGCAAATAGGTACTCATAATTGCGATCGCTGATACTCCTCGATTTTAGAACCGTTTTACTTCCAACGTCATTGGCGAGGAAGTATTGTAATCGCGAAAAATTTCTAAAATGAGATGTTATGTTTTTTAAGTCATATGACATCTACATCACGAAAAACTGTATCACTCATCATCAACTTGGAAATTACCGCTCGGATTTTTATGAAATTTCCACACGCGGTTACTAGTATGCCAAAGCTTTGTAGTTTTAGTCCAGTGGAAACGGTGCTACGATTGGAGAAGAAATGCATAATGAAATGCACAAAAATGCGTTTATTGACTTAAAAAAATATAACATTGTTTTCCAGTCATCTCTATACACACCATGAAATAATCAGATGAAAAGTGTTTTAATACTGCTCCAAACAGGTAATTGAAAAAAAGGGACACGCTACCTCAAGTTACACACTTCACTTCACTTGAGGTTCTTTTGTGGAGTTGTTTCGTGAACCTTTTCCACAGAAACTTTGAATATCAGCGATTCTCATAAAACCTAGTTATTTACCTTGAATAGTAACATTGTGTCAGCCTATTTCTGATCATATAGACAATCAAGTTTTAGCGTGCAGCTTTATGTAATACCATGTATGTAACTTGTATCTTCGCATATAGTTAACAAGTCGGAAGTTATAGAACACTGAATACTCCATCTTGGGCACAAATGAACAGCATGCAAACTTCCTTTATCTGTCTTATGAATTTCACCAGAGCATTAGAAACCTTCAGGCGCTTATTAGTCGAAACGTGAAGCTTGGTGATTTACAAATAAGGCATAGGCGTCTGTAGGAATTCTTCTCAGGAAAGGCGGAAGCGACCCAAAACATTTTGAAGAGCGGGGGTAGCAAATTTTTCTAGGGGGGTGGAGGGAAAATTCCAGATATCCCTGCATGATTATTGCATAGTAGGAATATCACCGTGTAAATGGCAACATTGTCTCAGTGGTACCCAACGGTGTTTGATTAAATGAAGGAGGGTTGCGTAGTTAGAGTTGATAAATTTTACATGAGTCCAGACCTGTTTTTTTCACTTAGGCCCGTATCTTCAGTCGTCCCTACAATTGTAGGGCGCGTTTATGGCCTCTTTGATTGTCATACTCCTTTCTCTCCTTCAAAAATTTCTAGATTGCACCCGTCCCGTGTCAGCGTCAGCGCTCTCCTACTGTGAAGATATGTTTTCTTTTTATATTGTAGGAAATTTCACGCTGATAAAACATGATATAACTGAAAAGCAAGCACAATTTGATGCAAATAGATGTTTGTGACATAACCTCAAAATAGAGCGCGGACACGGAGAAGTAGAAAACTACGACAATCTAGAAGGCCATAAAGGCGCACTACAATTGTAGGGACGACTGACGATACGGGCCTTAGTATCACAAAATCACAATAAACATCCGATAGAATAAGATGAGTATAAGAAAGATATAGTACAGGTATGTTGTCAAGTTGTGAGATCATGAAGAAACGGTCATAATCAATAAAACACCCTGTGTATTTCATTTTATTTGAAACTAGACGCATTCTCAACATATCATTCGAATCGATTTTGTATTAATAGGAGAAATACCCGAAGACAGCCAGCAGTCTCCTTCTTTATTGAATTATGTTGCCATTTACGCTACCTGTGATGTTTTGGCTGTGGAATAATCGTGTGTATCTAAATTTGAGCGATATTCTCAATCAAAATTGCCTCAGTATGTGAATACGCAACTGCCAATCTTTAGTTATTAATACGCAGTATACTTTTATTGGTGTAACTGATTTCTCCAAATGTTCGAACGAGCATAAGCAAGATGCACAAGTAATTAGAACTGCAGAAAAAATATCAAATCAATCAGTTTCCCAAGTCATATTATTTTTAAAAAGAATCTGTTGCAAAGAGTTTCTTATTCATAAAAACTAATGCATAAATAAAGACGATTTATTATTATTATTATTATATCACATTTATTATCAGTCACACCGTAGCAACATCCTGTTTCTCAGAGGCGTGGAAACAGGCTAACGTCATACCTATTCCTAAAGTACCCAACTAGCAAGGTAGTGCTGTAAGCTTTTGGTAAAAGAACCGTTCAGCTATAAAAGCTCTCTATTGTTGTTGCCTGAACACCAGAATGCTGGCTTAATGTTGTGTGGAATGCAAATTTGCTTTCTGCAACATATTTGCTCTAAAATGAGGTGTTTAAAATATTCTTATGGCATAGTTACACAACACCTTATAGGACAAATTTTTAACTGTTGCATAAACGTTTATACAACTATTTTGTACGGCATATTTGAAGGTTAGTCAAAATGGTTGTGTTGTGGCATCCATGGTAACGTTTATAAAACAAACCCGAGCCTTGTTGTTTTGCTGTGCAAATTTACTACTTTAGCCAACAAATTGCTCCCAACGGAAGCACTTATACAACTGTTGCTTAGTAACTGTTAAAGGCTGTACATATGCTAAATATGTTGGTATACAACTTCACCATAACCTAACTTTCTGCTGTCATATTTTTGTTAAAATGCCATAACCAATGTCTTCAGACAAACAACGCATGCATATTGGTTAAAATGGTTTAATCAACTGTTCAAACAGAAGATATAGATCTGGTACAAATTCTAGGTAAATCAGTTCGGTATTTCATTTCTGACATTTGTCAAATTGTTGTATAACACCTGCAGGCAACACCAAAGTATTCTAATAAACTAAAGACAACATGGACGATGCCATAATTATACACAATCACCCGCCAGATTGGGAAAACATTTATTCCTCTATTTGATATTAAATAATTATGTTTCAGTTCGAAATTACAGATATAAAGTGATAAACATTAGTGTAATTGTGTCTAAATATAGGATTTGTGGAAGATTTAACGCAGATAAGTTCAGTTTTCCATCTTAAAAATCTAGACATACTTTTGATCATTATCAAAATATGAATCAAATACGAAGCCCGTAGAAATTGCGTAACTACTCATAATAAAATTTGCTGCGCAAGTAATTCAATAGCCCTATATCACAGTGTAGAAGTTTATCATATACCTGTGTGTATGAAATTCACAATGGCCGATATGTAAGTAAACAAGATGACTGTATTGTGTTATATATTCTTCACTTCGTCTATACAATACATAAGAAATAGTTTGGTTGCAATAAAGTAGAATCACGTAACAGAATAGTTGTATAGTTGACAAAAACTGAATCTTGCACTGACGCAAATGTCCTATAGCGGCTGCAAGGGGCGTACACTTTTGTTGTAATTATAACTGTTACCTGCAGCCCTTATACAACCTCTTAAATGACTGAAGTGTCCTATTAGGTGTGCCCATTCCGCTTGTATAGCTGTTCTAAGAGGGTTTTGCCAATGTATACAATGCTGTGTAAGGAATACTGTATAATCATTCTTGCAACTCTAATAGGAGTGATAATTGTTAGTTGGGTACCGTTTCCCACATCTGTAACGCAATTCGAACCAGTCAGCTTACTTCCCGCATCTGGAACGGGAAATAAGGATACTAACATCCGATTAATGTAATGGATGCAGTCAGGCTTCAGGGGAAAACATAGCACAACTACAACGGCTTGAACCAATAGTGAGGATGGTGTTATAAGAGGCCTTGATCATGGAAATGTCACTCGTTTGGTACTGCTAAATTTGATAAGCTGATTTTTGTCAAATGAAATTCAAAAGATCCTAACAGCTTCAAAAATATCGGAATCAACTGCTATAAAGTCCATATGTCCATAATTTCTCATATAAATATTTTAAAATGGCAGAGGCATTAATCAACGAAGATTCAACGAGGCTAAACATCTCGTGTTCCAAAAACCTGAAGATTAATCCATATAAATCTTCAGTTTTTTCGGCTCAAAAATCAAAAGAACTTCGATCGAATCGGAAATTAATCTTTAAATCTATGATAACCGTCTTCCTATAATAAAATGAGTGAAAACTCTGGATAACTAAAATACAAAAAGCATGTGAACTCATTATGTAATGCATCATACTGCATTTTCAAGAGATTTTATTCGCATAGTCAAATAATGTATACTAAGTGACATATAAATCCGAACACCCAGTTTAAATGGTTTTATTTTAATAAAAGTTGGTGAATGTATTTATCTTACTGTAAATAACAAGTGAAAAAAATTTTAGCCTTATCAGTAGGACATTCCGGTTTTTATACTGCTTTTTTTTAATTCACTAACGCTCTAAAAATGAATATTTCAGCCGCAGTAAAGAATCAACGTTGGCGGATTTTGGTTCTTGACATCCTTTACGATCGGTTACGATGCCTAGAGTACGGAGACCTGTACGATTTCGTCAACTTAGTGAGTTAGATAGGGGCCGTATAGTGGGACTTCGGGAAGCTGGACTTTCTTTTCGGGCAATTGCAGTTAGAGTGCAAAGAAGTGTAGACACTGTGGTTAAGTGTTGTCAGGCATGGCTTCGAGAAGGCCGTACGCAAAGAGCAAGGGACACTGGACGCCGCCGTAGAACAACAGACCGTGAAGATCGCCGCCTAAGATTATTGGCCTTAAGGGACCGTTTCTCCACTACCAGGTCTATTGCAAATGAATGGTTTGCAGAACACGGAAGACCTATTGGCATGAGAAGTGTTTACCGATGAATGAGAAGTTTTGGCTTGTTTTCATACCGGCCACACTGGGTCCTCCCTTTAACTCGAGAACACCGACGTAATCGCCTTGAGTGGTGCAGACAACGGTCACTCTGGGATTAGGAATGGAACAGTATTGTCTTTAGTGACGAGTCTCGATTTTGTTTAGGCATGCATGATGGTCGTGCCAGGGTTAGAAGGCGACGTGGTGAAAGGAGCAATCCACAGTTTTTTGTTGAAGGACATGTTCATCACACTGTTGGAGTTATGGTTTGGGGTGCTATAGCTTATGGTTCCAGGTCACCTTTAATCTTCATCAGAGGTAACATGAACGCGCAGCGTTATATCCACAAAGTTCTAGAACCCCATCTTTTACCATATCTTGACACCCTGGCAGATCCAACTTTCCAAGAAGATAATGCCCGACCACATGTTGCAAGAGTCACAATAGACTTCAACATAATGATGTCACATTGTTACCATGGCCACCAAGATCTCCCGACTTATCCCCAATTGACACATCAGGGTGCATCCACACATTATTAAAGGTCAAAGGGCTTTAAAGCAGTGCAATCATTTTGAAATTTTTATCATTTACTTATTATGCTTCATTAAGTACTTATACAAAATTTTATTAAAATAAAACCATTTAAACTTGGTGTTCGGATTTATGTGTCACTTAGTATATATGTCTAAAACTGAAACGGTGTTAAATAATAATTAAAAAAGCAAATTACAGCGTATTCAGAATTCCGTCAGATTTTCTTGCGGAATACGAAAGTTTGATCACATTTCTCATAAATTTAAGGAGGTTGGAATTCTGCAGATTAAAGGCATGTAAAAACTGACACTTACACACAAAGTGTTATCCACCAAACAACCACGACATTTACATAAGAAGTTAGAAGAGTACAAGGAATAGAAATATGTTAGTCATTATATTCTAAAGCTATATACAAAAAATCAGTCAGTTACAACGCTATCAAGTTATGTCAGGTAACCAAATAAGTTCGTGCGGTTGCTGTATATCGCACATTGCCATGGATGTTGTTGATCGATAGCGATTTGTTTGTTACCTGTTGTCACTTTAGTATAAATCCTTTTCCCACACACATAAAAAGTTGCTGAAAATCGTTACATAGTTTAAATAATTCAAAATGGCGATGAATAAAACAGTAATTCGAAGTTGTTTACATTATGAGTACAAACTTGGTACAAAAGCGGCAGCGGCGACGTGAAAAATATGAACTGCATTCGGAGATAATGCCGCTAGTAATCGAACAGCACTTTTCTGGATATAAGCAGAACATAATTGCCTAGGGTGCTATCAGAGCTTTTTACAAAATTTTGTCTTTGCGCAAGAATTATGGTGGGTTGAAATGCTTACTATTTGTGCTCAACTTCATGATATTTTAAAAAGATTCTAGTGGATAAAATCGAAAAAGTTTATCGCTGGCAACACGTGGACTTTGTTTTTAGCGCGTTGCTAGAGTTTCATTTGGAAATAATAAAAATGAAACGTAGGCTGTGAAGTGCAAATCGGTTTTTGGGCGAAATTCATCTACTGTTTCGTCCTGCCAGTCCAAGCGACGCGACGGTGCGTTCCGACTAAGAAAAAGTTTATTCAAATAATTTTATATCTTTCATAAAATAAATTCAAGAACTCAAATTCAAATTCGATTATTCATGTCAATAAACATAATTATGTTTACAAGGGTCATGTGGTAGATGGTAACAATTGAACGAGGGTCATAAAAATATCTTATGCGGTCAAAATAAGAGGAAACAGTTAGGTAGTTTTTGCAAAGCAATAAACAGGTAGGCTTATACCTGTATTAAATACATATCTTGTCTACTGTAATATGTATATGGAGGTGATGCTGCCAGAAATGGATGTGTGCGATCAATAAACAAACCACAAGATTGAACTGCCGTGTCCCATGATTTTTGTATTGCCTTTTTTATTGCCTTAATAGAAAGCTCTGTTGGGTATATGATGGTGTTTACTAGAACTTTACAGCTTGCTGTCTGCCTTCTTCTACAAACTCCACCAAATCGAGACGCCGTTAACCTCATCCTCCGATGAAGACGCCACAAAGTACAGTCCTGTGATTTGGTGACTTGTTCGATCTGCAAAATCTCGTCGTCACTTTTTCTAAGTTTCCCTAAAAATTCTTGCTTAGCAACCTCCAAATCAATGTCGTTCATGTCAGGTTTTTGACAGAATTCGCCATAAAACTATTCATTTTCTTTGGAATTGCTGTCCGAATTGTTAGTTATTTTTATATCAGCTTTTTGTGGTCTGAGTTTCTTTTCAAGATTCTTGCGTTTGAGTCTGTGTTCCATCTTAGTGATATGCGAGGTTGGACTAAGCATAGAACGCAAATTTATTTGGACCACATAGACAGGCCGCTCGGTATTGTGGCTCACTACAGCTGCAGTGCATCTTCCATGGTATGATCTATTCTGATGTTTTCAATGCCATTATGACTCTAAAAAATAAAAAAAGCCCAGGAGTTGACGAAATTAGAGCTGAACATCTAAAGATACTGGCCAAACAAATAACAGAACCACTTGCTTATATCATTAACAAATCCTTCCAATCTGGAGTATTTCCATCAGCTTTCAAGACAGCAATCATCATACCTATCTATAAATCTAATGATAATACGGACGTCACTAACTATCGACCTATTTCACTTATATCAAGTTTAGCTAAAGTTTTTCAGAAATTACTCCTTAATAAAATGATTAATTTTCTTAATAAATTCAAAATGCTAAATTCAAATCAATATGGTTTTATAGCGGGCAAATCTACAACAGATGGGGTATTAAGTATAGTAGATGAAATAACCCAAAATATAGATGGAAAAGTACCATCGATATGCGTATTTGTGGACTTACAAAAAGCGTTTGACACAGTTAACCACAATATACTTTTGGAAATCTTAGAAAGAATAGGTTTTCGTGGAAAGATGTATACTTTAATGGAAAATTATTTATCAAATAGACCGCAATCAGTAAAATTATTAAGCTCGTATAGTAAAGAAATGTTTGTTAAATGTGGTGTTCCACAAGGTACAATTTTGGGTCCTCTGTTATTCAATATTTATTTAAACGATATATTCAAAATTAACAGTACTGGTAAAATAGTCAGTTTTGCAGACGATACTGCTATACTCTATAAAGGTACGGATTGGAACGACTTAAAAGATATTATCCAAAATGACTTTTGCAAAATTATTCAGTGGTTTAATAACCGAAAATTAACAAAAACTCATTTTTTACCATTTTCATCACTATCTAATCATTTACCAAAATATAACCACCTTCGGTTTAAGGTAAATGATAAAAATATAAAAATCAATAGAGTTAATGATACAAAATATTTAGGAATTTATCTAGATCCCAACTTGAGATGGGATGTACATATTTCTCACATACTAAAGAAAATTAGATTCATAGCATATAAAATAAAATTTCTAACCGGTATATTAACTGAATATTATCTACGAATAATATATCAAGCTTTAGTCGAGCCACACATAACATATGGTATAGTAGTGTGGGGTGCTGCATGCACGACATACTTTAACGATTTAGATGTACTTCAAAGAAGAATTTTAAAATCAATGTTAGGCAAATCAAAATTATACCCAACTAATGACTTATATAATGATGCACAAGTATATGATACTAAACAACTTTACTTCTTACATACCATCACTCATTATCACAAAACTATTAGTGAACACGACATAATCATAAAACCAGATATAAATTACGCGCAAAAAATGTTCCTAAACCAAACAAATCCCTAATGAAACGATGTCACCTGTATATAGCTCCAAAATTGTACGAACATTTACCAAATAATTACGCAATACATTAGGCTTCAAAAAAAAATTAAAAAAATTTATTAACACGATTGGGAGAAATCAAATTAATAAAATAATCTCAAATATTACACAATAAATGCTCTACCATTCTTACCAATAATTTCTTTTTTCTCTCTATTTTATTATATTTTGCAATTCAACATACATATGATCCATGCACAGGCGTTGTCCTCCTATGGATATATTATATTTATTTACTCGTTTCATGTTCTCTGTATTTTAGAGTAAATAAATATTATTATTATTATTATTCTTGCAATAATTTATTCGCTTACCCAAATGTACTTTGCGATTATAGAGTTGAACTGCTCCACACTATTGTTGTCCTCATCATGAATTAAACTCGCTGCATTCGTAATTAAAATTGTCGCATATGACCTTTTATTGTCCATTATCAACCTTGATAAAAAAGACACTCAAGAACAATCACACAAACACTAGTACAGCACAACAATTCAACAACACAATATCGACGAACAGTAACAAGGGTAGAACAATACTAAATGATCACTTGCCGAGTACCAAAATAGGAAACGATTTACAGGCTAGATCGCTAATCGAAATCCGACTCTGTTATTATAAAAATTTACCTCGGTACGCACCCGCAGTCATCCTTTCCTCTTTTAAAGTACCGCCGACGAGCGTCTAAGGCCAGCCTACCCTCGTTTCCTTTTCACCCCACCGTTACCTCAGCAGATGGTGTCCGGGATTGTAGGAGCCCCGTTAAGTATCGGGGAGAGGTGCGACGTTTCTAGATGGTTGGTACCGGTTTGACTTAATTATCTCAGGTATTCCTTCATGAACTGATAACGACGTTGCTTGGAAAGTACATAGTCAACCTACTTGACGCCCCTGAACGACTCGATTCGATTTTCATGCAATCCGATTATGCGACTAGGTAGCTGACTAATCGGTATAAATCTATTAATGAATGGCAGAAATCTCTCCGGCGCAGCTTTATTAGGGCAAATGTAAGCTCATTTCCCATTGCAAAGGAAATACGGTAACGGATTTGATTTAGAATGAACTTCATCACAATTACCGAGGAAAGATGCTTTATCTCTGGAATAAAATGGCTGATCGATGATTCCGGTGGGGTTTTATTTTTAAGCGGAAGTTTTGTTTGCCGATGCCGGTCCCCAGCGGAAGTTGAGTGAATTGAAAATGAAGTCGTCCTTTTTGACCGCTGACAAACTGATGCTCATTTACACTAACAACACAAAACGCTTCTCTTGATTGAACTCTAGACTACTACGGACGTACGTAACAGACACTCCGACCGCGGAACAAAACATGTACAGGGGATCTAAGAAAAAGTGACAATTGTTCTGAGGAATGATATGGACTAAAACATGATAGAAAATAGTTATTAATGGCCCGCGGCATTGTAATGGGTGATTTTTTTGCTAGTATCTTTTTGGCAACACTGTTTTTGACAGATGACGCGTGAATCGTGTCTTGTGTCATTGTCAAACTTGTTCAGTTTGGTCTATAATTTAACCATGGATCGACTTACGAACGAACAACGCTTGTAAATGATTGAATTTTACTATCAAAATTCATGCTCGTTTAAGAGAGTGCATCGAGCACTGCTTCCAATTTATGGGCAATTTGGTCGGCCTACTGAGGGAGCCATTCGGAAGCTTGTGACTAAATTTCGAACCCAGTTTACATTACTGGACATTAAACCACCAACACGCAGACGTAGAGTGAGGACTGAAGAAGATATTGCGGCTGTATCCGTCAGTGTTAGTGATGACCGTGAAATGTCGATTCGCCGCCGTTCTCAGCAATTAGGCCTCTGTTACTCCACTACGTGGAAACTTTTGCGACAGGATTTGGGTGTAAAACCTTATAAGATACAGCTGGTGTAAGAATTAAAGCCACACGACGTCCCACAACGTTTCCAATTTGGTGAATGGGCGCTGGCAAAGTTGGAGGAAGATCCACATTTTTATCGAAAAATTGTGTTCAGCGACGAAGCTCATTTCTGGTTGAATGGGTACGTTAACAAGCAAAATTGCCGCATCTGGAGTGAAGACCAGCCAGAAGCATTGCAAGAGCTACCAATGCATCCCGAAAAAGTCACTGTTTGGTGTGGATTATGGGCCGGTGGCATCATCGGGCCGTACTTCTTCAAAGACGACAATGACCGGATCGTAACTGTGAATGGCGAGCGCTACCGTGCGATGATAACAAACTTCTTTTTGCCCAAAATGAAAGAGCTAGACTTGGCTGACATGTGGTTTCAACAAGACGGTGCCACATGCCACACCGCACACGAAACAATGGGCCTATTGAGAGGCGAGTTCGGCGAACAGTTTATCTCACGTTTGAGGCCCGTCAATTGGCCGCCTAGATCGTGCGATTTAACGCCGTTGGACTATTTCTTGTGGGGCCATGTTAAGGCTAACGTCTACAGGGATAAACTAGCAACGATTGACGCACTGGAAGCCAATATTGAAGCATTTATTCGTGAGATACCGGCCGATATGTTGGAGAGCGTGTGCCAAAATTTGGACCTTGCGCATGGGCCATCTAAAGCGGAGCCGCGGCCAACATTTACATGAAATAATCTTTAAACATTAAATTATATCGACCGTTCTATCGACTCAAATAAAGATTTAATTGTTTTTTCAAATATTTTGTGTTTTTTTTGAAAATCAAATCCTATACCTCTTAAAAAATCACCCGTTATTATGAGCATATGTATGCAGCTTTGCTAGTCATAACAGTTTAAGGCTAGATTTTACTATTGCGTGAGTCAAAATTTGCGCCTTTCGCACACATTTGACCAATAAACAGGCATTTTTGAAGTAATAGATCTTATGAATTTGGTGGATTTTGTGTATAATGTCTGGCAACCAGTGGCGGCTCGTGGCAAACTAAAACTGGTATTCTGCAAATCCGAACTTTCCTATTTTTTATGTCTGTTCGATCCTGCGTTCCTTCTTGGCAGCACATTTGTCGATCACCTTACCGTTGAAATTTTCCATGGCCGAAATAAATTCATTTTCAATGGACAGCATCGACAACGCTGTAAGGCGATCCTGGGTCATAGTATTTCGAAGAAACGTCTTGATTCTTTTCAATGTTGAGAGATTTCGCTCAGCCTCTGATGTTGACATAGGAGTTGTAACAATAATTTCTAATAGCTTTTTTGTTTCTTTTAGTGTTTCCTTCAATCTATTTTGTATCAAAAATTTCAAAAGAGACAGAGTTCCATGTAAATCTCGGCAATCATTCCGTGCATAAATAACAGACAATTCTGTCTTTAAACGGCTTTTTTCTAATTCGGGATAAGCCAAGCAGGTAGTTTCCAACTTGTCATCAGGAAACTTACCACAGTATTATCCAAAGTGTTCGGGGAAAAAAGGGATGCGGCTACCAAATGATCTTTGAATTGCTATTATTACGTCGTCTCCTTTTGTTGACTTGGGGTTCAGTGCAAATACGTTTGGCGTCATTTATTATGTCATCAATTTTATTTCTCACATCGATAATACATTTTTCAAAATTATCGATAGCCGTTTTAACTTGCGCTGGCTCGGTTTTTCTCTTCTGCATCTACGAATGATCGAACGTGGTATAGCATTATTCAAATAAGGCATTATTTCATCACATGCATTCCTGATTCTGTCTATTAGCATATCTCTTGTGGTTACGGGAGTCTGGTACACTTTTTCTTTTAGAAATCCCCACACAAAGAAATCTAATGGATTTAGGTCAGGGGATCGTGGAGGCCAGGCGACTGGTCCTCCACGGCCGATCCATCTTTCTGGATAATTTTCGTCCATCCAGTTTCTAACTATTCTCGAATAATGAGCTGGACAACCATCAAGCTGGAACCAGGTCAATCTTCTTAAATCTAACATAACATCATCCCACATATTTGCATGTTCAGTCTTTAGAAATTCCAAGAAGGTCGCAGCATTTAACCTTGCAGGCAAAGGTAGGGCCCAAATAGTCGATTACGGTAGACACCAATCCACACGTTCACACTAAATTCATGCTGAAAATTTCTTTCCCGAACTGCATGCGGATTTTCATGCGGCCAAATATGTTGACTAGGAAAATTTACCACTCCACGTCTAGTGAAGCATGACTCATCGGTCCATAAAACGTTACTTAAAAATTCCCTATTATTATCAGTTCTATCAAGAATCCACTGACAAAATGTGATTCTTCGTTCTCCGTCCCCTGGCTGTATTCCTTGCACAGGTTGCAAATGGTAAGGACGTCTATGGTCAATTCTAAGAACACTGAACATGGCTTGCTGAAATTCCCAAGGCACCAGAAACTCTCCTAACGCTTGTGGTCGGATCTCTATAAAACTCACGCAGAATCATACGGGTAAATCTGCGTTGACGAACATTTATGTTTTGATCCCTTTGGAGATTTGCAAAACCATTTTCAATTATTTGGCGATGCACTCTTACAAATAATGAGCGAGTTGGATGTCGTCTGTTTGGAAATCTTCGTGCGTATTCTCTGGCTGCTTCTGCTGCGTTTCCATTTACAAAGCCATACACAAAATGAATATCCGCTAACTCTTGATTGGAGAATAAAAATGGCTTTTTTATAAAACTTACAAAAAAAAAACAGGTAAAAGAAACAAAATTTCGTGCATTCACAATTGCAAAAAAACGTTTCAGGTTTCAACAGACAACCAAACTAACTGTCAACTAATTGACGTTTAACTTTATTCTGCTTTCAATTTCAAAAATATTTGCAGGCACAGCCTACTACTAAAAATTAGAGATACTGACTTTTCAACGTTATTTTATCATAAATAATTAAAAATGCATCGAACCTTAAAAATCGAAATATCTCAAAAACGGCTAACTATAACGAAAATTCACAAGAGAGCTTTTTTATGTTGAAAAGTACGAAAAATCAGTTTTTTTATTCAAAAAGCAAAAAATTGCACTAAGAAAAAATTTTCGGTCATTTTAATACACTACAGGTACAGTAGAGAGCGCCCTCTAGTGGCTACAGTAAAACTATGCCCATGGTTCGTTTTGTCGTACCAAAAAACCCTTTTATACCAATTTTCACTGATATACATCAAATATTGTTCGAAATATTTAAAAAAAAATATTTTAGAAAGTAAATTTAAACACCCTGTAGTTCGGAAGCCACGCATTTTTCGACCCATGTTTATATAGACTTTATGCATTAATTTTAAAAGTTCTATCGAATCTTAAAGTTATGCAACAATAAACTGAAACACCCTGTATAGAGAGAGAGATGATCATGCGGAGAAAAGTATATAACAAAAATAGGAAAATAATGAGCAAAATCCGCAAAAAGAAGGAAAGTGGATTCGAGCAGAAAATAGGATACCTAACCCGAGCGATACGTATTTCTGCTGGTTGGCTTCATCAGGCCCGAGATGAATGCACATATGCAACTTCAAAAGCAGATACACATCCGGATACGGGTGTAACCTGAGGAAATGAGGATGGAGAGGGAAAAAATCACACACGAAGTACACAACAAGAGCCAACCTACACATTGTAGTATAAAATGGTTAGAAGACCTCGAATTTTCAGAGATATCTAACCACAACCACGCGGTCGGTTATAGCCACCTGCTGTGGTACTTCAAGCCCAAAGGATCTACAAATCTCTTTGTAGATCCTTTGGTGGTATAAGTAGTATAAGAGAAAGCGTCACTACTCTGGAAGTATGTTATCTGAAGTGCTCTCATCAGTTGTACTACAAATCAAAATTTCACGTCAACTTCAATCGATCGCAGCAGTTAACCGTAGGACTCCCTGTAGTTGTATCGATCTTACCAGCCTGAATTTCAGGTTGATAACTTGGCCTGTTTCAAAAATAAGTAGTTACTTATAAAGAAATAAGGTAAAACTGAAATCTCTGCCTGCAGAATTTAACCCATTCGATTTTTCTCCATCCTTACTTTGTAGGTCATATTAATGATAAGACCAAGTTCTCTAAATTGGTGTAAGTTGGAAGGTAGCACAGAAAGCTTCCAGAAAGTTATGAATAATAAAGGTATTTTAATAATCTCTAAGCTTCTAATGAAGAACTTCTTCCCGATTTAATAAAGTTTGCCTCGTTTGCTGTCAAGCTGGAAGAGTGTCTTCAGTGTAGCTGGTAGTTATTTATGAAATATGTTGTATGAAATTTGTAGATAATGTAGAAGTTTCAAAAGTTTTATTTCGAGCTTCCATTGTCTTCATGTGAACTGTATGTCTCTTAGTATAATTTATATCTGTCCAGCAATTATTAATCTTTCTAGATATAATGGAGAAAGTCCTGCTCATATCTAACTCAGATTTTGATGAAATTTTAAACATACATAAAGCAAATCTATCATATTTCTGTTTCCATGAAAGAGTAGGGAAAATACGTGTGACTCAGTATGTCTAGCAGGTGCATAGTATTACTGAGATCAGCAGCTTCTTAATAATAGAAGGACTTTCACTCACACCAAATTTGCAACAATTTACAACCATTCACCGCATACAGCTTCCAACTTATAATTTTCATCCGTTCCAATATCTGAAAACGAGCAGGAATCTTTGAATATATTCACCCCACCGCCTCTGAATCAGTTTTCAAAATCTACGGGTACTTAAATGATGGAAGTATTAAACTCGCGATAATATTCAAACCTCAGTTCACAAGTTTTCTGATGCTTAAAGATATGTGCATAACACAGGTCCTTGTTTCTCATTTATGTCAGTTTGTCAGTCCGTGACAGACAGAGTAGACGGAAAAGCGATATCTCAATTTCGCGATTAAAATACTTCCGCGCCAGTTTTGGGGTAGGAAGCAAAATTGGGCCAGCGGTCGTACAGAAATCATCGAAAAACTAATAAACTTAGACCGTACTAAATGAGGAAGAAGCCAATCGGAGCTTGATAAAATTTTGATGCAGGATTGCTGCTATGGCGAGATTAAAAAAATTGAAGTTCCAAAGTCGGCCAGTGGTGAGAGAATTACGCAGTAGTAAATGGCGGGTTCTCCTCTTTGTTCCACAACCTCAACCCGGGTGATTCCCAGTGATCGGTCTTGGCTCCGACATTGTTCCTCTCCTTTCCTCTACGGTCAATCCAATCCACATCTTTGCTGATGACAGTACTCCCATGCAGGAATTAAGAGTGACAAGCCGGTCTCTGCCAGTGAGCTGGACAAAAGACTACTAGTATGCGCCTTCATCTTTCTCAAAACAGAGTACTGTACCTTTACGGACAAGAAGCGTTCTTGCGTTCATCCGGTCTCGATCGTTGGCCGATTTAGACCAAAGCGGCGTTCATTTCGGCTGGTCGGAGTCCGACACGAACACGTCTCGTCAATAGCGGCAGCTGCCGGGAAATACAGGGTGGCCCATAAGTCCTTTGAGCTGGAAAAAAAGGAATAAAACCAAACTAGTTACATTATGAAGAATTATTATATTTTGTTATCATCTTTATTGAATGGGAATTATGTTTTAAAAATCACATCGTCTAAATGCAATCCATTACGATCACGGCACTCATATAAACGACGTCTAAAATTGTCGATGGCTGCGCGGCAAGTCAACACTGTAATAGTTGCCATTTCTCTTCGGATATTTTCTTTCAGGACATCAACTGATCGCGGAGTGGTGTCGTACACTTTACTCTTGAGGTAGCCCCATAAAAAGAAGTCCATTGGGGTCAAATCTGGACTACGTGGTGGCCAGGAAATGTCTCCTCTTCGAGAAATTACTTTGCTGGGAAAAAGTTGACAGACGACGGGCATAGAAGTGTTGGAGGTGTGGGCAGTTGCTCCGTCCTGTTGAAACCAGGTCTGCGTATTATAGCCTGGAAAATTCTGCAACGCTGGTGTCAAAAACTCTTCTATCATTGCTACATGCCGCTCTGAAGTAACAGTTAATGCGCGACCTCTGTCGTCCTCAAAAAAATAAGGGCCTACGATGCCATGCGCTGACATAGCAGCCCAAACTGTAACTTTAGGGCTGTGTAAGGGCTTCTGATGCTTACGCCTTGGATTTTCGGGGCTCCAATTACGGCAATTTTGTTTATTTACATGCCCGTTTAAATGGAAGTGAGCCTCGTCCGAGAACAACACATTATTGAGCGAAGAAAATCGATTCAACATTTCATTCGCAAAGTTTAGTCTCTGAATAGCGTAATTATCTTTTAATTCCTGCACTAGCTGAATTTTGTAAGCGTGCAGACGTAAATCTTTCCTTAAAATCCGCTGTAAAGATGTTCTGGGAACGTTTAGTGCACTGGAACGCTTACGAGTAGACTGGGTAGGATTTTGACGAACAGACTGTGCCACAATGTTGATGTTTTCTTCAATACGAGTTGTCCTTGGTCGACCCCACCGCTGTTTATCTAACGTCGAACCAGTCTCTTCGAACTTAGCAACCCAGTTCTTAATCGTTTGAGCTGTTGGACACTTTGTAAAATTGTGTAAATTGTGGTATTCTCGATATTTACGCCGCGCAATGGTTGCCGAATCATTATTTTGATAAAACGCGCGCACACAAAAAGCACGATCCGCTCCAGTGAAACACCGCATGGCGACTGAATTCCCAGACACTGAAGATACTGCCCCCACCTCGCCCGCGCCGCTCACGCTCACCCGTTAAATTTTATTCAAATTTGAAATTTCAAAGGACTTATGGACCACCCTGTAGCTGAGTTATTTGCTTAGGGCTAAGAAGTATTTTTCTCCACATGACCTTCTCACTCTCTACCAGGGCCAGATAGAGAGAGCGAATACGCCTGGGCTGGATATCTCATTGGTCCTTCTGCTGTTGGATACTTGATACCGAAGTGTGCACTGTCAGAAGGGAAATATTTTTCGTCATCTTATGAACATACTCGTATGTTTGATTTTAATCGATTACTCGATTTTAGCGTTTTGACTGTTTCAGGCTACAAAGTATCAGACACGATGAGAAAAGGCATCCTAGATGTAGGCGTGTACAAAGACGCTGAAGTAGAATTGATGTTAGGCTCGATCAGCGCCTTGACTGCCAGCGCAGCTTGGCTCATGGTGGCCACATTCTTCAAGTTGCCCATATCCGGAACACATAGTATAGTTGGCGCCACTGTTGGGTACAGCTTGGTGGTGCGCGGAACGCAAGGGGTACATTGGAAGACATTGGCGAAAATTGGTAAGCCAATTAATTAATAGCACAGCTCAATCATTTGGTGCTCATAAAAGGCGAGATTTGGGAAGCTTTGAAAAATTTTAGCCTTATACCTGTCCCGAAAAAAGTGTGCAATATTCTACCAGCGGTTTCTAGAGCTTAAAATAGGAAGAAAAGTTTGTATAAAGATAGGTCGACAAACGTCCCCTAAGCGCGCTACGGTCTTTTAAAGGGGCGCCCCTGAAGATGGTTTTTCCTTAATATTTCCGAAACGTGTTGAGATAAAGACATAAAATTTGGTAATCTAGCCTAGTTTTTTATGCTGGATTTAGAAATATTAACGATTTTAGACAGTTTGTAAGCGTATGTAACAGGGACGGACTCAGGTTATTTTAGCCCCAAAAATTTTGTGTGATTCTATTTTTGAAATTCAATTTTAGAATTTGAAAATTTAGGGTATTCTACATAAAAAGGTACTCTTATTGAATATCGATAAATTGTGCCATTTTTGAATAAAATCAAACTAAAGAATTTGTCACATGATGGGAAATGTACCGCGAATTTAAATGAATTGTTGAATAATTAGCCATGGCAACGAAAAAACTAATTTAACAATTGGTAAATATTACATAAATACATTTCTATTGCAACATAGCTAACATTTAGGCAAAAACAAAAGAAATAAATTTTTTCTACGAACGAAACTGAAATTTGTTTAAAAAAGAAGACATACAGTTGGATATACTTAAAACTAGCTTTAAAATAAGTGTTCAAATAAATTCCCATTTTGTTGAATACAGAGTCCCGCTCGACGAACTAATGATTGCGTAGCCCGAAAAGTGGAAAACCTTTTTCTTCTTATTTCATTTGCAGTCTGATGGATTCTTCGAAGTAAATCTTCTTGAGTATTTACTTCAGTCGAGTAAACTAGGTATTTTAATGACCCCCAAAAATAGAAATCCAATGGATTTTGGTCAGGTGAACGTGGCGGCCACGCTATAGGACCTCCTCGGCCTAACCACTTGTCTGAAAAATTGACATTCAACCAATTTCGAATATTGCGTCCAAAATGTGCAGGGGCACAATCATGTTGAAAAAACATATTTCTTGAAACTGCTGGCGCACATCCAATGGTATTATATCCATGTTCAGATACACCTCTGAATTAAGACGATTGGGAAGTACAATAGGCCCAATTACTTGATCCCCAATTACTCCTGCCCATAAGTTCAATGAAAATCTATGTTGGAAATTTGTACGGCGAACAACTTTTGGATTTTCATCTGACCAGTGATGCATGTTATGGAAATTAAAAGCACCATTCCTAGTAAATATTGACTCATCCGACCATAATATTCTAGGAATAGTATTTTCATTTGCTAATATATACTGGCAAAACTCGATTCGTAGTAAAAAATCTGCCTATGTTAAATGCTGCACCCGTTTAAAATGATAAGGATGTAATTCTTGCATTCTTGTCATTCTTCCTATCTAAAATTATTATTTTTAGGATAACTATCAAATAGGTATTCATAAATTTTTCTTACTATTGATCGAGGTATATCCATAATTCTGAAACATTTCGTATGCTTATTTGCGGATTATTTTCAAACGTATTTAAAGCAATATCCATACGATGATTTCCCAGTGGCCTTCCTGAGCCCTCCATGCGCTGAAAAATTCCATGGTTTGACAAATTCCGGTGAGTATCAGTAAACATTCGACGTCCAGGTACTATGCGATTGGGAAATCTTCTTTAATTTTTTCTTACGGCTGCCAATGAACTGACATTGCAAAACCCGTACACAAAATGCATGTCCGTCAGTTCTCTGTCTGTAAATCTTGGCATTTTAAATCGATTTAATAAAAATTTTGATTTTAATCTAGTAATTTTACACTGCTAACAATGTCAGCTTAACGTCAATAAAAGTCATAACAAATCAAAACAACTTTTGCTTGCAGTCATGGCTAACTATGTATAAACAACAATTCATTTAAATTCTCAGTACATTTCCCATCATGACAAATTTTCTGGTTTGATTTTATTCAGAAATGGCACAATTTATCGATATTCAATAAGAGTACCTTTTTTATGTAGAAAACCCTAAATTTTCAAATTCTAAAATTGAATTTAAAAAATAGAATCACACAAAATTTTTGGGGCTAAAATAACCTGAGTCCGTCCCTGTTACATACGCTTACAAACAAAACTGTCTAAAACTGTTAATATTTTTAAATCCAGCATAAAAAACTAGGCTAGATTACCCAATTTTATGTCTTTATCTCAACACGTTTCGGAAATATTGAGGAAAAAACCATCTGCAGGGGAGCCCCTTTAAAAGACCGTAGCGCCCTTAAGGGACGTTTGTCGACCTATGTTTATATAAACTTTTCTTCCTATTTTAAGCTCTAGAAACCACTGGTAGAATATTGCACACTTTTTTCGGAACACCCTGTAGATTTTGTCGCCTTTTTTTATATTTTGCGTTGGCACCTAGTCTATTTTCTAACAGAAACACATTTTTTTCACATCTTCATTTGAACCCTCTACAGTAAAATAGCTATATAAAAAGCTTAACTAGAGAAAATTGCGTAAAATATATGTAATCAGCTTTTTTGTAGAGTGAATAGTGACGCCCTAAATGCACATACATACGCAGAATGTCGTGTGGAAATCTTTACAGTTTTTATGTGCACTTTTCAAATTGTTACTTTGCAACTTTGTATTTTTCCGCTTGTGTCGCCGTTTGGGAAAATGGCATCCAGTGTTTCGACAATATCTTTATTACGAGCGAAATGGAACAGATAATCTAGAGAAAATCCCTTAACATTCACGTATTGGCGTTTTTATGTAGGATTAATAGTTTTTTGGTACAGGCACAGCAAAGCTGAAAGTTTACTCTAACACAGTGTTTCCCAAACTTACCTAATGCGCGACCCTTTTTTCTTGAAAACATCTTCACGACCCCCTATTTCCCGCTACTCATCACCCAAACTAAAGTAGTGATAAAAATGTCGCGCCTAATTCACAAGTAACTGAGGGTTTTTCAAATTTTATTTTAGTTCACTGTTAAATTTCAAACCAAATACATTAAAAAAAGTTCAACAATTACTTTAATAATTGCAATCTGTCCTACTAGACTTATACTAAGTGACATATAAATCCGAACACCCAGTTTAAATGGTTTTATTTTAATAAAAGTTGGTGAATGTATTTATCTTACTGTAAATAACAAGTGAAAAAATTTTCAGCCTTATCAGTTGGACATTCCGGTTTTTATACTGCTTTTTTTTAATTCACTAACGCTCTAAAAATGAATATTTCAGCCGCAACGTTGGCGGATTTTGGTTCTTGACATTCTTTACGATCGGTTACGATGCGTAGAGTACGGAGACCTGTACGATTTCGTCAACTTAGTGGGTTTGATAGGGGCCGTATAGTGGGACTTCGGGAAGCTGGACTTTCTTTTCGGGCAATTGCAGTTAGAGTGCAAAGAAGTGTAGATACTGTGGTTAGGTGTTGTCAGGCATGGCTTCGAGAAGGCCGTACGCAAAGAGCAAGGGGCACTGGACGCCGCCGTAGAACAACAGACCGTGAAGATCGCCGCCTAAGATTATTGGCCTTAAGGGACCGTTTCTCCACTACCAGGTCCATTGCAAATGAATGGTTTGCAGAACACGGAAGACCTATTGGCATGCGAAGTGTTTACCGACGAATGAGAAGTTTTGGCTTGTTTTCATACCGGGCATAATGGGTCCTCCCTTTAACTCGAGAACACCGACGTAATCGCCTTGAGTGGTGCAGACAACGGTCACTCTGGGATCAGGAATGGAACAGTATTGTCTTTAGTGACGAGTCTCGGTTTTGTTTGGGCATGCACGATGGTCGTGCCAGGGTTAGAAGGCGACGTGGTGAAAGGAGGAATCCACTGTTTTTTGTTGAAAGACATGTTCATCACACTGTTGGAGTTATGGTTTGGGGTGCTATAGCTGATGGTTCCAGGTCACCTTTAATCTTCATCAGAGGTAACATGAACGCGCAGCGTTATATCCACGAAGTTCTAGAACCCCATCTTTTACCCTATCTTGACACCCTGGCAGATCCAACTTTCCAACAAGATAATGCCCGACCACATCTTGCAAGAGTCACAATAGACTTCTTTCAACATAATGATGTCACATTGTTACCATGGCCACCAAGATCTCCCGACTTATCCCCAATTGAGCACGTGTGGGATATGATGGGTAGGAGATTGCTCAATTTGCAACGTCCTTCTCACACTCTAGAAGCACTTCGAGAGGAGTTGGTGGTTGCCTGGAATGAGATACCACAGGAGGACATTGACCACCTGATCAGAAGCATGCCTAGGCGCGTTGGAGAATGCGTAGCACATCAGGGTGCATCCACACATTATTAAAGGTCAAAGGGCTTTAAAGCAGTGCAATCATTTTGAAATGTTTATCATTTACTTATTATGCTTCATTAAGTACTTATACAAAATTTTATCAAAGTAAAACCATTTAAACTGGGTGTTCGGATTTATATGTCACTTAGTATACCTGTGCCGCTCCTCCTGAAAAAAAAAATTACGGGGGTACATGGGAGTCGGGTATATGTATGAGGCTGATTTACAGAGAGAGAGAGATCATTGAGAGGTCTCAGAACTGGCATGTTCCTTGGGAGGTCTTACAACTGGCTTATATCCCCTACTCATGGGGAATGGCGTTGGCCCAATGACCCAATATTATTCGTTGGCTGTGAAAAAGGTCTGTATGTCCCAGTGATGACCAATCGCAGCCAATGCGCATTGGTGTTGGCCTGTGTTAAGCCGCGTACAGACCGAAAATCCAACGACCAGCAAACGAATGCAAGCACATGTGACGTTGGCGTTTGTTGTGGGAAGGTATTGGAATGCGCTCGTCTACAGGTTGTCTACACTCAAATTTAGTTTAGACTTGGACCGCGTTCAGTGCTAATGTCGAGCGACGAGTTTTCTCTCATCAAACGTAAAAAGACGATTTGATGTACCGATCAAGAAGCGAACGCTATCGAATGCCAACGCCAACCTTGGAAACCATTGGCTTATGTTGGCTCGCGTCATACACACCGATTCGAACTCATCCAAATCCGTAACCACATGAGCCTTGGCTGGCGCTGGAATCGCGGTCTGTACGCGACTCAAGTCTAACATGTTTTCATTGAGCATATATTCAATTGCACGTTTTTTCATAGCGAAGAGACTTGAAAGGTAGGTGTGTTCGAAAAACTTTTAAGGAAATGCGTATACTAATTTAAGGTTATTATTATTTAAGTGTACTGATTTTCAATATCTATACCTGCCATAGAACGATCCCTCTAGAAGATAGATTTAAAATGAAGATAATGTCAAAACATAATTAAAATACTTTTTTGGGCGCCATTTTTGAAATATGGACTCTCGAACGAGTACGAATGTAGATGTAAAAAGTATGAGAGTGAAAGAATACGTTGAAATATATATATATATATATATATATATATATAACTTGAGACGTGGTCATTGTCGTCTAGACCAGTTAGGTGAAAAATTAAAGCTTCCGCCTTTTGTTGGGTACTTCGACAAAATTTAAGCAAAGAGGGCTCTTTATACTTTTTTAGTTCTCTCTAGCTTTCAATGGACTTTGCCATCATCATCAGGAGCTGCAATTACAATGATAACAGTAGCAACAATAGTGTAAAATGAATTTAAATTGACTCAACTTACAGTAGTATGTGAGGATGTTGCTAATTGTTGTTTACGTATAGGATGAGGGAAACGTCCAGTAACATCCAGTAACATGGTGAGAGCTGGATAGATGGTACAATGGTCAAAATTATATAAAATATGACAAGAACAAGTTAAAAACAGATTAAAAAATTATTTAAAAACATTAAAGCATTACATCGTGAAGCCACTTGATGATTGCACAAAATGATGGTCATGGAATAATGAGTGAGATGAACCCTTTGACAGAAGGCCGAAGGTTGTCAATGTCTGTGTAGAAAGATGGAACGAATTGTGGGCGTGTGCCAACGTTGCCAAATCACTTCAGATGATGTGATTTTCAGAATGTTATGTAAGAAATTGTTAAACCGACCAGAGGTAATTGAATAAACTATATTTTAATTAATGGGAATTTAAATTAACAATTATTAATAAATCGTGAGAAGAGAATTATTATATTTTGAGTAGAATGAAATTTACTGGTGGAATCGGCCAAGATACAGATTCTATTTATGGTTGTGAAGAGTCAAAATTTGGGGAGATATGTAAGTTCTCCAATTTTTCGCAGTTTAGCAAATATGAGTAAATGACACTCAGTTGTTTAACATCTGTCTTTTTGTTGATACAGTTGTTATTCATGAAAATGTGGGACATTTCCAGGAATAAACGTTTGGAAAGGTGTTTTCTTTATCAAGAACTTTGATACTTGTGTAATTCATAGAATGCCCTGTTGTGTTAACATGAGATGCTAGAGCGCATCTTTCAGGATGAAGCCTAGAATCACTTTTGTGTGATGTAATCCTTTCTTTAAGAGATCTGGAGGTCTGACCTATATATATTTGGTTGCAGTTGTTGCAATTGATGGAGTAGACTGTGTTGGTTAAGCCAAGCAGCGGGACTTTGTCTTTCATTTTTGAAAAAATGCAGTTTATAGTGAGGACGGATTTGCAAGCAATCCAGCTCTCACCATGTTACTGGACGTTTCCCTCATCCTATACGTAAACAACAATTAGCAACATCCTCACATACTACTGTAGGTTGAGTCAATTTAAATTCATTTTACACTATTGTTGCTACTGTTATCATTGTATTGCAGCTCCTGATGATGATGGCAAAGTCCATTGAAAGCTAGAGAGAATTAAAAAAGTATAAAGAGCCCTCTTTGCTTAAATTTTGTCGAAGTACCCAACAAAAGGCGGAAAATATATATATATATATATATATATATATATATATCTATATATATCAACTCCTCTATAGTTTCTAGGTAAAACTACCAAATGATTAGACTGATATGTGTATCCAGATGAAATTTAACTGCAAGTTTCTGCTTTCAGTTGGTTCCTGGTTCATTTCACCTGTACTAAGTGGCATTACTTCCATCAGCATTCTGTACATTATCAAGAAATGCATTCTTCAGAAGCCCAACCCATTGGAGGCCGGTCTGATGTCCCTACCTCTTTTCTATAGTTTCACCATCCTGATAAACGTCTTCTCCGTGGTCCATGATGGCCCCAAACTTCTCCATATGGATAACATCCCATTATGGATGGCGGCTTCCATCAGCTTGGGCATCGCTTTGTTCTTTATGGTGATTATTTGGTTATTCATGGTACCATGGCAACGGAAAAAGATTAGGGAGGAATTCGGTGGAGGAGTAGACGAGACATTGCCTGTCAATTTTAACATCGGAGAGTCCTCAGGTGAGTTAATCAGTGCATATAGATATACTTATATTTTGTCGTTGATGTAACTTTTCATTAATAACCGTAAGAGAGACTGCAATACATATTACGATTTTTTATCAAAATAGTATGGTCAGGACTTCTTCTGTAAATTTTCACACAAGATTATCACTATACCAAGGACGGAGCGAAAAAACGGAAAAAGATTTTGATGAATGTTAGCATTTCTGCAGTTATAGATTAGATCTTGCTGGCGGACATAGGTTACCTTTTGTTTAGAAAATAAAACTTGAAGGTATTCAAATAGGGGGTGAAGTTACTATGGAGAAACTATTATTTTAGTTTTATACAGGGTGGCGCATCGAAAAAGAAACAGACGCATTTATGGGCAGCTCATTTTTTTTTGGAAAAACGCTCTAACGCGTCGATTTTGTTTTCGAGAGGACACAAGTTTGGCAAAAAATCACGTTAACACGTGCAGCCCCCTGGGCGGGGTGACACCAACCCTGAAATCTTAAATGGAATGGGGGGTCGAGTGATACCTTATTTTAAAGGTCTTACAATTCCCTTTATAATTATCTAAAATACATGAGCTTCAGTTCAGTAGTTTTGAAGATTTATTGATTTAAAGCTTAAAGTAGATTTTAATAGGTATATCAGATTAGTTTGTACTACTTTCAGAATAAATTTGACTAGATTACTTTGCTGCCAAATGTATTAATCTCCACTAATCATGATGTATTAGTTTTATTTAAGCTTTAAATCAATAAAGCTTCAAAACTACTGAACTGAAGTACATTAAGTTTATATCATTATAAAGGGAATTGAAAGACCTTTAAAATAAGGCACGTACTAACGTGATTTTTTGCCAAACTTGTGTTTTTCAAAAAAAACTAAGCTGCCAGTAAATGCATCTGTTTCGTTTTCGATGCGTCACCCTGTATTTGGTTCTTTGATATAATGTAAGTGAGAAGTTACAAAGGAGTTGTGGAAGTTTTACCCTCAAGGGGTGAAGTTAGGGTTAACACTCTTGCAGCTAAAAAGCCCAGAATATTTCAAATTAGTCCAGCCTATAAGTATGTTTATCTATAATTTTATCTTTAAAACAAAACACAATAACAAGAAATTCCAAAAATTATATCCTTTAGACCGGAGGGGGTTGAATATTTCTTTGAGTTAAGCTTATCGAAATTTATCTCGAAAACTATTCGACTAACTAATAAATAATTAAATACAAGATGTGATATATCTGAAATTTAAGTTACTTCGATAGCCTCAAACCCCTCTTATAGACCCTGATATTTTTTTTCTGAAAACCTTAATTCGTTTCGTCGGATCCATTCTGAAAGAGTATGTGATAATAGATATTAGATATTTTTTTGCAATTAATATTTCAACCAATTATTCGTTTATTGTCTAAAGTAGTTCAAGGAAAAAGTAAGTTCAAGTGCATAAGGTTAAGACGCTTATAGAACGCACTTTACACTATTTTCATTAATCAAGCTACCTGCAATTGTCAAGAATTAGTCGTGAGAATAACACGTTTTATTTCATTTTTACGCATTAGGAATAGAGACATGATTCATCGTTCATCGCGATTCATCATTCATGGTTATTACGGAATCAACAGGCTTACTATTACTTACCTTGCATGATTTTAGTAGAAATTTTCTCCTGTAAGGGAAACCCGGGCAAAATGAACACCCTGTGCAAACTGAATTTCCTTAAAAACCATAAATCGGCCATAGCAAAAGAGAAGTCCACATGCTTATTTCTCTACCACACAAAAGATTGAAAGTTAGAAGTTTTTATATACTAAGTGACATATAAATCCGAACACCCCGTATAAATGGTTTTATTTTAATAAAAGTTGGTGAATGTATTTATCTTACTGTAAATAACAAGTGAAAAAATTTTCAGCCTTATCAGTTGGACATTCCGGTTTTTATACTGCTTTTTTTTAATTCACTAACGCTCTAAAAATGAATATTTCAGCCGCAGTAAAGAATCAACGTTGGCGGATTTTGGTTCTTGACATCCTTTACGATCGGTTACGATGCCTAGAGTACGGAGACCTGTACGATTTCGTCAACTTAGTGAGTTTGATATTGGCCGTATAGTGGGACTTCGGGAAGCTGGACTTTCTTTTCGGGCAATTGCAGTTAGAGTGCAAAGAATAAAGTTGTTAGGTGTTGTCAGGCATGGCTTCGAGAAGGCCGTACGCAAAGAGCAAGGGGCACTGGACGCCGCCGTAGAACAGCATACCGTGAAGATCGCCGCCTAAGATTATTGGCCTTAAGGGACCGTTTCTCCACTACCAGGTCCATTGCAAATGAATGGTTTGCAGAACACGGAAGACCTATTGGCATGCGACGAATGAGAAGTTTTGGCTTGTTTTCATACTGGTCACACTGGGTCCTCCCTTTCACTCGAGAACACCGACGTAATCGCCTTGAGTGGTGCAGACAACGGTCACTCTGGGATCAGGAATGGAATAGTATTGTCTTTAGTGAGGAGTCTCGATTTTGTTTAGGCATGCACGATGGTCGTACCAGGGTTAGAAGGCGACGTGGTGAAAGGAGGAATCCAGAGTTTTTTGTTGAAAGACATGTTCATCACACTGTTGGAGTTATGGTTTGGGGTGCTATAGCTTATGGTTCCAGGTCACCTTTAATCTTCATCAGAGGTAACATGAACGCGCAGCGTTATATCCACGAAGTTCTTTCAACATAATCACATTGCTACCATGGCCACCAAGATCTCCCGACTTATCCCCAATTGAGCACGTGTGGGATATGATGGGTAGGAGATTGCTCCATTTGCAACGTCCTCCTCAGACTCTAGAAGCACTTTGACAGGAGTTGGTGGTTGCCTGGAATGAGATACCACAGGAGGACATTGACCACCTGATCAGAAGCATGCCTAGGCGCGTTGGAGAATGCGTAGCACATCAGGGTGCATCCACACATTATTAAAGGTCAAAGGGCTTTAAAGCAGTGCAATCATTTTGAAATTTTCATCATTTACTTATTATGCTTCATTAAGTACTTATACAAAATTTTATTAAAATAAAACCATTTAAACTGTGTGTTCGGATTTATATGTCACTTAGTATAATTCCAGTTTTATACTGTGTATATGAACGGTATTTAGGAGTATCTAACATACAGCGTGTTCTTAACTCTAATGGGCATAGTGAAATGGCAGGTAGTGTGGAGCGATTCCTTTTCAAATATAAAAAAAGTTCTAAATTTAGTTTTCACGTAAATTCCTTATTATCACATATCTCAGGCACTATCAAACCGATTTTGTTCAAATTTTGCACGATAACAAAGTTTAAAAATCCAGGGCCGAATTCGATTTTGTACACTTTTTTGTTGTTTCAAAGTCAACACCTTTTGCGCTGAATATTGAACTGTTTGACGAGGAACAAGACCCAACATTTCAAGTGTTATCAACTTGGTTTCATAAACATTTTACAAAATAATTGAAATTACACTAATGATGTTTTGGAAACTCACAATTACAGAGTCGCATTAAGTTTTTTTAATTTCTTGTTTTTTATTAGATGCAAAACTCTGTGAATTTGTTATTATTTTGTACAGAAAAGAGGAAAAATTAATCATGGTGTACATTTTGTCCGTGTCTCACCTAGATCTCATACGAAATAACTACTTCATTGATTGACAAAATAAAACTGTTTAAGATAAAAGATACATACCTGCAACTAGTATCATAAGATTCATATTTTTTTATAGAGCTTATAGACTTATTCAATTCTCTGTCAAAAAACAGGAAGATTGTGTTGTTTGAACAAGAATTTTTTATTGTAAAAACTTGACTAAGCTATTGTTATACATTACTCGGTAAACTGCGAAGTTATAATTCACCATAATATACAGGGTGTTTCAGTTTATTGTTGCATAACTTTAAGATTCGATAGAACTTTTAAAATGAATGCATAAAGTCTGTATAAACATCGGTCGAAATATGCGTGGCTTCCGAAATACAGGATGGTTAAATTTACTTTTTTGGTACGACAAAACGAACCATGGGCATAGTTTTACTGTATCCGCTAGAGGGCGCTCTCTACTGTACCTGTAGTGTATTAAAATGACCGAATATTTTTTCTTAATACAATTTTTTGCTTTTTGACTAAAAAACTGATTCTTCGCACTTTTCAACATAAAATATCTCTCTTGTGAATTTTCGTTATAGTTAGCCGTTTTTGAGATATTTCGATTTTTAAGGTTCGATGCATTTTTAATTATTTATGATAAAATAACGCTAAAAAGTCAGTATCTCAATAATTTTTAGAAGCAGGCTGTGCCTGCAAATATTTTTGAAATTGAAAGCAGAATAAGGTTAAACGTCAATTAGTTGACAGTTAGTTTTGTTGTCTGTTGAAACCTGAAACGTTTTTTTGCAATTGTGAATGCACGAAATTTAGCTTCTTTTACCTGTTTTTTTTTGTAAGTTTTATAAAAATGCCATTTTTATTCTCCAACGTTTTGTGGACCGATGAGTCATGCTTCACTAGACGTGGAAAGAAATTTTCTGCAATTTTTAAAGGTTAAACATGCAAATATGTGGGATGATGTTATGTTAAATTTAAGAAGATTGGCCTGGTTCCAGCTTGATGGTTGTCCAGCTCATTATTCGAGAATAGTTAGAAACTGGCTGGACGAAAATTATCCAGAAAAATGGATCGGCCATGGAGGACCAGTCGCCTGGCCTCCACGATCCCCTGACCTAAATCCATTAGATTTCTTTGTGTGGGGATTTCTAAAAGAAAAAGTGTACCAGACTCCCGTCACCACAAGAGATATGCTAATAGACAGACTCAGGAATGCATGTGATGAAATAAGGCCTTATTTGAATAATGCTATACCACGTTCGATCATTCGTAGATGTGAATTGTGTATTGAACAATTGGGTTTACATTTCGAGCAACTACTTTAGATTTTGTATGTTTGTCCTAACTATCCAATAGCATTTTAGTTGTAAATAATTAATTTAATTTGTTAAAAATAATATTGAAAATGTAAAAAAAATATTATTTTCCCATAAATAATTAAAAATGCATCGAACCTTAAAAATCGAAATATCTCAAAAACGGCTAACTGTAACGAAAATTCACATGAGAGCTTTTTTATGTTGAAAAGTGCGAAGAACCAGTTTTTTTATTCA
The DNA here is from genome assembly GCA_963669975.1 of Acanthoscelides obtectus. NCBI lineage: Eukaryota > Metazoa > Arthropoda > Insecta > Coleoptera > Chrysomelidae > Acanthoscelides > Acanthoscelides obtectus. The sequence goes on from CAVLJG010000010.1 coordinate 15,064,294, forward strand.
AAAAGCAAAAAATTGCACTAAGAAAAGATTTTCGGTCATTTTAATACACTACAGGTACAGTAGAGAGCGCCCTCTAGCGGCTACAGTAAAACTATGGTTCGTCTTGTCGTACCAAAAAACCCTTGTATACCAATTTTCACTATTATACATCAAATATTGTTCGAAATATTTAAAAAAAACTATTTTTGAAAGTAAATTTAAACACCCTGTATTTCGGAAGCCACGCATTTTTCGACCCATGTTTATATAGACTTTATGCATTAATTTTAAAAGTTCTATCGAATCTTAAAGTTATGCAACAATAAACTGAAACACCCTGTATATTTATATTTATATTTTTCTTAGATACATCTCCAGAGGTCAGCCCAAAAAGGCACAGTCGCAATTCTGCTTTACTGGAACGTCAATTAACTGTTATATCGGAGAGTACTGAACTGCAAAATCTCGACCAGGTCAAGATCACGGCTGCTAAGTACATTTTTCCGGTAGGTATGATACTAAGGCCCATATCGTCAGTCGTCCCTACAATTGTAGGACGCGTTTATGGCCTCCTTGATTGTCATACTCCTTTCTTTCCTTCGAAAATTTCTAGCTTACACTTGTCCCGTGTCAGCGTCAGCGCTCTCCTATTGTGATGATATGTTTTCTTTTTAAACTGTAGGAAATTTCAGGCTGATAAAACATGATATAACTCAAAAGCAAGCACAATTTGATGCAAATAGATGTTTGTGACATAACCTCAAAATACATACAATTGTAGGGACGACTGACGATACGCGCCTAAACCTTTTGGCATAGCTTGAAGTACAAAATTTTGCAAAGTGCATGCTACACAGCATTGATGACGTGTCATAGGCGAATTTTAATTAAACTGGGAGATGTATAGATAAAAATTAAATCCTACAATTTGATTCAAAGATTCGGCATTTGGGTAGATATAAGGTTTCCGAATCATTGTTGTTAATTTCACCGCGCCTATTTCTTCTTTCTTGCCCAAGGGAGTATACGACGGGGGCTCACCTGGCCCCAGAACGCTACGACCTAATATGTTTCCTTTTTATAAATACGAATAGTCATGGTCTTACCGGGATTATTTAAAACCCAAGCATCGCAGGAAGTATTTACATATTTCTTAAAAGGGCCGAAAACGGCGCGGTCAAGAGGTTGAAGTTTATGTGAACAGTGAGGATAAAAAGAGAGCATGACAATGCCATTTGCTTTGGTAAAATTCAGCCTTCTATACTCAGTTGGTCCATGGTTATCTAGTAAAAGCAGGCACGGTCTTTTCACAGTACTTTTCACATGAAGGTGAAAAAATCTAAGAAACTCCAAGAAATGTGACTCTTTCAACAAACCTGGTGGGTTTGCTGAACCTTGTGAGCCAGGAGGAGCCGAATTTAAAAAATGTGGTTTGAAATGTACCCGTGGAAAAATGAAAAAAGGAGGTATGGAATTTCCAATAGCTGATGCTGCACTTGCTAAAGTAACAAGAGTTCCTCTTTCTGATGAAACTATTGAACCAGTCTGTTTGAATCCTCTTCTGGCAACAACGCGGTCGGGTCTTTGGACAGTTGTAGTCTCAGGTTCGTCATGTTCGAGATTTCGTGAGGCTCAAATTTATATTTTTCCACAACTGAAGCTAAATTATCAAAAAATGCGTTGACGTCCGTTTTATTGAAACTACTGGCTCTTGCTAAACTAGTTGCTTCCGGTTTGCTAATAGACAGTACAGGATGACGTTTCAGGAACGCACAAAACCAGTCAGGACCAGCTATTCTATGGAGCTTCAAATTTTCCGGCATTTTCAAGGAAATAGCATTAGCAAAATCATATGCCAGTCCACGTACTGCCTTGGGTGATAATCCAAAATAAATATCAGATGCTTTGAGTACATATTCCATTAATGATTTTCAAGTTCAGGCTCAAATATACTAAGTGACATATAAATCCGAACACCCAGTTTAAATGGTTTTATTTTAATAAAATTTTGTATAAGTATTTAATGAAGCATAATAAGTAAATGATAAAAATTTCAAAATGATGGCACTGCTTTAAAGCCCTTTGACCTTTAATAATGTGTGGATGCACCCTGATGTGCTACGCATTCTCCAACGCGCCTAGGCATGCTTCTGATCAGGTGGTCAATGTCCTCCTGTGGTATCTCATTCCAGGCAACCACCAACTCCTCTCGAAGTGCTTCTAGAGTCTGAGGAGGACGTTGCAAATTGAGCAATCTCCTACCCATCATATCCCACACGTGCTCAATTGGGGATAAGTCGGGAGATCTTGGTGGCCATGGTAACAATGTGACATCATTATGTTGAAAGAAGTCTATTGAGACTCTTGCAACATGTGGTCGGGCATTATCTTGTTGGAAAGTTGGATCTGCCAGGGTGTCAAGATAGGGTAAAAGATGGGGTTCTAGAACTTCGTGGATATAACGCTGCGCGTTCATGTTACCTCTGATGAAGATTAAAGGTGACCTGGAACCATAAGCTATAGCACCCCAAACCATAACTCCAACAGTGTGATGAACATGTCTTTCAACAAAAAACTGTGGATTTCTCATTTCACCACGTCGCCTTCTAACCCTGGCACGGCCATCGTGCATGCCTAAACAAAATCGAGACTCGTCACTAAAGACAATACTGTTCCATTCCTGATCCCAGAGTGACCGTTGTCTGCACGACTCAAGGCGATTACGTCGGTGTTCTCGAGTTAAAGGGAGGACCCAGTGTGGCCGGTATGAAAACAAGCCAAAACTTCTCATTCGTCGGTAAACACTTCGCATGCCAATAGGTCTTCCGTGTTCTGCAAACCATTCATTTGCAATGGACCTGGTAGTGGAGAAACGGTCCCTTAAGGCCAATAATCTTAGGCGGCGATCTTCACGGTCTGTTGTTCTACGGCGGCGTCCAGTGCCCCTTGCTCTTTGTGTACGGCCTTCTCGAAGCCATGCCTGACAACACCTAACCACAGTGTCTACACTTCTTTGCACTCTAACTGCAATTGCCCGAAAAGAAAGTCCAGCTTCCCGAAGTCCCACTATACGGCCCCTATCAAACTCACTAAGTTGACGAAATCTTACAGGTCTCCGTACTCTAGGCATCGTAACCGATCGTAAAGGATGTCAAGAACCAAAATCCGCCAACGTTGATTCTTTACTGCGGCTGAAAAATTCATTTTTAGAGCGTTAGTGAATTAAAAAAAAGCAGTATAAAAACCGGAATGTCCAATTGATAAGGCTGAAAATTTTTTCACTTGTTATTTACAGTAAGATAAATACATTCACCAACTTTTATTAAAATAAAACCATTTAAACTGGGTGTTCGGATTTATATGTGACTTAGTATAAATATATCTATAGTGAGATTTTACTTCAATATGTAGGTTCAGACAAGCGATAAGCATCACAGTCATACGAAAGTAGACCATCAAGACGCGGAGTCGGGTCAGCGTTACATCCGTCCGACAGATTTGAAATTAGTGGAGAGCTCAACTAACGTTAACCCTACGTTGTCGCCTTCCTCTAGCGGGGTGCCGCTCATCACTAATAAGAGCTTCGCCAACAGTACCGATCAGGGTAAGTTATCAACTCAAAATTTATGTTACAGGCTGCTGATCAACAGCCCGATGAAGCTTTCTTAGCTCTTGCAATGCTTCTGGCTGGTCTTCACTCGAGATGCGGGAATTTTGCTTGTTAACGTACCCATTCAACCAGAAATGAGCTTCGTCGCTGAACACAATTTTTCGATAAAAATGTAGATCTTCCTCCAACTTTGCCAGCGCCCATTCACCAAATTGGAAACGTTGTGGGAGGTCGTGTGGCTTCAATTCTTGCACCAGCTGTATCTTATAAGGTTTTACACCCAAATCCTGTCGCAAAATTTTCCACGTAGTTGAGTAACAGAGGCCCAATTGCTGCGAACGGCGGCGAATCGACATTTCACGGTCATCACTAACACTGGCGGATACAGCCGCAATATTTTCTTCAGTCCTCACTCTACGTCTGCGTGTTGGTGGTATAATGTGCAATAATGTAAACTGGGTTCGAAATTTAGTCACAAGCTTCCGAATAGCCCCCTCAGTAGGCCGACCAAATTGCCCATAAATTGGAAGCAGTGCTCGATGCACTCTCTTAACCGAGCATGAATTTTGATAGTAAAATTCAATAATTTGCAAGCGTTGTTCGTTCGTAAGTCGATTCATGGTTAAATTATAGACCAAACTGAACAAGTTTGACAATGACACAAGACACGATTCAAGCGTCATCTGTCAAAAACAGTGTTGCCAAAAAGATACTGGCAAAAAATCACCCATTAAATACAATTGATCTGAGTCGAGAAAAAAATTCCGTTTGACTAAGTGAATTTTTTTGCTATTTTTAGCAACTTTTAGCGGTTTTTTACAATCTCGGAATAGATAGGTCTAGTCGAATGTACAGATCATTCTTTTATTCTAGTGTGGCGATGTTATCATGTAGGTACATACGAAAATTTGATCTAACATTTTTCTAGGTCCAAGCTCCGGTAGAACAAATGCTCAAGAAAATCATGAAATTATCGCTGAGAATAGAAGCGTTTCGAGACTTTTCAGTTTTTTACAGGCGTTAACTGCAATGTTCGGCAGTTTTGCTCATGGTGGAAATGATGTAAGGTAAGATATTCGTTAACGTAACTCCTGAAACTTATCATGTGGTTTTCATTTTCGCAGGACTCCAATTTCTGGCTAAGATTTTAGTTTTTTTATATTGAACGAGTGTACGAGGGATGTCTTTTAAGTTTTGCATATGGAAACATAGTAGGTCGCGCGGATCGAACGTCAGTACTGAGCCTTAACCTCACTCTTTAGTAAATTTAAATTCAAAGTTTCACAACAATACGTGCAGTGTTCTCACTACAGTGCATTTTTAAGTGTCACCAAGTCTTTAGAAAAATTTAACTCAACCGAGAACATTTTCGCGTCATAATTTATTACAACTTTCAGAGACAATTATCGCAACAAGAATGCCTTGCTGAGTTACTGTCTGTTTTCGGTAACGAAGCGCCACATCTGTCGACAATTTCTCGTTGTATGGAGAATTTAAACGTGGACGGGTGAGTCTTAGCGAGGATTCCAGGGTAGGTGCACCAAAAATGGCAGTCACCCAGGAAAACGTCGATGCTGTGCGCAAACTCATCATTGAAGATAGACATGTGACATATCGCGAGATTGAGGCGTCCTTGAAGATCTCAAAGACCTCAATTCCAAAAATTTTACATGAAGAATTAGGAGTAAGAAAATTAGTTTCTCGTTGGATACCCCACCTGTTGACTGAAGAGCAGAAAGCAACCAGGGTTAATTGGTGTCAAAAAACGCTTGTCCGTTTCAATTCCGGAAACTTAAAAAATGTGGTGATGAATCGTGGATTTACTGTTATGAACCAGAAAATAAACGACAGTCGGCTCTTTGGGTGTTCCAAGGTGAAGAAAAGCCAACAAAAGTCATCCGTCATTCCTCTTAATGAGCGAAGAACTGTTACTGCGTATTGGCATACCACCATTTGTTTGCCAAAAGTCATCACCGAGCTTCGAAAAATCAACCCCGAAAGAAGAATCATCCTCCACCAAGACAATGCAAGCTCGCACACAGCCCAGAAAACAAGGCAGTATTTAACGGAAGAAAACGTGGAATTATAGTCCCGATCTAAGTCCTAACGATTTATTTACTTTCCCGAAAATTAAAAACAGACTGTGTGGTCAAAGGTTCCAGTCACCAGAAGAAGCAGTTGACGCATTCAAAAATGCCGTTTTGGATCTGCCAGCAAACGAGTGGAATAAGTGCTTCGACAATTGGTTCGAGCACATGCAGATGTGTATTAATCTTCGTGGAGAATACTTCGAAAAACAATAAAGTCATTTAAAACTATACTACAACTATTTAAAACTGTAATGACTCATACGCGTGATCAACACGTTATCAGAGCTCGATCCCGGCTTCCTTCCAGTACAGCCGTATAGCGTACGACATATGTCGTTTCTGTGGCTTTGCGGTGGTCAACTGCACAGACAGAGATGGAAATAATGGCTGATTGTTCTCCGCCGGTAGAACCAATGAAATCAAAGACGCGCCTCGACCGGCAGACTCATAGGCGTCGGCAACGCATTGTGTTTCGTTGAGCGATCGCATATTGTGTGTTTTTATAAGAATTGTTGTGTGATTGTTATTGTTGTGGTTTCTGTGTTTACTGTTTTGGTTATACTTAACCATGGAGAGTACAAATGGCACGAGTGGAAGTACTGAAAGCCAGGGAACAAGTAGACGGCTTCGTAAAGCACTGAAGAGGGACGCGAAAGAAATCGTGCTCAACGTGTTCAATTATCTGAACAGAACTATGTCGCAGGGAGATGCACTCGCGCGTTGTGAAAGTATGACAGGCGTTCCAGAGTGGACCATTCGCAGGGTGGTGCATGAAAAGAAGAAAACTGGAGCTACTACTGATCCAAAGTTTAATTTGAAGGGACGAAAGGCCGTTAAATTGGATGACGATAGCAAAATGGCGTTAAGGCGAACCGTACATTCATTCTTCTTTAGGAATGAGATACCAACCCTCAAGGCTGTACATGCAGCGATCAAGGAAAATGAAATTATACCCCAAATGAGCATCGAGGTAATGAGGAAATCCCTGCACGAAATTAATTTTCGTTACGAAACGCGTAATCGGAAGTTAGTATTGATAGAGAGACCTAAAATAGTCGCCTGGCGTCGAAAATACCTACGCGAAATGATTGAATATAGGCGACAAAGCAGAAAAATCTATTATTTGGACGAGAGATGGGTAAATGCAGGTCACACAGTTAAAAAAACCTGGATAGACAAAAACGTAGTGAGTAACCGACAAGCAAGCATTGAAGGTTTGTCAACAGGTCTTCGTGGACCATCAGGGAAAGGTCAAAGATTGATCGTAACTCATATTGGTAGCGATAGTGGCTTTTTAGAAGAGTGTGACTTGATTTTCGTCTCTAAGAAAGCAGGTGATTACCATGACGAAATGAATGCCAGCTGCTTCGAGAGCTGGTTTCAAGGGGTGCTTCAGCGAGTTGAGCCCAACTCTGTGATCGTCATGGATAATGCTTCCTACCATAGTCGTCGAGCCGAACGTGTACCGACTATGGGATCTCGAAAAAGTGACATGCTGCAATGGTTGCGCGAAAAAGGAACCCCGTTTGACGATTCATGTGTGAAAGCGGAATTGTATGAAAAAATTAAACAGCACAAACCTGCGAACATTAGTTACGTGACTGATGAGATGGCCCGTCAATGTGGTGTCACTGTGCTGCGGTTACCGCCCTACCACTGTGAACTGAACCCAATAGAGCTCATTTGGGCTCAAGTGAAGGGTTATATTGCGCGCCATAACACAACCTTCAAATTACCAGACGTTAAGGTTTTACTTGAGACTTCCATACAGCTAGTAACGCCCGAAGCTTGGCAGAATGCTATCCGTCATGTTGTGAAGGAAGAAACAAAAATGTGGCAGCTTGACCACCACATCGACACCATCATAGAGCCAGTTATAGTCAATTTCAACGAGGAAAGCGATAGCGACAGTTTATTACTGTCAGATGTAAGTGCAAGCGACGATGAATAAAGGTAATTCCCAAATTTTTGACTTGCAATATGTTTCAAACCACTCTTTATTAAGCATGTGACAAATCTAGTTCACCCATGTTAAACATTCATACCCCGCCTATGAAAAGCCGACTACTGGTAGTTAAGTGATGTTCACGTGAACATCGATGAGTCATTACAGTTTTAGATAGTTATAGTATACCTACCATGTTGTTTTATTTCCATATGCAAAACTTAAAAGACATCCCTCGTAATGACTAAGAAACATTGCATATTTCGGTTAATTCGGTTACTTCTGTATGACACTAGGCAGTTGCCTAGCTTGATCCTCAGAGACCCCATACTGAAATTTGTAGGGGGATCCCACAAAACTGTGGCGCATACCAAATGGAGGGTAAAATTTGAAGTATAGATTTTCACAAATGAAACACGAACGGTTACATTGAATAATGTGAATTGTCACGTATTGACCATGGGCGCCCGCAGGAAGTTTTCTCAGTCAGAGGTTGTAGATAATTGACAAAAAAAAACTTTCTATAAAAGTGTACCAATCCTGAAAACTTTTTGAAGAGCGAGGGATAACAGATTTTTTGGGGTTGGGGCGCGGGGAGGAAGCACTGTGGATACGAAAATTTAAGAAATTCAGATGAATGTTTTTTGTTTTGCTAGGTCTACAACACGTAAATCCATATGCTACTTGATTTTGAAAATCGTTTTAAACATCAACGGTGTTAACAAAAGAAATTAAAATAGCTTTCAGATTCAGAACAGCTTGTTTTTGTCTGCTTTACAACTTTCTGAAAATTTTAAGGGAAATGAGACATCTTTCTGGAGAAGTTCAAGGGCGTATCCAGGGGGGAGGGCAAGCTGCCCCCAATTTTCCCTAGCTCGGCAAAAAATAAGTGAAGCAAGCTGAATCAATATTTATTAGATGAGAAATTCGAACCTCGTCTTTTAGATCTCGGAAACGGTAAAGTGAATGACATGCTATAATATCTAAAAGCTACTCGCCTATGTAAAAATGGCACCCAAAAGAAAAATCAAAGTTGAGACGCCGGATAAGAGATTAGGTTAAAGTCATATTAATGTTCTATTTATGCCACCTTACAGAGATCAAAAAGTTTCATTGAACTCCTATCTCAAATAAATTCAGAAGAAGAGATTTAAGGAAAATTCGTTCCCTTTCTCTGGAGATACTGGATGCGTCAAAACGTTTCAAATGCATTTTCTGAAATATATAATTACGCAACTTTGCCACGCTTCAACCGACCCGTACCTCTTAATCGTTTCAGAGATCACAATGGTAAAAATATGATAAATTGTTTCATTCTAGAATATACTAAATACTACTCCACATATTCTATTTAACTCGTTTTGATAATTGTAGAAAAACAACGACTAAATATCGTGAAAGAGAAATTTTTTCCGTAATTATCATATGCTATATCCCCTGCTATATCAAAGCTTCTCCCTTAGGAGTGGCATATTAGATAATACTAAAATATGTACGGTGTTCCATTAAAAAAATCATATTTGTTATCATGATGGTATGAGTATAGTCCACAATTTTTGTAAATAACATTTTTGATTTATAGTAATGGAGATATTGTCCAATTAGATACTAAAAACTCACCGTGTATGTCTAACTTGTTGCAGTAGTTACGTCGCTGGATAGCTTGAGCATTTTTGAAGGAGCTGTTTTTCGATGTTGTCACTACAACTGCCAGTGGCGGCTCGTGGCAAAATAAAACAGGTGTTCCGCAAATCTGAACTTACCTATTTTTTATGTCAGTTCCATCCTGCGCTTCTTCTTGGCAGCAAATTTGTCGATCACCTTCCCGTTGAAATTTTCCATGGTCGAAATAAATTCCTTTTCAATGGACAGCAGGTAGTTTCCAACTTGTCATCAGGAAACTCTACCACAGTCTTCTCCAAAGTGTTCGGGGAAAAAAGGGATGCGGCTACCAAATGATCTTTGAATTGAAATCTGTCATTTGCAGAATTCACTATATTGTAGCATACTTCTAATGCGGCAACTCGGTGATCGTGACTGCTATTATTACGTCGTCTCCTTTTGTTGCCTTGGAGTTCAGTGCAAATACGTTTGGCTTCATTTATTATTTCATCAATTTTATTTCTCACATCGACAATACATTGTTCAAAATTATCGATAGCTGTTTTAACTTGCGCTGGCTCGGTTTTTCTCTTCTGCAACTGGTTGAACAAGATGCCGACGTGAGGCATGACATGATGAAAAAATGTCAACCAAAACACGAAAACTGAGTCGTTTAACATGCGGCGAATACCGCAAGCTGCCTTGTAAACGGTTTCGTTAGTGAAATTTTCTTCTATTTCTTCCATGCATTGAATGAGTGATTCTCTGTTCTCAAACACTACATTTATTGTTCGAATATTAAAATTCCAACGAGTTGTTGCTCCTTGGGAAATTTTTTCCCCACAACTCTGTTCAGTACTTCTACGCGTTGAGGAGAATTATTAAAAAATCCCGGAATATCTTTCAAATCCCCAAAGAACACCCGAACTTGAGCATTTGCGGAAGTACCTTAGGACATATTCAGGTTTAACTGATGCGCATAGCAATGCACATGGTGAGCAAATGGATATCTTTGTTTAATTTTTGCCTGTACTCCATCATTATGTCCGCTCATTACCGCGGCTCCATCATAGCTTTGTGAAATCAGTTTGTTAGGGAAATTTTCTATTAATGGATCTACGACGCTCAAAATATGTTTTGTGAGAGTATCAGCGTCACATTTTTCGGGATTCATATAATTCCAAAAACGTTCTACTGGTTCGCCGTAGAATACGTATCTGAAAATTGTTACCAGTTGGGTTTTCCCCGAAATGTCCGTTGTTTCATCTGCTATTATCGCCAAATACGAGGCGCTGTTAATCTGTTTTATTATTTCTTCAAGACAAACTTCAAAAATACGATCCAGTAAGATCGTGTTGTATTTCTTTCGAAGTTCCTTTAAATATTGAAGCATTTTTTATGTGTTCGCTTAAGGTTGTATCAAGCTGAGCAGAAAAATTAATCAGTCCACGAAATATTCCCGCGTTTTGGGAGCTCTCGGTTTCGTTGTGGCCCCGTAGCGCCAATTCAGATGCTCCGCAAAATTTTATACCGAGCACCGACCGACCAATCAGATATCGTACTTCGCATTAGATCTGTACGGATCTGTATAACGTGCAGCACATGCTTATGCTTAAATCGCGCATTTGATTTTGTAGAGAGAGACAAATGCAAGCGCGTGCGGCTTGTGTCGAAGTACTGCATAGACCCGTTTCAAGTGGCCCATGAATAACGTTAAGCTGCGGTCGCGACGAAAATGACAAGTACACAATTGGTCGATTATAATGCTTTCTCAATACAAAACAGACTCGACGCCATATCTTGCGGGGGCAGCATTGCCGGTATTGTTTCTATTTGTGTGATAACATGGAAAATAAATAATCATCAAATTACTTCTGCTTTTTTCTGTTAAGACAAAAGTTTTGGCGGTTCTGCAGCTCTGCAGAACTTAAGGGCCAGCCGCCCCTGACAGCGGCTTTAACTTTTGGCTACTATTTTCTCGTGTCCGCGTCCGTTCAAGAGACGGTTAATACAACGCAAATTGGATGAGAGTCGATCGGGACTTTGAAAAACTGTCCGTTTAAAAGAGATGACCGTGTAAGAGGGGTATGCGCGAATGGGAATTTCACTATACATGTAAACGTAGCGATGTTAATATCAATAGACCTGGGAAAGAGAGACAGATATTAGTTTTGAGGAGAATAGGAACCGACAATCTATATTTTCACAATACAGTTATCGTTTTTGCTTTCAGTAATGCCATCGGTCCTCTGATAACATTATGGTTGATATATTCAGAAGGCACTGTACAACAGAAGGCAGAAACTCCGCTGTTCATTTTACTTTATGGTGGTCTAGGAATATCCGTCGGCCTGTGGCTGTGGGGTAGGAGAGTAATAGAAACTATTGGAGAAGACTTAACTACTATTACACCTTCCACGTGAGTATAATTGAAATATACAGCCTACGTGATCAAACTAGTTCTTTCCTAAGTACATCCGCCAATCGGCTAAGCAAGCAAGAAGCAAACGAAGCATTGAAAGGCTTTTATGCGATTGATTCTAATAATTTCTGATTTCCGATTTTTAATTTTCATGCTTATATTACAAAAACAATTATAGTCGCCCTGTACATAATCAACGAGCAACATTCTATTATTAATATCATTATTATCACGAGTTCTGTATGTTTGGTCAAATTTGCAACTGATCAACAGCCAAAAAATATCCTAAATAAAATCAACAAAATATTACTATTTTTAATGTGCTAAAACCGGAATGAAACTTATTTTTTCAATATTAGTTCAAGTTTTAGAGATACGGTAATTATATGTGTTCCTGCTGTGACAGTGTTAATATACTGTAATTCACAAGAATGCACGTGCTACATTTTTATATTCGGCAAGGAAAGATGATGTAATCGGCATGATTGTGTTACGTTATACATACGTGTACATTATATTGTTTTATATTAGCCATTTTTTCCTCAGTTGGCTGACAGCGTTCATGCAAGATTTCTCGAAAGTGTGTAAACAATCCAGATAAGTTTTGTTACGTGTGTGGTGATGTGAATTTTGCGTCTCAGAGACGGTCTATTACTCCACTAATAACAAAGGCATATCAGCTTTATTTCAGTTGTAAACTAGGTGATCAAGACAAACAGTGGGCACCCCACATCTGCTGTAATACATGTGCTTCAAGTCTGAGGAGCTGGTTAAATGGCAAAAAACGGTCTATGCGCTTTGCTGTCACAATGGTTTGGAGAGAGCCTACAAATCATATTAATGATTGTTACTTTTGCATGGTACCTTGTGTTGGACAAGCCACAGGTATGTCCAAGAAAAAAAATCGGTTATTAACTACCCAAACATACCATCTGCGATGAGACCTGTGCCTCACAGTGACGAAAATCCTATACCAAAACCCCCAGAATCCTACACTTGCGAATCAGAAAACGAATCAGATCATGGCGATCGAGTGATTCGTCAGGAACGTCAAGAGATCCTGATTTTATAACGAGCACGTCATGCCACCAACCGCACAAAATAACACAGTCAGAATTAAATGATCTTGTAGGAGATTTAGAACTTCCAAAATGTAAGGCAAAGTTACTTGGATCAAGACTGCAGCAGTGGAACTTGTTAGAAGACGATGTTTCGGTATGTGTTTTTCGTAAACGCCACAAAGGCTTAGAACCATTTTTCAATATGGAGAATAACTTGGTTTTCTGCAGTAACATTAACGGATTACTGGCGGCTTTAAATATAAACTATAACCCAGAAGAATGGAGATTGTTTATAGACATTGAGTTTAAAGGCAGTGTTATTGCATATTGGAAATATTTTACCATCTCTTCCTGTAGGGTATGCAGTTCACATGAAAGAATCATATGACAATATGAAGTACCTATTGACATGCATAAAATACGATGAGCACCAATGGCATATTTGTGGCGATTTGAAAGTTGTTGCACTTTTACTTGGGCTGCAGCTAGGCTACACAAAGTTTTGCTGTTTTTTGTGTGAATGGGACAGTCGGGCAAAGGCACTTCATTACACCAGACAAAACTGGCCTGTTCGTCAATTCCTAGAGCCAGGTCAAAAAAATGTACAGCATATGCCATTAGTAGATTCGAAAAAAATTATATTACCACCACTGCATATCAAGTTGGGCCTAATGAAAAACTTTGTCAAGGCATTAGATAGAGATGGGTCAGCTTTTCAATACCTGCGTCAGAAATTCCTAAGACTAAGTGAGGCAAAGGTTAAAGAAGGTATTTTTGTTTTATTTCATTGTCATTTGTGGATTCAGCGCCCCAAAATTAACAAAGAAGTGCACTCTTCCCACAAGATACAATTGAAAAACTAAAATTTGTTGTCCAGTGGCAATTACATATTTAAAAAAATGGTGAATGCATTAGGCATAATTGCAAAATATTCAAAAATGGTGAATGGTCGATTAGGCACGCTTGTAAAAATATTTGAGAAATGATGAATGTGCATCGGCATTCTGAAGGGGAAGAAAAATCGGGAAAAAAATATTTTTTCGAATTAAAAAGAGCAGGAGATGTACTAAAGCGCTTTTTACAATCGGAAACTATTACAAACGTGTTTTTTATGTTCCAGTGGTTTTACCATAGAAGTCGGTGCTGCATTTACAGTATTATTGGCAAGCAAAGTTGGGATACCAATTTCTACAACACATTGCAAGGTTGGATCCGTTGTTTTTGTTGGATACTTCAGTTCGTCAAGAAAAGGAGTCGACTGGAGTCTTTTTAGGTAAAAATTAGTAGACTGTGCTTAAAATAGAGCTTTGTAGTATTAGAGATATAAGCATATTTTACTATTGAACTTTATTATATTTAGCAGTGATATTATTGTATATGTTTCCAAGATAAGTTTTACCTCAATATTTTGTCGTTTCTCGAGAAACTTTCAGTCTAGGATCCCGTACACCATAAAATGTTCTTACAGCTGTTTCTTATAACTTTACACATAATATTGAGTTTTTGGAATTAAACGATGAACATTGAAAGAAACTGTATAAGAATAACTTAAAATCAAGTACATCTTGATGTTCTTATAATATATGAACATCAATGTGACCAATGTTCAAAATGTTGCTCGTTATTGGCCGAACAATAATATAGGCGATGTTCAAATTCCTGATGGACAGTTCCAAAAACATGTCGTTGACGAAGTTCGTCCAAGCTTTCAGGTTGGGGGGTAAACACAATAGATTTCAAATGGCCCCATAGAAAAAAGTCTAATGGCGTCAAATCAGGAGATCTAGCAGGCCATTCTCAAGGCCCTCTATGTCCTATCCATTTATCTGGAAACTCGTCGTCTAGCCGTTGCCGAACCGGAAGGACATAGTGAGAAATGGAAATGGAAATATGTTTGATCCACATCAAGTATAGGGTTTCCTCTTCGATTTGGTTTTCAATGGTTTCAGTGATAAGTGAATTGATGGTATTATCCAACATATCTTAGTTCAAATTTCCATTGATAAACAATGGCCCAATCACTTTGTTTCTTAAAATGCCTGTCCATACATTAATTTTTTGGGGGTACGGGGTATGCCCTTCTACAAAAGCATGAGGATTTTCATTGCTCCAATACCTGCAGTTATGCTTATTAACAAATCCATTTAGATAAAATGTGCTTCCATCACTGAAGTAGATATTCTTTACATGAATGGTATTATCATTAATCGCTACGGCACAAAACTGAACTCGCCTAGCGAAATCATCTTCGGTTAACTATTGCAATATTTTCATTTTGAATTTTGAGTTAAGTAACTGTGTATACGCAGCAACAATTTTGCGTAATGAAGTATTAGGATTTATTTCAAAATGACCCAAAACGGCTTCATCCAAAACTCTCCGATGATCACGTTTTTCATTTGTAACAGATCCAGTTTGAGTAAATTCAGTAATAAGGTCCAGGATGTCTGGCGTTAAGCGTGACGACAGTTTGCCGAGCACTTTCATTTTGGGCACCATAAATTATAATCACTTCCACTCTTTCGGCTAGTGTGTAAACCATTTTGGAAGTAAAATCTGAATCAATAAATTAATTTTCACTATCCCAAGATTGTCACAAAGATAACTGTCAGCAAGTTGAATTCTTTCTTTCCCTTACCAACAAATAACTAAACAGGTATAACAATAAATACAGCTCACCCAGGATATTTGTGTTGATGAAAAGAATGCGGAAAAAAATTCGGGTTGTTATTTGGTTGTTGCCACGTCTAATCTTCCGAACGAATTGAAGATTTGGCAAACCCTAACGGGCAACATTTTGAACACTTATTGAAAGAAAAAGTGATTTTTTTGTGTGTTTTTGTTTTCTATCAGAACAAATTAAGATAAATAAAGATTTTTCTAATTTTCTCAAAATTCAATCGACTGATTTTAAAAAATCAAACGTCAAAAGGACTTTGAAATACCTTTCAAACAAGCTATTAGTCGATCCCTTTGTCACGTAAAATTTTTAAGGGAATGACCCTGGGGTGGCGAGGGTGGAAGGGGATGAAGAAGTTTTTGGTTGAAAAGTTGTTTCCATTGACAAATCTTCTCACGTGTTTCGGCGCTTTTTCTTTTAATCAGTGGTCTTCGATAAATCCGTGGTGGGAAGTTATCAGACGAACACCCTGTATAATATAATTCCTCCGACGATCAAACAAGTACAAAGCATATTCCCTTTCAAGAGTAAATTGAGGATTTGCTTAAATGACCAGCCTTGTATCTAAATTCATAATTCATTTCAAATAATTAATACTATTATAAACGAACAAATATTTTGTACACTTCCTAATAGAGATATTCATGAAATGAAAACAATCATGTAGATGCAATACTAACCTCATGGACAAGGCTATCCTTCTATGAGCCATGTATGTCCCTACATTATTTTTAATTGCACTGTACCATTCTTTCTTCTGTATTCATACCGCGTTTTAAATAATTGTTATAGCCCATACACAGGTATTGCCTTCTAGGGGATTTCGTATTTATTTACTTTATAGGTTGATGTAAATAAATATTATTATTATTATCGCATGGTTTCTCCTCTTTTGGAGTTAGGTAGATGCGACCACTTGCGGGCTGTTTTGTCAATTAAAATAGCCATGCCGCTCAAGACACACAGTATTACTGAGTGTTGCATAGTTGATGTTAGGTGACTTGGTAGATTGAGTTCTTTTGACTGTTCACTTACTGATTTTGGTTTTGCTCCTGTTGTTGATCTTACCATCGGATGTATTTTCACACTTTCTGCTCGCCAGATTTGTTTTATTTCTTGGGCTAAGCTTTGGTATTTTTGAATTTTTCGTATATACAGAGTGTCCCGCGAGGTATGGAGAAAAAATTTTTCTACGTGTTCCTCAGGTCAATTCGGGTGGAATTTTTTTTTATTTTTAGGATGCTAATGGTGGGAAAACCACAATATTGCTGGAAAATTACTTTTATTTAACACAAAATTACTAAATGCAATAAAAATTTACTATTTACAATAGTTGTTCAAAGTGTTGACCTTCACACTGTAAACTTAGTCTAGCCCGTTTAATAATATGACTGGCAGCTTTCCCAATAACAGGACGAGTACAGTGGACCTCCGGTAATCCGACAAACATTATGCAGGGCAGTGTCGGACTATCGAATTTGTCGGATTATAGAGCACTGCCTAAGACCCCCTATAGTCCGGAATTTTTTACAAAAGAGTACCTTGTAATCCGACAAATCACATATCCAATGGTAAGATTATATATGTTATGTATATGTATCTACTTTGAAGTACAAATCATACATAGTTTATGTATGTCGAATTTAGTAAACTAAATAACAATAGAGAGCTTACGTTTTATTATAAAATTAAGCATAAATGCACATACATATGTACCAAAATAATCAAGAATTATTAATAAAAATCATTAATGAATTTTTCAAATCATGAAGCTTGGAAATATTCATCAATTTTTTTTGTTTAAGGTTGTTATAACGCGAGATCAGAGCTTTGTCCCTCAGTCTTCTCAAAAGTAAAAGTTCGCTGTAGCCCATTGTAAGCCTAGCTCAAAGCCGTTAATTGCGTCTTGTGCTGTGACTTGTGGAGCAGTTGCAATCACGTCGTCGTTATTTTCCTGATTGTTTGTTGTATAATTAGAAACCTCTTTTATAATCTCTTCGTCAGACATTTCATGAAAAACATTTTCCTCTTTATCCATTCCACGGCACCAGATTCCCAAATCTTCCGGACTTGTCTGTGTTTCAGTAGCGACTTGTTCTATTACTTCCGAAGTAACACTGATTTGTGAAACGTTGCTAGGAGTGGTGACTAAAGTTGGCCATAACTTTTTCCAAGACGATTTAATAGTTGATTATGGTAACGCATTCCACGACTGACAAAGAGCAAAAACCAAGACTTTCATATTAAATTCTTTTAAAGTTTTTGTATTGGTTGGTCTTTTGATACGGCTCTCAGAAGTAGGTTTTTCTTATAGTCTTGCTTGAAAAACTGAATGATATTCTGGTCCATTGGTTGAATCAGTGCAGTGCAATTTGGCGGAAGAAACATCGCAGTGATGCATTTATCCTCAGTTGTTAGTTCTTCTTCAGACGGATGACCGGGAGCGTTATCAAGAAGCAACAACGCTTTTTGAGGAAAATTATGATATTTTAACCATTTTCTAACTTCAGGTACGAAGCATTCATCAAACCACTTTTTGAATAGGTCTTTTGTCATCCATGCACTTTTTTGTCCGTAATAGTGTACAGGTAAATCAATGTTTTTGAATGCCCGTGGTTTATTAGATTTCCCAATGACCATCATCTTAAGCGCGTGTGTGCCCGCAGCGTTAGCACATGGTAGTATGGTTACACGCTCTTTACTTACTTTTCGTCCAGGTACGGATTTTTCGTTACCAGAAACGAAAGTTTTGTTAGGCATCACATGCCAAAAAAGCCCTGATTCGTTTGCATTGTACACCTGTGATGGGTCAAGATTTAAATCGTTTACCTTTTGCAAAAATCTTAATTTAAAGGGCTCTATGCAGGTGACATGGTTAGAAAGTTTCTCTCCTGTAATAGTCATTAAACGTATGCCATGACGACTTTTAAAATGTTCTAGCTATCCTTTGCTGGCCTCAAAATCATCTTTTTTTGTTATTTCCTTATAAAAAAACTTAGCTTTCATGGCCAACATGGGTCCTGAAATTCGTGCATGCCTATTTCTTTCCTGAAGAAACCACATGTACAAAGCTTCTTCCACTTCTTGATGTTCAGCTTTCTTGAGTGTCTGTCTCTTGCCTGGTCTACAGTTAGTAGTTGACACAAACTTCTTGATCTTCTCGTGGTTTCTTTTAATGTCATAAAGTATAGATCGGCCTACGCCGTATTCACTTGCTAAACAACTGAATGTTTCATTGCGATTTAAGCGGTCTAAAATATCATCTTTAATTGTCAATGTTTTGTGCTTTTGCTTCCGAGTTTGTGATGTCATTACTAGGTACTATACTTAATACATAATGAATAAATAGTAAACAATGAACGCACGATAGGCCG
Source organism: Acanthoscelides obtectus (assembly GCA_963669975.1). Classification (NCBI taxonomy): domain Eukaryota; kingdom Metazoa; phylum Arthropoda; class Insecta; order Coleoptera; family Chrysomelidae; genus Acanthoscelides; species Acanthoscelides obtectus. The sequence continues at coordinate 15,083,057 of CAVLJG010000010.1, forward strand.
TGCCGCTATCACCAGTAGTCAAATTCAAACTAAGTAAAACAATGCTTACGCGTCGAGCACGATAGCGGTGGCGCGTACAAGTTGTAACCTGTTCAAACCTGCGTGATCTACATTAGCGAAGATTGTCAAATACGTATGTATGTAATACATATTCAAAGACATGTCGGATTACAGGGGGCGCCGGATTAGACAGCGGCCGGATTATCGGGGGTCCACTGTATTTCATTTTTTTATTCACAGCATTGTTATTAATTTTTTTGCTTTCAGAAATATAATATCGGCTTGGTTGATCACCGTTCCCATCGCAGCGTTGCTATCAGCAGCCACCATGTTACTGTTAAGTTATCTAGTTCTAACAAAGTTCCATTAGAGCTGTCAATGGTGTTTTAGAGATAGACTATATAGATTCCATCTTAGGGAGACATGTTCGCAAGCTCGAGCTATGTATATCCAAACTTCTCAATTTTTTTTCGGTTGTTCTTTTTCGTTATAGGAAATACGTCTTTAGGTATTGTAAATTGAAACTTGTGGAATGTTGATAGTGCAGCTCCTGATTGCGGACGCATCTCGATTTAGGGAGCTATCGAGACTTTATGCGGTCAACAGTTGAATTTGTTGAATATTTTATTAATATGAATTACATAACTTAAACGTTCTACAAAGCATCTTCTCAGAAAAAGGTTTAACTGGTACCAGCAAAGCAGAAATCTGTGCACAAGAAAATTAGCTGGAAGAACCTTTAAAGTTCAAAAATGGAAAAATTAAATCGGCAAGTGGCAAGGAAAAGCTTTCTAAATTCTATGGATTAGTCAATTATTATAATACTGTGCTGACTTTGCATTGGAATCTCAAAAAAAGTGATAGATTGAAAACAGACATACAAATGATTTGTTGGAAATATGTGAGACCTAAATATGTATAATAAATGAACTGATATAAAATAGTAAGTGGTGAAACCAAAATACGTTTGTGTTCAACGAAGTTTGAGTTAGCTCAAGTTCATTTCACTCAAGTCAATACTACACACAAAATATGAATCAAATAATTTCTAATTAACAAGTACGAACTGAAAAATGCCACTTTGTAATAATTGATGAGACGCACCTTTCCAAACATAATTACCGATCAAAGAAATTACATTGATTATCATTACTTAGAGGTACTTATCAAACAAACCAATTTATTCAATAACTATCTGTGATATAATGAACGAATGCACGTCGTAACATTTTTATCTAAATACAAATTTGGACATGTGATAAAAAGCTATATAATTATAGCTATTTAACTACTATATATATATACAATTGATTGTTAATTGGGCAATGGGCAAACTTTTTAGGCTTTAGTTAACTCTTTTAACGGTAATCTCTAGCTTTCGGCAATTCTCCATGGAGCCTTCATCAGGAGCTGAAAATTATGATGCTAGCAACGATTACGGGACAGATTTAAATTGTCAAACAACTTACTCGTCGTTAAGGTTGCAGCCAAATGGTGTTTCAAAACGAACGCGGGGATGAGAGCACTTGTTACAAATATAAAACCAACCGAACGGACACATTGGGCTTATTGATAACGACGGATACCATCGTTAGGCGTTAACACACCCGAAAATATTATTTTTTATTAAATTAATGAGAAGCAATTTTGGGTACAAAACTAGAATGTCCTTTCTAACCTCTTCTGTTTTCAGCTCCTGATGAAGCCTCCATAGAGAATTGCCGAAAGCTAGAGATTATCGTTAAAAGAGTTATCTAAAGCCTAAAAAGTTTGCCAATTTCCCAATTAACAATTAATTGTATTTTTTTGCCCAACTGTTCGTTGGCAATGGCAATGACTACTGCTCATTTATATATATATATATATATAGGTGAAAAATTAAAGCTTCCGCCTTTTGTTGGGTACTTTACTATATATATAACTTGAGACGTGGTCATTGTCGTCTAGACCAGTTAGGTGAAAAGTTAAAGCTTCCGCTTTTTGTTGGGTACTTCGACAAAATTTAAGCAAAGAGGACTTTATACTTTATTAATCTCTCTAGCTTTTAATGGTCTTTGCCATCATCATCAGGAGAGTAGTATGTGAGGATGTTGCTAAATGTTATTTACATTTAGGTCGAGGGAAACACCCAGTAACCTGGTGAACGCTGGATACATGGTACAATCGTCAACATTAATACAAACTACACACAGCTGTATGTCAAGAATAAATTGAAACGGATTAAAAATATTTAAAACGAAAGTTAAAAACTACATCGTGAACCACCTGATGATTGCACAATATATATATATATATATATATATATATATATATATATATATATATATATGTTTTCTAAATAATTTTTAATCTGTCTTTAACTTGTCTTGTCATATTTTATATAATTTTAACCATTGTACCATGTATCCAGCTCTCACCATGTTACTGGACGTTTCCCTCATCCTATACGAAAACAACAATTAGCAACATCCTCACATACTACTGTAAGTTGATTCAATTTAAATTCATTTTACACTTTTGTTGCTACTGTTATCATTGTAATTGCAGCTCCTGATGATGATGGCAAAGTTCATTGAAAGCTAGAGAGAATTAAAAAAAGAATAAAGAGTCCTCTTTGCTTAAATTTTGTCGAAGTACCCAACAAATGGCGGAAGCTTTAATTTTTCACCTAACTGGTCTAGACGACAATGACCACGTCTCAAGTTATATATATAGGTTTACGGAGCTGCTTGGTATCAACAGTTAAGCTGCCAGTGATGCGAGACAAGAATATATGGATTCATAACCTCAAAAATGGGTCACTCAAGCAAAGGTTTTAAAAACCAGTTATGAATTATCAAGAATCTTGAGCATTATCTAAATGGTATTCCTGTCTGCAAAGACATCGTTTTTAGTACAGATTAATGTTAGAAATAATGAAAAAGAACGCGTTCCTTAAACCTCATTTTTGATAGAAATTGTTATCTGAACCTGAATAGTAATAACGATCTTTGGTTGTTGACCACTTAAAGTCTCAGTAACTCTACTTCCTATCGTGGTAATTTTAAAGAAACCTTGCCTAATTTTACTATTATGTATAAGTAGATCGGATTGGAAACATTTTATCGATACACATGTTTTTCATTTTATAAAATTCCCGTGTTACTTTTTGGTAATTGCTTAGTACTTTTTTATATGAGCTATTTTAATCAATTCTCATTAAGTCATACTAATTTAATGATTTTCTACCATTTCAGTGTCGGTTTGAAAGTATATATTTTTGATATGATACTTGAGTGAATTGATTCGAAATGCAAAATCTATACTATGTTAACACCATTTTGGATCTGAATACATTTCTTTTTTATTAGCACTGAGTTTTAATCCATCCACCACCCAGCGAATCTTTATCAGGACTAATAAACGCATAATTACGTGATTAAACGAACTTACCTGTAAGTGATGTTCGATCTTAATTATGTGAAGGCCTCGGAGTAAATAGAACAGGAGTAGTACCCCGTTTCCCGGCCAAACCCACGAGTTCAAGTTGCGCACGCAGTGAAGAAAAGCGGTTCACCGGGCGCTCCCACTTTCCTCCTCTCCGGCCCCTGACCTACAAATTTCGATTTTCTTCGAAGCCAAGTTGTTGCAACAATTGGGTGATACATAGGGAGAGAGAGAGAGCTATTTTTACTTAGTTTACTAAGTTTCGTTTGATCATGTAATTATGTTCCGTCCTCGTCGAAGTAAATATTTAGAATACATATCGTAGTACCCTCGTAGTAGTATCCAACCGCCACGATTTCAAAGCGCGCACGCAGAGAAGAAAAACGGCACCGCGCCCCTTCCCGTACCTTTCTCCCCTCTGGTCGCCAATAAATCTTCATTTACTTCAAAGCCAAGTTGTTGCAACAATTGGGTGATACCTAGGGAGAGAGGGAGCTATTTACTTCGACGAGGACTTCACATAATGATGATCGAACATCACTTACAGGTAAGTTTCGTTTGATCATCTAATTATGTTCCGTCCTCGTCGAAGTAAATATTTAGAATACATATCGTAGTACCCTCGTAGTAGTATACAACCGCCACGATTTCAAAGCGCGCACGCAGAGAAGAAAAGCGGCACCGCGCCCCTTCCCGTACCTTTCTCCCCTCTGGCCGCCAATAAACCTTCATTTACTTCAAAGCCAAGTTGTTGCAACAATTGGGTGATACATAGGGAGAGAGAGAGAGCTATTTACTTCGACGAGGACTTCACATAATTAAGATCGAACGTCACTTACAGGTAAGTTCCGTTTGATCATGCAATCATGTTCCGTCCTCGTCGAAGTAAATATTTAGAATACATATCGTGGTACCCTCGTAGTAGTATCCAACTGCCACGATTTCTAAGCGCGCACGCAGCGAAGAAAAGCGGCACCGCGCCCCTTCCCCTACCTTTCTCCCCTCTGGCCGCCAATAAACCTTCATTTACTTCAAAGCCAAGTTGTTGCAACAATTGGGTGATACATAGGGAGAGAGAGAGAGAGAAAGAGCTATTTACTTCGACGAGGACTTCACATAATTAAGATCGAACGTCACTTACAGGTAAGTTTCGTTTGATCATCTAATTATGTTCCGTTCTCGTCGAAGTAAATACTTAGAATACATATCGTGGTACCCTCGTAGTAGTATCCAACCGCCACGATTTCAAAGCGCGCACGCAGCGAAGAAAAGCGGCACCGCGCCCTTTCCCGTACCTTTCTCCCCTCTGGCCGCCAATAAACCTTCATTTACTTCAAAGCCAAGTTGTTGCAACAATTGGGTGATACATAGGGAGAGAGGGAGCTATTTACTTCGACGAGGACTTCACATAATGATGATCGAACATCACTTACAGGTAAGTTTCGTTTGATCATCTAATTATGTTCCGTCCTCGTCGAAGTAAATATTTAGAATACATATCGTAGTACCCTCGTAGTAGTATACAACCGCCACGATTTCAAAGCGCGCACGCAGAGAAGAAAAGCGGCACCGCGCCCCTTCCCGTACCTTTCTCCCCTCTGGCCGCCAATAAACCTTCATTTACTTCAAAGCCAAGTTGTTGCAACAATTGGGTGATACATAGGGAGAGAGAGAGAGCTATTTACTTCGACGAGGACTTCACATAATTAAGATCGAACGTCACTTACAGGTAAGTTCCGTTTGATCATGTAATCATGTTCCGTCCTCGTCGAAGTAAATATTTAGAATACATATCGTGGTACCCTCGTAGTAGTATCCAACTGCCACGATTTCAAAGTGCGCACGCAGCGAAGAAAAGCGGCACCGCGCCCCTTCCCCTACCTTTCTCCCCTCTGGCCGCCAATAAACCTTCATTTACTTCAAAGCCAAGTTGTTGCAACAATTGGGCGATACATAGGGAGAGAGAGAGAGAGAGCTATTTACTTCAACGAGGACTTCACATAATTAAGATCGAACATCACTTACAGCTAAGTTTCGTTTGATCATGTAATTATGTTCCGTCCTCGTCGAAGTAAATATTTAGAATACATATCGTGGTACCCTCGTAGTAGTATCCAACGGCCACGATTTCAAAGCGCGCGCGCAGAGAAGAAAAGCGGCACCGCGCCCCTTCCCCTACCTTTCTCCCCTCTGGCCGCCTATAAACCTTCATTTACTTCAAAGCCAAGTTGTTGCAACAATTGGGTGATACATAGGGAGAGAGAGAGAGAGAGAGAGCTATTTACTTCGACGAGGACTTCACATAATGATGATCGAACATCACTTACAGGTAAGTTTCGTTTGATCATCTAATTATGTTCCGTTCTCGTCGAAGTAAATATTTAGAATACATATCGTAGTACCCTCGTAGTAGTATCCAACCGCCACGATTTCAAAGCGCGCACGCAGAGAAGAAAAGCGGCACCGCGTCCCTTCCCCTACCTTTCTCCCCTCTGGCCGCCAATAAACCTTCATTTACTTCAAAGCCAAGTTGTTGCAACAATTGGGTGATACATAGGGAGATAGAGAGAGCTATTTACTTCGACGAGGACTTCACATAATGATGATCGAACATCACTTACAGGTAAGTTTCGTTTGATCATGAAATTATGTTCCGTCCTCGTCGAAGTAAATATTTAGAATACATATCGTGGTACACTCGTAGAAGTATCCAACCGCCACGATTTCAAAGCGCGCACGCAGAGAAGAACAGCGGCACCGCGCCCCTTCCCCTACCTTTCTCCCCTCTGCCGCCAATAAACCTTCATTTACTTCAAAGCCAAGTTGTTGCAACAATTGGGTGATACATAGGGAGAGAGAGAGAGAGAGAGAGATAGAGAGAGGTATTTACTTCGACGAGGACTTCACATAATTAAGATCGAACATCACTTACAGGTAAGTTCGTTTGATCATGTAATTATGTTCCGGCCTCGCCTCGTAAATAAAACAGGTGTAGATGTTCAAAGCGACTTGCAACAACTTATAGTCTGGGCTGCAGAGAAAAAAATATTATAAACATTTATTCAATATTCCTGAAAAGCTCCATATTTAGCTTAATTGCTTATCGATTTTAATTCTTAAAAAACAGAATTAAGTAAGTAAGGTCTTTTATGCTCTAAAATGTCCAGTTTACCGGTCATTTCTGAAATTTAATTGCATTGTGCAAGTGTATCAAAGACTTCGAGATACAGGAAGTGTTCATCCCACTAATATCACTGATCAACAGCCAAAAAATATCCTAAATAAAATCAACAAAATATTACTATTTTTAATGTGCTAAAACCGGAATGAAACTTATTTTTTCAATATTAGTTCAAGTTTTAGAGATACGGTAATTATATGTGTTCCTGCTGTGACAGTGTTAATATACTGTAATTCACAAGAATGCACGTGCTACATTTTTATATCCGGCAAGGAAAGATGATGTAATCGGCATGATTGTGTTAAGCCGGTCCCAGACACTACGTGCATTCGGCCAATATTCTGTATTAGAGCTTATTCGCGTAGCGTGTGGGAGGCTACCTTCGATGAAGATTCGTACTACGTCATTTTCCCGGCGGTTGTCGGAAACTGACACGAATCAAAGGAGCTCGTAGTGCGGCGGAGTGCGGCGTAGTCAACTTCGGCATTTCTCCCAGACGCTACGGCTATTTGTTTACGTGTTTTTAAGTTTAGCGTCACGCTCCGCTTAGTTCGTTTGTGTTGGTTGCTATACGGGAAATATTCGATATTGGACGCATTTCTGCAAATAACGTAGCGTCTAGGAAGCTGACCGAAGGCGTAGTACATAGTCCGAAAGTTCGCACAATGCACGTCGTGTCTGGGACCGGCTTTACGTTATACATACGTGTACATTATATTGTTTTATATTAGCCATTTTTTCCTCAGTTGGCTGACAGCGTTCATGCAAGATGTCTCGAAAGTGTGTAAACAATCCAGATCAGTTACGTGTGTGGTGATGTGACTTTTGCGTCTCAGAGACGGTCTATTACTCCACTAATAACAAAGGCATATCAGCTTTATTTCGGTTGTAAACTAGGTGATCAAGACAAACAGTGGGCACCCCACATCTGCTGTAATACATGTGCTTCAAGTCTGAGGAGCTGGTTAAATGGCAAAAAACGGTCTATGCGCTTTGCTGTCCCAATGGTTTGGAGAGAGCCTACAAATCATATTAATGATTGTTACTTTTGCATGGTACCTTGTGTTGGACAAGCCACAGGTATGTCCAAGAAAAAAAATCGGTTATTAACTACCCAAACATACCATCTGCGATGAGACCTGTGCCTCACAGTGACGAAAATCCTATTCCAAAACCCCCAGAATCCTACACTTGCGAATCAGAAAACGAATCAGATCATGGCGATCGAGTGATTCGTCAGGAAGAAGATATGCCATCAACGTCATGATATCCTGATTTTATACCGAGCACGTCATGCCACCAACTGCACAAAATAACACAGTCAGAATTAAATGATCTTGTAAGAGATTTAGAACTTCCAAAACGTAAGGCAGAGTTACTTGGATCAAGACTGCAGCAGTGGAACTTGTTAGAAGACGATGTTTCGGTATGTGCTTTTCGTAAACGCCACAAAGACTTAGAACCATTTTTCAATATGGAGAATAACTTGGTTTTCTGCAGTAACATTAACGGCTTACTGGCGGATTTAAATATAAACTATAACCCAGAAGAATGGAGATTGTTTATAGACAGTTCAACATTGAGTTTAAAGGCAGTGTCATTGCATATTGGAAATATTTCACCATCTCTTCCTGTAGGGTATGCAGTTCACATGAAAGAATCATACTTGTATGACAATATGAAGTACCTATTGACATGCATAAAATACGATGAGCACCAATGGCATATTTGTGGCGATTTGAAAGTTGTTGCACTTTTACTTGGGCTGCAGCTAGGCTACACAAAGTTTTGCTGTTTTTTGTGTGAATGGGACAGTCGGGCAAAGGCACTTCATTACACCAGACAAAACTGGCCTGTTCGTCAATTCCTAGAGCCAGGTCAAAAAACTGTACAGTATATGCCATTAGTAGATTCGAAAAAAATTGTATTACCACCACTGCATATCAAGTTGGGCCTAATGAAAAACTTTGTCAAGGCATTAGATAGAGATGGGTCAGCTTTTCAATACCTGCGTCAGAAATTTCCAAGACTAAGTAAGGCAAAGGTTAAAGAAGGTATTTTTGTTGGGCCACAGATTCGAAATATTTTGAAAGATACACAGTTTGAAAACATTTTAACAGGTATTGAAAAAACTGCTTGGAATGATTTCCGTCTGGTGGTCACTAATTTCTTAGGAAATAGAAAAGCTGACAACTATAAAACCCTTGTCAAAAATATGCTGTCATCGTATCAAAAGATGGGCTGTAATATGTCTCTTAAGATACATTTCCTACACTCACACCTGGACTTTTTTCCTGACAATTGCGGAGCCGTAAGTGCTGAGCACAGCGAACGTTTTCATCAGGATATTTCAACAATGGAAAAAAGGTACCAGGGAAAGTAGAATCCTTCCATGCTTGCAGACTACTGTTGGACTCTTGGTAGAGTCCAGAAACGATCCATAAAAGAACAGCAAAAAAACAGCGCATATAGTGATTCTTATAAGTATATGAATCTTGTTACTTTTTTTAATATATCCTTAAAAATAAAAAGTTTTTTTTCTAAACCGCATCTAATTTTTTTATTTCATTGTCATTTTTGGATTCCGCGCCCCAAAATTAACAAAGAGGTGCACTTTTCCCACAAGATACAATTAAAAAACTAAAATTTGTTGTCCAGTATTCGCACTCGTGAAAGACAGGTTACTGTAGAGCAGGAAGAACAAATTTTAAATATGGTGGAAAGCAATGCAGATATCAGCACTCGGGAATTAGGCCGCCGCGTAGGACTATCGCATACCATAGTCAGTAGAATCCTACGGGAAAGTTTGCTTTATCCCTACCATGTACAAAGAGTGCAGGCCTTGTTACCAGAAGACTATCCTCGCAGACTAACATTCTGTCAGTGGTTTTTGCACAAAAGCATTGAAAATCCGTTTTTCTTTAAACATTCTAGCGTCTGACGAATGTACTTTTACGTGAGACGGGATATTAAATTTCCATAATACTCACACGTGGGCCCAAGAAAATCCTCATACCATTCGTGGAGGTCATTTCAAACAACGTTTTAAAATAAATATTTGGGCGGGTATTCTTGACGATCAGGTAATTGGCCTTTCGAGTTACCCCCAAAATTGTCAGGAGAAGGATAGCTTAGCTCTCTAGCCAATAACCTACCAGAACATTTGGAACAGACCTTAGACAACATGCCAATACAACGGAGACAGAATTTGTGGTTTCTTCATGACGGGGCACCACCACACATTTTTAGAGGCGTCATTCAGTATTTGAATCAACATTATCCAAATCGCTGGATCGGTCGAAATGCTCCTGATCCTCGAAAATGGCCAGCAAGATCTCCTGACCTGAATCCGATGGATTTTTGGTATTGGGGAGAACTTAAAGAGATGGTTTATGGGGCTGGTACAATAAGAACTGAAGCACAACTTCGCGAAAAAAAATGTAATGCGGCTGAAATAATAAATGGACAACTTCGAGGACCTAGAGTGAGAAGAAACTGGGTTCGTCGTAATAAAGCTTGTGTGGAAAGTGGACTATGACATTTTGAACACCTTCTTTAAATACAAAAAAAGTACAGTAAAGTTCCCAAAAAAGTATAGTTCATTTTTTCACTTTGCTTAAGTGTAGAAAGAGAAGAAAATAACTAAAAACAAAAATATAGTAGTACGATGTGATACGAACTTACACAGGATGTTACGATTATACAACAGTGCTTGTCAGTTCCATACACAGCATTCAAAGAATGACGTCAAGTAGATTGACTCTATGCTTCATACGCCTTCGTTCGAGGTTTCAAAGAAAAGCGATGAGTCAAATCATTTCCAAGTGCAAAATAGGTAGGTTCACTTAGGTACGATAAATCTTCGATCTCTGCATATGAAACTATATAAAACAAATCTATCATATTTCTGTTTCCGTGGCAGATGTAGGAAAAATATGTCTAACAGGTGCATGGTATCACTGAGATCAGCAGCTTCTTAATAATAGAAGTTCTTCCACTGACATCAAATATGCAACAATTTGCATCCATTTATCACATACAGCTTCTAGCCTACAATTTTCATTTTGTCTGAAAATGAGCAGGAATTTCAGAAACGTTGTAACACTATGTTCCATCGATTTTATTTCCACCGCAATAACTGAATCAATTTTCCCCTTTTTTCATATCCATCAAGCTTGTTTGTTTAAACCGGTAAACTCCTCCAGGGGTTATTTCAAGGTCAAATTACGGTTAACTCAAGGTTAAATTTAACTCCAACTTTGGACTCGCTGACCCAAAACATTGTAATGTACATTCTGTTTATTTTATTATTATTTCTGAACAACAGCAGACAACCGAAAGCATACATTATCGAATTCGTAAGTTTTCATACAGTAAAAGGTAACACGTGTCCTTCCGCGACTTTAACCTCCAATAGTGTCCGATCAAAAACATAGACAAAGCGGTCGTATTTGTGAGAGAGCAATTAATTTGTTGTGCAAATAAAAATGGTAGTTGATATATCGATGAGTAAGCCCACGCCAAAAACGATGGATATTAATTACACCTAATATAAACGTCAGTATGAGCTTAATAAATCAATACCCGGTAGCCCGCCAAAGCCACAACTGGGTCATGGGCGTGTGCCTGGTAGGCGTGGATGGGCGTGATGGTGGAATATTACTACATGGAAATCGAATCGGGAAAATAGGTACGATTATCTAGATACATACATAGGAATCGTGTTATAATCTTAGATTCATTTTTGGAGTGCTGAAGTATGACACATAAGCTTCCTGATGCAGGATGTCGAAACCTGCATGCGAGACGGGAACTCCATTCAGCTGCTCTGTTTAATAAAATAATTATCTACAAAACACCACCGTAAGTTCCGCAGAGATGCTGTTAGTATTAGGTTTAGAGGCCTTATTTCACAGCCACCTCATAAATCAGCCATCTTCACTAGGTCTTTCTCTTATAATGTTGCTGTGCAACCAAGTTTCCACAAATATCAAAAAATGTAAACTTTCAACTTTAATTATAAAAAGATCATTGGCTCCAGTTAGTTGACCGATTTTTTAAGCTTGCTTCTTATGTGTATATTCTGCTTGAACGGCCAGAATAGATGAGCTAAATGATCTTAGAGTCTCTCCCTTGTAGTTGTGTTTGTCTATTGCGTTTTTTAATACTTTATTCTTTGTTATTATTCCATGTGCTATTTTAACTAGTTATGATGACGGCGCTGGTATCTCTCGTAGACTGCTTACTACGAGGGATGTCTTTTAAGTTTTGCATATAGAAACATAGTAGGCCGCACGGATCGAACGTCAGTACTGAATCTTAACCTCACTCTTTAGTAAACTTAAATTCAAAGTTTCACAACAATACGTGCAGTGTTCTCACTACAGTGAATTTTTAAGTATCACCAAGTCATTAGAAAAATGGAACTCAACCGAGAACATTTTCGCGCCATAATTTATTACAACTTTCAGAGACAATTATCGCAACAAGAATGCCTTGCTGAGTTACTGTCTGTTTAACGAAGCGCCACATCAGTCGATAGTTTCCCGTTGGTATGGAGATTTCAAACGTGGACGGGTGAGTCTTAGCGACGATCCCAGGGTGGCTGCACCAAAAACGGCAGTCACCCAGGAAAACGTCGATGCTGTGCGCAAACTCATCATTGAAGATAGACATGTGACATATCGCGAGATTGAGGCGTCCTTGAACATCCCAATGACCTCAATCCAAAAAATTTTACATGAAGAATTAGGAGTAAGAAAATTAGTTTCTCGTTGAATACCCCATCTGTTGATTGACTAGCAGAAAGCAGCCAGGGTTAATTGGTGTCAAAAAACGCTTTACCATTTCAATTCCGGAAACTCAAAAAATGTGGACAGCATTGTTAGTGGTGATGAATCGTGGATTTACTGTTATGAACCAGAAAATAAACGACAGTCGGCTGTTTGGGTGTTCCAAGGTGAAGAAAAGCCAACAAAAGTCATCCGTTCTCGAAGTGTTTCGAAAAAGATGGTAGCGACATTTGTGTCAAAAGCGGGTCATATTGCTGCAATTCCTCTTAATGAGCAAAGAACTGTTATTGCGGATTGGTATACCACCATTTGTTTGCCAAAAGTCATCACCGAGCTTCGAAAAATCAACCCCGAAAGAAGAATCATCCTCCAACAAGACAATGCAAGCTCGCACACAGCCCAAAAAAACAAGGCAGTATTTACGGAGGAAAACGTGGAATTATTGGACCATCCTCCATATAGTCCCGATCTAAGTCCTAACGATTACTTTACTTTCCCGAAAATTAAAAACAGACTGCGTGGTCAAAGGTTCCAGTCACCAGAAGAAGCAGTTGACGCATTCAAAAATGCCGTTTTGGATCTGCCAGCAAACGAGTGGAATAAGTGCTTCGAAAATTGGTTCGAGCGCATGCAGACGTGTATTAATCTTCGTGGAGAATACTTCGAAAAAGAATAAAGTCATTTATAACTACCTACCGTGTTGTTTTATTTCCATATGCAAAACTCAAAAGACATCCCTCGTAGTCTTTTTTGCAACTATTTTTTTGCATTAATACATTTGTGAAATTCTTCTTATATTTTTGTACTAATAGCTGCAAATAGATCCTATTATTATTATCCTAAATTTTTTACGAAGACCATGAAATCATCTTCGGTGTAGAAGTCAAGTCCAGATCTCTGCTTGAGATCAAAGCGACTTAACACTTTGCAAAGAATGTGCGCGGTGTCAAGAAGGACTATTTTCTGGATTAATTTCATTGGGATTGATTGTAGAATCTGGTCAAGTCCTTGTTTGATTTTTCCCAGAGCGCCTACTATGACCGGTGTGGTGCTCGTCTTAACGTTCCACATTCTGCTAACTTCCAGTTCCAGATCTTTGTATTTGTTAGCTTTTTCAGCTTCTTTCATTTGAATGTTGCTTTCGTCTAGAAGTGAGATATCGAAGAATTGACATGTCCTACTTTTTATATCATGCACTACGATGTCAGGTCGATTAGCATTGATTTGCCAGTCTGTAATGATAGGAACGTCCCACAGAATTGTAACATCTGTCTCTGCATTCTTCACGTTGATTACTGCTTCTGGAACATGATAATATGATCGGTAACTTCAATTCCGTATGTCTTTAATGTTCCAGTGGATATTACTTGCTACATTATTGTTCCTTTTCCGTCTAACCTCACGTGTTCTTCTGAATCTGAGCACATTCTACATCTGCTGTCTATATTCCTTTGCATTATTTTCTTTTGCCGATAAGTTTTGGGCTCTTAAAATGAGACTCTCCGTTTCTCCCTTAGGACCTGAGCTTCGTAACCACTCTTACTTATGAAGTTTTCATCTAGAACCTTGATGTATTGACCATGCATTGGTTTATTCTTGTTATTATTATACCTTGCGACGTAGTCTTGCAATATGTAGTATAACGATAAGAATAGTGTAATCTGCTATGAGACATGAGAGTGAGGACTGTGTACCGCTTGTTGTGATGGAAAGCAATGACACCTTACAAAAAATAGGAGTTGTCATATCCAAGAATGCGTATTACAGAGCAAATGCTTTCTTAGTAAATATACAAAGTTCTGTATTTGACTGGATATTTACTGATTTAAGGGATCGTCGCTTGAAAGAAACGCTTCTAAGGTTTATATCTATAGATATTAATAAAAAGCTTATTCCGATGATCGTGAATTATCCTCTAGATCAGTGGTCGCCAATCTTTTCAATGTGTTGAGCTACTTTGATAATTCTGGAATAAAGCGAGGTATCTACATAGTCATGCCATAAGTTCTGTCCCTCGTTTTCAAACAAGTGTAGACCTGTTAATACTTGTCCGATTGTTTACATTGTGGTGTCAGTTGATTAAGCGCTTTTCGGGTAATTACATATACCTCAGTTTGTATTGATCTCTCGAAGCATAACGATGGAGTGGGGCAAGGCAGAGAACCGTATTGCAGTGATAGCTTTACATAAGTGTAATCACAGTGCTAGTCAGATTTTTGAACTCTTACGCGGCCTTCAAATATCGCGTAAATTTGTGTCTAGGACCATTCAGCGGTACAATGAGACGTCCTCTGTTGATGACAGGCCAAGAAGCGGAAGACCTCGTCAAGTAAGGACTCCAGCAGCCATCAAAGCCGTAAAAGCCAGGATTCAAAGGAATCCACTCCGGAAGCAGAAGATCCTATCCAGGGAAATGAAGATTCCTGTCCGGACGATGTCGCGCATCATTAAACAAGACCTAGGGCTAGGGGCTTACCGGAGACGTACGGGCCAGCGACTTACGGCCACCTTGCGACACATCAGGGCGACAAGATCCAAGAAGCTCTTGGAGAGGTACGCAGCTGGGGGATTCCGAAAGATTTTGTTCACGGATGAGAAAATCTTCACCATAGAAGAAAAATTCAACCGACAAAATGACAAAGTGTATGCAAGGAGTTCACAGGAAGCTTCGGAGATCATTCCGAGAGTTGAGAGAGGCCACCACCCTGCGTCAGTCATGGTTTGGTGGGGGGTGTCCTACGAAGGGGTCACTCAGCTCCATTTCTGTAAACAGGGCGTGAAAACAAAAGCGGCAAACTATCAGAGCGACATACTGGATCCTATCGTCAAGCCTTTAAGTGGTACATTGTTTGCCAACCAACACTGGGTCTACCAGCAGGATTCCGCCCCCGCTCACAAGGCTAAGAGTACGCAGCGCTGGCTGGAAAGCAATGTGCCAGAGTTCATTGCTGCGGAAGATTGGCCCTCAGGGAGTCTGGACCTCAATCCTTTAGACTACAAGTTGTGGGACCTGCTAGAGCAGTTGGCCTGCTCCAAAGCCCACCGTAATATCGAGTCCCTGAAAGCGGATTTGATCCGATCAGCGGCAGCTATTCCTTTGGAAGCTGTGCGTGCAGTGATAGATGAGTGGCCCGCGAGATTGAAGCAGTGTGTGAAGGCCAAGGGGGGACATTTTGAATAAAACTGTTTGATTATGAATTCTAAAAATGTTGTCGAATAAATAATATCTTTCATATAAATATATCTTATCTTGTTTCATTTTTATCATGAGATTATCATGGGACAGAACTTATGGCACGACTATGTAGTCATAAGCAATGTAAGCCAACTTAAATGAAATTATACATAGTTGTATGCGGCATGTCGGGATTGAAAAATGCGTGTTCAATGAGAAGGCTGACGCTGAGACTCACCTTTTAATGTTTTTAGTATAATTTGATACCGCCATTTGAATACAATTATCCAAATGTTCATCTCTAAGTCGATTAGGGTAGTTGTTTCTAATAAACTAATGAACTTCATATTTGATAAGGAATATTCACACAAATTGTGCCACTATAGCAATTTAGTTGAAATCGTTGAAACGATTTTTGAAGTTATCCTTCAAGTTGGAGACTATTTCTACATGATATTCGCTGACATATTATGGTTCTAACGGACTTTGAGATATCGTTTCTGAAAGAACAGGAAAATGCCTGGTATTGCCATCAATTAAGTTTTGTTCCCAATACTCAAGCTTTTTGATAAACGCTTTTATATCAGAGATTATTTTTGCTAGTTCTTTCTATCTCCCCTGAAGCTGCAAATTAAGTTCATTCAATTTTTCTTTAATATCCACAAGAAAACAAAAATCTCAAAGCAAGATTGAATTTTCTAGTTCCGGAATCGTATCATCACGTTGTTTGAAAAATTGAACTACGGCAGATACGAGGGTGGTCCCAGAAGAAAACACAAAAATTTTGTAAAAAATACTAAACAACGTGGCGTCTTCTTACTTGACACATATGCTTTATAGGTTGCATACTTTCTAATACAATGATATTTTTCAAACAACTATCGCCATCTCTAGGTCAGACCGGGCACTTCTGGGACCACCCTCGTATGATATCATTAAAACGTTTCAGCACACGTCCCCTACTTAACCATCGGAGTTCAGAGTGAAGAAGTAGTTCCCCGTATTGACAGTCAATTTCATCAGCCAAGGTTTTGAAGAATCTTCTTTGTAACGCTTGAGCTCTAATCTTGTTCAAAATTAATACTGCCAATTTCATAACGTTGTTTAGTTTTAGAGAATGTCCACATAATGCTTGCTGGTGGATAATGCAGTGATAACAGGGAAATTGCGGAAAACTTTCATCTTTACGACATAACCTCACCAGAGCCTCATCACGATCCAACATAGCTGGAGCGCCATAGGTTGTCAAGCCTACCATTTTCGATATTGGAATTTTCTTAGAAGAAATGACATTTTTGTTCTGCCCAGTAGTCTGACCTTTTAGTGGAATAAGCCTCAAAAGATGGTCTTTAATCGTAAAATCACTAAAAACCATCCTGACGAACACGGCCATCTGAGAGGTGTCAACGACATCATCATCAGTACAGCAACTTTTTCTAAAATATGAAAACTGGCTAGAGTGTGCCCTATTTTTAAAGCTGGAGACCCTAGTAAAATCGAAAATTACCAAGCTATATCTGTATTGGATAATTTTGGTAAATATATATATATATATATATATACAGGGTGACTTTGAAGTTGAGTCATTAATTTTCAGATAATGATTGTAGAAGGAAGATAAACCAAAATATGTGTGTAAAAATAAAAAAAATTATAAAAAAAATTTTACCTTGTTTTATAAAGTATCCTCCCGACAAGTATTTCAGTGCGGACCTGTATTTGATCGTGAGGTCTTGGAGCACCGGCATGCCGTCACCTGATTCACGAGCCCGTTGTACTACATTAACAAAGGCACGAGGGGTTGGTTGCACTCGATTGGGAAACTGATCCGCATAAACATGTGCCATTTTTTATTTTGTTTGAGCCACGCAACAGACACCACTATTCACTGACACTGACTGTATACAAATGAATTAAATAATTGTAAAAACATCGTTCCAAATTCTTTCGCTTTTTTGTTTCCGATGCGATGAACTGATACGGCGGATTATATCCGTTGTCGCCAAACACGAGCACATAATATTATTATTGAGACAGGGCGGTACTCAAACTTCCAAAGGGCTATAACTTTGTTACTTTAATTTTACCAGAAAAATGATAAAGGAAAAAAACATTTCTTTTGATCAGATCTACTCACTGTTACAATAAATGACTCAACTTTGAAGTCACCCTGTATATATATATAATATCTGAGACGCAACATGGATTTATGCGCAATCCCTCTACTATTTCTAACTTAACTGCAATCACCCAGGAAATTCCAGAAGTCTTAGATAATAGGGGTCAGATGGATGTGGTCTATATGGATTTCTCAAAGGCCTTTTCATGTACCGTCCCGCATTTCCCGAAGATTTCTCGCTTTTTACTTAAAAACACCAAATTCTAATGCTATGATTAAGTCACCCGTGTACTTTATGTGCTCCAGCTTTAACACCATAGCTGATAATTGTGACAATCATCATGATAAAGTCAAAGATATATTAGCTGTATTCAGCGACTACTATTATTCCATCTATAGCATTTAAGACTTGTAGGTGAGTAGGTGTAGCTACTTATTTTTTCTTTCATTTTTTTCAGATACTGGGCGAGCTATGATTGTAGTTAAAAATACTGTAACGTCAAATTCTATTGTCCTCTAAATGGATGTATCTGTTGGGCAATAAATATATTATTATCTGTGGATTCATCCAACTGCAGTGAAAAATAAGCACAGTTATCGTAGTCATTTCTTAACTGTAAAACTATACTAAGTGACATATACATCCGAACACCCAGTTTAAATGGTTTTATTTTAATAAAAGTTGGTGAATGTATTTATCTTACTGTAAATTGGACATTCCGGTTTTTATACTGCTTTTTTTTTAAGTCACTAACGCTCTAAAAATGAATATTTCAGCCGCAGTAAAGAATCAACGTTGGCGGATTTTGGTTCTTGACATCCTTTACGATCGGTTACGATGCCTAGAGTACGGAGACCTGTACGATTTCGTCAACTTAGTGAGTTTGATAGGGGCCGTATAGTGCGACTTCGGGAAGCTGGACTTTCTTTTCGGGCAATGGCAGTTAGAGTGCAAAGAAGTGTAGACACTGTGGTTAGGTGTTGTCAGGCATGGCTTCGAGAAGGCCGTACGCAAAGAGCAAGGGGCACTGGACGCCGCCGTAGAACAACAAACCGTGAAGATCGCCGCCTAAGATTATTGGCCTTAAGGGACCGTTTCTCCACTACCAGGTCCATTGCAAATGAATGGTTTGCAGAACACGGAAGACCTATTGGCATGCGAAGTGTTTACCGACGAATGAGAAGTTTTGGCTTGTTTTCATACCGGCCACACTGGGTCCTCCCTTTAACTCGAGAACACCGACGTAATCGCCTTGAGTGGTGCAGACAACGGTCACTCTGGGATCAGGAATGAAACAGTATTGTCTTTAGTGACGAGTCTCGATTTTGTTTAGGCATGCACGATGGTCGTGACAGGGTTAGAAGGCGACGTGGTGAAAGGAGGAATCCACAGTTTTTTGTTGAAAGACATGTTCATCACACTGTTGGAGTTATGGTTTGGGGTGCTATAGCTTATGGTTCCAGGTCACCTTTAATCTTCATCAGAGGTAACATGAACGCGCAGCGTTATATCCACGAAGTTCTAGAACCCCATCTTTTACCCTATCTTGACACCCTGGCAGATCCAACTTTCCAACAAGATAATGCCCGACCACATGTTGCAAGAGTGACAATAGACTTCTTTCAACATAATGATGTCACATTGTTACCATAGCCACCAAGATCTCCCGACTTATCCCCAATTGAGCACGTGTGGGATATGATGGGTAGGAGATTGCTCAATTTGCAACGTCCTCCTCAGGCTCTAGAAGCACTTCGAGAGGAGTTGGTGGTTGCCTGGAATGAGATACCACAGGAGGACATTGACCACCTGATCAGAAGCATGCCTAGGCGCGTTGCATCCACACATTATTAAAGGTCAAAGGGCTTTAAAGCAGTGCAATCATGTTGAAATTTTTATCATTTACTTATTATGGTTCACTAAGTACTTATACAAAATTGTATTAAAATAAAACCATTTAAACTGGGTGTTCGGATTTATATGTCACTTAGTATATATCATTACCCATTACTTCTACTTGTCTCATCACTGTATTAGCAGAAAGTTGCATAGATCTTATAGCAGACACTATCTCGTCTTTATTTCTAAATTTGGCAAATAATGAATCTACAGCTTCTAAAAACGCCTGTTTCATCATTTCACCGTCTTCAAGAAGGTTTCTTCTTTTGTGTAATTATCTGGGACATCCGGTATGTAGCTTCACTTGCAGCCTTACTTCTGTCGATTGTTTTTAAAAACATTGTTGTTGTCCAATTAACTGATTTTTTAATTGTTTCAGTTTCTCCGTTCTGGTTGCAGAACGTAATGGAAATGATCTTTCAAAATTCGACTTTACAGTTTTATAGTGCCTTCCGATATTTCCTTTTTTAGCAACGGAAACAGATGTATTACATAACAAACATACCTTTTTACCTTTAAATTCTGTCAAGAAATATTGTCCATTCCCATTCATCTTCTTACTACTGCTCATAATGTTTTTAATTGCTGCGCCTTGCGTATTTATTCCGTTCAAAGTAATCGAGGTCGTTCTCGCACAGATCGCTCACCGCAGCGTTGCCGCTGCTTCTGTTTATTATGGGAATTTACAGAATTTACGGAAGCTTCTATGGTCTTTACACCTTTTTAAAATATGTTGTGAGCCACCAGAATTTCCTTTGCGAGCTACCGGTAGCTCGCGATCGACGGGTCGGCGACCACTGCTCTAGATGTGCGTATTTAATGGGTGATTTTTTTGCTAGTATCTTTTTGACAACACTTTTTTGACAGATGACGCGTGAATCGTGTCTTATGTCATTGTCAACCTTGTTCAGTTTGGTCTATAATTTAACCATGAATCGACTTACGAACAAACAACGCTTGCAAATTATTGAATTTTACTATCAAAATTCATGCTCGGTTAAGAGAGTGCATCGAGCACTGCTTCCAATTTATGGGCAATTTGGTCGGCCTACTGAGGGAGCTATTCGGAAGCTTGTGACTAAATTTCGAACCCAGTTGACATTATTGGACATTAAACCACCAACACGCAGACGTAGAGTGAGGACTGAAGAAAATATTGCGGCTGTATCCGCCAGTGTTAGTGATGACTGTGAAATGACGATTCGCCGCCGTTTGCAGCAATTGGGCCTCTGTTACTCCACTACGTGGCAAATTTTGCGACAGGATTTGGGTGTAAAACCTTATAAGATACAGCTGGTGCAAGAATTGAAGCCACACGACTGCCCACGACGTTTCCAATTTGGTGAATGGGCGCTGGCAAAGTTGGAGGAAGATCCACATTTTTATCGAAAAATTGTGTTCAGCGACGAAGCTCATTTTTGGTTGAATGGGTACGTTAACAAGCAAAATTGCCGCATCTGGAGTGAAGAACAGCCAGAAGCATTGCAAGAGCTACCAATGCATCCCGAACAAATCACTGTTTGGTGTGGATTATGGGCCGGTGGCATCATCGGGCAGTACTTTTTCAAAGACGACAATGGCCGGAACGTAACTGTGAATGGCGAGCGATACCGTGCGATGATAACAAACTTTTTTAGTCCAAAATGGATGAGCTGGACTTGGCTGACATGTGGTTTCAACAAGACGGTGCCACATGCCACACCGCACACGAAACAATGGCCCTATTGAGAGGCGAGTTCGGTGAACAGTTTATCTCAGGTTTGGGGCCCGTCAATTGGCCGCCTAGATCGTGTGATTTAACGCCGTTGGACTATTTCTTGTGGGGCCATGTTAAGGCTAATGTCTACAGGGATAAACCAGCAACGATTGACGCACTGGAAGCCAATATTGAAGCATTTATTCGTGAGATACCGGCCGATATGTTGGAGAGAGTGTGCCAAAATTGGACCTTGCGCATGGGCCATCTAAAGCGGAGCCGCGGCCAACATTTACATGAAATAATCTTTAAACATTAAATTATATCGACCGTTCTATCGACTCAAATAAATATTTAATCGTTTTCAAATTTTTTGTGTTTTTTTTGAAAATCAAATCCTATACCTCTTAAAAAATCACCCGTTAGAAATTGCGATGGATGCACAATCATTTTGAGAGCACAGGTACAAAGTGATATTTGTAAATTAGGTGGATGTGCTACTACGATCAGCTCGCAGTTTGCTCTACATTGAAATTTCCGACCTGGAAAAATTGCGTGGAACGCTAATGCTTCTGAATTCGAGTAACCATAGATACCACCTGTATATGTGTATGCAATAGGTTGGGCGCCGTCTACAGCCTTGTATCCAGAGCATGGCCAGCCACGTTCAGCACGCACATCTGCCCAGAAATGGATACTATTTGCAGATTCAGAAAGGTAACTATCATTAATTACGTATAACTTAACGACGCCGCTCGAATTCAATTAAGCAGATTGGAGCCTTTAAGGGAAGTGTACATGCGATGTGTGCTCCCAGTTTGCTAATGTCTCCGCGTCGATGTCTCACGCTATCGGAAGGTCGGTGTTTGAAGATTTAAAATTCTTGAAAATAGTCATATGCTTATAGCTTAAGTATTTGAGAAGTGTTCCTTTTTAATGGATTTTCATTCGTCAGATAGGTTACATTGCCCATCGCTTGCGAAAGGTATGATACTTTTACGTATTGTAGATATAAGTTACTTTCAACGTATTTATTTCAGTTTATTGTTGCATAACTTTAAGATTCGATAGAACCTTTAAAATTAATGCATAAAGTCTATATAAACATGGGTCGAAAAATGCGTGGCTTCCGAAATACAGGGTGTTTAAATTTACGTTCTAAAATAGTTTTTTTTAAATATTTCGAACAATATTTGATGTATAGCAGTGAAAATTGGTTTACAAGGGTTTTTTGGTACAACAAAATGAACCATGGGCATAGTTTTACTGTAGCCGCTAGAGGGCGCTCTCTACAGTACCTGTAGTGTATTAAAATGACCGAAAAATTTATCTTAGTGCAATTTTTTCCTTTTTGAATAAAATAAACTGATTCTTCGCACTTTTTAACATAAAAAAGTTCTCCTGTGAGTTTTCGTTATAGTTAGCCGTTTTTGAGATATCTCGATTTTTAAGGTTCGATGCATTTTTAATTATTTATGGGAAAATAATATTTTTTTTTACATTTTCGATTTGGGCATTACAAGTAATTAAGATGATCGTTTAGATTGTGTTTTTAAACACAGCAATAAATCCTAACTCCAAATAAACAAATAGAATATTAATTTGTTTAATTTTCCATTATTATTTTTACGAAATTAAATTAATTATTTACAACTAAAATGCTATTGGATAGTTAGGACAAACATACAAAATCTAAAGTAGATGCTCGAAATGTAAACCGAATTGTTCAATACACAATTCACATCTACGAATGATCGAACGTGGTATAGCATTATTCAAATAAGGCCTTATTTCATCACATGCATTCCTGATTCTGTCTATTAGCATATCTCTTGTGGTTACGGGAGTCTGGTACACTTTTTCTTTTAGAAATCCCCACACAAAGAAATCTAGTGGATTTAGGTCAGGGGATCGTGGAGGCCAGGCGACTGGTCTTCCACGGCCGATCCATCTTTCTGGATAATTTTCGTCCAGCCAGTTTCTAACTATTCTCGAATAATGAGCTGGACAACCATCAAGCTGGAACCAGGCCAATCTTCTTAAATCTAACATAATATCCCACATATTTGCATGTTCAGCCTTTAAAAATTCCAAGAAGGTCGCAGCATTTAACCTTGCAGGCAAAAGGCAGGGTCCAAATAGTCGATTACGGTAGATACCAATCCACACGTTCACACTAAATTCATGCCGAAAATTTCTTTCCCGAACTGCATGCGGATTTTCATGCGACCAAATATGTTGATTATGAAAATTTACCAATCCACGTCTAGTGAAGCATGACTCATCGGTCCATAAAACGTTACTTAAAAACTCCCTATTATTATCAGTTCTTTCAAGAATCCACTGACAAAATGTGATTCTTTGTTCTCCATCCCCTGGCTGTAGTTCTTGCACAGGTTGCAAATGGTAAGGACGTCTATGGTCATTTCTAAGAACACGGTGAACGTGGCTTGATGAAATTCCCAAGGCACCAGACACTCTCCTAACACTTGTGGTCGGATCTCTATCAAACTCACGCAGAATTATACGGATAAATCTGCGCTGACGAACATTTATGTTTTGATCCCTTTGGAGATTTCCAAAACCATTTTCAATTATTTGGCGATGCACTCTTACAAATACTGAGCGAGTTGGATGTCGTCTGTTTGGAAATCTTCGTGCGTATTCTCTGGCTGCTTCTGGTGCGTTTCCATTTACAAAGCCATACACAAAATGAATATCCGCTAACTCTTGATTGGAGAATAAAAATGGCATTTTTATAAAACAACCAAAAAAAAACAGGTAAAAGAAACTAAATTTCGTGCATTCACAATTGCAAAAAAGACGTTTCAGGTTTTAACTGACAACAAAACTAACTGTCAACTAATTGACGTTTAACCTTAATTTGCTTTTAATTTCAAAAATATTTGCAGGCACAGCCTACTTCTAAAAATTATCGAGATACTGACTTTTTAACGCTATTTTATCATAAATAATTAAAAATGCATCGAACCTTAAAAATCGAAATATCTCAAAAACGGCTAACTATAACGAAAATTCACAAGAGAGCTTTTTTATGTTGAAAAGCACGAAGAATCGGTTTTTTTATTAAAAAGCAAAAAATTGCACCAAGAAAAAATTTTCGGTCTTTTTAATACACTACAGGTACAGTAGAGAGCGCCCTCTAGCGGCTACAATGAAACTATTATATATATTGTTCGAAATATTTAAAAACAACTATTTTAGAAGGTAAATTTAAACACCCTGTATTTCGGAAGCCACGCATTTTTCGACCCATGTTTATATAGACTTTATGCATTAATTTTAAAAGTTCTATCGAATCTTAAAGTTATGCAACAATAAACTGAAACACCCTGTATATTCCCTGAAGTTTTGCATGCATTTTGATATCCAGGTCGTTTTTACTAACTACAAAAATGAGATATCGGCAGTAGATAATAAAAATTTAATCATACATATGAATGTATGCAGAAAAGGAAACGTTTTGTGAAGTGAGTCAGACTATGATTGTGAATACCTAAAATAAATTGCTTAATTTGCTTTTTAAATCGATATAGTCAAGAGTTTAAAATATTTTGGAGTAATTATAGATTCACACTAGGTTATCAAAAAAATCAGTAATCTCAAAATACTTACAGAAAATAATATTCTAATACTGTCTATGCCTTGGTTCAGATGTAGCCAACCTTTTCAGTGTGTTGAGCTACTTTGATAATAATGGAATAAAGAATACTTTAAAAACGGTGAACAAAATATTCGACTATTGTGTACTGGGTTGTTCAAGCAACAACAACAAGGAAAGCAAAGGTGTTTCGAATTTTCGTTTCTTCAGTTTTCCAAAGAGGTTTGTGAACAGTGGTTCATCAGCAATACAAATTTAAGAGTTTAAACACAATGAAATCAACTATACTTCCGACAATTTTAACGCAAGTTCATTAAAATTGATCAAAAATTATTTAATATGGTTAATGGATTTAGCCACGCCAGTCAAAGTGTAGATGTCAAGCATATTTTTTTATATATAAAATGTATTTTAAAATTCGGATATTAGAGATATAAAAGAAAAGTTCAGAATTGAGAAAATAAAAATGCTGACCATTGTAAAATAAACTCAATAAAACTGTTTACCAATACAAAATACTTTTATTAACACCTACCACAAAAAAAAAGAAAAACCATTTACAGTATATTCAGATAAGAGATAGACCGGACATAAACAAGACCACGTGATCATCGAACGCTGTAACATTCGGCAGGGACGTATTAAGAGTCACGCAGTACATATTTTAGATAGTAGATGCTGCTTTGCGTAACTTTGTAGTAAATTAGCACAATTCGATGTGTATACGATTGGTGATGGATATAGGATCATGTGGGGGTGGGGTAAGAAATATATAATGATGTAAATATACATAAGGGTTTCAAAATTTTCGCTTCGATTTCCAGCTTCGGATGCCGCCTGATGTTTGGTGAAATACAATCGAATATAATCTCAAAATGGCGTTTAAATTAGCCTAAATTAAAAATAATCGTATATCTCTTAAAATTGCTTTTAGAATATTGATTAGTATATTTTTTGATTTCTAGGTAAATATGTAACCAAATTAAAACGTTCAAAACGTAAAAAAATGTGCATGGTTGAACATTGTCAGAAAGTAGATTCTTGAATAGGTTTTGCCAAAATGGGTTCAAAAATGTCAATAATTAATTAAAAAATACAGTAGCTTTATAATTACTTATAACTTACCGAATTTGATGAACGACATCTTTTATTGGAAAGATGAGCTTGATGAGCTTTCATCATCGCTACTGCCTGAAGCACCAACGTCAATAATGAATGGCTCGACTTCTTCCTCTAAAATATTGTCCAGTTCCAACATTATCTTTTAAACTTTGTCTTTCACGTGCTTAATACAGTTTTCCCATTTTTGCGCTGTTATTAATTCTAGTGCTTCTTTGAAAAGTCCTTTGAGGTCACAAAATTTAAAAGTTGTATCGTGCTTAGCTATATAATTTTTAACCTCTGCCCATATGAGCTCAATGGGATTGAGCTCGCAATAGTATGGAGGTAAACGGAGCACAGTTTTAATTGTACTTTCAGCATTGCTTCTTCAAAGTTGATATTTTTTGAGCGGAGCCAATTTTTAACATCAACTTTCCTTGAAGCCGTTGTTGGGACCTTCTCCATACTTCGAGAATGATAAGGCGCATTATCCAACACAATTACTGCGTTTTCCTCTAAGTTCGGTAAAATTTTTGAAAACCACTGTTCAAACGATTCGCCATTCATTTCCTCGTGGTAATCTCCAGTTTTCTTAGACTCAAAGCACCACAGACCGTCAACAACAAATCCATCCTCACTGCCAATATGACAGATAATGAGTCTTTTTCCTTTACCTGGAAATCGAAGTACTAACTGGTGTAGATTTATTTCAATAAGCGAACCTTTTTCAAATGTTTTCATCACATTCAGCGAAAAAACATTGAGACATGAGTATCAGATTGCTATAATTGGGATTATTTAGTCATATTGAAAGAAAGAATATTGAACGTCGTATGATTACTCAGCGCTTCACAATTTAATTTAAAGTTATAAACCTTTAAAAAATGAATGATCAGGAACATGAAATACGCGCAAATATTAATATTAACAAATTATAACTTTATAAAGCTTAAAGTATGAATTAAAATGATTAGAAATATTAGGAACGGTACACAATATAAAACTTAGTAACTTTTTTTAAGTTTATAATATTCGACATATTTTAAGATTATATTAAAAAATTATTGAAATATCGAAAACACATAAAAACATGGCTTAAAAAAGTTCTAACAAATGAAAATGACAATAAAACATCCACGCATTTTATCGAAAGTTATAAAAGTTTTTTTACTTGTAATATGTTTTATCTGCCCCCTGGAATTAATGTTTAGAACCTTGTTCCCAAGGTTTGAAAAACATCCGATTGTTGTCTATTACTCGTATTTACCTGCTGGACTTTTTAATCCGGTGGACAGTCCATCTAGAAAGGCCCTCCTGGATGAAGTTACAGAATCATCAACCCATACCTTACTTGTAGTGTGTCCTGCGTTTACCCACGTTTCATCAAGGTAATAAATCTTCCTGTTTTGATTTCTATATTTCCCAATTTTTGTTAAATAATCCCTCCTCCATAGCACAATTTCTTCTCTATCCAGTAGTAAACTATTACGACCCCGTTTTTTCCATTTGAAATTTAAATGCTTCAGTAACGCATGGAAAGTTGATCGTTTGAAATTTGGCAACGTTGTATCTCCATTTACCTCCTGCAGTACTTTATCTATAGTAGGTATTTCATTCCTAAAGAAGAATTCATGCACTTTCCTCCTAACCGCATGCTTATCAGCTTCATCCAATGATTTAACAATACTTTTGCGATGTTTACTGGTCATTGGCTCAGAAAAGGTGTGATTTTTTTTGTATTGTCTTAACACATTAAACACTGATGCGCGACACACCCCAACTTTGTGTGAAACCTTCACAACAATTTCTTTGATGGTTGATGCCTCGTTCTCCTCGCGCTCGATCTTGTATATATTCAAAATGACCTCTTTCATTTCTGCACTTAGGTGTCTTTTTTAGAGCGTTTCCTAGGTGGACTACAGGAGTTTACAACTTCATCGGCAGTATCTGTACTACTGGGCATTTTGCGTAAGCAGTTGATAACAATAACAATCAATAACAAACTCAACTCAACAACTTAATAAGATAACAAACGAAAACGTCCAAAGAAATATCAAATTGCAATGATGCACACGAGATACGTAACACGTCTGAACCTGAATGTGACTCTGCCTTGATACGACTGCTCTGCCGCTCGGCATAGGCATTTAATTGCGAATTGACCAATGAGGGCTCCTGTTTTACGTCGAGACGGCGCACTAAGGAGCATTTAAGCTTAAAAATCGGTCAAAAGTTCAAAATATAAATTGAGCCCTATTCCACCCAAGTCGCATTTTTGTTGTTGTCAAGTAACTGATCTATCGTAAACCGGTTTTCAAACGAAATCGTAACTCATCGTCTCGGCGAGCAGGTAGTCGGAACCCAGTCCCAGTACGCGGTGCACGTCAATGTGATCGACACGCTCTCATTTCGGACAATCAATCGTTTGTTGTTTTATTATATTTGAAGTAAATTATCATAAATTTTGTCATGGATAGTGAAAAACCAGGTATGTTATTAATTTTAATCCATAATTAGTTTGAATTTAAGATACTTATCTTATTTTTTTGTACTTTAAGGGCATGCGTAATTATTGTTTTTTTTACATAATTTTTTCAACAAATTGGTATTTTTGTCGTATCTACGAGTCCGATCGAGTTACGTAGTTGTTGTTATAATAAAGGTTAGAGTTCCACCTTATTTGCAGAACAATTTTATTTTCCACATATTTCCACTAATTCGGTAAAACATCAGTTTTAATGACAGAGGCGAAATTCAGTTTTTTTTATTAATGTAATTTTTTTTTCTAATTTGTTACAGATGCACCATCTAATGTAATTCAATTGACAAGGAAATCTCTATTTGACATTTTTAAAGAGAGTTCAGTGCGAAAATTAGATGAGAAATTGTTATTCGTGGAAAATAAAGTTCGGGAATTAACAAAATGTCCACAAGAGGAATTCCAAACTATAAGTTACGACTTGAGGCATTTCAAATCAGAACTAAAGAAGAGATGGAAGTCGGCATTCTATATTGAGGAACGATTCACTAAAAATAACGACGAATGGCTTAAAGTTTCAATATCAGTACATAATTGGACACGTACTCCTACTAAGCCAGGTCGGCCAAATAAGGACTTTCAGGATCTGTCAGATCGAAGCAAACGGCGTAAAACAAAGGAACTTCGGGAACAAGTTTCTGTCGAGGAGCTAACGTATGCAGCTAGCGTTAGTCAGCGGATGTCAGGAAATGCCTCAGCATCTAAAATCATAAGAGATGTTACTTGTACGCCAACAAGAGCAAAAAAGTATAAAAAAACCTTAGAAATGGCTCGAAATACAAAAATCAAGAAGTACACACCCGAAGAGGCATTATCGATATTTGTTGAAGGCGATTTTACTAGGAGTCAGTGGGAGCTACTACATGAATCAAATAAAGGCGTGTTTCCTTGTTACACTCTTATCAGAGAGGCAAAAAAAGTTTGTTATCCGAAAGAAGAGTCAATGCGAGTTACTGAAACGGGTGCCGAAGTTATACTTCAGGATCTAGTCGACCACACTGCTACAAGACTTTGTCTTTTTCTAAAAGAAGCGCTCGAACATTTGGCTGAGTCGGAATTAAAGAATTTAGAACTCATAATAAAATGGGGATGTGATGGCTCGCAACAGAAACAGTTTCAACAGAAGTTTACCGATAGCTCACGCGACGATGCCAATCTATTCCAAAGTTCTTTGGTTCCACTGAGGCTGCAATACCACAAAGAAGAGGTAATCAAAATTTTATGGCAAAATCCTACACCCTCATCCACGCGTTTCTGCCGGCCCATACGTATTCAGTTTTTACACGAAACCGTGGATGTAACAAAACAGGAAATAAAATACGTCGAGGATCAAGCTAAAGAACTGGTTGTGACGAAAATAACAAACTTATGTTCAAAGGGAGACATTGATGTGCGACATACCTTAATTCCCACAATGGTAGATGCTAAAGTTTGCAATGCGGTAACCGGCACAACATCTACTATGCGTTGCTACATATGTGGCAAAACATCCAAAGACTTCAACAATTTAAAAAATAAAAGTGCTGAAGATCCCGAATCATTACGATTCGGCTTGTCCACTCTACATGCGAGAATACGTTTATTCGAAACTATTTTACACGTATCTTACAAACTTCCTCTACAGAAATGGCAGGCTCGTACAGATGAAGAAAAAAAAGTCGTAAAAGAAAACAAAAACAGAATCTATAAGGAATATAGGGAAAAAACTGGTTTGATTATAGACATGCCAAAAGCCGGTTATGGAAACTCCAATTCGGGGAACACTTCAAGAAGGTTTTTTAGTGACCCAGACCTGGCTGCAGAAATAACCGGTATTGACATAGAATTCATAAAAAAAGTCAAGACTATTTTAGAAACAATATCTTCTGGATACAAAATAAACATTCAAAAATTTGAGCAATACTGTGAAGAAACTGCACACCTGTATGTCAACCTCTACGGATGGCACCCAATGACACCAACCCTACACAAAATCCTTGTGCATGGCTCTACAGTTATAAAACATGCCATCTTGCCTATCGGGCAATTGTCGGAGGAGGCTGCAGAAGCCCGCAACAAGCATTATCGATCTTATAGAACAGATTTTGGCAGGAAATTTTCCAGAACGCAGTGCAACCAAGATGTTTTAAACAGACTATTACTCACATCGGACCCTTTTCTAAGTTGCGTGCGAAAAAGGAAGCAAGTAAAAAGACAACGGTTCTCAACGGAAACGCTCGCTCTTTTAGAAGCGGAAGATCTAAATGTAACAAGTGACGAAGAAGTGCAAACTGATGCTGAATAGGAATGAATAGGACTAGTCTTTTTTAAGACTATACATAAAGTCCAAAACTGAATAGAAATAATTTTTAATATTTTTGCCTTTTTTACTAATTTTAATGAATATATTCCTTTTTTTTAACTACACATGCATTTTTATTCATTTTTAATGATAAAGAACGCATAAAATATTTTTGACCGGTTTTCAAACTTAAATGCTCCTTAGTGCGGCGGCGTTAGCGTGAAAATCACCCGAACCTTTTGTTTACATCCGGTCTATCTCTTATCTGAATATACTGTACATACTACGGGTGTCTTTTAAGTTTTGTAACCTTTTTAGTGTGTTGAGCTACTTTGATAATAATGGAATAAACCTAGTCGAAAGCATTGTAAGCCAACTTAAATGAAATTATACACAATTATACGGTCTTTTAAGTTTTGCATATGGAAACAAACCAACACGGTAGTTCGTTTTAAATGACTTTGTTTTTCGAAGTATTCTCCACGAAGATTAATACACATCTGCATGCGCTCTAACCAATTTTCGAAGCACTTATTCCACTCGTTTTCTGGCAGATTCAAAACGGCACTTTTGAATGCGTGAACTGCTTCTTCTGGTGACTGGAAGTTTTTAACACGCAGTCTGTTTTTAATTTTCGGGAAAGTAAAGAAATCGTTAGGACTTAGATCATGACTATATGGAGGATGGTCCAATGATTCCACGTTTTCTCGTTAACTACTGCCTTGTTTTTTGAGCTGTGTGCGAGCTTACATTGTCTTGGTGGAGGATGATTCTTCTTTCGGGGTTGATTTTTCGAAGCTCGGTGATAACTTTTGGCAAACAAATGGTGGCATACCAATCCGCGGCCATCTTTTTCGAAACACTTCGAGAACGGATGACTTTTCTTGGCTTTTCTTCACCTGAGAACACCCAAACAGCCGACTGTCGTTTATTTTCTGGTTCATAACAGTAAATCCACGTTTAGTTTTAACGATTGAGAAGTTACTTTGAAGGTACAACTGAATAATTTCAGCGCGTTGTTTTGGTGTGTACTGATCCATGGTTAAAATTGTACAGAGATGACGCTTCCAACGCGGTATGACATTAGTGGTTCTGCCAACTAATGTCAAAGATATAGGGTTGATTGATGTTTCCACCTTAAATGACCCATCTTGTAGAAGGCTGCCATGATATCCCACAACACGTTTTTGAAAATGTCCGTCACTAATTTGAACGTCGCCCATATCATTGTTTAGTCAATAACGGGTTTCCAATTATAAGCAAGTTCATTATAAGTGGATTCCACTTCAGTTCAAAAATTGTATTATGTATATTTCCTAACGGAAGTTTGTCTTTATCACTACTTAAGTATAAAAAATCTTATTTTTTACAGAATATGGTATTTCCCGAGAAACTACTACTGGACCAAGTGCAATCAAAATCTTCAGAAAACTCTTTAAAAAACTGGTGTAGCGAAAAGAACACGAGCAACATGTGCCAAGTAATTGAAGCTCCAAACGGCAACAGAATGGATAATCCTGAAGATGATTTTCAAGAAGGTAGATTTAAGAACAATACAAACTTCGAGGAGTAAGTATAAGTTACAGAAGTTGTTTTATTCCAACGAAGTTGTATATACTACTTACCTCGGGATAC
Source organism: Acanthoscelides obtectus (assembly GCA_963669975.1). Lineage (NCBI taxonomy): Eukaryota > Metazoa > Arthropoda > Insecta > Coleoptera > Chrysomelidae > Acanthoscelides > Acanthoscelides obtectus. The sequence continues at coordinate 15,115,524 of CAVLJG010000010.1, forward strand.
TAACGCCTTAATTTAGTGTCACAATACATATTTTTATAGGTGGAAGGTTCTGGGGAGTGGGGAGGACTTATCTCAACTTTTATTTTAGTACATTTATACGCTCCCAACTTTGGTAAATTCACGCATACATACATTTCTCCATTCATTAGCCCTTAAAACTTAGAAACATACTTTCAACAGGCGGATAGCCTACCTACCGGTCGCAGCTGCTGCTCCCGGTCTTGGTTGAGTTCCATTATTCTGGTATGGTATTACACGTATTACTGTCGCGCCACAGCATAGTGTTTCTTATACTCTGACCGCACTGCCACGTCTGACCGGATTAAGCATCGGGGAGAAGCGACGTTGCCAGATGCACTACCGATAGGATAGGGAAAGAATGACTATAGACTAATTGTATGGACCTGTTTGACTTAGGATCTAGCTTGTGTTCAACGTAATCCTTTACGAACTGATAACGGCGTTGCGTGGGAAGTGCAGGATCTACCTACTTGAAGCCATTTCTTAGAAACGTACGTGTTTTTTCTGTATGGGCCTGAGGGTATGAGGAGAGCAAGGTAATTTTCGCGGATGTTGTGAAATCAACAAAACATACGCTACCCGCTGCTTAAGAAACGGGTATCCTGTTAGATTTATTTTACTTCTCAAGCGGCATATATCCCCCTTGTACCCTTAATGGGCGCACATGTTGATATAGCAGGAAATGCCGCCTTTTCAGCCATTCAGCGCCAACGTTCGTTGTTATTGCCGGCTAGCGTTGTCTCTACACATTAGAAGTGGGTTAATCGCATCTACCAAGCACTGTTGTTGGGATCAGTCTCAAAACCGCTCTCTTGAATAACATATGGTATGGTTCTGCTATGGATAATTTCAGGGCGAATAGAAAATTCATTCAAGACAGAATCAGGCATTTGGTGGACGCGTTTTCGACTAGAGCTGAAGCAGTGAAGGAAGTGATCAAATCTCCTGCAACCCCGTCTTCCGCTGTAAGCCAAGAGACATTAGATCAAGATCAACCACCATCACCTAAGCCAAAATTGAGTATTTCGTTTGCGAATAAATATGACGTCACACCCAAGGCAAGCCTAGAGGAACTGGACCATCCTTATACATTTTGTGGTATGTTATTTTTTTTAGACCTAAAATTAGGTTTCTTTAGGTATCTTACAAAGTACTTTCAGTATGGAAGTGCAGTGAAGCAAATGAAACAGGAACACGGAGGTGTGTCATTAATAATAATTTAAATTTAAGTATAGCATAAAGATTTCATGAAAACGTCATGGCTAAAAATTGATAGTCACACATTATTGTTAAAGTTTAAACCGTTTGTTAATTATTGTTTATTAGTTATAAGAGAAATGTAGATTATCAAAACTATAAGCTAAATAAAACAATAATGTGTAACTCGAAAAGTGACATTATGCCGATTTTTTTTGACATTATGCTGTTTTTTTTGACATTATGTAGGTTTTTCTACAAGATATTAACTTAGCATTTACGTATGTACGTGTTGCCTAAACGTGATGAGGCTTGTTATCAATCTTTGGCTCTGTTGTGATGTAAAATCTGCTTCTGAGATGGCATTACTGGAGGTCTAAGCTGTGAGTTGTATGTATTGATGATAATTACATTGGGTTCTTGTCTCAAATACACTTAATTGAGATTCAAAGCTAGTTGCGCATTCACTTTTTCTTATCCATTCTGGAAATTACGTATACAAACTTTCTGAATTGCAAAAATGAGAGAGATAAGAAATAATTATGTTCACTGTACACTGTACATAGCTTGTTATCCAACGAGTTTAGATTTTCTACCGGCATTTGACGGTGCTCTTCTTGAAGTCAGCGATTATGCTAGTTATTTAGGACTTATTATTGATAGCAATTTGCGCTTTTCTGAGCATATGAAAACACTCATAAGTAAGGCTATGCATCATTACAGCTAATTTATAGCAACAGGCATACAGGGTGTTTCAGCTTATTGTAGCATAACGTTAAGATTCGATTCGATTAAAATTAAAGCATAAAGTCTATATAAACATGGGTCGAAAAATGCGTGGCATCCGAAATACAGGGTGTTTAAATTTATTTCTAAAATAGTTTTTTTCAAATATTTCGAACAATATTTAATGAATAACAGTGAAAATTGGTATACGAGGGTTTTTTGGTACGACAAAACGAACCATGGGCATAGTTTTACTATAGCCGCTAGAGGGCGCTCTCTACTGTACCTGTAGTGTATTAAAATGACCGAAAAAATTTTCTTAGTGCAATTTTTTGCATTTTGAACAAAAAAACTGGTTCTTCGCACTTTTCAACATAAAAAAGCTCTCTTGTGAATTTTCGTTATAGTTAGCCGTTTTTGAGATATTTCGATTTTTTAAGGTTCGATGCATTTTTAATTATTCATGATAAAATAACGTTAAAAAGTCAGTATCTCGATAATTTTTAGAAGTAGGCTGTGCCTGCAAATATTTTTGAAATTGAAAGCAGAATAAGGTTAAACGTCAATTAGTTGACAGTTAGTTTTGTTGTCTGTTGAAACCTGAAACGTTTTTTTTGCAATTGTGAATGCACGAAATTTAGTTTCTTTTACCTGTTCTTTTTTGTAAGTTTTATAAAAATGCCATTTTTATTCTCCAATCAAGAGTTAGCGGATATTCATTTTGTGTATGGCTCTGTAAATGGAAACGCAGCAGAAGCAGCCAGAGAATACGCACGAAGATTTCCAAACAGACGACATCCAACCCGCTCAGTATTTGTAAGAGTGCATCGCCAAATAATTGAAAATGGTTTTGGAAATCTCCAAAGGGATCAAAACATAAATGCTCGTCAGCGCAGATTTACCCGTATGATTCTGCGTGAGTTTGATAGAGATCCGACCACAAGTGTTAGAAGAGTTTCTGGTGCCTTGGGAATTTCAGCAAGCCATGTTCACCGTGTTCTTAGAAATGACCATAGACGTCCTTACCATTTGCAACCTGTGCAAGGACTACAGCCAGGAGACGGAGAACGAAGAATCACATTTTGTCAGTGGATTCTTGATAGAACTGATAATAATAGGGAGTTTTTAGGTAACGTTTTATGGACCGATGAGTCATGCTTCACTAGACGTGGAGTGGTAAATTTTCATAATCAACATATTTGGTCGCATGAAAATCCGCATGCAGTTCGGGAAAGAAATTTTCAGCATGAATTTAGTGTGAACGTGTGGATTGGTATCTACCGTAATCGACTATTTGGACCCTACCTTTTGCCTGCAAGGTTAAATGCTGCGACCTTCTTGGAATTTTTAAAGCTTGATGGTTGTCCAGCTCATTATTCGAGAATAGTTAGAAACTGGCTAGACGAAAATTATCCAGAAAGATGGATCGGCCGTGGAGGACCAGTCGCGTGGCCTCCACGATCCCCTGATCTAAATCCATTAGATTTCTTTGTGTGGGGATTTCTAAAAGAAAAAGTGTACCAGACTCCCGTAACCACAAGAGATATGCTAATAAACAGATTCAGGAATGCATGTGATGAAATAAGGCCTTATTTGAATAATGCTATACCACGTTCGATCATTCGTAGATGTGAATTGTGTATTGAACAATTGGGTTTACATTTCGAGCAACTGCTTTAGATTTTGTATGTTTTTCCTAACTATCCAATAGCATTTTATTTGTAAATAATTTACAAGTAATTAATCTAAACGATCATCTTAATTACTTGTAATGCCCAAATCTAAAATGTAAAACAAATATTATGTTCCCAACCTTAAAAATCGAAATAACTCAAAAACGGCTAACTGTAACGAAAACTCACAGGAGAGCTTTTTATGTTGAAAAGTGCGGTGAATAAGTTTTTTATTCAAAAAGCAAAAAAATTGCACTAAGAAAAATTTTTCGGTCATTTTAATACACTACAGGTACAGTAGAGAGCGCCCTCTAGCGGCTACAGTAAAACTATGCCCATGGTTCGTTTTTTCGTACCAAAAAACCCTCGTATACCAATTTTCACTGTTATACATCAATTATTGTTCGAAATATTTAAAAAAAAACTATTTTAGAAAGTAAACCCTGTATTTCGGAAGCCACGCATTTTTCGACCCATGTTTATATAGACTTTATGCATTAATTTTAAAAGTTCTATCGAATCTTAAAGTTATGCCACAATAAACTTAAACACCCTGTATACTTGATCTTAAAAAGACATTGTGTGAATTGCTAGTTTTGAGTCATATGAGATATTGTGATTTTATATATGGAGCTTGTTTAGTACACTCTGACAGATTGCGTACACAAAAGGTCCAGAATAGTTGCTGCAGATTAGTGTATGGGATTTGGAAGTATGATCACATTCCACCTAAAATCAAAAAGTGTCATTGGTTAAATATGGAAAGCAGAAGATATCTTCATTCAAACGCACACACTCATAAACTTTTGTCATTCCCTATGGCTAAGTTTATTGTAGAATGGGATTTTACACAAATATTATGATTGCACTAAAATTTTTAGGTGTCCGTAGCTTCATGTGAAAGGAGTTACAGTAAACTAAAATTAATAAAAAACTATTTGCGGGCAACAATGACCCTATCGCGGCTTAGCAATATTGGTATATTAGCCATCGAACACGAGGCAATACAGAATATAAATTTTGATAAAGTTATTTCTGAATTTGCAGCTATCAAAGCTAGAAAGAAGAGATTTTAATTGTGAGATAAAACTATTTATTCAAACTATTGTTTATTTAACGATTTGTTTGTGTTAATCCACTTTATGTTAAATTAATAATGAAACACCTGAAACTTTGTCTGCCTGGTGCATCACGCTCCTTCTGGCCAACTCCTGAAACGAAGGCACATAAATGTGAGATGCATTGTAGACATATGATAATTTTATTTCAGATTCAGGAGTGATAGACCCCAACGAAAAATTCTACATAGTATGGATGTCTATAGCGTCAATATCAGTATTATACAACGGCTGGGTAATACTATTGAGGAGTACATTTCCTTACCAGACACCTCAAAACCGAGCTGTTTGGATGACATTCGATTACGTCGCAGACACAATATATTTTGCTGATATGATTTTTATACAACCTAGGATACAATACTTACAAGATGGGTTCTGGGTGACAGATAGAACTTTGCTCAGGAATAGGTACATGAAAAGCGTCAGGTTCAAGGTAAGTGACATACGATATGTATAATCACCGCGACGACGTATAATTTAAGGAAAGTTTGGAGGCCCTCAAAATTCGAAAGCTAAGTAAAATGATGAATAAATTATTCGAAATCCTTACTAAACAAAAAGCTCAAAATCAGATTTGCGAATGTACTTTTTCGGAATCATTACTTTCTTTACGTACTGCCATACTACAAAAAATATTCTACTGACTTTATAAGCCAAGGTATAGAAAATAGATTTTATTTTTTTCTATTTTCAATAATCTAATGACTATCGCATTCAATGGTAAGACAAACGTACGACATCTACACAGGTAAAATGAGAAATTTTCCGACTCTTACAACATTTGTTGACAATCCAACGTCCAAATCACAGTCCAAATATTGTTCAGGACTTTTTTTTGGCTTTAGGACCTAATCCATGCAGCCAGAAACTAGGTTGTTATATTTTAGATTTCTAATTATGGACAAACACACGACGTCACAACATCCATGGCCAAGGCGAGATTCGAACTCGCGGCCCGGCCGACCGGCTGATCAGTAGCACGACATTCTGACCCACGCGGCCAACCGAGGTCCCCTATTCAGGACTTAAAAATACAGAAACCGTGTTTGGGGATGTTTACACAGGGTGTCCCTAAAACTTCAACCCCCGAGTTTTTGTAAGGAAACATTTTTGGACCAGAGTTTATAAAGGCAAACTGACATTAATTTTTCATGTAGATTCACAACCTTAAATATTCGCATATCATTAAGGAACACCCTGTATACTCCATTGCCATTCAATTTGTTCAAAGCTGACCGACTAAAATTAAATAGCTCTTAAAACGATAAAGATTTTTTTCGAATGAATACAGTGAATCTCGTGCACTGAAATACAGAACGCTTTCCAATGGGATGCACAATTCACGTTGAAACTGGCATGTTTGCTTTCCGTAACTATGCTAGTTAGTCAGTGCGAGTAAACTTTCACGTTGTTCTAATAATGGTGAATGTACCAATTTTATAACTGTTTTGAGACTACACTTTCACCATTTTTTGAACAACGTTTGCAATGATGGGTTCAATTGAAGGGTACATGGGAAAAAAGATGAATATCACAAAAGTGAGTCTCAAGAAAAGTGAATTTAAAATTTTGAAGACTCGTTGCACAGGGTGTGTTAGAGATCTGACGGAATACCATAGATTCCTTATTATAAGAAGGTGAAAAAAAGTAAAATTGTAAATAAAAATATATTTTCTGATATACAGGGTAGCCCAAAGTGAACCAAGACCAAACATTTTTAATGGATTTTTGAGATTCTTCTTATTTTGTATGTGATCGTCCATGCCTGAATTCAACTTTTTTTGAGATATTGTGGCTAGAAATGAGCCTATCGTCATATGCGACACCCTGTAAAATCTGACGGTTGATTAGCCAGCAAAATGCATATCTTAGGTTTTACGATCTGTTCTAATCTGAGAACTAATGGGTGATTTTTTTGCTAGTATCTTTTTGGCAACACTGTTTTTGACAGATGACGCGTGAAACGTGTCTTGTGTCATTGTCAAACTTGTTCAGTTTGGTCTATAATTTAACCATGAATCGACTTACGAACGAACAACGCTTGCAAATTATTGAATTTTACTATCAAAATTCATGCTCGGTTAAGAGAGTGCATCGAGCACTGCTTCCAATTTATGGCCAATTTGGTCGGCCTACTGATGGAGCTATTCGGAAGCTTGTGACTAAATTTCGAACCCAGTTTATATTATTGGACATTAAACCACCAACACGCAGACGTAGAGTGAGGACTGAAGAAAATATTGCGGCTGTATCCGCCAGTGTTAGTGATGACCGTGAAATGTCGATTCGCCGCCGTTCGCAGCAATTGGGCCTCTGTTACTCCACTACGTGGAAAATTTTGCGACAGGATTTGGGTGTAAAACCTTATAAGATACAGCTGGTGCAAGAATTGAAGCCACACGACGTCCCACAACGTTTCCAATTTGGTGAATGGGCGCTGGCAAAGTTGGAGGAAGATCCACATTTTTATCGAAAAATTGTGTTCAGCGACGAAGCTCATTTCTGGTTGAATGGGTACGTTAACAAGCAAAATTGCCGCATCTGGAGTGAAGACCAGCCAGAAGCATTAAAAGAGCTACCAATGCATCCCGAAAAAATGGGCCGGTGGCATTATCGGGCCGTACTTCTTCAAAGACGACAATGGCCGGAACGTAACTGTGAATGGCGAGCGCTACCGTGCGATGATAACAAACTTTTCTTGCCCAAAATGGAAGAGCTGGACTTGGCTGGCATGTGGTTTCAACAAGACGGTGCCACATGCCACACCGCATACGAAACAATGGCCCTATTGAGAGGCTAGTTCGGTGAACAGTTTATCTCACGTTTGGGGCCCGTCAATTGGCCGCCTAGATCGTGTGATTTAACGCCGTTGGACTATTTCTTGTGGGGCCATGTTGAGGCTAATGTCTACAGGGATAAACCAGCAACGATTGACGCACTGGAAGCCGATATTGAAGCATTTATTCGTGAGATACCGGCCGATATGTTGGAGAGAGTGTGCCAAAATTGGACCTTGCGAATGGGCCATCTAAAGCGGAGCCGCGGCCAACATTTACATAAAATAATCTTTAAACATTAAATTATATCGACCGTTCTATCGACTCAAATAAAGATTTAATCGTTTTTTCAAATTTTTTGTGTTTTTTGAAAATCAAATCCTATACCTCTTAAAAAATCACCCGTTACCTTAACAGGAAACAGGGCCTAGAACATCAGAAACTTTCTAACCTCAATAGCTCAAGCACAGAATTAGTTCTAAGTATTTTTTTAATTGCAGCAGGAAAAAACAATGAACCAAAAAAAAGAATATAGAACAAACAAAACATAATCAATGGTAACTGCTTAAAAATGATTACTTAACATTTATTTCTTTCGTCGCAGCTTGGTGTATGGTAAACTATTTCGGTGACGATCAGTGTACGTTCATCTTTTTTTCATAAAACGGCTTTGACATTGATCTTTTTTCTCTGTACGGCAAGTTTCAATTGAGTTTAACTACGAACTGTCATTGTTTTTGCGTGTTTGCAATACCTCATGGGACGGTACTGCGTCAAAACTACATGTTGCGGGTTTTAACTACAAAACTCCAAATTTGTGACATTCATCTTTTTTCCCCTGTTCCTTTCAATTGTTTACTTTTTGAAACTGAATATTGAATTGAATCATTCATGTCATTGTTTGACATTTTGAGCAAACGTTTCGTCAATAAACATTAGTTAATGAAATTTTAAGACTACAACTTCAAATAGTGGAATGCTATTCTTTTCCCCATTTAATTTTAGGACGAAAATGTGAACATTTCTAATAGTTTTACATTAAGAAAAAAACTCCCAGAATTGAGTATAAATGTGATAATACCCTAATTTTAATACTACAACTTCAAATATTTTTAATAATATATACTTTTCCCCATTTAATTTCAGGACGAAAATGTGAACATTTCTAACAGTTTTACATTAAGAATCCCACAGTGACATCGTACCTTGATTTCAGCTCGATCTGGTATCGCTACTTCCTCTGGATGTGCTGTACTTCTTCATCAATCCTGAAGCAGTGTTGCTCCGATTTCCGCGATTTTTCAAAACTCATTCTTTCACGGAATTCTGCAGCTTCGTGGACAAGCTTCTGCCAAATCCTTACATCATCAGATTGACCAAAACGTTGATGAATATGATGTACCTGATCCATCTGAATGCCTGTGCTTACTACGCGTTTTCGTCGTGGGAAGGAATTGGCAGTAATGGGTTTGTCTATAGTGGAGAAGGGAATGCGTACATCAAGTGTTTCTACTTTGCTACGAAGACCGCCACCTCTATTGGTAAGAAATGTAAAGCCAATCAAAATGCCATTCACGAAAGATCAAAAGATTTCACTACTTAGATGGTGGTTCGTCAAGGGCCCAGGCTTTTAGGTTGGTTAAGGCATTTTCAGAAAGGTGCACTACAATTAGAGGTCTGTTATATTGTTAAACGATCTTTAGCTTAGAGCAGAGTTCCCCAAACTTTTTTGTGTCGTAGACCCCTTGCCATGTTTTTTCGTTTTGGGTAGACCCCCTACTTACCTGATATTGATTTCCTGTAAATTTCTAACTGTAATGTGTTAATTTATACATTTATTAATTGAATTTAAATTAAAACTACTCAAAATAAAATTTTGTATCTGTATATACGTAACATTAAATAAACAGGTGTCTGACCAATAAGTGCCCGCTTTGGGAATAAGTTCCCGCATTGAAAAAAAAAATAAGTGGGATAGAATAAAAAAAGTGAAAAGTAATAAAAAAAAAGTTTTTTACTTAAAATAGTACAATAAGCGAGTTCGTTTATTAATTATAACATAAACGTATGTTCTACAATAATTTCACTGTTAGTTTGATTAAATTCCGCTTCTTATACGTTTAAGTTATCTAAAAATGGGCAAATAATTAACGAATTTTAGTGTGTACCTATCCTTGAATTTTCAGAATAATTAAAAAAAATATTTTCTATAAAAATCAATGCGGGCACTTATTCCCAATGCGGGCATTTATTGGTCAGACACCAATAAACATAAAATAAACTATAAATAAAATAACATAAGCAATAAGTCAATATTTTTAGTGAGAAGGATGAATCCGTTGCTTTAATAATAAATTATCAACAATTGGCGTCAATTTTGTAAGGGTTAATCTTAAATCTCCTCGGCTAATGATGTCCAGTCTGTTTCTTTTTGTCGTTAGGAGATTGGTAATAGCGCTGAACCCCCTTTCCACTAGGTATGACGATGGAAAGGAAATTAAAAATTTCCTCGCTATATTCCAGCCAGAATTGCTGATATCCGTTTTTAAACTCAACCTTAAGTTCTTCGTTTGTACTTAGCTCAGTCAGTTCCTCTTGTATTATGACATTCGTTTCTTCTATGTCACCATATGGATTAATTATCCACGGTGGTATTACCATAGCCAAAATATCCTCAAACATAGATTCAAAATCTGAATAGAGGGCATTTAAATGTTGAACGTAAGTTGAAACGTCGTCTTCCTGGCAGCTTGTCTGTGACAAATTGGGGAACTGAGAAAATTCCAATATTTTGCT